>JAKSZU010000020.1:29432685-31832685 GCA_026018925.1 Tupaia tana | reverse complement strand
GGAGGGCAGTAGATAAATGACCACTGAGTTACCAATAAGTTCCCATTACCACAGCCTAAGAAGGCCATGATAATTACTTGAGCAACAGAGTGGTATCAGCTAGATACTGCTATGTAACTAATCACTCTAAAACTTACCAACCATTATTTTTCCTAAGTCTACAGGTCGCCTGAGTGGTTCTGCTGACCTACCTGGACTCAGCTAGTCTTGACAGGGCTCACCCATGTGTCTGTGGTTGGTCAGCTGGCAGGTTGGCTGAGGACTCTCTGGGCAGCTCTCCTTCACTTGTCCATCACCTCTTTCCACTAGCCTAGCCAAAGCATGTCCTAATGATGCTGGAAGAAGTCCAAGAGTAATAGCAAACCTCTTTAAAGGCTCTGCTAGCATCAAATTTGCTACTGTTCATTGCCCAGTGTAAGTCTCCCAGCTAAGCCCAAAGTCCATGTGAAAGACATAACCAGAGGACATGGATATAAAGGGTCAAGAAGAATTAATAGAATCAATCCTCTGCAAAAGTGGACTAAGGAGAGAGGATAGATACAAGAACTACTAGAGAGAAAGGAAAAAGTAAAAACCCACAAAACTTTAAATCAGCTCAATGCATTTCAAAGACTTGGAATAGAAAGAAGGGTTTCAAAGAAAAGGTTGCAGGCAAGTTGAAGTTTGTCATTGAATAAGGTTAGGTTACACCAAGCCTGACTGGCCAAGAAACAAGTTGGGACTTGGTCACCACATCATGCAGTCAGGTAAGGATCTGGGGCAGAGAATGGGGGCCTATAAAGGAAAAAGGGTACTGAAGAATAGATATTTTTGGAGAAGAAAAGTCAGAGCACTTCACTGTTTTTACCCAGGTTCTTTTGCTTAAAACCTAGTCTTCTAAAAACATGTCTCATTTTTATTTTCAATTTTCTTCTTTGTATTTGTTGAATTCCATTTCTTCTTATTTGTTTTCCCATTATGGTGTGTGTATATATATACACACATATTTATACACATCCAATCACTGTTTATCATTACAGCATGCAAAATGAATATGTACATTTGATATACAGCATGAACACTGTATATTAATTCAAAGATATTACTATAAACATTATCACCAATATATAATTTTCCATTTTTATTTTTTATTTATTTACTTTTAATTTTTTAATTTTTTTTGCACATCTCATCATTGTATATCATTACAGCATGCAGAATTAATTAATTTTCCCAGCATGAATATACTCTATATTAATTAAGTTAAAGATATCATCATATACATTATCAACAGATAATTTTCATTTTTGTGCCCCTTAATTTTTTTCTTATTTATTTACATTTAATCATGTCTTTACAGTGTACAATATTTCTTTTTCCAGCACAGATATCATGTGTATCAGTCAAGACAAAGATATTACTATATACGTTATCATCAGCAAACAGCTGCTCATTTTTTGTCATTTATGCATACTTTTATTTATTTTTTTTCCTTCCCTTTTTCCCTCCCCCTCCCTTCTAAACTTTTTTCACCTAGATTTTTTTTCATTCACAAAAGATCTTAAACTAAAACTATGGACAAAGTTAGAATCTAGTGACAAGTGCACTGTAATTTTCTACTGAAACATTTTTTTCTTACTCCATTCCCCCTTTTACTAAAGAGAGGTATGAACTAACTTATTTGCCAAAAAAAAAAAAAAATTAATCTCAATTTGGTCTGTTATTTGCACAAAGTCCCATAAGAATTCAATTTCTGATGCAAGGCAACAGATACTATTTGAGTTATTGAACTTATGTAAATAACCATTCTGTGACAAAATAAGAATGCTTACAAATATTTTCCGATTGCAAAGGGGTCAGGAGGGAGAAAAGTTCTTCGATTAAAAAAAAATGTTTTTAACAAAATGCTGAACCTATCTACAACTCAAAAGAAAATCAAAAGCCTTAAATCTGGAAGAAAAAGCATAGAAGAAAATCAGTAATGTTTTAGACAAAAGTCATAGACTTCTATTTCACCAGTTCAGCCTTAGGTAATCCCTCTTCTATTGAATTTGCAGTGTTACTGTGATCTGATCTTTCTGTTTAAATCTTGGACGTTACCATTCGACATTGCTATTGATATTTACAAACTTCTCCCTACTGTTGGTCTTTTTCTTGGTCATTTTTTGCTCTCTTATTTCTATCTGACTTTAGTTTTCCTGGTATAGCACTCCCTTCAGCACTTCTCAAAGAACTGGTCTGGTGTTGGTAAATTCCTTCAGGTTTTGTTTATCTGAGAGTGTTTTGGGCTTTTCTTCCCATATGAAGGGTAATCTTGCTAGATATAGTATTCTTGGTTGAAATTGTTCTTCACTTAATACATTGAATATATTTTCCCATTCTCTCCTTGCTTGCATTGTTTCTGACAAAAGGTTCAATGTTAGCCTGATGGGATATCCTTTGAAAGTAACTTGTATTTCTTGGGTCTGGATATTTCAATGCTTCTCTAGGTATGGAAAGTTTTCTTCCAGGATTTCATGGAATAGATTATCAATGTCCTTATTAATTTCTTCACCTTCTGGAATACTGATTATCCAGATGTTTGGATGTCTAATGGTATCTAGTAGTACTCATATATTATTCTCATTTTTTCTGTCTTTTTGGTTAATTTTTCTAGGTCAGAGGTTCTGTCTTTTTTTTCTTTAGATTAATTTTTTACATTAATTCACTAAACATCACTACAGCATACAAAATGAATTTTCCATCCAGAATACACTGTATATTGGCTCAATCAAGCACATCAACATACGTGTTATCAACAAATAATTTTCCATTTCTTATGTCCTGTATATTTTGCCTTTTTTATTTTTTTTGCCATCCTTGATTCCCTATCCCTCACCCTCTGCCGTTCCCACCCTCCTCCCACATTGTCTCTGGTGTCCATGGTTGCTTTCTATGCCTTACCCCCCCCCATTTAATTGATTTGTTAATGAACTTAATTAGTCTAAATATTTCCAATAGCAAGTGCAGCTGATATATACATATACATGAACCCAAGTCTGACTTTAGGCATAAACCTCAGTGAGTAGAATGTCTTCTACATCTGAGATTTGATTTTTTGCATTATCTAATCTGCTTTTAATACTTTCAAGGGAAGTTTTGATATCCTGTATTATGGCCTTCATCTCTAACAGCTCCGTGTGATTCATTTTTATTGTGTGTATTTCCTCTTTGAGATTGTACAAGAACTTCCTCACATCCTGGAACTCGTTGTCTCTTTTCTCCTGCGTCTTCTAGAGTTTGTTGTCTTGCATCTCTGTTAACTTTGTCACTATGAGTATTCTAAATTCTTTATCTGACATTTCCACAAGTTCCATTGTACAGTCTGTGGATGATGAAGGGCTCTTCTTTTCCCTTGGGTGAAAGATATTTTCTTGGTTTCCCATATTTTTTGTGCCTCTGTGGTGGTTTCTGGTCAACTGATGGGCTATATGTTACTTCCTACATTTTTGGAGTTAATTCTGAGTGTTAGAAGCATGTGGAAGGAGATACCTGCAATATTTCTGCAGTTCTGTTTCCCTGATTCTCACCAAGCAATCAGCACTTTTGTCAATGGAACCGTATATTACAAAGACCTCACAGTTTCTAGGGAATAGGTGTACCCAGGCTGAGCTTCGGGATTTCAGCTGAGAATTCAGAGGTCTGTGGGAGGAGATGAGCTGCACTCACCGCAGCTCCGTATTTCTCCCTGCTGCTCACTTTGCAGACTCTCTTCTCTGATCTTTAGTCATTTGGTGGTATATTCACATTTGGCTAATTCATTAGAGATTTCTGCTACTGTAAGCTCAAATGTTTTACTTTACTGTGAGGTACTTCTATGCCTATTTCTCCTCTACTACTGTGTTTTACAACATGGTATCCACAGAAAGAGATTTGAATTCAGATTTACAAAGATGAGTTTCTCCCTTTCTGTGGCAGTTCAGTGGGGGTTGAGGTCTTCCATGACCGTAAAAGCATTCAAATATTTTGCTACTATATACCTAGACCTGCCTAGACATGTGTGGAAGCTGAGAAGCAGGATGGGAAATACAGGTAAAAGAAAAGGAAAAAAGAGAGAGAGAGAGAAAGGACAAAACAAAAAAATTAAAAGTGAAAAAACAATTTCTTTTTTAAAAAATGCAAAAAAATAAAAACCACATGGCACTCTCACCTTCCACATGAAGGGGGCAGGACTGGGCCAGGCCCACCTCAGATGCACATGGATTCTGAAATTATCAAGAGAAAGGAGAGGTCAGAGAAAAGAGACAGTACCTACAGATATTTAAAAACATATATATATATATATATATATATATATATATATATATATATATATACATATACATACACACACACACACACACACACACACACATATATAAAAGGAAAAATTTTGAGAGAAATGGAGAGGGAGAGAAAGGCAGAGACAGAGATAGAAAGAAGATAGATAACCTCCTACCTCACTTTGCTCGGTGTTGGGTCTGAAGGAGAGGTTTGGGGCAAAGGCTCTGGCTTTCCAGTTAAAGGGGCAGTGCTGAGCCCACCTCAGATATACACGAATTCCTACTTCACCTAGTGTCGAACCAAAAGGAAAGGTTTGACAATTTTCCATTTTTGTGTTCCTTAAATGTTTTGCTTCTTTCTCTTTCCCCTTGATTCCCTCCTTCTCACCCTCTGCCATTTCTCACCTTCCACACTGTCTCTAGTATTCACAGCGGATCTCCATGCTTTTATATCTTTTCATCTTTCAGTTTCTGCCATAGAGTGCAGACATTTGGTAAATGTTGAGCGGGAACATGCAATGCCTCTCTTTCACAGTCTGGTTTGCTTCACTTAGCAGAAAATCTCTCATATTTGTCCACTTTCTGGCAAATGCCAGGGTCTCATTATTTTATGGCTGAGTAGAAGTCCATAGTGTATATGTGCCATACTTCTTCAATATATGCATCTGTTCATGGACATTTACGTTGGTTCCATGTGTTAGCAATTGTGAATAATGCTGCAATAAACATGGATGTGCAAGTGTTTTTCTAACTGAATGTATTCCTATCCTTTGGGTAGATACCTAGGAGTGAAATTGTTGAATCATATGGTACTGACATTTGTAGGTCTTTGAGGAACCTCTATATTGTTCTCCACATTAGCTGTACTAATTTACATTCCCACCAACAATGTAAGAGAGTTCTCTTTTCACCTCAGCCTCACCAGCACTTACCATTCTTTTTTTTTTAATCTTAGCTATTTTGACTGGGGTTAGGTGATGTCTCATTGTGGTTTTGATTTGCACCTCCCTCATAATAAGGGATGGTGAGCATTTTTATATGCTTCTTGGCTGTTCCTATGTCTTCCTTAGAGCGTTGTCTGTTCAGCCTATTTGCCCATCTTTTAATTCGGTTGACTGTTTTTTTCGGGTAAGCTGCTTGAGATTCCTGTATATTCTGATTATCAGTCCCTTATCTGAAGTATAGTTCACACATATATTCTCTAATTTTGAGGGTTGTTGATTCTCTCTAAATATTGTTTGTTTTGCTGTGCAGAGGCTTTTTAACTTGATGTAATCCCACTTGTCTGTTTCGGGAATTATTGCCTGTGTTTTGGGGTCTTATTTAAAAAGTTTTTGCCTATTCTGATGTCTCCAAGAGTTTTCCCTGTGTTATTCCCCAGTAGCTTTTAGATCTCTGATCCGTTTTGAGTTGATTTTTGTTAACAATGAGAGGTAGAGGTCCGATTTCACCTTCCTGTTAGTGGATACCTAGTTTTTCCAGAACCGTTTGGTAGATTTTCCTTTCCTCACTAAATTGTCTGGTGCTCTTTGTCAAAAATCAGTTGGCTGGGACCAGCAGTTAGCGTAATGGCTATGTTGCTGAATTCCCATATAGTTGACTGCGGTTCAAATCCTGGACCCGGTGGCTTGTACTCACTCTGGGCGTATGTGCATGCTTGCCCAAGATCCCAAGAGGAGAATGGAGGAGAAGGGATTGTGGCATGGCCATCCTCCCTGGGGGGGGGGGAGAGGGGGGTGATTTCTCACCTTCTGTCTCTCTGTCTCTCTCTGTCTTTCTGCTCTGTGTGGCAAGAGCACGTACCCTATAGCAAAAACCTCTCCAAAAAAAAAAAAAAAAAAATCAGTTGGCTAGATGCTTTTGGGTTTATTTCTGTAGTCTCTATTCTGTTCCATTGGTCCACAAACCTGTTTCTGTGCCAATACCATGGTGTTTTGATTATCACAGCTTTGTAATATATTTGGAGGTCAGGGAGTGACATGCCTCATACTCTACTCTTCTTGCTTAGTATTACTTTGGCAATATGGGGTCTTTTATAATTCCAGGCAAATTCTGTGATTGTTTTTCTTAATTATTGAAGAACATATCTGGTAATTTGATTGGGATTGCATTAAATTTTTTGGTTAATCTGGGTATAACTGACATTTTGATTATATTAATTTTTCCAATTCAGAACATGGGATGTCCTTCCACTTTTTTGTGTCAATTTCTTTTTTCTTCATTTTTCAGAGTTTTCCTTATAGAGGTTTTTTACTTCTTTGGTTAGGTTTATTACTAAGTATCTTATACTCTTTCTGGCTATTGTAAATCGAATTGCTTTCTTTAATTCTACCTCAGTCTGCTCATTGTTCATATATAGAAATGATCTCTCTCTCTCTCTCTCTCTCTACATATATATATATATATATATATATATATATATAGTATATGTATAGCATATATTGTAGCATATATATAGCACATATATAGCATATATATGTGATATATGTGTATGTATATTATATATAGCATATATGTGTTATGTATGTGTATGGATATTATATATCTATATACACACATATATATATTATTGTGTCGAGAAATGTCCCTCCTATGCCAATTTTGCTGAGAGTCTTAATCATGAAGGGATGTTGTATTTAAAATATATATATATATTTTTGCTATAGGGTGCATGTGCTCACCAGAGAGACAGAGAGACAGAAAGCGAGAACCCCCTCACCTCCTGCCCCGGGATTGGCTATGCAGCAATCCCTTCTCCTCTATTCCCCTCTCACCATCTGCTGGTCCTGGGATGCTATGTCTTATCAAATACTTTTTCTGCATTGATTGATATGATCATATGATTTTTATCTTTCTTTCTGTTAATATGATACATTATATTTATGGTTTTGTGTATGCCAAGTCACCCCTGTATCCCTGGAATAAAGCCTACCTGGTCATGATGTATAGTCTTTTTAAAAAATATGTTTTGGGACCAGCAGATGGCATAATGGTTACATCATTGGACTCCCACGTAGTCAACTGTGGTTCGAGTTCTGGATCCAGCAACTTAAAACTCAAGCTGGGAGTGTGTGCTTGTATGCCCAGAATCTTGAGAGGAAAATGGAGAAGGGATTGTGGCATGGCCATCGCCCCTGGGGGGTGATTTCTTGCTTTCTGTCTCTCTGTCTCTCTGTATCTCCGGCAAGCACATGCACCTCTAGCAAAAATCTCTCTCTCCTGGACCAGCAGATGGCGTGGTGGTTGAGGTACTGGACTTCAGCTGCGGTTTGAACCCTGCACCCGGCAGCTTGCTTTCTCACTTTCTCTCTCTCTCTTTGTCTCTCTCTCTGATCAAATTAAAGTAATAGTAATGAATATAATTAAATAATTATTTTTAAAAATCTCTCTTAAAAAATATTTCATTTTGGGACCAGCAGTTAGCGTAATGGCTATGTCGCTGGACTCCCACATAGTCTACTGCGGTTCGCGTCCCAGACCCGGTGGCTTAAAACTCACTCCGGGCACGTGTGCGTGCGTGCCCAAGATCCCGAGAGGAGAATGGAGGAGAAGGGATTGCGGCGTGGCCATCCCCCCGGGGGGTGATTTCTCGCTTTCTGTCTCTCTGTCTCTCTCTGTCTGGCGAGCGCACGCGCCCTATAGCAAAAACCTCTGAAAGAAAAAAAATGTTTCATTTTGTATAACTTTCCATTTTATGTTTTTATTTTCTCTCATTTTATTTTTGGTTATGTGTGTGTGTTTTAGCTTTTTTAGATCTTGTCTAGCTATGTTACCATCCTCTGCCTTCAGCCTCTCGGGTAGCTAGCTACAGATATGCTCCATCCTGCCCGGGGTTCCTGGAGGCAGGACATCAAAACGGAGTCTCCCATGTGCCCTTAGCCTGCCAAGCGGTAGCATCCAGCACCTTCTATTACGACTATTTCAATTCATTTCTAAGCAAAGTTCTCGTTCCCAGTGATATACTGGTATAATCCATGCTAAAGAAAGCAAGGGGAGAAGTGTGGGGCTCCGGCAGGGGGAGGTTACCAGCTGGATGTCCAACAAACAAATGCAGTGAGGCAGTCCCCCTAGGACATGAGGCTTAAGTGCCCGGGGTGCCTAGACAGCCACCGCCATCCCGCCCTCACTCACAGCAAGATCACACAGCTCTGCCCAAACCGTAAGGGGGCTTCGTCCTTGTTTGCATAGTGGAGATCCATCCCACCAACTTCTCCTCCGAGAGACCAAAGGAGCGAAGTGAATGGGCAAGTCCAGGCCTGCTGTGATTTCTCCTTAATTGGAGTCAAGGACCATCAACTCCATTGGAGATATTTTCCCCATTTGTGTTGTCTGCAGCCCTGAGTCTGTGTTTCTTGCCACATTAGGTGAAAAACTCCCTCCGAACAATGACAGCAGGGAGAGCGTGTGTGTCGGTGGCACCCCTCGCTGTGAACAGAAGGTGTCACGTGTGGCTTTGGCTGCAGGACAGAGCAGTTGTGTCTGTCTTGTTCACTGGTCCCCCGTCTGGAGCAGTGAGTGGCGCATAGCAGGTGCTCAGTGCCTAGTCTTTAAGTCAATGACCATTATGAGGTGAGAAAAACAAGTCATTGTCCTCCTTTGTACTTGAAGCCCAGAATACCACATTTAATAACAGGCAAACTGAGATTGCTAATCCCCACATCACGCGAGTTACTTTATCCTTTGATGCCTTTAGGTCACCAGCTTTAGGATGAAGAGAACCCCAAAGGCATGCGTGCATCGGGCTGCCTTACAGTGTAAAGAAAAACAGTCTCTGGAGCCTCCTGGCACAGAGAAAGCTGTCCAAAGAAGACTGCACAGAGATCCAGATGCCTGCTGGGAAGAAGCCCCTTGCTCCATGGCCATGACGTGCGTGTTCCCAGCAGGCAGGTCCTGGTTGGAGACCTGCTTGGCTCTCGAGCCTCCCCTGCAGCAGGGCTTCAGGACGCAGCTCTGTACAGCCTGAAGGGCTCATGGGGATCCCAGATCCAATGCATGGTCCCCTCTTTAGGTACGAGCCCCTCAGTGGTGGGGCTCACCTCTGCTACTTCTTCTCCAGGGGAAATAACCTAGAGTTTAGTCTTATCTAACCAGGAAGTTGCCGATGTGCGTAGCTGGTCATGGGCCGTGACTACCAGACATCAGGTTCTTTTTTGTTGTTTTGTTTTTTTTTGGAGAGGTTTTTGCTATAGGGCACGTGCGCTTGTCAGAAAGACAGAGAGAGGCAGAGAGACAGAAAGCGAGAAATCACCCCCCAGGGGGGATGGCCACACTGCAATCCCTTCTTCTCCATTCTCCTCTTGGGATCTTGAGCACGCACGCACACAGGTCCGGCGTGAGTTTAAGCCGCCGGGTCTGGGACTCGAACTGTGGTCGACTACATGGGAGTCCAGCGACATAGCCATTACACCATCTGCTGGTCCCGAGACATCAGGTTCTTGAGGCTGAGAGATACCTAGGTGAGCCACAGCCTGCATTCCTGCTCAGATCTCAGAAGTTACTGGAATCACATGCGTATGATTATTCTAGAGAGGAAGGCTCGTGGCTTTCCTCAGGAACCCAAGAGAGCATCTGATTCAAATCCAGCCACATGACAATCTAGGATTACCTCTTCAGCCACCCAACGGTCCAGCTTTGCTTAAACCCTAGGAGAACCATCCCATTCCCTGGGATCAATGCCCGTTCCCCACAGAGTGCAAGGATGGGTGGGGGTCTCACCATGCCCAGAACAGAATGTCTCCCTCCATGCGTCCAGCATACCAGGTCTGAACCAGAACTTTAGGAAGAGAGTGTTGGGATGGCCCCCAAGGTGCACCACGGCACAGCAGTGGCTTTTAGCACTTGTCTGTTTCAAGACAATTAATGACTATTTTCATTGGTTCCCCCAAATGCGGTTTTGAATGATAAATTATGCCTATGTGCCTCAAAATAGCCTAGTTAAAGGTTAGGCACAGGGCTGGTGGCACCTGTCAGCCCCAAATTGCAGCAAACTCCCCCCAGGATGAGGTTAAAATGACACACAATACCTCTTTGGTGCTGAACAAGGTCATCTATTGCCCTCTGGTGGCTATGACTTGTTACTGCACCTTTTACAAGTTCGTTTCTGATCAAGATTCTAAAACTAAAATCAGTTTAAAGTCCTACTTTTACTTCCATGTGAGCTGGGATTCAGGGGCTCTATTGTCAAATTTCATATGACTTATCAAGGGCAGAGCCTGCATCGAGACTCAAGCCTGTCCTCTCCTTCCGGAGAGCTTTCCCATTTTTTGCAATGCTGCCATGTTTAACATTCCCTGCCATTTCGCTCCTCCCCTGGGACAAGGATTTTCCCCGGAAACTGAGTCTGGGCTGGATGTCCTTCCTTTCCGCGCCCCAGTTCTCTGTACTTCCCTCTGCAAGGGCATCTGCTACCCCATGGTGTCTTCACCAACTTTCAGTGTGCTTTGCTCAGTGAGAGACCCTGGGCGACAGAGACCATCCACACTGTGCACCAAGGGTCTCTTGGAGCCTGCCACCCAGGAACCGGTGAGTGACGCACATCACGCTCAGACCACAGCACCTTTGCTGTACCTGTCACCATGACCTGCCACCATACCAGCTGCCTTCCTGTCCTGTGCTACTGAGCCCTGTGTTTCTGAAGTCCTGCAGAAGCAAAACGTGGTCCTCATTGCCCTGAGCTCAGCCAGCACGGCACTTCCTGGTCACAGCACTGCAGGGTCCTCCCCTGGCTGTCCATAGAGCAGAAGGGAGACGCACTGGGCTGGGGCTCTCAAGCTCACCATAGTTTCTGAGACTTGAGGGCAAGTCCAGGTAAACCTTCATTGAAGAGATTTGGGCAGCAGAAACTGCCAGGCTTAGAGGTGTGAGCAAGCAGGTGCTACTAGTGCGCACCTGGGATGCCGAGTAGGTTAGGTGTGCTGTGAGTGCAAGTGCACACCTGGGATGCCGAGTAGGTTAGGTGTGCTGTGAGTGCAAGTGCACACCTGGGGTGCCGAGTAGGTTAGGTGTGCTGTGAGTGCAAGTGCACACCTGGGATGCTGAGGACGTTAGGTGTGCTGTGAGTGCAAGTGCACACCTGGGATGCCGAGTAGGTTAGGTGTGCTGTGAGTGCAAGTGGACACCTGGGATGCCAAGTAGGTTAGGTGTGCTGTGAGTGCAAGTGTGCACCTGGGATGCCGAGGACTTTAGGTGTGCTGTGAGTGCAAGTGCACACCTGGGATGCCGAGGACGTTAAGTGTGCTGTGAGTGCAAGTGCACACCTGGGATGCCGAGGACTTTAGGTGTGCTGTGAGTGCAAGTGCACACCTGGGATGCCGAGGACGTTAAGTGTGCTGTGAGTGCAAGTGCACACCTGGGATGCCGAGGACGTTAAGTGTGCTGTGAGTGCAAGTGCACACCTGGGATGCCGAGGACTTTAGGTGTGCTGTGAGTGCAAGTGCGCACCTGGGATGCCAAGGACGTTAGGTGTGCTGTGAGCGTTCACCTGGAATACCGAGGATGTTAGGTGTGCTGCAAGCGTGCACCTGGAATACCGAGGACGTTAGGTGTGCTGCGAGTGTGCACCTGGAATACCGAGGACGTTAGGTGTGCTGCGAGTGTGCACCTTGAATACCGAGGACGTTAGGTCTGCTGCGAGCGTGCACCTGGAATACTGAGGACATTAGGTGTGCTGCGAGCGTGCACCTGGAATACCGAGGATGTTAGGTGTGCTGCAAGCGTGCACGTGGAATACCGAGGGTGTTAGGTGTGCCGCAAGTGTGCACCTGGAATAACCAGGATGTTAGGTCTGCTGAGAGTGTGCACCTGGAGTACCGAGGACGTTAGGTGTGCTGCGAGCGTGCACCTGGAATACCGAGGACGTTAGGTGTGCTGCGAGCGTGCACTTGGAATACTGAGGACGTTAGGTTCTATGAGTGTGCACCTGGAATACTGAGGACGTTAGGTTCTATGAGTGTGCACCTGGAATACTGAGGACGTTAGGTGTGCTGCGAGCGTGCACCTGGAATACTGAGGACGTTAGGTGTGCTGCGAGTGTGCACCTGGAATACTGAGGACGTTAGGTGTGCTGCGAGTGTGCACCTGGAATACTGAGGACGTTAGGTGTGCTGCGAGTGTGCACCTGGAATACTGAGGACGTTAGGTGTGCTGCGAGTGTGCACCTGGAATACTGAGGACGTTAGGTGTGCTGCGAGTGTGCACCTGGAATACTGAGGACGTTAGGTGTGCTGCGAGTGTGCACCTGGAATACTGAGGACGTTAGGTGTGCTGCGAGTGCGCACCTGGAATACTGAGGACGTTAGGTGTGCTGCGAGTGTGCACCTGGAATACCGAGGGTGTTAGGTGTGCTGCGAGTGTGCACCTGGAATACTGAGTACATTTGAGAGTCAGGCAGGAGGCGTTCCAAGAGCTACTTGAGAGGCCAATCACTGCAGGCATGTCACAGCAGCATGTGGAGCTCATTTCTAGGCATGCGATCCCCGTGAAGGGGTTTAGGGAGGAAAGCAATGAGGCGGGATCTAGGCAGCGGTGGGGATGATGAATTGGAAAACATTAAAGAGGGAAAGCCTGCAGACGCTAGGGAGAGGTCATTCATAATGCAGATTTCTAGACGCCCTCCAGAGATTTGAATACAGTATGTCTGGACTGGAGCCCAGGAATTTGTGCCCTTAGCAAGCAGCGAGCTCTCTGGAAACTTCTGCTCCAAGTTGTTGAAGAGTCACATTGGGGGAACTATTAGAGAAGAAGAGAAAAGGGCTGAAGGCAAAGGCAACGTGTAAGGGATGGGAAGTGAGGAGCACCTGAAGATGGTCGCTGAGCAGGACAGCCAGGGTGTCAGAGGGAAGAGAGCAAGCAGTGTCTGAGCACGTAACGCGAGATCGTTCCGAGGGGAGAACAGAAACGACTCCACTGCAAGGTCGAGTGAGGTATGATGAGAAGGGCTGACAGGGTCTGGGCAGCCACAGGGCCCTTCCTGACTCCACCTTGTAGCAGTTTGCTTGGAGCCCTGGGGACAGGAGCCAGCAGCAGAGGGCACGGGCGAAGGGAGAGGAGAGACACACTCAGGAGATACTCTTGCTCTAGAAGGAGCTAGACTGGGAAAGAAAACGAGAAAGGAGATGGAGGCTGGCTGGGAAGGGAAAGATTGTGTCCGAGAAGGAGTTTTTAAACCTTTTTTCCTTTGTAAAACTTGCCAGAGGGAGACAGAGAGAAGAAGAAAGCACCCCGGGGGAGATGGTCCCACCGGAACTCCTTGTCCCTCATCTCTCCACCCAGTTGGGTTTTGGACATGTGTGCACACATCCCCAGCACGTTTCCCTGGTCAGCCACGTGAACCCTGCCCCTTGAGCACACCACAGGGTGGCCTGGATGCTGTTAGACGGAAGACTTGGCGATCTTTCTGTGCTGTGGAGGATGCGTGGGCTGAGGATCGCAAGTGACAAATACAGGAGAGAGGTGGTACAGCTGAGGGAGCGGGCTCCCGAGGACCGAGGAGGAGGGGAAGAAGTTTGGAGCCCCAGGCAGGAGAAAAGAACCACCTTCCATTCCCAAGGCAGGCGAGGAGGAGAAAAGTGTGAGTGGAAATAGCTTGCAGGTTGCCTACAAGTAGAGAAAAAAGGGGGCAAAAGATGGTGTGGTGGTTAAGGTTCTGGATTCTCACATCACCGACCACGGTTCTAGTCCCAGACCTAGTAACTTGAGAATCACACTGGGTGCATGTGCATATGTGCCCAAGATCCCAGGAGGAGATGGAGGAGAAGGGATTGAGTCGGTGACTTCTCTCTCTCTCTCTCTCTCTCTCTCTCTCTCTCTCTGTCCCTCTGGCAAGCACACTCAACCTATGACAAAAACCTACCAAAAAAAAGTATGAAAACAAATAGCATAAATATAAAAACTCACTTGATAAAATTTGAGTTGGCATAAATCTGGAAAATGTAGTATGCTCATTAAATACCTGAACAAATATTCCAAAAGATATTAGGAGCCTAGAGTGAAAAAACTACAAATGGGCTTCAATAATGTAAAGGCAGGCCTAGCTGTGGTGACACAGACAGTAGGAGTTGCTCTGCAACGCTAAAACTGCAAGGAAAATCACAGTTCGGATCCTCCATCACCCTGAAACAGCCCAGACCTGCGTGTTGGCGCAGGATGGTTGGCTGCAATGCTTGAGAGGACTGTGGCATAACAAGACCTCATCAAAGGACCCTATTTCTAGCTCTCTCTCAATAAAATAAACTTTAAAAAATAGTGTAAATATAGATTTTACAGTTGGTTTTAAAATTAGTTTGTACCAGTACTGGAATGTGAATTCATCTCATAGCAGCCAACTAAAAAACCTGATGTGAAATTAAACTATTTTGGCTAAGATGGCCACTGTAGGAACACTTGGATTCCTATAGATAAGCTGAAATCATACATGTTAGGCTATTTTCCTGTGCTGGTTGCCAAGGTACAGCCAGTCACACTAGCCACACTTCAACCACAGAAAGCCTGCCTTTCGGGCTGTTTTGCAGCCTACCACACAGCTGTAACTGTTTCTCTACCTCGTTCTTTCACTTTTCTTTTTTTCCAATAGAGCACATGTGCTCACTGGAGTGATAGAGACAGAAAGCAAGAAATCACCCCCCAAGGGGATGGCCATGCCTCAATCCCCTCTCCTCCACTCTCCTCTTGGGATTTTAGACATGCATGCACACATGCCCAGTGTGAGTTTCAAGCCACCGAGTCCAGGACTTGAACCACTGTTGGCCATATGGGAGTCCAGCGACATAACCAATACATCATCTCCTGGTCCCAACTCAATTTCCTAAAAGAGTTTAGTTTTCAAAATAAATTTGATTACGACCTACTCAAGACCTTCAAAATGTTCAACTATGCATAGATGTAAAAAAATTTTTGCATCAAAATAGACTTGTACCTAATTGTATTTTTCCACAAACTTCTTGAAGATCCCTCTTGTCTATTCTCTTTTTTGGAGAGGTTTTTGCTAAAGGCTGTGTGCACTCTCCAGGGAGACAGAAAGCGAGAAACCACCCAGGGGGGATGGCCATACCGCAATCCCTTCTCCTCCATTCTCCTCTTGGGATCTTGGACACGCTCACACATGCGCCTGGCGTGAGTTTAAGCTGCCAGGTCCAGGACTCGAACCGCTGTCGACTACATGGGAGTCCAGCGACATAGCCATTATGCTAACGACGGTCCCCCTCTTAGCTATTCTTTTTTAGTCTTCAAGTGACTAGTTATTTATAAGCAATATCCATGTGAAATTATGCTGTGGGTGTCATGAAGAGAGATAAAAAATTAGTGAGAGGTGGTTCAGGGCTAACTCATCATGCCCAAAGAACACTACACAAACGGATAAATGATCACTGTTTCCCTTCCAGTTTAATTTTATTAGTTTTCAGATAGCTTTGACCTAAAATTTACATGCCATACTATCAACAGTTTTACGACACCAAGTTTTGCCCAATAAAGTCCACTCCAGTCTGTTTGCAGTCCTAAACCTGCTTTTGGAATCCTTTTTTATGCCTTTTATCCCTGTAGAAATTTTATAGAAGAAGGATAAAATTTTTATTTTTTTCTTTTTTCTTTAAATATTTATTATAACTTATGATTTACATATAATCTTACACATCTTTGTAGGGTACAGAATGCTCTTAAAAAGCATATATACCATGTGGATCCTGAGATGGATACTGAATTTCAGTTGTGAAATACTGATTTCCTGCACCAAAAATGAAGATTTTTCTGCTGATACTTCTTCTTCCAGATTTATTTCTAATTGGAAAGGCAGAAACCCAGGCCAGGCTCATCCTAAGATGGATACTGAACTTCAGCTGTGAAATATTGGTTTCTTTGACAAAAATGAAGATTTTCTGCTGAGACTTCTTCCTCCAGATTCATTTCTAGTGGGTAGGGCTACCACTGTCTCCTTCTCTCCATTTCTCTCTGTCTCTCTCTGTCTCTCTCTGTCTAGCTGTGTATCCCCGTGACTTTTAATATTTTTTTTAATATTTTTTAAGGTAAAGTATTCTCTGGACTCTCAAGCCCCTCCTTTATTGTGTTACTTGGTGCCTTTCCAAATTCCATTTAGGAAAGGCACAATCCGAGGCCAGGCTCATCCTGAGATGGATACTGAACTTCAGCTGTAAAATGTTGATTTCGTGCAGCACGTGTGCGCACCTTGAGGTTTTCATTTTTTGCTTTTTTAAAATTAAAGTAGAACTTTTTACGATCTTTTTATATTTTTTCTCCCTTTATATTTTATTTTTTTCTTATTCTTTCCTCTTCTCTAATCCTTTTTTCTTTATCTTTATTCACTGGCTGCTCAACCTCTATGCACTAAGTGTCTAGACAGGTCCATGTGAACAAGATCCAAACATCTGAATACGATGAGGGTCAGAATATTCCTCTATTCCCACTGAATCTGATGCACAAAGAGTGAAAAATGGAACAGAAGAGAGATTGCAGATCACCTCCTCCTGCACGCCTCTGAATGCTCAGATTGAACTTCAAGAATTAGGAAAACAAAAAAAAACGTGCTGTCCATCAGATGACTAGAAATCACTGCAGGGTCACAAGAAATATGAGAAATCAAGAAAATTCCTCTCCTCCAAGGGAAAAGAATAACTCTTCTTCATCCTCAGACAGTACAATGAACCTCATGGAAATGTCTGATAAAGAATTTAGAATATTCATAGTGACAAAGCTAACAGATGGAAGAGAAGAGAGACAATGAACTGGCGAAGAGGCAGGGGAAAGGAGCTGAAGAGTTCCAGGAGGTGAAGAAATTCTTGCGAGATCTAGAAGAGGAAATACACACCATAAAAAAGAATCAAATGGACCTATTAGAGATGAAGGCTATAATACAGGAAGTCAAAACCTCCCTTGAAAGTATTAAAAGCAGACTAGATCATACAAAAAATTGAATCTCAGGTGTAGAAGATAGAATCACTGGCCTAGAAAAATCTACCATGAAGACTGAGAAAATTGTCCACAAAAATGAGAATAATATATTAGAAATACTAGATACCACCAAACATCCAAACATCCAGATAACTGGTATCCTAGAAGGCCAAGAGACTCATAAAGGCATTGATAATCTGTTCCATAAAATCCTGAAAGAAAACTTTCTAAACCTAGAGAGGCATTCAAAAATCCAATCCCAAGAAATACAAAAGACCCCAAATAAAATCAACCCAAGATCTTCTCCAAGACACATTATAGCCAGATTGACCAAAAGCACAGACAAAGACAAGATACTAAAATTAGCAAGAGAGAAAAGTCAAGTTACCTACAAAGGATATCCCATCAGGCTAACAGTGGAACTCTCATCAGAAACAATGCGAGGGAGGAAAGAATGGGAAAATATATTCCAAGTGTCAAGGGAAAAGCAATTTCAACCAAGATTATTGTAGCTGGAAAGATTATCCTTCATATGGGAAGAAAAGCCAAGAACATTTTCAGATAAACAAAACCTGAAAGAATTTACCAACACCAGACCAGATCTCCAAGAAGTGCTATAACAGGAAAATTAAATACAGACCTTTCTGTGTAGAAATGAGAGTTTAAACACTAAGAAAATAGCCAACTTAATCGTATGGACTAATCTGGAGTTGAATTTTATATCCCAGAACTTAATTGGGTAAATCGAACCACAATAGTAGATAAAGTACATGAGGCTGAAGTGGTGAAATAGAATTTTATGACTTTCGACTAAAACATTGCTGATTTTCTTCTAGGCTTTGTTTTCCAGTTTTAAATATTTTTGTCCTGTCTTGAGCTCCCAATAGATTCATGTACCTACTATGTAAACAGAATCCTAACCTGTTTCCTGGCTTTAAGTTTTAAGCAAAGTTCCTTAGCATTTATTTGATTTATTAAAGCTAAAACTGCTTTTCTTGAAATTAAAAACATATTGAAAAATACCTATTTAATGACCATAGTAAGCTCTATAGCATCAGCTAGGTGCTACCTTATAGTATATTCATTCTACTCAGAGTTTCACATCTAAAGTCAGACATGTATTCACAGATATGTATACACCAGCTGAACTTGCTATTGAAACTAGTTAGATTAGTTAAGATATTTTGTGGATCAATAAAATGTGGTGGGGAAAAAGGAATGGAAAACAACTGTAGACACCTGAGATAGTGTGGGAGAGGGTGGGAAATGACAGAAGGTGAGAAATAGGGGTAAAATATATATATACATATATATAGGCATATGTATATATATATATATATATATATATATATATATACACACACACACATACACATGAAACTAGAAATGGAAAATTATTGATGATAACATACATGATTAAGACACTATGCAGTATATTCTGGGTGGGAAACCACATTTTGTATGCTGTGACGATGCTCAGGGAATGAATGTAAATTAATTAATTAATTTTTAAAAATTGTTCGGAAGAAAATGACAGTGCACATGTCACTAGATTCTAGCTTTGTCCATAGTTTTAGTTTAAGGTATTTTGTGAATCAATAAAATGTGGAAAAAAGTTTAGGAAGGGAGAGAGAGGAAAGAGGAAAGTAAAACCAAGTAAAAGTATGTTTAACTGACAAAAAAAATGAGAAGCTATTTGCCAATAAGTTATAAAGTAATATCTTTGGCTCAACTGATATGCATAGTATTTGTGCAGGAAAAAGAAATGTACATATAAAGATGTGATCAAATGTAAACAAATAAATTAATAATAAAAAGCATGTATATGGTGTGTAATAAACAAATTGAGAATATGAACATATTCACCACCTGCAACATTTAATACTATATTATGTTGTGAACATTCAAAACCCACTCCCATAGTTATCCTGCAGTATATCCTGAATTGTCTATGACATTCTTTACTGTGAAAATAATGTTTTTTTCATAATTTTTCACTTAGTATCGTGTTTGTGAGCTTCATCCCTATTATTATATGTATAAGTGATCCATTTCTTATTTGTAGCTCTTACATTTCAGTCTTTGATCCATTTTTAATCAATGTTTGTGTATCATGAAATCAGGACCTAAGTTTACGTATTTATAGCTGTATATAAGTTGCATTTTCTCTTCCGTTTCATTGATCTATATGTCTATCCCTGTAGAAAGAGCCCATATTGATTTATAAAAACTTTCTTTTTTTTTGAGAAGCTCTAGCCCCAGGGCATGTGTGCTTGGGTGGGGGTAGGGGTGGTAGTGGTGAGGGACAGATACAGTGAGAGGGAAAGTGAGGAATCTTCACCCAGGGGGGACAGCCATGCCACAATCCCTTCTCCATTCTCCTCCTGGGATCTTGGGCACATGCACAGACGTGCCCAACATGAGTTTGAAGCCACCAGTTCCAGGACTTAAATGGTGGTCGGCCACGTGGGAGTCCAGAGACATAACCACTACGCCATCTGCTAGCCCTGCTTTGTTTCATTTCAGAAATACTAGTTTACCATGCAAAATGTACCTCTTACTGAGGATTGTGGTGAAAATAGTTTTTGAGGGAACCAGCAGTTAGCGTAATGGCTATGTCGCTGGACTCCCACGTAGCCGACCGCGGTTCGCGTCCCGGACCCGGTGGCTTAAAACTCACGCCGGGCGCGTGTGCGTGCGCGTGCCCAAGATCCCAAGAGGAGAATGGAGGAGAAGGGATTGTGGTGTGACCATCCCCCCTGGGGGGTGATTTCTCGCTTTCTGTCTCTATGTCTCTCTCTGTCTGGCAAGCGCACGCGCCCTATAGCAAAAACTTCTCAAAAAAAAGAAAATAGTTTTTGAAAGGCATTTGTCTAGATAATAGTTCCAGATTATATTCACAAGAACACACAATGAAAGGCCCTAGAATAAATAGGTTTTAAGAACCCACAAAGGTCATGGAGCAGAGAACAACCTCGCACTTTGCAGAAGGGGAAACAGGTGGATGGGGAGGAGGCAATCTTCCCAAGGGCTTGCCAGGATGTGAACCCAGGGCTCCTGTCTGGAGACACCCTTCTTCCACTGCGCTGGCGGTGCTTTCCTGCTGCTCTTCGGTTACTGCCTGGGCTGTTTCCACTGTCCCGGCCACCAGAGTTCGGCTGGCAGAGCCGTGGGCCCCGCAGCTGGGCAGCAGTCGGTGGGTGCCTTACTGCCCCCTCTCCTGGGCAACCCCCTGATCCTCACACACTGCAGCCCTGGCCGATCTGCCCCCCCACTGTTCCCTGTGCTCCTGTCCCTCCTTCAGGGACGAGAAGTCGGTTTTCCTTCAGGGAATCTTCTCAGAATGGAAAAAGAAAGCAACACCATCGACGTCAAATGACTCTTACACAACAGCAGCAGCTTGCTGAGAATCGTGTAAATAACCCGGGAACATATGGACTGAATTTCCCTCAACTTACCCAGGAATGTAATAAGTCAGGGCCATGGAGAAAGGCTGCCACTTGGCCTCGGCACTCAGAACACTTAAAAGAGTTGTCCTCTCCTCTACCCCAGGGACTTCTTAGCCTGGCACACTCTCATCTCCCTGGAGTCCCAGGGGCACCTCCCCTCGGGAAGGCGCAAACCACCTTGGCTCTGTTTCTGACAGGCTGACCTCAGCCCGGACTGCAGCTCCCAGGCAGCGCCCCTCCCTGCAGAGGAAGACTGTGCTTGCAGACTCTCCACGGAGGCCGCGAGCGTCCGCTCTAGCTTATCCAGCATCTGTTTATCCGTTCATGTTTATTGAGCACTGTGTTGGGGTAGGGAATACATCAGTGAACGGGAAAACCCAGTCCTGCTCTTGTGTCTAGTGAAAAAACTAGCTACAATTCCGTTAGCAAAGAGTTGGGATGGAGCAAATTCCCAATGTGGAAAAAGAGGTCAACGGCCGCTGTCGGAGACTCTAGCATCAGATGAAGAATCGGTCAGTTGGGAACCAGCAGTTAGCGTAATGGCTATGTCGTTGGACTCCCACGTAGTCAACCGCGGTTCACGTCCCAGACCCAGTGGCTTAAAACTCACGCCGGGCACATGTGCGTGCGTGCCCAGGATCCCGAGAGGAGAATGGAGGAGAAGGGATTGCGGCGTGACCATCCCCTCTGGGGGGTGATTTCTCGCTTTCTGTCTCTCTGTCTCTCTCTGTCTGTCTGGCGAGCGCACGCGCCCTATAGCAAAAACCTCTCCAAAAAAAAAAAAAAAAGAATCGGTCGGTGGACCTCCATGATCCCTGCCAAATGCAAGGTTTCGGGAGGTTGTTAAGTTCCTGCAACACCACCTCACTCCTTTCCTGCCTCCTGCCTGTTCAGGTGTGTTTGTTTGGTTGGTTTTTGAATGGCACCTGCAGGAGCATAGAGCCAGAGGTTTTTGTTCAAAGGCACAGGCGGTCGAAGCAAGGATGGGTCCAGAGAAGCAGATGTTCCTCTCTCCTGCCTGGGAAAACCCTCACTGATGCCACTGCTTTTTATTTTGTGCCTTCTCTGTCCTCTCAAAAGAAATCTAAAGTTTCTTGGGACCAGCAGTTGGCATAATGGCTATGTCGCTGGACTCCCATGTAGTCGACCATGGTTCAAGTACTGGACCCGGTGGCTTAAACTCACGTGTGCGTGTGTGCCCAAGATCCCGAGAGGAGAATGGAGGAGAAGGGATTGCGGCGTGGCCATCCCCCCTGGGGATGATTTCTTGCTTTCTGTCTCTCTCTCTCTCTGTCTCTCTCTGTCTTTCTGGCGAGCGCACGCATTCTATAGCAAAAACCTCTCAAAAAAAAAAAAAAATCTAAGTTTCTCCTGAGTGAGAATGAACCTGAAGAATAAAACAAACAACAAAAAATAAAATGTAAACATTCTCACTGTGGAAAATTGCATAAAGAATATACAGGAATTCTCTCTTGTAATTTCTTCGTAAGTCCAAAATTAAAATGAAAAGTTTCAAAACAATCATCTTAAATAATAATTGTTAAAAGTCCTGCTTTTGATAAGATAGGGCACAGAATGTGATAGTAGGAATTAGATGTTGACTTCCTATGTGACCACGGGCAAGCCGCTTTTCCTTTCTAACCTCAGTTTCATACATAAAAGTCTGTCCCACCTGTGGTCCAATCTATGGTCCGATATCTGTATCACTCTTGCCCTCTCCTCTGTATCCCTTCCAGAGTCCATCTCTTTACATTCATCATCTGTAACGCAGAGATCAAAAGCATTTACTTCATAAGTGCTGAACTGCAAGGTAGAGAAAACAGTGGATGCCCAGTGCCTAGCACATAGTAGTTACTCAGTGAAAATGGAATCTCTGCCTCCTTCACTTCCTGTCCCCAGAAGAATTCAGATACTCAAGTTCCTCTGCCTCCCCTCACCTTCCAGGCTTCTGTCCCGAGAGTGAGCACACCATCTTTCACAAAGACTTGAAAGGTCCTTACTCAGCTTGTCCGGAAACAAAGCAGGATGCTCAGCCCGCCCCTTCCTTTTTTGTTTTTCTCAAACTGTTTCTCAAACATCAGATGCATGCTCGGAATTACCCAGGGCACTTGTGAAAATAAACTGGAGCAGGCCACCCGACCCTCATCCGATAGGTCTCCTGGGAGGCCTCAGAGAATTTAGGGTTCCAGCAAGTTCTCAGAGGCTCCTGCTACTGCTCAGGGGGGCAGCACAGGGGATAGCTACCTTCCCCAGGTTCTGCAGGGATAGCAGGGCTTCCTGAGGAGCTCGGTTCTCAGACCGGGGACTCTTCGCAAAGGCATAGGAGCTACAGGGCTGAGGGTGGGGTGATAGATGGCGTGGTCTGGAAGATCAGAGCAGACGGTCCCTTGAGGGAGAAAGGGGAGGGGGAGTTGCTTCAGCTTTTCCTCTTTTTCCTCTCTTTTGAACCCCAGTGAAGCTCCAGCCCCTTCCCCTGAGTACCCTTCTCGTACTCACACCCAGAAGGCTCCAGACCGGTGAGGATGGGGCTCAGGCTGAAATGCTGGCTGCAGGAGGGGGTGCACAGAAGGAGAGGGGGGAGAATGTCCCAGAAACAAGATGGGAGGGCAGTCAGTCGATTCAGGCTAGACTGCTGGGGAAGATGCTCTTGGGTGGCTTGAGAACTGCGTAAGTGCGAGGTCGCCTTTGGCTGTGTTCGTCAACACTCGTGCACTCTGTGACAAGTGGGGTGGGAGACAGAGAAAATGAAGCACTAACTTTTTATTAAGTATTTAAGGAAGTGTCCGGCCCTGCACTGAGGTGGGAGAGTGAGTGTCCTTCCCCACTGACAGTCGTTGCGTGTTACACAAGTTCCCATGTTACACACGCGTGCCAAACTGGCTGAGGCCTGGCGGCACACCCGTGCTGCCTGGCCTCCCAAGCTCTGCTGCTTCTTACAAGCTTTGTGACTTTTACCAACAGACTTTTCTGAAACCCAGTTCCTTTGCCAGTAAAAGAGGTTATAGAAAATATAGCAAAAAGGATTGGGGGCTCATATAAAATAGCAAGATGGAACTGCTACGAAAAACGCAATTGCTCTAGGCATCTCATCCACCCACCTAACGGTTCTTAGAAGTGGCGGTGGCCTCTGACATTCATGAGGTAGCCACTTGGAGAATTTTCATTTGGGTCTGGACACCATCAAGTTAACATTTTCATCCTGTTTTTAAAGAAAACTGTTACTCATCAATCTAATTGATGTTTTATTACTAATTCCAGAACCATTACACCATGGAGCCAGAGTTTAAAAAGAATTTGATTAAAAACCAAAGCATGCCCAGTAGCAAATGCCTGTTTTACAAATAATTTCAATCCTAAATTCTACCTTGGTGCAAAAAGATTGTTTTGGTGTGTTTCATTTCTCAGTATGTGCATACGATGTTTTCATAGAACTTCTTTGTAGAAGCCTGAAATAGCCAGAACAATAACAACAATTGCACATATCTGTACAGTTCTGAATGGTCGCCTGGACAGTGAGAAAACAGGCCCAGGGAAGTTTACAAGGGATGGTCAAGTTTTCTGAGAGATTTTTGCTATAGGGTGTGTGTGACTGCCAGAGAGACAGAGAGATAGAAATCACCCCCAAGCGCAATTCTCTCTCCTCCAGTCACCTCTCAGAATCATAGGCACACATAACCCGGCATGAGTTTTGAGCCACCGAGAGCAGGACTTGAACTGTGGTCGACTACATGGGAGTCCAGTGACGTAACCATTACACCATCTGCTGGTCCCAAGGGATGCTCAGGTTCTCAGACAGGATTAAAGCTGTGTTCAATACATTCGGGTAGCTTGAGTCTAGACCCGGGGCTCTTTGCCTTTCCCACGCTGTTTTCACAGCACATTTGAATAAAGAGCTGGCCCCACAACTTGGTGGTCAGATGCTGCATTGGGAGCTGTGATCTCACACTGCTGACTGCTGTCGGAGTCCCAGCCTCGGCAGCTTGAAAACATGTCGGGCATGTGTACACCCAAACCTGACGAAGGAGAAGTGAGGGGAAAAAGGACTGTGGTATGACCACATTCCATTCCTCCTTCTTTCCCTCTCTCTGTATCTCTCTCTCATTAGTGGGAATATTTTGTGACAATCAATAACAAAAAATAAATAAATTGGGGCCAGCAGATGGCATAGCGGTTGCATCACTGGTCTCTTACATGGCTGACTGCAGTTCGAATTCTGGACCCAGTTCTTGAAACTCATGCCTGGCACATGTGTGAACATGCCCAAGATCCTGGGAAGGGAATGGAGAGGAAGAGACTGTGGCGTGGCCATCCGCCTCTGGGGGGTGATTTCTGACTTTCCCTCTACTGTGTCTGTCTCTCTCTCTCTCTCCAGCAAGTACACATGCCCTAAGGCACACACACATAAAAACTCTTTAAAAAAATAAAAGAGGGGACCGGCAGTTGGTGTAATGGCTATGTCGTTGGACTCCCACATAGTCAACCGCGGTTCGAGTCCTGGACACGGTGGCTCAAACTCATGCCAGGCACATGTGCGTGTGTGCCCAAGATCCTGAGAGGAGAATGGAGAAGAAGGGATTGCGGCATGGCCATCCCCCCTGGGGGGTGATTTCTCGCTTTCTGTCTCTCTGTCTCTCTCTGTCTTTCTGGCGAGCACACGTGCCCTATAGCAAAAAAAAAAAAAAAAAAAACAAATAAATAAAAGAGCATGCCTCCCAAAGAGAAAGCACCCACCTCCCATGAGGAATGGTCACCTCACAATTCTTTCTCCTCCATTTCTCCCCCACTTTGAGATTTTAGGTATGCATGCACGTGTACCCAGCATGTTTCTCAAAGCCCTTGGTCCAGGACTCGAACTGGATGTTCCGCCTCAACTGGCTGCCTCAACCACCAAGCCATGGAGCCAGCCCCTCATTTTCTTTTATAAGTCTCTCTATAATTTAGGTTTTGATATAAAATGTTTTTCACTGTGACAAGGAATTAGTAGTAATAATTAGAGGCTAAACTGCACCAGATAAAGTGCTAAGAAATTTTTAAGGAACATCTGTTACAGCAAATGAACAACAGAGGTTCAGCAAGGAGAAGATTCCTCCCCAAGGTCAAAAATCCACTAAGTGGCAGAGTCTGGATTCCCAGCCAGGTCTGTCAGGCTTTAAGCCTGAGTCTCTGACTCCATGTATTATTGCCTCTGTCTACACCTGAGAAAGAGTGTAGGTGGACATGATCGGAAATGGAGTTGAAGCCCAGAGCCTAGAGAAAGGAAAGCCAGCTCAGAGGTGCTGACCACATTCCCGACGACACCGTGAGAGCTTGAACTGGACGATGCCAAAGGGATGATCGCTGGACTTGTCTTAGCCTTTCTTTTCTTTTTTCGGGTTTTTGCCATAGGGTGCATGTACTCGCCAGGAAGAGAGACAGAGAGAGAGAGAGAGAAATGAGGAATATTCCCCAGGGGAATAGCCATGCTACAATCCCTTCTCCTCCATTCTCCTTTCGGGACTTAGGGCACACACATACACGCACCCAATGTGATTTTCAAGCTGCCGGGTCCAGGACTCAGACTGCGGTGAGCCATGTGGAAGTTCAGCACCTTAACCACAATGCCTTCTTAGCATACTTTAAAGTACTCATGAACAGGGAAAAAAAGGCAAGCAAATATGTGTTATCACAAGTCATGTGCCCATACTCTGCATGCAAAAAAATTAGGGAAAATGGAATACTCAAATATTTTTTATTTTTGTGTAACTTTATCATGCCTATAGCTGTGATTTTTGTCCATCATTTAGTAATACAAAACTACTAATTTTAAAAATTAGATTTAATTAAACAGTTTTTTGTAACAGACATTTAAAATGTAATTTTTAAAATATTCTTTTGAAACATACAAAAATTAGACATAATAGGTATACTGTTACACTATTATATAAACTTACACAGTTATACTAGTATCTCTATACTATGTAAACTGGCAAGAGGGGATAAAAGTGTAACTTGGAGACCACCCTTTTCTTCCCCTTTTCCAGTCATTTTAAATCCCTGTAGTTTATTATGCTCTAGTAAGTAGTTTAGGTAGGAGCCAGGATTCTCCAAAGGCTGCGTTTAGGCAGAAATAACGAATGTTACCAATGAAAGTGTCCAGTGAGTTAATTAAGCCTGTCTTCAACCTGTCCTTGTCATTTTCATCCACTGCTGACACCTAGCAGACCTTTAACACAGAGACACTTGCCAGGGTCCACAAAGAAGCGCTCATGGTCTGCAGTATTTGTTTTATGTGAAGAGATATTAGCTATGAACACGATAATCAAGGGTGTTTCTGACCTTTCTCTGAGCATAGTAGGATGGACTTAGAGTCCATTTCAGCCAGGCAATGGAGCACACAAATACAGCATGTTTTTCCAAATACATAAAACCAATGAGAATGAAAATAATATCAATCCATCAGGGATATTCCCATAGAGCTCTGCACTTGGACCAACAGGGTCTTTCTGGAATGTCCAGTCCAATATTATTTCTGATATTCACTCAGACTTTTACTGTTTCAACACGCGTAGAGAGTGTGAAGCACTCCTAAATAGGAACTACTGGGCAAGTCATCGTGAGTGATACAGCAAGTAGATATAAGTACATTCCTCAAGAAGATAACAATATAGCAGAATATATAAAATACAGATATAACTGACTACGACACAAGGTAGACACAGAGATGACTTAAAAAGGAAGGATAGAGGGCTGGTCGCGTGGCCTGGTGGCTAAGGAAGCTGGACCCCACTGTGACCAACCGTGCGGTTTGAATCCTGGCCCTGGTAGCCTGAACAACACACTGGCCACATGTGCATGCATTCCCCAAATTCCAAAAGGAGGGAGAAATGGAGGAGAAGGATTGCTGCAGGACTGTGCCCCACTGGAGTTGCTTCCGCCCTTTGCCTCTACCTGTCTTTCTCTGGCAAGCACACTTGCCCTCTGGCAGATAAAAGCAAGAGGGAATATATAATGGTGCTGAACTTTAGAGCGGGAGAGGTATAAGGGAAGGATTAATCAAGAAGGCTTTCCAGAGGAGATGGCAACAATGAAATGGTTAAGAGAATTTCAAGTGTATTCACGCTATACCTCCCTGTTCATCAGAAAAAGACAACAGGATGGACTGGAAAGGTATTGCTTCAATCATATTACAGAGAAAAGGACTGAGGCTAGGGGATGTGAACTTACTTGTAAAGATCCATACTACAAGAAAGAACAAGAAAGGCAAGACTAAAACCCAGATCTTCTGACCCTTCAGGTTTGGCCATGTCTTAGAGGATATCTGGGAAGGGTTCTTTCATATGTTGTTAAATCTTCTTTCTATTCCCTAAGGGGTTGAAATTCTCAAGTCATTTCTTAAGCCTTAGTAATGACTTTGAGCTGGCCTGAATTAACTAGCTGTATTGTGGAGTTTTGTTTGTTGCATTAGATTTAATATGTCTCTGGGGAGCTCTATGGATTTATACAGACCCTAGAGTTTCCTGTTGAAACCATTGTCCTGGAAAGAGTCTGGAATGATGCTCAAATGACTTGAGTTTTTCTCAGAAACACAAGCATGAGGCATTTCCTGGAGTGTCTATTCATGTGTCCCCTGACTATTTATATTAATTAGTCAGTGAAACATTATGGTTATGATTATGGACTCTAGTGTCACATGAATGTCATCTGCAAATTGCTAGGCATATGGCATTGAATAGGTTACTTAACCTCTCTAAGCTTTAGTCTCCAAATTTGTATCATGCAAATAATAATAATATCTAACTCAGAGGATTGTGAGTATATGGTAAGTGCCTTATATGTAAATTGTTTTAAATATTATACTTTTCTTTACCCTCAAAATAATATAGACAATAATAAAGACTCTTCTGCTTTGAGTGAAAATATATTCAAAAACCAAAGGCAAAAAAAGACTTCTCCAGATATACAAAATAAAGGCTTCTTCAGATATACAAAATTTGAAAGCATTAACACCAATAAAAGAAATGTTCAAGGAAGCCTGTGAGGCAGAAGAAAAAAAATCAAATGGAACTATGAATCTATAAAAGAATGAAGAGCACCAGAAATGGTTATCACACAGGCTTTATATATATACTGCATACGTATATATATTTGATTTTTCATTATTATTTAAATTTTTAAAGATAACATTTGTTTGAGTTAAACAAAAACCATTGCATTGTGAGGTTTATAATGTATGTATAAAGAAAATTAGTGATAATAATAGTATAATTATTTGAAATAGGAAAATGAAAATATATTATTGTAAGGTCCTTATTGTTCACATGATGTTGTATAATATCAACTAAAAATATACTATAATAAGTTAAACCATAAAACAACCAGCAAAATAATTAAAGAATTATATCTAGTAAGTCAACAAAGGAAATGAAATGAAGTAATAACAAATTTAAATTAATCCAAAGAAAGAAAAAGGAAAAATAAAAAGAACAAAGAGAACAAAAAACAGATGAGATAAGTAGAATATGAAGAGCAATGTGATTCACTCAAACCCAACCACTTAATGCGGTATTAATAATTGCATTAAATGTAAATGGTCTAGGTCAACAAGATGGTGGAATAAGAAAGTTCTTATATCTCCCCAGTAGCAATGAAAATTCAGTAACCATATAACCATATACAGCTCTTTGTGGGAGCTTTGGGACCAAGTGTTCCACAGGGAAAAATGCTTGCTTGAGACCAGTTTGGTTCCACAGCAAACCCTGAAACAGCCCTGTAACTCAGTTCTATACCTGCTTATCTTCAGTCTGAGGGCAGTCCTGACCTCCCAAGTACCCAGCAAGAAGCTTGCTTATTTCTGCTACTGGAGGCAGGCTTGCAGACATCAGTCTCAAGTAGTGAACCCTGAAGCAGCTCTACCATTTGATTCCATCCTCTCTTAGTCCAACCCAGGGCCAGATCTGTCTTCCCAAAGACCTACCTAATGTCCCAGGGAAGACTTCCTAGTCAATTCAAGGGAGCCAGATTTTTGTGTGTACCTGATGACAGACTCATCGTTTATGAACTCAAAAGGAAAGCTTGAAACAGACCCCTATCCCAGTGCCACACCGGTGCTCAATGTCCTAAATGCAATCTAATCCTCCAAGAAACCATACAGGATCCATGCTTGCTCAGGTCTCTGGTAACAGGTCTAGTAACTACAGACCATATGTGGACCCAGCAATAGCCATATGATCTAAATCTAATCCCACTCAACTCCAATCCTGGGAACAATCCTATTAGCTCAGGAACACAACAGAAAAAGACCTTTACCAGGTGAAATTGGTCTGTAAAGAGTAGAGAGAGGAGGGCCAGCAGGTAGTGTGGTGGTAAAGGCACTAGACTCCCAAGTGACTGACTGCAGTTCGAGTCCCAGGCCTAGCAACTTGCTTTCTCACTTACTCTCTTATGCACACGTGCCCTGTAGCAAATAAAAAAATAAATAAATAAATAAAGAGAGTAATGAGAAATATAATTAAATAAATAATTCTTTTTAAAAAAAAGGACTAGAAAAAGGCATTTGCTCTTTCAAGTGCACAGACACCACTTCAAGGCTATGAGGATGACGAAGGGTCAAATATAATACCACCAAAGGAAACTATTGGGTTGTCAGAAAAGTCATGACACATTTTTGCATAGGAAAACATAGAAAAATACATCATGGGATGTGTGGAGAGTTGAGGCAGAGCTGTAGAATTGCCCCCAGGTCCACTATTGGTCCACACTGTCCAATGCTTCACCTGCTCTCCCCGAGTCTGCACCACAATGGGAGTGTAGGTGAAGACCATCTTCCCCAGAGGTGGGCACACCTTTCTGAAGCATGACCAGACCTGCATGGTACACTACGCTGGGGTGTTTGAAGTTGGAAAGAAATTTGACTCTTCCAGGGACAGAAAAGCCCTTTAAGTTTCTGCCGGGTAAGCAAGAGGTGATCCAAGGGATTGCCCAGAAGAGCGTGGGCCAGTGAGCCAAAGTGGCCATCTCCCCAGACAATGCCTGAGGTACCACTGAGCCCCCAGGCGTTGTTCCACCACACACCACGCTCATCTTCAATGTGGAACTTCCAAAACCGGAATGACAGGCATGGCCTCCTCCCTTAGGCCTCTCTCCTTGGATCTGCCATGGAGGGAAGTGGTGCCTCCAGATGCGTGCACACAAATCCACGTGGAGTTTTTCCTCATGTTCCACCACACTCTGTGTAGACATCTACCCTGAGTGAACGTGTTCTGTGACTCAGCTTTGTTTTCCACACCTCCATTTCCTCTTCCTCTTTTTCTTCATATGTGTGTTTACCTAAACTATATGCCATAAACCTCAAAATTTTCATTATATTTAGTTTTCATTTTGGGGTGAAGATTCAGTTTCAATCTTTTGGATATAGGTTTTCAATTAAGTATAGGGTCGAATGATAGGTTAACTTTAGAACAGGAATGGGGGGAAGGGCACAAGAATCTTTCCTCTTTGGGGGATCAGATTTTCATCTATTATATATTAAACATTCTTGCTGCTGCACTGCAAAGCCATAGGCACTGTTGAGGACTGAATTATTCTCTTAGTTGAGAAACTTCCTTGGGTTAATTACATTAAAACCTCCCCAAAACAGAAGTGGGAGTAGAGCCTTTGTCTCCACCAGCCCCACCGCCTCTCTTTCCCTTTAAACCCCTTGCCTTTTAAAAGCAGATCACTTTCACTGTGATATGAACACTACACATATCTGTCCCTGGACCATCAGGGACCTCTGAAGCCTTCTTAGTGGCCTGGCTTTTTCTTTCTTTCTTTCTCTCTTTTTCTTCTGTCCTGTGGTTTTCTAATAGGTTTTCAGGACTTTTGTAATCTCGTAACTATCCAAGTTCCACCACGTCCTAGATTTTAAGAACTTTAATCAAAAGTTTAAAATGAAGGTGCCGTTTGTACACTTAACACCCAGTGAAACCCGACTATCACGACACACCCTTGAGTGTTCTCTTAAAAAGTGATGCTGGTCATCGCAGCTTCAGCATCGCCTGGTTTTTGATGCTTGGCTCCCTCTGCTGATCTCAGAGTTTCCTGGCTTTTATTCCCTCAGTCCCTTCTCATCCTGTGCTGTCCTGTGTAGTGGTTTGGTGAGAGAAATTGCTGTTCCTCCCATCCTCTCTGCCCCCAGTCACTGGGACTGCATATGAGTTTTACGTTTTATTATTGCAATGAAAGTGCTTTCTGCTGGCATTCCAAAAAGGAAAAAAAAAAGACTTTTCTGATGACCCAATGTTAAAATTCCAGTAACCAACTTTACAGAAATACATATAAGTTGTCTGACAAAGATTTATAGTCTCTTTAAAAAGTTAAATAAGATGCAAGATAACAGATAGATAACTAACCAAAATCAGGAAAACAATGCATGAACAAAATGAGACATTTAATAAAGAAATAGAAACAATGAGCCCCAGTCATTTGATTCAAGTGGTTGAATATGGAAGATTATTGCTAAGTCGAGTAAGCCAAACTTAGAAAGACACTGTATATCTCCACTCAATATGTACTGTCTACAATCTAGGCAGAAATGGAAAGATCCGAAGATCTCATAGTAGGGAGGAAAAGAATACATATTAGAGTCTGTAAGGGAGGGGAGTGGATGGTAGAGGGAGGGTGGGAGAGGCAAAGGGAAGAAATACTTAAGACCCAAGAATGTAAAATTCTCTGTTGAAAATGATATATATGGCAATATCTTTGAATTGATTGTCGAATAAATGAAAAAATGAAATAGAAAAAATTCTCTTTATTAGTATTCGTAAACAGATTGCTCTAAACCTTATGTTATGTGTACCATGCAAGGGCATAATTAAATTGTTAAAAATTAGCAATTTACTGCTAGACATTTAATTAACATAGGTGTAACATAGCCATCAGATATTAGCATCATCTCCCACAAGTTGACTTAAAACAGAAGCATTAGCATGATTTGAAGAAATCTCCAGAAGCATGTCTGTCTGTCTCTGTCTCTCTCTTTCCTAATAGCCATGAATCCATAATGTAACTTTAAACTCTTGTAGCTTTATGTTTGCCTTCAATAATTTTTTTCTTTTCTTTTCTTTCATTTTCTAGAGAGAGATTTTTGTTACAGGCATTTGCACTCACCAGAGAGACAGAAAGCAAGAAATCACCCCTCAGGGGGATGGCGATGCTGTAATCCCTTTTCCTCCATTCTCTTCTCTGAATTTTGGGCACACACACACATTCAGCATGAGTTTTAAGTCACCGGGTCCAAGACTTGAACATGGCTGAATACGTGGGAGCCCAGCAACATAATCATTATGCCATCTGCTGGTCCCTTACTTTCAACAAATTTTAAATGCTATGGTCAAAAAGGATACTGAGGGACCAGCAGATGGTGTAATGGTTATGTTGCTGGACTCCCACATAGTTAACCATGGTTCAAGTCCTGGATCCAGCAGCTTAAAACTCATACCAGACACATGTGCATGCATGCCCAAAATTCCAAGAGAAGTATGGAGGAGAAGATATTCCAGTGTGGCCATCTTCTTTGGGGGGATGACTTCTTGTTTTCTGTCTCTCTGGTGAGTACACGTGCCTTATAGCAAAAATCTCTTAAACAAAGATGTTGAGACAAAAGTTTGAGAACAAATAGAATATGTGGATAGTCACAAAGTATCTTTCTTGAGATAGTCATTAATTACCACAAAAGGAAAAGTAATTTCACAGTGTAGATACTCAGCCCATTCTACTACAACCAAGTAATGTTAACCCCAGAAGTGAAAAGACATATGAACAAGCCATGTACCCCATGGCTTTGTGGTACTGAAAAGAGCCCATCACTTCTGTGGTATTCTGGCCAAAATTTCAGAATTTTAATCAAGTCATAAAAACAAACAGACAGGCCCAAATGAAAGGACATTCTACAAAATAAGTGACCAGTATTCTTCAAACTTTTCCATGTTAATTAAGATTCAGCTGCCTTAACCACTAGGCCAGGGGCTGATCCAAAAAGATCTATTGAAACAAAAAAATTGATTTTTTTTTTACCTTAGGAAAGAACAGAAACTGAAAGATTGGAAGGTATCATAGCAGGGAGGGTAGCTGTAGATACTAGAGATAGTACAGGGTGTTGGATAATAGGGGGGTGGGCAATAGGGAAAGAGAGGAACAGGGAAAAATCATTTAATTGATACAAAAAGATGAAAAAATAGATTAAGAAATAGGTAAGTTTTTGTGTAATAGATTTTAGCTTCTTTCACCACACAAATGAAAAAATTTTATGTTAACCTGTTTGTAGCTGTATTTATCTCAACATTTTGTAAACCTCAAATGTACCCAATAAAAGATTTTTTAAAAGTAAGAAAAATAAAAAAAAAGACAGACAAGGAGGGCCAGCAGATGGGATGAGGCTAAGGCAGCTGGATTCCACATGGCTGACTTTGCAGTTCAAGTCCCACACCTGGCGGCTTGATGGTCATACCAGGTACATGTGTATGCATGCCCCAAATCCCAAAAGATGGAGGAGAAGAGATCGCAGTGTGGCCATCCCCACTGGGACGTGATTTTACGCTTTCTCTCTATCATCTATCTATCTCTCTGTGTCTATCTATCTATCTCTGTCTCTCTGGGGAGGTCATATGGTCTATAGCAAAAACTTAACAAAAAAAAAGACAAGGAAAAACTGACAAATTATCACAGATGGAGACACTAGTCAATGCCAATCAAATCTGTAGCTCAGTAAACGACATTGTGTCAGCATTCATTTCTCCATTTCGATCATCGCACTGTGGTTTTATAGGATGTTAACATTAAAAGGAAGCTGAGTGAAGGTTATCGGGGATGTCTATACTACTGTAATTTTTTGCCAAGTCTAAAATTGTTGCAAAACAATGGAGGAGAGAAGACGGCACGGTAGTAAAGTGCCACGTTCTGTGGTGCTGACTCAAATGGGACAGCTCCGGGTTTAAATCCAGAGACCTCGCCTCAGTGCACAGGCACCCACGCATCCATGGTCTGAGGTTGGCTGGCGGGGGCTGGATCGTGACATCATAGCCCTGTTGGAAGTATCTCTGGCTCTCTCTTTCTCTCTATCTCTGTCTCGTTCATGGAATAAGAATATAAACTAAAAATTATTTTTAAAAAAGAGGCTTTAAAAAAACAAACACACAACTAAAAACTATATTTAAAATAAATAAAAAGTAAAAATAAAACAAAAATCCTGGAGCTAATGCATACAATAGTAAAACTGGGAAAAAAAAAGAAAGAAAACTTTAACAGCAGACTCAATTATGCATAATAAAAACCCTGCCAAACTTTAAGAGAGGTCATTTGAAGTTAGCCAATTAGAGAAACAGAAAATAAAAAGAATGAAAAAGAGTGAAGAAAGTGTAAGGAGCCTGCAAGACACCATGGAGCAAACAAGTATACGCATCATAGGCGTTTCAGAAAGAGGAGAGAGAGAGAAAGGAAAGTAAGATTATTTAAAGAAATAATGGCTGAAGACTTCCTAAATCTTGGGAGAGATGGACATATGCATGAAATTTAAAGGATCCCAAGCAAAGAAGATACCTCAAGATACATTATAATCAAATTGTCAGAGATCAAAGACACAGAGGGAATTTTTTTATTTTTTTTTTGGAGAGGTTTTTTGTTTGTTTGTTTTGTTTTTGTTATAGGGCGTGTGTGCTCACAAGACAGAGAGACAGAAAGCAAGAAATCACCCCCCCAGGGGGGATAGCCATGCTTCCTCCATTCTCCTCTCGGGATCTTGGGCACACACACACATGCATCTGGCGTGAGTTTAAGCCACCGAGAACAGGACTCGAACTGCGGTCGACTACATGGGAGTTCAGCAACAAAGCCATTATGCTAACTGCTGGTCCCAAGACACAGAGGGAATCTTGAAACCAACAAGAGAAGAGAGACTCACCACCCGCAAAGGAAATCCATAAGGCTATCCATTGCCTTCTCCATAAAAACCTTGCAGTCCAGAAAGGAGAGCGATCACATATTCAAAATAATAAAAGAAAATAAAACTGCCAAGCAAGCATACTGTATTTGAAAAAGTTATTCTTCAGAAACAAAGACGAGATCAAAGACATTCCTAGACAGACAAAAGCTGAGGGAGTACATCCCCTGCCACACAAGAAATACTAACAGGAGTTCTTTGAGCCAGATGAAAGGATGCTCAGATCACATGGAAACATATCAAAGTACGAAACTCACTGATAAAGAAAAAATGTATAGTCTAATTCAGAAAACCCTTGTACTCTTATCGGTGATGTATAAAGCATTTTGAAATCTAGAATAAAAGTTAAGAGACAAAAATATCCAAAATAAATATAGTTACAATAACTCATTAGTGGATACATAGTATAAAAGATTTGAAGGGTGACACTGAAGTCATAAAATCAGGGATGGGAGAAATAAAACTGCTGTTTTTATATGTAATTGAAGTTAAGTGATTGCTAGGTTAAAATAGAATATTATAAGATGTTTTATGTAAGCCCCATGGTAATCATTAAGAAAAAAAACCTTTAGTAAGCACATACAAGACAAAGATAAAGGAATCAAAGTATATTACTATTGAAAAAAATTAAAGAAAGATAGTAAGAGAGGAAGAAATGAATAATAAAACAGTCATAAAGCAATTAACAAAAGGAGTGAGTCTACAGGACACTCAGACTAGCCTTAGGGACACACAAGCTGAAAATAACGGATGGTGAAAAATGGCCCATGCAAGTGGTGACCAAAAGAAAGCAAAGATGGCTATTAGATTTATATGAGACAAAGCAGACTATCAGTAAACTCTATCACAAGAGGTAAAGAAGATAGTTATATAGTAAAAAGATTTCAATTCATCAAGAGGGCAAAACAATTATAAATAGATAGGTACCCACCATGGAAACATACAAATATTTAAAGCAAATATTAGCAGAAATAAAAAGAGAAATTAGACAGCAATATTAGGGAACTTTAATACCTCCTTTTCAACAATGGATCAATTAGCCAGGCAGAAAATCAACAAAGAAATACATACCTGAATATACTGTAGAGCAGACGAACCTAACATTTGCAGAACCTTCCACTCACCAACGGTAGAAGACACATTCTTACCAAGTGCACATGGACAATCTCTAGGAAAGATCATAGGCTGGGTCCACAAAACGAGTCTTCACAACTTGGAGAACATTGAAATCATATCAAGCATTTTTTCCCAACCACAACAGTATGAAACTAGAAATCAAAAGCAGAAGAAATTTTGGAAACCTTGTATGTGGAAATTAAGCAATATACTCAAACAACGAATGGATCAAAAAAGCCGAAAGGTAATTCAAAAACTTTCTGAAAGAAACAACAATGACATACCAAAGCTAATGGGATGGAACAAAGCAGTTCTAAGAAGAAATTCTATGGTGATAAATGTCTAAATTAAGAAAAAAAAAAAAAAACACTCAAATAAACAACCTAACTTTATAACTCATGGACCTAGAAAAAGAACAAATTAGGCCAATGTTGGAAGAAGAGAGGAAAGAATAAAGAATACAGCAGAATAAATAAAATAGAGACTAGAAAGACAATATAAAAGATCCACAAAAGTAAGAGTTGTTGAAAGTTCAAGGAAGAAAATTAAAAGTAACTTCAACCCCTCATACAAAATCATTATCAGAGCAAGCTTTATTCCACCTTTGCCATTATATTCATCCTTAGAGATTAGGTTGGAGAGAGAGAGAAAGCAAGGGAGAGGGGGAAGGGGGAACACTTTTCAAAGGTATTCATATATAATTGCTATAAATATTAAATAAAAATATATTTTTTAAAAATTAGGTGTCCTTTTCCTAGGAAAAGATCTCAACAGATTTGTTCTGTATATTAAAAATACAGGACCTGGGCCAGCCAGTGCTGTGGTGGAGAAGGAAACCTACATGGTCAGCTGTGCAGTTCCTGTCCCAGACCCAGTGACTTGGAGAACACATCAGGCTAGTGTGCACACATGCCCAAAATCCTGAGAGGAGAATGAAGGAGATGGGATTATGGAATGGACACTCCCGTGGATGGTGTTTTCTCACTTTCTCTGTGTGTGTGTCTCTCTGAAGAATTAACATGCCCTATAGCAAATTATAAAAATAAAGAAGAAGAAGAAGAAGAAGAAGAAGAAGAAGAAGAAGAAGAAGAAGAAGAAGAAGAAGAAGATTACAGGGTTCACTCTGCAGTCTTGTGGTTAAGGGAGCAGATCGCATGTGTTCGATCCACATGGTTTAAAATCCTAACCTGTTTCCTCGCTTTAAGTCTTAAGCAAAGTTCTCTTAACATTTTTTTTATTTTGATGTATTAAAGCTAAAATTGCCTTTATTGACATAAAAAAATTTTAAAATACCTATTTAGTGACCCCAGTAAGCTATATAGCCTCAGCAAGGTGCTATTTTATAGTATATTCATTCTACTCACAATTTCATGCCTAAAGTCCAATATTTATTCAGATATTTATATATCAGCTGAACTTGCTATTGAAAGTAGTTAGATCAATTAAGATATTTTGCTAACCAGTAAAATTGGGGAGAAGAAAAAGGAATGGAAAGCAACTGCAGATATCCGAAGAAGTGTGGGAGGAGGGTGGGAAGTACCAGACAATAAGAAATGGGGGGGGGGGGGGCACAGAATATATATAAAACGGAAAATTATTTGTTGATGATAACATGTATGACTAAGCCACTATACAGTGTATTCTAGATGGGGAACTGCATTTTGTATGCTGTGATGATGTTCAGTGAATGCATATAAAATAAATAATTTTTTTAAAAAAAATCTAATAAATACTAAAATCCAAAAAAAAGATAAAATTGACATTTACCTAGACTATGCAAGAAAAACAGAGAAATCCAGCATATAAAATTATAAATAAAAGATATTAAAACTGATGCCACTGAACTAGAAAGGATCAAAAGCCACTACAAATAATTATATGCCAATAAATTGGATAACCTAGGATAAGTGAATACATTTCTATAAACATACAATCTGCAAGACTGACTCATGAAGAAGTAAAAATATCTAAAATTTCCTGTAACTAGTAAGGAGATTGAATCAGTAATCAAACACCTCCAAAATCACAAGACCAATTATAGGTAAACTCTATGAAACATTCAAAGAACTAACCCCAATTCTTCACAGAAAAGATGAAGAGTATAAAAAACTTTCAAACTCATTTTACAAAGTCTGCACTATTCTCCCACAAAAAAAAAAAAAAAGATAACAAGGAAAGAATGAGGAAAGAAAATTACAGACTGATATCCCTAATAAGCAAAAAATCCTCAATGAAATACTAAGAAACAGAATTCAACAGCACATTAAAAGGAATATTTATCATGGGATGCAAGAATGATTCAAAATATGCAAATCATTAAACGAAATACACTATATTAACAAAATGAAGAACAAAAAGCATATGATCAGCTAAATATTCAATAGATACAAAAAGATCATTCGTCAAAATTCAACATCCCTTTATGATAAAAATTCTCAACAAATTTAGAGAACATGTATCTTGACGTGACAAAGAGCATGAATAAAAAGCCCACAGCTAATGTCTAAACTGTGAAAAAGATAAAAGCACTTCCTCTAAGCTTAGGAATAATACAAGGGTGCCCGCTCTTGCCACTTCTATTCAACAGAGAACTGGAAGTCCCAGTCAAAGCAACTGGAAAGAAATAAAACAAAAAGAAATAAAAGGAATCTGAATAAAAAAAGAAGTTAAGTTGTCTCTGTTTACAGATGACATGATCTTTTATGTAGGAAATAACATCCAAAAAAACTGCTAAAACTAATAAATGAATTCAGTAGTTCCAAGATACAAAGTCAACACACAGACCTCAGAGTTATTCCAATACATTAACAATAAGCCAGACAGAAAAGAAATCAAGAAACCATCCCATTTACAAGACCATAAAAAAAGATTAAAATATTAGGAATAAATTTAACCAGGGAGGTAAAAATCTAAATACATGACATGGGTGAAAAAAATTGAAGACATAAATAAATGTAAAAGTATCTTGCATTTAGAGATTTGAAGAAATAACATTGTTTAAAATAGCCATAGCATTTGAACCAGCCAGTGGCATGCTCGTTAAGGCAGCTGGATCCCACATGACCAATTACACAGTTCAAATCACAGACCCAGCAATTTGAAAAACATGTTGGCACATTTGTATGCATGCCCAAAATCCTTGAGGAGAGATAAAGAGAAAGGATTATGCTGTGGTCTTCCCCTATGAAGGATGCTTTCTTCCTTTCTCTCTCTCTCTCTCTCTCTCTCTCTCTCTCTGTCCCCCCAGCAAGCATATGCACCCTTTAAATTTTTAAAAAATAGTCACAATACCTGAAATGATCTGCAGATTCAATGCAATTTCAATCAAAACTTTAATGGTATTTTTCATAAAAATAAGAAAAAAAAACTATTCTAAACCTCATATAGGATCACAAAAGATCCCCAAATAACCAAAGATGCAGAAATCCTCAATGAAATACTAACACTGAGAAAAAAAATTCTTGAAAAGAAAGAATAAAGCCAAAGACATTCCTGATTTCGAATTTTAATCAAAGTAAATGGTTAAGGCTATAGCAATCAAAACATGTGAGTGGGACAAAAACAGAGGCACAAACCAATGGGATAGAATAAAGAGCCTGGAAATAAACACACACAAACACAGACAACTAATCTTTGACAAAGGTGCCAAGAACATAGAATGGGAGAAAGGATAAGCTCTTCAATAAATGGTGTTGAGAAAACTCTGCATCAACATGTAAAAGAATGAAATTAGACCCTTATCTTATACCAGATACCAAAGTGAACTTGAAATGAATTAGACTCAAATATAAAGACCTGAAGATTCCTCGAAAATAGTAAGGATAGACTTACCATGTGATCCAGGCAATCCCCTTCCAGGTACACGAGTTAAAAAAAAAATGAAATGTTGAAGAGATATCTGCACTTCTGTATTTATTGTAAGTTTATTCACAGTAGCCAAGATATGGAAATGACCTAAGTGTCCACTGACAGATGAATACAAAAAGAAAATGTCACAGACACACACACACACACACACACAGAGAGAGAGAGGAATATTACTCAGTCTTTAAAAAGGGTATACCATCATTTGCAATAATGTAGATTATAATGAACCTAAAAGGTACTTTGTAAAGTGAAATAAGCCAGGCATAGAGGCAAATATTACACGATCTCACTTATAAATTGAATCAGAAAAGTTTGAACTCATAGAAATAGAAAATAAAATCATGGTTATAAGGGGCTGGCAGTGTAGAGTGGATGGGGAGATGTTGGTCAAAGGATATAAAATTTCATTTAGGAGGAATAAGTTCAAGAGATCCATTGTACATCATAGTTTTTGTAGTTTAAGAACAACTTATTGTATTCTTGAAAATTGTTAAGGAAGGTTAGCCCATGCCCTGATGGTTAAGGAAATGGAGCTCATGTAGCCAGCTGCACAGTTCAAGTCCCAGACCTGGTGGCTTGAAGATCATGCTAGGGCATGTGTATGCATGCCCAAGATCCTGAGAGGAGGCAGGGTTGGAAAAGAAAGGATTGAAGCATGACTATTTCTCAATGGGGGCAGGGAGGTGCTTTCCCACTTTCCTTCTCTCTGTGTATCTCTGTTTCTCTGGTGAGCACACACACCCTCTAGCAAACGGAAGGAAGGAAGGAAGGAAGGAAGGAAGGAAGGAAGGAAGGAAGGAAGGAAGGAAGGAAGGAAGGAAAGAAAGAAGGGAGGGAGGGAGGGAGGGAAGAAGGAAGGAAGGAAGGAAGGAAGGAAGGAAGGAAGGAAGGAAGGAAGGAAGGAAGGAAGGGGGAAAAAAGAAAGGAAGAAAGAAGAAAGAGAGAAAGAGAAAGAGAAAAAGAGAAAGAGTTGGTTTCCAAGGATGTAGATTTTAAGTGTTCTTACCATAAAAATATAAGTACATGAGGCCATGCATCTGTTAATTAGCTCAATTTAGCCATTCACAATGCATACATACTTCAAAATAGTATGTTGTACATGATAAATATACATAATTTGTATTTGTCAATGTAAACAAATTAATTTTTTGAAATGCTGAAATGTGGAGAGGGAAACAAGCCGGCAGAATAGCCAGCTTTTCATAGATGCTTTTTTTTTGGTGAAGAAGTATTTTTATTTTTAAAATCTTGCTTTTAAAGTCATTGTCATTCAGCTCTGCTGTGTTGTGACAAGTGAAAAGTTTAAATTTGCCCTGTGGTTTGGCCAGAGAAAGCTGATGGGCCACCAGGCCCATGTGCTTCACATGCCCATGAGCGTCAGCCAAGACGCGCTGGCTGAGTCTCACTGGGAGGTCTCCCAGCTCTTTTCCAAATGACTTCAGTTTTATGTCATTTTGCCTGAGCCTTGGAGTAGCATGAGAATCAAGAGACCTGGGTACTATATATTGTGAGCTACTTGGTTTATCTTCTAAGCTCTCACAGGCTTGTTCCCATCTCCTATACTGCTATCAAATGGGTAGAGTTTTAGAAACTATCAAATCATGTGCTCTATTAAAAGCCTTTTCTGTTTCCCTGTTGTCAAAAGTCCAGTAATCCTCAACTCTGGCCCACATTTAAGATTCTGAATCAATTGGTCTGGGAGTTGTGGCAGAAATATGATTTTGCACAGTTCCCCTTATGACTCTACTATCCAGCCAGAGTTGAGAACCACTGGCCTCTGTGGGAAATTTTCTACCTCTAGCATGATATGCAAGGTTCCTTATATCGATTCCTACTCACATCTCTTCCCCATCTCAGTAAATTGGACCAGTACCATTTGAAGTAAGAACTCTAAGACTTATCTTTTCTTTCTTCTTCTCCCTTATTCCTCCTTCTCAATTTATAGCCAGGTTCAGGCTTTTCTTCTTAGAAAATGTATTTTGCCTTTCCCTCTGTTTGCTTTGCTTCATGTCCACAATCACCACACTGATGCGTTCAAGCATTCTCTCTCCTACCCAGGGCTGCCTTATGACTTTCATGGATGTCTTCATTCCTAAAAAAAAAAAAAAAAAAAAAAAAAAAAAAAAGAAGAAGAAGAAGAAAATTAAAAATAAAAATGAAAGTGAAAGATCTATGTATTTTTATCAGCAGAAACTCCCGCCCAGCCTGCTGTGGAGTAGGAGGGGCTCTCCAGCCTTCAAGAACCAATATCTGGTTCCTGCAATCCCAGAGAAAAAAGGAGCGACAGGAAGACCCTGCAATTCCATGGATAGAAGCAGAGGAGGGAAATGGGCAGAAAGCTTATACATATCAATGAGTAAAATACAAGAGATCACAAAAATGTCAGAAAAAAAATTCAGACAACTCATTGTATCAATATTCAACAAGAGTCAAGAGACTATTATATCAATAATCAACAAGAATTAAACAGAGAACGAATTACAGGAGACAAGAAAAATCTTTCCATGGTATGAAGGAGAAATTCCATAAAGAGACAGACACAATGAAAGAGAATCAAACAGAACTTCTGGAGATAAAAAAAAAATATGCTGCAGGAGGGACCAGCAGTTAGCGAAATGGCTATGTCGTTGAACTCCCATGTAGGTGACTGCGGTTCGAGTCCTGGACCCGGTGGCTTAAACTCACACAGGGCACATGTGCGTGCGTGCCCACAATCCCTAGAGGAGAATGGAGGAGAAAGGATTTTCCCATGGGGGGGGGGTTCTCACTTTCTGTCTCTCTGTCTCTCTCTGTCTTTCTAGCGAGCACACATGCCCTATAGCAAAAACCTCTCAAAAAAAAAAAAAATATATATATATATATATGCTGCAGGAAATCAAAACTTCAAAAGTATCAACAACAGATTAGACAGCATAGAAGAAAAAAATCTGTGACCTTAAAGACAATTTAGCCCAAACAACTGAAAAGAATAGAAGAATATTTATTAAAAATTAAGACAAGATACATGGATCCTGACTTCAGCTGTGAACTAGTGCTTTCAGAGACTTAAAATGAAGATTTTCTGCTAAAACTTCTTCCTCACTTATTTCTAGTGGGTAATGTTGCCTTTCTCTTTGTCTCCAGTTCTCTCTGTCTCTCTGTGTCTCTCTGAGTCTTTTCATTTTTTTTTTAAGGTAAAGTATTCTCTGGGCTTTCAAGCCCCTTTATTGTGTTAATAGGTGCCTCTCCCCTTCTGTTTAGGAAAGGCACAAACCCAGGCCCACCTCCACATGAATCCTGAACTTCAACTGTGAACTAGTGCTTTTGTGCAGTGTGTGCATGCCACGTGGTTTTCAATCTTTGCATTTTAATATTAAAATCTATAGTTTTTTATTATCCTATTTTTATTATTTTATGTTTTCTTCTTTCCTTTTCTTTAATTCTTTTCTTTTTTTTTATCTTTACTCATTTGCTTCTCAGCCTCTGTTCACTAAGTGTGAACAGAATCTATACATCTGAATACAGTTAGGGTCAGAATATTCCTCTATCCTCTATTTCCACTGATTCTGATGCACAAAGAGTGAGAACGGAACAGAAGAGAGATAGCAGAGCACCTCCTCCTGCACACCTCTGAATGCTCAGACTGAACTTCAAGAATTAGAAGAAACACAACCATCCATCTGATGACTAGAAATCACCACAAGGTCACAAGAAATATGGAAAAACAAGAAAATACCTCGCCTCCAAGGAAAAATAAGTCCTCTTCATCCTCAGACAGTATGATGAAATTCATGGAAATGTCTGATAAGGAATTTAGAATTTTCATGGTGACAAAGCTCACAGAGATTGAAGAGAAGAGAAACAATGAACTGCCGAAGAGGCAGGGGAAAGAAGCTGACAAGCTTCAGGAGGTGAGGAAATTCTTGTAAGATCTAAAAGAGAAATTACACCCTTTAAAAAAGAATCAAAAAAGGGACCAGCAGTTAACGTAATGGCTATGTCGCTGGACACCCACGTAGTCGACCGCAGTTCGAGTCCCAGACCCGGTGGCTTAAACTCACGCCAGGTGCGTGTGCGTGCATGCCCAAGATCCCGAGAGGAGAATGGAGGAGAAGGGATTGTGGCGTGGCCATCCCCTCTGGGGGGTGATTTCTTGCTTTCTATCTCTCTGTCTCTCTCTGTCTGTCTGGCAAGTGCACATGCCCTATAGCAAAAATCTCTCAAAAAAAATAAAAAAAAGAATAAAATGGACCTGTTAGAGATGAAGACTATAACACAGGAAATCAAAACCTTCCTTGAAAGTATTCAGAGCAGACTAGATCACACTGAAAATCGGATCTCAGTTGTAGAAGATAAAATTACTGACCTAGAAAAATCCACCATAAAGACTGAGAAAATTGTCCAAAACATGAGAATACTATACAAAAAGTACTAGATAGCATCAAACATCCAAAACTCTGGATAATTGGTATCCCTGAAGGAGAAGAGACCCATAAGGGCATTGACAATCTATTCCATGAAATCCTGGAAGAAAATTTTCCAAACCTAGAGAAGCATTCAAAAATTCAGTTCCAAAAAATACAAAGGATCCCAAATAGAATCAACCCAAGAAGATCTTCTCCAAGACACATTATAGCCAGATTGAGCAAAACCACAAAGACAAGATACTAAGATTGGCAGGAGAGAAACTGCAAGTTACCTACAAAGGATATCCCATCAAGCTGACAGCAGATCTCTTGTCAGAAACAATGCGAGTGAGGAAAGAATGGGAAAATATATTCAAAGTGTTAAGGGAAAAGCAATTGCAACCACGGATACTACACCCAGCAAGATTATACTTCATATGGAAAGAAAAGAAAAGAACATTCTCAGATAAACAAAATATGAAAGAATTTACCAATACCAGATCAGATCTCCAAGAAATTCTGCAGGGAGTGCTATGCCAAGAAAATTAAATACAGTCACATAGAAATAAGATTTCAGAAACTAAGAAAATGGCCAACTTAATCGTGGGGACAAGTCTGGAGTTGAATATTATATCCCAGAATTTAATTGGGAAAATTGAATCACAACAAAAGATAAAAGTACATGAGACTGAACTGGTGAAATAGAAGTTTATGATTTTTGACTAAAACATTGTTATTTTTTTCTAGGCTTTGTTTTCTGATTTTAAGGATTTTTGCCTTGTCTTGAGCTGTCAATAGGCTCATATGGTACCTACTATTTGAACAGAATCCCAACTTGTTTCCCAGCCTCAAGTTTTAAGCATATTTCCTTAGCATTTCTTTGATTTATTAAAGTTAAATCTGCTTTTCTTGAAATTGAAAAATATAGTAAAAAGTACATAATTAATCATCATAGTAAACTATATAGCATCAGCTAGGTGCTACTTTATAGTATATTCATTCTACTCAGAGTTTCATGCCTTAAGTCAGAGATGTATTCATAGATAATGTACATATCAGCAGAGCCTGCTATTGAAAGTTAGATTATTTAAGAAATTTTGTGAATAAATAAAATGTGGGGGGGGGAAGGAATGGAAAACAACTGTGGACACCTGAGATAGTGTGGGAGGAGTGTGAGAAATGGCAGAGGGTGATAAATAGGGAGAATATGTATATATATATATGAAACTAGAAATGGACGATGGAAAATTATTGATGATAACATGTATGATTAAGCTACTATGCAGCATTTTCTGGATGGGAAATTACATTTTATATGCTGTGACAATGCTTGGTGAATATATGTAAATTGATTAATTTAAAAAATAAGAAATAAAGAAAGGTAAAATTAAAAAAAAAATGAAGACAATACCTGGGGAGCAGCAGGTGGCAGTCTAGTGGTTGGGACGCTAGACTCCCACATGGCCAATCATGGTTTGAGTCCTGAGCCTGGCAGCTTGCTTTCTTGCTTCTCTCTTTCTTGCTCACTCTCTCTGTCTCTCTCTCATGAGCACATGTTGCCCTATAGCAAATTAAAAAAAAAAAAACTATAGTCAATAAACTAAATAAGTACTTCTTTAAAAAAAAGTTAGGACAATATACAGGAAATCCTAGACACCATTAAAAAGCCAAATATCCACATAATTGGTGTTTCATAAGGTGAAGAGACAGGTAAAAGCATAGAAAATATCTTTTATAATATATTAGCTGAAAATTTTCCAAATTCAGAGAGGATGCAAAAATCAAATTACAAAAGATACCAGAATATCAAATAGATATAACATAAGAAGATCCTCTCCAAGCCACATTTTAGCCAAATTAGTAAAAATCAAAGACAAAGACAAAATTCTAAAAATAGCAAGAGAGAAATGCCAAGTTCCTCACCCTATTAGACTAACATCAGATCTCTCAGCTGAAACAAGGCAGGCAAGGAAAGAATAGGAAGACATATTTAAAACTCTGGAAAAAAGGCAATTTTAGTGAAGAGTACTATACCCAACAAGATTATCTTTCAAATAGAAAGGAGAAATAAAATCATTCCCAGATAAATGAATGCTGAAAGAATTCACCAAAATGAAACCAGCTCTTCAGAAAATCCTTAAGGGACTGCTATACCAAGAAAGCCAAAGAGAGTCAAATAGAAAAAAGAGAACACAAAACAACTAGGAATAAAAGGTAAGTCCACAAAAATTGATAATAACATTGAATTTTGGGACTAAACATAGATTCAACAATTTTACATACAAGCAGGTTTAAATACAAATCCACCAATTATTGATAGTTGTTTCCAGCTTTCAATTGATATATTTATCTTAACCATTACTCATTGAATAAGACCAGATAATAGAGGAAAAGTCCACAGTGTTATAAGTCTTTCTTTGGAATGAATTTTTTTTTCTTTTTTTTGGAGATGTTTTTGCTATAGGGCATGTGTGCTCGCCAGAAAGACAGAGAGAGACAGAAAGTGAGAAATCACCCCCCAGGGGGGATGGCCACGCCGCAATCCCTTCTCCTCCATTCTCCTCTTGGGATCTTGGGCACGCACCCACATGCGCCAGCATGTTAAGTGTTGAAGGTGATTAATATGTTTATATCCTTGATTTATTTATTACACAGCATATACATGCTTTTAAAGACCATTCCGTGCCATACAAAGACGTATAATGATTATATGTGAATCATAGATTGCAATAAATATTTAAAATAAAAAAATTATATTTTAATGCTGTGTCTATATTAAGAGAAATAGAATACAAGCTGGAGTCACTGTTATATTTTATTCTGATTTTAAACAAAATTAAAATGAAAACATTTTCATGAGCCCTTGAAAGTCCCATGGGCCCCAGGCGCGGTGCCCTCTTTGTCTAATACATAAATGGACTTGGGGCTTGACTACTGTAACTGCCTTCCAACTGGTCTCCTCGCCTCCCATTCTCCAACTCCATTCTCCTCATAATACATAGAGATAATATTTTTGTTTATTTATTTCTTCCACGAGCAAGAGAAAAAGAGAGAGCACCCTACAGGATCCTCACATGACAATCTACCCCTAGCCTCAGCCAACCTCAGATCATGGTTACACACAACCAGAATACTCAGGGAGGTCTTCAGATATGAGCCCAGAACCTTCCCACGCAGGTCAGCCTCCAGAGGGCCCACTTTTACTGCTCCCCCATAGTCAGACCACAGGGGAATTTTCATTATTGTAAATTGCATGGTGCCACTACTTTGCTTAAAATTCATCAGGGATTTCCTGTCATGCTGAGAATACAATCCAACTCCTGACCGTGGCTAAAAGACCTGGCAATAAATGCTTTGTAGATTTGTAGATAAGAATAAAGCCTTTTTGACACACTTTCCTCACAAGGAACTATTTGAACCTTTACATTGACGTATGAATTATCATTTAATTTGTGAGTAGAGAGCTGTGGAAAAACATTTATGAAAGATATAGATCTGTAGGTGATCAGTATATAACAGTATTTTAAACTACAGAGGTAGAGAAACGGAAGAATGGTTAAAGCTGAGCTTCAGAATTTCAAGGCCCCGGCGGGGCATCAAGCCCCTAAAATTATATGCTAAATTTTGAGAGTAAGTGCATATTTAAGTTTTTCTTGGAAGAAGGCCCATCTCACAAATGTTTATTAAGGTCCTACTTTGTGCAAGACAAAAGAATAAATATAATGGCGAACAAAATATACAAAAATGCTTTCCACTTGGAGATCGTATTTTTCCAGTGGGATCAGAAGCAAGCAATACACAAATAAATAACTAAAATAAATGGTGTTTTAACTGGCAATTAGTGCCACGCGGAAGAATGAAATAGGTAACAGGGTTAGCGAGTCAGGGTAGCTGTATAAATCATGGCTGCAAACAGAATGGTCAGAAAGGACCTCAATCACCTATGATTCTCAATGGTTCACCAGAAAGACGAAGAGACACTCCTTTGAAGTAAGAAAAGAGCTAAGAAACAGGTAAGAAAACAATCTACAAAGATGTGCTGGTTCTTTTGATTGGTTGTGAGACTCAGAAAAGACATAAAGCCAAGGAGGTCTGAAGACTGGGAGAAAATGAAATGGTGACCGTGAACTGCACATCAATGAGGTTGAGGTCTGGACAGAAGGTTATTGGAAGACCTAGAAAGACAAGAGACTGTGGTCACAGAATGGGGTGTGGGAGCTTGAGATTCCAGGGGTGGGTGTAATAGACTGTTACAGGGGCCTTCATCGAAGCTGACGAGGTTTAAGAACTTTAGCCCAGGGTCACGCAGGGTATCAGGAGTTATCAGAAAGGGGAAGCCAGCATGTGTCACATGCATGAGTCCTTAATGAAAGAATAAAGGCAGGACTGAGGCCGGAAGTGATAATAGCAGAAGTAAGTAGGCATGGAGTGACCAAAGCGGTAGAAAAGGAGGGAATTTGGAAGGAAGATGGAAAAGCAATGGCCGTGAAACAGCAGTAGGGAGTTAAGGAAGTACGGACTCTCCCTCCTGCACAACCAGGTCCTTCTCCTACAGTGTCACGCCAGCTGCCTGCTTGCTGCAGATGGCCTGCTTTCGTCCTCGCCTTGGTTGGGTCTGCTTGGTCCTCACGGGCTTAGTGTCAGAGAACTTCTGGGAGACAGAGACAACATCGGTGAGCAAAGTTCTTGCTGCCCTAATTGGTGTAAAATGGATTTTGCCGAGTATGGCAAGGGAGGTGACAATGGTATACTGATTTGCTAGGGCTGCCATAACAAAATGCCACTTTCTAACTGGAACAATAGCAACGTGTCTTGCCACAGTTCTGGAGACTCGAAACCCAGGATTGAGGTACTGACAAGGTTGGTTTCTTTCTAGACTTTTCTCCTTGGCCTACACATGGTTGTCTTCTCCATGTCTTCACGTGATCTTCCCTCTGTGTGTTTCTGTGTTCTCACCTCCTTGTTTTATAAGGACACCAGTTATATTGGATTTAGGGCCCACTCTCGGGATCCTGTTTTTAACATAGTCACCGCTTTAGAAGTCCGTTCTCCAAGTACAATTACATTCTGAGGAAATGGCAGTTAGGACATTGACATGGAAGTTTTGGAGGGGACACAATTCAGTCCATAATAGTTGACTTTTTTTTTAATAGGAGCCTTTTTAAATTTATTCTTTCTTTGAAATCTCATAATTACATAATGGCATGGCTCATACATGATCACAGTTCACAAGAGGTACAAAAGTGCAGACGAGGAAAAGAGGCCTAATTTTAGGATCAGGAGGGCCTGAGCTCCAGCCATCAATCACCCATCTACGGGCATATTTAGTTTCTCTGAATCTCGGTGTCTTCATCTGCAAAAACATGTGACTAGTACACGTGATAATGTATATAGAATTATCTGGCAGACACTAAGTACTGGGTTGTCGGAAAAGTCCTGACGCATTTTTGCATAAAAAATACATTTTGACTTTTCCAACAAACCAATATATTTCATCAAACCAAGATGCCATCTATTATAAGATGTACCATTATGTTGTACGCTATGTACCAAAAGTGACAAAATCATATATTTTAATTTTACAGATTCAGGGAGCCCGACCCCAGAATTATTGAATTTAAACCTCCTGGGATAAAGTTCAGAGACGGGCATTTCTTCCATTTCTCACGTTATCCTGACAATCTGATAGGGTCAGGAGACATGGCTTTTGGCATATTGGCAATCAACGTACCAAACCACCTAAAATTTAAACTGAGATCTTTGGAGCTGTTTATCAGTGTCCTAGGTATTCTGTAGGAAGCCTGGCTTTTAGGCGTTGCCAGTGAAAACCCATTGCCCAAATTCTTTACATTTGTAACACATTTATGGAATTCCAGAAACTTTGCTCAGGAATTGCATAAAACAAATACTTTGGTAGAACATGTAAACGAAAACCTGTTACAGTGGTCAGAATGCTGTGACGTTTACTCTGTTAGCTAGCTTTTGGATCCTTCTTCCTGAGGACAACCAGGTGGCAAGCCCCCCTCTGTCATTCTACACTTTTATGGTTGAAAACGGCACACTGTTCATCGCTTGTGTGCATTTTTAAGTCATTGTTTTCAGACTTCTTAAAGACTAGTTGAATCCTTTTACATACTATTTTTCTGACCTCGGGGATTGAATTCTGAGGAATGGTAACACTATTATGACCACAGACAAAAAGTGTCAAGACCATGAAGGCTTCTCTGGATGCCTTACCTCTCTCCACAGGTCTAGCAATCCACCTAACAACCCCTACTAAACATCATTCCCTATTCTTCACATCCACAGCTACATGCTTCATTATCTCAACTGAGTCCAATCTCCTGATTCACAGTTGAACAAACTGATGTCCCTGCTCCTAAAAAAAATAGATGCAATAACTCACTCAAAGTTACATACATGTTAGCACAGGCCTTCTACTCCCAGACCACTGCCCCTTCTATTCCTCTCACCACCTGTGATCAGTCAAGGACACTTCAAGGATCTTCATCTGAAGTTCAAGACAACATCCCAGATGCAGTCCAGGCCAACAGCAAACTGCCCAGTCATGGCACCCAGATCATTCGGTGAGACACATAGTTCCCATTTTCCCCCAGATTTCATCTGAGCCTTGGCTAACTCCCAGGAAAACACACATATCAGATCTCTGTATATTGGCAGAACTTTGGCTTCAAACATATTTCAAATGCCTCCCATTGAACATTGGCAGCCTTGAAAAAACATGGCCAGGAAATTATTCCAGAAAGCCTAATTGCTCTCTGACACTTTACAAGGGAAAGCCGATGTCTTTCCCTCCCAAGCTCTTCCTTCTCTGCCCAGAACAAAAGAATGCATGTCCCAGTCTGTGCCCTAAATGAGGAGAGGGCGAGCTCGGCGGCGGCATGAGTTGAGGGAATGTCTATTGGGCAGGGCCCTTTGCACAGCACAGTGCACATTCTGCCAAATTCTTTTTCCTTTGGTTTTAAACCCTTGTGTATTCCAAGAGAAATGTAGTCCATGTGTTTCTGATTCATTTACACTTAAATCATTAAAATGTTCTTTTGTGAGAGTTACTTGATGTCTGTGGAGCCTGTGAGTCTTCCTAATGTGAATGTTAAAGACTTTTCCCCATCCTGCCTGAAACAGAAAGCAACATTTTGCTAAAATAGGGCCTGAGTTCAAACACATTTTCTCCTCTCAAGTACTTGCACTCGCTTTATCAACCACAGCCTCTTAATAATGCCAAGCTTGGCAAGACTGACATTCGAAAGTGTTAAAATAGAGAAACTGGAGAGAAAATGGAGCAAGAATTCCAGCAAAAGTCAAGCCAGGACTCCCCAAATGTGCCAGTGGGGCGTATGATGAAGGATGCACATCTGCCACCTTGATTACAGTGGCTGGTAGCCTGTTTGCACCCCACAGGACAATTAAATAAACCACTTCCACAAACATAATATCATGTAAGGGGCATGGCAACCCTCATTTTCCAAATGAGAAAACAGGATCAGAGATGTTAAGTACTGTACCCAAAGTGCACAGCCAGAGTAGGTAGAAAAGAAAGATTATAGCTGATTGAGTTTAATGCTCTTTCAAAATGACTCAACTTGAGCTCCTTGGTGAATAGTGTGTGTGTGTGTGTGTGTGTGTGATCTGAGTTTATGTGTGTGTTTAGAATTCCATGTGTAATGTAAGATATTAGTGAAAAGCAGTGTAATATGGTGGGTAAGAACTCAAATTCTTCCATCATTTTCTAACTGTGCGAACTTGGAAAAGTTATTCAACCCTCTGGGCAGTTTCCTCATCTGGAAAATGGGATCATGTGACTACCCACCTATAGAGATAACTGAAGAGAATTAATACATTATTTTTGTTAGAATTATTTTATTTCATTTTATTTATTATTATTATTATTATTATTATTATTATTAATTTTAATTTGACCAGAGAGAGAGAGAGAAAGAGAAAGTGAAAAAGCAAGCCACCAGGTCGTGGACTTGAACTATAGTCAGCCATGTGGGAATCCAGTGTGCCAACCACCTCACCACCTGCCGGCCAATACATGAACTGTTTAGAGTGATGCTTGGCATGCAGTGCTCAATAAGGTTTAGTTATTTGTGGTAGCAGCAGTACAAAGTAACAAACAGCTGGATAATCTCAGAAGTTGTATCGTTTTTCCAAGCCTCGTTTTCCTCATCTGCAAGAGATGTCTAATAGTAGAACCCTCACAACTTAGTGAAAGCAACTGGGGTGATACTGTGTCCTGCACCGTGCTGGACTCAGAGACAGAGCTCCGGAAAACCCACACCCAGACATACCTATTCCGATTCCGCTTCGGTTGTTACTGTCGTACTTCTCTTACTATTCCGCTCAGCTCAAACCGGTGTTGCGTTTGTCTCCAAACCATGGTTATAGATGTGGATACCGGCCCAGGTCTCTGGGCACGGGGCACTGGGCTTCCTCCGTGTGCCCGACGGGCTTTCTAGGCTGCACACTCTGCGCTGGTAAACAACACGGCCAGCACTGCTTTTAAGTGGGGAAGAACAACTAGCCAACTGCAAGACGGTGCTTCCTCACTTTCTGGGCCAGCCGCTCGGTTCACAGGAAAACCTGTGGTTGTTTGAAAACAGACCAAGGCTTTGGGATCTGATATTTTTGTTTCTCTGAGTGTAGATGCTAGAATTGCACTCTTAGTTTAATTGGTGTTCTTTTGCTGGTGTCTTGAAGAACCACAGAAAATTATAGCCAAGGGAAACTGACGAGAAATTAAACTTTGCCCCCCTTCATTCTACACACACACACACACACACACACACACAGTGATGCAAATGCCTATCTGAGCCTCTTAGCTATTTTCTCTCAAGGGCTGGAGTCAGACACACATGATAAAGGAGGGAGCAGGAGGAGCAGATCTTTTAAGGAAGAAGGCAGATTCTGTTCTGTCAGGTTCCTCCTGTGTGTAAGAGCCAGTCAGAGCAGAGAGAGAGAGAGAGAGGAGAGGAAAAGCCAGAGGGAGAGAGGGGGAGAGGGGATCTGTTGCAGGCAGGGAAAGGCGTGACCTGAATGGAGAATGCCAGCCAATTCCAGAGACACACAGGGACCTCAGAACAAAGATAAGGCATCGCTGACACCACACCAGGACGAGCTCAACAGAGAAGTCTGGCCGGGGGGACCAAGTCCAGGCAACTAGGAGCACCCAAAGCAGAAAAATGAGGTGAGTGGCAGGGCAGGAGAGGCCATGGTGCCCTTTCGGGGACCAGGTGTTAAGTAGCTGGGAGGGAGGGTCTGACCTTGTCTCTGGACGTCTCACCTGTGTGTCCTGCGGCTGGTGGTGAGGAGTGTCTCATCAATTTCTTGGGGCTCTGCAAAGGGAGCTGTGGGCGGGCTGGGAGCCTTCCCTGGGACTCAGAGACATGCAACTTGAAACGGGAGACTTTGTGCAAATCCTGGTCCTCCGGACTCTGCTGAAGCTCAGCTTTCTCCCCTGCCAGCCCTGGGTGTTGCTGGCTGGCGAATGTGACACTCCTCCAGTTGCCCGCAAAGCTGACTTTTAATTTTCTTGCTTTGCAAAAAGCATTGATTTATCTCCTCTAACACTTTGTGACTTAAATACGTGTTTGTGTGTTTATTTGTTCTGACCGGAAAAGAAACCAGCTTCCCACAGCTCGGCTCTGTGGTTTCTTGAACCTTCAGAAGTTTGCCAGTTAAACCTCAATTTAGAAAACTAAAAACCTGTCCCCATTTTACAGTTCCCTGTACATTTCTGCATTTCTCGCTGAAATCAGAGGCAGCTGGTGGCATGAATCAGGCTATGAATTGCACCAAATGGCTCTTAAAGGGATACCATATTTCCTTTTTTAAAAAAGGAGCTTTTGGAGTTTCAAACCCTAGGACTTTAAATTCTAATCAGTTTTAAGCCCTTCAGCTTTTCTTTTCTTTTTTTTTTTTTTTTTTCTTTCATCTTATTTGATATTTCTCACCAGACATTCCTAACAAGGTCTCTTCTGCAAGTCTGAAAACTCCTTCACCCTAATTAGTTTTATTATTTATAATTATTAATGCTTGTAAAAATACATACAACACACAAACACACACACACACACAGAAGAAACACTGCAAATGTGTTAAAGCCCTAAATTCTTTTTTTCTCGTTAATTTTCTTTTCAATTGAGAAAGTGTCTCCATTTGATTCCTCTTATACAAAGTCACCCAGCCACTTTGCTGGGTCTATAGCCAATGAGGGGCTTCAAGACTACTTCAACTCTGAACTCTAATTACCTGTGGTTCAGAGAGAAAAATCAAGTCCTTAAAACTAATTCAATAACTTTGTTCTTTTAAAGCCTACTATACCTTTAAATCTGCCATCAAACTCTCTTTTCCTTTTTCTGAAAAACAAAACAAAAGAAAATGGGATTTATGCCTGTCTACATGGAGTGACTTAGGAATTACCTGTTGAAGATCTAAACCTCACCCTACCACTCAGCACCCCAGCCGTACCGACCTGCAGGACTGAAGAACAGTTTGCATTTTTGTATGTGCTCAACACTCTACCTGGGATGACCTTCCCTCTTATTTTCTAGCTAAAAGACCTGCGTGTTCAAGCTAGCTCAAATATCCCCTCCTCTTTCCTGACCACCATCCCCCAGAGTCAGCCTCTCCTTTGTTCCACTGTCGGTTGGACCTACATCTCTTACTGTCTTTGTAATATCTCCTTGTGTAATTGTCCACCGCCCTTTATAAGACAGAATGCTCCTTAGTAAGTGAGCTGTATCTTTAGCTCTGTACAACCAGCACCTGGCATAGTGTCTGTTTCTATTAGGCCTTCAATATATATTGGTTGGATTGAATTTTCTTATTGAATAGTGAAGTCACTACTAGAAAAGTGGTCCACTAGCAAGTCTCTAAAGGATCTAACAAAACACCTTCATGGTCACTGTCTCACCTGGGTTACAGAGTTTGGATGAGGTAAGAACTTATAGATCAATGAGAATAAAAGTAGTTAGACAATTTGCCCAAAGCCACACTCATGGTTTTTTAAAGAGGCCCAGCCTCAATCTTGGGTCTTTGGCTTCTAAATTTGGGATTTTCTTTCTTTTACATTGCACTACTCTCAACCAAGCATAGTATTTTACACCAATGGCTCTCAGTCTTGGCTTCATGTTAGAATAACCCTTGGTGCTTTAAAAATTGCCAATGTCCAGCCTCAACCCAGACCAATTATACCAGAAGCATTAGTTATTTTTTTGTTTTAATTTCCACAGACAGCCAATGTGTTTTTAAATTATTTTTTACAGGATTAATTGCTTTGGCCAAATGCCTGGGCATGATATGGGCATGGACCCAGCGTTTTCTGTGAGCTTTGTTATTCCCTTCTTCTGTTGAAGTTAATTCACCATATGGTATTGGGCATGATGTGACATTCCTTGGGGTGTCTTTTCATCATTTGTCAAATAACAATGCTGTGTTTGGGATCTATACAGTCCTTTCAACTCTTAAACTCAAAAACAGAGTCTTGATGTTGTTTAGGTTTAAGTGAGGGGCTTGAATGAAGGGGAGAGACAGTTCTATTCATTCCACAAGCATAGACACACACAGGCATTTTTATGTATTCCCGATAGCCTGCTCCTACAGTGGAGCCTGTGAAATCCCAGCTCTATATATTACTTTTGACATTTCAAGCAAATGTAGCTAAACTTTTTGATTAGCTGGAGGATAGATAACAGGTGTCAGAAACTGTACAGCCGGTGCCTGGCACTTAAGAAGCCAAAAACATTCAGGGAGTGTGATGAGGACTGAAAGCTGCCACTTAGATTCTTCGATTAACAACCCCTAAAGCAAGCAAGCAAGCATATGCTCAAGCCCGTTATGTGAAAGGAGATATTTGTTTCATATGTTTGAGACTGTTTTGAGATGCAAACAAAATAGAATAAAAAGCCGCACAGGCCTTCCTCCCACGCTGACCAGTTGCCTACCACAGATGGCGCTGGGCCTCTGGGCTAGATGGGGCTGTCTGCCACCAGCGCTTGACAGAACTGGCCTGAGGAGGCTCCGAGTCTCCTCAATGTGATCTGGAAAAAGCAGACATGGAGAAAGTTGACCTTTCAGCCTTGCATAATCTGGGTGTCGCTATTGCAGGAAGTTTGGTTCTGGAGCCAAAGCTCATTCCTAACTCCTGCTTTTCGGGAAGCAGCATGGTAGAGTAATCGTAACTGTTTGCCTAGGCTGCACAGTTAACAAAGCCTTTCCAGGCCTCCGGGGGATAGCAGCCCTGTGGGAAGTTATTATTACTGCTACGAATGAGTGAAGCAGCAAAGACCTTCCTGATGTCGTAGGAGAAGTAGAAGAAGCAAAGTCAGAGCCTGCAGTTGAATCTAGCTGTTTGGCCCCAGGACCATGCTCTACCCTCTTCAGCATGACTAAGTCTAAACTCCCAGCCCTGGTCACACTGGTGCATTCTCTCACTTAAAAGTGGAGGTTTCTGCACTCAGCTTTCCTACCCATTCACTGGACAACTACCTTCTCTTCTCTCTGCCTCTGTGGCCCTCCCTCTACAGATGGGATTAAAATAATATTGACATTGGCTATTGGACAAAGGCATTTCTTAATAGCACCTCACCTGTTGCTGTTTTTTTCCAAGAGGCCTTGGAAAATTGTAAATAACTTTATTTTCTTTTTATTGAAAAAATAATACATGGTTCTTCAAGACCAATGTTCATATTTATATAGACAAGAATAGAAACACTTATTCCCATTTTAGAAACAACCATTTTAACACCTTGGTGTATATCCTCTAAACCTTTTTATGCTTACCTATTTACCTTCAATGCACATATTACCTGAGAAAGGTAATCTATGTGTGTCATTATCTTGCTTCATTTACATATTCAAAATTTCACATATATCTCTATGTACACATATATGCAGCTGAATGCATAGGCAGGGAGTTATTAGAGAGAAACAACTTCTTTTTTTTTCTTTTTTTTTTTTTTTTTTTTTTGGAGAGGTTTCCGCTATAGGGCACGTGCGCTCGCCAGACAGACAGAGAGAGACAGAGAGACAGAAAGCGAGAAATCACCCCCCAGAGGGGATGGTCACGCCGCAATCCCTTCTCCTCCATTCTCCTCTCGGGATCTTGGGCATGCATGCACACGCACCTGGCGTGAGTTTTAAGCCACCGGGTCCGGGACACGAACCGCGGTCGACTACGTGGGAGTCCAGCGACATAGCCATTACGCTAACTGCTGGTCCCTGAAACAACTTCTTGATCAGTAAAGATATAACTTAATCCAGGGACCAGCAGATGGTGTAATAGTTACGTCTCTGAATTCCCATGTAGTTGACCGCAGTTTGAGTCCTGGACCCGGAGACTTAAATTCATGCTAGGCACGTGTGCGTGCGTGCCCAAGATCCCAAGAAGAGAATGGAGGAGAAGGGATTGTGATGTGGCCATCCCCCCGGGGGGTAATTTCTTGCTTTCTGTCTCTCTGTCTCTCTCTCTGTCACTCTAGTGAGTGCATGCGCCCTATAGCAAAAATCTCCCTTTCAAAAAAAAAACAAAATTAAATAAATAAAGATATAACTTAATCTGAAGATGCTAGTATAGTTTCCCAGCACTGACTTCTTTTTCTTTACTCATGGTAGAACACGTGTATGTGCACATGAGAGTAAAAGAGAGAGAGATGAGTCCCCTCACAGGTTTCAGTTGCACCGCAATCCCCTTTCTCTAGCCCGTTAGATCCAGGGGACTCACGTTTGTGCCCAGGGTGCTTCCGGCTGACTGGGTCAAGGATTCAAACCATGGTTACCATGTTCTAGCTTCCCTTGAGCGGTGTATTACTACTGCCTCATGGGGTTGGCTCAGCATTGACATTTTAAGCTAAGACTCTGATATCACTTTTATTCGATTTTTTATTCATTTATAGTCTATCATATACCTGACTCTATAATATAAGTCCTTTATACATTGTCTCTAATGCTTAGATGAACCCTACAAATTAGGGATAATAATCGTATTTAACATACGAGGGAAGGGGGGTCATGAACAGACTAGTTAGCCAAGCTTTGTCAATCAGGAAGTCCAAGAATGGGGATCTGAGCCCAAGCACATTTCACTCCAAAGGCTGAGCCTGGAGCAGTGCAGCGTGATAGCTGTTCTCACAGAGGTATGTCCAAGGAGCTGTGGGACCTGGAGAAATGAGGGTATGCTCAGTAGCCTGGAAAGCTTTCAGCTGAATGACAGAGGGTAAGACACTAGTAGGTGAGGGACGCACAAAGCATGTGCGGTAGGGTGAAGCATGGAAGGGCGTGCAGGTCCCCGGGATAACAGAAGACCTGCCTGGCTGGCATTCAGACGAAGCTGGCCTGACAAATCAGCCCCAACGAGAAAGGGGCTCCTCAGTCACCAGGAGCAGACTTTTACCTTGCAGGCACAGAGGGGCAACATGGATATCTGAGTTTTAGAAAAGCAATTTTGGAGCACCAGTCGTTGACGTAATGGCTATGTCACTGGACTCCCATGTAGTCGACCATGGTTCGAGTCCCAGACCCGGTGGCTTAAACTCACACTGGGCGCGTGTGCATGTGTGCCCAAGATCCTGAGAGGAGAGTGGAGGAGAAGGGATTGCAGCGTGGCCATACCCCTGGGGGGTGATTTCTCACTTTCTGTCTCTCTTTCTCTCTCTGTCTTTCTGGCGAGCGCGCACGCCCTATAGCAAAAACCTCTCAAAAAAAAAAAAAAAAGAAAAAGAAAATCAACTTTGGGGAACCAGCAGTTAGCGTAATGGCTATGTCACTGGACTCCCACGTAGTCGACCGTGGTTCACGTCCCGGACCCGGTGGCTTAAAACTCATGCCGGGCACGTGTGCGTGTGTGCCCAAGATCCCGAGAGGAGAATGGAGGAGAAAGGGATTGCGGCGTGACCATCCCCCCTGGGGGGTGATTTCTCACTTTCTGTCTCTAACGTCTTTCTCTGTCTGTCTGGCAAGCGCACATGCCCTATAGCGAAAATCTTTCCAAAAAAAAAAGAAAAAAAGAAAATCAACTTTGGAGCACCAGCAGATGGCATAATGGTTACATCACTGAATTCCCACATAGTTAACCACAGTTCAAGTCCCAGACCCAGTGGCTTAAAACTCATGCTGAGTGTGTGTATGTGCATGCCCCAGATCCTGAGAGGAGAATGGAGGAGAAGGGATTGTAGGGTGGCCATCCCTCCGGGGGGGGGGGGGGGGTGATTTCTTGCTTTCTGTCTCTCTGTCTCTTTGGCCAGTGCACACACCCTATAGCAAAATATAGATATATATAGATATAGATATAGATATAGATATAGATATAGATATATAGATATATAGATATATAGATATAAAGAAGAAGAAAAGAAAATCATTTTTTGTGTAGATACTAGAGACAGTATGGGAGGAGATAGGTAGTAGGGAGTGAGCAGGAAGGATCAGGGAAAAAATAAACAAAGCATTTAATAGACACAAAAATGAAAAGTTATCTGTTGATGGTAATGTATATGGTAATGTCTTTGACTTGACTAATATGCACTGTACTCATGCTAGGAAAAACCAGGTTGTGTGCTGTAAGGATGTACAGTGACTAAATGTAAATAAAATAAATAAATAAGAAAATCACCTTTGGGAAAAGAGCGCCACATGACATAAAGTACAGGCAGGAAGATCAGTTAGGATGCCACAACAATAGGCCAGACAGAAAGTTTATATTCAGTGGTTGACCGGAGAGGAGGAGAGATAAACTTACAAAGTATAGGAAGCAGAATAATTAGGACTTGATGACTATTAAATGTGATATGAAATAAAGTAATGGCAAAGCCTCAGGCTTAGGGAACTGGTAGATGGCAATACCATGAATGGGAATCAGAAATGAAAGCAAGAACTGACGAGAAGCGATGTTGATGAGCCATGCCAGTGATGTTTGCGGTCAAGGTCCTTGGGTCTTGCAGGGGGAGGGGCCTTAGAGAGATGCTTGGTGTGGCGTATACTGACCTCCAGGGCTTTGACCAGCCTTGGCCATTCTGCTTCATTATTGCATCATTTGGTGTGCTCTGTAAGTTCTATTTAGTTTCCCGTGTCCCTTTTGCAACTGTTTTAACGGTCTATTATCTCTGATTCCTACAGAAATAAATTATAAGTATTTGATATTTTCATTTGAACACTTACCAAGAGGAAGAAAACTTGTTTTACTCATTCCGTCTTTATCTGAGATTTTGCATACCTTGACTGACTGTGTAAACCCTTTCGATATGTTAAATATGTTTAAGGTACTACACATTCCATCACTAAGTGTAAGTCTCACCCAGATGTTGCCATATTATTATTACTTAATCTTTTAAAACAATGAATAAAGAATTAAACTGAAGAAATTAAACTGAAGAAGTCATCAACTTTTTCCTAATGATGGAAGTTACACTTTCGACTGTAAAATGATATGGCAGAGCCCCAAATGTAGTACTTTCTGGAAAAGTTTAATAATGTTATCATCAAATCTCCAAAAGAATAATATTGGAAGAAATCTTACGAGTGATCTAGTTATATCTTTCAGTATTGCAGACTGAGTAGGCAAGACCAGAGGAGATTTAGTTAAATGTGGGACCTGTATCCAGAAATGCAGACCATATCTACGTCATGTCTTTCAGGAGGCTTCTTCTCTGTCATGCTCTGTGCTTCTTCCTGTTGAAGGCTTCAGCCCATACTGTGGAGCTGAACAATATGTTTGGCCAGATCCAGTCGCCTGGTTATCCAGACTCCTATCCAAGTGACTCGGAGGTGACCTGGAATATCACTGTCCCGGAGGGCTTTCGGATCAAGCTTTACTTCATGCACTTCAACTTGGAATCCTCCTACCTTTGTGAATATGACTATGTGAAGGTAAGACTCCTAGTGTTCTCCAGCTGGGCAAGGCTCTCTGTGGGGAGTTAGAGAAACCAAGATGAATTCGACACTGTCATTACCCTCATGGGGTGGCATTAGTGAGGGAGACACAGAGGTGACAATGTGATGAAGGAGGGTCAGGGGTGGTGTTCCAAGTGTAAGCTGAGTGGGTAAAACTAGACCAGACCATGTGAGAAAATGAGGTGGTAGCCTGTGACTCAGGTAAATGCAGCACGCTTTTTTTTTTAATATTCTCAAAGCCGTTAATGTTTCCACATGCTTCTGTACTCCAAGATCTCAAGCAAAAAAGGGTAGTGACTCCAGAGTAAACAATAATCAGAACCCTAATTATGCCCAAAGCTGAGGTGTTAGAAAGCATTGTCCAACTCCCCAAATAGCGGTAATGTGTTTGGGAAGTCTAGGGCATGTGCTAGTAACAGTGGGAGGTGAGGTTGGAGGGGCAGGTTAGGGTGTGATTCCATGGCCGTGAATGTCATGCTACAGTGTTTGCATTTTCACTGCAAAGGGCACAGTCAGGGAGAAAATGGAAAAAACATAGGAAGAAATCAGAGATGATCACAGCATAGAACGCCTTTCCCCGGAATTGAGAGAAAACTCAAAAAAAAAGCTACGGGTAGGCAACTGTTCTCTTTTAAAAGTGGAGCTGAAAAGGACCAGATTATTTTTAAGAGATCAAATTTATTAAGGTGATCTCTAGTCCAAAGAAAATAAGGAGACCCAAGAACCTACTTTCTAAGTTCTCTGGCTCCTTGTAAGAGGTTCTCATTAAACAATGCTAGAGTTGGCTTTGGGTATTTTTAGTCTCACTTTAAAAATTCAGCAAGAATAAGCATGATATTAACTAGAATATGTGATTAACAACAAAGTAATAAGTTTATAAGGTGCTTTCATACATATAAATGCATTCAAAGTTTAAAGCAATACTAGGAGGTCAGGAACAATTATTCCATGTCATAGACAATGAAGCAAACCCAAGCAGTTAAGCAACACAGCCAAGGTTGTACAGCTGGTAAATCTGTTTTTTCAAGATCCTAGACCCACATCTTGCGACTTTGAATCCCATGCTTTTTTACCAACACCAAAGCTCACAAGCCGTGCTCCCCTGAGCCGCAGTACAGATAGGGAGGGAGTGCAGGAACCACTGGAGAGGAGGAAGGAGGACTGACAAAAGCAGCTGCGGGCCTTACTGTGCACCAGCTCACTCATGGAGTGCTGCCATAGCGTATGTTGCGTCTGCAGGTAACACACCATGGTGCTCCACATCGAGATGGTGTTCTCAGCCCTGGTGACTTTGTGAGCCAGATGATTCTTTGCTGTGGAAAGCTGTCTTGAGCACTGCAGGGTATCTGCCAGCATCCCTAGCTTCTACTCAGTAGATGGCAGTAGCAGCTCCCCTCCTGTTGTCTCCAGATGTTGCCAGTGTTCCTAAACCACTACTGGACGGGGTGCTGCTGTCTTTGAATGCTCCATGCTAGAAATGATGTGAATACTCTGATACAAAAGATCTGGCCCCTTCCAAAGAGATGAGCCTAGAAAACAGGATCTCTGGGAAACAGAGAAGTAGTCTATTCGAGGCACCTGAGGGACTGAGCTGCTTACTTGAAGGGCCATGCAGTACATGCATTTCTAAGTCAGACACATTTTCCAGTTCCTTTGGAAGAAGGGCTTAACATGAGGACAAGGGGAGCAGATTCATTTCTCCACTTGTGCTTGCACAGTTGACTCAATATTTTGCTAGCATGGGCATTAGCCTTCCTGCAGAGGCTCCAGCTGTCCTGGGACACGAGCAGGCCTCCCTTCGCAGGACGCTACACCCTCATCAACTGACAGCTGGTGCACACGGAGATAGGACCTATGCCCTTGTCCACAGTGTTCAGCAGTTTCCCTGGGAGAGTCAGGAATTCACAGAATGTCAGGCAGCAGGGCTGCTCTGGAGACTCGTCTCGTCCTCAATTGTTATTATTTTTGCTTTTAAAATATTTTTTCCTTAGTGAACATTTTCTTCTAGCAAATCTTCAATTAGGCCCAATATAGAAAACAGACAGAGGTGGAGCTGCTCAGGTCCAAAGCGGCCCTGAAGCTCACTCTGCTCACTCATTCTCCCTTATCACCCTGGAGCACCTTGAGGAATTACTCTCAAATTGGCCCCTGGTCAAGTTCCCTTAGGGCAGAAGAGGAGACTGAAACCCAGAGAAGAGGCAGAGGGCTAGCTATCTACCTCTGAACTCCCAAAGCCAGAAGCCTGACATGCATAGTTGAAACCTGTTCACTTTTTCTAATTGACCCCAACCCTAGTCATCAAAATATGTGTTTTTTCTGGCAGTGAATGAGAGAAAAGTTCTTCCCTTTCTATCGGAACAAAAGCATGAGCATGTCACGTGACTCTGGATAAATCAACATCCCTCTCCCAAGTTCTGTTTTTTCATCTGTTAGAAGAGGGTGGGACAAGATGACCCCTAAAGTACCTTAAGTCCCAGCATTCTAATCCCAATCCTTTTACCAGAACTTTCCAAATGACCTCACCGAACCCTCATTATTCTAGTCAGAATAAGCCCAGAAAATGGTAATCGCACGTTTGTAACCGCCAACTTCTTCAAGTTGCACGGCCATAAACACTCCAGTTAGAGCCTGCAGTCTGGTGGGATGCTTTGGTGCCATAGTACTTGAATCAAACTTGTAAACATATCCTGCCACCCCTGTCCTTTGCCAAGCAACTTGAGATATCACTGATTTCCCGTTGACAGGTAACATGCCCTGTTTTGAGGCTTTTTTACTCTGTGATTGAATTCCTCTGGCAGGCCTAGAAGTGGGTTTGCAGGACCTTCCAGCTTATAGTTACCCTTGCCAACCCAGAGCAAGCCCATAGCTGCCCTTCCCAGGCAGGCCCAAGAGGGTGAGGCGGCAGAACCGCTGGCCCTGCACTGAGCAGTCTGAGGAAGAGCTGGACCCCGGCTGAGGACCGGATGCTCACGTTGGTGAAAGTTCCTCTTAGGCCTGATTCCCCGCAGCCCCTGGTCTTTAAGGCGTGTGTACATCCGGCACGGCGGCATCTGCCTCGCGGAATGTGCCTGCAATGTGTGAGTAGCTGAGGCGCACAGAAGAGGTGTGCGAGTCGTGGCTGCTCAGTGTGGCAGGCCAAGGGCAGAGCGCAGACCCTGCTGGACAGTGGGAAGGCCTCGTTCCGGTGTCATTCTACACTAACTAACCTTTGGCAGTGACTACTTCCTGGGGCAACTCTGCTTCCTCCTCTGTCAAATTCAGGGAGTGGAAAGAGATGATCTCTAAGATATACCTAACCCTGATGGCCTATTCACTAATCCCTTAGAAATTACGGTCTACCTCCATAATCATCCTGTTCCAAAACCAGGAATGCTGATTCATTCACCAAAGTCATACATGGGCCAAAATTTACATCTCAAGACTCTTAGTTCTTTCTTCCTTTAAATAAATTGAATTATAGCAGAGTTTCCGCTTGTGAACGCTTAGGCTTTTAAGTTGTAATGTAAGACAAATATTGTCTATAGTCAAACCTACTCTTAAAAAAATCCCTTAAATATAGTAGAGTACTATTTTTTAGTATATCCAGAAAATACTTTTTCCCAGAAATGAAACAAATTACAGTACCAAATGAAGTGACCTACCTGTACTTAGAAAGGCGCCATGGAGCTATGGTTACAGGGATACTTTTAAAAGTTTGTAGAAACATGTAATTAAAGTACAAGCTTTTTGGTGGAAAAAACAATTAGACACCATGTTATTTCCATAATACCATTTGCTATGAACCTTTCGAAGATCCTTCATGTGTAAAGAGGTATAGTTACTTAGAAACCAGAACCACCAAGTGAAGAGCAGATTCATATACTCATTTTTCTTTTGTTTTTGTTTTTGCCATAGGGCATGTGCACTTGTCAGAGAGAGATGAAAAGGGAGAGAGAGTGGGAAAGTGAGACATCATTCCTTAGGGGCGATGGCCACACTGCAATCTCTTCCTTCTTTCTCCTCCTGGGATTTTGGACACGCACACTCAGTGTGATTTTCAAGCTTCCAAGTCTGGGACACGAACAGCGGTTGGCCATGTGGGAATCTAGCATCTTAACTACCACCACCTGCTGGCCGCCATGTACCCATTTTCATGTTTTCTGTATGGCATCTGTTCATTGGAAAAGGAGGCAAGAGTCACCTACATTCAGTCTTTATTCTTTTCCTCCCTATCTCTCATTGTATTTGCAAGTTCAATTAGCATCAACTGTTCACATGCTACAGTGACACTGTTCTCTGTTAGTCTGGGATCCTTGAGGTGTTCACTATTCCTTTACTCCTTTCCACTGTTAGCTCCTTAGTTCTTATTCTCATTCCTCTCATGTGGCCTACTTCCTTTTTTTTTTTTTTTTTTAATTTTTTGGAGAGGTTTTTGCTATAGGGCATGTGCGGTCGCCAGAAGGACAGAGAGAGTCAGAGATAGAAAGCAAGAAATCACCCCCCGGGGGGATGGCCACGCCGCAATCCCTTCTCCTCCATTCTCTTCTCGGAATCTTGGGCACGCATGCACACACGCCCGGTGTGAGTTTAAGCCAACGGGTCCAGGACTCGAACCGTGGTCGACTATGTGGGAGTCCAGCGACATAGCCATTACGTTAACTGCTGGTCCCTCATGTGGCCTATTTCAATCGCTTGCTAAATGTCTACCAAATCTCAATCCCTCCCCATTCTTGCACTGTCTATAACCATCCAGAGATACTTTGTAAAAATACTGTTTTTATTGTGCCACTCTCAAAATCTTTCAATGAGTACATATTTTTTTTTAAGGAATAAAGTCCCAAAATTCTATTAAAAAACTATCATTAGCTAGGTATTATAGCAAAGACTGGGCCCAAAAAGATGGTTAAGACAGTTCACATCCTCAAGGAATTTGCAGCCTCATAGTGTACAAGCAATCACATAATTAGTAAAGTAAACCCAGACAAAGTCATGCAAGGACTATGAGGCAATATGTAAGGGAGTGGTGGTTTCTGAATGGTCAGGAAAGACTTCAGCAATAATTGATGGTTGAGATAAGTCTTGAAGGGTAAATAGAATCTCAATAGTGTAGCTACCTAAGCAGATGTCTCAGCAGTGCTACCATGAGGTCACAGAGCTTGAAAAGCATGGGAGGATACAGAAAAAAGAGTAGTCGACGTTGGCATGACTTATGAGATATGAGAGAAAGGCCTAGAAAGATCATCTGGGGAGAGACTGAGAAAATGCTTGATAAGTTTATGTTGAAGTATGTACACCCAAGGTCACAAGCAAGTGGTCAACAGATTTGGTTAATTCTACAAATATACTTTATTGGCTGGTTTAGTATCGACTCACACAGTGTTTTGGGGGAAAAAATGAATTAATGTCTACATAAAATGTTTAATCTTATACAAAAGCACATTTCTACATTTTTTTTGGAAAATCTGGCACCTCTGGCAGCTTCATGTATGCCAACCATCAACTGGCACCAAATAGAGATGGTTCTGTATGTGGGGTTCCCACCATTCCCGAAAGTTACCCTGTGTTAAAGTGTTCTTGTTTACCATTATTTCTCTGACAGTAAGAAAGGTGGAATATTTTTCTCCCAAAGTCTTGACAAAAGTAAGGTGATATGGTGGTTAAGGTACTGGACATTCCCACATGGCCAACCATGGTTCAAGTCCTGGACCTGGTGGCTTGCTTTCTCTCTCTCTCTCTCTCTCTCTCTCTCTCTCTCTCTCTGTGTCTCTCTCTAGTCAAATTAAAATAAATGAATGAATAAATAAAATTAAATAAATAAATTTTTAAAAAGTAAGATGAAAATGTCTGAAAAGGATACATATTTAAGGAAAAGTTGGTGAAAATTTCTTTAGGTCATTTTGGCTATGTTGAACAGAGTATATATTTCAAGGAAGCCCACAGGCCTCTAGCAGACCCATGGAAGCCCAGGCAGAGATACAAGCAGGTAAACTCCACAGGAGCTGGCTGTGCATGAGAGGAGGGACAGGAGGAGTCAGGTTTCATCCCAGGTTATGACACTATAGTGACTACTTCCCCAGAAATGGACATCAGGAACAGAAAGAGATAACACAGATTACAAAACTGTAGAATGTGTCCAAGTTTATCAGATTTGGAATGTAGTTGGAAATGTTGATCTCAATTTTGAGGCGGGAATTGACAACATCAGAGTAAACTCCCTTCTCTGTCACTATCTAAGTGAAACGACTTGGCCAAGCTTCTCCCTCTCTCTAAGCATTGAATTTACCATCGGTTAATAACAAATTGCACTGGACACAATAACTTCCTCACCAGTTATGGGGGTGTTTAAATGAAATGACAGATGTAAGAGGAATCGGTATAGCAAAGGGAAGTCGTGCCCAGGATTTAGAGCCAGTTGAACCCAGGGTCAGGGCTGTTTCCACCCCTTACTGGAAAAGTTGCTCAACCCCACTACGGTTTCCTTTCTCCATTTGTAATATGGGGCATGGTGGCACCAGCCCTATGGCAAAAACTACCGGAGGTTGGAGGATTGTGACAGCGAGTCCATTTGTAAAATGGGATGAGAACAATTTCTGTTGTGTGGGTTTAGCGTAAATACTAAATGAGGTAAGTTCTTTAATTACATATGTTCAACACGTATGTAATTAGCACAACAAATCCTACTACAGTGGTCATGACAGCAAGGGTTCAAGAAACAAAGCCCCTGCCTGGTGTCACTGGGTGCTCAATGAGCGTCAGTTTTCTCCTCTGCTCTAACTCTGTCACTAACCGGCTGCATATAATCTTGTTCATATCACTCAGTCTTTTTCTGGCAATCTGTGGAAGCTTCCTTGAAAAGACTGTTCAAAGGAAGGAGGCAGTTTATTTCTCCTGTGTTCACCTTACAGTAGCCCCAGTTTTATGGTCATTTTTCGTTGATTCCCTCTTTGATTCTCACAGACTAGAGAAAGCAGGGATTATAGTGTCTAATTTACAGAAAAGGAAATTGAGGCACAAGTGGGTTTGTCTAAGTCTCAACAGAAAACCTGGATCTCACGTGATCCCTGGTCTCCTTACTAACAAGGCATGGTCCTGTCTCTCCATGGACTCTTCTCAGAACAGGTTCTATTCCAGAAGGGGCCTTGATATGCCTCATGGCTATGCATTATTTCTAAGGCAATGCTTTACCAGTCAGGGTAATTTGGGAAAATTTAATGAAACAGAAAAATCTTGAGGATTTAGGATTCCTATGTTGTCCACATTTTTTTTTTAATTGCTAGCAAGTGTGTGTACTTACCAGCAAGAAGGAGAAAGCAGCTCTCAAAAACAACCCCCAACAACCCTCAATGGGGCATGATGGTCAAGTCCCAATACCCCTTCCTCCATTTCTCCATCTGGTCAGGGTGTATGCACAATGCTTAACTACTGTGTTACGAGGCGAGCCCAGTTGTACAATTTTTGTTAAAGAACTTTCTCTTTTATCCTGACTGAAAGGGAAAATGTTTTACAATAGTAAAAGGAAAGAGTTTGAACCCCCCAAGGGATGGGGAAATGTCTGATTTATCTATTTGCTGCACACAAGTTCTAATGATGAGCTCAAGGTCATTCCCACCAGAGTGTTAGCCCATGAGTTCAGGGCCATGTCTATGTTCTCCAGGGGCAGGCATAGTCCCAGGGCAGAACAGAAAAAAGCTCATGTCTCTGGCCGTGTGTGCAAAGGAAAGGGCTCTGGCCTAGAAATCAGCCAGACTCCTGCTAAGATCTTGGGCAAGTCATCTCTCCCTTACGGGCCTCAGTTTCTCCATCTGACCAATGAGGCAATCGGACTAGCTGGGCCATCTGAGTCCTTCCGGTTCAGATGGTCTAGGACTCCCAGTTCAGTGCCCTACTTTCAGGCCATACTAGGTCAGTCTGCATCCTGCTCTGCAGTTGAGAGATAAGTCCTTCCCAAAGGGAGCTCCTCTGACCCGGAGACTACTAATTTCTGAGTGGTGCTCAGTGTTTATTTAGACTATGCCCTTGACTTTCGGGCTGCATCTGACCCCAGCTGCTGCAGCAGATCTGTTAATTCTCTGGGAGTGAACAGGAGGCCTTGGCCCCAGAAGGAAATGAGAAATGGATAAACATTTCTCATGAATTTCAACTGTAGTCCTTGTCCAGTTCTTGCACTCCAGGGACATGGGTTTCGAACACCCGTTGCAACTGATTCAGAGGAATCAAGACGTGCAAATGAGCTTCTGGAAAGTGTGACAGAAACTCATTTTATGCAGGAAGTACAAGCAGCGTAGGCTCCAGGGTGATGGGAAACAGGAGAAAAGGCCAGTGCTAGGGCAGAGAATGTGGTGAGTGAGTGTGAGGTAGGGTGCTCCGGGGTGTGTGTGCACACAGGTGCACGTCCTTGGAAACACCATTAAAAAGCAGAGCTTGAATTTGTTTTAGTATGCTTTCAGAGAAAAAAAGGTACAGGAGACAAGGTATTTATTTATTCATCTATTAAACAAATAGTCATGGAATCTTTAAGTTCATGGTTGAAGCATCTATAACAAAAGACAGATTAGCAAGAGAAAAATATATACATGAAGAAATATGGAGGACACAGATATGATTGAATGGTAATAATCTTGGAGAACTTGGTAAGGCCTGTTTGTCCCAGTGTCTACAGAAATAAGGATGTTCTCTTTTCTCCTCGATAAAGAAAAAGCACTTTTCTTCTTTTCTTCTTCTTCTTCTTCTTCTTCTTCTTCTTCTTCTTCTTCTTCTTCTTCTTCTTCTTCTTCTCCTTTTTCTTCTTCTCCTTTTCTTTTTTTTTAACTTGCTATAGGGTGTGTGCACTCACCAAGAGAGATAGATAGATAGATAGAGAGAGAGAGAGAGAGAGAGAGAAAGCATTCCTAATGGGGGAAGACCATACTTCAACCCCTTCTCCTCCACTCTCCTCTGGAGATTTTGGGCATGCAAGCACACAGGCCTGGTGTGTTTTCCAAGCTGCTCAGTCCAGAACTTGAATCACACTGTTGGCCATGTGGGATCCAGTTTCCTTAACCACTATACCACTGGCTGGCCCAGAAGAACACCTCTTGAATGAAGGTTTTGTGACTTATTTCAGAATGTAGAGGGGAAAGAGCGAGTGACCTTCCTACTTCTGCAGTTTTCTCAAAATGCCAAGGTGCTATATTTTGGAGTAGTGACTGAGTGCACACAATTGACTGGCGCGTGAGATACAACAGTAATTCAGGCAGACAGAATGCCCGCCAGCACGATGCTTACATTGCAGTGGAGGGAACATGACAAGCACTAAACAGAATCTGTAAGTAAATTACATGCTAAGTCATAAACTGGTGAGCAAAGACACGAGCTAGACTAGGATAAAAGGGAGCTTCGTGAGCTGAGCTGAGGACTATGATTTCAGTATCACTCTCTCAGAATAGATTTCATTGAGAGGGTGACATTTGAGCAAATACTTGAAAAAGATGAGGAAGCTCACCATGTGACAGATTTTCTGGAGGAAAAGCATTCCCACCAGAGGGAACATACGGTGCAAAGACCCTGGTGTGTGCCCGGAGTGTTTAAAGAACTGCATGAATGGCAGTGTGCCTGGAGGGACAGTGATGAGAGAGGAAGACAGAGGTACAGGTGGGAGCAGGGCGTAGGCTGGCACGCTCTGCCAGGCAACGTAGACTGTACAAGCTGCTTTTACACCAAAGGCTCATTTGACCTCCTGAAGCCTGTATTAAACATGCCTTTAAGCGTGAACATTAATGTCCATCTTTCATGTTTGTAAATTCTGAGGCCTTGGGACATATATGCTTGAAAATGGCTGACAGCCAGAGGGGGCGGGAGGGTGGGAGATGTGCCGTGGGAGATCGTGCGGCAGGCGTCTTATTAACTCAAATTAATAACAAAGCACGTGGGAAATGGGGCGGTGCTAAAATGATCAGGACACAGTGAGTTGTCGGATAACTGATTTGTGTCTAGCATAGCTTATTTGTGAGTTTATAAGAGTTTGCTCTTAATAATGGCTGTGTTTAACAACAGGGTAGCAAAATCCCTGAAAAGTTAACAGGTGGCTCTCTTAAACTGGTGGGAGACTCAGGCTTCAGCACCTGAAGCAGGAGATTAAAGTGACCCACGACAGGTGACCTGCAGAGTGAAGCCAAGAACCTAGGTCATTTGGTCCCTATGCCAGTGTTCCTGAAGGATTCCTTTTTTATTCCTTTTCTGGGGGAGGGAGAGCTTTTTGCTATAGGGTGTGTGCTTGCCAGAAAGACAGAAAGCGAGAAAGCACCCCCACAAGGGGGATGGCCACGCCACACCGCAATCCATTCTCTTCCATTCTCCTCTTGGGATCTTGGGCAGACATACCTGGTGTGATCTTGGACAGACATGCCTGGTGTGAGTTTAAGCCACCAGGTCCAGGACTCGAACCTCAATCGACTACATGGGAGTCCAGAGTCATAGCCATTATGCCAATTGCTGTCCCACTCCTAAAGGATTTCTGTGCAAAACCCGGAGGATGTAATTTGGCCTAGGGATGGAACTGGCTGGGCCAGTAAACACACCAGCTCACACATCCCAGGAAATTCTGCAGAGGACACTGGTCCCTCCCTCTGCTCAGCACTGGCCTAATCCTTGCCTTCGCCCCAGCCCTGACTGTGGCATACCTTGAGACAGCAAGCTTCTGCAGCTGAAGAACACAACTACCCTTTGTTTTTTCCTGTCCTGGGGCTATTTTCCTGTACCGAACTGTTTGGGGCCCAGCCTCTGAAAGGATTTGCATGTGAATGGTTGGAGGAGTCAGAGCCCTTCACAGGCCGGAGAGTGTAAATCCTCCCGGACTCTCCTTCCTCCCGCGGTTCCCAGACACTTCCCCCTCACCCACCCCAACCCTGTGCCCGCTGGGATGGTGGGCACGACCGGTTTCCCACCTGCGGGATGCCATTTCCCAGGCTCTGGGCAGGACCCCTCCCCATCAGCTTCTCCCTTGTTCATGCTGCCCTTCTCTGACCAGAGCCCTCCTCAAGAATGGGCAATTCTTCCTGGCAGCAGTGGGATTCTTGGGCTCTCAGGAAGGCCAGAGCTTTCTCAGGCCCCCACATTCTCCACGTGTCCAGCATTTGCATGTACACAATACCTCCTCAGGGCCTCACCCAGCTTTGTGAGGGAGGTCTTACTCTGATTAACAAGTAACAAAGGAGACACTGACATGGAAAGACCAGGGCACCTGCGCCTGGTTCTGCTTGGCACTGGCCTGTGACTGAATGAGTCTGTTTCCTACCTAAGAAAGAAATGATGCGGGCTTGAGGTCCTTTAATCCCCATTCCTTCTCTGACCCTCTTTATACTTGTCTGATTCCAGTTACTGAACAAGACCTAGACGTCAGGACATCTGGAGTTTGTCTAAAGTCTGCTACTCTTAGGTCGTCACGTCAGAATATCTGGGTTTAGGATAATGTCTGTCTTCGGTACATTCATTGCACAATTATCATCGGAGCAAATAAAATAGGGAAGGGAGAAATGCCCTTCAAGTGGAAATGCTCCCACATAGAACAATTGTTTATTATTATTATTGTTGTTGTTGTCGTTGTTTATGGCCAAACCACTTGGGCAGGACTAGAGCATCGACCTCCAACACTCACCTGAGGCCAGCTGGAGACTTGGGTCTGCTAGCTGTGTTATTTGTACTTTCACAGCTTTCAGGAGCTTCTGAAATGCACACACACCCCAACACATTTCAGACACCTACTTTTTTCCTAGGCTCAGGTTCTTGGACTTCACAATCACAAGGTGTCTCAAGGTAAGGAGTCCGTGTCACCCACCTCCCTTCACGTGAGACACCTCTCCTGTACACTGCCACATGTCAATGTTAGTTGTTCTAAGTTCCTTGATTGTTTTATGAGAATTTTATCTTTCATCTTATTGTTGGTAAAGCAAAGGTTTTCATCTATTTTCTTTTCAACTGTCCTGAGATCCCAGGGCTAAAAAAAAAAAAAAAAAAAACAAGAGGTGGTGAAGGATCTGGGGAGTCCCCCACCCCATGTCCTGTGAGAAAGGGAAGACTCAAGTGGTTAAAAGAAATAAGAGACACTGAACTTCCAGGCTGGTTTTTTCCCCTCCAGGTTCCCTCTGTTCTCCTAAACTGATGTATGTTGTACTACCGGGTAGAATCCAGAGGGAAGCAGGTTTGGGCCATGTTTCTCTTTAAATATCAAAATGGGGAAGGGGAGTCAGGAGGTGGTGTAGTGGCTAAGGTGCTGGAACCCGCGTGACTGACTGTAGTTTGGGCTCCGACCCAGCAGCTTGAAAATCACACCAGACATGTGTGTGTGTACCCAGAATTCTGAGAGGAGGGAGAGGGAAAGGGGACATGTCATCGCCATCCCTCCTAGGGGATGATTTCTCACATTCTCTCTCACTGTCTTTCCCTCTCACAGGCACCCTATGGCAAAAAAAAATTAAATAAATAAATAAATAATAAATTTTAAAAAAAAAAAGAGAAAGAAGAAAAAATACCTACAGTTCCACTAGCCATTGTTAGCAGTTTGAGCTAATTCTTTCCACTTTATATTTTCAATGCATACTTCCAACATAGATGTAATTGTACTAGATAACTTACATTTTCTGCTTTTTTTAAACTTATTATCACCTACAAAGAATATTTCTAGGTTATTGTAAATTCCCCATTAATGCAATAATTAAAGACTGCCTAATATTCACTAAGTTAACACAAACGTAACTATTCCTCTAGAATTGGATATTTACATTGTTTCTTATGTTTATTATTAAATGAGTGTTATAAAGATTTTCTTCTCATAAAAGTTTTTTATTTTCACATTTGGAATATTTTCCACTAGGATACACTGAAAAATTTTTACTAAGAAAATAATGTTATAAATGAAAGATAATCTGAGATAAGCAGATGGCGTAATGGTTACATTGTTGGACCCTCACATGGACAACCGTGGTTCAAGTCCAGGACCTGGTGGCTTAAAACTCATGCTGGGTCCATATGCTTGCATGGCCATTCCCCCTGGGGGGTGATTTCTCTCTTTCTGTCTCTATCTCTCTGTGTCTTTCTGGCAAGCTCATGCCCCTATAGCCCAAAAAATCTCTCTCTAAAAATATAAATAAATATAAATAGTTAAAGATCATCTAAAATTGCCTGATCTAGGAATACCTTGGAAGGTATTGAGTTTCTCATCTCTGCAGCTGATAGTGAAAAGGTAGTATGATTTTTTTTTGGCAAGGGTGTGGTAAAAAGATAATAGATTAGACAAGGAGACTTTCAAGGCCCCAAGAATCTGTGAGGTGGTGATACTCCAAATTTTAATCTACAAATGTAAGTCTCAGTCATCCCAAATCACTTCCTTACTCTCCATAAAAGTTATTTCTCACTGAGTGATAAACCACTTCAAAACTTAGTAACTAAGGGGAACCAGCAGTTAGTGTAATGGCTACGTCGCTGGACTCCCACGTAATCGACCGTGGTTCGTGTCCCGGACCCGGTGGCTTAGAACTCACGCCGGGCGCGTGTGCGTGCATGCCCAAGATCCCAAGAGGAGAATGAAGGAGAAAGGATTGCGGCGTGACCATCCCCCCTGGGGGGTGATTTCTCACTTTCTGTCTCTATGTCTCTCTCTGTCTGGTGAGCGCACGCGCCCTATAGCAAAAACCTCTCAAAAAAAAAAAAAAAAAAAAAAAAAAAAAAAACTTAGTAACTAAGGCAATGTCCCTTTCATTGGCTCGTGATTCTGGAACTAAAGTTTGGGCTGGGCTCAGTAGGTTGGTTCTTTTGCTGAGTTCGCCTTCACATGGCCACAGCCGTCTAGAGGCTTTACTGAAGCTAAAAATCCACGGTGCCTCATTTGCTCATCTGGTGGCTGGACTGAATGTCAGCTGCCTGGTCTTGAGCTCTCGCTTGGACAGCTCATTTCTACCTTTTGTGGCTTTTGGTTCTCCAGTGGGATTTTTTTCTATAGTGGCCTTGGGACAGTATTCTATTATATACGAGGAAAAGCATTAAAGGAAAAACTATTCAATATTACTTGTTATGCAATTAAGACAGACTTTAGTCAGGATCATCCCAATAGATACAGGGACCAGGTCAATGGGGTTTTGTAATGGGGGAATTCTGAATATAGTGTAGGAAAGTCGGAATTTATAGCCAAGGAGCAGATTAGTGGGTGGGAAAGAGAAAACATCAAAGATAAGGGGGAATCTGGCTAAATCAACCTAATAGAATTCTTAGAATTCTTGCAGAAGACAGGCCAGGATAGTAGGACATCACTTGGAGGATGGTGGGGGATGAGAAATCTGGTCTGATATCTAGGAAGATATTGTGGTGGGGGGTGGGAGGGTACTGCATCATCTAGCAGGGCTCTTTTCTAAAACGGAACTTTACAAGGAAGTACACAGACAGGCTTAGGAAAAGCTTCAAAAACATAGCTGAAGTTTGGCCACTCAAAGAAATTTTGTCAAGAGCTGCAAAACCCACTGAGGCCCAAGCTTGGAAGTGGCATACTAATTCTATTACATTACAGGGGTTTTTTTTGGTTTTTTTTTGTTTTTTTTTTTTTTTGTGAAAGTAAGACATCAGGTCAATCCATGAGAAGCAAAGTCACATGGCAGAAGGTATAGGGATTATGATTATATTTCTAAACAATATACTACAGTCCACCCTCTGGACAAAAGAATCGTGTCCTTCCCCTATGAAAAATATACTTTTACCTCCTCCTCCAAAAGTTGCTCCCACTAGCAAGTCAGGCTTGCAGACAAGACCTCATGATCTAAATAAGAACTAGACGCAGATCAAGACACCAAGGGTACAACTCCTCAGGTGTAGCTCCTCTTGATCCAAGGATCACTGACCTCAAGAGAAAAGGTATTTGTTCTCTGCATGTCAACTCTCTTGTCTTGTCAAGATAGGAAGATGCTGCAGTAGAACTCCCACTGGGAAATGGGAGGAACAGAAAGCATATGACAACTACTGCTTCATAGTAATCCTGAAACCCAGGCATGTGTTTCCTACTCCGGGGGTACTCCTGGACTAGAGCTCATTGCCGCTCCCTGGGATTGGTTCCCAGTCCATCACTCTCTGTGGTTCTTGACTCTGGCCTTAGTTCTGCCTTTGGCTTCTTGGCATTATCTTCTGAGATGTTCTTTTCTTTCAATAAAAAAGAGATCCATGTTTGCAGCTCGGTACGTCTTTCAGCCTACTTTCTATACATGGAAACTTGGGGCCCAGAGGCCTCTTTTCATTTTAATTATCTCAGTTGTTTCTAGTCCAAACTGATATATATCTCCCTTAAAATATATCTCCTATACATCAGAAAATATTTTGTTCCACTAGACAAAAGCACACCTACACTTCTTTTCAAAATTGGCCTCTCTACTTTGGAAGACATGCTAGGGTGCTGTGGATAACTGCCCTGAAGACCCTTAGAAGTCTTTTGTTCTGGTTGATAAGGAGTATTAGCCATTGCCTTAAATCTTCCAGATCTTAACAAAGCTAGTTTTTTTTACTTAATATTTACCCTGAAGTCATTTATTTTTTTAAGAGACATTTTTTGCTATAGGGCACATGCACTTACCGGAGAGACAGAGAACAGAAAGTGAGAAATCATTCCCCGGGGGGAATGGCCATGCTGCAATCCCTTCTCCTCCAGTCTCGTCTCGAGATTTGTGGGCACACATGCACACACACCCAATGTGAGTTCGAAGCTGCCAGGTCTGGCACTTGAACTGCAATCGACCATGTGGGAGTCTAGCGAAGTAACCATTACACCATCTGCTGGCCCCACCCTAAAGTCATTTTTGCTTTTAAAATATTTTGCTAGTAAAGATTTTTTTCCAACCAGCTAGTCACAGGCCTTCTTGTTTTTTTTTTGTTTTTTTTTTTTTTGGAGAGGTTTTTTCGCTATAGGGCACGTGCGCTCGCCAGACAGACAGAGAGAGACATAGAGACAGAAAGCGAGAAATCACCCCCCAGGGGGGATGGTCACACCGCAATCCCTTCTCCTCCATTCTCCTCTCGGGATCTTGGGCACGCACGCACACGCGCCCGGCGTGAGTTGTAAGCCACCGGGTCCCGGACGCGAACCGCGGTCGACTACGTGGGAGTCCAGCGACATAGCCATTACGCTAACTGCTGGTTCCCAGGCCTTCTTGTTTTTAAGTTTTGGTTTTGTTTTATTGCTATAGGGTGTGTGTGTTTGCCTGCTGGAAAGAGAGAGAGAGAAACAAATAGAGAAAGTGAGAAATCATCCCCCAGCGGGATGGCCATACCACAGTGCTTTCTCCTCCAGTCTCCTTTCAGGATTTTGATCACACACGCACATGCACCCAGCATGATTTTTAAGCTGCCGTGTCTGGGACACAAACTGCAGTCAGCCATGTGGGAGTCCAGTGCCTTAACAACTATGCCACCTGCTGGCCCTGCTAGCCCTATAGTACCTTCTATAGTCCCAGCTATACACTGAAGACATACTTCTCTCTGAAGTACCTTCCCAAACACAGCTAGAAGGGCATGCTGACACTTCCAACATTAAGTCTCAAAGTCTCCTTATAGAGATCCACATGTTCATTATGTACATTTTTCTACCTTCTAAGTTGCTAGGGACAAATTTTGCCAGTTGTTTTATCACTGCAAAATTTAGGTGATCTTTTTTCAAGACTCCTATAAAAGTTTTCTCACGGGAACAGCAGTTAGCGTAATGGCTATGTCACTGGACTCCCATGTAGTCGACCTCGGTTCGTGTCCCAGACCCGGTGGCTTAAAACTCACACCAGGCGCGTGTGCGTGCGTGCCCAAGATCCCAAGAGGAGAACGGAGGAGAAGGGATTGCGGCATGGCCATCCCCCCTGGGGGGTGATTTCTCGCTTTCTGTCTCTCTGTCTGGCGAGCGCATGCGCCCTATAGCAAAAACCTCTCAAAAAAAAAAAGTTTTCTCACCACTTTTCTAGCATTCATTTGCTAGCCAATCTCACAACTGAGACTTCATGTTCTAGTTTTTTGTCACTGCAATGTTAAATTGCTGGTACCAACCCATCAGGGTTCAATCAGGCAACCAATGTACTTATACATGTTATGAAATAATAGACATTCATGGATCTAAGAACCCATGTAATTATAAGAGGAGTGGGGGAAATTTAAGTCAGAAATGGGGAGTTAGAGGAACACAGATCCCCAACGAGTTCTCCTAAAGTCCTGGCCTGGGTGGAAGTATTGGAATCTGCAAGGGAATCTGATGAGTATTCCACCTGAGGAGCTGAAGTGGGACTGTGAAGGGTACACACGTGGAAAGTAGTCTACCGGAAGCCGTTGGTTCCAAGCAGCTCCCACGTCACTGGGCTCACTTGCAAGCATGTCGTGGTAGACATGGGCCACTGTTGTCATCAGCGTGGTTGGAAAGAAGAGCTGAATGCAGAGTAGAGGACTATGAGGACAAATTAGAACTGATTGTCCTTGTATCTGATGACAAATCAACCTTCAGAAACTAATTATTGTTGCCTTCCAAACGAGCACAGATTCTTCTTTTAGCCAAGTAAAACCTGAAACTAAGAGGAGAGAGTTTCTGGGGATCTCCCAGATGAACTAAACTGACTACAGAATAACACTCTCTGCATGTCTGCTTGAATTGAGACCAGAAGCTTTGCAAGAGTCCAGAGGAGATTTCAGAAGGGCTCTAAGACATAACCTGGGAATACCGCCATGCCAAGCCATGAGGCGTTCAGACTGTAAGACGGCCTTTGTTTGCCTAATGGATTGAAGGAGCACTGGCCAGGGAATCAGGAGCACCTGAAGGAGTCCTGGTTAGGGACTTAGGATGCCGCAATTGTAGACCTGAACCCACCACACCCCGGATTCACTTACTGTTAGATTCATTCACACCCCTCATCATGTCCAATTCATTTAAATCAGCTGGGCTTTGATTTCCTCGTCTATACATTGAGAACAGTCACTCCTGAGCTGCTTTCTCTACACGCTGCTCTGAGGAGACGATTGGCAGCTGTCAGTGCATCTGTTACACTGAGGGTGACTCTGCGGACGTGTGGACGGCAGCTGTAGCTGTCTTCCCACTGGACTTTTACCAACTTCGTGATCCTGTGCCTTACTTTTTCCTGGAAGGTCTGTATCATTAATCTCAATGTAGAAAACTCATGAAAGCAAACTCTAACTTCTCTTCCTTACATTGCCCTCCCCAGTTCCCTGTCCTTAACTGAGCCTTTTTTCTATACCAGGTGGGGAGGTGTTTGGGACACAGCTGAGACTCTGAATACCCCAAACGTTCACTATTCCCTCCCCTTCAATGTTCTACCCACCAGCCCTCTACTCACTATTTCTGCCAAACCTACTCACCTTTTATTCCCCAGTTCGAGCACACTCTTCTTCCTAAATATTTTCTGATCGGCCTCAGCAGAACACAATTTTCTCTTCTTTAAACTCTTGGGGCTGCTCATGTTTCATCACATTTCCTATGGCCTTAAAATACTCTCACACATGTATCTGAGTATACGTATCTTACTCTACCCAATGTCACATACCCAGATGCAAGAGTGACCTGCTTATTAGGCTCATGTGACAAATATGTCATTTTTGGCATCCTCCACATGGTAGTCCAGACAGAATTTGGTATGTAAATATGTGTTGGGTTGAGTTGAAAGGAAAGAAATTGAAGACATGTAGCCACATGTTTATCCCCTAAATAAAAGTAGTCTCTAAGGACATGACTGCTCACAGTAAGAAATTGAAAAACAAAGGGAACCAGCAGTTAGCGTAATGGCTATGTTGCTGGACTCCCACGTAGTCGACTGCGGTTCGCGTCCTGGACCCGGTGGCTTAAAACTCACGCCGGGCACATGTGCGTGTGTGCCCAAGATCCCGAGAGGAGAATGGAGGAGAAGGGATTGCAGCGTGACCATCCCCCCGGGGGGTGATTTCTCGCTTTCTGTCTCTGTCTCTCTCTGTCTGTCTGGCGAGCGCACGTGCCCTATAGTGAAAACCTCTCAAAAAAAAAAAAAAAAAAAAAACGAAGAGGCTACAATCCTCAGTCACGTGGATCTATATCATTGACAATTCCATATCTTCCCTTGATATCATACTGATAGGCTGATGCCAGAAAGCAGATAGTCCAAACAGAAGCCAGGGCTTAATACTCTGCCTTCCTTAGAGGTAAATGATCTTTGTAGAACTTTATATTCCATAGCAGAAGATGCAAATATTAACCAGGGCTGGTGACCCCTCTGTTTAGGTTATAGCTGAAGCTGTCCCTCAGTCACATCCTCTCAGAGAGACAATCCTTGCTCCCAAGATAAGGTTTCAAGAGCTTGCGAGCCAGGAAAATTATTTGTCCAGCTGTCCGCGTCATTTGTCATGTACTTTCTGGTGAGTGATTCCTTTCCACAGTTTCAAAGAAGTTCCAAAAGCAAACTTGAGATCAGAAAACGCTCAGGTTATCTCTTCACTCTTGGGCAAGTCACTTCCCCTCTCTGGACCTCAGTTTCCTCTTGAAGGAGGGAGATTAAAATTGCCCTTAAAGATTCCTTTCAGCTCTGATATTTCAGGACCCTGTTCTGGGATACAGGCTGAATTCCCAGGATCACAGGCGGCTATTCTTCCCTTACTTGCTTCTAAAAGAGTGTGTGGCTCATATTTTCCCATGGGCCTCAGTTGGAGCACGCGTCCCTGTCCTCTGGAATACTGTGGCTCTGCAGGTGATAGCTGTTTATCTGTCATCATAAAAAGGTCCTGAAGCTCAGAAGTTACAAGTTAAAAGTGTTCATGCTCCAGGGACCAGCAGTTACCGTAATGGCTATCGCTGGACTCCCATGTAGTCGACCGCGGTTCGAGTCCCGGACCCGGTGGCTTAAACTCACGCCGGGCATGTGTGCGTGTATGCCCAAGATCCTGAGAAGAGAATGGAGGAGAAGGAATTGCAGCGTGGCCATCCCCTCTGGGGGGGGTGATTTCTCGCTTTCTATCTCTCTGTCTCTCTCTGTCTTTGTGGCGAGCGCACGCGCCCAATAAGAAAAAACCTCTCCAAATAAAGAAAAAAACAAAACAAAACAAAAAAAAGTGGTCATGCTCCAGTCACTATCCCCAAGAGGCCTTGGGAAGGCCCAGTTACAGGACAGAGGCTGCTGTAGCTGAAACTGTTAATGCTCAAGGCATGACTTCATAGGTAATCAATTTTCTATTACATAGTAATAGGCCACACAAAAAAGTCCAAGTTTATTAAGTTCATAAGAAGACAGCAATCCGTGTGTCGAAACAACTCCTCGCTAATATTTAGATGGTTTACTTACTGTCTATGAGGACTTGTTAGATCACCAGTTTGTCAGAATTAGAAGGGAATCCAAAGTTTTACTAGATCAAACTCCTGTCTTCCAAATGGATAACAGAGCTATGAGAGAGGGGCAGTTATAGGGTAGCTTATGATAGATTCAGGAATAGAACCCAGGGCCTCTAACTGTCAGGCCCACATACTTCAGATGACTCCAAAGCAGAGAACACCAAGACAGTGCATTTCATTTCATGTCATTACTCTTTGAAGCATCCCTTTCCCAGAAGCTCACGGTAAATCTATTTAAGAACCACGTATTCATTTTCAATAAGGTCAATTTAACTAGTTTCTAATTTATAATGTATTAAAATAAGCAAACTGAAAAGTGTAGCTAATAGGCTGATTAAAAGACAGGAAATAAAACACTACATAAAGAAGACCAAAACTGCAAAAGCATTATTGTCTGGTAACGTCCCATTCAAAGCAAGTGACATTGCACAACTCAATAACCCCCAAATTCCCACTTTTATGTAATATCATGTTAGCATACACAGCACTACCCCATGATCACCAAAAAAGGGTTAATATGTTTCACTTAAGAAAGAAGGCATTTGTATGAAGAAGTTTTCAAGAAAAAAGAATTATGCCTGAAACATTTTGTAAAGCAATATAGTTAGATAAACTTCCAGCTATCCAGAAAACTCAGTTAACCAAAATAACGCAGCAGCTGAGATATTCAAGGAAGTGACATTTCAGCTGTGTGGAAAAGGCACATTCTGCAGCAATAAGCTGGTGTGAGTTTGTTGGTATCTACAGAGAAGAGGAATAAAAAGCAGAGCCATGATCTCATCTTCTGTTTACACTTCAGTTCCCAAAGTTAGTGATTAATCGTCCTTGTGTTTTGTTGCCAGGGCAAATTGTTTTTCTTTAAAGCTCCCACTTATTTTAAATAAATAAACCATTAGTTTCAAAACAGAAGTGTCAAATGTCAAGACACTTCTGACATACTAAATTAATGAACAAAACAATGAATTCATTAGAAACTACAAGAGATAGGCAGCCTCTGAGAACTTTAACGACTTTGAAAAACAGCAGAAATCATTCTTGGTTAAGAGATTTTTCACCTTCATCTTAGTTAAAATGTTAGTTGAGAAATTGTAAACACACATGTAAGCAGAAAAGAATCAGGCTAACCGTAAAATGGTAGACTGGTGAGTAGGTCAAGCATTCAGAGTCAAATAAATTTATCAACCAGCTACCATATTGTTCTTTCGAAACTACACTCACACAATCCAGCTTTAGGCAACCAACTTAGGACCCCTGCTTCAGTTTCTGAATTTCTCCAGAGCCTCTGATTCTTAAAAAGTAGGAAATTCTTTTAGCAAACAGGCAATTGTTGGCATCTGTGTTAAGTCTTAAATACATAGACATGCACACTTTCTGGATGATTCCAAGAAGTTTCTGAATTATTAAGACTATCTATTAAATATAGTTCTGAGTACATCACTTCCCTGTTTGTGTAAAAGTTTCGAATGTCTTCCACTTACTCACTGCAGTAATGGCATTCAAGGTCACCCATAATCTGCTTTCCACATTTCCTTCCAAGCACATCTCCTCCTACAGTTCATGCAGACTCCCGGCTTCTCATTGTTCTCAGATCAGGTTGCCGCATGTTTAGTTCTTGATAACACATATGTGTTGGATAATTACCACATGCCAGATCCTGTTCCACGCACTAAAGACTCATTTCTAAATAAAAGAATGTCCTACTCTTCTGCAGCTTATGTTCTAATGGGATCTTCCACCTCCTTCTTTGTGCATAGCAGCATTTGTGCTACCATTAGAGCGCTCGCCACAGGGTGTAACACCTCTGTCTGTGTCTGTCCTCGGCTGCACACAGTCATCCTGTACACAGGGCTATGTCTTCCTCGCCTCTCATCACCCCTCTCGGTTTGCTCAGTGGCAGGCACACACTGGATGCTCAATGAATGATTTGCATTATATATAAAATTTATTTTGTTTGAAAATGTGGTAAAATCTTGTTGCATATAGAATTCACCTGAAAGATGAACTTTTCTTACATTTTAACATTGAATTATTTTCTTTCTTTTTTTTTTTTTTTTTTTTTTTGAGAGGTTTTGCTATAGGGTGCGTGTGCTCACCAAAAAGACATAGAGAGACAGAAAGTGAGAAATCACTCCCCAGGGGGAATGGCCATGCCGCAATGCCTTCTCCTCCATTCTCCTCTCCTCTCCTCTTGGGCGTGCATGCACACACGCCCCGGTGTGAGTTTAAGCCACCGCGTCCAGGATTCGAACCACAGTCAACTATGTGGGAGTCCAGTGACATAGCCATTAGGCCAACTGCTGGTCCCCCAAACATTAAATTATTTTCAATAAGCCACTTGATTGTCAACAAAAATGACAAATGCAAGCTACTCGGAAGTAGAATTAAGCTGAAGGAGTAAACTCACTAGATGACTTAATCTGTAGTGTGTTTTTCCTTCAGTCTCAGGGCTCCTAACCCCCTTTCTTTGGGTTTGCTTAGCAGTCTAGTCCGTCATGGGCAGCCTCTTCCACTTTCTTCCTGGAGATCCGGAAGGAAACTAAAATGGGGAGCTTCTCATCTTGTTCTGTTTCTCTTTGACCTCAAAGGTAGAAACTGAAGACCAAGTGCTGGCAACATTCTGTGGCAGAGAAACCACGGACACAGAGCAGACTCCGGGCCAGGAAGTGGTCCTCTCTCCTGGCTCCTACATGTCCATCACTTTCCGGTCAGATTTCTCCAATGAGGAGCGGTTCACAGGCTTCGATGCCCACTACACGGCTGTGGGTAAGCTGGACAACTGGGTGCCTCATTCTTGGGTCTCTGTCTCCTTAAGGATGAAAACTGCCTGTGCCCTCTCCTTTACAGTAAACAGCTACATACTCACCATCGAGATTCTACCCTGGTGTCTTACTGATGTGCTTCATCATGCATCTATCTAGCCTCTAGCCAACATTTTATCTCTACTGATGAACTTCAAAGTAAAATATGTCTTTTTAACACTTCAGCAAGCATATCATTTTGCTAGAATTTAATATCTGTTTAGTTTCTTTGAGCCAGCAGGTGGGTGGAGGTTAAGGTAGCTGCATCTCATATGGCCAACTATGTGGCTTGAGTCCTGGACTCAGAGGCTTGAAATTCATGCCAAGCATGTGTGTGTGTGTGTGTGTGTGTGTGTGTGTGTCCAAAATACCAAGGGGAGAGGGGAGGAGAAGGGATTGTGACACGAACAGCCCCACTGGGGGGGGGGGGAGTGATTTCTCACTTTCCCGCTCTTGCTCTTTCTCTCTCTAGTGAGCACATGCACTCTATAGAAAACTTAGAGGAAAAATCCAAACTATTCCATTTTCTCTTTCAGTGTAAAATTTATATACAATGAAATGCACAAACCTTTTTTTCTTTTCATTTCTATTTCTTTCATACATTCAATCATGTTACTTAGTTTACAAAGTAAATATTCCAACATGTGTACGTTTCTCAATAGCAATTAGTGCACATAAGAAGAAGATGGAAAGAAGGTAAATGGATCACCTAACATCGTGCCTCAGAGAATTGGAAAAGCAATAGCAAAAAAAATCCAAAAAAACTCCAGGAGAAAAGAAATAACAAAGAGTCAAGCAGAATTAAGTGAAATAGAAAATAAATGAACTATACAGAAAATAAATGAAAGTAAAAGCTGGTTCTTTGAAAAGATAAACAAAATTGATGCACCACTAGCAAGACTTATTAAGAAAAAGAGAGAAAGGAACCAGGTAAATCAAATTTGCGATGAAGCAGGTGATATAGAAATACAGACAAAGTAGAAATACAAAACATCATTAGAGGATACTATGAACAACTATATGCTAACAAACAACAAAGTCTGGATGAGATGGACAAATTCCCGGACACATATAATCTACCAAGCTTGAGCCAGGAGGATGTACAAAGTCCGAGCAGCCCCATAACTAGTCAGGGGATTGAATCAGTAATAAATAACCTCCCAACAAAGAAAAGCCCTGGTCCTGATGGCTTCACCTCTGAATTCTACAAAACTTTCAAGGAAGAGTTAACTCCCATTCTGCTCAAGTTATTTCTAAAGATACAAAAGGGAAAAACTCTCCCAAATTCATTCTATGAAGCCTCTATCACCCGTATCCTTGAAACAGATAAGGACAGGACAAGGAAGGAAAACTATAGATGAATATTTCTGATGAATATAGAAGCAAAGATTCTCAACAAGATACTAGCCAATCATATCCAACAACATATAAAAAGATTATACATCATGACCAGGTAGGGATGCAAAGCTGGTTCAACATATGTAAAACCATAAATGTAATACACCATATTAACAGAAAGAAAGATTAAAAACCATATGATTATATCAATTGATGCAGAAAAAGCATTTGATAGGATACAATATCCTTTCATGATCAAGACTCTCAGCGAAATTGACATAGAAGGGACATTTCTCAACACAATAAGAGCTATCTATGAAAAACCCATAGCGAACATCATCCTGAATGGAGAAAAGTTGAAAGCTTTTCCACTAATAACTGGTACAAGACAAGGATGCCCACTTTCTCCTCTCCTCTTCAATATAGTACTGGAAGTTCTCGCCAACATAATCAGAAAAGAGAATAAAATAAAAGGTATTCAAATAGGAAAATAAGAGGTGAAATTATCTCTATCTGCAGATGACATGATAGTATACATAGAAGACCCAATGGTATCCATGAAAAATGTCCTGGAAGTAATACATGAATGCATTAAAGTTGCAGGATACAAAATCAACATACAGAAATCTATAGCAGGGGCCAGCAGTTAGCGTAATGGCTATGTCGCTGGACTCCCACGTAGCCGACCGCAGTTCGAGTCCCAGACCCGGTGGCTTAAACTCACGCCAGGCATGTGTGCGTGCGTGCCCAAGATCCCGAGAGGAGAATGGAGGAGAAGGGATTGCGGCGTGGCCATCCCCCCGGGGGATGCCTCACTTTCTGTCTCTCTGTCTCTCTCTGTCTGTCTGGGGAGCGCACGTGCCCTGTAGTCAAAACCTCTCCAAAAAAATAAAAAGGAAAAGAAAAGAAATCTATAGCATTTCTATATATGAACAGCAGGCAGACCAAGATAGAACTGAAAAAAGTAATTCCATTTACCATAGCCACCAAAAGTATAAGATACTTAGGAATAAATCTAACCAAAGAAGCTAAAGACCTTCACAAGAAAAACTACGAGAAGCTAAAAACATAAATTGAAAATGACACAAAAAAGTGAAAAGACATCCCATGTTCCTGGATTGGAAGAATTAATATAATCAAAATGGCAATCCTACCCAAATTAATCTACATACTTAATGTAATCCCAATCAAAGTGCCAGAGACATTCTTGAGATCAAGAAAAGACAATCGTACAATTTGTCTGGAATCATAAAAGACCTTGTATTGCCAGAGCAATCCTGCACAAGAAGAGGGGAGTAGGTGACATCTCACTCCCTAACCCAAAAATATACTACAAAGCTGTGGTAATCAAAACACCATGGTATTGGCACAGAAATAGACAGGTGGACCAATGGAATAGAATAGAGTCCCCAGAAATAAACTCCCAGACATACAGCCAACTGATTTTTGAAAAAGGGTACCAGTCAATCCAGTGGGGAAAGGAAGGCCTCTTTAGCAGGTGCTGGAAAAACTGGATATCCACCTGCAGAAAGATGAATCTGAATCCCTACCTCTCATCTTCGACAACAATTAACTCAAAGTGGATCAAAGATCTAAACCTAAGACCTCAAACTATAAAACTGCTGCTAGAAAACACTGGGGAAACTCTGGGAGACATTGGGGTAGGCAAAGACTTTGTAAGCACAGTCAATAATCCCAAATAAGACCCCCAAAGCACAGTCAATAATCCCAAAAATATACAAGTGGGATTGTATCAGATTAAAAAGTTTCTGCATGGCAAAAGACACAATAATTAGTGTGAATCAACAGACCTCAGAATGGGAAAATATTTTTGTAAACTATGCTGTCAGATAAGGGACTGATAACCAGAATACATAAGGAACTCAAGCAGCTATCCTGAAAAAAGATGATTAACCCTATCAAAAGATGGGAGAATTAGTTGAAAAAAACCACTCTCTAAGGAAGACATACAAATAGTCAAAAGGCATATGAAAAAATGCTCATCTTCCCTCATTGTAAGGGAGATGCAGATCAAAACCATAATGAGATACCACCTAACCCCAGTCAGAATGACTAAGATTAAAAAAAACAGAAAATGATAAGTGCTGACGGAAGTATGGTGAAAGGGGAACTCTCCTACACTGCTGGTGGGAATGTAAATTGGTCCAGCCACTCTGGAGAACAATATGGAGATTCCTCAAAGATCTACCAATAGAACTACTATATGATCCAGCAATCCCACTTCTTGGTATCTACCCAAAGGACAGAAGAATTCTTAATCGGAAAAGTGCTTGCACATCCATGTTTACTGCGGCATTATTCACAATTGCTAAGACATGGAACCAACCCAAATGCCCACGAACAGATGAAATGCACAAATCTTAAGCACACAGTCATTGAACAGAAATTAAACTTTACCATCAGCCCAGGGAGTTCTCTCATGTTCCTGCCCAGCCAATCCCTGCTCCCACATCTCTTAGAGGAAATAATGTTCTGATTTTCTTCTGTCATTAATTAGATTTATCTTTCCTAAAACTTCATTTAAGCACAGAATATATATTTTGGGGAAGAATATATTTGCTTTTCCTCAGTATCATGTTTTTTGTATTCATTCATGTTGTTGAATGCATTGGTAATTTACTCCTTTTCCTGACGGTAATGTTTCATTGTATTGGGTTGTCAGAAAAGTCATGATGCATTTTTTGCATTAAAAAAAAATAGAAAAATATGTCATGACTTTTCATGTGACCCAATATGTATTACAATTTGTTTATGTACCCTTCCATTTACAGACATGTGAACTCTACCCATTTTGACTATCATTAATGAAGTTTCTATGAATCTTCTTGTACAAGTCTGTTTTAATTTCTACTGGGTAAATTTCTGGGAATAGAAATGCTGAGTCACAGGGTACGTGTATGTGAACCTTCATGAAGCAATTGCACAGAACTTCATGGTTTCCCTTCCAAAGCAATCGCACTATTTTATATCGTCTGCCAGTATGAGAGTTCCAATTGCTCTACATCTTCACCAACATTAGGTATTATCAACTTTTAAAGTTTTAACCACTCTGGTGGGTATGTAGTGGAACCTCATCATGGTTTAAATTGCATTCCACTGAAGACTAGTGATGCTGAGCATGTGGTTGACGGCCATTGACCTATCATTTTGGAAAACATGTCTATTCAAATGCCTAGGACAGGGCTTGACCCACTTTGGGAATTAGAAAGAAAGGAGGAGGCAGCCTTAAGTAATTTAAGAACCCCAGCTCTGGATTTGAATCTTGGGCCTGCCACTTGCTATCTGTGTGACTTAAGTCCTTTAATGCCTCTATGTCTCTATTTGATTGTCTATAGAATGTGGATAGTAACAGTCCTGCTTCCTAAGGTCATTGCCTGACATACAGGTATTATCAAAACTGTGAGAAGATAGTGGTCCCGGGAACCAGCAGTTGGCGTAATGGCTATGTCGCTGGACTCCCACATAGTCGACCGCGGTTCGAGTCCTAGACCCGGTGGCTTAAAACTCACGCCGGGCGCGTGTGCGTGCATGCCCAAGATCCCGAGAGGAGAATGGAGGAGAAGGGATTGCGGCGTGACCATCCCCCCGGGGGGTGATTTCTCGCTTTCTATCTCTCTGTCTCTCTCTGTCTGTCTGGTGAGCGCACGCGCCCTATAGCGAAAACCTCTCCAAAAAAAAAAAAAAAAAGAAGAAGATAGTGGTCCCACTAGGAGTTAGGTTGCCTAGTTGCCTAGGTTTGGCCCTGGCTTTCCATAATCTTGGGTAGGTTGCCTACCTGTCTGTGTTCTACTTGTATCATTTGTAAAATGAAGGTCGTGACTTCCTTTGGGCTTTATGTTAAGATGAGGGAGAAAATGCATGAACCTCCCACAGTGAGTGGCTCATACGGAGCATCGTAATGTTAGCTGTCATCTCTATCTCACACATGTATTCATTGACTCCCTGCAGATGTGGATGAGTGCAAGGAGAGGGAAGATGAGGAGCTGTCCTGTGACCACTACTGCCACAACTACATCGGTGGCTACTACTGCTCCTGTCGCTTTGGCTACATTCTCCACACAGACAACAGGACCTGCAGAGGTAGGGCCTGGGACTGACTCTGTTCATCACTGTCATAGGTCTCATCCTCCAAAAGGGTCAGAGGAGGCTCAGAAGAAAGACAGAAATGCAATAGGAGCAATTTCAAATGAAGCCAGAAATACACCTCAAATACCATGTGGATGCAGACACTGAAGTGTCCACCCAGCCTAGAGCCCTGGGCAGAGGTTCTCAAACGACAGCCTGGGAAGATCCTTAGACTATGAAGCTGTCTTTATTCCTGGGCAGCACTTCTGCTCTACAAGTCCCTATCTTCTTTCCTCTTGTAGGTAACTGGCCAGGTCAGTTCACAAAAATGTCTGGGTTTCCAAGTCCTTTCTTTCAGAGGCTTAAACTATGCTTCACCCACAAGTTCCTTCTTCTGCCCTCTTCCATGGCCCCTAAGTTCCAATACAATGGAAAGAACCTTATTCCACAGGAAAAAAGGATGGGGGGAGAGGAGAGACAGAGATGGGAAGAAAACAATCCCATTCCTATCTCTCCCTTTGTATTTCTCATCAACATGACTACTGTGCTGTAGTCTCCAGTCTGGGGCAGGGAGGGAGGGATGGACGGGTTCAGATACTTACAGGAGAAGTCCCAGTCTAGAGGTAGAGCAGCCACATAAGCAAATGTACATTTACTGCATTTATTTAAAAGAAGTGAGGGGACCAGCAGTTAGCATAATGGCTATGTCACTGGACTCCCATGTAGTCGACCGCGGTTTGCGTCCCGGACCCTGTGGCTTAAAACTCACGCCCGGCGCGTGTGCGTGCGTGCCCAAGATCCCAAGAGGATAATGGAGGAGAAGGGATTGCGGTGTGGCCATCTCCCCTGGGGGGGTGATTTCTCACTTTCTATCTCTCTGTCTCTCTCTGTCTGTCTGGTGAGTGCACACACCCTATAGCAAAAACCTCTCAAAAAAAAAAAAAAAAAAAAAAGTGAGGACACAGCACTACCAAACCCAGATTGGCCTGGAGAAGTGTGCAAAATTGCCCAGGTATGGTGACATTTGACAGAGATGAAAGAGGAGGGGATTTCACTCAGGTATGGTGACATTTGACAGAGATGAAAGGGGAGGGGATTTCACTCAGAGAGAACAGCTTCTAAAACTACATGTAAATATGACGGATCTAGAAATATTTAGGGAACTGTGGTAGATAGTGTGATCCAGGGTGAGGGGCTGTGTTTGAAAGCTCATGTGGAAGCTGAGTACAGGTCACTAGAGGAAGACAAGAGTTACTTTCCTTCCTCCTTCAAAAACTGATTCTTCTGAGAACAAAAAAAAAAAAAAAAAAAAAGATAATAATAACTTTAAATGATCCATGAGTATAAAGCAGTACGAAACAGGGACCAGCTGCAGGTGTTGGATTGCCACATGGTCAACTATAGTCCGAATCCCAGACCCGGAGGCCTGAAATACCCACCAGTCACCTGTGTGTGTGAGCCGAAAGTCCTGAGAGGAGAATGGAGGAGAAGGGATTGTGGTGTGGCCCTCCTCCTTGGGGGCTGATTTCTCAATTTCCTTCTCTATTGAGCACACAGGTCTTGTAGCAAAAACAAAACAAAACAAACAGCAGTATAAAATAGAAGCAACAGACACATAAAGGATTTTTCTTGAGCAGGGTTGCTTACACTATTATTTTCATTAAATATTTATTTTGTACCTATTATGTACTGATTGCAGAGGGAGCTCGGAATACTAAGAACAGAGCATGGTTTCAGCTTTCTATTAATTTTTTACCCCCCACCTTTTTCTTTTTTTTTTTTTTTCTGGACAAGGTTTCACTGTGCCGTGATCCTCCTGCCTTAGTCTCCTGAGGAGCTGGGCCTGCAGGTGCACACCACCACACTGGGTTATAGGATGGGCCTCCTAGGTAGCCTCAGCCTGCTGAGCAGGAGCCTACCAGCAAGTAGGACAGCAGCTAGGCCCCTATGAGCATTTTTACATGTTGTTTTCCTAATGGCGTCCCCTTGCCTATGAAATTTGAATTCTGCATATATATATGCTGTATATCTGTTTAGGTGCTATACATCAATATGTATATTTTGGATAAGAAGAGAAAGGTCTCCCCTGCCAACAGCAAATTTTAGCACCTTAGCAAGATCACCCCCCCTGAGAATGCTTGGTGTAGAAAATGAAAGCAGATGGAGATCAAGAAACCTCAGTGTAAACCCCCTGCAGCCCATAGCTGTGGGACTTCAAGTTAGTCCCACTCCCTTCCTGGGCTACAAGTTTTTCTTTTGCAAGTAAGCATGATGAACAAGGCTTAGAAAAAGTTGATATCCCAGATCTGGGATGGGTTGGCTCAAAGATAAAGGTTCAGTGGCAAATACAGATGCCTCAGCAGGGCTAAGTCTCAAGCAGGCTCCGAGGACACTGGGTCCTTGGCTACAGAAGTGCAGTAGGAAACGAAGCAGAATCTCTGAGCTCATGGAACTTACAGTAATGAGGCAAGAAAACGAACAAATGAAGATAGGACAATGTCGGGCCATGGACAGCGCCAGGAAGAGAAGCAAAGCAAGGGCAGAGGCTGGAAAGCGAGGGTGCTTGTGAGGAGCCTGTATTTGATGAGGGATCAAGGACCACTGTATTTCAGAACTCTTCCATTTCACGCCTCTCTTCCGCCCCATGGCATTACCAGAGAATACGACTAGGAGGGTCATGATGAGGGGTAAATAGCCCTGGACAGAGAACTAGGAAGTCTTTGTTTGAGTCTTGACCCTGAAAATTACTAGGTTATGTGACCTTCGATCAATCATTTCCCTTCATTGATTTCCAGTTTTTCCACCTGTAAAATGGAAAAATGGGGACACTGATTTCTTTCCTGCCTACTCCAAGGACAGGGTTGCCATGCCTGTGGTTGTGTTGTGTCATTTTCTGTGCTGTTCCCCACAGTGGAGTGCAGTGACAACCTCTTTACCCAGAGGACCGGCATAATCACCAGCCCCGACTTCCCCAACCCTTACCCCAAAAGCTCTGAATGCTTCTACGCTATCGAACTAGAAGAGGGTTTCATGATCAACCTGCAGTTCGAGGACATCTTTGACATTGAGGATCATCCAGAGGTGCCCTGTCCCTATGACTACATCAAGGTAAGCTTGCAATGAACACTTGTCCTGGGATGCTGGAAAATTCTAGCTGAATGGGGAAACTGACATTCTGAGCCCTTGCTTTCCTCTAAGATAGGGACCACGCAGCGAGCTTTCCAAAAGTCATTATTCAAAATACCGTCTACCTGCTTAATCAGATCCAGTCGAGAGGTCTTCCCCAACACTAAATTAGCCCCCAGACAGTAGGGTGGCTTGAGGTGGAGAGTCTACTGGGTCCAGTCTACACTTAGAAAGGTCAGGGGTGCCTGCATGGACGTGCAGCCTGGGCAGTCACACAGGCCCTGGCTCTGAAGGGCCCCCTTGGCTTACTACTCTGTTGCTGCCATCTTGAACTATGAAAATGCTCTGAACACTGGGCTTCGCACTTTGATTTTTCACTGGATCCCGGAAATTATGCAGCTGATCCCACTATAGGGAAAAAAAGTGAAAGGCAGATAAAGAACAGAGTGCCACAGGCCCATAACCAGTCCACGTGTGGTTATTCCAGTAGTGTAGGTGAGATGCAAAGACAACCTGAATATGACCCATTGCTGTGCTAGAGGGGGAGATATTTTTGAGATCCATAGGAAGTAAAATCTTGTAGACAGATTGGCCAAAACATCCAAATAGAGCTAAATATTAGGGTTTGATCTCAGGAGAGATGCTGAGCTGAATAGAGATGGGTGCCACTGAGTATATAAATCAATGCTGGCTTAAGTCATAGAGATGTGGGATGTCCTAGAGAGAAAAAGGGATGGAAGCTAGGACACAATAAATTCTGAGAGCTAGACAGAGGAAAAGAAAACCATAAATGAGATCAAAAAGAGCCAGAAAGTGAGATTGTCCGGGAGAAAGCTGTCCACCATGGGAGGGACAAGAGGAGACTCGTGAGTATATGAAAGAAAACGCAAGAATTTAGAACCTGTCTGCCTCCTACTCAGATATAGAAGCTAAGACGCAGCTTGACTGCAGGTGGGACAAAGGAGGCATAGTGCATGGGTTTTCTAACGCTGTCTTCAAACCTAACACCATGTAACACTTGCTTCTTTTTTTAGGATAATTTTGCCGGGGGCATGTGTTCTCACCTGAGAGAGACAGAGAGAAAGAGAGAAGGAAAGTACCCCTGTGAAGTATAGTCATGCCATAATACCTTCTCCTTCACTTCTCCCTCCTGTCCGGGTTTTGGGCATGCACACACAGGCCATCATGTCTTTCAAGCCGCTGGATCTGAGACTCCAGCCAATCAGGAGGCCATTGTGATCGAGCCTTATTAACCACCTTGGCACAGGCTGGTCCTCAGTACCCACTTCTTACCACACTGTCCTGTCAGTCAGAAACCGAGATCTTGGCTTAGGGTTTCATGAGACTGAAATCAGGTGTCAGCTGGACAGAGGTTTCTCTGAAAGTTCTGGGCAAGAATTCACTTTCCAGGTATTTTAAGTTGTTGGAAGAACTAAGTTCCTTGTAGGCGTGGGACCGAAATCCTCACCTTCCTGCAGTCTGCCTCGGCATCTAGAAGCTGCTCTCTGATCCGTGTGGCCTCCTCTCATCCCGGCTACAGAGATTCCTCACACACTCCGAATCACCCTGCCTTCTCCTGCTGGTGGCAACAGGAGAAAACTCTGACTTTAGGCTCTTATGATGGAGTTAGTTCTGCCTCACTCCCTATTTTTAGATCAACTAACAAATGGCTTAAACTGCACCTGTAAAATCTCATTTGCCATGCAACATAACATAATCTCAACGTAATAATAGCAGGGGCAAAGACCACGGGGACTGTCTTGGATGGCTGTTCACCATGCAGTGTCCCCAGAGCTACTCAGGGTGCCTTATCCAGACATTGAACCTCCTGGGTTTTATTTTTTCCCCCTCTCCACAATAAGAATGAAAAGATGATATTACCTAACGTTGTAGAAATCACTGAAGGATAGTTAAGTAGTCTTGATCCTCAGAAATAGGAGGGAAAAAGGTGGAAGGCGTAGAAAGGACCCACAACTAGGAGGTGGGAATCTGGACCTGCTAATAGGGTCTATGGCCTTCTCTTCTTCTCCACTGTCTCCATCCTAGTCCCCAGCCACTACCTCTCTCCTGCTCAGCCTTCCCGCTGACTTTCTTGCTTCCACTCTTGCCTTGCACAATCTGTTCTCTCATAAAATCAACAGTGGTCTTTATGAAAGTTAGATTCCATGAAGATTGCACTTGGCATTCAACGCAAATCCTCAGTATGCTTGGTCTTCACCTTCCTTTCCAACCTCATGCCCCAGCCACACTGGCCTCCTCCTGCCTCTAACACTGGCCAAGCTCTTTCCTGCTTTTGGCCTTGTTCTTTGTATATGCTGTTTTCTCTGGCTAGAAAGTGTTTGTCCTCGTCTTCATACAACAGTCTCCTATGTCTCAGATCCAATGTCACCTCCTCAGAAAGGCTGCCTTGACCTCCTATTTAAAGTTATTACTTAGACTATTACTGCCCATTATACAAATTATGAGTGCTATAGGTAAGACAAATTTTACTCATAAATTAAACATATGGCATCTATTTCTACCAAATACATACACACACACACACACACACACACACACACACACATATATACACACATATATGCACTTATATACACATATGTATATATCTATTATAGGATTATCAGAAAAGTCATAGTTACTTTCTATGCAAAAATGCATTGTGACTTTTCCAACAACCCAATACATAAAATCCTGATCATTTTTTTTACTCTTATAACAGCCTATAGTTATTTTATTACTTCTTATTAGTCTCCCCCAACTAGACTACAGGTTCTTTGGGAACAGAGACACAATCTGTTCTGTGCACCAACAGAGGACTGTTAGCCTGTCTTGTCTACTTCCAAAGCGTTGTAAATTTTAAACGGGAGAGTGATGACAAAACTGGCTGGTGACTGGTAAGGCCCACTGAGAACATGAGCGACCCCGTGGGTTCACCTCCAGGCTTGCAGGAAACCTCCAGTGCCGTGTAGAAGGGCTGCCTTCCCTGGCCACCGCAGCTGCTCAGACGTGACCCTTCTTTTTCTTGATCTTGCTTTTTACAGATTAAAGCTGGCCCAGACGTTCTGGGGCCCTTCTGTGGGGAGAAAGCCCCAGAACCCATCAGCACCCAGAGCCACAGTATCCAGATCCTGTTCCGCAGTGACAACTCAGGCGAGAATCGAGGCTGGAGACTCTCGTACAGGGCGGCAGGTGACTGTCCCCTCTCGGATCACACTAAGCCACTGTGCTTCCAGAGGAGGTGGCTGAGGGAGGAGGGGTGCAGACCTGGGACTCCCTTGGGGGCTGGTGGGACCCCAGCTCAGTAGCTTGGAACCAAGGCACAAGTTCTCCTGACTCAGCTTCCCATCTGTGAAAAGGGAACAAGGGCAGCAATGACGTCAGGTTCAGACTAGTTTTCAAAACTTGCTATACTTCAGAATCATGTGTGGAGACGTTTTAAAAAAATCTTCTTTCCTGGACTGCTCCCCTCACATAGTGAGGCCTGGGGAAGCCCTTCGGCTCCAGCCTTCTCCGTGTATGGGGCTGGAATTACGATGTGGGCTTGTAGCTCAGAATGTTTCTCTATGGTGGTTTGCCTATCTGTGGGCCCCATCCCCTGCCTCCCAAAGTGACCAGTCCTGGTGCAAAACCTGACAGAGCCATCTGACCCAAAGGGTCTGCAGTAACTCAGAAGGGGGTGGACAGTGACAAGAACACACTGCGCATGACTAGCACAGTTCATGGAGTCTGAGCCTCTGGCCTGCCCGTGTTCTCACATTCATGCCCGTCTGGCCAGGGGAGAGGATATTAACAAAGGAGAGTTTGTAAGAAGAAAGTACAGGAATAGGCCCAGGCCTGAGGATCAGATTTAGCCTTTGTTTTGTTTTGTTTGTTTTTGTGTCGTCAGAGGGCATGACACATGTTACAGGAGAGAGAGAGAGGACCCCAGTGGGGCCTGTGGTGCATGGTCTTCTTTCCTCCAACTCTCTAGCCCATCAGGACCCTGGGCATACGTGCTCAGGCCCAACGTGTTTTTCAGCCATGTGGGCTCCAGGTTCCTGCGTGCAGTGCCTACCCACTGTGCTATTTTAGATGATAGCAAACATGTGCACATACACATAAGAGAGAGAGAAGAAAGAGAAAGCATTCTTAACTGAGTCCCATCATACTGCAACCCTCTCCCCAGCCCCCTAATTCCTCAAGACCCTGGGTACCTGTGAGTGCCTAGTCTGTTTTCAGGTTTACCTGGGGTCTGAACCCAGGTCAGAATGCATGGCCGGCCATGCAGCTTCGAGTACTGCAGTTCAGTAGCCATAGACTGCACCATCTGGGCTGGGCCAGATTGAGCCTTTCGAAGAGAGGACTCATAGACTCATCACAGTCTCTCTGATGCTTCGAAGAGGAGTCTTGGGGAAAAAGTGGTCGGCTCATCTTGGGTGGCACAAGAGGGCAAGCTATGCTCAATGAATACAAATGACGAGAGCGCTCGTTTCAGCTGAAATTGTTCATTCAACAAGAGGGATTAGTACATGGAAGGTACAGGTTTGGTAGATATTGAGCTTTCTGTCACTGTTGGGACACCAAAAATTGAATATGGGTAGATGTTTGGTGTCTACCACAGAGGATGTTGTAAAGGAAGCATCAGATGAAGGTTGGATTCAGCGACGTTTAATATTCCTTCCAACCCAGAGTCAACAAGCTCATTGCACAAATAAGGAAATGGAGGTTCAGGTAGGAAAGTAGCTTGTTCCAGAAGTCTCTTACAGAGCGTACAAGGTTCAGGCCTCTGATATCTAGTTCTGCAGTTCCACCTGCATCAGGCCTTGTCTTCTAGGAGCTGACCCGCTACTGTCAGACCTCTCTGTTTCCTCACCTGCTGTTTTTTCATTTGTTCCCCACCAGGAAATGAGTGCCCAGAGCTACAGCCTCCTGTCCATGGGAAAATCGAGCCCTTGCAAGCCAAGTATTCCTTTAAAGACCAAGTGCTTGTCAGCTGTGACACAGGCTACAAAGTGCTGAAGGTGCAGGGCCCTTCCTGGGGAGGGGAGCGACCTGGCCAGAGAAACTCTGCAGAGCCTCCCAGGGCCGATGGGCTGCCAGAGCTTCTCATAATCCTAGTACAGTATTTCCTAGCTGCCCTACAGACCTTCCAAAGGCTCCAGAAATTTCAAACATGTGTCCCAGACCATCTCTCACTTCTGCACGTGGCACAGAAATCTGTTATCAGAGAATGAGCTAGTTGGAATTAAAAAAAGAAAAGAAAAGAAAGAAAGAAATGAATCTTTGGGGCCAGCAGGTGGTGTAGTTGTTAAGGTGTTGGATTCCCACATGGCTGACTGTGGTTAGAGTCCAGACCCAGTGGCTTGAAACTCACACCGGGGGTATGTGCACACATGCATGCCCCAAATCCCAGAAGAATAGAGAAGGGATTGCAGTGTGGCCATTCTCCCTCAGCAGGTGATACCTTGCTTTCCCCCTCACTGTCTCTCTCTGTCTCCTCCAGGGAGCATGTGTGTCCTATAGCAAAACCCTAAATTTAAAAATTAGAAAAAAGGGACCAGCAGTTAGCGTAATGGCTATGTCGCTGGACTCCCACGTAGTCGACTGCAGTTCGAGTTCTGGACCTGGTGACTTAAACTCATGCCGGGCACGCGTGCATGTGTGCCCAAGATCCTGAGAGGAGAATGGAGCAGAAGGGATTGTGGCATGGCCATCCTCCCTGGGGGAGTGATTTCTCGCTTTCTGTCTCTCTGTCTCTCTCTGTCTGGCTGGCAAGTGCATGGAACCTATAGCAAAAATCTCTCCAAAAAAAGAAGAAAAAAAAAAAAAAACCATGTACCACTACAACTGGGGATAACCTTAACAAAGTTCATTAGACTTATGGGATGGGGTGGGTCACTGGAAAAGGAAGTAAAGCTTTTAGAAGTGTCAAATGGGCACTTCTCACTATGTGAAACAGTGGATTTCCTAGGGATCACCTGGTTTGCTTAAAAAAAAAAAAAGAAGAAGGAAAGAAGAATAGGAAGAAGAAGGGGAGCGGGGAGGGAAAGAGGAAGAAGAAAAAGAAAAGAAGAGGAAAAATTTATCTTCCAGGTCTCATCTGAAGACAGAAAGCAGAATCTTTGGGACTGGAATCAGTGACTGTTTCTTTTGTTTTCATTTTTTCTTTCTTTCTCTTTAAAAAAAAATTTTTTTTTTAGGTTTTGCTCACTGGTGAGGGGGAGAGAGAGAGAAAGTGAGAGGGAAAGTGAGAAATCACCCCCAGGGGGGATGGCCACACTGCAATCCCTTCCCCTCCATTCTCCTCCCAGGATCTTGGGCACGCATGCACAGGTGCCTGATGTGACTGTCAAGCCACGTAGTCCAGGACACGAACCACGGTCAGCCACGTGGGAGTTCAGCAACATAACTGCTATGCCATCTGCTAGCTCTGTGGTTTTTCTTTTCTGCCCCTCAGGTAAGTCTAATGTGCAGCTCAGTTAGAGGACCACCACTTTCAGAGTGTTTCTCCAAGAGAGGGCCCTTGGACCAGCAGCCTCAGCACTACCAGGGAACTTGTTGAAATGCAAATTCTTGGGTTGGCCAGACCCCTGAGTCAGAAATTCTCGGGACAGGCCAGTTGTCTGTGTTTAACAAGCCTTCCTGGTGTTGCTGGCCACTGATGCAAGTCTGAGAATCACTGAAAAGGGACTCAGAGCCCCGGTTTTCCCTTCAGAGTCATTTCCCCAACACTTTTTATACAGATGCTGCATCACTCCAGGGTAGGAACGTGCACGATAATTTATCCTTCCCTTGTTCTCAAGCTGGCCTTGGAAACCCATGGGTAGAAAAGCTCTGTAGAGAACAGCCAGGCTAGGAGTTCGAGTTGGTTTTGCTGGGAAACAAACACCGACCCGCCTGCCACCTCCTTCCCACTTTCTTCTTCTATTTTTTCCCAGGATAATGTGGAGATGGACACATTCCAGATTGAATGTCTGAAGGATGGGACGTGGAGTAACAAGATTCCCACCTGTAAAAGTAAGAAAACTAAACGGGCTGATTATAAGGATGATGCTCCCCCCCACACACACACTCATAGGATTTGAAGGGGCTGGGCAAGAGTGATGGGTGCAATCTAAGAAGGAGGAGGGCAGAATCCAGCAGACACATGAGGGTCAGACAAAAAAAATATCAATGCCTCTTTCGGCAATAAGACTTCAGGATCCCCCTCCAAAAAAACTTTTTGGGATTCTCCTACTTTCTAAAAACAAATTGTATCTATAGACGGCCAGACTTGCTAAGGGAATAGCATGTCTCCAGGTTTAAAATGAGCTCTGGCAATTGCTAGTTCAGGAAACTTGCCTAGTGCTGATACCCAGAGTTGAGTGACTTTGCCAGTCTCTATGTGCCCATCAGTCACGTCCACTGTCTTCTGGGACAGCTCGTGCTTTCAGGCCATGTGGGCAGTCTGTGGGGTCAGCACAGTGGAGCTGAGTGAAGGAGGGCACCCAACTCTTCCCTGGCTCTTCAGACCCAGAGTTCTTGCCTTGACTTTTCCCCAACCCATTCTGAGACCATGAACAAGACTCTTTGCCTCAACATAAAATAAAATGGATTAGCTTTCATATTCTAGAATATATGCCAATTGTTCTAAAATAATATGGTTCATACAAATCATCCATTGAGCTTTGTAAAAAGAAGGGCGGAAAGTGTGGACGAGATGTGCTTTAGAATGGAGAGGTGAGAAATCAAGAATTAAGTATGGTCCCACTCACCCCCAGTTCATGACTTTTCATGTAAACTTTCAAGTACTGTCCTCCCTTTTGCCTATGTGGCTCTGATCCAGTAGACAGACAGAGCCACTCCTGCTGCCTCAGAGAGACACTCTTTGGCAGTGAAGTGGCTTGAGGCAAATCCTGGGCAGACCTTTGAAGCACAATGTGCTTATTAGTAACCTTTCTTTTTTATATGATGACGAGGCTGGAGTCAGGGCCCAGTGTGGGGAAAGAGGGCATGTAATGGCTTCACCCAAAAGTGTCAAAAAGTGCTCACTGAACTCCTGAGCCAAGTTCTACAGCGGGTTCATATGGAAAAAAAAAAAAAAAAAAAAAAAAAAAAAAAAAAAAAAAAAAAAAAAAACAAGAGACTCACATGGAGAAACTCAAATACTGGCAGACATAGCGACCACCTCCTCTGGTTTGATGTATAGTGTGGTGACTGGAAAAACATTTTGAAGCCAAAGGACATTTTAGAGGAGAAGGTAAAGGGTGCTATGGAGTATTCAGGACATAACTGGCTTTGGAGTCAGGGAGTTCTGGATTCAAATGTAGACTTTACCAGCTAAGTACATGTGAACAATTCCCTCAAACTCTTTTGGCCTATTTCTTGCTTTCAAGATTGTTAAGAACTAACTGGCTTAATATACATACTTATTCACGGAGCACCAGGAATAAGTAAAAACTCAATAAAAGCTTACTTCTCCCCACTCCCAAACCAACCCCCTCATTAGGAAGAGGTTTGGTTTTTCTCATTCATGCTTTTGGAAAGTAGAAAACATCATTACTATTTTTCCTGATGAAACCCACCCATGATTTTTATTACAACAGACGCGTTGATAGAGTGGGGCACTACTGTACTGGTTAGTGCTGTTCTACGTGAAGTATGTTAGCATACAGTAGAATGCCTTGTCATTTTGTACAATAGAAAAGTGACCTAATACGTCCCAGTCATTGCATAATAGACTGATTAGGACTATTAGAATTTTCGTTTAGACACTACTCCATCTCTCTACTCAGTATTTATTGAGAATTTCTCCATGCCAGGCACTGTGCTGGCATGCAAAAAAGATGCAAAAATAAGACTGAAAAGTTGAGAGGCCCAGAGATTGTGGAGTAAGGGGCTGGAACAGACAAGAAACATGTACTTTTGTTTAACAAAGAAACATGCACTGGAGCAGAAGGTGGGACGGTGTGCTATCCTGACTCTGCCTCTGCCTTGCTGTGGCAGTCTTGGCCAAGACCTGCTCTACTCTGAATGCTATCTGTCAAATAGGGGTTTAGACCAGATGAATGCAAACCTCCCTTCAGGGGCAGGAATTTTTTTTAATCTTCATGAGCTAGGATGCTTGTCTGTGCAAATTCTCAGAATGTATAAATTCCACAATCCCAAACTGTCGTCCTTCACACTGGCTGAACCTAAACTGTGCATTCTTAATCAATTCTGGTGGAGTGATTTCTGTATTTCTTGCATGAACTGGTTCTGCTTTGCTTGCTAATTCTTTTCCTCTTCCTCTCTCTTCCTCTCTCTCCCACTCGCTCCTCCTCCTCCTTCTCTTTTCTTCCACTGTATCTTCTGATCCCTCTTTGATCTTCACCATGGTGGCAGAAAACGAAATCGATCTGGAGAATGAACTCGAGTCAGAGCAAGTGACAAAGTGAATGACGGGACCCCACACAGTGCAGACATCCGGGAATGGATCACTCACGAGACCCCCCAGACCCCAGAGCTCCTCCAGCCCCCCACCTGCCAACACTCCATTGCTGTTTCAGTGTGGATTAGAGTGGACGCTGAAAAAGTGATACAGTCTCAGCAGTTGAAGCTGCTGTGTGTGTGAGGACAAATTCTCCATTTGAGGATTCATTCATCATTCAAATGTTACTCCAAAAAATAATGAAAAAACAATGAGGGAGTTTTAGAACCTCTAAATGGATTTTTACTTTTATCAAAGGAAAAATGCCTTCAATCCTAGAGATACAAGGTTTAATAAACAATTATGGCCTTAGGCTGACCAAGACAGAGTGGGGTCTGGTTTTGAATCCACTCCACACTTCAAATTTAAAATGGGCCAGAATGCCTGTGACTTTGAGACTTGGAAATTTTTATCTCTTGCTATGTTCTTAACGACCATGAGTAGGTAAATTAATAACCCATAGAGTGTGGATTTCTGAGAATCTAGACACTTTGCCATTCATGAAAGTATCCCTTCCACTCCACACCTAACATTTCATTATTAGAGGTTCTTTTTTCTTGGGCTTGAAAGTTTGGCTATTCTTAAAATTCACTGATTAAAATTTTTAAAAAGATAGTTGATATTACACTTGAAATGAGTGGTGCTTGGTGCTAGTACCATGGGACATCGGTGGGTCACAGTGATAAGGGGCTTGGGGAACCTGCCAACCTGCTGGAATTTCTGCTTTGGCCTGAGCAAAGTCTGGAACGTGCATGTCAGAGGACCCCTGCATTCAGTTGTGACTAGCCAGTCTTCTGGGTGATTAAATGCCACTCGATGAGGGTGCAACCCCGTAAGGGTAGACAGTGAGCCATCGGGAGACCGAGGTGCCATCCCAGGGTCAAGAGGATGCTGAGAGAACAGATGGGCTGGTGACTACGATGACTGCCAGTTGAATAAATATTTTTAAGCCTGCAGAGTATTAACAGATATACTCTGCGATAGAGGGAATTACACTTTAAGAAGAAAATCTAGTATAGACTCAAATAATCCTAAGACAGGGCAATATGAGGTACGTGCCATACAGAGACATGATCAGTGAAGTTCAGAACAGAGACAGCTGTTTGGTTAGAAGAATTAGAAAAGTATCTCAAGAAAAGGTAGTGTTTGAGGCCTCGAGAGTGGCCAGAGCGCAAACACAGAGTGCCCCAGGCAACAGTGAAGGCACAAGTGAGGCCTGGAGGGGAGGCAGAGGGGAGAGAGTAGGCCACTGGAGGGCCTGGTGCTATTGCGCCAAGGGGAGGGAAGACAATGAGCTAGGAAGCTGGCTGAGCCCCATCCTGGGGGTTCAGGTGCAGGTGAGCTGATTGCACACAGTTCTCTAGGAACCCCCGGGTTATGACAAACCATGTTCAGGACTGCAGGGCAAGAAAGAGTTGGCTAAAGGAAAATAAATAGCAGCAAGACGTGAGAGTGAAGATGGGGTACGGGGTGGCACAAGCCGTTCCAGAGAGTGCAGAGAGGCCAAAGGGATAGGAAAGACAAAGGCATCTTGATGTGGATATGGATGTGGAAGTAGCCAGAGAGAGCTTTGGAGAAAAGGATGGAACCCCTCCTAAAGCAAAGAAGACGGAGTTGACCGAGGAAGCAGGGTCTGATACATGCTGATTGTGCCAGGCAGGTCAGTTCAAGACCCTTCCTAAAGTGAAGTTGCCTCTAGCTGCAGAGAGCTATGACTTTTGTTAGAGACTTGGAAAGAAGTGCATGACTTCCCCACTCACTTTAACCAAGCTAATGCGACCCTTTATTTTCCACTGTTTCTCTCCCCTTCCATCTGATTGTAGGGCCAGCTGTATTAGTAGGCAGAGCGATGTAAACGCAGACCTTCTACCCAGAAAATATCTCCCCACCAGTGCCAACCACACAATAGACTCTCAATAGCCTGACTGCCTCGCCACATCTAAGGCCAGCCCTGGAACTTCCCCCCAGGAGCTAGGTAGTTCGGCCTTGAGGATGACGTCAGCAAAATCCTCTGCTGGACCAGAGCTGAGGAAGATGACAGCGATACTAATACCTAGGCACCAGTCGATGGCATTTCTCAAAGAGGAGGAAAAATCTGCTTTGAGTCTCAGCAAGAAAACAGTTCAAACTGTTGATAGTCTTTTAAAAATAATAAATACCATTAGCTCTTATTACCCTAGCGTTGACCTTCACACATTCACCTCGCAAAGTAGAAGAGCGTCTCTACCTTTGACTGGTTAAACAAATGGGAATGATTTGTTGAGGGGGATTAGAAGCCAGGACAAAATCAATTTTCTTGGCTTCCTCCCGTGTGGATAAGAAGTACCTAGATGAATTCCCTTCCTTCGTCCCCTCCCCCGTCCTCTAACTAGAGGGCCTTGGAGATCTACGTCTTAAACTAACCAACATTTTAGTCAATCAAAAGAATGTATTTGGAGTTCTAAAGTTAAAAATCACAATGCCTGCCTAGAACTAGGGGGTTAATCACCCCCCCCCCCCTTTTTCTTTCCCCAAGGTGAGCATGTAAAACTCAGGAGGAGGTAGAACTTTGAAAATCCTACCAGGGCTTCGGAAACATCAACAACTTATACCCACCACTAGACAGCTAATGTCTAGGCCAGGACACTTAAATGGGAAACTTTTTTTTTAGAGAGAGATTTTTACTATAGCGGTTATGTACTCGCTGGAGAGACAGAGAGACAGAAAGCAAGAAGTCATCCCCTGGAGGGATGGCCATGCCATAATCCCTTCTCCTCCATCCCCTTTCAGGATCTTGGGCATGCACGCACTCACGCCCAGCATGAGTTTTAAGCTGCAGGGTCCAGAACTCAAACCACGGCTGACTACGTGAGAGTCCAGTGACATAACCGTTATACCATCTGCTGATCCCTGGAAAATATTTTTAAGAACTATCAGTTCCATTTACTAAATGAAAACTTAGTTCAAGGTCCCACCTAGTTCTCACTCTGAGAGTAACTTGCTGTGTGACCTTAGACCAGTCAAGTCTCTCAGGGCTCACCTGTAGAATAAAGAAGATGCACTAAATTACCTACCTCCTTTCCAACTGTGAAACGCTGTGGTTCTTCTTTGACTGGCATAGGCTGTTACACCTAAAATTAAGATTTCATTAGAAATAAGCGTTGTCCCATAAAGAGGCCCTTGAAGAGAGACTGACAAACCAGGTCCTCAGCCTTTGACGTGACCGTGACTAGGTGCCCTGAATCCCAGCTGATTTATGCTGGACTCCCTCAGTGCTGGCAATACCCCAAGACCTGACTGAATCTGCAAGCTCCCCAAAGACCACCTCTGAGGAACAGGCATCTTTGGTCATGCTCTATCCTGGGACAACTTCTCCAGCATCTGGCCACTAACCATTGGAGAAAACAAGCAGGTGAAGACTAGCAGCTGGTCCACCTCCAGCGCCACCCCTGCCTTCTGGCCAAGAGAGTTGCTGTAGGGAGCCAGCAGGGTGGGGCTGTGTACTTGTGCAGGAGCCGGGGTTTTTGCTTGTTTGTTATTTCTTTTTTTGTGCCAAGCTCAAATGTGAGCACATGAACTGTTCTTGCACAGCCTGTGGTTGAAACTGGAAGAATGGATGATTCTTTGGCTCACATCAGCCAGAATTTTCTCATTGAGCCATGGGCTTCAATGCTTGGGCAAAAGGCAGAGAGGATTGCACAATAGAACTGGAAGTCAAGGAAAGGGCCATGGTGGGGAAGAAACTGGGATCTGCCTAAATCTCAGTAGACCTGCCCCCGCCCTGAAACTGACATCTTTCCAGGTGAGTTGACCCACAGCAATACCATCCTGGATGGGAGAGACCCCAGAGCAGTCCCCTGCACAGATTGTACTCTGCAGTCCCAGGGGCTCCACTCAGCTAGACGGCTCCCTGGAGCTGTGTGACGTGCACAACCCACACAGCTGTATGAGACAGGCCCACCAGAAGGCCTCAAGAGGAAAAGCCAGGTAACTGAGGGGTCTTCCATCTTCTTTCTTAGTTGTAGACTGTGGAGTCCCAGCCGAGCTGGAACATGGGCTGGTCACCTTCTCCACAAGGAACAACCTCACCGTTTACAAATCCGAAATGAGATACTCCTGCCAGCAGCCCTACTACAAGATGCTCCCCAACATCTCTGGTAAGCCTTATGCTAAACTCTGCCTCCCACCTCCCAGTCTCCAGACACAGGCTGAGGATGGGGCCGAAACAGCCAGGAAAGGAATGACTATTCATGGCATGTGGCGCCTTTCAGGGAAAACGACTCTCAGGACCCAAACCCGGGCTTTTCTTTTTTTAACTTTCAATCTAGCACTGACTCTGTAATGAGTGTACATCTTGATGAGAGCATGAGGGGGTGTACATTGACACAACTGAGGGAAAAAACGAGAACCTAAAACAAGCCTGGGATCTCCCAGGATAAACTCCTTCATCATTGCCTGAGGCCGAAGGCCACCTCCAGTGTTTCTGCCTTGGCCTTTGCCAAGTGTGACATCTGCCCAGACCAGACCCATCCAACAGGCCTTGTAGGGAGCCTTCCTTCAAAGCCCTTATGCGGGGCTGGTCTTGGTGCTGTCGTAATGCGATGCTCTGCCATGCGGGGCCCACAGGGGAAGACCCCAGGTTCTTGGCCCAGGGTCTCCCTGTGCACGGCAGGTATACATGTGTGTACCCATCATCCGGGCTGGCTAAGGCTGGGATTGTGGAGTGAGGACCCTGTTTGATGGTGCCTGTCTCTTTATCTCTTAAATTAAATTATCTCTGAAATTAAAAAGATCTGTTCCCCTGATATGCATAAGGGGTCCAGGTGGGGTGGGTAGGGTACAGGGGTGAGAAACAGATCTGTCTGCCTCCCCAGGGAACCCAGCATACCCCCTGACCAAGACTGAAGCACAGCTGCAATGCTCCCTGTCTAGGGAATGCATCCATGCCGCCGGGCAGGGAGACCCCTGGCAGCTCCAGGGCTTGGTAGCAACACACAGGTCAAAGAGAGAACCAGCAATGACTACTAGATTGCCCACAGTGGGGGTCTGGGAGGAACTGGGAAGTAGAAACCTGAAGGCTTGCCCTGCTTCATCATGACTTAGGCCCGCACCCCAGAAGTGAGGTCCTGTAGTACCCCAACACCCTCACACACGCACAGTCCCCAGCACAAAGGGGACGCCCCCGAAAGCTGGGGAGGCCTGTCAGCTCTGTCTCTGTGACATACAAGCACTAAGAAAATACTCTCCATTTCTCTAAGCTTCCAAATCCCCACTTTTCAAAAAGAGAACAGAGATGTAGCTCAAGGAGCTAATATGCAGTGTGAGACGCAGATGAGACGGACACGAGCGCGGCTTACTGAAGAGTTTCTTAGGAGGCGAAGGGAGGGAGGGCATGTGTTCTGCAGAGAACTGTGTGAACCAAGGCTGGGAGGACTCATGAGGAGGAGGTGCCTGCCAGGGACCGGGCAGCACAGGGCAGGGAGGGGAGCAGGAGTCGGCTTGCACAGAGCCTTGGGTTCCACGCCAAGGACCCGGTGTTCGGTCCTGAAGACAAGAGGAGTCCTTGGTGATTTTGAGCTGGGAAGAGACATGGCCAGGTTCCCATATTAGAAAGAGGACAGTATCAGGGGGACCATTTGGGTAACTTTGGCAATGATCCACACTACAGAAGTTAAGAACCTAGACCTACTTTCCATGTGCTACAAATCAACCATCTTCCTCTCTACTCCTCCACCTTGTTTCACTCACCCAGGTATATACACCTGTTCTGTTAAAGGATTCTGGATGAATAAAGAGATGGGAAGAAGCCTACCTACCTGCCTTCCAGGTACCTCATCCTCTAAACCCTCTGCCTCAGGGTCTCCCGTCTCAGACCCTAGGGCCTCAGGTGCTCTGGCTGTTAATAGGAAGTTGTGGGGGAGGGGCCTGGGTAGGAGGGGTGATGCTTTCCCTGTGTTTTCAGAGATGTCTTTAAAAGGGTGAACATCAGAGAAGTGCAGTCTCCCACCTCGAAAGCCAGCCAGCCTCTGTACTCAGTCAGCTCACACCCGAGACCTGTCTCTTCTCTCTCTGGTCCTGCTCCCTTTCCATCATGTTTTTCCTCATCCCAATGTGTGTGTGTACCTGCTGCGATGCCAGAAATATCAAGACAGTGGGCGGCTCACCCGAAAGCACTCATCACGCTGTAAAGGAAGCGATACGTCACATGAGTAACAACTGTAGGACAGAGTAAGGAATTTCCAGAGTAAGGAAGAGCAATATGTTCAATTCTTTCTCATTGCTCCCTTCCCCATGGTTCACCTACAAGTCCCATTTTACAAGAGAAAGGGAATTCTGTGATCACAGGGAGTGTCACCGTGCAGACATATCTGAGAGTTACGTGCTTCAGCGTGAAAAGTATGGACGATCCACATTGTTATCACATGTGTTCAAGCTGACTTAGGAAAACATAGCCCCGATATGCACACTCTACAGATCAAAAAGAAGCCACGAAAAAATTAAATATTCACAACATAGTCATTTACACTTTAAAGAAAAAAAAGAAAGGAAAGTGAGACTAGCAGTATCTACGAAGGCAGCACTGAAGAGCACTGCAGATGAAGTGTCCGGGCGTCTGTCCGCACACAGCGCAGACAGCAGGAGCCCTGCAGTGTGGCTAAGAGGTGGGCAGCATGCGTCTCTCACTGAGTTAGAATGCTGAATAAAGTGAGATAGTGTATTAACGGTGCATTTTAGTAACCCTCAACATTCACTCAGTGTGCTTCTAGATGTTAGCTTAGACATTAAAATGGAAGGTCTATGGAGATAATAATTAATCTCTCATTTAATCCTTAAGAAGCGTAGACCATGTTAGCAGCATTTGGGAATTGGGTTTTAGTTATCACAAGTGCCATGGAATCCCAGAGAGGGAAGAAGTAACTGTATGTGGTCGTCCAGGAATGGAGGGGTGAGGACCAGCTAGAAGACTCTGCATAAGAGGTTCTTAATGCCCAAGAAAGAACTAGTGGGGAGGTGGGATCACATTCTCCTGATCCTATTCACCTGGGTTAGTCTTGATCACGAGCACGCCTGAAACTCGAACTGGTGAGGTTTCAGAGGAGGGGGATGGTGGAGCTGTGAAAAACTGAGGGTTTAAATCCCTTTTTGCTGAAAGATTATATGGACTAAAGAAAATCAGGGCTGAGTTCCAAAAAGACAATGCTCTGGGCTGGGAATCAGGCTTCTGGGTCCTAGTGCTGGCGCTGCCGCTTTCTAAGCTGATTTCTGGTGAGTCCTCTTCCCTCTTTGAGGTTGGAATTCCATAACTCAGGCAGGAGCTTAAGAGTTGGAGCATTCTATGATTCTATGACTCTTACCAATCGTTCTCTATGTTTCTGCAAAGTAACATGGATACAATGTGTCATGAAATTCTTTTAACAGCCGAAGTCCTGGGCAGGACCAGGAGCCAAGCCAGAGATTTCTAAATTCTCTCTTAAAATATTGAGACTGGGGGGACCAGCAGTTAGTGTAATGGCTATGTCGCTGGACTCCCATGTAGTTGAACGCGGTTCGCGTCCCGGACCCGGTGGCTTAAAACTCACACCGGGCGCGTGTGCGTGCGTGCCCAAGATCCCGAGAGGAGAATGGAGAAGGGATTGCAGTGTGGCCAATCCCCCTGGGGGGTGATTTCTCACTTTCTGTCTCTCTGTCTCTCTCTCTCTGTCTAGCGAGCGCACACACCCTATAGGAAAAACCTCTAAATAAATAAATAAATAAATAATAAATATTGAGACTGAACCCAGGATGCAAGCTAGGATGAGGAAAACCATTTTGTCTTGCATCATAATATTCACCCTTTCAGGGGGCCTGATAAGCAAATATTATTCAGCCTCTTGTTTTACATAGGAGAAAACTAAGAATCAGAATGGTGTAGTGATTTGTCCGAGCTACTCCAAGAGAGCTGGGGCAGAGCTGAGGCAAACATAAGACTCTTGGTGTCAAACAAACAATGCTGAGCCATTCTTCAAATCTGGCCAGGTTTCATGCCATCTGCATAAAATCCAGAATCCTCAAGTATCATTTTTTTTTTTTAATTTTAGGAGCTCTCCCTCAGTAGCTACTGTCTTCCAGAGCCCAGATATGGCTCTCTCACATTCAAAGCCATAACATTTCCAGAACGTTCTCTGGTCCCAGGAAAGCCTGGGTGGGGAATGGCCGTAGCCAAAAGGAGTGACCCCATTTCAGTGAGCTCTCCCAAGCCTCGTTGCATCATTCAACCGCTGGAAAACACAAATGCACATCAAGGAACAAAACAGGTTTAGCAAATAAGTGAAACTAGAGGCAGGAGAAATAGGTTCCATTTCTGGCTCTGCCGCTATTGACTTTGAGGAAGTCACTTGTCTTTCCTGAACCTCCGTTTTTCCATCTGTTCATCAGTCCTTCTCCAAGATGTCTCCAGCTCTGAATTTAGATGGCCTGGGATGGTACTCCGCTAGTACCTTGGTTGGAAAAAGGCACCATTAGCCCTGGCTTTTTCATGAGCATTGACTGAGTCACAGCCTTATCGCTCCCTGGCAGAGGGCTCTTCAGCAGCGCCAGTCAGACTTACCTTGAGAGACCACCTTTAGGATGCTGCCTGCAACTGGGAGTCTGGTCCTGGATCCTGAAAAGCCAGGCTGCAGAGAGCTATAAAGGCCAGCTCACATCTGACCTGGGTTGAAAGAGAGGGTACCCCAGGATTATGCCAGAGCATTTGGCATCAGGAAGAAGAACATCTGAAGAGCATTAGGCTATTGAATGCCTGCCCCATTGAAGTTTCTAAGAAAATTCAAATGCTCTTTGGTTTCTAAGGGATTTTTGAAAGTGTTCAGGGCCAAGGCATGTAGCCTGGCCACTGATAGTCAGGAGGCCCACACTCACACAGGCTTACCTCCCAGGCCCAAACACTCTGCCTGGAAAGGACCCAGGGGAGCTTGTTCTTAGCCAGTGGTGGTGAGGGAGAGCTGGGCCTGAAGACCTGCTCATGAGCCAGAGGCATTTGGCTACAAGAGGCTGGTGGTGCATGTGCATGCTCGGGGTGCGACCCAGTGGAACGAAGTTTGCTCAGACCTCTCTCCTTTCCTGAAGGTACTACCTGGACCCTGGGAGCAATGATGGGTGGCCCAGAGCAGGGCCCATGCATCATTGCGAGTAGATTATGCCACATTTTCCCAACCCCAGATGCCTCAGGCCTAACCCATGGGCATTAATTTATAGCATGAATCCTTTAGGCCAGAGGAAAAATGGTTTGTAGGACTGTGACTGTGGTCTCACTATGTAATGAGGCTGTGCAGGACACAGTACAGGACATTTGGGCTGTAGCCATGTCATCTTGGGCTGGTCACTTTACTCATAACACTGCTGTGGCTAGGATAAATGAAATAAAAATTAAAGGGATTTCTAATTAAATGGATTCTTGGAGGTCATCTTGACTGATTGCCTCGTTTGGCAGATGAAAAACATTGATGTACAGAAAGGAAGATTTACTAACTCAGAATTGCCTGGAGAATGGAAAAGCAAGGTCAAGGGCCTGGGTGTCTCAGTCCCCAGCCCAAGGCTTGCTGTGACCTGTCAGATAGTGGTTTAGGTTCCTGCCGTCTCTCCATGCCCATGGGCAGAGAGAGGACGTTCAGCCTAGACCACTTCTGTAATGTGAGATGTCTTTGAGAAAAGAGGGGAGAGAAGTAACCCCTGCTAGGGATAAACCTGGCTCAGTGTGGTCCAGGCCAAAGGTGGACCACCGCCTTTGTCAAAGGCGGTCCAGAAAGGAGAAGAACCAAGTATGACATGGTCCAGTGCAGAGGTGGCCTCAGAACAAGCCATGGGTTGAAGACAGAATGGCCTGGAGAGACTTGGACCCAAAATGGCCTAGGCCAACTTCCTTATGTTGGTTCATTGCATTGAAATAAACCCAGGGAAGTTAGGTCCCGCTGTGGCATAATCTACTGTGGGTGAGATGTGCATTTCTCTTCACGGCTGTTCCCGTGGCTGACCTGACCAGTCTTTGTCTCTTGTCCCCACTCCCACCTTCTTCTCACAGCGTGTGGCCAGCCCTCTCGCTCCCTGCCCAGCCTGGTCAAGCGCATCATTGGGGGCCGGAACGCCGAGCCAGGCCTCTTCCCCTGGCAGGCCCTGATAGTGGTGGAGGACACCTCGAGGGTTCCAAATGACAAGTGGTTTGGCAGTGGGGCCCTGCTCTCCGAGTCCTGGATCCTCACGGCAGCTCACGTGTTACGCTCCCAGCGCAGGGACAACACCGTGATACCGGTCTCCAAGGAGCATGTCACCGTCTACCTCGGGCTGCACGACGTGCGGGACAAGTCAGGGGCTGTGAACAGCTCAGCTGCCCGAGTGGTGCTCCATCCAGACTTCAACATCCAGAACTACAACCATGACATAGCTCTGGTGCAGCTGCAGGAGCCCGTGCCCCTGGGACCCCACGTCATGCCCATCTGCCTGCCAAGGCCTGAGCCCGAAGGCCCAGCCCCTCACATGCTGGGCCTGGTGGCCGGTTGGGGCATCTCCAATCCCAATGTGACAGTGGACGAGATCATCAGCAGTGGCACGCGGACCTTGTCAGATGTCCTGCAGTATGTCAAGTTACCTGTGGTGCCCCACGCGGAGTGCAAAACCAGCTACGAGTCCCGCTCAGGCAACTACAGTGTCACGGAAAATATGTTCTGTGCTGGCTACTATGAGGGCGGCAAGGACACGTGCCTTGGAGACAGCGGTGGGGCCTTTGTGATCCTCGATGACCTGAGCCAGCACTGGGTGGCCCAAGGCCTGGTGTCCTGGGGAGGCCCTGAAGAATGCGGCAGCAAGCAGGTCTATGGAGTCTACACCAAGGTCTCCAACTATGTGCATTGGGTGTGGGAGCAGATGGGCTCCCCACAAGGGCTGGGGGAGCTCCAGGTGGAGCGGTGAGCTGACTCACTTCCTCAGGGCCTGCCTACCCTGCTCTAGCCTGCGTGAGGCTACACCACACACTTCCGACAGCACACTCCACGTGACCTACGCGGGACGGAATTGCTGACCTAGCAGGGCATTCCCCGAAGACAGCCCTGGGGGCTCTGAGAGCAGCAGAGAGAAAAGGCTCTAAGCAAGAGATCTGAGTCCCTGCGCCCTAAGCCAAGCTTCCCTTCTCTGGGCCTCACTCTCCGGTGAGGGAGCTGGGCCACACAGCCTCTGGGCCAACCCTCACACTTCTTTCCAGGCCCTGCTTTATCCTGGGAAGTTCTATCACTCCTAAAGGCTGATCATACTCACTGGTCCCACTGCTAGTATAACTGAGCTTGTACCTATTTATTAAAACAGTGATTCCTTATATGGAACTAGATGCTGCGCCCATGTCTTCCCAGTTTTGCATTTCAGGCCTGTCCAAAATCTAGTCCCTCTTCTAGGAGAAAAAAAAAAAATTCAGGTTTTAGGGATTCCCCAGCCCCTTATTGGTAAATGCCTTGGGACATTTTTGTCCCTGGGGTTTCTTTCCTAAAGGCTTCTGGAAGTTCAAGTCTTTATGTTCCTTATTAAAAGAATTTTGAAAGACAAAGAGAAAGTTAGGAAAGTTTGTGGTGACTTGTTGGAAGAAGAATAGCAGAGAGGTTCCCCAACCTCCTTAAATTTGCACTGTTGACTTAGAACACACCATTTGGGCCCATGTGCTATGATCCAAGACCAGCTGACACCACAGGTGTTCACACCCACCACTCCAGACAAGCATGAAGCAACCTCCCTGTTTTGAAATGCAGCATCTCAGAACGCAACTCTGCAGCCCCAGACAGGGAGACTTGGCCGATGACTTGGGAAAGAGAAGATGCACACTGTGTTCTGGTGTGCTTCTGGGCAGGAAAATGGAAGAAAGTGTGGGCTTGGGGTATTAGGAGTCTCCCACCTCCCACCAGGCTGCCTGACATCCCTGGTGCCCGAGCTCTGTGAAGAATACACCCATCGGGGTGTTCAGAAGGATCCACTCTGCCATTTTCTAGGGGTCAAGATCAAGGGAAGCAAAAATTCACCCCTGACAGCCAGTGAAAAGAAACGAAGAGCCAAAATCCTGGATTCTAACCCCAGCCCCGCAACTGGCTGTATAACCCTTGGCAGATCTTTCCCTTTCCCGAGTCTCAGTTTCCTCATCTGTAAAAGGAAGGCGTAAGACCCTCTTCAGAGCCCTCCCTGGCCTCACAGAGCTGCTTGTTCTCCTCTCTGGGAATCTCACCAGAGAAAGACGGCCAGAGAACAACTGAAAAGTGTCCACATGTCTAGTTTCATCAAAGCACACGCCTATGTGTACGGATGATGCATGTAGAGGACGCCATGTCCTGTATATCACATGTATATCACATGCTTTCCTGCTCTGTAAGGGGCCTCTGCACTTTGTTTCTGCTGTCAGGCACCTGAAGTGGAAATAAACCCACTGTGAGTAACCAGCAGCCTTGGTTTGGGGATTGTGTCATTGTTGTTAAAGTCTGTTTATCTGTGTTGACCTTCGGAAGAGAAACTGGTCCCCTCGTTAAGCCCAAACCTTTCTTCCTCATTACAGGAAGGTGTAAGGTCGGCACCTGAACAGCAGCCAAGACGAGGCAATGGTGCAAGGAGCTGGTCGTTGGGATATTCCCTTCTCAGAGGCTGTGTGCTCATGCATTTACATGTCTGGCATTTAAGTCTTGGACTTCCAAGAGCTCACACTAGATGCAAGACAAGGTTGTGTGTATGTAGGTCTTGCACAGGTCACGCCAAAAAAAAAAAAAAATGATAAAAAAAGAAATGGAGATTTACGTATCATAGGAACTTAAAAGAAATAATTTCATGCAGCTGGAAAGGATCAGAATAGTTTTGCAGTCTCCAAAGGATACACCGAGCAGGAGAGCTGGGTCAGAGGAGACAACGGGACCGCAGCAGTAAAGCAGACTATGACCGGAGTAGACTCAGCGGGCGTTACAGGAGTAGGAGGAGTCTTTAAGGCTGTCCTGTGGATTCTGTCCTAAAACCAGTGAGTCTCTAAGTTTGGGGTTTATCAGAATCATCTGAGTTTCTTGCTACAAATGCAGACTCCTGGGTCTTACCCACTATAAATTCTGAATTCAGTAAGTCTTGAGGGCAGGGAGCCCTTGTGGAAAGCGGAGGAGGAAGGACTGAGTTAGAGAGAGCAATTGGGAAGCTACAGTAACTGTCCTGGTGAAAGGTGGTGAAGACCCCCGAGACCTAGGCCTGTGACGGTGCAGAGAGAGCAGCGACAGTTTAAATCCAGGGCTTGGCCTGTAGGCATCTCTCGAGACGACTCAAGCAAGTGAAGACAGGAGTAGCCCAAGTTAACCTGAGAGTGCGGGCCCTCTGAGGCGCACATTCGAGATTCGCCTGGTTTTGGTTTGTATCCTAATGAAAACGCCTTGCTTTTTTCACTATTGAGAACTAAAGGAGTCACAGATTCTGCTTTATATGTTGCTGCTTCCAAGGATGATCGTTTTTGTGTGTCCCATTACATTTTGGATTTTCATCTTCCTCCTAGATATTATATTTATATTGTGACATACTGAGACACTGAGGTATCACGAGGTTGCAGGGAGAACAGCTGTGACCTGCAGGGGGCGATACATTGCACTCTGCTTTTCTTAGCCATTTGCTGCCAGCCTAGGGACTGATTGAATATGGGGGCTGAAAAAAAAAGGATAACAAGGATGTGGGTTGTATAAGTATTAACAAAGGGAAGAGGTTTGGGGAAGGTAGAGACCAGAACTTGGCTTCCCTGTGTTTGAAAAGTTTATGAGTGGGGACTAGCAGTTGGCATAATGGCTATGTCACTGGACTCCCATGTAGCCAACCGTGGTTCGAGTTCAAGACCCAGTCGCTTAAACTCACGCCGGCCTCGTGTGTGTGCATGCCCAAGATCCCGAGAGGAGAATGGAGGAGAAGGGATCGTGGCGTGGCCATCCCCCCTGGGGGGTGATTTCTCACTTTCTGTCTCTTTCTCTCTCTGTTTCTCTGGTGAGCTCACCCGCCCTATAGCAAAAAATACCTCTCTCAAAAAAAAAAAAAAAAAAAAAAACCAGAAAGAAAGAAAAGAAAAGTTTATGAGCACTCCAGCTGGAAATTTAAGTAGACAGTAAAGAATACTGGGTTTCAGAGGAGAGGGCAGATTGAGAGATGTTGACTTGAATTCAGCATATAAGTGGTATGATGGCCTGTGGGTGTCATCTGCTGGAACTTGACAGAGAAGGGAGCCAAGGACTCGGTGGGAGAAACACTAGCAAAAAGGAAAGAGAAACAGAGAGACAGAAGGAAAGAAGGAAAATTAAGGGGAAAAAAAGAAGAGGAATCAGAAACACAAGGGGAAAAATAACTTTAGATGCCAAAGGAGGAAAATTGCCATGAGGGATGGTGGACAGCATCTGATGCCAGGCAAACACCTCCAGGATGGAATCCCCGGTACAGGGACCATGTCTCTGTTGTCCTCTGAGAGAGACTATCCAGGAGCAGCCTCCGTGCTTGTGTTTAACGTCGCTAGCACTTCCTTCTCTCACTGACCTCTCTGCCCTTGCTCTCTCTTTCTCCAGCCTTCTCACTCAGCCTGGAAAGAGCTTTGAACTCTTTCTTAGCAGGCAGGCAACTGCCTATACAGCCTCCCTTCTCTATGACTTATAGTAAAAATTACACACTCAGTTCTCCAGGTTTCTGTTCCCTGAAACCTGTTAAGTCCTTTATTTTTACTACAAAGCCTGATTCTTAAAGTGAAAATCTGCATCTCAATTCTGTTCCTGCTTTACTCTCCAAAGAGTCAGAGCTGTATGTAGCCTTCATCTGAGAAGATGATGTTCCATCTTCAACGCTGAGGAGCCGCAAGATGGGGTGAATTCCTAGGAAAGAAAAATCCACCAGATAAGATTTCGAAGTTAGTACCCTCCTATCCATGCAAATATTATTGTTGAAGGTCCGTCTACAATTCCAATAGCTGTTCTAGCTCTATTTTATCATTTTGAGTCTATTAAATGCACAAATGGCTGATTTATTGCTAAGTTTGTGCTATGCCCAGCACCTTCTTCTTCCAAACCCAGCTCCAGAGGTTTCAGTGTGGTTAGATACAAAGGCTCAAATACTAGGATACGATCTCCCTCTTGTTTCACCCCTCATTTTTCAAATCACTTCACTCTGTGTTAGCAGCATCATTCTCAGCACACTCTCTGTGCAGTTATCATTGGCAGATCGGGGCTTATAGCCAACAGCTTAGCAACCCCAGCAGAGAACGACTCTTGTTCTAGTATGTTCAGGAAAATTCCCACATCAGGCTTTCATTGACCTGGTAAAGGTCCCATTCCCGCCTCAGAGCAATCATTGTGGGTAGAGAGTGCGAGCTTCAATAAGCCGTATTACTATCCCCGAAGCTAGAATTGAGGTCGATCCAGTGGAGAAAGTACAGCTCCCTTAGAGAAGGTGAGATGCTATTATCAGAAAGGGCAATGGCTGTAGGGAGATGAGAAATAACAGATGTTCCTGACAGAGTGCTGAGCTGGGAGCTCCTGCAATGTGCGAAATAGAGCCCAGAGTGTGATGCGCCCCTCCCTTGGCTGCAGTGTGTGGGCTCCCCAAGTTCTCCCGGAGGAGTATGGCCCGGATCTTCAATGGACGTCCAGCCCAGGAGGGCACCAGTCCCTGGATTGCCATGCTGACAGACCCGAGTGGGCAGCCCTTCTGTGGGGGCTCTCTTCTAGGTAAGGAGAAGGTTAGAGAGCAGGTAGAAGGTGCTCTTCCTGGAGGCTGACCAAAGTTTCTTCATTGAGAGTCACTGTCCACACTAGTATCAGGGCCAAGAAGTGAAGGGTGGACGAAAGAGCCCTTAACTGGAACCAGGAGGCCGGAAGCCCTGTCCTCATTCCTCCAGCCAACAAGCACCTCCTGAATGCTAGTCAGTAGCTGGTACTGGAAAAGACTATCTGGGAGTCAGACCCTTGAATACGAATCACAACAGAAGGCACTCACTCCCCTGTGTACCAGAGCTCTTGGATCAGGGACAGCCAGGAAACTCGCCCTGGCCTGGAATGCCATGTTTTGGCATTTGGATCTCATCCTGAACACTGCTATAGGTGTATATGCAAATTATGGAAGGTGCTCTCCAGAGGCAGCGTGGATGAGGAGGAGGGTGAATCTTAGAATAATGGGAACAGAAGTAATTAGCCTCAAAATTAGAAAAGTCTGAGAGGTGGGAAAAGTGTGGAAGATTAAAAATCCTTGGGAAATAAGGTTGTCATCTTCGGCGAACTGAATGCGGTGGGAGTAGGAGCAAAGGAGGGAGAAGAATGGCCGACGGTCCAGACAATCTGAGTCTCCCAGCTCTGACATCAGCAGGTAATAGTCATCTGGAGTCCTGGGCCAGTTCTGGCCTGATCCCACCACAGGAAAAGGCCTGGATGCGTCCACTTCTACTTGGGCAGCTCCTAGCCACACCTCTCAGCCTCCCACTCCTCCAGGCTGCAGTCAGGTGTAGACAGCTTTGGGGCAAGGGAGGCACTGGCCTGGGCGAGGCTGCAGTCAGACACAGGGGATGTGTGGGTACGTGACACTGCGCTCTTCCAGGACTTGATCCTTGCCATAGAGAGGGATGTGGTCAGTCGCGGTGCCTTGAGTGTCGACTCATGACCAAGGGAGGCAGGACTGGGCGGTGCGGATGGTGTGTGAAAATTCCTCTCTCCAGGATCCGACTGGATTGTGACCGCCGCTCACTGCCTCCACCAGCTGTTTGATTCAGACGACTCAACCCTGCACAGCTCAGACTTGCTCAGGCCATCTGACTTCAAAATCATCATGGGTGAGTGAGGGCTGAGCTGGTTTCTGAGGCCAGTTGTGGTGCTAGACTGGGGTACCACAACTCCCATTGTCCAAGGATGAAGATACAGGGACCTGTATCCAAGTCCAAGGCTATTTTCAGCCAGTGCCGCCACCAACAAGTCATTCCAATCTGGGTTTCAGCTGCCACAAGGTAAAATAAGAAGCCCAGTCTCGATCATTTCCCAGCACCCTCTGGGCTTTTATGAATCCATGGTTTCAAATGAATCATACATATACAGTGTAGACTCCCTCCGACCCTACATTAAATCGAGAACAGCAGCTGATTTAATTCAGCCTACTGACATGGTGTCAACCTACTGACACTATACCGGAGTACAAGGACACAGTAAATTTGAGACCTGCTTCCTGCTCACAGTAGCTCTTATGTCTAATAAAGGTATAAGATATGATCACAGAAACCTCTAATATAAGATAAGATAGGGAGCAGTACGTTCTGTAGAACAAGAATAGATAAAGTGACATGGGAGTTCATAGAGAAATCTGAGTGGCTTCAAGGAAGAGGCAATGTATGACCCAGACACTGAAGGGTGATTACATGGATTAGACACGTGGCAGCAAGTGTTAAGAATGGGCATCATAAGGCAATGGACTGGCTAATGAAGAAAGACAGAGGAGAGAAGCCATGAGAAAGCGCGGAAAATGGCCAGTAGGGTGGATGGCTGTATAAAGGTAAGGGCAGCGAAAGGATTAAGGCTGGAAACCCCAGCTGGATGGGACCTGGGGCTGACAGGGAACAAGGTGTAACCTTATTTTCCATTGCCCTCATGCCTCACATACCTTCTTACCCAGGAAAACATTCGAGGGTCCGATCGGATAAGAACGAACAGCATCTCAGGGTCAAACGCATCATTCTCCATCCCCAGTATAACCCCGGCACTTTCGAGAATGACGTGGCTTTGGTGGAGCTGCTGGAGAGCCCGATACTGAATAACTTCGTGATGCCCATCTGTCTCCCCGAGGAGCCCCAGCAGGAAGGTACCCTCCCCACCACATCCACCTCTGCGGTGTAGCTGCTAGCTCAGCAGGGAGTGCTTCTCCAGGTTCGTGAGGCTCTGGCACCTACTGAGTCAGCCACCAGCCTCTACAGGGTTCCTGGCTGCCTCCCTTAAACACTCAGCCAGAACTGGTTCCGAGGTAGCTCACATATTGGTGAGCTCATGGTAACATGCAGGCCTAGGGAGCCACATAGGGAAACAAAAAGTGGACTACTTGTTGTCACAGAGGGGATTAACATAGGGTATTGGAGAACTGGATAAATAAAAGGGAAAAGCTGAAACAACAAAGATAGTGGGGAGAAAACACAACCCTATGGCTGAGGGAGCAAAGGTAGAGGGCTAGAGTTATAGAAGCTTGAGGAAGGGCCTTATGGAACCGGAACTTAGGCTTCTGCAGAGCAAACTGGTTGATTTGGAAAACAGCTGGAACCAATTGCTACTGCTGGGGTGAAAAACCATCACCAGGGAGATCCAACAGCAACAGCAAATCTTTCCATCTCCCTGAAAGTGCCCTTGGTTTCTGGGACACCAGCTAGCAAGGCATAGCTTCCGTTTTAAAGTCTCATCCTCAGCCTCACACACTCTGGGTAGGTCTGGGATTAAGCAACAATAGCTAAATAACCAGCCCAGGTTCAAAGTTCTTTACTGCTATTTCTTAGTTGGGTGATCATAAAGAAGCTATTTAAGGGAATGAGCAGTTAGCGTAATGGCTATGTCACTGGACTCCCACGTAGTCGACCGTGGTTCGCGTCTCGGACCTGGTGGCTTAAAACTCACGCCGGGCACATGTGCGTGCGTGCCCAAGATCCCGAGAAGAGAATGGAGGAGAAGGGATTGCGGCGTGACCATCCCCCCTGGGGGGTGATTTCTCGCTTTCTGTCTCTCTGTCTCTCTCTGTCTGTCTGGCGAGCGCACACGCCCTGTAGCGAAAAACCTCTCAAAAAAAAAAAAAGAAGAAGCTATTTAACTTCATTAAGACTCAGTCTCCTTCACTGTGTATGGGAGATATCCCACAGGGGTGTTTATGATAGTTAAATGCAATCATATACCTAAACATATCCAAAATAGAGGAAGACTCCAACCCAGTTAATTTCCTTCTCACTCTTTCTAATTTATTTTTTAAGGTTTTTGCCACAGAGCACATGCACTCTCTGGAGAGAGACAGAGAGAGACAGTGAGAGGGAAAGAGAAATTACCCCCCAGGTGTGACACCCATGCCACAATCCTTCCTCTTCCATTCTCTTCCTGGGATTTTGGGCATGTACATGTGTCTGCTGGATTTTCTTTTCTTTTTTAGAGATTTTTCTTTCCCTTAGGGTGCGTGCACTCGCTGTGGAGAGAGAGAGAGACAGTGAAGGGAAAGTGAGAAATCACCCCAAGTGGGGATGGCAACACCACAATTCCTTTTCCTCCATTCTCCTCCTGGTCTTGTGCATGCATACACACATATGCCCCCAGGGTGATTTTCAAGACACTGGGTTAGGGAATCAAAATGTGGTCAGCCATGAGGGAGTCCAACGATGTAACCACTACACCATCTGCTGGCCCCAGAATGGTGTGATTTTCAAGCCACCAGGTTCAGGACTCGAACCACAGTTGGCCATGTGGGAGTTCAGTGCCTTCATCAGCATGCCACCTGCTGGCCCTACTTCCTTCCCATCCTTGATTCAGTGCTGCCATATCATGGTTCACTTCCTTTAGCTTGAAGATTTTTTTTTTTTTAAAGAAAGGATGAGATAGAATCTGGAAAGTATTTAGAGGGAAGGAGCCACCAGGGAAGGTGCAGGTATAGCTGGTTCTGACCACTTGGTGCCATGTGTCTGCCATGAGCCAGTGGCTTTACATTTAACTCATTACTCATGGCAGCGTTGCAAGGTGGCGTTATGACTCCATTTTACAGATGAGAAAACTGAAGCTCAGCAAGATAAAATAACTCACCCAAAAAGGTTTCCTGACATTAAGCCAAGTACTGTTTGCAGTATCAAAGCTCTCTTTCAAATGAAAAAATAATTGCTCTACTAGCACTCAACCCATTTTCACATTGCATCTACATTTACCAGCTTCATAGACTTCTAGAATGTCCGAACTAGAAGAAGTTTGAGAGATTGCTGAATTCAGTGTCTTCGCTTTATGGAGAGGGAAGCTGGATTAGAAAAGGAAGGGGGGAAGGCTTGGTAAAGGCAGCACAGTGGCTGCTGTGCTACACGCCAGCACTGTTGTAGGCTTGGGGACAGAGCAGCCAACAAGATATTGATAGACTGCTTGCTGCTTTCATGGGGCCTAGGTTCCATGCTAGTTGAGATGGGAGAGAATAGGCAGGCAACGTGTCAGGCAACGTGTCATGGAAACAAGTGCCCTAGCTCTGTCGCAGGGAACCTCCAACCCAGCAGCCTCTCCCATCTTCCTCCACACCACTGCCTTTCCCTTAGGGGCAAAATCCAGCCCTTCCCTTACCAGCAAGGGTGATGGGGCTGCAAGACACAACTCTCCAGAAATACCACAGACAGCCTCTCTGTTCTCACTGTGTCTTCTCTCCTCCAGGAGCCATGGTTATCGTCAGTGGCTGGGGGAAGCAGTTCTTACAAAGGTTACCGGAGACCCTGATGGAGGTGACGTTCGACAAATGCCCTACAAAGAGTGACACCTCAGCTTTGCGTTGGTCTTCCTGCTTCACATTGCTCCTCAGAGATTTGTAGGCTTAGACACAGAGTGGCAAGAGAGATGCCAGGCACCCACTGACCTCCAAAATTCAGTGGGACTTTGAACCCTAGAGAGCTCCATTTGCTTGTTCTATCTATCATGGGTTCCAATCTCTAAACATTGTTCCAGGGTCCTGGTAGTTTATTAAAGAGGCTCAGCTTATAGAAATTCTTCCAGAAACATCAGATTTTGATACCCCAAAGAGTCAAAATCAATCTATATACCATAAGAGTTACAAACCAAATTAACCAAGAACAGGTTAGTCTTGTTAAGCACAGTCCTTGAAGCAATGAACGTAACTATTGCATTTAGAAGTCCACACTCCCATCATTTCAGAAAAGAAAACTGGACTAGGAATAGGGAGCTATGGCTTCAACTTCTGGCTCCTGTTAACTTTCTGGGTGGCCTGACATAGTCGTTTTTCTTGTCTAGACCTTAGTATACTAGCAAAGTTGAGTGGCAATAAGAGATGTCTTCTATGAGCTGCCTGACTCTGACGGCACTGGGTTCTGTGATTCACACAGCTAGTTTCTAAATTGTTTAATGTATATATTTTAACATACTTTAAAAATTTGGATTTGCAACAACCATTCATTCCTCACTCATGAACTCCCAGGTGTTTATTTAGCGTCTCCTGGGTGCCAGATTTTACTAGCTACAATCAGTGCTGGTCCCTGGCTCTCCTAGGCTCATAGTCAAGTCAGACAGACCACGGTAGCAATGGATGTGCTAAGGTGATGAAAGAGAAGTGCAGCTGCTCTGGAATGTATAATGGGGTTCAGAAGGGCTTCTCAAAGAAAGGCGCTTCAGTGATACCGGAACGATGAATCACAGGTTAGATAGGAGCTTGACAGTTTGTTGAGGATATGTCCCCAGGACCACCCCGCCCTGGCTTCCACGTCCCAGTTATCCAGGGAGCCCGTGACCCAAGAGGGATGTGAATAACCTCTGGTTCCCATTACACAAGGACCCACAGAAGTTGTGTGTGTGTGGGGGGGGGGCATACAATCCGTTCAGTTCCTGCTCTGCTGAATGGGACTCCTGTGCTTTCTCTTTTTTTTTTTGTTTTAATTTTTAATTTTTTTTTGTTTTGTATTTTCTTATTTATTTATTTGTTTAAATTTGCATTTTATCACATGTCTTTACAGTATACATTTCTATTTTTTATTATTTTTTTTTATCTACTCCATCATTTATCCCTTTATTGAATCAAGGGCAATAATAATCACAATATGCTATTTTTATATATCGGCTTAGTTTTTAAAAATTCAAAATGATATTTTCTGAGTACCTGTTATGTTCCAGGTTATGTAAAACGGAAGTGGACAAAATACAGACCCATTGTCTAGAAACTCGTACTGTAACGAAGAACATAGTAAACACTTGCTACAATGCGAACACTGATATCCTTTCAAACACCCAACATTTATATAATATTTGTAGTTCATAAAGCATTTGCTCATTCATTTCCTCTTTATGAACCTCCCTGTGATTAGTATGTCAAAATTTTCAGATGAGAAGACATAGTCTGAGAGCATGGAAAACAGTGATTAAGCCATGTGCTCCATGTCCACAGGAGAGATGGAGGAAAGGAAAACTGATCACAGTTTTTTGTACATTGTCATAGCTGAGACAACGCTTGTGTTGGGCAATATCATCTCCACTTTACAGATGTGCAAACTGAGGCCAAGAGAGAGCCCATTACCTGTCTAAGATCACATAGCAAGTCCACAGCTGAGACTACAAAGTGAGCTCATTGGAGGAGTATCAGACCACGGCTCCTGCTTCTCCATGCATTGTCCTTTCACCTGTCCCATAAAGCAGGTTCTGAGCTCAAGTCTATTATAGACTCAGACCCATTCAGGCATGGGATCAGGAGGAGCCAAGAACAGGGACTTCTTGGCCACGGATAAGGCCAATAACAACCTTGTTTTTCAGATTGAAATCCCAATTGTTGACCACAACACCTGCCAGGAGGCCTATGCCTCACTGAAGAAGAAAGTGAGCAAGGACATGATCTGTGCTGGGGAGAAGGAGGGTAAGTCAAGAAGCTGGGACAGGGGACCAGCAGTTAGCGTAATGGCTATGTAGCTGGATTCCCACGTAGTCGACCACGGTTCGCGTCCCGGACCCGGTGGCTTAAAACTCACGCCGGGCGCATGCGCGTGCGTGCCTAAGATCCCAAGAAGAGAATGGAGGAGAAGGGATTGCAGCGTGGCCATCCCCTCTGGGGGGTGATTTCTCGCTTTCTGTCTCTCTGTCTCTTTCTGTCTGTCTGGCGAGCGCACGCGCCCTATAGCAAAAACTTCTCCAAAAAAAAAAAAAAAGAAGAAGAAGCTGGGATGGCACCAGGGCACTGCCCCCCAGGGGGGCAGTGCAAAGCCCAAAATAAGTGCTGCAGGCTTCCGAGTCTTGTAGACTATCAAGGATTCTGTCAGAGAAAATGATCGTAGAGTTGCATGCTACGAAATTTCTGTATTTTCTTCCCACTCTTTTATTCCTCTAAAGAGAATGGCCTGAACCAGCTCCTCCTAAGTCACTTTGAGCTCTGAGGAGGCCTGACCTAGAACTGCTCAGAGACCTGATTTGGGTCGGTCTATTGCGCTCTCTAGTGACCAACTCTTTGAACTACATTCAGATGAAGGAATCCTTTGGATTTGAGCTGGGAAAAGGGATATAATCAGCATCTCTTTTTCATCTAGGGGGGAAGGACGCCTGTTCTGGTGACTCTGGAGGCCCCATGGTGACCCTGGATACAGAAAGAGGCCACTGGTACCTGGTGGGCACAGTGTCCTGGGGCGAGGACTGTGGGAAGAAGGAACGCTATGGAGTGTATTCCTACATTTACCACAACAAGGACTGGATCCAGAGGGTCACCAGGGTGAGGAACTGAAGTAGCTCCTCCATCCCAACACCACCTGCTACGGTCAGTCAGCAGCTGATGCAGGTGGCCATTCCTTTCTTCACCCCCTTATTCAGCTTACCACTGGACAATGAAGGGAACACCTCTGCCCCCTTTTCCCTATCTTTAAAGAAGCAGGGTAGCTAAGTGGTCAGAACATAGGCTGGGTCTATGCTCCATCACATACAAACTTCACAATGCTGGGCACGTGACTTGATCTCTTTCAACCTCAGTTTCCTCATCCATAAGATGGACATACCTTACCTACCTCATGAAAGTCTGATGAGGATGGAATTAATGAATGTATACACTGTTTACCACGGTGCAGGGCGTAAACTAAGGGCTTAATAAACAGGACTTGGCAGAAGGGCAGTGTGTCCACCAGGTAGATGAAGTTCTCTTACGAACTCCTGGGTGGCTTTTAGAGCTGATGGGTGAGCCCCCTCTCCCCTGCACTTTGTTTCCCAAATGCCCCATGCTTCTCTGCCCCCTAACAATGTCCCCACCCCAACCTCACCTTTCCCTCCTAACATAGTAGAACAGACCAGTTCTTAGTCCTGTGACATGCTGCACAGCAACGTAGTTTTCAACATGAGCCAGACACCAAATTGTGGGAGTGCTTCAGAGAAGCACAGCCTGAGAGGGAGACAGGGAGTGGTGGGATGGGGAGTCAGGCAGCTGGTTCTCTGGCTCTCCCTGCTTTTCTGTGTGACCCTAGGCCATCCTTTCTCCTCATCCCAAAGAGCCCTCTTAGCTCTGACGATCTAAGATCCAACGAAGCCATTTTTTCCCCCTGATGTGAGTTAAAGCTAAACTAACCCAAAAGAAAAGTTGACATTAGATTCAAAAGAGCTTTGATGCAGACAAATTGCTGCTATTGGTCCTGCAGCACCCACTCCCACTCACCACACACCGTTTCCTGACAACACGGCCCAGCACATGCTGGCCCGGGATCGTTCCTTATTCCTATGCAGAGCATGAGTCCTGGGCCCTGGCCTTCCCTTCCTGGAAATCTGGGCTGCACAGGAGGGCCCTGGTAGGCTACACCTCAGGCCCCGCACTCTCTCCCTATATCCACAGCGGGGCCCCAGGAGTCATTCCCCCTTTTCCTTGCCCCTAAGCCCCATCCTGAATTCTCTAGTTCAGCAAGATCACAAATACTTCCTCAGCACAATGTCTCTCCCATCCAAGAGCCATTTCCTCACCCAGGAAACTTCTAGAGACCAAATACTCTTCAGTGCTCCAAGATATAAGCCCTTCATGCAATCAGAAGCTTTGAGTCCCTGTCTTCTGTCCTGCCAAAATTGGTCTTCACAGGGATATGTGCTCTTAACCTCCTGATAGCTACAGGAACCATTGAAGATCCCTTGTTGAAAGAGTGAAATAATGGGAAATTAGAATGTATGGGCACTCAGCCCTAGGCTGAATACTCAGGGATGATCATTCTTCTTCTCTGTGCCCTGCTATTTATTCTATAAAGAGAAGATGCCAATGGGACCCAACTTCATCAGACGCTTATCAAGCAAGCTAGAGGTCTATGTTAAATACCAAAGAATTGTTTTTGGTTTTTGTTTTCTTGTTTTGGTTTTTTGGGGGGGATTTTTTTTTTTTTTTGAGAGGTTTTTGCTACAGGGTGCATGCACTCTCCAGAGAGACAGAGAGAAACAAAGAGACAGAAAGCAAGAAGTCATCCCCTGGGGGGATGGACACACTGCAATCCCTTCTCCTCCATTCTCCTCTCGGGATCTTGGGCACACACGCACATGCGCCCGGCGTGAGTTTGAGCCACCAGGTCCGGGACTCAAACCAGGGTCGACTACATGGGAGTTCAGCGACATAGCCATTACACTAACTGCTGGTCCCCAATACCAAAGAATTGTGATGCAAAGTTTTGGGATTGCCCCAAGACATCACACCTTCCCATCACACAGCATTGCTTGGGTAGTCCCAGGTCCTGAGCCATGCTGACTGCTCTAGGGGCATAGCCTAGGACGAAGGTAGGGAGGTTAACAGTCATGCCTTGTAGGCACTCCAAGCAGAAGACATGACACACACATAAATCATTACCATGTAACAGGATGAACCGTGCCAAGTGCTCGATTTTGGAGCAGCATAGAGGTAGGAGAGAGGCCATTCTGGTATTTAAGTATTGGGAGAGAGGACACAAGGAAGGCTTCCCAGGTAGGATGGAGCTGCAGCAGAGCCTCGAGTATGGTGGGCATTTCCACAGATAAGACAGAAGGAGGCCTTCTTGATGGAGGGAGGACAAAAGTAAACGTACACTCAGGTGTCTTCTGGTAACCCTAGCTCCTCCCACAAAAGCAGCATGTCCAGTAGACCAATGTCCTGGGGTCAGTTTCAACATCTATAAGACTTCTCCCTGGAGTCAGAATACTAAACAGAATGTGAAACAGCCTCAGGATTTGTGTCTGGATCCTGACTTCTGATGGGACCCAGGTGATCGTTTGCTCCCCCAGTTGCACCTTCACCCTTATTCTGAGGCAATGTCTGAGTGGGCCCGGGAACTTTGACTTCCCCTGGGTCTGCGAGCATTAGTTAGCTGTGCCAGCTCCTGCACTGCTGCTCAGGCCCAAAAAACTCAAATCTCTCATGGCATCAAAGAAGCAGAGAGCTGGAATATCTCTAAAGACCACCTTGCCTCAGTCTAAGACCTCCTTCTTGAACATTTCTAGTGATGAGAAATGCACAACCTCCAAGTGTAGCCCGTTCTAATTTGAAAATGCACTGCCTTTTACCAAGATACCCCTGTATGCAACCAAAATCCACCTCTCTAGAATATATTTTTATAATTAAAGTTATAATTTCATACTATGAATGTTGTTATTAGCAATATAATCAAGTCTGGATTTCATTAGCATCAAAAGCTGTTGCTCTTATGGGAAACTACACGTTTGTTCCAATAAACATCTGCATCAAGTCAAAGCTCCTTGTTTGGCTTCTAAGTTTTTCATGCACGGATGATTCTGGTGAGTTGTTTTCATTTATCAGCATTTTGTTGTATTTGATTCAGAACACTGTACCATGGAAAGAGAGCGAGACTATGATGAGAAGATTGTGTTATGGATAAAAAAGCATTCCTTAGGTTTTTTGGGTTCGTTCTGCTTAAATACACAACCTATTATTCCTGTAAATTACCAAATATTACAGAATGTGAGTTTCAGCATACAAATTAAATTTCTTGAATGCTCCCAACACATAGAATAGAAAAAAAATGTTTTGATCATATCTTCAATGTCTGGTTCAGAGACCATGCCACCATGTCTATGAGTGGCCTATTCTGGACTGGGGTATATACTTCTACCATGAGTTTATCTTAGAAACTAAAGAAATTCTACCACCGGGACCAGCAGTTAGCATAATGGCTATGTCGCTGGACTCCCATGTAGTCTACCGCGGTTCGAGTCCTGGACCCGGTGGCTTAAACTCATGCCAGGCGCGTGTGCGTGCGTGCCCAAGATCCCAAGAGGAGAATGGAGGAGAAGGGATTTCGGTGTGGCCATGCCCCCTGGGGGGTGATTTCTCGCTTTCTGTCTCTCTGTCTCTCTCTGTCTTTCTGACAAGCACACACGCCCTATAGCAAAAAAAACCTCTCCAAAAAAAAAAAAAAAAAGAAAGAGAGAAAGAAAGAAAGAAAGGAAGAAAGAAAGAAAGAAAGAAATTCTACCACCGAGAAGCCCTCCAAGCAAGAATAGGCCTGAGCTGGAGAGGAGAAATCTAGAACACTCGTATGGCAGAGGTAATGGCCAATCTTGGTCTAGAATGAATCTTGCAGTCAAGATATTTAGGCCCTGGTACAACCTAAGCTGACTCTCTTACCCATTTAATTTTTCATCTATTAAAATAAATTGATAGAAATCATCTTTGCCCTGTCTTTGCCTAAGATTATCAAATCAGATTAACAAATAGCAAACAAGAAAAAACTTGGGAAACTATAAACATAGTTTATATTCAAAAATGCCAAAATTCTATGGAGAAGAATAACCACTAACATTTTTGAGCACGTAGCATCTAGTTAAGACTGCACTGAGCTCTTACATTCTCTAGCTTAGCCCTCACAACAATCCATGATAAAAGTAGAACTATCACTGCCATTTTATAGGTGAGCAAACTGAGCACAGTGAGATTCAACATGTGGCCCAACCTGGAAGCAGCAACACCTGAGCAGCAAGGGCCACACCAGTGCCCAGATCTGTGTCCTGACACCATTCTCCAGTAAAAGTAATAGAGTTTTGGAAGAAATGGCTGATTTCAGGGCTGGAGCAGGCAGGAGCTGTGCACGATGAGCCTAGACCATTGTCCAGGGCCAGGGAGTAAGGAGGTGTGTAAAGTACCCCCCACACACACGCTGGGGCTATGTCAAAGGGACACCGGAGACAATGTAAAGAGCTCCAGGGACCAGAGCTAGAAAGATTTGAGCACCCAAACAAAGCAGTATCAAATAATAACCCAAATAGAAAATAAACACCCACATGTACATACATATATGAGTACACTACAGAACAAATAAGCAAACTGGGAAAGTAAAAAATCTCCCATAGAAAAGGAGAGCAAATCATTTATGTAAATACTCTGCCATAAAGAGAGAGAGCCCAAGTCTCCTTCCTTAAGTGTTGGCATGCGTAGTGAGTTCCTTCCTAGTACGGAAGCAAGGGGCAGGCTGGGGGCAATATGCACAGTAATCTACAGGGGAGGAATCTGAGAAGCAGTACCTCAGCCAGGAAATCAAGGTACATATTAGCAACAATAAGTCATAATGAATGAAAATGTAATGTAATGAAAATGGCTCTGTACCTGTTCTTTCTCCCCAAACCCCATAACCCTGGTCCAATCATGAGGAACACATCAGACAAATCCCAACTGAGCGATATTCTACAAAGTACCTGACCAATACTCCTCAAAAGTACTAAGGTCATCAAGAACAAGACTACTCTAAGAAATGGGCACAGTCCAGAGGAACCAATAATGGGTTCAAGTGTGTACCCCAAGAAGATTTGTTGAAGTCCTAACCTCCAGTACAACCAAATGTGACCTTATTTGAAAATAGAGAAATTGCAGACATAATTATCATAATGAAATCATATTAAATTAGGGTTTGCCCTTGAGTCAATATGGCTGGTGTCCTCAAAGAAAAGAAGACAAAGACACAGGTGGGGACAAACGCACTGTAAAGATGTGAGCAGAGACTGAAGTCCACAGCTGCAAGCCAAGGTTCACCAAGGATTGCCAGCAAACTGCCGGAAGCTGGGAGTAGGCAAGAAAGGATTTTCCTCTACAGAGCTCAGAGGGAACACCACGATTACAGACTTAGAGTCTTCCCAAGTATACCACAATAAATTTCTGCTATGTTAAGCCAGCCAGTTTGGGGTGTTTTGTTAAGGCATCCCTAGGACCAACACAAAACCTAATGAGACAAGATAATTCAATGTAATGTGGTATCCTAGATAGGATCCAAAAATAGAAAAGGACATTGGGTAAAAACTAAGGAAGTCTGAATGAAGTGTGAGCTTTAATGATAAGGCATTAAGTCTGGCTCATTAATTGGGGCAAATGGACCACACTGATGTAAGATGCTAATGACCAAGAAGACTGGCATAGCAGAACTGTCTGCACCGTCTTCACAACGTTTCTGTAAATCTAAATCTATTCTAAAAATAAATTTATCTTTTATAAAAAAGTGACCCAAGGATTAGGCCTGTAATTCAGTGATTAAGCGCTGTGTTCTGGGAGCTAGATCCCACACATGGCGGATGGCAGCAGTTCAAGTCCTGGCACTCACAGCTTGAAAAACATGCCAGGCATATGTGCATGTGTGCTCAAAGTCCTGAAGGGATAAAGAAATAGAGAAAAAAGGATTGTAGTATGACCATGCCACCGAGAGGTGCTTGCTCTCTGTCTTTCTCTCTCTACCCCCTTCTCTCTCTTTCTCTCTTCTTTATCTCTCTTTCTCTGGTAAGTGATGTGCCTTCTGGCAATTAAAAAAAAAAAAAGTGGCCCAAGATTATTTAGCTAGGAGATGGGAGAACCAGAATTGGAAACCTGTTCCAATGGCCTCTGGAGCTAAGTGCTTAACTGCTACACCAGTGGTACTTGAACTAGGTCACTTACAGGAGTCACTAAGGAGTTAAAAAAATACTGATGCCTGGGTCCTATCTCCAGAGATTCATACATAACTAGTCTGGAGTTAGGGCTGAGCATTGGGATTTTAAAAGATCTCTGTATGACTCTAATGTGCATCCATTTTCTACCTTCCATTCTGAGCTATCCTGCCAGTGTATAACCCCTGAAGAATGGTGGGAGCCTCTATTCCCAAGGTTGGTTCTTTAACTTAGGTAACCCAGGTGGTATGAAACAAAGAGGACACAGATGTCTTGGCATTCTAGTTCATGATCCAGGATGTTTTTGTGACTCTTTTTAACAACATCATTGCTAGAACTCTTCTGCATTCATGTTTTCATAGAAGTACAGTGAACTTGTATTTTACAAGTAACTCAAAGAAAAGGAAATACATTCTAGCACTGCAGAATAGCATTATGAGAAGGCTAGGGTTTGAAATGACTCTGGATACTTGGGAGGAACTAAATGACTTGGTGTCCCTTGAGAGACAGACAAATTGGCGGAAAGAACAGCACACATTCAGGAAGACCTGTAAGTATAGAATCAGAAAAAGCCCTGGATGCTCAGCTTGGTCTCGGGAATGGAGAGACCTTTGAAGTTTTTGAACCAAGGAGAGATATAATCAGCTTTACCTATCGAATGAGGTAGTAGTGCACAGAAAACGAAGGGAAACTCCAAAGGACTATGGAATATCAGCAAGGGATATAATGAGCTGGAATGAGGCCAGGCAGTGAAGAGACAGGAGAGGAACCTGCTTTGGAGAGCTCTGAGAACCTTGGGCTGGGCTTTAAGAAGCCACTTTTATCACATTCTCGAACTCTGTTAACACTTCACAATAAGTTAGTTTAAAAGTAGAGAGGACACAAGACCAAAACCAAAGCTCAAAAGCAGTCACCATTTTCTAAGTCTCTGGTTTTTCTGTGACCTGCTGGCATCAGAGCAAGTCCTTAGAAAGGAAGCATGTGATTCTCTGAGCTTGAGGAAAAAGACAAACAGGGCCTTTGCAGCCACTTCCGGCTTCTGGTATGCATTGGCCTTTATTTCAAGAAAATAAGATAAATGTCATTTGGATGCATAAACAAAGGATCAGTTCCCAGTAATGAGTTTCTGATCACAGGGAAAGGGGGCCAGGGACATTTCAACACCTGGGCAAATCGCCAAGGCTCCAAAGGGGTCCCCTCTGAGAAATGGGGCTGAGGACAAAGCAGAGTCATGACCGGGAGCAGTGCCAAGGTGAGAATACTAAATGATGAACAGGTCAGCATGGGCAGGAATGCGTCTGCCCTGCCAACACCTGCCAGTCCCAGTGGAGACTTCTGCAGAATTAGAAGCTATGATACCCTAATCCATATGGACAAGCCAGCTCCAACCAGAGAAAGCCCTGAGGATTTGAAGGGTTTGAGGGTTCGAAGTGTAGATGCAGTCCAAGACCAGTATCTCGGAAGACACTAACATATTTTGGCAGTAGGATATTCATCTCCCCGTAGACTATTTGTCCTGTGACAATATGCCATCTTTCCCATCCCCTGGGTCCAACTGGCTATTTAATTTGTACCCATTAAATGCTCACACACGGCCCAGGCCTTCCCATGGAATCCAAGACAATAAAATCCTTTCTTTAAACCACTCTGACATCTCCCTTTGGTCTAAATTTGCTTGTTCAGTGCCCAAATTCATGTTGGCAGTCTAGGCCTCCCACTAAGTCTTTTTATTTTATTTTAGTGCATTTTAAAATTATAAAATACTTCAAATGCACTGGCGGGGGGGAACAGAGACAAAAATCCACATCCTGCTCAGACTTGATGAAACAACATGTCCCATACAAGGGACATCAGCAGGGCTCCAGTCCAAAAAGTGAGTTGTTTCCATGAGAGAAAAGGTACCTTGGGCCAATGGAAAGACGCCTGAGCCTGGGCTGTGGAGACATAGGCTCTAGCCCTGGTTCTGTGGCCTGGGCTCTGAAAACTCAAGAGTGAGCCATGTGCTCTGTTCCTCAGCTGCCAAAATCTCCCTATTAGTTTTTCCTGATCTTTCCACCATCCGTACATGAAGAGCACTGAGCTCGGTCTTTGGGCCCCTTTTCCATCTACATGTACTCCCTGAATAATTTCATCTAGTCTATGGCATTTTCTATCACCTAAATGCTGCTGGCTCTCCTATTTTACCTTTGGCCAGGACTTTCCTCTGAATGGCAGGTGTGAACATTCAACTTCAGCATTTCCCTTGTTTGATGTCTTACAGAATGTCTTAAAAGCATCCCTAAATTTACTTGTCAAAAGCTAAACTCCTGATTTTGTCCCAAAATTTGTTCCCCACACAATCTTCTTCATCTCAAAAAGTAGAAACTTCACTTTTCCAATGCTCAGGCCAAAAATCCTGGGACTTTTTTGACCCCTCTTTTTTGTCATATTCCACATCTGAGTTGTCAGCAAGTCCTCTCAGCTCTACCTTTAAAATCTATCCAAACTCAGCCACAGTGGCTACCACCCTAGCACAAGCCACAATACACAAGCACCCTGGAACAGGGCACTATTGCCTCTTGCCCAGTTTATCGAGGGGGCCTTCCAGCTAATCTTTACCCTTTCATTCTTGTCCCTCTACAGTCTATTATCAATATGGCAACAGTAAATTGGATAACTGCACCCTACTGTTCAGTCCCTCCGTTGGCTTCCTGTCTAGTTCAGATTAAAAACCAATGTTCTGTGGACCAGCCGTGGTGTGGTGGTTAAGGCACTGGACACTCCCACATGGCTGACTGTGGTTTGGGTCCTAGACCTGGCAGCTTGCTTTCTCGCTTTCTCTCTTTGTGTCTCTCTCTAATCAAATTAAAATCAATGAATGAATAAATAAAATTAAATAAAAAATAATTCTTTAAAACAAATAGCAATGTTCTGACAATGACATGGTTTATACACACTGATCTCTGCGACCACTTTGGCCTTACTGCACTCCAGCCATGTGGTCGAACATTCCAGGCTGCTCTTGCCTCAGGACAATTGCACATGCCATCCACCTTACTCAGCTCCTTCGTGTCTTTTACAAGTGTTACCTTCTTAGTGAGACATGTCCTAGCTACTAATCTAAAATTGTAATTGCATATCGTGGCCTTCCTATATCTTTCCTACTTTCTTCTTCTTAATACTCTGCACTGTCTTATACATATGCCACATGTCTTGTTTATACTGCCTACTGTCGGACTTCTTTACTCTCCACAGTGGTAGTGATATAGCTGCTTTGCTCTCTGCTATATTCCCATGCCTAGAACAATGCCCAGTACATAATACATAAATAATAAAATATATAAACATTTGTTAATTAATGAATTTTAAAAAGAGTCTCTTATTCCGTTTTTTAAATGTCACTAAGACTATATTAAGACAGGGGTGAATAATTACTGGGATTGCTTTATAAATGAAAATCAGATATAGACTGATATCCCATCACTACCACCCAATTCCTACGTAAGGCAACACCTGTAAAAATAACTGCCTTAAAAAACTCGAATACTTTCTTCTCTTAGCAAAAAGGCAAAGACTAGGATGTGTAACAGTTTGCTTCAAGTTAGGAAAGAAAAGGAGAATGTTATGACTGTTCCAGATAAGAGGGTCAAACTCCAAACTGGCCTAGGTGAACTAAATCCTAGGGTTACAAGTAAGTAACCTGTTGAAAGGACTGGAGTTAGGGTACCACCTCACATGCCTGAGGACAAATAGGGGCACACAGCATTCATGAACAAGGCCACTGCTAACAGGGACCTTTCAGGTCACCTTACCTCTTTGCTTTGCAAATGGAGAACCTGAGGCCCAGGGGAGGGATAGAGTAAGTGATCCAAGGTCAAGTCTGCATAATGGTTAAACCAGGGTGAAACCCAGGGTTGCCTGGCTCCCAGGCTAATGAACGTTTTTATACCACAACCACAAACCCACCAACTTCACCAGGTCCTATCACAGAGTAGGCATACGACAGGCAGATTGCATTCCCCGGTGCATGTGGCTGCATCCACAGTGCCAAAAGTGACTCCAAAGGAAATTCCTTAGCTGGGAGTCCCACAGAGAACCAGAATGGGACTTGGAAAAGAACTAAATTCCTTCTGGGACATTTTAGCCCATGGGAATGGAGCCCAGAAATCACTGGTGTTTTCTGTTTGAGGAGATTTTAAAAATAGCTATATTTGAAGAATGAAGAGTAGCCATCCTGCTTCTGGAAAAATGAAGTCATTGCTTTAAAACAGTCAAGAGGAGAAAAGAAATGACTCTATGCATATTAAAACAAGCCAGTTCTAAATCGTGAGTTGGCAAATTAGCCCTTGCCTTCCATTTTTTGTTTGTTTGTTTCCTAAAGCATTTGTCGAAAGAGCTTAACAGAAATTACAGAGAGAAAACGTCTTCCTGGACTCAAAGGGGAAACTGCAAACCTAAAAAGAAAGACGGTGAAAGATAAGTGTAAGCATTCGGTTAGCAGGTGCTCCATCACAGATCTTGCCACAGACAATTATTTATTCCTTACAATTGCCCTTAGACTAGTAATCTTAGTCCCACTTTTAAAGTTTATTTAATGAAAAGACACAGTCTCACCATGCCATGCATGATCCTTCCACCTCTGCCTCTCGGCCAGCCAGGATCACGGTCATGGCTTATTCAGGCCAGTCCAGGATCCTAACTATGCCTCTCGTGTGGCTCCAGCATCACATGGCAGCACCTACCATTTCCACCATCAGTGCCCGGCCTATTACTCTCATCTTACTGAGGAAGAAAATGAAGCTCAAAGAGCTCAAGTAACGTGCCAAAGGTCATAAAGCCAATAAGCAGCAGAGTCAGGACACAAGTGTTCTTGGTCCCAAATGTGTGATCTCCCCTAACTGCATGCTGCACAGTGATGGTGAGGTTCCTTAACATCGGGAGACTTTCAGTTCCTCATCTGTGAAGCAAGGGTCGTAGGCCCAGGCATCTCCAATTGCCTTACAGCTCTGATAGCCCAAGGATTTGCTATGTTGGGAATTTTCCTTAGTTTACACTCTTCTCTGTTCTCAGGGCTCCTGAACCCTGGGAAGTGTTCTCCCATTGGTTGGTGGCCATCCCGATGTGTTGGAAGGAAGCGATAAATGCAGCACTTCTTCCTGATTCCAGCCTCTGGAGCCACAGTTCGATCTCCTCCTGACTGGAACATCAAAGACAGGCACACAGAAGCTCAGGGGGAGAGCCCCAGGATCCCACAGTGTCCCCGAGGAGCTTATTTATAACACATATGATACATCTAACAAGTTCATCATGTGGCATGTGGCAATGTGGCAATGTGTGCAAAGAAACAACCATCCCAGAGAAGTGTTTGCCAAGACATGAACTAAGCCCATGAGCAAGTCTCAAATTCCCCATCTGTGGCAAGGAACAATTGTACGAGGGGCAAGAGGGAGACAGGTGAGGCATCCTCGCATTGCAGACATCCGCCTGGCAGAGCAAGAAGAGTCCTGGAAAAGGATTCTGGACTCAAACTAGTCAAAGGTTAGACCCCTTGCTCTACTACTAGTAGACAACAGGTCTTTGGGTAAGTCACTCTATACTCTAGTCACATTTAGTCATCTGCAAAATGAAGTTATTTAAACTCTAATGGTTTTTCCAATTCTAACGTCCCCTGGCTACAAATATTCGCTCCCCTAAATAGACTTTCAGAATCATAAAGCCCCAGAGTTGGAAAGGAAGGCTATGAAAAGGGAAGCAGAGAGAGTTATACAAGTTCTTAGCAGAAGCATCAATTCTATTCTTGCACGGACAAAATGGAGAGGAAGTAGTGTAGGCTGCAAGCTGAAGAATGAGTTGGAATTAGACTGGCAAAGAGGAAAGAGAAGCAGATGGAACAGCACGTGTGAAGCATCATTATGGCCCCACGTGGAGGCTGGGCTGCAGGAAGCAAGAACAGAGAGAGCAGTTGGGTCCATTGCAGCAAAATGACAGACTAGAAAGTTCCAAGTCCATGTTCCTCTATAAAAAACATTTTTAAAAATCCGGAAACTGGCTAGAATAACCTTACGAGAGCTATAGACAGCAGTCAAAGTTCTTTAGCAACCAAGCAAATGCCCAGTCAAGGAAAAGACTTTCAAAGGTGTAGGAAATTTCATGGTGTTTTTATTTGTCCTTGATTGAACCCCCTCCCAGTATGACACAGTCATGGTTTGGAAAAAGGAGCAGTTCAGTCCCTGGTCCTCTCCCTTGGAATAGACAGGGCAGAACACACATTACTTGCAAGGTGTAGACCTGATTCGTAATGTTCTAATTCGTCTGGAGGCTGCCTGAAAGTTCGGTCTCTGTCTTGCCTAGAGTGTCAGGCAGTGAGCTCTGCTCTGGAAAGCTCTGGGAAAATTACCGATCCACAGACATCTGGGCAACATGCTACAGGTAGAAACAAACAATAGACTGTCTAAGATTCAGGAGAGAGACTGGGGTGAGACTCTGGAAAGTAAAGACATTCAAAAGCAAACCTATATTCAGGGGAATTTAAAAGGCCACAGGCCCTGGCAAGATGCGTGCTCAGAAAAGATCCAAGAAGACTTTAAGCTTTCACCCCTAACTGATCCCTAGACTCCTGGGCTAATTAACGAAAAACTTCTCTAGCAGAAAGCCAGTCTGCAAAGACTGGAATCTGTGGTTGTTTCTGCAACTGTCACTTTTTTGTTGTTGTTGTTGTTTGTTTGTCTTTTTTAAGAGAGACTTTTGTTATAGGAGATGTGTGCACACAAGAGACAGAAACATACAGAGAGAGAAAGCAAGACCAGTAGAGATGGCCATGCTGCAATCTCTCCTCCTACAGTCTCCTCTCAGAATTTTGGGCATGCAGGAAACAGCAGTTGGCGTAACGGCTGTGTTGCTGGACTCCCACGTAGTCGACCGCAGTTCGAGTCCCGGACCCAGTGGCTTAAACTCACGCTGGGTGCGTGTGCGTATGTGCCCAGAATCCCAAGAGGAGAATGGAGGAGAAGGGATTGCGGCGTGGCCATCCCCCCTGGGGGGTGACTTCTCGCTTTCTGTCTCTCTGTCTCTGTCTGTCTGGCAAGCACACGCGCCCTATAGCAAAAACCTCTCCAAAAAAAAGAAAAAAAAAAGAATTTTGGGCATGCACACACACACACACACACACACACACACCAGTGTGAGTTTGAAACCACCAAATCCAGGACTCAAACCACAGTTGGCCATGTGGGAGTCCAGCAGCACCATCTGCTGGTCCAACTGCCCCATTTTTAACAGGAGCAGCAATAACAAATCGCCAAAAGAATTTAAAGTAAGAATTCAAACAGATATTGTATACCAGTGTTGACAGCATTATTCCTAATAGTCAAAACTCAAATGCCTTTTGGCAGTCTGAGTCTGAGACCCAACAGCTTAAAACACTCTGGGCATGTGTGCATGCTCAAAATCCCGAGAGGAGAATAGAGGAGGAGGGATTGTGGTGTGATCATCCCCCCAGGAGGTGATTTCTCGCTTTCTGTCTTTCTCTCTCTCCAGTGAGTACACACATCCTATAGCAAAAATCTATAAACAGACAAACAAACAAAAACCCTCAATTGTCTTTTAATAAATGAATAGGTAAGTAAAATATGATAGATACATACAATGGGATACTATCCAGCATTAAAAAGAAAGAAAATTATGATACACCTTTTAACATGATGAATCTTGAAAACACTATGCTAAATGAAATAAGCCATTACAGAAGGACAAATACTGTGGTTACCATGCTGTTGCAAAAGTAGAGTCAGTGCTTCAAGTCAATATAAGGGGAAGAAAAGAAATGGCTGTATGTATATTAAAACAAACCAGCTCAGGGAGACAAATGTAGAGACAGAGCGTTAGGTGTGGTTGCCGGGAGCTGGAGGGAGAGGTAAAATGGGGAATAAGTGTTTGGTGAGTACAGAGTTTTGGTTTGGGAGGATGAAAAATGCTGGCAATCGGTAAGGAGGATGGTTGCACAAAAATGTGATTTTATTTAATGTCACTGAATAGTGGGATTAAAAATGGTTAAAACGGTAAATGAACACCAGAGAGAAAGTAAGTTTCAGAATCAGTTTGGACATGCTGACTCGGTACGGCCTGTGAAACAGTCAAGGGGAGTGAGTAGGCCATGAGGGAAGCAGGACTCTCGCACATCTCAGAAGGCTGCCTGGAGGGACCAGCGGTTAGCGTAATGGCTATGTCGCTGGACTCCCGGACCCGGTGGCTTAAACTCACGCCAGGCGCGTGTGTGTGTGTGCCCAAGATCCCGAGAGGAGAATGGAGGAGAAGGGATCATGCGTCCCTTGGTTGGAAGTTGGGGGAGCTATAGAGTTCCTTGATATCCCACCAAACTGTATTCCATGGGGAATACATGGGAAAAGGAAGTCAGACTGATATTACTAAAAGGACATGAAATATCCTGGACCCCCAGAAAGAACTAGAACAGGAATACAAACAGTCAGAACTGGAGCTTTCACCTGAGAAAGAACAAGGACACAAACCTTATTTCCAGATACCCCTTCCACCTTCCTTCATTCCTGTGCGCTCATAACCCAGAGTGCAGGGGCATTAACTCTCCACAAACTCTCAGCCACTGGGAAACAAAAGCCAGGGGATAAACTCTCCCTTCCCACCACCCCTGAATGATCCTAAGAGGCATTTCAGCTGGCCTTTCAGAGGGTTCTGTGGGATTTAACAGTTACCAGCTGAGACAGCCGACTCAGTAACAATTCCTTCTATTGGTTTCCCTCTTGCCCAGGCTGGATCTCCCATCCTCATTCCTGCTTCCTGGGGTCACGCTCCTCTATAAAGTATTCACATGGAAACCTCTGCCTCAATTCCTGCTTTCTGGGAACCCCAGATGAAGGTAAGGGCAAGGGGAATCAGCAGTGGGAAGACAGGATGAGAGAGGAGATGGCCTGAAATAGAGCATCTGGATAGGCCTGGTTGAAAAGATGAGACTTGAGCAAAGACCTGAGTCACGTCTTTGAAAGTGGGCCAAGTGAATTTGGGGGGGAAAGAAGTCAGGAAGTATAGCCATAGATGAGTAGTGATCATGCAGTTTGACGAGTTTCTGGCCAAGGGTAGCAGAGCTCAGTAATGCAAACTCTCAGAGCAGGAGACTTGCAGCAGCAGGCTAGCAGGAGCGAAGGAGTTTGAGGGAGGGTGACGTCCCAGGGCATGGGGCGGGGGGGGGGGGGGGGGGGGGGGGGGGGGAATAGGGCAGCTGGAGAGAGTGAAGCTGAACCTTAGTCCTAGAGAATCCAGAGCAGGTCACTGAAGAAGCTCTCAGGGCTCAGTGCTTATAAAACAATGAGAAGGAAGCCCGTTCCTCCGTTAGACCAGGCAGCACAGGTGGACCACCTGGGAGATGGGTTCTAAGTAAGATGCTCAGGTCCTGCCGCCAGAAATTCTGGTTCGGCTGGTCTCGGGTAAATGCTGAGCACTGATGTTTCTTCAAAAGTGCCCCAGGATTTTTGCAGCCAGTGCGGAGAATATTTTTGTAGTAAGCAGAAACTTCTGAGAGAGGACCTGCCCCTGAACACCCACTGTACCACAACTTGCTAGCTAGTAGGTGCTCAGGATACATGAGCTAGATAAAGAAATGGATACTGTTTGAATGAGGAAAGGGAGTCACTGTCGGGTATAGAATTTGAGCAAGGTCAGGAGTAGGACTGACCGTATGCTGATCACCTAAATGACTGACCTGCATCCTTCCTGACTATAGAGAGGTCTGGCCCAGAGCTGCAGCTGGGTAGAGCCTACATCCTCAGAAAGGGGAGAGCGGAGGCAGGGCAGTGGAGTGGGTAACCAGTTATAACCAGCTCATTACAAACCAGGGAGGCATGGGGAATCTCAAACACACATTAATGACTACTAAGCCTGATTGAGGACATTCCATCTTTATTAAAGTATCCCAAATTCACATATATGGCCTTCTGATAGGACATAAAATGGTGATTTTCATTAAAGAGAGCAGTGGGAGAAGGAGGTGAGGAGACAAGTTACTAGCAGAGGTGGGGTGAGCGAGAGCCCTCGAAAGTGCAGGGTGGTATCCCACCTCTTGCTTTCTGCTTCTTTCTACCAACTCCATCCCCTAACCCTCTACCAGAAAGTCTTCTCTCCTCCCACTTCCAACCACGTGACATCCCATTATAAGGAAATGTAAGATTCTCCCACGTACCTATGTACTGCTCTATGGTCAAAGCACTTCTCATCTGTAATGCTCCCCTCTTGCTGAAGACAGCCCATCCCTGTGGTTCTCAATGGAGAGCTATCTTTGGCAAGAGGGCCCGTGCATGGCCATTGTGTGACAGTCACTCAACTACAGTTTCGGCAAAGGTCCCCACAGGCCAAGTCCCTGCGCTGACTGTCATCAACTGCTGAGAATCTGTTAGCCTTGGTCTCCGGACACTGAGGACCCTCCATTGGAATGGCAAGTCATATTTGGTTTCCAGGAATTTTGTGCTTTGCTTCTAAATCCTGTCTCCTAAATCTCCCTTAAATTTTCTACCATGTGAGATGCCTACCTTGGTGGAACTCCACTTCAGTCAGTCTTTCAGGCAGGTAGACCCCTGAGTCCACCCTGAGTGGAGAGAAGCGGGGAGCTGGGGATTTGAGAAAGGGAGACAAGGGACCCTGTGTCACAGCACTAAAGGGACGCTGGTGCCCCATCGCCCTTCCTCTGGGAGAAACCTGTGCAGCGTGCATGGGTGGGAGCTGTGGATTGGGCTCATTCAGCAAGCAGAGTGGAACTCAAGGCTGCGGCTGCAGGACTTGGGAGGCCCTGGGGGGCAGAGGTGGGGATCAGCCAGGGAGCAAGGGTGAGCTGCTTTCTGTGAAAAGGCCTTTGAGACCGCCTAATCCTGTCATTGTCACACTTGTCTGAGGCAGGTGGACTTTTTTTTCATAGAAAAATCTTTACTGGAACTCCATCTAGGATAAAGCCGTTCTGATTGACATAAGAAGAGGAAGTAAGAGTCAGGGGTGGGTGGCAGTTTGACCAGGAGTCAGAAACCCACTGGCTCAGACTACCTTCCAGACCCCCAAGTCCCTGAAGCAACTACACTGAACTTTGGGGTGCTGGGTTTCACTTGGAAAGACCGATGACCTAGCCCTAATTCTTAATTTAACAGATGGACAAGCTTGGTAATTTGTCCAGGGTTCTCACTGAATTAGGGATGGTGCCTGTCAAAAACTGGACCCCACCCCTAACTCAGGTCTCCCCTTGCCTCCTTCCACCAGCTGGCCTTGGGCCTCTCAGGGACTTCTCAGACCGAGCTGCGGAAGGAGAACTGCAGGTAGATGATCAGCAGCAGGACTGTGGCCCAGAACAAGCACCAGGGGATGGAGCAGAAGTTGCAGCCTGAGCCCGTCTCGGCCTGTGGCTTGGCGGGGCTGGGCGCCCGGGAGAAGGTGTAGGTGGTCGCTTCCTCGTCCAGAAGCTTCTCGCTGGGCTTCCAGTGCACGATGCCCTCCTGACAGGCCTCGCAGAACTCGCCCCGGTGCCGCCGGGTGTCCTGGCGGCTGGCCACGTGGATGCGGTAATGGCCGCCACGCTCGCCGTAGCACTGCTCGCGCAGGCTGGTGATGAGATTGTCCACCAGGCTCTCGATGTTCTCCTCCAGCATGCTCGACTCGTCCAGCCGCGCCGTGCCGCACTCGTAGCACAGCTGCTTGAAGACGCGCATGCGCACCGAGCCCGCCCGCTGGGCACGGTCCAGGTACATGTGGAAGAGGATGACCACGTGGGGCGACTGCCAGGTGTGCCAGCACCAGGAGCAGTGGAACCTGCGGGGCGGGGAGGGAGAGAGCACAGTGTGGAGATGATCCAGACAGCCCCAGGAAGGGGTAAGTGTACCTGGGAGTGGGCAAAGGCTGGGGGTGGAGGTGGTGTGAGCCCCTGGGTTCATTAGCTTTCCCCAGGAGACACCCAGCCTGCCCCCTGTGAGTGCCCGTGGGACTCCAGAGTGTTCCTCCGGCATTCCTCAGGGCTCTTCCCTGTGCTTTCTGGGGGCTCAGCTCCTCCACCTGGTGCCTTCAGGCGTGGCCAGGGGCCCTCCTGTTGGGATCATTCCTCTCTGTAAAGCGCACTCATGCTCTGGCGAGTCTTCCTTGCTCAGAGCTCCTACCAACCTGACAGGCAGGATGGCCCGCCAGATAAGGAACCTGCCCGCCCCACGATCTTCTTCAAGCTGACGGTGACGCTCGAGCTAGATTCCAATCAGAAGAAACCTGAAGCAGGCCATCATCACCTATCAGCCTCCTATTTAGGACCTCCACGTTTTCATTCTTATCTCCTGTTTACTCAAATTTTCTTTTATGAACTGTTTCCCTGTCTCAGATCATTGTACAAAACTCAGATCTAAAAACATCAGAACTGGAGGAAACAGAAGTGGACTGATCCATACTTTGTTTTATTCTGTGACCCAGAGAGTAAGCGGCCGCCCACCCACCCAAGGCTAGCCAGGGGCAGAGCCAATGCCCAGCACACATGGGGGCCCAGTAATGTTTCTTGAACTGAAAGGAAGGGACTGAGCAAGAGCAGGCAGGAAGGCTGTGCTTCTGACCCCAGGGCTGCTCCATCTTACATCCCAGAGGTAAGTCTTCACACTACAGACCTACTGGCAAAAATGATAGGCCATTCCAAGCATTATTGTACCACCAATCACTAGGGACCTCGCTAGAATGCACATTCTGACTCAGGTCTAGAGAGCGGCCCAAGATTCTGCATCTCTAACAAGTTTCGGAATTCCTGATGCTCCATGGACCACAAGGCAAAAATCTAGTGTTAGCCCTCACTTTGCAAATTGGACAAAGTACAGTCCAAGAAGAAAACTGAATTAGTTATGGGCCATGAAGCTAACAGGAAAGCCAGTTTCTACCATCCCTCGTGTATTCAGTATTTTAAATTAAGCCAAGTTGAATTAGATGAACTTAAACTGAAGGGTCTCAGGACACCCAGTGGACCTAAAACCCCCCTTATCTTGGTTTTCAATTCCTTTTTGAGACATTATTAAATACTAAAATGTGTAAAATGTCAGCAGGTAGGACTAATACAAGGGATTTCCAAAAGGTTCATGGAAAATGCAATTAAGAAAACAGCTGGATCGATTTCAATTTTTTTTTGCACCAAAATAAACTCGTATTTAAATTCTACTTTCCCATAAACTTTTTGAGATACCATTGTAAACATATTCTTCCTCTTGATTTTCTAGATAGGGAAACTATGCCTCAAAGAGGAAACGTTACACAGGTGATCAAAGCCAGAGCTGGAACTAAACTCCAGTGTCCCAGCTCCCACTCAGGGACTCTTTCTCTGTGCCAGTCTCTACCAGCCTAACTGCGATTGAAACCAACGGCCCGGGTTGCATGTGCCCCTCTCTCAGAAGGCGCTCAGGCCCGGAGCCCAGAGGCTGCCTGCAGCCCTTACTTATGGGCTACTCACCGGCCTGAGGCGTGCAGCTCCAGGTACTGCTTCCAGCCAGGAGCCAGCACATTGTGCTTGAGGTTGGGGTCTATGATGAGGTCCCAGCTGTCGGCTGGCTTTGCCTCCTCCATCTTCTCGTAGAAGATTTTCTTCCACTCGCCTGTGGTCACACTTTTACACATGGTCTCGTCAGTAGTGAAGGAGGGCAAGCTCCACCGGAGAGAGAACACGGAGAGTGAGGGCAAGTGCAGGGCAGGGCAGCGCAGTCTCCACGGTCTAAAAATCCTCATCGACAGGGCCTGGAGGAAGCAGGACCCAGATCCCTCCTTTGTCCGCAGTGGAACCTGTTTCCACGGCAACCAGGCAGGGCGCCAGGAGAGAGAGTCTGGGGAGAAGGGAGTCTCTGAAGAAGTGATTCAGGCCCTGGCCTGAGGTTGCAGAGGCAGGGCTTGTGGGTCTAAGTGATCCGAGACAGGGTGGGGGACCTGGCAGGAGGCTGAGCTTCAGACCATCTCACCCTGGTCTGCAAAGGACATGGAGAAGGGAGGACTTACGAGCTGGCTCAGCTTCACCTTGCTGCCCCCTGGAGGCATCATCAGCACCTGGCTGCCATGGTAACCATGATGCCTCTCTGGGGAGCCAGAGAGAGAAATAAGGGATGGGGAGATATAGCCATGTTAGTAGATGGAGCAGTAATATTGAACTGTTCCTGTGCACCCCACCTAGCGTATGACTGGAGCTTTGCCCTTTACAAAACACGGATGAGGGCACTTAAACCATGGCTACCATTGGCACTGTATGGTTCAGGAGCCTAGGACTCAGCTAGCCTGTATGTGGCAGAATTCACATCCAAATCCGAGTGGCTGAACCTGTAGTAATTTATTAATTCAGCCAGGCTCTATGCTGGGTGCCTGTAACCGGACGTGTACTCAGTAACTATCACACAATGAGGACCGTGCTGTGACGGCCCTGTGCAAGGACAGCCACCTGTGCTCAGAGGCAGGAGCCGTTGCATCAGCCCACAGGAGCAGACAAGAGGATTTCCAAGTTGATTATAGGAGGGTTGAAGAGGCACCTGATCCACAGGCAAAACTACCTTTACTATAGTGGCCTCTCCTGCTAGTTTTCAATTCATTCTTTTTCCTTTAAAAGGTCATATGGGTTAATACGAATAAATCATACAAATAAACTAAAGCAAATGCAAGACTCTCCTATAATAGCCCAACCCAAGATGACTAGTGTTCATGTTAGAAGATGCTGTATGATAATATTGCTTTAATAAGTATAATATACACACCCTGCCATTTTTCTGAACACACACACATATGTACATACACATTCTACATACCCCATACCTCATTGTGGCGCATATTTTCAATGAATAATACATCACAAATAATTTTCATTAATAGTATTTCATATCGTTTCATAGTAATATCGTATAGGCCAGTTACATATATTCTGAATGGGCATTATTTAGCCAATCCTATATTGGAGGCATTAAGGTTTTATTTCAATTTCTCACGATTATACTCTTGACACTTATTTGCATAAAATGTGTTGACGAAGCTCACAGCCCACATTCAAAGCATCAGAGATCTGGCTTCCAATCATCAGAAAACATGTATCTTGACTGAACCCTCTGCACGGCGTGGTGTGGCGAGCAGAATCCAAGCAGACTTATCAGACAATACAAATTATGGTTATCCTGTAGATCCTGATGCATAAGGACAAAAAAGAGCCTAGAAATCCATTCTCCTTTCTTTCCAGTGCTCTTCCCGTCTTTACATAAGTGCTTGAGGCCTTGATTCATATTATTTCAGCCTCAGTATATTCATCTAAGCACTGAGATAATAAAGAAGCAGTATCTGTAATGATTGAAAGCAGGAGCGCTGGAATTACTTGCCTGGTTTCTTTCTTTCCTTTTTCTTTCCATTCCTTTTCGTCCTCACAGGATCCGTTTCTAATACATTTACTGTACATCTTTTCATTCTGGTAGAACATGTATTTTTAATTTTCATAGCAATAGCAGGCACTGTCCTAACTGCTTTATAAATACTCACTTATTTCATCCTAATAACAAGCCTTAAGGTAAGCAATCGCATCGGCTCCATTTAGCACATATGTAAGCTAAGGCACAGAGGTTAGATAACATGCCTAGGATTCAACAGTTAATATTCGCTTGAACTGGGATTTGAACCTATATAACTGCCTCTAAAGCCCCAGCTTTAACCATGAGGCTGACCAGCATGGATTCTAAAGCAGAACATTTGCTAATTAAATGTGTGCTTTTCCCTTCTCATCGATGGACATGACCATTCTGGAACCTGGAGGTTGGAAGTGAAATTCATATCCTCTCAGTAAGTAGTTCACTAGGTCACAGAGAAGTCACATTCCTCTGGAAGAAAAGTGAGCAGTACTGACCACCAGGCCCCTTGTTCCTACTCTGATGCTGACCCTGCCACTGAATTTAGTGAGGTAAAGGTGTCCAAAGACCCCTGGTGCCCAGTATAAATATTTTAGAGCTGAAAGAGACATTCAGCTTGAAATCTTACCAAAAAAAAAAAAAAAAAGAAAACTATAAAAAAATCATCTCTAGGCACACCAGCCCGTGATGTCACAAGCATTTTCATGCCAGGCACGCTGGCTCAGTGGGGAGAGCACTAGACTGAGGGAGAGTCAGGAGACACGAGTACAGACCTCCACTTTGGGACTGGCTGGCTTTGTGATCTTGGGCCAGTCACTTCCTTCTCCTTAGATTCAGTTTGTCCTTCCATTCAGTGAAGAATTAGAGCATATGACAACTGTAAAGTCCCTTCTGAGCCTATGTAGCCGTAAATGGTTCCAAAAAGCTTTATACTTAGAAACCTGGATCCTTGGAGGGTAAGAGGCAGGATGGAGGCCACTGGATGGAGAAGGGATGTTTCTAAGGAGGCGTGCCAGGTTGCGACTAGAGCCAAACTTTGCTCCTTGGGGCCTGATACGTCGTTGGCGAGCTCTGGGGAGGGGTGACTCTATCAGATTTGTACTAGACACTGTAGAAAGGACAGAAATTAAATCTAGACCCACTGAACATTAACACTGGGGAGGACTTTGGGACCCTTTCTAAAACTTTTCATCCTTCAAGTCAGTATTCTTGCCTCTGAATGAAGGCAGTCAACACCCAGATAAGCAAACAGACTTCACCAGCCTCACAGGTCTGACTGAAGCACTCAAATGTCAGCCACTGGCCCAGGTGAGAATGGAGGCCCAAGACCTTCCCAGGAGATATGTGAAACTGAAAGAAGCTTATGACCAGAAGTATTAGCCGACACCCAGTGAGTTCTCTGGAAGTATGCTGCAGTTGTTGCTACGATAAACACTATGATGAAAAACGAGAAGACAGAAGGTAAGAATCACCAGCGTGTGTGTGCATGTGTGTGTAACCAGCTGATGCAATCCCCATCGGCACAAATTAAGTTTAATTTAGAACCTGAGCTTGCTATGCAGAGACCAGTGTAATACATCCTTCTGTATGGCAGAGTGTTTTCTCAAATAAAAATATTTTTATCAAGATTAAAAAAAAATGGGTGTTATAATGTGTTCTCTATTAAATGAGTGCCAATGCTGAGGAATCCACAATTTAGAGATTGTCAATCAAGACATGTTTAAAACTCTTGGTCCGACTCTATTCCATTTAAGGTTTCTGATCATATACTAAATGCATAAAGTGGTTTCAAACTAAGTCCTCAGCTAGACAGTAGAGTAAATAAAAAAAGAAAGAAGAGCCAGCTCATAGCCTGGTGGTTGAGGCTTCTGGATCCCATGTGGCCAACTGCACGATTTAAGTTCCAAGCTGGTGGCTTGGGAAACATGCTGGGTGTATGTATGTGCCCAAAACCCTTACAGGAGAGGGAAAGGGAGGAAGGGACAGCGCTGTGATGGTTCCCCATGGAGAGTGCTTTCTTTCTCTCTCTCTCTCTCTCTCTCTCTCTCTCTCTCTCTCTCTCTCTCATCTCTCTCTATATGCCCTTTGGCAATTTTTCTTTTTAATAAAAATATAAAAAGGAAGAAAAATCATTCCTCTAATTTGTTGCTTAACTCAATAGCAAATATTTTATAAAACTTACTATTCTATTATTGCTTCTCAAATTTTTTAAAGAATTATTTTATTTAACTTTATTTATTTATTTTAATTTGACCACAGATGGACAGAGTGAGAGAGAGCAAGAGAGGGAAAGTGAGAAAGCAAGTTGCCAGGTTCGGGACTCAAACTGCAGTCAGCCACGTGGGAGTCCAGTGCCCCCAACCATTACGCCACCTGCTGACCCCACTTATCAAAATTTTATAAAACTAAACATCATGGGGGGAACCAGCAGTTAGCGTAATGGCTATGTCGCTGGACTCCCACGTAGTCGACCGCGGTTCGCGTCCTGGACCCGGTGGCTTAAAACTCACGCCGGGCGCGTGTGCATGCGTGCCCAAGATCCCAAGAGGAGAAAGGAGGAGAAGGGATTGCGGCGTGACCATCCCCCCGGGGGTTGATTTCTCGCTTTCTGTCTCTATGTCCCTCTCTGTCTGTCTGGCGAGCGCACGTGCCCTATAGCGAAAAAACCTCTCCAAAAAAAAAGAAAAAAAAAAAAAAAAACTAAACATCATGGGACCAGCAGTTAGTCTAACGGCTATGTCGCTGGACTCCTATGTAATCAACCACAGTTCAAGTCCCGGACCCAGTGGCTTAAACTCACGCCGGCCACATGTGCGTGCGTGCCCAAGATCCCAAGAAGAGAATGGAGAAGGGATTGTGGCGTGATCATCCCCCCTGAGGGGGTGATTTCTCGCTTTCTGTCTCTCTGTCTCTCTCTTTCCGGGGAGCACACGTGCCCTATTGCAAAAACCTCTCCAAAAAAATAAAAACTAAACATCATCACTCTTAAAATGATGCATTAATAAAAAATAATTCTCAACCACAGAGAGCTCCCTATACCTAAATGGTATTTGGGAAACGAGAGGAGTATGTTTTGGGATTGAGCCAATGTCTAGATGTCTCTACTGGCACTCGGTGCCCAGGGACCAAAGGTCTGAATGTGCCTGACAGTCCCACGGCCAAGAATCTTCCCTCCCACAATGTCCTGTCCTTGCAGAGCCAGAACAGTAACCCGCTCCATGATCTGTGGGTTTCATGTTATAAAGAGCCCAGGTAGTAGGCACAGCCTTCAGTTGAAAAGAACCATGATCCTATTCACAGCTGGCAGCATTCCTTCTTTGGGAATCAATTTCTCTAAGCCAGGGGCTGGACAGTTGGCACAGTGGTAAGATACGATGCTCTGTGAGGCAGACCCACGTGGGAAAGTTCCGGGTTCTTTCTGGAGACTTCCCTGAATGTGCCAGGTGCGTGTGTGCTCATAATCTAGGGCTGGCTGGTGTTAGGGTGGATCAGTGTTAAGATCCTGTTGATGGTTCTCTGTCTCTGTGTCTCTCTCTGTCTATTTTTTTCACACATGAAAGAAATAAACTTTTAAAACTATCTCTGAGTCAACAGAGCCCAAAGCTGTGGGAACAGGAAAAGAAGGAAGTAAAGAAGGGAAGAGGAAGGAAGGGAAGAAAAGAGGAAAAGAGAGGGAAGGGGAGGAGAGAAGAGCATGGGGGGAGGGAGGAAAGAAAGGAAAGGAAAAGAAAGGGAAGGGAAGGAAAGGAAAGGAAAAAGAAATTTTCTCTTTTTTGGTTTAGTATTTTGCCATAGGGCACATGCCCTCACCAGAGATGAGGGAGACGGAGAGAGGGAACATGAGAAATCATCCCCAGAGGGACTGCTTTACCACAGTCCCTTCTCCTCCATCCTCCTCTCAGGATTTGGACACACACACACATGCTCGACATGCCTTTCAAGCCACTGGGTCTGGGACTTGAACCACAGTCAGCTATGTCGGAGTTCAGTGCCTTAACCACCATACCACTCACTGACCCCTACCTTCTTAAGTTTTTTTTACAAGTCAAGTCATACACTAACCTCCTGATGCAAAGAGTTCTTGGTTTTATTTTTACCTGAATCAATGTGTCATTCAAATTTTTTTCTGATTCCAAGTAAACTTAGCAGGTTCTGCAGAAGAATTAGTATTAAGTATGAGAATCGGCCCCTTTCCTGGCACATTAGGGCCACCCAACTGGGTTATTTGCCTAGCATGGCACTCAAGCCCCCTGTGATCTGGCCTCAGTCTAACTTGGGAAACAGCTACCACCACCCCGCCCCTTCTCAACCCACCTGGTTGATTTAATTTTTCCCCCCAGAAAAGGACCTGAAATCCCACTTTGATGTCTTTGCTCTTGTTTTCTTCCACCTGAAATGTCTCGTTTCCATTTTCACACTGCACCACGTTAACTAGCCTGGTATGCCCCCCTGTGTACTTGGGCATGAGGCATGGGGCTGGGGGGACTCTACAGCAGCCCACATGTTCCCTCCCACAGCACTGATGCGACTGCGGACATTTACTGAGAACTTCCTAACATCTTACCCCACATCAACCCTATCGTTTTCCTGCCTGTCGTGGGTGACTTGAAAACGGTCAGTTACATGCCCAAGGTTACTCAGCCAGTGAGTGATTAAAGGGAAGACTTGAAACTGGCCAGTCTGATGACAGCACCCGCTCCCGTACGGGGTGGGCCAGGTACTGGCAGAGTGAGTTATCCCCCTCCCCAGCAGAAGGCACGCTCTCTGAGGGCGGGTCTCACACAGCTGACTGGATGCGTCAAGTGCAGCACGGAAGGCTGGCATTGAATGGCGGGGAGGAAGTCCCCTCTGCCCTGGGAGGACTCCACCACTGCTCCCTGTGGGGACATGCTCTCTCTTCTCTAGGCATGGGGAACTCTTCCTGCTGCCCCTGGTACACCTGTCATGCTACTTTGTGTGTGAGTTGTGACAGTGATGACAATTCTAATAGTTACCCAGCTCCTTAAAAAAAAAGGGACCGTGTCTGCCAGAACCACCTGGCCTTCGTGTCCTTGCCTGTGAACCCACTGTGACTTTCAAGAGGCCAGCAGGGATCTGCTAGACCCCAAGAAACACAGCTGTGCTTCCTGCCCTCGGGAATCCTCCGTCCAGATGAGCAAGCGAGGGCACCCATCACGGCTCACAAGAAAGCAAAGGAGCATGTATGCAGACTTCCCGCGCGTGCTCTAACCTGCCGCTTAGAGACTAACCGTCAAGGGCGTGATTATTTCATTCCGACTTCGCGATAATAGGCAGTGATGTGTCCCTGGGGTAACAGTATTTGTAGACATTGCATAGATTACTGAGCTAAGTAACTCACCAAATGAAGGAGAAATGTGCTAACACGGCAGTGTCGGTCACGGTTACTCCTGAACTCTTCCTACCGATGGCCCCATGTCACACCTGCTGTGCATTGTCGCCGCGGGTTCAGACAGTCCAGTCCTGCAAGGCTGTGGGTCCTGAAATCGGCCTGTCTGCCTTCCATTCCTGCCTTCCCTTCTTACCGGCTGTGTGACAATCGTCTGCGTGATTTGATCTCCTACGTCTCAATTTTCTGTCAATAAAATGAAAAAATAATAGTGCCTTCTTTATAAGCGTGTGAGGATTAAACAAAGGAATGTGTTCGGAGTGTTCGGGATAGTACATGGCATACAGTCAATGTCGAATGAATGTTGGTCATTGTGTATTTTCTGATCTGGATTTTCAAGATCATTGAGGTCAACTGCTTATCATAAAGGAAAAAGACTTCCCTATTACTATGTATGCGCTTTCAGCTTCTGCTTGAGTGCTGCCTCCTGCAGTCAGCTCACTACTTTATTACTGCCTGATTTTGACAAAGCACTGTATTTATTTATTTTTTAGAATTATTTAACTTTATTTATTTATTATTATTTTTAATTTGCTATAGGGCATGTGCACTCAGCAGAGGGAGAGAGAGAGAGAGAAAGCAAGCTGCTAGGTCCAGTACTCAGACCACAGTCAACCAGGTGAGAGTCCAGCATCTTAACCACCACACCACCTGCTGGCCCAAACAAAGCACTCTTTTTCTTTTTCTTTTTTTTTTTTTGAGAGGTTTTTGCTATAGGGCGCGTGCGCTCGCCAGACAGAGAGAGACAGAGAGACAGAAAGCGAGAAATCACCCCCCCAGGGGGGATGGCCACGCCGCAATCCCTTCTCCTCCATTCTCTTCTCAGGATCTTGGGCACGCGTGCACACGCGCCCGGCGTGAGTTTAAGCCGCCGGGTCCAGGACTCGAACCGAGTTGACTCCATAGGAGTCCAGCGACATAGCCATTACACTAACTGCTGGTCCCCAAAGCACTCTTTCAGTAAGCTCTTTTAGTAAGGTGAGCGACCTGTTTTCTTACTGCACCCATACAGTGATCTTAGACGTGCCTCTGGTCCACACTGACTGTTATCCTCCCCACACTTCATGGAATTCTTCAGATATTCCAAGGCAGCAGGTACTGTGATCTTTGACACTTTCCTGGCCCTCATGTCAAGACATAAGCCTCAGAAGACAGTTCCGTGATTAAACTTCCGTCAAATACAGAATGCGAAAGTCACAGCGCAAAGGAAAAAGAGTTTCCTGGGAATCCCTACACATACCTATAGCTTCCTGCCATCTTAGAGATAGTAATACATAAAAATATCTCCAGAAAAAGGGCCCTTAGTCTTCTCTTCCATACCGTTCTATCCAATGTATGCTGGATCCTAAGTCTTTAAGAGACGTTTTTTAAAATTTTATTTATTATTATCAGTTTGTTTTTTTTTTTAATTTGCTAGAGGGTATGTGTGTTCAACAGAGAGAGGCAGAGGAAGAGGGAGAAAGTGAGAAAGAAAGCTGCCAGGTCCAGGACTCGAACCATAGTTGGCCATGTGGGAATCCAGCACCTTAACCTCCGTAGCACTTAATGACCCCTACTATTTTTTAATTTCTTATTTTACAGTTAACTACCATGTATCTTTACAGCATACAAAATAGACTTTTCAGGCATGACGATGCTGCACATTAGCCCAGCCAAAGATATTACCATATAAAGTATCATCAGCAGATAATTTTCCATTTTTTGTGTCCATTTAATGTTTTGCTTTTATTTCCCCCTTGATTCGCTCCCTCTCACCCCCATTATCTACCCTCTTTCCACACTGTTTCTACTGTCCTCAGTTGCTCTCCCTGCTTTTATACCCTCCATTCTTTCAGTTTTTGCTAGAGAGTGCAGACATTTGGTATATGTTGAGTGGGGATGTACGATGTCTCTCTTTCATAGTCTGATTTGCTTCACTTAGCATTAAATCTTTCATATTTGTCCACTTTCTATCAAATGCCATAGTCTCACTGTTCTTTCTTTGGTTTTTATTATTATTATTATTATTATTTCTTACATTTAATCATTGTATATTATTACAACATACAGAAATTCGTTTTCCCAGCATGAATTGTTTTTGATGGCTGAGTAGAATTCTGTAGAGTAGATGTGCCATTTTCAATCCATTCATTTGTTCTTGGACATTTGGGTTGATTCCATGTCTCAGCAATTATGAATAATGCTGGAATAATTATGGATGTGCAAGGATTTTTTCCAACTAAGTATTTTCATGTCCTTTGGATAGATGCCCAGGAGTGGATGCCAGATCATATGGTAGTTTTATTTGTAGGTTTTTGAGGAAACTCCAGATTGTTCTCCATAGTGGCTGTACTAATTTACATTCCCACCAACAGTGTAGGAGTGGTCCCTTTTCACTGCAGCCTCATCAGAACTTATCATTCTTTATTATTTTTTTCATCTTATTCATGCTGACTGGGGTTAAATGGTATCTCATTGCAGTTTTAATATGCACCTCCCTTATGATAAGGGATGTTGAGCATTTTTTTATATGCTTTTTGACTGTTCATATGTCATCCTTGGAGACTTGTCTGTTCAGCTCATTTGCCCACCTTTTAATTGGATTGAGTTTGTTTGTTTGTTTGTTTGTTTGTTTTAGGCTAGCTGCTTAAGTTAAGTTCCTTGTATATTCTGGTTATCAGTCCCTTATACATGACGTAGTTTGCAAATATATTCTTCCATTCTGAGGGTTGAAGAGACATTTACTCAAAGAAATCAGGACTAATTTATTCCCAGTTATCTAGGACTTGAAGAAGATCCCTCATCTCTACCCTCCAAAACCTGGCCTTTCCCCCAGGACCCAGATTCTTTGCCATGGATGATACCTCCTCTTCTTGGCCTTTCTCTTGATCCTTTATTGTCTTGGTGATCATTTCTTTGCACCTTGTGTGAAAGCCAAAGTCATATCTGATTAATCTGTCTCATTCACCATGATTACAGAGCAGTGTACTGAATGGGTGAAGATAAAGCACCTGTATTATGTATGCCCTCTAGATACCACTCCAGCTCCAACTCACATCCCCTCCTCCCTCCAGATGCCACCATCTCTCAGCTGAGAACACTGCTTGCTGTTGGCTCATGAGAATTGCCCTTCCACCACAGGGTCCCCAAGGCCAATGAGTAAAGGGTTAAAGGATCCAAAAATCTTTCCCTTTGCCTGCTTTGACACAATTCCAAAGGGCTTAGTTTCAGAGTTCCCCATACGATGGATCGAGGCTCAGTTGCAATCATATTGCACATCAGTTTCGTGTCTGTTCATCTCTGCTTTCTTTACTTGTCTAGAGATGTCATTCCCAAGAGAACTTCCAGTAAACTCTGCATGCAATATTCCATCTCAGAGTCTACTTCCAGGAAACTCGACAGAAGGCACCTTTACACTACAGAGGGCATTGCCACTTCCACCCTCCTGGTGCAACTAGTCTTTCTTAACAAGCCTCAGCAAGTGAACGTGGAGCCAAGGGAATGCTGATGTAACACACGAGCTAAAACGCTGCAAAGGAGGGAGCCATAGGAAGAGACTTCCCAGGAGGCTCAGAAGCTGAGAGGATCTTAACATCAGACTCAACACTCCCTCCTTACAAGGATGGAGAATGAGGGGAAGATAGAAGGGCGTACGCTATGTCATCTTTAGTAGAGATCACATCAACTGAAAGGGAGAAATAGTGAAAGTAACACCCAGAGGGAAGAAGAAACAGAAGGAAGACTAGTGGAGGAAAAGAAAGAAGAGAGGAAAAGAAAGAGGAAAGACTGAGGGGAAGAGACAAGGAAACCACAGAAAGAAAGAGATGGAATTGGAGAAAGAAAAAAGGTAGATTCTTCATAAGCATAGTTTTAAAAACTGCAGTAACTCTCTCTCTCTCTCTCTCTCTTTCTCTCTCTCTCTCTCTCTCTCTCTCTCTCTCTCTTTTTAAGGTTTTTCCATATGGCACGTGTGCTCACCAGAGAACGACAGACAGACAGTGATAGGGAAAATGAGAAATCATTCTCCAGGGAGGATGGCTAGGCCATAGTCCCTTCTCCATTCTCCTCCTGGGATTTTGGGCATGCACATGCACCCAGCCAAATTTTCAAGCCGCCAGGTCCAGGACTTGAACCACTGTCAGTCACGTGGGAGTCCAACACCTTAACCATCATGCTACCTGCTGGCCCCTGCAGTAACTAATTTTAATCGTATACTTCCCTTGCATCTTTAGAGTATTGCTGTGCTTTTATGTGGCATAATAGTTTTGACAGATTCCATTTGGGTTGAGTTTTTACTTGGCTTTCTTTTTTTTTTTCTTTTTACTTTTTTTTTAGTTATAGACCATGTGTGCTTACTGGAGAGAGACAAGAGAGGAGGTACGTGAGAAATCACCCCCCCCCCCCCCCAGAGAGATGGCCACACCGCGTTTCCTCCTCCTCCATTCTCCTCTCGGGATTTTGGACATGCTAGCGTGTGTATCAGGCATGTTTTCAAGTTGCTGGGTTTAGCACTCAGGCCATGCCATCAAACACATTGGATTCAGCTACCTTAACCTCCATGCCACATGCTGGCCCTGGTTTTCCTTCTTATTGACTACCTATCTGGGTTCCTGTCCTTCAGATCGTACCTGGGAAGGCATGATTGTCCTGTACATATGTATCAAGAGTGATTCACCCAAACTAAGAAAGAATCCTTTGCTTTCTCCACTGCCCAGTTGTGTAACTGGAGAGGAGATTGGTTTGGATCACCTTACAGCCATTCATTACACAAAGCCACACCAAAAACAAACATAAGCTAAAAGGCAATGCAAAATAATATTGTCAATAATATTATTGACACTTCTCAGAGAGAGGCCAGATGGGGAATTTCATCGTACAGCACAAAGCAGTATCCTAAGTTTCTTTTTTAGCCATCTGCTTCCCACTTCTTGTGGCAGCTATCTCTCCGAAGTCTTTTTTCTGTTTCTTTCTTCAAAACTCCACCACAAACCCCGTCTATTACTGGCTCGTCCAAGTACCTTTCCCTAATATGAACCTGTTGACTGCCTCCCCCCACAGTTCCTCCTGCGTAGATTCTGAGTAGCCCCTTGGCCAATTTGACTTCTCTTTCTTCCTTCCAATTAATTTTATTGCTTTATTGTAGGTGTTTGGAATGTCCCTCACTTCAGTTCCCTCCTGTCTCAACCACACGAAGGCCATAGTGGACCACAGCCAGGATTTGGCAGAAAGTACAACATATAAGAACGTGCACTTGGGAGTCAAACAGACAAGATGGACTTGGCCTTTACTAGGACTGTAACTTTGGAGATGTTTGTGTCCTCTAACACCTTATTTCCTAATTTGGCTAATGGGGAAAGGAGGAGTGATCATTCCTAACCCCCCGGGGAACTTCTGAAGATGAACGAGATAGATAAATAGAAATTTTACATTGGGTGAGCAAATAAAGGAGTTGCCTTCAGAGTAAATGCCAGGATCAGCACAATTCTCCAGAGCTAAACGCTGGACAGAGGGTGAGCAGGCTCAACTCAGGTTTCTAGATTAAGTCTGGCACAAAGACGGGGCAAAGGAATCACAGGTCTGGACTTCGTCAGGCGTCTGCAAATACAAGCTCAGATCTTCTCTGGAGGAAAGAATCCTGAAGTCATCTCCCAGGTTCCCCACTGACTGAGATAAACTAAACCAAAAGTGACAATTCCCTGGGGGAGCAGGCTTCCAGTCAGCCCTCAGGGCCTAAAGGGACCAGACCCAGATGCTCCTTCTCAGTGGAAGAGCCTGCAAAACAGGATGCAACTTGGATCCCGGGCAATCTGACCTCAGTTTCTCCTTTGATCCCCTGGACTACTCTGTTCAGCTAATGTATTGGCTTTGTCAGATTTTATTTTTTATTGCTTCTTTCCTCTTGTTTTAGACATCTTACCAGTGATTCATAAAATTTTATTGCAAAAGACATATATTCAAGCATTAGAATGCCAGGGGACATGTGGTACGACCTGACCTTGCCTTATAAGTTTGCTTATAATTGGAAAGAAATATACATTGTAGGAATGTGAGTGGCCTTCAGTTAGTGCATAGGCTAACCTATGTATATTAATTATACATAACTTATTTCACACTGACAGCCAACTTAAATCTGTTTTTAAAGAATTATTTTATTTAACTTTATTTATTTTAATTTGACCAGAGAGGAACAGAGTGAGAGAGAGAGAAAGTGAGAAATCAAGCCCCCAGCTCCAGGACTTGAACCGCAGTCAGCCGTGTGGGAGTCCAGTGCCCTTAGCCACCATGCCACCTGTTGGCCCCACCAACTTAAATCTTAATACCGTATTCTCTAAACTCTTCGGTGTTTTCATTATGAAGACTGATGCCCTGTCGAAGCTACAGTCTGTGTAGGTCAGTCCGTGCATGGTATTATGTTTGAGATGCACAATAAAAGAACCAGGAAAGTAATTACAGAAGAATTTTATTCACAAGCGAGCTCAATGGCCTGGTGGTTAAGGTGGCTGGATCCCACATGGCCAACAACATGGCTCAAGTCCAGACCTGGTGGCTTGAAAAACACACCAGGCATGTGTGCACATATACCCCAAATCCAGAAAAGATGGAGAAATTGAGGAGAAGGGATTGTGGCATGACCGTGCCCCTCTAAGGGGATGCTTTCTCCCCCTCTCTCTCTGCCTGTTCCTCTAGAGAGCATGCATACGCCCTCTGGCAATTTTAATTAGCTAATAAAAAGACTAATTTTATTCGCTTGTTTTTCCCAAAGGAGATCAAAGTAAAGCAAATTCACAGCTCTAGGAACATTCCATGTAATTCTATTTTTCTCCCCCTCTATTCCTTACCCTCTTGGTCCTCTAGACCCTCCCACTTGCTTTGTCCTCTAGAACCTCTCATGTGAACTACCTTGCCATCACGTTGTCATCTCCAACCTCCGTTGCCTCCAGATTTCTCACCTCCACTTCTCTTTTTTTCTCTAGGAAATGTTCTCTGCCATAAAATCCCTCTTGACCCTGTGAAAGAAAAGCTGTTCAGAGCAGTCAATCCAGTACAAGATCCAATTAGATCTTAAAGGACTCAATAGAGCATACGCCCGAGGCTTTGATTACACCCCACACCCATCAGGGCTGTTGCCCATAAAGTCATGTTTTAGTTTTCAGTAAAAAGCTGCGATGTTGCAGAAGGATTACAGGTTATAATAATAACGATTTTAAATCATTCTTTTTCCCAGTATTCTTGAATTCATGATATAAAAAATACAGCTTTTCGGTTGCTTGCATTATTTTAAACAAACCAATGTAAACACTTTACAAAACAGCTTGTAACCTCCTCTCTTCTTGCTCTCTCTTTGTTATACAGACCCATTTTTCTTTGTCTTCCTGATTGGAGTGAGCACGTGTCTGAGAAACCAGAATTTTGCTCCTCCAGGTGATTCATCCTAAACCCTGGCTCAAATAAACCACTCCTTTTTCACGTATTATACCTCAGCCTTCTTTCTAGGTTGACTTTTTTACAGAAGCGTAAGATCTGGTCAGAGAAGAACAAATTTAAGAAGATAGGGATGAAGAAAGAATGGGGAAGAGAAGGGCAAGCTTGATTTGACAATTGCATTTGCTTTGATGGACTAGGGAAAGAAGGAAGTCTGTCACTCCCTGATTGATATTAATTTCCACAACAGAGTCTTATAAAAAATACATGTGCTATAATCATACATGCATTTTACTTAGAGCTTCAGGAAGCATTATTATAATAAAGTTAAAATTAATTTATGCCTCAGCGGTTCTTAAAGTAGCTTTTGAATGTGTGTAAACTGTAACAATACGTCTAGATTTTAAAAGAGAAAAACAAAGCCTAACAAAATAATATGCCCATTTCCCTTAAGCCCAGCAAACCTGTATGTAGAAACCTATACCTAAAATACATTGGCAAAAATTGAGAATTATATATATACAAAAAGCTATTTCGTATTGTGCAATGTCATTGCTAGTAGTCAAAAATCAGAAACAGCCTAAGTGCTTCTCAGTAGGGCTGCTAAATGAATAAGAGATGAAGCAGCAACCCATGGCCAACTACAGAGCTAAGTAAGTTAACGAGAATGACCTCCAAAGCTATTCTAGAGTGAGGTCCAGATAGCCTCTTAACTAAAACAAAGCAAAAAAATAAATAAAGGACAGAAATGTACAGAGATGAACACTTCTCATCTGAAGATAAAAGGTACATAACTACATATATTAAAAATAAATGGAGGGGACCAGCAGTTAGCATAATGGCTATGTCGCTGGACTTTCATGTAGTCAACCACGGTTCGCATCCCGGACCTGGCGGCTTAAACTCACGCCGGGCGCGTGTGCGTGTGTGCCCAAGATCCCGAGAGGAGAATGGAGGAGAAGGGATTGTGGCGTGGCCAACCCCTTTGGGGGGTGATTTCTCGCTTTCTGTCTCTCTGTCTCTCTCTGTCTGTCTGGAGAGCGCACACACCCTATAGCAAAAACCTCCTCAAAAAAAATAAAAAATAAAATAAATAAATGGGGAAGGGGATGGTGGCCCAGTGGTAAAACAGGATGCTCTGCAAGACTGACTGGCATGGGAACGTTAAGGGTTCACACCTGGAGATCTCCTTGAGCATGCTCGCACACACCCATTTACATGACTCTTGTTAGCCTGGCATCTGAATCAATGATACAATGATACTGTAAAAATTATCTTTTTGGAAAACATTTTATTAGGGACCTTAGTGTAAGGTCTGGGGGAAGGGAAAAGAAACATGGAGGAAACATTCCCGCCAGCAGGAACTTTCCTGTTTTCCACATCTGGCTCGCCATCACCACCGGACTTTCCCACCCTTCAGCATTTGGTGTGCCCGCCAAAATTGAACAGAAACGGCCAACTTCATCAGCCAGACAAGGACCCGTGGTGACCACCTATTGGACAATGGCCCTTTAAGAACGAGCAGTACCCACCCGGGGCGTGACTCCCTTCGCCTCTGACCAGGCCCAGGGACCTCACCCAAGAGCTTTTGCAGAATAAATTATGTTGGTTTTATTAAACCCCGTGGTCTGACTCTGGTATTTTCATCTTTGCCGCCTCTGACTCTGTTCCTGCTCCCGAATCAAACCTAACACTTAGCTTCTCCCAACTGTATCTCAGTAACATGTGCCTGATTTCTTTCTGTTCTAATGACTCTAACCTCAGCAGAGCCTCATAGAGTTCAACTTGGTGTTGCTAACAAAAGCCTTCAGGACCAGTAGCTGGCATAATGGCTATGTCCCTAGACTCCCATGTAGTCGACTGCTGTTCAAGTCCCGTACCCAGTGGCTTAAACTCACGCCTGGCGCGTGTGTGTGAGTGTCCAAGATCCCGAGAGGAGAATGGAGGAGAAGGGATTGCAGCATGGACAACCCCTTTGGGGGGTGATTTCTCGCTTTCGGTCTCTCTGGAGAGCGCACGCGCTCTATAGCAAAAACCTCTCCAAAAAAAAAAAAAAGAAAAAGAACAAAAGCCTTCCCTCTGGAGTGTTTCCTAAACGCCTAACTGTGGTGTGAGCAGACAGGCACGGTGAGACTTCAGCTGGTTTGGAGGGGAGTATGTATGATGATGCTATAGCTGTCAAAGACACCAGGGGGCAGCAAATTCAACTGTTAATAAAGATACAACAGGAATTTGGGTAATGACCATAGTATATTCAATACATTAGACAGATTTCAGAATGTCCATAAATGTGTGTTAGACAATGAAACTAGATGAATTATGGCTGTGAGCAGCAACACAAATGGGTCTTACAAACATACAGCTTATTGAAAGAAGTGAGACACAAAAAGAATGTATATAGTATACTTCTATCTATGTAATGTCCAAAAATAGACAACATCTAACTACATTTCTTACGAAGTACACACAGGGGGTCAGACTATAAAGAAGACCAAGGGAATGATAGTCACAGAGATGAGCCTTGTGAGGATGGAGACACTTGGGTCAGAACGGTACACCCAGGAGCCTGTGGGGCCTGTATAATATTCCATTTCTTCATCTTGGCAGAAGTTATATAGATGGTCAATTTATATTTATTTGCTAAACTTCATATTAATAGTAAGTGCCCTTCTTTGTATGAATGTCTATATTGACATTAAAATATTTTTTTGATTTGGGTTTTGCTTTTAAAATTCTTTTAAGGAATTATTTATTTTATTTATTTATTTATTTATTTATTTATTTATTATTGCTATTATGATTTAATTTTCTTTAGGGTACATAGGCTTACAAGAGGTGGAAAGGGGAGTGAAAAAGCAAGCCACGGGTCTAGGACTCAAACCATGGCACCTTAACCACCACGCCACCTATTGGCCCCTTGTTTTTTTAATTTGCTAGAGGATGCATGCTCTTGTCAGAGAGAGACAAGGGGTAAGCGAGGGGGCCTAGCGAGAAAGCGTCCTTCGTGGGGATTGTCAAGTCACAGTCCCTTCTCCTCTGTTTCTCTTTTCGGGATTTTGGGCACCCATGCACATATGCCTGGCCTAGTTTTCAAGCCACCAGGTCCAGAACTCTAACCATGCAGCCAGTCTTGTGGGATCCAGTTGCCTTAACCACCATGTCACCAGCTGACCTTACAATGTTTTTTAAGAAAAGAGAAAGCAAGCTTTCGAAAGATAAAAGAGAAGAAAGAAATGCACAAAGACAGATAGAAAGAAACAGAAAGAAGATAAAAGAGAGAAAGATGGAGAGAAATAGGAAAAAAGAGAAAGGATCAGAAAAGTACAGAAAGGAATTCTTAAAGGAAGATAGTGTGAGAGAATAGTAAGGGGAAGGCAAGTGAAGAGAGAAGGAGAGAGATAAAAGGTGAGGAGAGAAAGAGACAGTGAAAAGAGAAAGTTGAAGAGAGGGAAAGTCAGAAAAGCTGTAAGAGATGAAAGGTTGGCATTACTAAGAAAAAAAAAATCAAACAAAAACCTGGGAGGCCTGGGAGAGCTCATTTGGTCAGAGTAGACAGGAAGCAGACAGCCCTGAGGTCTCGGGGAGGCCCGGTCTTCCTACGGCTACCACTCGACTACGGTGATGTCAAAGGAAGGTGCCGAGGTACTCTGAAGCCGGCCAAGTCGGCAGAGCTCTTCACTCCAGACCCATAGCCGACAGGTGGAGCCAAGACAGGGACGATCGATCCTTGATCCTTAACAGGCAGCTGAAGGGTAGACTCAGGTCTTCACAGTGGCCCATCTTACTTGGAGACTTTCACAGAAAGACCACCAGTACTCGCCCTCTTTGCCTGAGGTTTTCGTGTTCAGTCTATAGCGTCCAATCCTCCCCCTTCTCACCTTCACATCCCTACTTACTTTGCAGGGTCCTGGGTCTGTTAGACATGCTGGACACACTGCTGATGCCTTAGAGATAGATGGCAGTGGTGCCCAGGTTGGGAAGCAGGTGGGACAGACAAGGGCACTCTCCATCCTACTGCGCAAAGATGGAGGAGTTCTCCCAACTACAGCACGAGCAAGTGTGTCGGTAAGTCAAGCAGGGCCGTAGTTATCACCACAGCACCTTATCCCTACTCACGTCCTTAGCAACAACCACTTCGGTGGTTAGGAGACACCTCGATATTACCAGTTATTTTAAAAATCCTATTGCTGTTTCTTTTCTAACTCTGCCTTGTTCTCCTGGACAAATCGGGCCTTCCCTAAAGAGGATATTAATTAAAAGGTACAACTCTAGGAACTTGAATCCAAGTTCTACTTTGAGAAGCCTTTCTTCTGGAGGAATCCAATTAATATTGGGCTGTCGGGAAAGTTAGGACACATTCTCGCATTAAAAAATACATCATGAGGGACCAGCAGTTAGTGTAATGGCTATGTCGCTGGACTCCCATGTAGTCTACCATGGTTCGCGTCCTGAACCCGGTGGCTTAAAACTCACGCCGGGCGCATGTGCGTGCATGCCCAAGATCCCAAGAGGAGAATGGAGGAGAAGGGATTGTGGCGTGGCCATCCCCTCTGGGGGGTGATTTCTCGCTTTCTGTCTCTCTGTCTCTCTCTGGCTGGCTGGCGAGCGCACATGCCATATAGCAAAAACCTCTCAAAAAAAAGTACATCATAACTTTTCTGACACCCTAATAATTCTGGCTAAAACTCAGACATTTCGCCCGAGTCGTAAAAATACTGATCCACAGGGAGTGAAAGGATAGGTGTTAGCAGAAGAAGATAGCCCGTGACTTTTCTGGGACTGTGAGGAGCTATCTGAGGGATGAGCCAGAGGAAGACAAGCCCCCCAGAACAGGGAATGGGGCTTCTGTTAGAATCAGAAGAGCTTAAACCCAAGCGCATCCACTGGGACCTGGACACCAGGGGCAAGGACTCTACCAAGTTGTTCTCATCAAGGCATGCTTTGAAGTCTGCACTCTCATCTCCCCTTTCACCCGAATTTCATCAGAACGCCAAAAAATACATAAATATTGGGTAATGATCTGTAACAGCCTGGACAAAATGGCATAATACCATCAGTGAACCAGAAACCTGACTACAGTATGAACATGAGAGAGATGTAAGTGACTAAGACCTAGTCAGAACCTGAGAAACCGCCAAAATAGAGCAGGAAATCTGGAAACAAGAGGAAGCTTTGGGCAGCTGGGAGGATGTGCAAAAGGAAGATGGCATAGAAAGGAAATTGTGGTAAGCAACAAAGCAATCATTGCAAGCGCAGTTATGAAACAATGAAAGGTTGCAAAATAATTCTTGAGAGGTAAGATTCACCATCCAAACATTTAATAATGTATATCATTTAATGCAAGATGAGTTTTATTGAGTAACTACTATACACAGGTGCTGCGCTAAGTGCTTTACTTGTGGCTTAGTCTACTTTGGCTTTGCTAACAGAAATATCTGGGAGTGTGGGCATGAGAGAATCAAAATTTATTTTGACTCACTGTTCAAGTGACTGGGAAGTCCCAAGGCATCACAAAATGGCAGAAAACAACTTGAAGCCGCATTAGTGTGGTCTATATCCATATGGCTTTCTCTCTGCTCTTTTGACCTCATTCTCTCTGCTTATAAACTCTTCCAGAACCCACGCATGACAGTCTCACTCTATTGGCATTACCATACTCAAAGTCTCCACCCTAAGATTCCATGCAGTAACTAAGTTTTCACGTAACACTTTCACAATCCAATCAACTTGATCAAGTCGTAATACATAAATTTCTGGGAGACAGTCAGTCGTCACCCATCAAGACCAAATTCCAAAACATGAAACTTTGGGGGTTAAATCACTATACAGACCATAACAGGCATGTTTTTATTTAATTTTCACATAATAGAACCACAATTATATTCATTTAAGGACGAAGAAACAAAGACTCAAGGAGAACATGACCAAAATCACACAAAACCAAAATGCTACCCAGGCAGGTTTGACTCTGAAGCCCTTGCTTTTAATAGCTGTAGAATGTGTCTTCTCATGTAAGTCCAACAAAAACTGGGGCATCAGTGAGAAGGGTAAGGAGCTGGGTGTTAGGAAATCTCTGTTTTCAGAACTAATGCTGTCATGATGTTCTCAGTTTTCCCACACGAAATTGGAAGTGTGATGTGAAGAGAGCACATGTTCTTTGAAATCCCTTTTTTTTTTTTTTTTGAGAGGTTTTTGCTATAGGGCGTGTACACTCCCCAGAAAGACAGAGAGGCAGAGAGATAAAAAGCAAGAAATCACTCCCTAGAGGGGATGGCCATGCCGCAATCCCTTCTCCTCCATTCTCCTCTCAGGATCTTGGACATGCACCCAGCATGAGTTTAAGCCACCAGGTCCGGGACTCGAACCACAGTCCACTACATGGGAGTCCAGTGACATAGCCATTACGCTAACTTCTGGTCCTGTTCTTTGAAATCCCTTCTGCCTTGCACAGTCTGTGAGGCTGATCCCCTAGAGATTCCGTCAGGAGTGGTATTGCTAGCTTTTTGTTCTTTTAAAAGATGAATGAAGGTGAACAAGAAAGTGGCAACAGATCCGGACAGATAATTCTCACTATTCCTCAGTTTTTTCCATTCTGGTCTTTCAAAGCTAGGATGCAACACAGTTTGAAGATTTCCCTTAGAAAGTGTGGTCTCCGGCATCCAACCATGTCACATAAACCCCATCGCCTCCACGGCATCTCCACGTGTCTCAGCCACAGGGAATGCAGGGCTACGGTGCAAGATAAGCGACTCAGAGCTCTTGACAGGTGTCGATCCTGGAACAGGCCCTCTGCAGAGAGCTCCAAACCAGTCTGGCCACACACGCGCCAGCTCCAGTGCTGTGTGTTCAAGGGTCAGAAGCAGCTGGAGGCTCAGAGCGCTGGTGGGCCAGCCCATCACCATGGAACAACCAGCACCTTCAGACTTCCACCGTCAGACCACGAGCCCAGAAATCCCCCTGTACTTCATCCCCGCCTCATATGACACATCTATTGATTTCACTAATCAGGAGTTTTCTACCCATCAAGACTTGTTTAAAACATTTTCAGAGGATTTATGTGCTTCCCAGAGAGACATAGGCAGGGTGGGGAGAAATCACCCCCCAGTAGAGTGCACTCATGCCACCAGCCTCCATTTCTCCATCCTGTCAGGATTTGGGGCACACATACATGTGCCCAACATGTTTTTCAAGCTGCCAGGGTCAGGAATCAAACCATGGTCAGCCACGTGGGATCCAGCTTTCTTACCCCTAGGCTGTGATATTGGTCCCCACCAAGACATTTCTAATTCGAAGCCTAGAATCTACTGGCCAGGCTTAATGTCACATTGTGATTTTCTCCCACAGCCTACATTGACAGAGAGGTGCAGTGTCACACAAGCCCAGTAACAGGTACAAAACCGTTAGAGAAAGCACGGAATACAGGTTCAGGCTCAGCCCTGGGTCATTCATATGGCCCCACACCTCCGCACTCTAGCCATCCCAGTTGCATGCAGGCCCCACTCAGAATGCTCCTCAGGTTGGCACCTTTCCTGCAGGTGGGGTCCTGACCTCTTTGACCTTTCTTAGCATTGTAAATATGATAGTCAAGGCCATGTCCTTGCAAGCCTAGACTTTTTGTTTGTTTGTTTTGAGAGAGAGAGAAAGATTTTGCATGTAGGCATTTGCACGCACAAGAGAGACAGAAAGAGACAGAAAACAAGAATTCACCCCCCCAAGAGGGGATGGCCACATTGCAGTCCCTCCTATTCTCCTCTTGAAATTTTGACACACATGCACACACTCCCAGCATGAGTTTCAAGCCACCAGGTCTGGGACTCAAATCGCAGTCGACTACATGGTAGTCCAATAACGTAACCATTATACCACCTGCTGGTCCCAAGCCTAGACCTCTTAGCACTGCCCCAAAGGGAACAGAAGGAGAGAAAAAGCCTTCAAGATCAGAGCAAGCCTCAGCTTCGCAAAGCAGAGAGGGGGAGGAATCAGTCAGAAGCCTTCACCATCCTAGGTAGGCTAGCTGATCGAGAAGTGGGGCCATAGCAGGGGAGAAAGTAGGAAAGAAAAATGAAAGAGGAGGGAGGATGGGGGACAGGGATGTAACAGCAATAAATGAGCAAGAAAGGAGGAGGAGGAAGGGATGGAGGCCAAGAAAAAAAAAAAAGGAAGGAAAAAGGAATCTTTAGAAAGAATGAAGTAGAGACTCAGAGCAATAGAGGTAGAGAAAGTGATAAAAAAGCCGTGAGGGGGAGAAGCAAAGGAACAGAGTCGGAAATAAGAACAGACAGGAGAGAGAGCTAAAAGTAGGAAAGAAAAAATTAAGCAAGAAAGATTTAAAAATGAACAGCAAGGGGAGAGAGACTAGAAGAAACAGAGACAAGAAAGGACAGAAACAGAAAAAGCAGAAAGCAAAAGGGAGATTGAGAGACAGGGAGCGAGACAAGGAAGGGGAGAGAGAATCCTGCAGACAAGTAAGATAGAGTAAGGAAAAGACAGTTTCTGGGGCCAGCAGGTGGCATGGTGGTTAAGGGCGCTGGACTCCCACATGACTGACCGTGGTTTGAGTCCTGGGCCCAGTGGCTTGCTTTCTCACTTTCTCTCTCTCACTCTGTCCCTCTCTCATCAAATTAAGATAAATAAAGTTCAATAAAATAATTATTGAAAAAAGAAAAGACAGTTTTGGAATTCCAGGAAGAACTAAAGGGAGAAAAAGCAAGAAAGAGAGCCGGAAGGTCTGCGTGTAAAACAGGAGGAGAGATATTTGTGGTGAGCGAGAAACAGTAAGTGACAGAGACACAAAATGGAGAGGAGGAAACGGAAAAGAGAGAAGCCGTGGAGAGAACAGGAGGTGTTGTCCAGGAGAAGTCAATAAAACGGGAATAACAGAAAAACGAGAAGAGCAAAAGAGGAAGAGTTGGATCACAGACAGGATGTAGGGGCTTTGTCCACTAGTCATGTCATTGTCTGGGGGGATTTTTAAAAAGAATTATTTATTTTACTTCAGTTATTATTATTTAATTTGCTATAAGGCATGTGAGCTCACCATAAAGAGGATAGAGAGAAAAAGAGGGAAAGTGAGAAAGCAAGCCACCAGGTCTGGGACTCCAACCACGGTCGGCCATGCGGGAATCCAGCACCTTAGCCACCACACCACCTGCCAGCCCCAGTCATCTCATTGTTCTCACGTTGGAGCCTTGCTTTTCTCAACTACAAAATGGCATGCTTACTTCATTCATTTTTATGACAGTGAAATGTAAGACCGTACGTGAAACATTTGGAATACCAAAGTTACTTAATTATTCTTCTTATTTTGTGGGTTATAATTCTGATGCCAGCAATGAACTAAGTTTCAGGAAACTAAGGTCTTGTTTTACGTGTACATACCCACTACCTAATACACCCTCGTACACAGCCTACTTGTAACCTGTGTCAAATGAATTAAACAAAGACAGAGAAGGGACGATACAGAGCTCTTAGAAGCAGAGATAGAAGAAAAGAGAAATAGGGACAAGACAGAGACAAAGGAGCAAGGAAATTAAAAAAGAAAGTTTTAAACAATAAAGGAAGAGGAACAACCTAGAGAAAATAGAAGTAAAGACGTTCATTCTGCTGACAACCGGACAGCTCAGGTGAGGAGCTCCCGCTCAGCAGTGCGACCGTCGTCCTGGGCTCCCACGTGGTGCAGAGCTGCTGGATGGACAGGAGTCAAGCTCTATCGAACTTCAGCACTGTCTTCTCAGGCAATGAGCCCGGCTCGCCACAGCCATGCCATCATCCGGCTGGGACACTAGCTATCTCAGTCTATGGCCACCTTCAGCAGATTGTGCACTCTGAAGTCAGTGGGCTCAGCAACCACCCCATGGGACAGCAAGGCTGGCCGTAAGGCACAGTGGACGCAGTAGGATTCACTGCTGAATCGCCATTCCCTGAACCATCTGCCTTCCCATCCTGGACATGATCTCCTCCAAAAGAACCTCTTAGGAGTCCATTGCCTTGATGGACTAAAATGAAGGATTTATATAGAATAGTGTTATAATATTAATAGATGTGGATTAAGTATTCATTGTTAGACTAGCTTATTAACATTGGTGGTCATGGAAAACAGGGACGGATGCACTAAACTGTTTGATGACCCAATGACATCAAATGGGGAAGCATCTTTCTGAGTACAACCTGCTGGGGAAGGAGGGTGGAATGGAAAGTGGAATTTAAAATAAAAGATCTATTTCGTTCAGTGTCACCGACACACTCGTCATGGTTGTGGTGCCTGCTGACCAACGACAGCACACAAAGCAGAGGGTAGTTCTCCCCCATGGAGCACCACTGAGCTTCAGCACAGATGTGATCCGGCCCCAGTCTGTCAGGGTTACCTGTCCCAGTGCGAGCTGTGGTACCAGCAGAGCAGGAGCAATGCCCAGGGGGACAAAGGGATACCCAAGGGGAGATGATACTTCCTGAGAACAGACAGGGTATCCAGAAGTGCCATCCTTTGCATGCAAATAGCAAAGGTGTCCAGCAAAGAGGGCACTGTGCAGCCGAGGTCACAGGGATGCCCAGAGGAGCAGCAGATGGGCTGAGATGAGCAGGCCCAGAATGAGCACCAGCAGGGCGCACGGTGGGCAGTGGCTGGCAGGTCCAGCAGTGCCCCACAGCGGAGTGCCAGGATGTAAGGAAGAACACCACAGCTGCCCTGGGGACTGCCAGAGATGATTGCTGGGGAAGTGGTTCCTTCATTAAAATAATAACCCTGAACTCGAAACTTCCGCAGGTGAGGGAGAACCCGCTCTTTGGAAGACACAGGTGAACCTCGCAGTCTACGGCTCTCTGTCCTTGACAAGCGCCTCTGGGCCAGTCAGGAGCCTGCAGCCAACTGTAACCACAGGCCAAGGCCAAAGGACTCAGACAGCCGCTGGGCTGACATCACCGCCGCGGCCTTCCTCCAGACTCATCACATGAAAACAACAAACTCCACTTTGCTTAAGCCACTGCCAGCCTAGGTTATGTTACAGTGGAGAGCATGCTAATTCCAACCGGGAAAATAGCTAAAATGACTCATACTAAGGACGCGGAAATAGTTGCTAGACGTAGCCCCTTTCAGAGCCCACAGCCCAACCCATCTCCGTGGTTCTCTTTACTGGTTTTTCTGTCAGCCTGTCACCCTTGGACGGAGCGGGCGCAGATGGCTTGTGGTTCGACAGGCTTTTCAGGTGATTTGCAAACATGCTGAGGGTGTAAAGCACTAGCTAAGTAGGCCGTCTAAGCCCAGGATCTAGGGAATTGGAAGCACCTGGTGAAGGACCAGAGTGACTCCATTTCTTTGGAGGGCGACTACAATTTGTTAAACCCACCTTGCTGAGAATCGGCGCCATCTCAAGTAGGAGAGGGTCATAATGAGAAGAACAAAAGAAATACCAGAGACCTGAAGTAACTTTCTTGCCCAACTTAACGGTCTGAAGACCAATCAGTAAAAGACAACTTGCTTCTTGAAATCTACAGCCAATGTATAGCTGCGTGAGTGCATTCCTCAGCACCCCTCGACCTCCCCCTTAACAGCCAAATAAAAACCCAGCCCAACTAACACGGGGCTCCCAACTCTGACCCACTGCGTCAGTAAGATTGAGAGTCCTGGCTCGACCCCGAATAGAAATGACCCTCGTGTGCTTACAGCGAAATCGGCTCCTTGTGGTTTTTTTGGGAATTCCACAACCGGGGCACTACACCTGGCATCTCTCTGAGGACAGGCCGTCATAGAGAACAGGATGCAAGTCTGTTTGAAGAACAGGGTTAGAACTCCGTTCCGTTCAAGCAGCCAGATACCATATTGATGGGAAGCTTATTTCCTGAAGATGAAGCACGCGCACTTGAAGCACGTGGGTCGGGACCAGAAATGGCTGAGAGTAAAAACAAGTCAGCACACTAAGCACAAAGAGATGGTAAAAGAAAAAAACCTGCTCGGGAACCAGCAGTTAGCGTAATGGCTATGTCGCTGGACTCCCACATAGTCGACTGCGGTTCGCGTCCCAGACCCAGTGGCTTAAAACTCACGCCGACGCATGTGCGTGCATGCCCAAGATCCCGAGAGGAGAATGGAGGAGAAGGGATTGCGGCGTGACCATCCCCCCGGGGGGTGATTTCTCGCTTTATGTCTCTATGTCTCTCTCTGTCCGTCTGGCGAGCGCACGCGCCCTATAGCGAAAACCTCTCAAAAAAAACCCTGCTCGTTAAATATTAAATGTTAAGGGCCAGCAGGTGGTGTGGTGGTTAAGGCACTGGACTCCCACATGGGCCACTGCAGTTCAAGTCCCAGACCTAGCAGCTTAAACATCATGCCAGGTATGTGTGCATGCCCAAATCCCAGGAGGAGAATGGAGAAGAATGGATTGTGACATGGCCATACCCCCTCAGGGGGGAAGATTTCTCACTGTCTGTCTGTGTGTGTGTGTATGTGCACATGCGTGTGTGTTTTCCTCCAGCAAGTGCACATGCCCTATGGCAAAAACCTTCAAAAAAAAAAAAAATTCCCTCTTCAGGCCAGCTGGTGGCATGGTGGTTAAGGCACTGGATTCCCACATGGTGGACCATGGTTGAGTCCTGGACCTAGTGGTTTAAAAATCACACCAGGCACATGTGTGTGCATGCCCAAAATCCAAAGAGAACAGTGGAGAAGGGACTGAGGCATGGCCATACCCCCTGGGGAGGGATTTCTCACTTTCTGTCTCCATCTGTCTCTCTCAGACAAGTGCATGCACCCTATGACAAAAACAAAGAGACGAAGTGCCCTCTTCTCCCAATGAAATTTCAAAACAGAAATCAAGGTAATATGTGCCTCCCCTCCCCAAACAGGAGCCGGAAGGAGTCCTCTCTAGGTAGATGAGTAGCCCAGAGAGACTGACATGACAAGGTAACCCCTCCCCCACAAAGGCGGGGGGAGGGGGGTTCTCATTACCCTGTCACCCGCAGTGAAGTCCCTCAGCCTCCAAACCTTTCTGCGTTTTAGTTAGCATTTATTTAGCCTCTCTTAAATGTGAAAGAGCAGCCAAGGATCACAGACATCTGAAGAAAATTATAAGTGGGTACTCTATCTGCAGGTTCTCTTTCTGGAGTCAACCCACTGCAGATAGAAAATGTTGGCTTGTTACTGACGTGTACGTGTAGATTGGCCTATGAGGGCTGTGTCTGCACTAACAGTGTACAGACTTGTTTTTTTTTTCCTTTTGTCATTATTTCCTAAGCAATGTAACAACTGCTTATATAGTACTTAAAATGTATTAGATATTATAAGTAACTCAGAGATAACTTAAAGTATATGTGAAGACTTGTGTAGGCTACATACAAATATTACGCCATTTTATATGAAGGACTTGAGCATCCTTGGATTTTAATATGAAGAAGGCTATGCAGGGAACAGGGAGAAAAGCTTCCAAACTATAATTTAAGAAGGAATGCCAAGAGACAGAATATAAGAGCAGACAAGGAAATAAGCAGATTAATCTAAGAGACTCAATATTTGAACAGTAAAAAAAATAAGAAAGGAAAGTAAATAATGGGGAAATATAGATAATAATAATTTCCTAGAACTGAAAAATATTAATTTCTTGACTCAAGGTACCCAACAAAAGTATGACACATTGTGACAGACATTATTATGAAATTGCAAACTGTCAATAATATAAAAAGATCCTAACATTTCCCAAAATGAGAAAAGAGGGTTACATGCAAAGTTCAAGAACCAGTCAGGAAAAGGATTTTTCTACTGCAGCCCCAGAACCTAGCAGATGGAAAAAAATCATCAACATTATGAAATTAAAAGACATCCGACCTAGATTTGTTTAATTAAAATGAAGGAAAACTAGGGGCCAGCAGGTGGTGGGGTGGTTAAGGCGCTGATTTCCACATGGTCAATCACTATTCGAGTCCTGAGCGAGGTGGCTTGAAGATCACACTAGCGTGTGTGTGTGTGTGTGTGTGTGTGCGTGCCCAAAATCCTGAGAGAATGGAGGAGAAGGGATTGCAGCATGGCCATTCCCTCTGGGGGCACTTTCTCAGTTTCCTTCTCTCTGTCTCTCTTTGTCTCTTTCTTTGGTGCACACACATGCCCTATAACAAAAACCTAATATGAAAAACAAAATGAAGGAAGAATAAAGACATATTCAGACATGTAATGTCTCAGAATATTTTTTTCCCTTCTTACACACTCCTTCTTAGCAAGCTAGCCAGAAGAGGTATCACACTAAAATAAGGACTAAATTAAGAAAGAGGAAACAGGAAGCAGAGGGACTCATACAGCAGAAGAAAGATATTAAATGATATTAAGAAATCTTCTGCCCTAAAAAGCAGCCAAGGAGGGGTGTCACAGAGGAGAGGTCTCTTCACGACAGGCAGACTGTGGAGCCTAGCTTCCAATGCCAGATTCTACAGCGTCCGTGTGGTTCCTAGGAGGAGAAAATGCTGAAGTCCATAGCTGAAAGACAAGTACTGCCACTTCCGGCCCAGCTTCTGTCTTTCTGTGCACATAGCACACCCGCAAGCTTGGTGAGCGTTCCTAACACTCACTAGACTTTCTGAAAGAAGTGTGGCAAGCACCAGCGTCACAAACGGATGCAGTAGAGAAGGGCACGGGTGCTCCCTTGCTCAGTGAGAGTGGTATTATGACAGGGAACAGAGTGTACGGTGGACAGATGGAGCACAGTTTTTGGAAAAAGACCAAGATGAGAAAGAAGATTACGCTGAGACTTGAAATGCTTTGAGCCCAACTGCATATCTAAGAGAATGTTGGCTGTTAAGAGATGCACGCATTGCGGGACCAGCAGTTAGCATAATGGTTATGTCGCTGGACTCCCACATAGTCGACCGCGGTTCGAGTCCCGGACCTGGTGGCTTAAAACTCACGCCGGGCACATGTGTGTGCATGCCCAAGATCCCAAGAGGAGAATGGAGGAGAAGGAATTGCGGCGTGGCCATCGCCCCTGGGGGGTGATTTCTCGCTTTCTGTCTCCCTGTCTCTGTCTGGCGAGCGCACGTGCCCTATAGCAAAAACCTCTCCAAAAAACAAGATGGGGGTAAAGTTTCCACTTCTTCCTTTTACTGGAAATCAACCCAAGACAACCAGCAGAATAAAAGAAACTAGGAGTTTTCTTTTATTGCTGAAACTTCTAGTCTAAAACTAGTGGAAACAGGAAGAGAATAGAGAACGTACCGGAAGTTCACGAAGGGCAGAAAGGAAGTGGAAAGAGGAGGTCCACTGTTACAGATGCCAGAAAGAGATGATAAATACGAGGCGACTTCAAAAAGTCTGTGGGAAAATAGAACTAAACCATGAGTTTATTTGGGTGCAAAAAAATTGAAATTCACGCATGTTTTTGTAATAACGAATTTTCTATCAACTTTTTGAAGACTCTACTCACAAAAAGTATACTTTCTAAAGACAGAAACACACTCTGAGATGCAAAATCAGTCTTTTGTTTTTAACTGAATCAATGTGGTATGCAGATAATAGCAGGTTCCTTGGGGCTAGTTTTGATATGAAACTTGAAAAGACAAGGTTGAACTCTGTAGGCAAGACATAATTTCAAATAATAGTCTACCTTGTGGGAGAGAGAACAGCGAGACCTGTAAAGTGAAAAGCCCTATAGCTGCCTTTTTCCTTTATGGAGGTGAACTAAAGGCTATAAAAAGTCCTATTTTAGGGACCAGCAATTGGCATAATGGCTATGTTGCTGGATTCCCATGTAGTCCACTGCGGTTCAAGTCCCAGACCCAGTGGCTTAAACTCACGCCAGGCGCATGTGCATGCGTGCCCAAGATCCCAAGAGGAGAATGGAGGAGAAGGGATTGTGGTGTGGCCATCTCCCCTGGAGGGTGATTTCTCTCTTTCTGTCTCTCTGTTTCTCTCTCTTTCTGGCAAGTGCACGTGCCCTATAGCACAAAAAAAAAAAAAAAAAAAAAAAAAAAAAAAAAAAAAAAAAAAAAAAGTCATACTTTAAAGTCAGAATCAAAAGAAAATTTCTGCTCAGCTAATGCATACAAAATTGCAGCTAAGAAAAATGCAGATTAAATCAATTCCAGAGTCCTAAAGCACAGTAGAATCAAGTTAAAAGCAATTTAACATAGAACTCAAAATAGCTAAAGTAGAGCCCTTGAATGTTCACAACACAAAGTCATGATAACTGTTAAAGATGATGGATGTGTTTATTGCTCTAATTTGATTATACACATTGTATGAATATATTGCAAAGTCAAACTGTATCCCATAAATATGTACAACTATTTGATGGCAATTAACTGTTAAAAAGCATTTCACAAATATAAGAGATTAGATTAAAACTCAAAAGAACACATGATGTTCTTTTATTAGGAAAATGTAATACAAAAAGATGCTGTAATGAAGTTACTAAATTTCAAAGACAAAAAAGTCCTTTGGGGAGCTATGTAAAAATATTAAGACATTTACAAAGGAAAGAAGATAATAAGCCTGACCTCAGATTTCCCAAGAGCAAATTTCAAGCCAGAAAGTAATGAAGCAATGCTTATAAAATTCTTAGGAAGATAAATTGTGACTAAAGAATATTTTACTTACTCAAAACGGAATTTAAGTATAAAGACAAGAAATGCACATTTTGAATATCTGATGGGCTCTTCTTGTAGAAAATACTAGATGATGAACTTTAGTCAGCCAAATAATATGGGAAGAAACAACAAGATTGATTTTGAGAATGATTCTTTCTTACAAAGATTAAAGCCAATGGGGGGATTGTAGTAACAGCAAGGAATGAAACCTTGAGAAAAGAACTGGTGGCATGACTACATACTCATGTTCTCTGAATTCACTTATTCGTTATAGCGAGGAGTGAAAAGATACCGCTGGAAGCTGATAAATCAAGTAAAAGTAATAGAAGTTTAGTTGGTAACACAAAGGTAAATGCCAGGAAAAATAGCAACAAAAATCGAATAGAGGAGCAAAGAAGAAAAAGAAAATATACTATTGGGCCATCAGGAATATCATGATGCATTCTGGTTTTTTCTTTTCTTAATTTAATTTAATTAATTAATTTATTTATTTACAATTAAAGTATGAATTTATTTTGGTACAAAAACTTTTTTGAAACTCATACATAGTTTTCCCATTACACGTATTTCCATGAGCTTTTTTTTTTTTTTTTTTTGGAGAGGTTTTTGCTATAGGGCATGTGCGCTCGCCAGAAAAACAGAGACAGAGAGATAGAAAGCGAGAAATCAACCCCCAGGGGGAATGGCCACACCGCAATCCCTTCTCCTCTATTCTCCTCTCGGGATCTTGGGCACGCACGCACGCACGCACATGAGCCCAGCATGAGTTTAAAGCCACCGGTCCCAGACTTAAACCGCGGTTGACTACATGGGAGTTCAGCGACATAGCCATTACTCTAACTGCTGGTCCCTCCATGAGCTTTTTTACTTCTGAAACATTTTTTTAATTAATTAATTTACATTCATTCCCTAAGCATCATCACAGCATACAAAATGTGGTTTCCCATTCAGAATATACTGCATAGTGGCTTAATCATGCATGTTGTCATCAAAAATTTTCCATTTCTAGTTTCATAGATGTATATGTGTGTGTGATACATATATATATATATATATATATATATATATATATATATATATATATTTTTTACCCCTTATATATGTGTGTGTGTGTGTGTGTGTGTGTGTGTGTGTATATATATATATATACACTACCCCTATTTCTGACCCTCTTGTCCCCACCCTCCTCCCACACCACACTATCTCTGGTGTCTACAGTTGTTTTCCATTCCTTTTTACCCCACATTTTATTGATCACACACTTTCTTAAATAATCTAACTACTTTCAATAGCAAGTTCAACTGGTAATTTTAAGAAAAGTAGTGTTTTTTGGTTTTTTTTTTTTGGTTTTTTTTTTTTTTTGAAGAGGTTTTTGCTATAGGGCGCGTGCGCTCGCCAGACAAAGAGAGACAGACAGAGACATAGAAAGTGAGAAATCACCCCCCGGGGGGATGGCCACGCCGCAATCCCTTCTCCTCCATTCTCCTCTCAGGATCTTGGGCACGCACGCACACGCGCCCGGCGTGAGTTTAAGCCACCGGGTCCAGGACTCGAACCGCGGTCGACTACATGGGAGTCCAGCGACATAGCCATTACGCTAACTGCTGGTCCCAAGAAAAGTAATTTTAACTTTAATAAATCAAAGAAATGCTAAGGAATTTGCTTAAAACTTAAAGCCAGGAAACAGGTTAGGATTCTGTTCAAATAGTAGGTACCATATGAGCCTATTGACAGCTCAAGACAGGACAAAAATCCTTAAAATCGGAAAACAAAGCCTAGAAGAAAATCAGCAATGTTTACTCAAAAGTCATAAAATGCTATTTCACCCAATTCAGTCTCATGTACTTAATCTATCTTCTGTTGTGGTTCGATCTTCCCAATTAAATTCTGGGATATAATATTAAACTCCAGACTTGTCCCTATCATTAAGTTGGCCATTTTCTTAGTTTTTGAACTCTTATTTCTGTGTTCCTGTATTTAGTTCTCCTGGTATAACACTCCCTTGAGAACTTCTTGGAGATCTGGTCTGGTGTTGGTAAATTCTTTCAGACTTTGTTTAATTGAGAATGTTCTTGTCTTTTCTTCCCATATGAGGCATAATCTTGCCAGGTACAGTATTCTTGGTTGAAATTGCTTTTCCCTGAACACTTTGAATATATTTTCCCATTCTTTCCTCACTCGCATTGTTTCTGATGAGAGGTCCGCTGTAAGTCTGCTGGGATATCCTTTGTAAGTAACTTGCTGTTTCTCTCTTGCCAATCTTAGTATCTTGTCTTTGTCTGTGGTTTCTGTCAATCTGTCTATAGTGTGTCTTGGAGAAGATCTTCTTGGGTTGATTCTATTTGGGGTCCTTTGTATTTCTTGGGACTGGATCTTTGAGTGCCTCTCTAGGTTTGGAAAGTTTTCTTGCAGGATTGCATGGAACAGAATATCAATGCCTTTCGCCTTCTGGGATACCAATCACATGGATGTTTGGACATTTAATGGTATCTAGTATTTCTTATATATTATTCTCATTTTGGGGGGCCATTTTCTCAGTCTTCATGGTGGATATTTTTAGGCCAGCAATTTTCTCTTCTATGTCTGAGATTCTATTTTCTGTATGATGTGGTCTGCTTTTAATATTTTCAAGGGAGATTTTGACTTCCAGTATTATAGCCTTCATCTCTAACAGGTCCATTTGATTCTTTTTTAAAGTGTGTATTTCCTCTTTTAGATCTTGCAAGAATTTCCTCACCTCCTGAAACTCATCAGCCTCTTTCTCCTGCCTCTTCCACAGTTCATTGTCTCTCTTCTCTTCCATCTCTGTTAGCTTTGTCATTATGAATATTCTAAATTCTTTAGCAGACATTTCTATGATTTCCACTGAACTGTCTGTGGATGAAGAGGAGTTATTCTTTTCCCTTGGAGGAGAGGTATTTTCCTGCTTTCCCATATTTCTTGTGACCCTGTGGTGATTTTTAGTCATCTGATGGATGATGTGTTTCTTCCTAATTCTTGAAATTCAGTCTGAACGTTCAGGAGTGTGCAGAAGGAAGTGATCTGGAATCTCTTTGCCATTCCGTTTTTATCCCTTTATGCAGCAGATTCAGTGGATATTGAGAAATATGTTAACCCTAATAGTATTTGAATGTTTAGTTATGGTTCCCTTAGATCCATCTAGAAACACAGTGAATGGAGATTGAGGAGCAGAGTGATGAGATTTGAAGGCTTGCCCCTTGCCTCTCCACTCGAATCTGGGGGCTGGAGGCTGAATTATCAATAAAAAAATCTTCATTTCTCTTTTTTCCCTGAAATCACTAGTTCTCAAGAGCCATGGAGGAGTCTTCTTCTTCATGATGCGTTCTTGCATAGAAAAATACATCATGACTTTCCCAACCTAACAATTTGTGACTGCTCACAGTGTGTAGCTGATAGAATCTTTCTAAACAAATAGAATATTTAAAACTTTAACCTATGTTATGGTTATAACAGTGATCTTTATATAAAAAAAAATACTTTTCAAAGTGTGATAATAAACACACACATTCGAACATCACAGAACACATTTCAGGGTAGATATTACAACACAAAGGCATAAATAAATGGACAGAACTACACCAACATGGCAATGGCCAGTGATGTGCTGGTAGATGCCAAACAACGTCCTTGGGGTAAGGAGACATGACAAAACACCTTGACTGCAGTTTTGCAGGTTTCCACAGTGCACGTACTACTATGTGGCCAGCGTCTACCTGCAAACTTGGCGTGGCCAAATGTGGAATTGGGAGGGATGGACACTGTCAGCTCTACTGAGTGGTTATGGGCTTGCTCTTGCATAGCTCTGGTGGAAGTACTCTTTGAAACCGGCAAAGGAAACTTCTGGAAGGGATGGCAAAGCTACACAAACTTAATGTTATAAAGACACCTCTTAATACAAAGTGATGGAAAACTTCAAAACTAAAATAGTGGGCAAATGTACACCACGCAAGTAGGAAACAGTCCTGGGGAGTGGGATCGCTCTCTTACCTCAGTTAGTTAGATCAACGTGAGGGAAACAGTATCAGATGCACTGTCTTAAAGAGCACTTTTCAGTGGTGAGCATACAGATACATAGACACAAATTCGTAACAACAAACTACGAATATCATAAGCAGGAGGAGGCCACCCTGTGGTGGCTGAGGTGCATGGCCAGCCAGGGTTTGATGGCAGGCTGGGAACACCAGGGCACCTGTAGTCTTTGGTGGTGGAGGGGTGGTGGTGAGCGGAGGTGGAGGGTAGGGTGCAGGGGGAGGCAGGAAGGTCTCAGTGTGGCCAGACCTTGTAAAAAATAAAAAATAAAGAAATACCCGTTACTCTCTCCTTCCAGTGGTGGCACTCTCTCCTTCTTTCTCTCTCTCTCACAAAGAAATCATAAAATAATCGAAGCAAGCATCCAACTTCAGAAGTCAGAAAATGCACAGCAAAATGAATACAAGGAAAGTAGACAGAAGAGATTGGTAAAAGACATGGCAGATATATAATGAATTAAAATTTAAAAAAAGAATAATTTTTAAAGGTCTGTAAGGTCGTCCTTTGCAAAGCAGAGTAAGAAATAATAAAATAGATCTTTTGTTCATCTAAAATTTTTTAAAGGAAAAATTCCTTATGTGAACTGAGATATAATAGAGGAAGTAATTGCAGACAACGGTGACCTGGGCAGAACCAGAAGAGACTACTTTGTTAAACTCTGCGCAACTAAATTTGAAAACTTGAATGATATATAACGTTGTAATAAAATTAGTTTTTTAGAAGTCTTTACCATAAACTTATTTTAAACTTCTCAAAGAACTGTTTTTCCCAAAATACTGTGCCATTTAAGTTTCTCAGGGAACCATTTTTTAAGCTGATTTCTTTCTCCCATGAGTGAGAGAGACGGCAGCTCCAACATGATCTCTTAACACCACAACGCATCCCAGCCTCACCCAGATCATGGGCAGGCGCATGCCCGGTGGGTTCCAGGAGGTCTCAGACACGAACCCCAAACCTTCCCATGCGGGTTGTTTCAAAGAGCATGGCATTTTATCCTGAGGACTGTCCAGCTTGATGTGAATCTATTTCTAAATCTTAAAAAAGCAGATGGTTGCGATGTTATTTGAACTGTTGCAGAACACAGAAAAAGAAGTTTCTAGTTTGTAACTACTTCAGAAAAAGACGTGGTAGAGAAAGAGACCATAGAATAATCTTATTTAGGAATACAGATAGACAATTCTAAGGCAAGTATTAGCAAACAAAACAGTGTATTGGAAGGTTAATTATGTATGACTAAACCTGGCTTACCTTAGGAATAAAAAGACTGGCTTGATATCAGAAAATCTGCTAGTATAAATTACCTCATTATATATTGACAAATATTATTCTTTTTTTTTTTTTTTTTTTTTTAGGTTTTTGCTATGGGGCACATGCGCTCACCAGAGAGAGACAAAGAGAGAAGAAAAGTGAGAAATCATTCCCCAAAGGGGATCATTATACCTCAATCTCTTCTCCTCCATTCTCCTCTTGGGATTTGGGCACACATACACATGCTTGGCATGCTTTTTAAGCCGCCTGGTTCAGGATTCAAACCCTGATCAGCCAACTACGAGTCCAGCACTTTAACCACTACACCACCTGCTAGTCTGACAACTATCATATTACTGATCATTTTCTTAACACTGAAAAGCCATTTGATAAAATTCAGAACATGTTTTGGATAAAAGCTTCTGAACTATAAACAGCAGATATGGCATTAATGTGATCAAATATATTTACTCTATCCCTACGCCGGCATTTATGTTAAATGAGGATAGATTTGAAACATTTCCGTTGAAATCAAGAGTAAAGACACAAAGGTAAATTCCGTAGCACTAGATAACATTCCACCTTACAAGCTGTATAAGAGCATAGCAGGATAGCAATGGAAAGAAATACAAATTAAATATTTTCTTTAACTCTCTAGAGTAATTCTATTTTGAGAAGAATGAATGACAGTGAGAGATGCCCAAAAATAAACTGTAGTCAAACGAGCTTTCATTATCATGCCCGAGTGCATTCCACACAGTGATGCCTGCCCACGAAGCTTTGTCGTTCACCTATTTAAGGTTTAAGGGAGTAAAAGAAGATAGAAGCCTAATTAGTTTTCGAGCTATTGTATATCTGCAGGAAAAATAAATAAATAAAAATAAAAGAATCCATGGGACCAGCAGTTGGCATAATGGCTATGTTGCTAGACTCCCATGTAGTCAATCGTGGTTCGAGTTCCGAACCCGGTGACTTAAACGGCCGGGCGCATGTGTGTGCGTGCGTGCCCAAGATCCCAAGAGGAGAATGAAGGAGAAGGGATTGCGGCATGGCCATCCCTCCGGGGGGTGATTTCTCACTTTCTGTCTCTCCATCTGTCTCTCCGGCAAGCCCACTTGCCCTATAGCAAAAACCTCACCAAAAAAAAAAAAAAATCCTGACCAAAGTCTCATACCTTGTACAAAAATTATCTCAAAATCATTCACAAAAATAAACATAAAATGTGAAATTATAAAATTTTTAGGAAAAAAAGAAAAAAATCATTAGAACCTAGCAAGCAAAAAGTTCTGAGATCTACTGCCAAAAGCATCATCCATTAAAAAGAAGCTGATAAACTTCACCAAAGTTAAAAACTTTGACTCTGTTAATGTTCGTATTAAGAGGATTAAAAACAAGCTACAGAGTGGAAGAAAATACTCACAAAATATACATCTGACAAAGATCTAGTGCTTAGACTATATAAAGAACTCTCAAAACTCAATAGTAAAAGGGCAAATATGAAAATGAAGAGGATATTTCACTGAAGAAGATGCACAAGATTTTATTTAACGTTATTTATTTTATTGTGACCAGAGTGGGACAGAATGAGGGGGAGGGGTGAGTGAGAAAACAAGCTACCCGGCCCGGGATTCGAACCACAGTTGACCATATGGGAGTCTAGCACCTTTAACCACCAACTCACCTGCCAGCCCATGCACAAGATTTCAAATTGGCACGTGAAAAGATGTTCACAGAGACCAGCAGTTAGCGTAATGGCTATGTCGCTGGACTCCCACGTAGTCGACCTCGGTTCACATCCTGGACCCGGTGGCTTAAAACTCACGCCAGGCGCGTATGCGCGCGTGCCAGAGATCCCGAGAGGAGAATGGAGGAGAAGGGATTGCAGCGTCCCATCCCCCCTTGGGGGTGATTTCTCGCTTTCTGTCTCTCTGTCTCTCTCTGTCTTTCTGGCAAGTGCACGTGCCCTATAGCGAAAACCTCTTAAAAAAAAAAAAAAAAAAAAAAAGATGTTCACCGTGACTACCTCCTAGGGAAATGAAATGAAAACTACAATGAGATATCACTACATGGCGACCCGAATTACTAATACAAAAAAATAGCAACATCAAATGCCGGCGAGCATGCAAAGAAACTGGATCACGCATACCTTGCTGATGGGAACATAAAATTTTCAGCCGCTCTGGAAGCAGTGTGGCGGCTGCAGAAACACTAAGCATGCAACTACCACATGGCTCATCGTGGGCATTTATTTCAGGGAAATTATTTCTCGTATTCACATAAAAACCTGTGCACACATTTTATAGCAATTTCATGCATATTAGTCGAAACTGGAATCGGCCTGATATCCTTCGTCTGGGGAATGATTGAACAAACAGTATAGCTACAGCATGGGGTACTACTCAGCAGTAAAGGGGCAGGAACTCTGAGCAGGAAATGATCTGGGTACCTCTGCTGCCAGAAATGAAAAACACCACTCCCAAAAGGATACATATAATGGAAACACACATATAAAGGAAACATATAATGTTTCCCTTTATAGCATAAATTACAGTATTTATTTAATACTAAAGGGCACACCCATGTGCTCAAGACAGAGAAAAACTACTCCCCAAAGGGACATCCCACATCCCTTTTTCTTCCAAGGCTCCATGCTGCCAGGACCCTGGGTAGTGCAGGAGCGCCAGGTGTGAGGACCACTGGCCGGGACCCCGTGCAGGAGCGCCAGGTGTGAAGACCACTGGCCGGGACCCCCATGCTGTGTAGCACCTGAGGGCACTGTGGGGCCCGCCCTTACGTTATACGGTCGAAAGGACAAGAGTGCAGAGGTGGAGAACAGGTTAGTGGTTAGCATGATCAAGGAAGGGACAGACAAGGCGTGGCTATTAAAGAGCAGCCTGAGGGATTGTCTTTTATTTTTTTGCCATATGACACTTGCAATTGACAGAGAGACAGAGGAAAGTGAAAAATCACCCCACTCCCAGGTGAATGGCCATGCCACAGCCCCTTCTCCTCCATTCTCCTCTTGAGACCCTGGGAATGCACATATACCCACTCAGAGTGTTTTTTCAGGCCACCAGATGGGAACTCGAACTACAGAGCGGCCATGTGGGACCCACACGTTAGCTATCAGACCATCTGCTGGCCCAAGCACGTGGGACTCTTACGATGCTAGCAGTACTCCACGTCTTGACCGTGTCAATGCCAGTACCCTGGTTCTGTTACTGATGTTCAGTGTTGTAAGACGTTACCTATGGGAGAAGCTGGGTAGAGGACATAGATGATCTCGAGTATTTTTTACAACCATGGATAAACCTACAATTATCTCAAAATAAAAAGTTTAATTTTTAAAAAGCCAGCGGGGTATTTTTTTTTATCTTCAAAATGACAGTGCATACAGTGGGTGGTTAACATTTAACATGCACAATATTTGATGAAAACAATTTTTAAATTACAATGTTATTCTTTGAGCATCAGCTGTAGTTGCATTACTCACCAACACTAAGTCACCAAGATTTTTTTTAAAGAGCATCAAAACCAAGTTTGTTTTAAGAATATCTGAACCAATGGATGTTATCAAGTCCTTTAATAAAACTAAGAACATCTTCAAAAATTTAACATCTCACATTTACAACACTAAGAGTTTGATGTCTCAGCCTACACATGGAAATCAATGGGTCTCTGAAGAACATTGAAAAATATATCTTGTGTGGGGGCCAGCAGGTGGCATGGTGGTTAAGGGCCCTGGGCTCCCACATGTCCAATCACAGTTGGAATCCTGGATCTGGCGGCTTGCTTTCTCACTTTCCCTCTCACACACACATGCTGTCCCTGTCTGGTGAAATTAAAATAAAATAAATAAAGTTAAATAAATACACACACACACACACACACACACATATATATTTTTTATTTAAATATATTTATATATATATATATATAGTGGGACCAGCAGATGGCATAATGGTTACGTCACTTGACTCCCACATAGTTGACCACAGTTCGAGTCCCAGACCTGGTTGCTTAAAACTCACACCAGGCACATGTGTGTATGCACCCAAAATCCCTAGAGAATAATGGAGGGGAAGGGATTGCAGCATGGCCATCCCCCTGGTGAGTGATTTATCATTTTCTGTCTCTCTGTCTTTCTCTGTGTCTCTGGCAAGTGCACACACCCTATCACCAAAATCTCTCTTTCAAAAAAATAAAATATAAGTGTGTGTGTGTGTGTGTGTGTGTGTGTGTGTTTGTTCTAGGCTGTAGGGTAGCAGTTAGGGGAGCTGCTCCCACGTGGCCCACCACTGTTGGAATCCCAGCCCTGGTGCCTTGAAAAATATGTCAGGTGTGTGTGGTCGCATGTCCACAATCCTGATGAGAGGAAGGAATGGAGGAAAAGGGATTATGGCATGACCATACCCCACGGGGGGGGGGGGGGGGGGGGGGCTTTCTCTATCTGTCAAACACACATGCCCTCTGCCAATTAAAAAACCTTTTTTTTTTTTTTTTTACTGTTTAAAATTACTGTGGAATCTTTGTTTCAAGCAATAAAAAAGTAAAAAATGGTGCATTTGAAAAGTTCAAGTCCTTCTTAAACTGCAAGAAGACAAGATCAGTCTTAAAATCGAGGAATTTATTGTGAGATTTTCATTAACTATATATTATGCTATAAATTTACCAAGATCTTTAAAAATTTCTATCTTTGTATCAGTTAGACAAGGATAGGCTTAAGGACAGATTTAGAAACATACTGATTTTATACAGATGTTACATTATCCTGGAAATATTCATTTACGCTTTTCTACATAATCACAAATGGGTTAATCATGCAGATCTTTAAATTGGATCACAATTTATTAAACTGTGCTTATATAAAATCTTGCATTTTAAAACAAATTTATTCCATATTGACATATTATAATTGTATGGATTTATAGGGTGCAAAGTGATGTTGTCATTATTTTTTTTTCCAGCAGAGAATATCATTTGTGCATTTCCTAGGTTCATTACAAGGTTACATACCCAGGGACTCAGCAGGTGTCCTCAGGGCAGATGTCGAATAATGGGATTCAGGCCAGCATCTTGATACCACGTGTATTGGTGCCCGACCTGCCCGTGATGCAGGCAGGGAGGAAGCTGAGGAGCCCAGGCATTCAAAAAGCAGACTGGAGCTACCGCCAAATGTGCTCGGAGTCGGTGAGGATGTTGCTCAAAGTTCTTGCACGTCAGCGCTTCCAAGAAAATAAGTGCACACGCCCCAAAGCATCCTCTGCATTTGGTTTCCTGAGCTTTCCTTGCATTCTGTTTTTCTTCTGCCTTTTCTATGAGCCGTATCAACCGCTGCTGTTCCGCTCAACTCTTTCACAGTTCTATACAGAAAGGCAGATAGTCATGCGTCCTTCTGATATTTTCAATCCCGTATCTTTTTTTTTTTTTTTTTTTGGAGAGGTTTTTGCTATAGGGCGCGTGCGCTCGCCAGACAGACAGAGAGAGACAGAGAGATAGAAAGCAGGAAATCACCCCCCAGGGGGGATGGCCACGCCGCAATCCCTTCTCCTCCATTCTCCTCTCGGGATCTTGGGCACGCACGCACACGCGCCCGGCGTGAGTTCAAGCCGCCGGGTCCGGGACTCGAACCGCGGTCGACTACGTGGGAATCCAGCGACATAGCCATTACGCTAACTGCTGGTCCCAATCCCGTATCTTTTTAATTGCCATACTTCGTCAATAAGCATCCGGGTTTTGGCAACTTCTGGCTGAACAGCACTTAACGTATTATTGCCTTGCTCTGTATCCATGGGTTCCTCTGCAAGCTGTCTTGCACTCTTCTGTCTTCTGTTCATGTATCATTTTTCTGTCAGACACAATGGCCATTAAGTTATAGGGCACGTGTGCTCGCCAGACAGACACAGAGAGACAGAGAGACAGAAAGCGAGAAATCGCCCTCCAGGGGGGATGGCCACGCCGCAATCCCTTCTCCTCCATTCTCCTCTCGGGATCTTGGGCACGCACGCACACGTGCCCAGCGTGAGTTTAAGCCACCGGGTCCAGGCCTCGAACTGTGGTCCACTATGTGGGAGTCCAGCGATATAGCCATTATGCTAATTGCTGGTCCCCCTCACTGCACTCTTGTACCCTTTTCTCTATGACTGGCTGCATTGCGCTGATGCAATCATCTTGACTGCATGCACCTGAATCACCTTCCCGTAATCCGTCTGCCTTGCATAGTCTTCCATGAACAGGAACCGAACTGGCAACGCGAAAAGCATCTTCCTCTTTTGCTGATGTTTTTGCATCAAATTCAAACATTTGCCCTCTGGCAAAACTATCCCGCATTTGCCAAATCACATGGAGCTGCTCGGTACCAAACCTTTCACAGATGCATCAACACTTTGTGAAAATTCTTTAAATTCTGCTGTTTCCCCTACATGGACATGCCGTTGGGTGTAGTTCAATAGCTCACTCACTATGACTGAATTAATGACCTTTAAGAAATCAACGCTTCTGAGATCTTGACGTCAAAGTCTAGCGTCCTGAACCACAGAACCTGCTGGTTATTCTCCTGGCTGTCACTGGAAAAGAAAAAGTAATCCACGAACTGGCCTTAATTTTTCAAAGTTCTCAGGTTCTAAACTCCATATTTCTTCTACTTGGGCTCCTCCACAATGGAATCCTTTAATGAGCTCCGTGAAGACCCGGGTCACTTTCCATTCCCGGCCTTGCGAGTCATGCCCCCCCCTCCCCACGGGCCCTGGCTCCCCTTCTCCCTCGCTGCCCCCACCCTGACTGCTGCAGGCCACCCCTCCTACTTCCCGCCCTATGTTGTGATTATTTTAATGTGGAATAATTAGATCCAAGCTAGTTAACATACTCAGTTTTTTAGATGATGCACAGTGTGGTAAATATAGCTAATAATAAAGTACTGTGCATTTCAATATAACTAAAATAGTAAATTTTGAGTGTTCTCATCACAAAAAAGTTAAATATTTGAGACAATAGGTATGTTAATTAGCCTGATTGAACCACTGAATGAATGTAATTAGGAAAAGTTTTAGGACTAATTCAAACTTTCATATTCACTTTTATGAAAAGATGAGGGTTTTTTCTTGTTTAGATTTTTGCCATGGGGCATGTGGGTTCACTGGAGAGAGACAGAGAGGGAAAGTGAGAAATCACCCTCCAGGAGGAGCTCATGCCAAGCGATTTTCAAGCAGCAGGTCCGTACTCCACGTGCAGTCTGCCCTGTGGGATCCAGTGCCTAAACCAGCACTCCCCCACCCCCCGCTGACCAGGGACATGCGTCTCTTATACTAGCATCTCCGACGACCCATCTGTTTTTACTGCACAGGTAAGGAGGGGTAAATTGCTAATGAAACAAGACATTTGCCATTCCTTCAACTAGACTTGGAACTAAAATCATTTAGTATATTTACATTAGCAGGAATCTTATTGTGTTAGTTATTTTTAAATAAAATGAGTTATATTTAAAATAGGGTTGTATAAATAATCTGTTGTGAGAATGTGTTATGAGAATGGCATATGGACTCCCGAGAGGGAGATGAGAAAACGAACTACAAAGGGAAAAGCGGATTGGTCGGGCCCAGAGGACCTGAGTGGCTGGGTGGGCAAGGGCGCGCCCTCTTGCGGTCACAGCTGCTCCTAGCTGGTTGATTCCGGGAACCCACGCTGTCCACCGCTCGCCCACCCGCGTGGTGACATGACAAGGGTTTCCCCTTTATTCCAGCAGGTGCACATTCAGTCACATTGTGTTCCAAGCCGCCCCGGTCAGGCAGCAGTTACTGGCGCTGCAGCAAGACGGAGAAACCCCAACACCAGCTTTGATGGACCACAAGCGGGAGTCAGTCGGTCCCTAGGGCGCTGCACCTCGGAGGGGCGTGGCCACTCAGGGGCGGGCCGGGCCGGGGCGGGGCCTGTCGCCCAGGAAACTGTCTGGGCTTCCTTGCTCCACTTTCCTTTGAACTGATGCGGTGGACCCCCGTGGAGTTCCCGCCCCTGGATGCCAGCGGGGGACCGAGGAGGGAGCTCTCTGAGGCTCGGGGTCTCCGAGACCCTGCGGCAAGGAGGCTGCAGCCAGGCTGGGCTGAGAGCAGTGGACCCCCCACCCCACTCTTGCCACGCCGCCAGAACGGCAGGGGAGGTGGAGCTGATGCACTGACAGGTCTCTTACAGATGGAGGGTTGCATTCCCCTAGTGTAGACGAAGCAGAAGCGGATGGGGCAGAGAGCTGAGGCTGGGCGTGGGCGGGACCGGCAGGTGGCGTTAACAGTTACGTCGTTGGACTCCCATGTAGCCGAGCGCCGTCCCAGTCCTGGACCCAGTGGCTTCAAACTATCGCCGGGCGTGCGTGCCCAAGATCCCAAGAGGAGAACGGAGGAAAAGGGTTTGCAGTGTGGTCATTCCCCCCTGGGGGGTGATTTCCCGCCTTCTGTGGCTCGAGCATGCTCCCTATAACAAAAATCTTTCTGAATAAAAGGTCTCTCCTCACCCTCTGTCTGGGACTGGTGCGCAGAGAGAGGACTGACGGGGCTTGAAAGCCGAGGCTGGAATAAACGCCACAGCTCAAAACAGAGTGAGGAGGTGAGAAAGAAGGGGTGCGGTGGCCTTGGGGCTGGCCACATGGCAATGCCCTCTTTTCCTTTCACTTCTTGAGAGTTTAAGCAAGTATACACAGGCCACAGATATGTTTTTCAAGCCACCGAGTCAGGGACTCCAGCCATCCTAACCCACTGCCACCAGCTGGCCCAGGCTTGTTAGGATCTGAGCTTCTCTATACAGAGCCCAGTATTAGTGAGGGGCCTTGAAAAGGGGGCTCTGTTCCGGAATCTGTGGGGCAGCCGAGCATTTGCTGTCACTCTCCCAGTGCGGGGTGGCTTCACTGGCATGGCTGCAGTTTGCTTTGATAGCGCCCGTCTTTTCTTGATTGATTCCATCTTAGTACACTCTGGTTCTGCGCCTTCCACTAGATAGAGCTGACTTGGTTTGAGTCCCCTCACTAAGAGTTTGCTTTGCCTGCTCTCTGCCTGCCTGCCCTCAGGAATCTCGGTTTCAGCTGTGCTCCCAAAGGGCTTGGCCTCAGAACCTGGGCCTTCAGTCCCCTGAGAAGCTTGGAAGTGACTGAAATGAGGCGATGCCCATCAGTACGGCAGGACCTACTTTCACGTGGACACTTGACTTTTTTATTTTTGAGAGAGATTTTTGCTATAGGGCACATGAGCTCACCAGAGAGTCAGAAAGAGCCAGAGAGACAGAAGGTGAGAAATCACCCACCACAGGGGGGGATGGCCACACCACAATCACTTCCCCTCTGTTTTTCTCTCAGGGTTCTGGGCACACACACATGCGTGCCCAGTGTGAGTTTTAAGCCACAGGGTCCAGGATTCGAACAGCTGTAGACTACATGGAAATCCAGCGACACAGCCCTTATGCCATCTGTTCTTCCTCATGCTTGACTTCTTAAGCAATGAAGAAAACTTTGAGTGGAAAAGCCAGGGTAATTTGAGCTGAGAGACTCTCTAGCACCAGCTCAAATTACTGCCTTTCTGATTCTGAGGCTCCCTTTTCTCTCAGCTTACAAAGACCAACGTCTGTGCAACAGCTCCTGCCACCCATGGTCAAAGCAGCACTTGGACGTGGGATTGAGGTCTCTTCATCGAAGCTTGAGAAATGCTTGGGAATCTTGAAGCATTACAGGAGTGGTGACTGGTGCCTTGGACGATGGAACCTGGAATTACAGGTTTCCTGCAATTTCCAGGAAGTTGAAGCTAAAACATTCCTCCTGGCACCCAGTAAGGCGTATAGATGTGCACCCAGAAAGGCTAGCTTGGGCTTGTCCTTCTCTTTGGCTTCTGTGTTCTTTGTTAGGAGGTTTGTAACTAAAAATTCAACATATTTAAGATACATGACTCTTTAGGTTATGCACTTAAGTGAGCTTTGGTATTGTGTGTCTTGTAAGGAATTTCTCTATTGCTAAGTTGGTGACCTTACAGACATACAACTGTTTGTACTGTTCTTCTAGTGTCCTGAGACCTGTAGTGTCAGCCTCTTTTATTTTACAGATGTTAGTACTTTGTGTCTTCTCTCTTCTCAGTCAGATTAGAGCAGCCTGGGCATTTCTGACGTGCTGAGCTAGACAGTCTTTTTTGTGTAGGATTCGTCTGCACATTCTAGGGTTCCTTTTCTACAGAGAATGATGTGTTTAACAGTGTCCTGGACCTCTATACCCACTATGCTAGTATCGGTAGCACTGTGCCCTGACCCCTTACTCCCAAGTCTTCTCTAACAACCAGCAAGGTCTCCACACATTGCCACATGTCTCCCGAGAGGCAAAACCACCCCTGGTTCAGAACCACGGCTTTAGGCTACTTTATCTCTGTTATCGTGTGTCTTATTATTGTATTTCTAGCATTTCCATTTGACGTATACATCTATTCACATTGTTGTCCATCTTTTCTACTAGAACCTTTAGTATATATGATCAGTATATTAAAGTGGTGCCAGCAGGTGGCGTGGCGGTTGAAGTGCTGGACACTCCCACATGGTTGACTATGGTTTGAGTCCCAGACCTGGTGGCTCACTTTCTCACTTTTCCACTCTTGCTCTCTTTCTCTCTGTGTCTCTCTGGTCAAATTAAAATAAGAATGAATGAATAACTTTATATATATTATTTTATATATGTATTTGTGTGTGTGTGTATATATATATATAATATTATATGTATTTGTGTGTGTGTGTGTGTGTATATATAATATTATATATGTGTGTGTGTGCGTGTATATATATATATATATATATATACACGCACACACGTAATTTAAGGTTATTTAAAATTTCCTCTCTCTCTTCAGTAGATGGTATAATAACTATATCACTGGACACCCACGTAGTCAACTGCGATTCGAGTCCTGGACCTAATGGCTTAAACTCAGACCGGGCTTGTGTGCGTGTGTGCCCAAGATCCCGAGAGGAGAATGGAGGAGAAGGGATTGTGGCGTGGCCATCCCCCCTGGGGGGTGATTTCTCGCTTTCTGTCTCTCTTTCTGTCTCTCTGTCTTTCCAGCGATCGCATGTGCCCTATAGCAAAAACCTCTCAAAAAAATTTCCCTCTCATAGTTCTAACACAGGTTATCTTTGAGTTGGGTTCTGTTGGTTGCTTTCTCTCTTGACAATGAGGTTTGTTTTTCTTCCTTTTTAAGTGTGCCTCAGAATCTTTTATGCCATGCATCTTGGAGAGATGAAAAGAACCTATGCCCCCAAATAAGCATACTTCTTCTGCTAGGCCGGTGATGTGAGGTGTGACGTCAGCCTGCTAAGTAGTTACGCTTTGTTTGGGCTTTATTGTTCCACCTTCAGGGACCCATCAGTTCCAGTTTCCTCTAGTTTTACCTTATGATTAAGGTGAAGTGCTGGAGGGGTGTTCTCAATGTTGCACTCCATGCTCAGTTTCTAGCCTTCCCCCTTAGCCTGTCTCACAGAGGGGTCTTTCTCCATGCATTTGCCTTTATCCTGCCTGTTTCACGGGGCTTGCTATCTTGGTAGTGGGGACCAAGGGACTCTGGGTCATCCTAGTACAACCCAAGTTTTAGACAAGCCTTACAGGTCTGTCCGGGCCTCAAGAGGGGGGATTTCTTAGCCTGTCACTCTCTATGACAGACACCTCTTCTGTATCTTCAGTGGATCTTCAGAGGATGAGAGTCTCCTAACCCTCTTCAGTGTAAAATCCTCTAATTGTACTGACATGGGCTAGACCCAAGGCTGTTTCCTGCCCCTTGGCACCCAGAATTAGAAGGTTTATGTCCTCCCCTACTCCCACCTTTACCTAATTTGGAGGCGTTTGACCTGTGCCCCTTACCCAATGGTTTAAATCTATTCTTTATAGATACGGAAGGGCTTGGGCAGGACTTTTGCCTTTCCACAGTGAAAGCTTACTCTCCTTCAGTGGACTGTCACCACCAAGGGAGGCTTCTGTGGGCCCCTGCCTATCTGTTTTATCAGGACTCCACAGGGACTATAGAGAAGAGACTGAACATGAAAGCAAGCTTCCTTTGTGGCAAAGGCTCATGGGATTTTATACACACATGCTAAGCCACACTTGGCCTTTCGAAATTCATTAATAATGTTAGCTGAATTCTTACTGGCTTACATAGTACTTTAATACCTCTTCTTCATGGGACCAGCAGATGGCATAATGGTTACAGTGCTGAACTCCCATGTAGTCAACTGCAGTTCGAGCCCCAGACCCGGCAGCTTAAAACTCACACCAAGCACATGTATGTGCTTGTACAAAGTCCTGAGAGGAGAAGTGGAAAAGAAGGGATTGCAGTGTGTCCATCCCCCCTGCCTTGAGGTGATTATTTCTTTTCTGTTTCTCTGTCTCTCTATCTCTCACAAAAATCTCTAAGAAAAAAAACCTTCACTACTCATATCCTATTTCTTCAATCTCAAAGAGCTCACGCTACTTGACTAGTCTGTAACCCAATCTGGGGTAACCACCTGTTCCAGATCCTATGGAGTTTCACAGACTATAGGGCTTTTAGTGCTAAAACTTAGAAAGTCTAGTTGGTCACCCTAATTTCAGCTCTCTGATGAGTTTAAGAAAAATATTTTTTGTGTTTTTTTCTGGTTGTGAGGGTAGGAGCAATGCTCTTTCTAGATCTCTACATCTGAGGCAGAAGCCAAATTACCAAAATATTTATACTTGTTGAATATGGACAAAAGTGGCTCTTGAGATAGTGAGAAACCATATGGGCAAACATCTGTTTCTTACTATAAAGTAAGGAGGGGGGGGGGGGGTTCCTGTGAAGTCTTACCTAAAATAGAGAATAAGCAAGATGAGTTCCGTTTCTGCCATTCTTCTGTCTGTCAGCAGCAGATTTTTCTGACTGCTTAGATGAACCCTAACTGAAGAGGTAGATCTACACCTATTGCTTCTACAAATGTACTGAATAACCAACTATTCGATAGTACCAGACTTGCACTTTAGAGCACCTCAGACATATTTTTGAGAAAACACACACACACACACACACACACACACACACACACACACAAAAACTATACCCTCTCTAGAGGAGAAGGAAGAAGACTGAGTGCAATCGTAAGATTTCAGTAACAAGAACGTTGATCGCCTTTGGGTCAATGTGTGTGTGTGCGGTGTGTGTGTGTGTGTGTGCGCACGCGCACACATACCCATAAAATCTTGCTATCAGCTATCCGTTAATGTATTTGGTTTATGTTGACTTGATTTGTATGTCTGCTATTGTGTTTTTTTTTTTTTTTTATTTCAAATATCATGGGAGCCAGGAATATTTGTGACACCTACAGCCATCACTCATGGCTCTGTAGTAGGCATCCTCAAGGCAAGGCTCTGTATCTTATGGGATGATAAACTATCATTTGTTCAGTTACTTAATGGAGTATCTTTGAGTAGCGAAGAAAATGCGGCCTATCAATGAGCTTCTAGCTGTGAATGTAATAGCTTCCTGTTAATTACTCAAAACATTAATAGCTGCAAGGTTTACATGACTATAGAGATAATAACTAAGATGTGTGTAATAATAATAGTGTTTATTATATGTCAAATATTGTCCTAGAATTTTTACATTCACTAATACTTTGAATCTTTATATCGTTATGTTAAATATTTTATCCACAAAATGTAGATTAGAGAAAAGAAGAACAAGGAGGTTGAGTAGTGTGTTCAAGGTCACACTAAAAGCAAGTGGTGGCACCAGGCTAGAGCCCACGCAATCTATTTCCAGAGTTTTTTGTAAACACTATGATGACGTCAAAGACGTAGAGGAGGTAAAAATGTCAGCCTGAAGAACGGTGTATAGAGTGAGAGTTGGCGAGTGGAAAAAGCCGTTCAGGTAACATTTCGTGGCACGATGTAACACAACTGGATCCACATGGGAAGGGCCCAGGTGGGTGTCCTAAGATCTCCCTGAACATGCTAGGCCATATGCTTGCTCATGATCTGGGAAGGCTGAAACACATGAAGACTCTGTTGGGGTTATCTGTCTCTCTCTTCTCATGGAAGAAATAAATGAACTTTCAAAATAATGTTTGCTCTCGGGTCATGTACAATCAATGATGTACAGAATTCTAAAGATTTCATGCTAAGGAAAAAGATTCAGAAAATGGTACAGTGATGCCTTGGGCTCACTACAGCAGAGCATGAATTATGCAGACAGGTATATCATTTGATGGAAAAGCCATGGATTGCAGATGACCCAGTAATAGCGGAAGTGATAAAAAGATACACTGCAGGAAGATGTCTATCTTTCTGTGTAAAGTATTTGAATATTTTCAGTTTCAAAACTGAAAATTACTCAGAAGACACCTGTCATAGAGAAAAAGTGTAGGCCAAACATCTTAATCAGTCCCATGTATGATAAAGTGATTGAGAATAAAACTAATTAATGGTATGTACACAGAACTTTGGTTTGAAGATGACAACATGGATATTATCAACTCATGTAAGGCACCGTGATAGTCACAAATGACTAGGTATCCTGCAAACTTTGGTATCAGTTCTTGTCATCCAGAATAGAACAATCAACATGTGTATTCACAATTTTTGTGAAGTCTGTTGGCAGGGACTGTCTTAAAGGAGTAGAATGCTTTGAGGACTCTGTATTGGTTTTCTAAGACAAATGATCATTATAACAAATTTTATAACGATGTATAGGATGACGTCTTCTAGCTTAACATCCTCTTTATACCTACCGAGTGGCCTAGGAAGTTTTGTGTAGTCCATAAGTGGTCCTCACATATGTGTGAGCTTATATTCTCACAGAGGCAAAAGGGGATACACTAGTGCTATGGATGTAGAGAACAAGATTCAGGTTGTGTTGAAAGGTAGAATGCAGAAGTTCTGTGGAATGGTGCTTTTAAAGCTACTTTGTGATCCAAAAGGTAGTGTTTATAATCTGATATCATTTGTAGACCTCAATGAAAGGATACTATATGCTTTACTGTAGCACATTTGTCTTAAAGACAAACGAAACGGCCCATGTAATGTAACGAGCTCAACTGACTCGTGGTAATGGAGAATTTTCTACTCACAAGACATGAGGTAGTATGTGCTTTTGAGGAGCCAGTTGAGTATTTAACATATTGTTATCAAGGGAAAGAGGAGCATTGCTCCTATTGGATTGATCCCCTGTATTCCAAAGCTGTGGTTATGCCTTTTTAAATGATTGTTTTCTCAGTTGCGGTGATCCCAAAGAAAATTGGCCTTGAGGCTCAGTGAAGAATACGTTGCGAGTAAGGGACACAGAGGACATTGGATCAGAGGTTTTAGTATGTAGTAGAGGCTTTTCAAATCTCCCCAACTCCTCCCACGGCTTGTTTAGGCTATTAAAATTTAACATTTTACGTGCTCAGGGCAGGAAACTTACCAAATTTCTTGTCCCCTTAACTACATTATCCTGAAATTCAGTATATTAACTCAGATCATCGCAAAACTGCCTTTAATGAGCCAGACCATCTCGGTCTAACACCCAGAATCCAGAAATAACCTTTGCTAACCCATCAGGTACTGTCTTGACACATTGCCTGCAGTCAATGCCAGAATTATTAGGAATCATACAGTCATTTGCAACAGCTTAAGAAAGAGAAGGCTGCAAGGGGCATATGCATTCAGCTCTCTCTAATGGCAAGAGGTATGGAGGGGACTGAGTAGAGCCAGCCTCACTGCATAAACGGGAAGATATAAAACGTATATCTCTGTCTCTCTACCTCTCACAAAAATCTCTAAGGAAATTAGCTGGATGTGTCAGGATGCCTATAGGTGTAATAAAACCCAACTGCAGATGCTTTGCTTAGCCTCATTCAGTAGCTAGCCAAAGGGGCCCGCACTCTCCACAGGCCTTGCTGTGGCAACCGTCTGGTTGTTTAGCTGCCTGTTGGGCACATAGAAAGCACAGGCAGCTACTGGCTAGCTTCCAGAATCAGGAACTGTGCCCACGGTTATCATTGCCTTCTCACAGAGAAGGTGAGACCTTGCATAGGAGGATGTGCTGCCAGTCAGAATGACAAATGGCCAGTGTTACTGTATTCTTTTTTTTTTTAAAAAAAAAAAAGAAAAGAATTATTTAATTTTATTTATTTTAATTTGACCAGCGATAGATACAGAGAGGAAGAGAGAGAGGGAAAGTGAGAAAGCAAGCCACCAGGTCCAGGACTCGAACCACGGTTGGCCATGTGGGAATGTCCAGCACCTTAACCACCACGCCACTTGCTGGCCCAAGTGTTACTGTTTTCTGAAGTGTGTGGATCTTATCCAAGAAAAAGCTTATCTATATATTTTATATATACAAGTAGATGTGCACATACCTCTCAGATTTAATAATGTCATTGAGGGCTTGCGTGTGGGAACCTAAAAGCACAATACACACTGATCAGTTTGATATAGTGGTTTCAACCTGTTTTTTAATCATTCCCTGTCCCACAAAGAGACTTACTCTATTTTCTTTTAAAGTTTTCAGAAGTTTAAAGTCAGTTGATCTGAGTATTACTCTCACATGGGTCAGTAGCTAGTGTGATAGTTAAAGTGCTGGATCCCACATGGCCAACTCCACAGTTCTAGTCCTGGACCAGGAGCTTGAAAAACATGCCAGGTGTGTGTGCATGGGTGCCTAAAATCCTAGGAGGAGAATGGAGGAAAAGGGACTATGGTCATCACCCTGGGGAGGTGTGATTTCTCACTTTCTTTCCCTCTGGCAAGTGCATGTGCCCTATTGGGGGTGGGGGGGGGGAAGACAGGAAAAAATTGCTATCACTCATAGGTAAGGGTTCATTGGGAATAAAGTCTGTAGATATTAGATCTCTGAGTTTTATTTAATTTTTTTAAGAGAGAGTTTTACTATAGGGTGCATGCATTTGCTGGACAGACAGAGACAGACAGAAAGTGAGAAATCGCCCCCCAGGATGGGTGACCACACCGCAATACCTTCTCCGCCATTCTCTTCTCGGGATTTTGGGCACGCACACACATGGCATCTGTGTGAGTTTTAAACTGCTGGGTCTGGGACTCAAACTGCTGTCAACTACATGGAAGTCCAGTGACATAATCATTATGCCATCTGCTGGTCTCTAGCTCTGAGTTCTAAACAACCTTTTAAATAGGGTTTTCAAAAACTTAACTATATTTTCATTGTTTTAACTTTTTAAGCTATTTAATTTTGTGAGCTAATTACCTTAAGAATTAAGATGAAAGAAGTTTTATCTTGGAACTACAAAACTTTTCATTTGTACTTTAGGCATTGTTTGTAGATGACAGTGGTGGCATGATAGTGGATAGGATTCTTGGGGTAGTGTTTGACTCAGATGATCAAATGGGAAGGGAACCACCAGTTCTGTCATTATGCATTAAAATATAGATGTATTATTTGATGATTATACCTGTGTAATCACAACATAGATTAAGAAACAGGACACTGTCACTGGTCCAGGAAATACCTGCATAAACAGTTCTCCTAATCTCTCTGAGTGCTTCTTTCCATTCCTTGGCATCTGGTTTTCTGCAACACTATGGTGCAGTGGCTGGAAAATGGAATTAGACTGGCCCTTTGAGCCACCAATCCCAGGGTGTTTCTCCCCCTGGGAAGGGCACTGAAGTGTGGAGAGTTAGGTCCACCCCCATCTCATTTGACGGGATCTCTCAGCCAGGGTGCCAACCCCAAGACCAAGCATTCCTGGATCATCGGACTCCAACTGGAGAGAAGGACCAACTCCTGGAACATGATGCATCAACCTTGGTCAGCTCTGGTCATCTTACAAGTCCCCGGGAATCTGTAGAGCCCTAGTCAGACCCACTCAGACTGAATAGAAGAGGAGACCCGATCACTCTCCTTCGGTCACAGGACTGGCAGTTAGGGTTCATCTGGTAATTGGCTGGTGTGGGAAGGGAATGTGTAATCTCTGAATGAATGGGAGTGTTTGCGATGAGCGAATGTGTTTGTGGCTGCACAGCCTCTCACTATGGAGCATGATTGGGTCTGTTTAATTGTGTTTCCGTGGTAGTTCTGTGAAGGCTAAATGGCAAAATTGGCACTGAGGGACTCCTTCCCTCGATGCATTCAATCCAGTGGAGGTTCTACATCTGATTGCTTATTGCCAAGGAACTACACATAGCCCGCAAGGGACACGGCGAGACAGATGCCTGATTGGTCCCCCCAGGGGAGTCACCCACCCTTTGTCTTTTGTAACACCGTTCACAGGATGGGGGAGGCGGTTTCCCTGTAGAGGCGGATAGGCAGAGTAGCAAATGTCAGGTCACCGATTCTGTCCTTGGAATCTAGGACATGAGTTCCTCCTAGCTGTGATGAAAAATGTCCTCCTGGAGCCTGTCTTGACCCTCCTACAAAGGCTTCCACTGCAGAGAAGAACCTGCCCGCTCTGTCTGGGAAAGGAGAGGGCAGGCATCACCCTCTATCTAGACAACCTTTCCTCATCAATTAGCTCAACAGATTTCTGTTTCCTTGTCCTCCTCCATTCCACCTGCCACCTGCCACAGAAATACCCCTCTCGAGCACCAGGGTACCCACTGTTGGAATAACGAGAGGATGAACCCTCAAGAGAGACCGCTATGGTCCTTCTGATTGCAGCCCTTGGCCAAGGCCCTCCTGCAAACCTGAACAAACTTATCGCCTGCACTGCCTGGTCTTTTCAGCAGTGCCCCCAGGAGGCTGCAGAGCTCCTGAACCTCTGGGCTAAGGCTCAACCCCCAGGAGCTGCTATCCCTCCAGAACCTCCTCACTGATCACTTCCTCCAACCAGTGATCTCCCAAGCCTTCCAGGAAGTGCAGGCTTTTGATAACTAGAGAGCTCAGAGATATTTGGGATATGACGGGAAAACCTCAGTCCAAGTCCTCCAAGCCTACTGTGCTGGACTGTATGCTGACCAATTTTAAAAAGGGCTTCTCTGGTGATTATGGAGTTAAAATGAAACCAGAGAAGTTGAGAGCCCTCTGTGAGGCTGAATGGCCCTCTTTCAAGGTTGGATGGCCACCACAGGGAACCTTACATTTCCCTACTGTGTGGGCTATGTACAGCGTTGTTACTGGCACCCTCGGCCACCCTGAGCAGTTTCCCTGTGCTGACTCCTGGCTACAAAGCCCAAGTCATTCCATCCTGGGCGCAAATCTGCATAAGGGGGAAAAACCAATGAGCTATTCTGGCCACTCATGTTATGCTCCCAGTGCCAAACTCTGACCAAAACAGACTCGTGGCTCCAATCCTGCAGGGCCCCCCAGAAGAGAAGCCATTAGCAGCTCCACCCCCATATGTCCCAGCGGAGCCAGTAATCAAAATCTCACTCCCATCTGCTTCCCTGGGGCCTACAGAGCAGCCCCAGGTGCCAGCACCAACTCTGCCAGTTCAGGGGGAGGCCGCCAGCCGTCTCAAATTCCACACCCAGATTCTGCCTCACCCACCGTCACCCAGCGAGCTGCTGCGGCCCAGGGCAACTTCACTCTTCAGATGCCCCTTCGGGAGACCTGAGAAATCCTCCCCCCCAGAAAGGCTCAGATGGGGCTGTTATGGAAGGCAGAACAACTCTCTACCACCAGCCTTTCTGGCAGGCAAGAAGTTGCCAATTAGGGGGACACTTAGTGACCCATGAGTTCTTGTACCTGCCTGATCGCCCAGTCCCATTCCTGGGAAGAAACCTATTGACTAAACTTAGAGTGCAAATCAGCTTTGACTCATCAGGCTCAGCTACTTTAACAGTCAGTCCTGCCAAAATTCTGACACTGTCCAGGGAAGAGGAATGGCAAATATTCGGCCCTGAGGCACCCAGCAGAAATGATGAGTTAAGTTTGCAGGGTTAGCCCCATGAATCCACCACTTGGGAGTGAAGCAAGCCACAGCATCAGAGGACCCCAAGACCTGGACGATGTAAAACCACCCTGAGGGACCAGCACATGGTATAATGGCTACATCTCTGGACTCCCATGTAGTCGACCACGTTTCAAGTCCCAAACCCAGTGACTTAAACTCACGCCGGGCGCATGTGCATGCGTGCCCAAGATCCTGAGAGGAGAATGGAGGAGAAGAGATTGCAGCATGGCCATCCCCCCTGGGGGGGTGATTTCTCTCTTTCTGTCTCTTTGTCTCTCTCTCTCTTTCTTGTGAGTGCACATGCCTTATAGCAAAGATCCTCTCCAACCAACAAATAAAAACCACCCTGAGCAACCAACTAAGATAATCTTCCAGAGGACCAAGACCTGCCATCAAGACTGCAGCCATGCTAAGCCACTCTCGGGCTGGTGGAAGCTTGAGGAGCCTATAGCCCTACTTTGGTCACTCCAGACGCTGACCCATCTACGCACAGCAGAAGCTTGAGGACAGCAACAGATGACACCCCACCATACCCCTCCTAGCCCTTCCCATAGTGCTGGCTGTGCTTCTCTCCATTGGTTCGGCAGTGGTGGCCCCAAGGGACTGGAAGTTATGGGGGAGGCTTTTGCTAACAATAGTATAACTCCTGGTGGCAGGGATCTTAACAGACCTAAGATGCCTAGATTAATTAACCAGAGGCATTTTCGTCGGGGCTCTGTTCCTAATACCGATTTTGCTTTAATGATACTCCTGACCCTGGGCCTTGGTCTTTTTTTTTTTTTGGAGAGGTTTTTTGCTATAGGGTGCATGCGCTCGCCAGACAGAGAGAGACATAGAGACAGAAAGTGAGAAATCACCCCCCAGGGAGGATGGCCACACCACAATCCCTTCTCCTCCATTCTCCTCTTGGGATCTTGGGCACGCACGCACACGCGCCCAACGTGAGTTTTAAGCCACTGGGTCCGGGACACAAACCACGGTCGACTACGTGGGAGTCCAGCAACATAGCCATTACGCTAACTGCTGGTTCCCGGGCCTTGCTCTTTTACCGAGGCTGACAAGCGCCTACTCCCCTTGCCTCAAATGGTGCAACCGAACCATCCAGCAAGCCACAATTCGGCTGCAACCGAGCATCTACCTACCACTGGTAGACCACCTGCCCGGGATTTACAATCCCATAGTAATTCCGGGGCCCCCGAGCTAGCTGGCATTCATGCACCAGGGTCAAGGCTTCAAGTACTGCCTCGACTTGGTCACCCTCCAGAAGTGCCAGGACAGTGGAACACCCTAATTTGTAGGAAAGAGCAGAGGGAGCTATGATTGTTACAATTGCCCACAGGTCTCAGACATCTGGGCTCCCAGGTGGAAGAGGTAAATGTCCTACGGAGACCCAGGTCACCATCCAGGATGCAGTACAGAGGCTTAAACTTCAGACTCCCCGAAATCAGCTGAGGCTCCCTGTACTTCCCTGCACCCCAGCTCAATCCAAGAGTAATTACACTCATTAATGCGACCCGTGCTCTCCTGGATCAGGCACAACCCCAGTTAGTGTCCAGCTGTTGGCTCTGCATCCGAACAGCCCTTCCCTGCATATATGCCACTCCAACCTACCCTACAAATGACACCCCACTTGTTAATCTGACCTCTGTACGGGAGGGACCAGTCTCCCAGGTGCACCTTTCCTCCGAGTCCCAGGACTGCTTTACAAATCAAGCTTCCATTGAAGTAGGTAATATGACCTGCCACAGCACATAGCCAGAAAATGGGACCGCAATTTGTTCTCAATACCTGGGGTTCCACCTCATATGTGGGCTCTATGCTTACCAGTGCCTTCCAACAAACTGGTCCAGGACTTATTCCTGGACAGTTCCCTGGAGCAGACATTCTATGGGGAAATGAAACTGTCGATGTCCCCCTGGTAATGCATGCTGGATCTCGGAGGGCGATGCAATTCATTCCCCTCCTAGTGGGTCTGGGAATTGCTTTCGGGGTTGGGACCGGGGTTGGAGGAATGGCATCCTCTGCTGTTGACTACCTGCTGCTGTCCACTGTCCTGGCAGGTGGATGCCAACAGGTAGTGAATATTATGGGGTCCTCCAAGTCCAGCTAGACTCCTCGGCTGATGTGGCCCTGCAGAACCGGAGAGGGTTAGATCTCCTGACTGCCGAGAAGGGTGGACTCTATTTCTGGAAGAGGAATGTTGCTTCCACACCAACAAATCAGGTGTGATCAAGACATGGCCAAGTGGCTTAAAGATTTAGTCTCCAAATCATGACAAGCGACGGCCGACTCTTGAGCAGGTAAAAATGGGCTCTGAACATGGGTCGCATGGCTACTGCCTCTCCTGGGGCCCCTAGCAGTGATTCTTTTAGCACTGGCAGTCGGACCAAGTGTCCTTAATCTAATGAAGTAATTCATAACCTCCCGCCTTAGAACTATCAAATATCAGCCGCCTGTTGCCGCCCCTGAGAGCTACGTTTACCGCCCTCCTGTTAATTGACCCTCCTTGAGTTAGTTAAGTGGCACGGTGTTAACCACTGGGTGCTGGGCTCCCACATGGCTGACCATGGTTCAAGTCTCGGACCTGGTGGCTTGCTTGCTCACTTCCTCTCTCTCTCTCTCTCTCTCTCTCTCTCTCTCTCTCTCTGTCTCTCTTGGATCAAACTGGAAAGTAATAATGACAATAATAATAAATAAAGTTAAATAAAAATAATTCTTTAAAAAAAAAAGAAGGCTCAAGAGAGAAATGATATGGAAGGACCTTGAATTCATGAATAACTCAGGGCTGATAGCTGCCTGAAGTTTCTGCCCTCCAGCAAACTTACTACCCCTCCCCGGAGCTACAGGGTACCCTGGAAACCTTGAATAGATTAGTACCTTGAATAGATCAGACTTCCTACTTCTCTGTCTCCTCCCTTTGACGTTGCCTAGGGCAGGTTCTGGGCCCCTTCCCCAGTTCCCCCATAAAAGACATGTCCAACCCCCAGTGGAGGCCAGAGATTCAGAGTGTTAACTCCTCCATACCCACCTGGAAAATAAACAGTTCTCCTAATCTCTCTCTGCATTGTTTTCTATTCCTCAGCATCTGGTTTTCTGCAACACCATGAGTAGAGAGACAGGGAGAGAGAGAGAGAGAGAGAGAGAGAGAGAGAGAGAGCACCTCCAGGGAATCTTGATGCCATGATCCACCCTCCGCTTGTAGCCAGCCCCAGATCATTGACAAACACATGCTCAGGGTACCCTGAAGGTCTCTGAACTTAAACTGGTAACCTCCCATGTGGGATTGCCTTGCAGAGCCCCACACTCCACGGCTGCACCACTATCTGACTTCCATATTTATAGCTTTTGAGGAATGCACATTTATGCAATAAAAATATAAAGCAGAGATTCTCAAGCTTCAGCATATATCAGAATGACCTAAATTGCCTACTAAAACACACATTCTTGGAACTGGCAAGTGGCAGTGTGGTTAAGATGATGTACTCCCACATTGTTGACTGTAGTTTGAATTCCAGACCTGGTGGCTTGTTTTCTAACTTTTTTTCTCTCACTCTCTGGCCAAATTAAAAATACATAAATAAATAACAATGATAAAAGAAAAAGAAAAGATAACTCATTCTGGGACCTACACCTAGAGTTTCTGATGATCTCTTTCTGTTGATCGTTTAAATCATTGATTCTAAATTTCTTATGTGCTGGATATGTTTTGCTAGCCATTGCACCTGTAATGGCGTCTTACAGGAAAAATTATAAGACCTATAATGAAAATACTTTGCTCCAAAGAATACTTGTATTTGCTTCTTCCAGGTACCTGTGGGCCTTACAAGTCCAGGACCACCTATTCAAAATTCTAAGTTTGGGGACAAGCAGATGGCATAGTGGTTACAGCCCTGGACTTCCACATGGCCAACTGCAGTTTGAGTCTCAGACCCAGTGGCTTGAAACTCACGCTGGGTACATGTGTGTGCATGCCCAAGATCCCAGGAAGAGAGTGGAGGAGAAGGGATTGTGGTATGGCCTGTGGGGTGATTTCTCACTTTCCCTCTTGCTGTCTCTTTCTCCAGCTAGCACACATGTTCTAAGGCAAAAACTTCTAAAAAAAAAATTCAAAGTTTGGTATTTCCTGGACAACGCAAGGGAGGCTTACCATGTTTTAATTATCTTCAGATTATCCCAATTCTTATTCATTTTCACTCAGAGACCTTGGTTCACAGATTGTTGCAGGGAAAGGTCTCATTTCATATTGCCTAACTTATATGAACTTAGAATTTTTTTGGGTTTTTTTGGCCTCTTTCTGTAACCTGAAAAATGACCAAAATGGTGTTTTTAATTTCCTAGAATTAGCAAGTGCCTTCAGGGATAAGATGACTTCAGGCTTGTTTACTTCTCTAGAACCTTGACTGCTCTTTACTCTGGGCCAAATAATTTCTTACTCTTTTATAGTCTCTTTAATGGTTTTTAAAGATTATTTAAAACATATTTAATCTTGTTTTTTTTTTTTCTTTTCATTGGTTTCAGCTAAAGAACTGATCCAAAAACCTGAATCATCATTACTAGAAACAGGAAATCCAGAAAAGAAATTAATTATGAACAGTATCTTTCCAAAACACTGTGGTCTTTAAAAACATTAAAAAAGCAATGAATGTTTATATTCTTAGGAGAAAAAAAGTTCTCTTTTTAGTCTACAACTTTAACTAGAAATGAGATAAACATGATGGTTTTAGTATAAAAACTCTCCTTGTAAAAGGACTTCCAGGGTTTCATAATTTTTTTTTAGAGATTTTTGCTATAGGGTGCATGGACTCACCAGAGAGAGAGAGAGAGAGAGAGAGACAGAGAAACAAAAAGTGAGAAATTACCCCTCCCCCACAGCAGGGTTGGTCAGGCTGCAATCACTTCTCCTCCATTCTCCTCTTGGGATTTTGGACATACATGTACAGACACCCAGCATGAGTTTCAAGCTGCCGGGTCCAGGACTCAAACCGCAATCAGCTATGTTAGAGACAAAACAACATTACCATTACACCATCTGCAGGTTCCCAGAGTTCCATAATTAATATAGACCTTTCACAACACCAAAGGGTTTTGATATTTACTCAGTGGGTTCCAAAGGATGCTTCCCAGAATTTCAAAAAGTCTCACAGAATGCAAAGATGTGCTTAGTGTAAGATCTGTATTGCAATTCGTGGTCCTTCCTATGAGGTTTAATCTTTCCACAGATTTAACTGGGCTGGAAAAATCACATTTAAGAAGCATTGCAGGCATGCATTCTTATCCTTAGGAAAATTTTTGTCTAGGATAGCATATGGAATGCACCAAACATTTCTGACTCTTGAGCATTCAGTAGATAATATTTTAATACCTCCTCCAAAAAAACTATATCTTATCATCAGTTTTCCTCTGTTTGACTTCTGTGTGAGGCTGATCCCCTGAACTAAGCAAGATTTTCAAAGAGATAATACCCCTTTCCAACTGTTCCTGACAAGTCAAAATACATTCTTTCTGGGCAAAAAGATAGATCTGTTTTATTCATCTTTCATAAGGGATTGAAAATAGGAATATACAAATAATACACTTGTCAATTTGGAAGGTAAATTGGCAGATTTCCCAGAAGTCGCAGGTGAGAATGGTGCCTGACAACTACAATTTTTAACACTCTCTGCAGTCTAGGGGTTAGGAGAAAACAAACTCTGACACCTGTTTCTAGAATACTTTAAAGATGCTTGACCATCATCTGATGAATGTCAGGACCCTCTAAAGTTGACAGGGTTGGTTATGGTGGTGCCCAGGTCCCCTATAGGCTTGAGGCTCAGGTGAGTGCTAGAATTTAATGTGACTGTAACAGGTATTAGCTTATCTCAGATAAAGGTTAAAACTCAATTAGTTAGGGCAGAGGATGTCTAAGGTAGCAGAGCAGGTGCCCCGAATCTATGAGTTTTTAGGACCAGTGTAGATCAGGGTGGAAACCCGTTAGATCAGAAGAGTACTGAGACTCAATCTTTTTTGTTGTTGTTGTTTATTTCAAAGGTTATGTCATTGATATCTAATTCTAACACCTAAGGGATCTAAAGTTCATTGTTTGAATACAGACTTGTACACTATACCACAGGACATAGAAACTCTCTGGTTCAGAGGTACTCATAGCTTTTCAGATAACATGGGGGCTTTCTAGCCATGGGGGATACTTTTCATGCAAAGGTTTTCTAGCCAGAGAGCTTCTTAAGTTACAAGGCAAGTTTTTGCCAACCATAATCCACCACCCTTGATAACTTGTCTAAACCAACATATTGACTTCCAGACCAATATTATATCACCATTTATTGTTATTTTCACAGAACTTAACACTTAAAAATAGAAATAATGCTTTTAAAAATATGAAATTCCTTATAAATTCCCACCTTACTAAAAGGCGTGGAGAACCAGAACCACAGAAGACCACAGGAAGTTTAACCACTTTCTTATGGACATATCTTATTGAACTCCTTGTTTGGAGAGTTGTCTGGGATGTATTTTCTTTGTATAGTAGTATTACATACTCCTCCCTTCCTAGATAGAGTTTCATCCAATGACAAGTGGTTTTCAATTACATCTATGATGACTGTTCAACATCACTCTTGCATAGTTTGTCATATATTGTGACTTTATCATAGATCTCTGAGATTGCCCTTTCTAACTGAACTTTGGAAATTATATAGTAAATTCTGGAGCCTAATGTGAATATGGGGAGCCACCTAGTGGCTCAGTAGCTCCCAGTGCTGGTCTAGTTGTCCCAAGTAGTTGCTACCACTGCATTCCTCCGGCAGCCATTGGCATGCATATGATTCTCATAGCCAGTAAGTAGAAAAATGAGAAGAGGGCCTACCCTTTTGCCCAAATTAAGAGTCCAAACCTGTGTAGTTAATGCAAATGTTACAGTATGGGGCCTTCATGAGCATCTTTGATGTTATAAGTAGTGGTGGCTACTTCCTTTAACTTACAAGGTCATGTACAGTTAGGGTTGGGGTTAGGGTTTATGCCTAGGACAGTAGGGGCCAGGAAGCATCTCAGGGTTTAGGGAGTAGATCATCTCTCTGACAGCGCCAACAGTTTCCCTGTCAGAAGAAATTTGCTAAGTTGCATGTCCCCTCATCTCCATATCTACTTTCTTTTAATTCTAGTAAGCTTCCATTTATTATCACTTACAAACTTAGCCTTTGCAATGGCCTTCCAGGTTCTGAAATTTTAATAGAGACTTCATAATAGATGATATATGGATGTCAAATAAGCACACAAAATGAAGTTCAAAGTGATATGCAATTAATATTATTATTAGAATACATTAATTAAGGGACCAGCAGGTAGTGTAGTTGTTAAGATACTAGACTCCCATATGGCTGACCATGGTTCAAATCCCAAACCTGGTGGCTTGAAACTCATGTCAGGTGTGTGTGCATGTGTGCCCAAAATCCCAAGAGAGGACTGGAGAAGGGCTTAAGACATGGCCACCCCCCCCCCCGGGGTAATTTCTTGCTTTCTGTCTCTCTCTCTCTCTCCAACAAGTGCATGCAATCTATGGCAAAAATCTCTCTCTCAAAAAAAGACAATATACTAGTTAAAACTACAAATACCAATACCAGCCTGTAAAGATGGCTAAAGACATTTTTTAAAAAAAGTAAAAGAACTTACAATACACTGAAATTCTCATACATTGCTAGTGGGAACACAAAATTTACAGTCACTTTGAGGAAAACCTTTTTTTTTTTCAGTTTAACATATATTCAGCCTCTGACCTAGTCATACCACTTATGGATATTTATAAGAGAACTTAACATTTTAGTCACACAAAAACCTCCATGCGAATGGTTGTAGCAGCTTTAGTCATAATCACTACAATAGCACAAATGTCCTTCTACTACTGTACAGATAAGCCAACTATGGTACAGTGAAAGTCAAAGGAACAAGCTACATGGATATATACGGCAAGTAAAAGAGGGCGGACTCAAAAGACTAAAGACTATATACATCTATCTTGATGACACTCTGGAAAAGAGAAAATTATAGAGACAAGACAGATAAGCAGTGCAAGAAGTTGACTACAGGAAGGAAAACGTTACTCTCTAGTTGCTTCTAGTAGGTTCTTCAAGAAGGGTTATAGTCTGTGTTCTTTCATGTCGAAATGAATGTTCCTGTAACTTTAATGCTTGAAGAGCAGCTTAGTGGGATGTAAAAATCTTAGGTTCACATTTTCTTTCCTTGAGCTTTAAAACACATACTTCCTGTTGTGGCCTTGCTTTGTACATTAATTTTGAGAATCTGATAACTGTATAATTCTTTGTCCTTGTAAATGATGTCATTATTTTCTCTGGAAGTCTTAAATATTTCCCCCCTTTTCTGCCCAGACTTCACCCTCCTGACCCCAAGATCTAGCCAGGGTCAGGGTAATCCTTAATTCCCACAGAATATGCTGTACAAAGGGAGAAAAAAACGGTACTACAGAGAGATTGCAGATCACCTCCTCCTGCATGCCTCTGAATGCTCAGATTTAACTCCAAAAATTAGGAAAAAATGTATAACCCATCAGATAACCAGAAGACACTACAAAGGCACAAATTAAAAAAAAGCTAAGAAAATCTCTCTCCCACAAGGGAAAAGAGTAACTCCTCATCCTTCGCAGACAATACAATGGAACTCATGGAAATGCCAGATAAAGAATTTAGAATATTCACAGTGACAAAGCTAACAGAGGTGCAAGAGAAGAGAGACAATGAACTGCAGAAGATGCAGGAGAAAAGAGACAATTTCTTCCAAGAGGTGAGGAAGTTCTTGTACGATCTGAAAGAGAAAATACGCACCATAAAAAAGAACCAAATGGAATTGTAGAGATGAAGGTTGTAATACAGGAAATCAAAACCTCACTTGAAAGTATTAAAAACAGATTAGATAATGCAGAAGATCGAATCTCAGATGTAGAAGACAGAACCTCTGACCTAGAAAAATTCACCAAAAAGACTGAGAAAATAACCCAAGAAATGAGAATAATATACAAGTAATTCTAGATATCATTAGACACCCAAACATCCAGATAATCGATATCCCAGAAGGTGAAGAAACTAATCAGGGCAGTGATAATCTATTCCATGAAATCTTGGAAGAAAACTTTCCAAACCTAGGGAGGCACTCAAATATCTAGACCCAAGAAATACAAAGGACTCCACGTAGAATCGACCCAAGAAGATCTTCTCCAAGATACATCATAGCCAGATTGACCAAAACCACAGACAGAGACAAGATACTAAAATTGGCAAGAGAGAAACATCAAGTTACTTTCAAAGAATATCCCATCAGGTTAACATCAGACCTCTTGTCTGTCCCAACCCAGGGGACAGTCGAACAGGTTTCCTGAGGGAAGGAGTGAGAGACAGGATGAACAATGCAGTGTTACAACATGGAGACAATGCAGTGTTACAACTCTTCAGGGTCATCCGTTTATTGTGGGCAGCATGGAGACGACACAGTGTTACAACTCTTCAGGGTCTTCTGGAGATGACGCGGTGTCACAACTCTTCAGGGTCGTCTGGGTCGTCTGGTGATTGTGGGACAGGGATCGTGGTTATATACATGTTAGTGGGCAGTGATTGGTTGAATGAAGGATTGTAAAAGATGGGTTATGATTGGTTGCTTTTGTGGACCAATCATGAGGTGCAAATATGCAAATCTGAGGGATTCTAAGCTCACCGATTTGCTATGGGAAGTGGCCAATCAGAGCATGGTTTTGAAGGTGAGGTTTTTGAAGGGGAGCCAATCATGGCCTTTGGCATTGTGTAATTGTTTGCTCTCTGAGAAACCGGCGATATTCACTGGTGCGCAGCCTCCCACACTTGTCAGAAACAATGCAAGCAAGGAAAGAATCAGAGAATATATTCAAAGTGTTAAGTGAAAAACAATTTCAACCAAGACTACTATACCTGGTAAGAATATCCTTCATATGGGAAGAAGAGACAAAAACATTCTCAGCTAAACAAAACCTGAAAAAATTTACCAACACCAGACCAGTTCTCCAAGAAGTGTTGAAGGGAGTGCTATACAAGGAAAGCCAATGTGAGACACACAGAAATAAGAATACAAAAAACAACCAAGAGAATGGCCAACTTAATGGTGAGGACAAGTCCAGAAAGATCAATTACTTTGTTAACTTCCAGAACTTAAATGGAAAGATCAGACAACAGTAACACTGAAAATTCAACAAAAGAGAGATTAATTATATGAGACTAAACTGGTGAAATAGAATTTTATGGCTTTTGAATAAATTATGACTGATTTTCTTCTATGCTTTGTTTCCTAGATTTAAGGATTTTTGTCTTTTCTTGAACTGTTGATAGGTTCATCTACCTACTATTTGAACTGAATCCTAACCTTTTTCCGGCTTTATGTCTTAAGCAAATTTTTCTTAACATTCTTCTATTTTGACCTATTAAAACTAAAACTAGGAACCAGCAGATGGAGTGATGGCTATGTCGCTGGACTCCCATGTAGTCGACCGCAATTCAAGTCCTGGACCCAGTGGCTTAAACTCACACCAGGAGCATGTGCATGCGTGCCCAAAATCCCGAAAGGAGAATGGAGGTGAAGGGATTGCAGTTTGGCCAGGGAGTGATTTCTCACTTTCTGTCTCTCTGTCTTTCTGGTGCGCGCATATGCCCTATAGCAAAAACCTCTCAAAAAAAAAACCACTAAAACTGTTTTTCTTGAAATTAAAAAATGCATTAAAAAATACATGTTTAATGACTGCACTAAGCTATATAGCCCCAACTAGGTGCTACTTTATATTGTCTTTGTTCTACTTACTGAGGTTTATGCCTAAAGTCAGACATGTGCCCATAGATATGTATAAATCAGCTGCACTTGCTTTTGAAAGTATTTAGATTTACTAAGATCTTTCATGAGTCAGTAAAATGCAAAAAAAAAAAAAAAAAAAAAAAAAAAGAGGCATGGAAAGCAACTGTAGATACCAGAGACAGTGTGGGAGGAGGGTGGGAAATAGCAGAGGGTGAGAGAGAAGGAATCAAGGGGGGGGAGCAAAATTTATAAGAAACAAGAAATGAAAGATTATTTGTTGATGATATCCTGGATGGAATATCTCATTTTCTATACTGTAATAATGTACAGTAAATGAATGTAAATAAATAAATTTAAAATAAAATAATTTTTAAAATATATTTTTCTTTTCTTTTTGAAATCTAATAGTTTTATTAGGTGTTTATAATTCCAGATTAATCTTCCCGATTGGGACCAACAGATGGTGTAATGGTTATGTCGCTGGACTCTCACATGACCAACTGCAGTTCGAGTCCCAGACCTGACGGCTTCACACTTAACGCTGGACGCATGTGTGTGCATGCCTTAAATCCCAAGAGGAGAATGGAGGAGAAAGGATTGCAGTATAGCCATCTCCCAAGCGGGTGATTTCTTGCTTTCTGCCTCTCTGGCTAGTGCACCCACCCTATAGCAAAAAGAAATCTCTTTAAAAATCAAATCAAAGCAAAACAAAACAAAACAAACTTCCTGATCTCAGTAGGTCCTTTAAATATATAGATTCTGCTAGGTCTTTTTAAATATGTAGGTCTTATTTCTTGGACGTTTTCTTCTGTTATAGTTTTAAATAATAGCCCCATTGTTTTATGTTTCTTCTTCAAGAACTCCAGTTATGCATAAATTGTTTCAACTGTCTTTTATGTCAACCACTTTCTTTCTGTCTTTTTTTACTTTTTTATTTCATTTCAGTCTCCTGGTTGTTTGCCTGTCTTACTTTACTATCCCATGTTAAATGTCTACCAGACTACATTCTACCTTGGGTACTGTAGCGAGGTGAATAGTAACCCCCACCCTCAAACAAATCTATATCTATACCCATACATGTATGTACTTGGAACCTATGAATGTGATCTTATCTGTAAAACGGGTCTTTGTGAATGTAAAATGTATCTTAAGATAACATCATCCTAGATTATTTGGCTAAGTTCTAATTCCCGTGGAAGCATCCTTAGAGGAAAAGAAAAGAGGGAAGATGCACAGAAAAGAAGATAATATGAAAATGGGGGCAGAAATTAGAGTAAAGCATCTATAAGTCTAAACACACTAACAATTTCTGGAGTCACCATAAGAGATGGAATGGATAATCCCTCAGAGACGTGTCTTCTGTGTTCTGGAACTGTAAGAGAGTAAGTTTCTGTAATTTCAAGCCATTCAGTTGCTGGTAATTGTTCAGGCAGCCCTGGCAAACTAATATAGATGTCTTCTTCCAATCTCATTGTTAATTCTCAGATCATTTTTCTTTGTTCTATTTCCTTCCTGAATTCAAGCAGCTTTCTTAATTGCTTTTTGTTCCCCCATACCCATTAATGTTTTAATTTCTACTTTTGTCTTAGTCTACTACTATGTTACTTACAGAAATATATGAGAACGGGTGATTTATAAAGAATAGGAGTTTATGGGACAAGCAGTTGGTGTAATGGCTATGACGCTGGATTCCCATGTAGTTGACTGCGGATCAAGTCCCGGACCCGGTGACTTAAACTTACACTGGGTGCGTGTGCATGTGCCCAAGATCCCGAGAGGAGAATGGAGGAGAAGGGATCACGGCTTGGCCATCCTCCCCCTGGGGGATGATTTCTCGCTTTCTGTCTCTCTGTCTCTCTCTGTCTTTCTGGCAAGCGCACACACCCTATAGCAAAAACGTCTCCAAAAAAAAAAAAAAAAAGAATAGGAGTTTATTTGACTAACAATTCTGGTGCCTGGAAAGTTCAAAGGTGTGAGGCTGGGATTAGGCCAGCTCTATCACAGCACAGTTTACAGAGGCCTAGAGGGTGGGAAGTGCATGCAGACAGAGCATGGTCATTGTTCCAGGTAGGTCTCTGTGTGCATTTCTGCATTTTATAAACCCACCAGAACTTAGCCATGGAAGACCCCATCCTAACCACCCAATCACTAATTTGCTCCCAAATGTCTCACCCTTCAACACGGCTATCATATCAAGTTTTAATCTTCATAATTCTATTACAGTTAAACCTCAACACATGATTTTACCATAGCAGATAGTTGCTCATAATCCCACATACTTGATTGAGGTTAGTTAATTCAGTGTGGAGTATTGCATAGCAATTTTCTTCTGCCTCATGGTTGTTTTTATCTCCCATGATATGGTGGAGTATTTTCATCACTTGAAGATATATTATTTAAGTACCTTTGCATAGACTTAGTCCATTTTCTTCCATTCTTTTTGTGGATTTGGCATGATTCACAAGATTCTTAGTTTAATGGTGCCCTCTTCTGTCAATGTGGCATAGTACATTAATGATTGTACTTTGATGAATGATCGTACTTTATTAATGATTGTACTTTGATGGTTGGGGGTGGGATAGTATGTCTTCCATGTGAGAGCCAAACCTGTTGTGTACACTGAACACTGTAAAGCTCTATCTTACAGCCCTCACCTTCAAATTCAGTAGGGTAACTGTCTCCTAAGGAAGAGCTTCCAAAAGAAAACAGTATTTTTGCATCACCCTAGGAGATAACATCACACTTCCTTATATAAGATGCTTTCTCTCAACCCTCCCCACCTTCATTCAACTTCTCTTCCCTATCATGTGCACTCTCTCTCTGGAAACCACTGTATTGGCAATTCCCATGGAAGCAACAATGTGTAAGTCAAGAAAGGAGCAGCGTGGAGGAATAAATAAAGGAATATAATTCATAGAGAAGAGAGGTCAAGACCGTGGGATCCTCTGGTCCTTCTACCTACTGTACCTACGTACCATTCAGAGTTGGATGGCCTACCAAAGTATTAAAGGCAGAGTTAAAGTGTCAGTTTGGAAGTGACACCCTGTGAGGGCCGGGCCCTATGTTGCCCACAGGTAGAATGTATTCTACAATAGAATTCAAGTGGAGAGAGTAGGAAGAAGTGACCCTACTTACTACATCCTCCACTTCAAGAGCTTGTCGTTTTCGTCTAACCAAACTCAGGCTCTGTGGAGCTGAAGCCCTGTTTCCCCAAAAAGATGTAGTTCCACCAGAAGACACATTCAGAATCCCATTAAACTTAAAGCTATGGCTTGCGATTGGTGGCTGCCAATAGAAAGACATAGAAATTAGTTACCGTAATAGCAGAAAATTGACCTTGACCACCATGAAGTGGTAGAACTGTGCTCTACAATGAAGGTGGAGAGGAATACATGCAGTGGTCAGGGGACGCACTGTGACATGTCTCAGTACTTCCACGGCCAGCAGAACACGTGAGTTTGTAGTTCTAGCACCCACAGCCTGAGAGAAGCACAGTAGCCAGGGGCTCAGCTCTCTCATGGTTGGATGTCCAGGTTTTCTCACCAAACAAGCTGCCTAAACCAGGAGGAGTGGCAGCAAAGGACCAAGGGTTGGAGTGAGATGACAAATATTAGACACTCTCAGAACCAATGACTGTTGTGAGGGCTGTAGCTTATTCCATTAACATATCTCTTGTCAGTTTTCCCTCAGAATCTTTAACCAACCAGAAATTTGAAGGAGCCGTCATAGGATACAGTGAGCTTAGAGATGGAGGGGAGAAGTAAATTCTGTGAGGTACCAGAGATGGACCATAATGGACACTGTTGATATGCTCACCCTCCAGATCCTCTCAGGCCTCTTTTACAATTCTGGGCACCCATCCTTCCAGCTCAGCAGCGTTGCTGCAAGTGGCCTAACCCTGAGAGATGAAAAGGATTGGTTTGGGGCATTGGAGCTGCCTACCCTAGACTGCCACGTGCCCCTTTGATTGCCATACCCAAAGTGCCTCACCCACAGGGGAGCTTGTTAGCCAGTTACTGAGGAGCAGAGTTCAAACACTGGGTTTCCTTGCTTCTAGCTAAGACGTCTCACGTGGGATTTACAATCTGGTATTCTCCATGGGAGTCTGAGGCTGGAACCTAGCTGAAAGCACCAGTCAAAAAACGTCTTCCTCTTCTCTGGTATAATGGCTACATCACTGGACTCCCATGTAGCCAACCACAGTTTGAGTCCCAGACCTGGTGGCTTAAACTCATGCTGGGTGCGTGTGTGTGCGTGTCCAAGATCCTGAGAGGAGAATGGAGGAGAAGGGATTGCGGCATGGCCATCCCCACTGGGGGGGGGGGGTGATTTCTCGCATTCTGTCTCTCTGTCTCTCTTTCTGGTGAGCGCATGCGCCCTATAGCAAAATCCTCTCAAAAAACAAAACAAAACAAAACAAAACAAAAAAACAAGAGAGTGCAAAGAGATAGCTGGCAAGATTAGGGGCACTATATTCAAAAAGTTCAAAATGTACTTTAGTTCTGGACTTGAGATTTGTAATAACTGAAAATTGTCGAATTAGGCAATAATAAAAATATCAATGTAAGAACAAATTGGGAAAATGTTACCACTCTTGAGTAGTGGGCTGGAAGGATTGGTGTCCTTCCAGCTAGTAAACATGAACTATACTGCTATGTGACTTGGAGGGAATTTACCATGGTCTAGGGAGAAATAATTCACGTGAGTGAAACTGGTGGAAAAAGTGGAGTTGGCCACATGAGCCAACAGTGAGGTCAGCATGGTTACCACAGGCCAAACCTCTAACTCCCTTCTCTTGGCGAACACTGTCTGGAGGATAATTAAACACTGTTGGATTTTTTATCAGAAAAGTGGTTACTCATGGTTTCTTGGTTATTTTCACTTTCCACTAGAGCTCTCAGTTGCAAGCTACTTTATTACTTAGTACCACAATTTCATACTTACTCTACCCTCCAAACCACACACTTCCACTGTGCAGTAGTTCCAAGAACAGGGTATTCCACAGAAGAAAAGAGGCGCTTGTGTAAGGTCCTAGCGGTTGTTTCTCTTTTGATCTCCCGCCTCAGAGATTTCGTGAAGTTGCTCACAGCCTTTGTCTCATCCTGAACAGCAGGTTCTAACAGACTTTCAGCCATTTCAGAACACTGTGTCCGTACCAACAGACAAGTTCTTTTCCATTCGTGGAGCTGGCCCTCCAGGTGTACCAAGTAGTTTTCAGAGCTTCCTGATGAAGAACTTTATGTAACTTTTTCCACCTGTTTTAAGGCTCCTTCAAACTTTGGCAAGTGGTTAAAACAAACATCTGAGGAAATACAGTGAGAGCTGTGGGTAACGCCAGGACTAGAGCCTTTCGTGCAGGGCTGTGTGTTTACTCAGCTGGGTGGGCCCACCTGTGGGCTTCTACAGAGCAGCGAGGTGGCCAGTAGAGACAAACACTGACCTCATAACCACAGAAAGACAGACAGACCAGCTCTCATGTCTGGAAATAATGGGTCACTTTGGTAACTGAAAACTCGAACAATTTACTATGCAAAACAGTCAGGCTACTTTGGTGCTCCCACGACCACCTGGCCCGCCTCACGCTCCAGGCTGACCTGCGTCTGTGATGCACACACAGAGCTCCTGAAGGACTTGGTTGTGAGAGGTCTTGTTTCCTGAGGCTTTGCTTTGACTTGAGTCCTTCAGTTGGAGACCCAGCCCGCTCAAATATCTATCCAAATTGGACTAAGGGGCGTTGATTTAAAATAGATCTGTCTTCACAACAGCCATGACTTTCCTCCTCTTCTGCTTCTCTTCTGTGAACGTGAATGCCAGGCGCCAACCATTCTTGCTGCCTCTCCTTGCCATGCTGTTCACTCCTATTAGAGCTGGAGTGAGATTTCAATATTCCTGCATGAATTTATAGGATAGGATCCTCTTGTAGTTTCACTACAGTCCTCTCTTCCTAGTCTGCTGGACAGGGCTACAGGACAATTAGTGTCCCGATCTCCCCGGATTAGGGTCCCTTGAACTTGAGCCAGGCAGGTTCACATAGCTCTGTCCCCTCCCCTAGGGACGAGGCCCTGATCACGAGGCTATTTACCAATGAGACAAACAGCACTCCTGCAGAGCATCCCTACTTCCAGTCTCTGAGACAGGGCTAAAGAGTTGAATGGACTCACACTCCATGTAAGTAAAATTCACACAACGAACCTACTCATTTCAGCTTTTAATGAAGACATACTTCAATTTCATACCTACTCCACCCTGTATGCTTGAACCCTGACAGATACAGATACAGGGCTCACACCCTACGGTTCCACTTACAGGAAACACAAACTAGTACCTAGTACAGAAAACAGATGATGCCTGGTGTCGGGGAGCAGCGAGGGATGGGAGGAAGAGGTTATGAAGGGGTGTACAGAAGCAACTTTAGTGAATAATAAATATTTCAATGAGGCTCTTTATGAGCTGGAGACATTCTTATGATATATTTTTAAATTTAAATGCTATAATCTTAGGCCAGCAGGTGGCATGATGGCTAAGGTGCTGGACTCCCACATGGCTGACTGCAGTTCTAATGGCAGACCCGGTGGCCTGATACTCACTCCAGGTATCTGTGAGCACATGCCCAAAATCCTAAGAGAAGAATGGAAAAGGGATTGTGGTGTGGCCACCACCACCACCACCACCACCCCCACCCCCCCCGGGGATGATTTCTCTCTTTGATGCTCTCTCTGGCAAGAGTATGTGCTGTATGACTAAATAAATATTTAAAAACTTTTTAAAAAAAGACTATAATCTTATTTGTGCAAAAATACTGTATTTTAAAATAGATTTGGAAACTACTTGTAGAGTTTGTCTTTGGATGATAGAGTCTGGGAGCTGACTTTTTCTTCCTTTTATGTTTTGCTTTCATAACCAGAAAAAAAGCATTTTACTTAAAGAAAACAGAATCTTGCTTGTTCATCAAGACTATTTATTAAGCCTTCTCAAATCTCCCTGTTAAAACGTGTCTCTTTGCACTATAATTTTATCATTATACTTTACCTTGTATTATCATACTACTTCATATCAGGTCACCAGGAAAGTCATGACACATTTTTGCATAGAAAAACATAGAAAAGTGCGTCAGGACTTTCCAGATGACCTAATGTTTTATGTTTGCACAGTATTTTTCTTTTAGGCAGTTATGGTTGAGTGCCTAACATCAGGATTTCCAACTTTAGTATTCCAGGAAATTACATCACTATTTTCTTAGGTTAGCATGGTAATACTTACACAGAGGCAGGGCCGGCCATTATAGCCAGACTACCATTTTGTATACAGCTAGTGCTGTGAGTCTTCACCCCTGCCTCTGGTGCTCGAAACATAGCAAGTGCTCAATGTGTATTTGCTGGAGTGAAGAGAATTCCTCTATCCATTTTAAACTTGTTTTTCAATTAATTGTGAGGAGGACTAGAGAAAGGGCCTGGTCTGCCCAGCTAGTCAGCTGGAAGGACCTTACAAGACTTAGGGCCTCTGTTATTTTTCTCTTTTTCTTTCTTTCTCCCTTTTTTTCTTTCTTTTTCTTATGGAGTGATTGCTCTCATTGGGGAGAGAGAGAGAGAGAGAAAGAGAAAGGGAAAATGAGAAAGAAGTCATCCCCCAGCCAGGATGCCTATACCATAATCCCTCTTCCTCCACTCTCCTCTTGGAATTTTGAGCACTCACCTGGCATGATTTTCAGGCTAGCAGGTGTGGGACTTGAACTATGCAGTTGATCATGTGAAATCCAGCCACCTTAACCCCCACCTAACTGGCCCAGGTCACTGTAATTTTGACAAGCCCAAATCTCAGTTCCTAAACTAACTGCCACCTACTTTTATGTAACTTGTATTCTGAGCTCCTGTTCTACTGAGATCCAGAGAGAAACTCAATCTCAGTCGACACAGAAATGCATCTGAGTCCCAGGAGGCCTACGAAGCCAAGGCCTTGGGTGCAGGGCTCAGGGAGCGTGCTCGCTGTCCTCCGGCCACTCAGCTCTCCTGAGGTGCCTCTGCTCCTGATCTAGGAAGGGGCTGCCGAAGGGCCTAGCGGCCGGGATAGAGGCCCACAAAGCCACAGTCTCCTGACTGCTTTTTCTGGGAATCAGCATGCCAGGCCCCCTCTCAGGCTCCAGAGGTCCCCATGCCCTTCACAATTCTTCTCAGCCCCAGCTCAGGGCACTCAGTCATAGTCGAGGGGTTATGAAAAGGGGCCGGGGAGCCTGCTAGGCCTGTGAACTGCACACTGCCTCAGACTGAAACTGCCTGAAACAACCAACGTACTCTGACAAGTTCTGGAAGCCAGAACAATGAGATCAAGGGGTGGCAGGGCCGTTCCTCTGTCGACCGGGGAGACTCTGTTCCAGGCCTCGTCTAGCTTCTCATGACTTGCTGGCCGTCTTTGCCATTCTTGGGATCTCAGCCTTCCTCTTCACATGGAACCCTCCCTGTGGGCATGTCTGCCAACAAAGGTTTCCTTTTTATAAGGACACCAGTTACACTGAATTAGGGGCCCTCCCTTCTCCAGTATGACCTCGTCTTAAATAATTACCTCTGCAATGACCTCATTTCCAATAAGGTCATATTTTGAGGTACTGGGGGTTAGGACTACAACATAGGATTTTTTTCTATTATTTGCTATAGGGCACATGCACTCCTTAGAGAGAGACAGAGAGAGAGAGAAAGTGAAAAATCACACCACCGTCCCTTCTCCCCCCTTCTCTCCTTGGGATTTGGGACACACATGCTCATTTTCCCACTGTGTGTTTCAAGACTCCAGGTCTGGGATTCAAATGACACAGCTGGCCATGTGGGATCCAGCCACCTTAACCACCACGCCATTGGCTAGCCCCAGCATAAGAATTTTGAGGTTAACACATTCAACATTACAAAAGGCTGAGAAATAGGAAAAAGGGATTATTCTTTCTCTTCTAACTCCTGCTTCTCTTCAGGATATCTTTCTTTTTTTCTTTTTTCTTTTGAGAGGTTTTTGCTATAGGGCGTGTGCGCTCGCCAGACAGACAGACAGAGAGAGACATAGAGACAGAAAGCGAGAAATCACCCCCCAGGGAGGATGGCCATGCCGCAATCCCTTCTCCTCCATTCTCCTCTCGGGATCTTGGGCACGCACGCACACGCGCCCGGCGTGAGTTCTAAGCCACCGGGTCCGGGACGCGAACCGCAGTCGACCACGTGGGAGTCCAGTGACATAGCCATTACTCTAACTACTGGTTCCCAAGGATATCTTTCTTTTTTTGAAAAGGAGAGAAACAGTGTGTGGAGAGGGGGTTTAGTTTTATATATATATATATATATATATATATATATATATATATATATATTTATATATATATATATTTTTTTACCATAGGGCACATGCACTCTCCAGAGAAAGAGGGACAGAGAGAGAAAGTGAGAAAACACTCCCCCAGGAGGCATGGCCACAATGCAATCCTCCTCCTCCGTTCTCCTCTCAGGATTTTGTGCACACATGCACATGTGCCCAGAGTGATTCTCAAGCCATCGGGACTGAAACTGCAGTTGGTCATGTGGGAGTTCAGCGCCTTAACCACTACACCATCTGCTGGCCTTAAAGGGTGGGGTAGTTTCACGGGTCTCTCCACATTGCAAGCCCTCCTGCCCTGGCCTCCCAGTTAGCCAGGACCACATGAGCAGCCACCTGCCTGCCCTGTCTTGAGATTGGGCCAGGAACTGCCATCACGCAGTGGGACCCTCCCACTTATACCACCACACAGGGTCCCTCCTCAGGATCATTTTTTCCATTCATTTTTTCTTAATCATTCATTTATTCAACAAAAATTTTTTATATAAAGCAAAAAGTATAGGTTTTTTTTGAGAGGTTTTTTGCTATATAGCACGTGTGCTTGCCAGAGACAGAGAGAGACAGAAAGCAAGAAATCACCCCCCAGGGGGATGGTCACGCAACAATCCCTTCTCCTCCATCTCCTGTCGGGATCTTGGGCACACACGCACACGCGCACGGCATGAGTAAAAGCCACCAGGTCCGGGACTTGAACCGTGGTCGACTACATGGGAGCTCAGCAACATAGCCATTACGCTAACTGCTGGTCCCTAGAACGTTTTTTTTTTTTAACCGAGAACTTCACATTCTTTTGCCTGTTAAATGTTTCTTCGTTTTGACCCTCCTACCCGCCCTATAACACCTACTCTTCACCACCCACTCCACTCCCTCGCAGTCTCTGGTATCTACACTTATCCGATCAAGTCTTCTAACCTGTCCATTTCTGCCATAGAATACAGACATTCAGAAGAACTGGATATTCTTCTTAGGATTTTTATTGACACAATTTAGTTATTCCCTCAGGACATTACTGCTTTAAGCATTTTAGGGTTTTGGAAACCAAGGATTTTTCTTTCATTTTGCTTTATTCCCCGCCCCCCGGGGTATGTGCACTCATAAAGCAAGCAAGCAAAAGGGAGGGAAAAAGCACCCCCAAGAGGGGATGACCACACTGCAACCCCTTCTCCTCCATTCTCTCTTCTCAGGATTTTGGACATGTGTGTGCTCAGTGTGGTTTTCAAGCTGCTGGGTCTGGGACTGAAAGCCTTATTCTGCTTTCTGCCCAGCTACATCACTTCCCTGAGGTTGGGGATGAACAACGGCTTAGTTATTTGGATCTAGGCAAGAGCAAAAGGAAAAGGAATCAATAAATCAGTCAAAATTTCAAAAGCGCTGTTCTCCCAAATAAGCAAGCACTCCTTTTCCTGAACTGGATTGAAGAGGAGCCCAAGGCTAGAGGGGCTGGCGGGAGGGGATTGAAGGATTCAGGATCCCAACTATGTCCTCTGTGGAGACAACAGATAACCAGCAACTGCCCCCTTAGCAAGCAAGAAGAGAAGAAGCAGCTATAAAAAAGAAGACATTTATTTTAAAGTTTTTACATCATCTTTGGGAAATTCAAAATTAGCTTAGGCATGTTTCAGAAGTTTCCAACACTGGGGTCTCAACTCCAAACCAAGAGTAACAGCTTATTGGATTGAGAAGACTTCATGATATTGAACAAAAAGATGACTGTGGGGAAAAAAAATCAGAACAGCATGTAGACAGAGGCAACATTCAGTCATAATTTTTAAATTATCTGTCACAAACATTAAACATCTCATCAAACCAACAATTATATCCATATCTTATTTGTAGTTTACCAGAGTTCCCATGTGTAGAAAGCGTGGAACTCGAAGTTCTGTAAACTTCTGAATCATATTTAAATGTACTTTGTCCCTTCTATAACAATAACAATTAAAAGCTAGATTCTAACCAGTGTATCTCAGCCTCCACACCAGCACGCTTCCTGTGGAATGTCACCTTTCTCTGCTCTCAGTCATGATTCTAAGATGACAGTGAGTGTGTCAGATCAGAACAGAAAGTGAGCCAGGAGAGCCTGGGCCCAGAGAGGGGTAAAGGACTCCGCCCTTAGAACAGTCGGCAGCCTAAGGACTCTCTGCTCCTTCCCAAGCTGAGTCAGACCTGAGCCCCCAGCTGTGGGACCAGCAAGCTCTGGGCTTGGACCATCATCTGCAGCCACAGAGGGTGTCCATTGTTCCAAGTGGAGTAGCTGTTGTCTCCCAAGAGGACAGTTCATTCCCTGAGGACAGGATGCTCCCCACCCCAGCCTGCCCCGCAGTGGGGCTTAGCCCAGGTGTGAGCACAGGGCAGGTCCTTAATAAAGGAAGAAAACCAACATGTACTGAGTATCCACAATGTGCCAGCTTCAGAGCCAAGACAGGTACTTTCATGTAGTCCTCACAACAGCCCTGTGAGATAGGATGCAATGACTCCATTTTACAGATGTGGAAACTGATGTTCAGGGACAGGAATTTGCCCAAAGTGGCACAACTAATAAGTACGGGAGCATCGATGTGAAAGCCTATGTCTTACTCCAGGGCTCTTCTTCTAAATCTGTGTGCCAGTTAATTGGCAGTAAGTGATTCTCCCAGCTCCAAGAAGGTGAATCTGGAGCTCAAACACAAGAAAACCTTGCACACGTAGGGTTAAGGTAAGCCTTGGGAGTCCACAGGCCTGAGTCTAGGACTCCTGGCTCTGTGGCATTACTTTGTGACCAAGCAAATCATTTACCTTCTCCACACCAGGGTCTGGACCAATCCAGTGGGGTTCTCCCCCAGGGAAAAAGAGTTAGCAAGCCCATCTGAGGAGCGTGAGTGCAAACACAGTGGGCCAGCCTCTGCCTGCAGAGTCTGATGTTTCTCCCTAGCAAGGAAAAGGTGGAGAGCATGGCAAGCTGGTGTCACACACTGCACACCCGTGAGAATCACTTTCACCTCCAGGGATCTAACCTTTCAGAGCGAAATGCTCCTCTCTTCCCTGAGAGACCTTCTGAGGAAGGCCCATGAGATCAAAACAAAAACTGTGATCAGGATTCTTTCAAAGTAGAAACTAACTTAAAAGTTGGGAGGGGAAAAATGCTATGAAGGGGAAAAAGAAAAGATGGCACTTAAAAGGAGGTTCGTGGGTATGCATTAAAGAGGGAAAGTTGTGGTATAGTGTGCAAAGTCCACGGGTTGGAGAGGGTTGGGCCAGGCCAATTCTGAGGAAATCAGGTTTTGTGGATCTGGGTAGCCTGGCGTCCATGGTGAGGCTGCCGTTGCTACCTCAGACAAAGGTGTGGAGCTTCCTCAAAAATATCTTGAGCCATTATGTTCAGGCAGGTCTTAGAGAATAAATATGGATGACAGAGAAAGGAGAAATCTGCTTGGCATGTCTCTCCTCTTCCTCTAAGACCCATTCCAAAGTCCCTAGCCCTGTAAAGGCTTCTATGACCCACAGACTCAGTAGGTGAGACCCCTTAAGGGCACACAGACAGCAAGCGCATCTCTACACATCCCCAGAGCACCAAGAAAGCAGGACTCTAACTGCCCGTTTAGAGGTGAGCAACTTGAGGATAGAGACTATATCTTTTGAAAATTTTCACCTCCAGATGGAGAGGGAATGTGGGCTAGTGAAAATCCTTTACTCATAAGCACCCAAGCTAAGGACAAACCCAACAGGCCAGAGTGACAGGAAGACGTCCTAAGGGCATGCACTTTGATGGATGTTGTTTGGAGGAACTGAGCATGCTTCCAATGCCCTGTATCACCTCCTCGTCTCCCAGAGCCACTCTGCACCAGGCACCATTACGTGGGAGAGCTTCTTTAAAACATGAAATCAATACTCGGTGCAGATTTCAAGCAATATATGGTGCTAGTTGGTGAAAATGGCAACATTTAGTTGGGGAAAACAAAGCCCAGCATGGGCAGCCCTGGTGGGAAAATGGATCTTAGATTTACCTGTGTGGGGGACCAGCAAATGGCATGATGGCTACCATGCTGGGCTCCCATGTAATTGACTGTGGTTCGAGTTCCAGACCTGGTGGTTAAAACTCACTCTGGGCATATGTGTGTGTCTGCCCAGGATCCCAAAGGGAGAATGGAGGAGAAAGGATTATGGTGTGGCCATCACCCTGGAGGGTGATTACTTGCTTTCTTTCTCTCGCTGTCTTTCTGGTGAGTGTATGCACCCTATAGCAAAAACTTCTCATATATATATATATATATATATATATATATATATATATATATATACATATATATATATATATATATATACATATATGTATATATATATATATATATATATATATATATATTTGCCTGTGTGGAAGAAGGAGTCTACTGCCCTGACAGAACATTAGGTGTGTGTACATGTGTGTGGTGGGAGGCTTCGGCTCACACACTTTGTGACTATAGAGAAGGCTGAGCGTGGCTCCTTGCCCTCAGGCTCCTGAAGTCCCAGAGCTCTTGCTGAGAAAGCCCTAGAATGCAAGAAGCAGGCTGCCATTGTTCAGGAAAATGGTCTTCCCAGGCTTGGGCGGCCAAGAGGCCAGCCACAATCTTATGGCTTTTGCCTCATGTAGAAGAACATTGAGTCTTCCCGGAGAGCCCCTGCTTAACAGTGAATGGTCCGGAAGCCTGAAAGTGTGACTTTTCCAAACAGGTAAATGTCTTCATCTGTGCCCTCATTGAGGTGCTTCACTAAATTCTTCTCGAAGAGGAGTGGGTGGTAAGCACCCATTGTGCAAGCAGTGTCAAAGAACTTCTGGTAGTAGTAGCACACGTCCGTCTTGCGCTTGGATGGGAGGAACTCGTAAATATCCACCTGGTCACACAGTGTCAACATGACGATAATACCTGGGGAGGAGAGAAGGGATGAATCAGGCCCAGCAGCCACCTCAGCACCCCAGGACTCTGCCCAGGGGCCCAGCAGCTCTTGACCCCAAATTGTGAGAGATGTCCATGCGGAGTCTCTATCTGTCACTGTGATTTCCAATGTGAGTTTTTCTGGCAAGCCAAGCCTAGCACACTGTTCCCCGGGATGAAAGGCTGTTGCATCTTGTGCATTTTCGTACCCCAGCACCCTGGTGCATGGCAGGCCCTCCCTAAACTCCAGCAGATTAAAGGACTCCAATCAGTCGATTAATTTATCAGTGGAACAAACTACTGGGTGGTCAGAAAAGTCATAATGTATGTTTTCTGTTTTCCTAAGCTAAAATGTGTCATGACTTTCCAACGACCCAATATATGAAGAGAACAAGACAACCAAACTGATTGAAGAGACAAAGCCATCTTTGTTTAGTACTTTCCAGCAGTCTAACATCCTGGAGGAGCCTCCTGGGTGTGTAGTTGGGGGAAAGTTGTTTCTTTAGTACTTGCATGAAACAGTGTGAGGGAAAGAAGACTTTCCTTCTTTAGCTGGGAGGGTGCAAACAAGAGTGACCCATCGTCTGTATTGATGAACCTGCTCATTCAGGCCAGGAGACTGGAGGCCGAGGGGAGCAGCCCAGGTTAGTTGTCTCCAGGGTGGCAGAATTGCGTCCCAGTCAGCAGAACCCTGAGGGGCAAGCCCAAGCAACCAGCCAAAGACTCATGCCACCACCCAGGCCTATGCCCAGTGGGCTGAGCTGTCCTGTGCTAACACATCCCCTCTCAGGGCCCTGGGCTCTTTATCTGCCCCGAGGGAGCCACCTGTGCAGCTCTTCTTCTGCACAGCTTATTGTTAGAATTTTTAAAGGATCGTATCTCAAAGACTCTTTTTGTCCACTTTAGATGTAGGGACTCTTTATGAAAGAGTCGTTCTCACCGAGAACAAAATGGCAAATTACTTACAGCAACTTTGTTCCAGAAGAAGCAGAGAAGGCAAAAGCCCAACCTCTTCCCTCTGGCTTCCTCTGGCTTAACGGGAGAGACAAGACGGCTCTCCAGCTGATGAAGGTATGGCAAGAGTGCGTGTAGGCATTATGGGAAGAAGCACTTCCCCCAGGAGAAGGCTAAAATGGCTCTCCCAGAAGCACTGGTGTGGGGCATGGGCGTGGTCTCCTGTGGAGTCCTAGCAGAAGAAATTCCACCCCGTGCACAGAGAGCTGTAGCAGCATGGAAATTGCCCAGCGGTCCTGCAGCCAAACTCGGAGAACAGGAGGGAAGGCAGTGGGCCATTAGGTGCCAACTGGGACGCAGTTCACGATAGCTCTGTAGTTATTAAAGAAGTTGTAGTCAGGAGTCTTGTACCACTAAAAAAGAGTGTCTGTGGCCAACACTCAGGACCCTCTGTGCTGTGAGCCCAGACCAATAGCTCCCTCAGGCTTTAACTGGGATGTTCGCTGGGGTGAGTGAAGAGAGGCAGGAGCAGTAGGTTTTTTCCTTCATCTCGGGATCCAGCACACCGCACAGCACTGTTACTGATACTCTCTTTATGTAAATATTTGATATTTTGTTCATCATATGTTTTTCATTAATTGCGATTTTTTAAAAGATACCTTATTAAAACATTACTTATCTTGATTACTCCTTAAACTGTACACCTGAGATAAGACCTCGTTGGCTCATGGAGGCCCCGCCTTGCTCTCCCTGTTTCTCCCCACCCTTTGCTCCATCTCTACCTATCAAATCCTCCCCTCTCTAGGGCCTTGTCCAATGCTGCTTCCTCCATGAAGCGATCTCTGACTGAAGGTAGAAAGAGTCCTCTCCCCTGTGACATCAGGGTGGTCTCTCCCTCCTGGCACAAAATAAATGTGGCCTCAGACCCCGACTGAACCCTCCCACCAGACACCATAAAGAAGAAGAATTCTATCCTGTACATCCTACGTTTTAGACAGAACTTGGCACCAGGTACAAGCAGAGCAAAATCCTAGCCACTGGTGACCTTACGATGACTGAACGCCTGAGACTGCAGAAGAAAGCTAATTTCGTCTAGAAACCAACACATAAGGTCTTTCCCCAGACACAGACTCACCAAGCATCCCAGAGGATGGGGGGTTTGGCTGAATTTCCTCTGGAGCAATTTCTTGAAGGATGTCCCACAGCTCCCAAGGCATCTGGGGCTTGAGGATGTAGAAGGGCTGATTGGGATGCAACTTACGATAGCTCTTGTAGTTATTAAAGAAATTGTAGTCGGGAGTCTTGTACCACTGAAAAAGAAATCATTGGTCTCCTCAAGGAGAGAAGTGTGCTAGAGTTGGGGTACCTCGAGGCCATCCTCATCAGAGCACTTAGGAAGAGGACAGGGCCAAGGACGAACTGTGGCACAGCCCTTCCCTCAGAGCAGGCACACATCACAGTGCCCGGATAGTGCGGTCCCTCTCCTAGGACGTGTATACAGAGAAGGCTGAGCTCGATGACCCAAGAACAGGTTCAGACTTCAGGATCATGCAGCCTGGGGATGGCATCAGAGCTAAAAGGAGTCCTAGGCACCATCTAACTCCATCTCTCCCTTAAAAAAAAAAAATATATTCCAGAGGGCATGCACACTAACCAGAGAGAGATAGAGAGAGAGGGAGAAGAAAGCACTTTCCAGTGGGGTGTGGTCATGCCTCAATCCCTTCTCCTCCACTTCTCCAACCTGTAGGGATTTAGGGCACCCACGTACAAGTAACCAGCATGTTTCTCATGCACTGAGGCTAGGATCTGAACTCTGCAATTGGCCATTTGGGATGCAGCTCCTCTAACCACTAGGTCACTAGGCTGGACCCCCATCTCTCATTTCTAAGGGGAGAAAACTGGGGCACAGGTGGCTACACCTATGGGTTCAGAGTCCTTCGCCCAACATGGGCAATTTGAGTTCTAGATAAGATGAGGGCCAAACCATAGAGACCGGGGTAATGACGAAGGCAGGAACCAGCAGGGCACCTCAGCCATCGATGGATCCAGCTGAGATGACACGTTCCGAGAACAGTGCTCTCTGCCTCCATCCTCCAAACCATTCCCCTGCGGCCACCACAGCCCACAACAGAGAAGGGCCAAATGGGCATGCATAACACAAAGGCTGTCCCAGAGAGGCTGCGAGTCCAACAGGCCTGCCGCTCACGCCTCCTCCCTGAGAAAGCTGACGCTACAGACCTGTCTCCTTTTCTTAGAGAACCAAGTTCGGGGACAGGGTACTTCCACCCTCCACAGTATGCCTGCATGTAAAGTGGGAATGATCATGCCTGCATCTACTTCCTTCTATTGTTAGGAGAGTGAAATAGGACAAACTCTGAAAGTTGGAAGAGTGGAACAAAACTGTAGTGATATGATTTACAAATGAAAGAGAAACCTCCACATACCACATACTCCCACTTATGGTCATCAGGAAGAATTGTAATGAGGAGCATAGTCTACCAGGTGGAGAGACAGCCAGCCACTACTACTCCTGACACATAGGAGCATAGTCTACCAAGGTGGTGGAGAGATACCCAGCCATTACTACTGCTGACACATATGAGCATGGTCTATCAAGGTGGTGAGACACCCAGCCACTACTACTCCCAACACATAGGAGCATAGTCTACCCAGGTGGAGAGACACCTAGTTACTACTACTCCCTACACGTAGGAGCATAGTCTACCCAGGTGGAGAGACACCCAGTCACTACTACTCCTGACACCTGAGGCGTATAGTTCACTCAGATGGTGAAACACCCAGCCACTATTATTCCCTGTACATACTATAACTTAGAGACATTCTTGACAGTGAGGGGCAGGGCGTGCAAAGCAGCTCGGATTGGACAGGTATACTTCTGAATATGTCAGTCCATGTGAAGTGGGTGTACTAAAATTGAAGTAGCCAGCTCTCAAAGATGGCCTGGCTCAATCATGACTTTAAAAACCTAGGAATTCTGAGACCAGCAAATGGTATAATGTTACTTCACTGGACTCCCCACGTGGTCAACCACAGTTCAAATCCCAGACCCAGTGGCTTGAAATGCACACTGGATGTATGTGTGTGTGTGTGCCCAAAATCCCAACAGGAGAATGGAAGAGAAGGGACTGTGGCATGGCCATCCTCCCTGGAGGGTAATTTCTTACTTGCTGTCTCTCTTTCTGTGAGCATATGAGCCCTGTAGCAAAAATCTCTCAAGAAAAATCCTAGGAATTCAGGAAAATCTGTATGCAAACAGGAGACTCAACCCGTATTTCCCCGACACCCACTTACCTTTGCGATATCGGAATGGTACACTGATGGGTCCCACACAATGAGGATTCCTTCACTGTACAAACTGTCCTTGAGGAAGCGCTTGTCTGTGGTGACCAGCTGCAGGAAGAAATAAGCTGTCACTCGTACATTTACGTGTAGACATTTGGCTTCTAGTCCCTCGGCTCACACCTCAGGGGTGTCAAAGAAGTGGAGTTTTAAATAAAAAATCTTACATAATTAACAGGACATCTGGAGGCCCAGCCACCATAGCACAGGTGGCTTGGTGTCACTGCATGACACTGAAACATAAGGGAGAGCCCTGGGTTGGTTCCCAGGCCCACCTGAGCATGCCAGGTATGCCTGCAGGCATGCCCCTCACCCTTCCTGGCTAGAGGTCTTACGGAGAATTACTGTAGGACAAGACTCTGCTGGAGGTCTCTCTCTCTTCTCTCTCTCTCATATGAAATTAAAAAACAAAAACAGTTTACAAAATAAAAAAAGAAAAAGAACCAAGAAGAAAACAGCCTCTGGAAATCCCTTCGATCTCCTGTGAGGTCGAGGACACAGTATGTATCTGTCGTGGCAGAGTTGTGTATACTGCTCATGAAGTGAAACACAGCCACTTGTCTCTGTAGCCCTGGAACAGATCACCATGTCTGTGGCTGAACACCCAATGACTGGATGAAGTAGACCGCTTGTATGGAGGGTCCACGGTGTATCCCAAAATACGCATCTTTAGACACGAGAATCAGGCTGATGAAATGCCCATTTGCAACATGCTGGGAGAAATTGGCCACAGCTCCCCCCGCCCACACACACTGGCTCCTGGGCTGGCCTGCGCACCAGTAGCTGAACCCACTAGGCTTAATATGGTGACAAGAATCCCAGGGACAATCCTGCTGAAACGATTTCACAAAATGTATTATGAGCCTTTTTTTAAAAGCATATTTATATTCTTTGACACACTAATTCCACATTTAGGGATCTAGCCTTTAAAAAGAATCCAAATTCTAAGGGAAAATTATGCATATACATTATGATTAAATTATTTATCAGAATAAAAAACGTGTGATAACAGAAGGTAAGAGATACCTGGCTTAGTTGCAGAAAGACCAGGCTTTGCCATTAATTTATCTACGACCATAATAAAGTCAGGAGATAGGCCAGGCTCATGGCTTAGGAGTTAAGGGGGTAGGATCCCACATGTCAGACCCCACATTTCGAATCCCAGACCCAGTGGCTAGAAAAATATACTGGACACATGTGTATGTATACCTAAAATCCCAACAGAATAGGGAAATAGAGAAGAGACTGTAGTGTGACCATGCTCCATGGGGAGTGGGGGGGGGGGACTTTCTCCCTCTCGCTGTCTCTGTCTCTTTCAGGTGAGTGGATGTACCCTCTGGCAGACAAAAACAGAAAAAAAAGAAAACAAAAAGTCAGGACTTTCTTTCTCACTAGGATTCCTTTCCTTATCTATGAAATGTATACGGTAAATAATACACTTGCTTTGCTCTGTCAAACAGGAACTGTCTTGAGGATCAAATGGAGACCATGAATGTATAAGACAGAGAGCAGCCCAGAAACTTAGCCATGAAAGGGGCAATGTCCCTCTTTAAAAAGCAAAAACTGACGGATGAGAGCACTTGTCAGACATTCACCTTAAAGAGCAGGTGAGAGATGATGCTGCCCAGGTGAAAACTGAGAGGAACAAATGGGAGAAATAAAATCAAGAGCTGACTGAAAATGAAAGCAAGAATTACAATAATAATCCCTCTTTGAGGCCAGCCAGTGGGATGGTGGGTAAGGGAGCTAGATCCCACATGGCTGACTATGTGGTTAGAGTTTTGGACCTGGCAGCTCGAAAAACACACTCTGGGTACATGTGTATGCGTGCCCAAGATCCTGAGAGGAGAATGGAGGAGAACAGATTGTGGCAAGGCCATCCCCCCGGGGGGGGGGGGGTGATTTCTTGCTTTCCGTCTCTCTCTGTCTTTCTGGTGAGTGCACATGCCCCTTAGCAAAAACCTCTCAAAACAAACAAACAAACAAACAAACAAAAACAAAACAAAACAAAGAGAAAGAGAATTACAAGTTGTTCAGTGTAGCCAGAGACAGAACTGGAAGGGGTCAGATAAATGTAGTCAGGGGCCATGCCGGAGAGTTCAGTAGATTATGGGGATCAGTGAAGGCTTTCAAGGGATCTACACAGACTAGAATTCTGGAATATGGTTTTTAGAAAAAAAGAGTAGAAATAGAAGTTTCTGTTGTATTCTAAATAAGAAACAATGGGTAAGTGAAGAAAAAGAGTACAACTGTCAGCTGTAGAGTGATTGGGTATTGGAAATGAAGAGTCAAAGCTGACTCTGAGACCTCAGACCTTTTACCACAGTAAGAACATGGAAAAAGGAATAATTGGGATGTGCCTATGGGAAAGGGCTGGGATGGGGACTTGAAGTTCAAGGATAAGACAACAGGCCAGAGTTCTATACCTGCAATGCCATAAGACATAAGACCTAGGAACAGGACCTTTATCTCCTGACTTTAAGCACTGTCCTCTTTCTATTAAGAACACCATGCCTCACAACACGGGCATTTGGTGCTACAGTCCAAAGGCAGAGCAGGTTTTCTGGCAGACATGATGGACCTGGTGACAGGGACGCCTTGGGGCTTTCCGTTCCTCTAACCTACACATGTCTCTCAAGATAGAGTTCTGCAGTGGCATTACCTATCCTCATCCTATCCCATCCTGCAAAAACAGCTGGTAAAGAGAAACCAATGTCTTTTCTTTAGCTATGTTTTTCTATTTTCTTTTTCTTTTTTACTATGGAATATGTGCACTCACTAGAGAGAGAAGTAAAGAAAGCACCACCTGTTGGGGACAGTCACATCACAATTCTTTCTCCTCTGTTCTCCTTTCAGGATTTTGAACACACATACACACACTCACTCAATGTGTTTCTCAAGCCACTGGTGTGTTTCTCAAGCTTCCAGGTCCGAGATTTGAATCATGTGATCAGCCATGTAGGACCCAGCTGCCTTACCCACCATGCCACAAGGTGGCCCACTCTGCTTCTATCTATACACAGTACTGATGCCAGGTGATTACACTCATGAGGTTAGCACTAGCTGCAATTTAAGTGTCTCCTTCTGCCACAGTCCCTCTCCAGCAACTTTCTTAGTATGTGAAACAGAAGGCCAGCAACATCTGGCTCCCTGAGACTTTCCCAACATCTGTGGCTTCATTGTCCTCAGCAATTCCAAAAAAGATGTGCAAAGCTTTCACTTAAAACAATAAATTATAACAAGAATAACAATAACAGATGCCATTGAACAGTTCTTACTAGATGTTACTAGATGATACTTCCATATAGTATTTTCATTCATCTTCACAACAACCCTAGAAGATAATATGTCCTTTTTTGTTTGTTTGTTTAGTTTGATTTGTGTATATGTGCTCATTGGAGAAAGAGAGAAGGAGAAAAGAGAGAGAGGGAAAGTGAGAAAACATCCTTAGAGGGAATGGCCCATCACAATCCCTTCTCCATTCTACTCTTGGTATCTCAGGCACACATGCGCACGCCCCTGGTGTCTCCTTCAAGTTGCTGGGTCCAAGACCTGAATTGAATAGTCAACCACCACCATGCTACCGGCTGGCCCAATATGCTCTTTTTATAAATAAGAAAATAGACTTAGCGATACTGAGTAATTTGCCCAAGTTACATAGCCAGGAAGTAGTAGAGACTGAATGTGAGCCTTACATTTGGCTCTAAAGGTCACATTTCTAACTTACATGCTACATTGATGTACACAAAGAAGCAGGATAGGGCACCAAAAGCCTCTTGGGAAGAGATGTCCAAAATATTTGGCAAGGAATATAGAAGTATCATAAGAAAAAAAATTTTTTGCCTAGAGGGTGTGTATGCTCCCTAGAGAGTGAAACAGCACATCAATAATCATCATGAAGTGGGTTTTATCCCAGGATATGAGGATGGTCCAACATAAGTAAACCCATACATATCAAAAAAGAAAAAGGGGGGGAGGAAGGGGGAGACACTCCATGTTCAGGGATTGGAAGAAGCAATATTATAAAATATCTATACCACTGAAGCAATCTATAGATTCAATGCCAATAACAGTCTTCATAGAAATAAAAATAATGTAATAACATTAGTATGGAATGACAAAAGACCCTAAATAGCCAGTGCAATCCTGACCAAAAAAGAGTGGAGCTGGAGGCATCATACTACCAGATTTCAAAATATACTATAAAACTATAGAAACAAAAATGAGATGATACAGATCGAAAGAAAAAGACAACAAAAATAGACATGTACATCAATGAACAGGACCAAGAGCCTAGAAATAAAGCCATGTATATACAGTCAGCTGATTTCCAATAAAAGTGCCAAGAATATCCACTGGGGAAAAGACAGTCTCTTCAATAAATGGTGCTGGGGAAACTGGACATTCAAATGCAGAAGAAAGAAGCTAGACCCGCATCTCTCACCATATATAAAAAACAAATGGATTAAAGTCTTAAACAGAAAACTGGAAACTATAAAGCTACTAGAAGATAATGTAAGGGAAACATTTCAAGATATTAGTATGTGTAAAGAGGACTTCAATAAAACATCAAAAGGACAGGCAACAAAAGCAAAAATAACAAATAGGATTATACCAAACAAAAAGCTCCTGCATTTTTTGCTCCAGCAAAAGGAACAATCAGTACAGAGAAAAGACAACCCACAAAATGGGAAAAAATATTTGCATACTATGCATCTGATAAGGGATTAATAATTATAATATACAAGAAATGCCAACAACCCAGCAGGAAAAAAAAATATGATTAAGAAAGAAATGGACGGGACCAGCAGTTAGCGTAATGGCTATGTCGCTGGACTCCCACGTAGTCGACCGCGGTTCGAGTCCCGGACCCGGCGGCTTAAACTCACGCCGGGCGCGTGTGCGTGCGTGCCCAAGATCCCGAGAGGAGAATGGAGGAGAAGGGATTGCGGAGTGGCCATCCCCCCTGGGGGGTGATTTCCTGCTTTCTATCTCTCTGTCTCTCTCTGTCTGGCGAGCGCACGCGCCCTATAGCAAAAACCTCTCCAAAAAAAAAAAGAAAGAAATGGACAAGTTGAATTAGCAGGTGGAGTGGTGATTAAGGCACTGGATTCCACATGGCCAACCCCACGGTTCAAGTCCCAGACCCATTGGCTTGAAAATCATACTAGGCACATGCCACAGCCCAAAATCCCAAGAGGAAAATGTAGAAGGGACTGTGGTGTGGTCATGCCCCCTGTGGGGGGAATTTCTCACTTTCTCTTTCTTGCTATCTCGCTCTGTCTCTCTCCAGTAAAAGGACATGCCCTATGGCAAAAATCTGAAAAAAAAAAAAAAAGGAAAAAATGGGCAAGTAAGTGACCTGAATAAATATTTCTCAAGAAGACAAACATCTGGCCAAAAAAAATTTCAAAATCAACACCATAATCATTAGACAAATGCAAATCAAAATCATCTTATTTTCAGAAAGATAAAAAGCAATAAATCCTGGTGAGGATCCAGAGAAAGGGGCGCTCTTTTAAACTGTTGGTGAGAATGTAAATTAGTACAGCCATTATGGAAAATGGTGTGAAGGTCCATCAATATGTTAAAAATAAAACTGCCATATAATCCCACTATTGGATATATATCCAAAGGAAAAAAAATTATGTCATGAAGATCTCCACACCCCAATGTTTATGGCAGCATTATTCACAGTAACCAAGATATGGAATCAACCTAAGAATCCATTGGCAATCAAATGGATAAGGAAATGTGTGTATATATGTATGTGTGTGTGTGTGTGTGTGTGTATGTACATATATTATGTACATATATACACACATACATATATACATATATACATATATACACACACATTTATATACACACATACCTACATATATACAAACAATGGAATGCTATTTATTGATTTAAAAGTATTATATCCTGGGGCTGACAGTAGTAGTTAATATAGTCGTTAAGGCCACTGGACTCCCACATGGCCAAATGTGGTTCGAGACCCAGGACCTGGTGTCTTGCTTTCTCACTCCCCCCACTCCTCATTCTGTCCCTCTCTGGTCAAGTTTTAAAAATAAGTAAATAAATAAACAAAGTTAAATAAAATAATTCTTAACAAAAGTAAATAAAAGTATGATATCCTCTCATTTGATACTAAATGGATGAGCCTAGAGGACATTACATTAAGTGAAATAAGCTGAGCACAGAAAGAAAGATACTACATGTTTTCCCTCATATGTGGAAATTGGAAAAAATGAACTTAGAGAAGTAGAGAGATGAAGAATGCCTACTAGCGGCTGGGAAGATGGGGAAATGGACAGAGGGATAGTGATTACTAGAAATAAAGATGGGGATTTAAAGTGCTGGTTGCAAGCAGACCTAGATCTAAAGCCCATCTTTATTACTTACTGTCTGGGCGACTCTGAGTAACTCAAACGTTTTGAACCTAAGTGTCTTCAGGTAAAATCACTGGTGATCACACCCCACAGAGTTGTCATGAAGACAGAGTGAGGAGAGGTAGTAGAAGGCCCGTAGATAGTCCAAGCATCTAACAAGGGCACCAGCTGTTAATATTTCAGGACAAGCCCCACGAGGTAACCTGTGAATGCCCTGGCTGAAGTGCCGTTGCTAGGCAGAGGCCAGCACAAAGGCTTCTCCGGAATCCACTGGTCCTCTTGTTTCACGTCTCCTCTCTCAGGCCCACTGAGCACGGCAGGTGCTTGGCTGGTCTCGCAGACACCTCCTTACATTTACAGTCGATGGTGTTCATTTAAAGCATACATTTTACTCTCTGTTTGCCCACTGAATGGAGTAACAACACCTGGTGCAGGGGCCTGTGCGTCTGAACGGGTCTGCTAGGCCGAAATCTCACTGGATGCCACTGCTCTCTATAAAAAGCCACCTTCTCAGTAAGAAAAGCACCTCTTTGTTTCCTGTAGCTTTGTCACGGCCCAGATGCACAAAAGGTTGTTCTGTGAGGCAGGAGCTGGACAATTGGAGGCCTCAGAAGAGGTCTTCTGTAGAGAGGACCTGACCTCAGGGAGGAGAATGAGCTTCTCAAAGGCAGAAGCCTACCAAGGCAATGTTGTCCCCACAGCCAATCCTGGGGGCCAGGTGCTCTGCCTGAACGCTGGGGACTCCACATACTTGTCCACAGACACAGACATGAAATAGTTAGGATAACTGATCAGGACCAAAGATGGAGCAGACAGAGGCAGGTTCCTAGGAGACCAAGGTGTGCGGGTGTCGAGCACAGTTCAGAACCGCGAGGAGCCAGGACAAGGAGCTGCCGTGACGAGAGTATTAAAGGAATCACCCAGGCTGAGTACTGCTGTGGGAGGAGGGGAGGCAGGGCCGGTCCTGAGGAGCAGCAGGAAAGCCTTTCTGGGGAGCAGACAATGTGCCCTGGGAGGGGGGCCAGCCTCGTCTCTGTCCTGGCCTGGGGGAACACAGGGATCTAGAAGTGGAAAGAAAAAAGTTGTGCCACGGCAGAAAACTATGCATCATCTGCAGCACACCCTTCTCCAGCAGATTCTGATTCTGTGGAAGCTACTTGTCAACTCTGTAAATCACAAGGAATCAACAGATACGCTCACTCAGTCTTGCCCAGTAAGTAGAGTTTCAGTTGCTTTCCTTCTTCCCCTTGCCCTACGTCATGGAAAAATCAGTTTTGTTTCTTTATTCCAAATTTGTGCTGTTTCGACTTTTCTTCTGAACCAGTTGTAACATCTGCCTATTTCCTCAAATGAGTAAAACAAAATCTCTACCCTGAATTCATCTGAACATCTGTGTGAGAGTCATGATCTGACCTTTTTCAGAAAGTTACATTTTTTTTTTTTAGAGAGAGAGAGACAGATTGTTACTATAGGGCATGTGCGCTTGCCAGAGACAGAGACAGAGGGACAGAAAGCAAAAAAATCACCTCCAGGGAAGATGGCCACATCACAATCCCTTCTCCTACATTCTCCCCTTGGGATTTTGAGCACGCATGCACACACATGTGCCTGCCGTAGGTTTCAAGCTGCCAGGTGCGGGACTCGAACCACAGTCGGCTATGTGGAAGTCTAACGATGTAACCGTTATGTCATCTATTGGTCCCCCTAAAAATTACTTTTTCAAAGGGTCTTATCTGCCTCCTACTGGGCACCTTCCTGGTGATCCTAAGTCAGCTCACCATCACTGCTGAGAGACAAGCATCCCTTCTGCTGGGATCTGGGAAGGCACAGTCAGTCCCAAACAGGCAGAAGCAGGCCTCCGCGCTTCAGTAGTGACCATCGCCACCACTGACAGAGAATTTGCTGCATACTAGCCTGGGGGCAAAATGTTCCACACGTGCATCTTGCTGGATCCTACGAAGACCCAAGTTAGTAACTATCCTAATGCCTGCCTTACAAACATGGAAACTAAAGGTCAGGGAAAGCAACATAAGTCCCTCATGTAAGACGTGTTGGAGGAGAAATTTCAGCCAAGCCCGTCTGATTCCAGTGCTCTTCAATCCCAAGCAGTCTCACCTTGTCTTTAAATAACGGGCCAGAATCTTTGCAGGACCAGGATTTAGCTCTCTATACTGAGGACACCTGAGACACCTTGAAGAGGTACCCAGGGGCAGGTAGCCTTCCCAGTCCCAGAGAGTGTTTGGGCGTACTTCACGCTCTCTTTCATCTTTCCTGCCACCTGTTCACCTCCACATCACACTATCCGCATCAGACAGACAGAGATTGGTTTCTCTCCAAATTCATGCTCTCCATGAACTGGCTGAGCATGGCCTGAGAATCCTATTCCAGTCCTCTGGTCTACTAACTCTTCTGTCTCTCCGTACCAGTTTCTTTCTCTCTTCCTTTCTTTTTCTTTCTTCCTTCTTTTCTTTTCTTTCTTCCTTCCTTTCTTATTTCTTTCTTTTAATTGTCAGAGGGTACATGCGCTCACCAGAGAGAGACGGGGCAAAGAGAGGGAGAAAGCACTCTCCAATGGGATGTGGTCATGCCATGCCTTCCTTTAGTTTTTTTTTAAATCATCTGTGACAGACAATTATTTTAAAGTCCTCGTCTAATAGATTTGCCATCAGGTCTTTTCCAGAGGTGGTTTCGTTTGGTTATGTTTTTCCATTGAATAGGCCAATATTTTCTGTTTCTTTGTGTGCCTTAAGCTTTTGTTGTTGTTGAATACTAGACATTTAAATCTAAGAATGTGGTAACGCTGGAAATCACATCCTCCACTCCCCACCCTACCCCCCATTTTGTTTTTGTTTTTATTGTCATGGGCTGCCTCATGAGCTGAAGATCAGCCTGAAATGCAAACTTGAGTTCTTCTCAAATCTTTCCTGAGCTTGCCCTTTCCTCGATCATACATAGTCACTTTCTTTTTTTATTTTATTAAGTATTTTTGTCATAGGCATGTGCACTCACCAGAGAGATTGAGAAAGACAGTGAGAGGGAAAGTGAGAAATCACCCTCCTATGAGGATGGCCATGCTGCAATCCCTTCTCCTCCATTCTCTTCCTGGGATTTTGGGCACTCATGCATACCTGCCAGGTATGAGTTTCAAGTCACCAAATCTGGGACTCAAACTGTGGTCAGCCATGTGGAAGTCCAGCACCTTACCACTACACTGCCTGCTGGTCCCCACATAGTCACTTTCTAATTTTCACCACATATGCAGTGTTTTTTTTTTTTTTTTTGAGAGGTTTTCGCTATAGGGCGCGTGCGCTCACCAGACAGACAGAGAGAGACATAGAGACAGAAAGCGAGAAATCACCCCCCCGGGTGGATGGTCACACCGCAATCCCTTCTCCTCCATTCTCCTCTCGGGATCTTGGGCACGCACGCACACACGCCCGGAGTGAGTTTTAAGACACCGGGTCCGGGACGCGAACCGCGGTCGACTACGTGGGAGTCCAGCGACATAGTCATTACGCTAACTGCTGGTTCCCCACATATGCAGTTTTTTTAAAAGTTCTAGTCTTCAATGTCTGGCTCCCAAAAAAAACACAAAAGATAAAAATGAGAGCAATTGGGAGGAGTCACCAGGCCTTTAAATCCCCTGAATGTCACATAAGCTAAAGGACAGATGCTTGTAACAGGGCAGAGAGGGGCAGCAGCAGTGGCCACCTCCTCTTTGCACCTCTGCGGAAGGAGGGTAAATATTCCCAGTTGTCAATGAGGTGAGTGGATTTGCAGCATTATCATGCAATTTTTGATACATGTGTAACCCAGTTTTTCTCACTAGTTAAATCGATTAAACAAACGTTGTGGCAAGAATATTTCTTGAGTTTCCCTTAGCATTGAGAAATCAGATGTGTTACCTGGAAATTCTTCAGGAAACTAATCATCGAGGAGAATTGATGAAGTCATATATGAATCCTGATGCCATGTGACACATAATTACATGGTGATGACGTCTCACAATACTTGTATAATATTTGGCAGTTTATAAAATGCTCTCGTGGGTCTTGTGTCCTTTGCTTTTCAGAACACTCTTAGCTCACCCTGGATGGTCTCGGTTTTATCATCCCTCATGCAACACACCTGGTACTACCTCACAACAACAGGCAACATGACAGTTTTCCCAAGCACTAGACACCTGCATCAGTGTGCTAATACCACGCGAGTTTTGTTCTTCAGGTCTTTACTTTGTTTGCTTATTTTTAAATTTTAATTAATTTACATTCATTCGCTCAGTGTCATCACAGCATACAAAATGTGATTTCCCATCCAAAATATACTGCATATTGGCTTAATCATATATGTTATCGTAATTTTCCATTTCTAGTTTCATATACATATATACACACACACACACACATATATAAAAATTTTCCATTTCTAGGTTCATATATAAATATGTGTGTGTATATATATATTTTTTTTCTCCCTATTTCTCACCCTCTGCCATTTCCCTCTCTCCTCCCACACTATCTCTGGTGTCTACAGTTGTTTTCCATTCCTTTTCTTCCCACATTTTATTGATTCCCAAAATTTCTTAAATAATCTAACGACTTTCAAGAGCAAGTTCAGCTGACGTTTGCTTTGTGTTTTATGAACACATCACCAGGTTGAGTCATGGCATCATGAGCAATCTGGGTCTCGGGAAGGCCCGGGACTTAGTTAAGGTAGCAGCTTTGATGTGCTCCTTGTAGACACACTCTGCTCTGGAGCCTACACATGCTCCCCCTGTCGCTCAGTATCTGCACAGAAGAAATTTTACCTGAGAGTTCATCAGGCGGATGGTGGTTTTCGTGCCCACATCTTGTTGGAAGTTGGCTGTGGGTGCCCCATTAAACCTCAGGACTGCATCGTGATTATCTGTAAACCACAAGGAGACAGAAAATTAGTGGTGAGTGCTGGAAATACTTAGAGAGAAGGACAGAGGAAGAGAAGGCAGGAAGAAGGGGAGAAGTCAAGGAAATAATACTTCCTACTCTTCATCTATCCTCTCACGATTGGGAACAATACACTTGCGCGCAGGTGAAGCTCATAGACAGAGAAACCCACTTGTCTGCCAGCCCACTGCTGAGGAGGTCCATATCATGGCATTCCTGAAACCCATTCAATGACACCAGAGTGCCTAGGCATGACAGACAAGGAGCAGGTCAGTCTGCTGCGTACAGTGGAATTACTGCTCCAGTTACCAAAGGAGCAAGCCAGACATGCTCTTGGTATCACCAGTAGATGATATTTATATTCTTGTTGGAAACTGAAGACACTACCATATGCTCAGCTTATCTCACAAGTGTGAAGTACCCGACTGCATTATGAAAACTGTGCAGCTCTTGGCAGATGGAGAGATGAACTGTGGTATCAAAACACCCCTGAGTATCCCATTCAGGAATCTGAGGCCCAGCGAAGGGTCATACCCCTGGTGTGGCATAAACAAGGCAGGACATTATTGGGCTAAATTAAACACCATGTTTTCTTCCTTTCTTTCTTTCCTTTCTCTTTCTTTCCTTTTTTCTTTCCTTTTTTTTTTTTTATAAGTGAGTACACTGTCAGAAACAATATAATAAATCCAGTAAGATTAAACAGGTTATCTTTAAGAAAAAAAAAAAAAAACTAATTACTCCTGGACTTCATCTCCTTGACCTGTAGCTATTTAAGCAGTTTGGAAGACCTACAGAAGTTTCTATGCCAGCATTGATCTGATCGGGAAGAGAAATAACGACTCTTAAAAACTATATGTGTTAATTTTTTTCTATCCCAGGCACAGGTCTAAGTGCTAAAGATAATGGTTGTGAGTAAGAAAGGCAAAGTCCTTGCTTCAGAGATCTTTCATCCTTCTACACAGAGAGACAGTAAGTAAGCACAACCGCCTGTAGCTAAGATGTTTATAGATTGTGATTAAAACTGTGAAAAAATAAACTGAGTTGTGTGGCCAAGACACTGAGCCTCTGCGATCCTGTGAGAGCTCATCTAAACCTTAGTTGATCCAGCAAGTTTAGAGTTCACCACTGGAATCAGCACCAGATTTGGGGGTCACAGTGCTCTGTGTTTCTACTTCCCTTCACATGGGCTTGCTTTGGGGTCACTATTCATCCACACAGATAAGGTTGGGGAGAACAGAGGGCATCTGGCTCAATACAAGACGATCTGGGAAGAGATGCCCACAGAATTAAAGGATTTCATTTATTTCAAGGCAAAGCTACTAAGCCTTAGGAATCTGGATGCTTCATTCACAAAAACAACATAACCCTGTCCTCAGTCACAGAATACAATCTCATCCAGGTGGTGTGAGGGTTATGTGTGGCGTACATAGTCCAAGGTTTTATCAGCTCACAGGGCACACAATGACCTGCAAACAGAGCAGAAGGTACACCTTTCACAACTCAGAATTGCAACAGGTTCTGTCATAATCGGGCACTGGTTTCAAAAATGATCAGTAGTAATCACAAGAGAAATGCAAATCCATCAGAAACTTCACTGAGTCAGCCCCCTCCACAGATAACGAAGTATCGGTGAGAATCCTCGAAGAAAAGCTGACAAGCACAGATGGAGCAATTGAGGCTTCATAAAAGGGCTATTTGCAGGCTATGAGAGAGCTGCCTGACGGGGGCTGAGGCCTTCAGTCAAGGGAGAGACTGCTCTGGAGGAGAACCTCTGGGGGGTAGATGCCCTGACCTCACTGTCCTCCTCAGCTTCATACCAATGCTTCTCCAGGTTAGTCCCAAATAAAAGCCAGAAAGAAATGAATACCCGTGGATATAGTCCAAATGTCAGCCTCTCAGGGAACACAGTCAAATGGAAGAGGTGGGAAGGTGAGTTTCCAGAGACAAATGGAGAACCACCAGCAGAGAAGGGTTAAGACAAGACCTCGATAGTCTTCACAAGAAAGGACGGGGCTGGGTGATGGCTCACGGGTAAGACGCATGCTCTTTCGGCTGATCCACACGGGCAGGCTCCAGGCTGATGTCCAGGGACCTTCCTAAGAAGGCTAGACACACAAGTGGCTGTGATCTGGGGGCTGGCTAAAACTGGGGTTGGGTCTTTCCTTAAGACCCCATTGGGAATGCCGGGTTTTCTCTGTCTCTCTTACTCATGGAATAAATTTTAAAAACTTTTAAAAAGAAGAGAGAATTGTTTTGGTCATTCGACAAATGTTGATTGGGCATCTACCCTATGCCAGTACAGGCCTAGGTGCTGAAGACAATGGTTGTGAGTAAGAAAGGCAAAGTCCTTGTTCAGAGATCTTCCAACCTTCTACACAGAGAGAGACAGTAAGTAAGTACAACCGCCTGTAGCTAAGATGTTTATAGACTGTGATTAAAACTGTGACACAATAAACCGAGTTGTATGATCTAGACACTGAGAAAAATGCCCTTTGCACAGAGTGATGTTTCAAGGACTATGTGGCACCTCAGACCCAAAGGATGGACTGGTATGGAAAGGGTCCAAACGTTTACTCCAGATAGAGGACACAGCAAGTGTCGAGACCCCAGTGAGGGTCAGCACATGGCTGGAAACAAAGGAGTGAAGAGAAGAAAAACGAAAGCTACAGATAAAGAAGCCAGAAGTCAGGAACGAGACTGTGCAAGGCTATGGAGGCCCAGGTCTGAACTTTGGATTTAATTTTAAAAAGAAAAAACAAACACAAAACAAACAGGAAAAAAAAAATCTTTAAAACAGGCCACTGACATGTCCACATGATGAAAGAATAGGACCCTTATCTGTTAAACCATCCCTTGCTATTGATGGTTGAAGAACTTTCAAACTCGGGACCAGCAGTTAGCTTAATGGCTATGTCGCTGGACTCCCACGTAGTTGACCACGGTTCGCGTCCCGGACCCGCTGGCTTAAACTCACGCTGGGCGCGTGTGCGTGCATGCCCAAGATCCCGAGAGGAGAATGGAGGAGAAGGGATCGCAGTGTGGCCATCCCCCTTGGGGGGTGATTTCTCACTTTCTATCTATCTGTCTCTCTCTCTCTCTGTCTGGCAAGCGCACACGCCCTATAGCAAAAACCTCTAAAAAAAAAATGAAAGAACTTTCAAACTCAAATAGTCCTTTAGGAAATCTCCAGAAAAATTCACAACTGGGCTAGCCAGTGGATGCCAGTGGCATGTTGCTTAAGGTAGGCGGCTGGATCCCATATGGCCAACTGTGTGTTCTAGTTAACCTTCTCACCTGGACTACAACTATCACTTTACCGCAATACAAAAGACAACTAAGTCTGCTCTCCAGACCTGACTCTTTTCTAGAATCAAATACCCAACTATATAGATGTCCACCAAGAGGAATCCAGAAAGATTTCAGACTCGACGCACCCAAAATGGAATCTGCCTTCCTCCAGAAAACATCCTGTGATCCCATGTAGCCACTCTCAGGCTTGAACTCCTGAGCTAGCTCACGTGAGGCCATTTTTAATTAGACACGAGGTTCTGACTCTTCCACCTCATGATACTTCTCAAATCAGGCTCTTTCTCTCCACCACCACTACCACTGCCCAGAGAGATGGGGCACTTTCACCTGGATGTAGCAACAGTTCTTAATGATGGAGACAGCAGATAGTAGCAGAGAAAAGGACCATAGAGAAGGGAGACATCTCTCCAAAACACACACGATTCCATCACTTCTTGGCTCAAAACCTAGGGCTCTCCATGGCTTCAAGGGTAAAAGCCAAAGTCTTTATTGTGACAACATCTCAACTCTAAGAGCTGACACCTGACCACCGTTCTGGCCTCATTTCTCACCCCTCTTCACCCTCTGGGCCCCGCATCGTTCAAACAGGATTATCCACGATGCCCAAACACACTGCCCTTTCTCCCACGCAGCCTTTAACTCAACTCAGCATGTTTCTCTCCTTTCTTCCAGGGAAGCAAGGAAACAAGACAATCAAGGGATTTTTTTTAACCTGATACAGGATTAATCATAACGAATTTTATTATGAGGGTGTCTTTGTGTCAAATGATCTACTTTCAAACTCCCGTCTACTATTACCCAGTTGTGTGACCTCTTGAGCCTCTACACTTAGCTAATCAGCGAAACAAGAACGATAATCTTAGCTTCCCTCCCTCATAGGACTGCTTGCGAGGCTAGAACAAGCAAGGCACATTAGGTACACAGCAGGTGCACAAAAGATGCTCCTGTCGGTGACAGTGTTCTTAAAATCAAATGCGGTACTGTTCGAAAGGAAAATTCCAGGGAATCTGAGATACCTCACACATGTAAATAAACTACTACAAATAACAGAAATGTATTGGGTCCATCATTGGTTTGTGGCACTGCTGGAGGCCTCATCTATTATTTTGTTTGTTTTAATTTCCTGTAGGGCACATACACTTGCCTGAGAGAGACAGAGAGAAAAAGAAAAAGTGAGAAATCACCCCCCCAGGAAGGATGACCACACTGCTACCCCTTCTCCTTCACCATCCTCTCAGGATTCGGGGCGTGCAGGCACACACGCCTGGAGTGTTTTTCAAGTTGCCAGGTCCAGACCGGCAACCACACAGTCAGCCATGTGGCATCCACATGACTGATGTGGCCATGTGGCATTAACTACCACACCACCAGCTGGCCTGGCCCAATACATTGTTACAACCTCTCTGGTAAACAATATTGCAGTGGACAAATAAAATAAAATAAAATAAAAGCTTCAGAACTGGGCCAGCAGGTGACATGGAGGTTAAGGTGCTGGATCTCACATGGTCGACTTTAGTGTTCTAGTCCCAGAACCTGGTGGCATGTGTGTGCCTCCCCAAAGTCCCAAGAGAAGAATAGAGGAGAAGGGACTGTGGTGTGGACACCGCCCCCAGGGGGTGATTTCTCACTTTCCTTTTCTCTCTCTCTCCCTCTTTCTCTTTCTTGTGAGCTCATGTGCCCTACAGCAAAACTAAAAATAAAATAAACGAAAATTCTTGAAAAAGCCACGAAATGTATCTTATTTGAGACTTCTAGCCTCATTCCTGAGAATATTTCCCCATTGGAGAGCAATAGTAGCTGCTTAAGTTACCCACACAAAATCTTTGTTAGCACTATTTATATGTAAGCGCAAACAATTTGAAGCCATCTGATGTATTCAAAAGTTGGAAATGGGCTCAACAAATTCCCGATGCAGCAGGAAGTCTATGGGTCTGGCACGCTGACGGGAACTTGGAGGCTTTAATAAAAGGCCTATCCTTTCCCTTTCTCCTTTGTATTCTAAGCTCCTATTTTGTATTGTCAATGGATCCATGAGTGAATAAAAAGGATAAACGGATGAATGCCTTAAAATATTTAATAGACTAAGTGCCCAGAGGATATACCTTATAAAAGACATTTGAAGAGCATCTGAAGTCTAACATGAAATTTTCATTATATCTCAAGATCAAAGTCCTTCCATGGAAATACTTATTAGAAGTTGTAACTGATGTCTACAGAAAGAGATTATTTTAATGGTCTATTTAAATCCCTCCAAACTTTAAAGAAGTAATAAAAGCAAAACTATATCCAATTCACAGAGGTATCAGGCTCTGCCTTAAACACAATCTCAGCCAGGCATACAATTATAACTTGACATATCAGAGAAGGGTCAGCTGACATCTGAGATATCTAAATATTACCATTATGTAGCAAAAGTAGGCAAGAGAAAAAAAAATAGTTTCATTATATATGAACAAAAACAAATCACATTTAGTTTTTTTCCTTTTCTTTCTCTATTATTTTTTAATTTTGCAGAGAGCATGTACACTAGCCAAGGAGAATGAGGAGGGCCAAGAAACCATCCCTGGTCACACCATAATCCCTCCCCTTCATCTCTCCCACCTGTCAGGATTCGGGGCGTATACACAGACACACAGGCCTGGCATCCACCTCAAGTTACTGGGTCCAGGAATCGAACTACACAGTTGGCCATCTAGGATCCAGCTGCCTTAACCACCATGCCATTGGCTGACCCCACATTTCGTTTCTAAGAAATGAAATCCAAAAGAAACCAAAAAGGCAAAAGCAAAAGTTGGGGTGGGGCTGGTCGTCTTGGCAGCTTTCATTAGCCTGGAAAGAGGCCTAGGGTTTAGCCTTGACTGGGCCCCCAGCCCATGTGGGGAGGTAGAAAATGTGATCTCACCGCTGCTCTCTGCTCTACAGATTCCAGTTCGGTTCTACTTTTCTTCGTTGAGGGCCTGTGCTTGGTTTCAGACCATTTTTCCTGGCAGTCGTAAGAAGAGCATAAAAAAGGAGACCCAGAACCTCACCTGCTCCAGTACCTCCCCCGACAGAGGAGCAAAGTTTCCTGTGCTTCGTTTTCTTTAGCCTGATTCATTTCACAATAATAGAAAACACATTCTTGTAAAATGTGGAAAAAAGGCCTTATGCAAATCCATAGCTCTCTGTTGTATAGGTATACAATATAAATAGGCTTTCTATTTTTATTAAATGCAAAGGGTTCTTAAAAAAGCAACTTGATATATATTTTGAGCAGTGATTTTTTTTTAAGGGAGATTTTTGCTATAGGGTACATGCACTTGCTGGAGAAAAATAAAGTGAGAAATCACAGCCCCCCCCCCCCCCCCAGTGGAGGGGGTGTGGCCATGCTGTAATCCCTTCTCCTCCAATCTCCTCTTGGGATTTTTGGGCACACATGCACACATGCCTGGTTTGAATTTTAAGCCACCAAGTCTGGGACTTGAACCATGGTCGGCTATGTGGGTGTCCAGCACCACAACCACTATCCCACCTGCTAGCCCCGGACCTGTGATCCTTAAACCTTTCTTGAGTCATAGATCTTTAAATCAACTGCAAGCTATGGTAGCTCTCCTGAGGAAGATGCACAGACACACACATTACACACATCTAACCCACTGATATTTTTGCACGCAATTTTAGGAATTCATAAACACCCTAAAGTTGGTTGACAGCCCCCAAGTTAACAATTTCTGCTCTAATTAATTCTTTTTTTTAAAAGGCAGAAAATTATCCAGGTAGCTGAAGCAAAGAGAGTCCTCTATTAATCAGGTAAAAATAACAGAATTTCAGAACCTGAAAATGAAGTAAAGATCTATGCTCCAAATATTTTCTAAGGCCAATTGCAGTGGTTTTGCTTATTGGTTATGGTAGAACTCTCTTGTCAAATGAAATCTTCTATAGCATGTCAATATTCAAAATATATATAAAATACATGTAAAAATATAAAACTATTCTGGGGCCAGGGGTGACGTGGTGGTTAAGGCGCTGGACTCCCACGTGGCAGACCATGGTTGAAGACCCAGACCTGGCGGCTTGCTTTTTATTGAGAGGTTTTTGCTATAGGGCATATGAGCTCACCAGAAAGACAGAGAGACAGAAAATGAGAAATCACCCCCCAGGGGGGATGGCCACACCGCAATCCCTTCTCCTCCATTCTCCTCTCGGGATCCTGGGCGCACACACACGTATCTGGCATGAGTTTTAAGCCACCGGTCTGGGACTCAAACCAAGGTCAACTACATGGGAGTCCAGTGACATAGCCATTACGCTAACTGCTGGTCCCATGGCGGCTTGCTTTACTCAGTCCCCCACTCCCTTGGCCCTCTTACTAACACTCTGGCTCTCTCTGGTCAAATTAAAATGAATAAACAGATAAAGTTCAGTAAAATAATTTTTTTAAAAAATAAAACTATTCTGATTGATAGAGATGCCAGTGACCTGAAGCCCCATGTTTCCCCATGGTACTTCTGACTCTGAGAAAGACAGCTGAGAACAGTACCCTGGGCCTGTTCCACTGGTCCGCCAAGCCACACTTGGGCCAGTACTACGAATGCCCAATGGGCTGTTCTCTGGCTGTTCAGAGAACAACCTTGTCACTCAGCACATACCTATTTCCTGGCCCAGTTGGGAGGATTTCAGAGATCCTGCTGAGGAGACGACAGCACACTTGCCCCATGGTCCAGCCTTGGTCCTAATATTCTCCATGGGCAGGAAACCCTCCCATTCAGAGGTGTTGAAGGGAAAATCTGTAGACTCTACCATAGACACATTCACATGGTCCCGGAGGTGGCAGCGCAGGGCCTCCGCACTGAACTTGACCCCAGGCCCTGGCCCCTTGTAGGACACTTTGTACTTGTTCATGTTCAGATAATTCTTCCGGATCTTTTGCAGCCTGGGAATAAGGTTTTTAGAAGAGCTGTCTTTGTTCCACACCTGGAAGGAGGCCCCTGGTTTGGCCTTGACTAGGTCCCTGGCACTCTTGTGGGGGTCCTGGGTGCCGCCTGAGGACACAGACTGGGAACTGGACCCCATGGCCAGTTTCTCCAGACTCTTCAAAACCTGGAATTCCTTGGCTTGCAATTTAAGGGAATCGTAGTAACTCCCTTTCTTCTTCTCCTTCCACACACAAATGACTGCAAACAGGAGAAAGGCCAGGACGCAGCAGCTGAACTTCTTCTTCAGGTTGGTGTGAATCATAATGAGAGATGTTCAGAGAAGCCGCTCAGTTCCGGGCAGGAAAACAAGCCTTAAAGAGTAGAACAAGGAAAAAGCATCATGTAAAGAAAATCCAGTATTGGCATGAGGTGGGGTGACGGGCCAAGCGACAGACTTAGAATGGGAGAGTTGAATTACAGCCCAGGTCTACCTCCTGCCAGCCATGCTACCTTAAGGAACTGTCAGAAAAACCCAGCCTCAGTTTGGACATTGAATGCAGAGTATCCCCTCAACACTTCCTCCTTCCTCTTTGAGCCATGAACATCTCATGCGTCTTCCCACTATTACTTTTCACGCCCTAAATCTTGGCTTCTGGTTGCTTTGCTTACCCCGCTCCCACCCCACCCCGACTATGATCTGAGCTTCTTGAAATCAGGAAGCACAGCTAACACCTCGCTTGGTTCCTAAAGTCTTGCACCATTTGTGAAATGAAGGCATGCATACTTCAAAAACAGACTAGGGAAGAGCAGGCTGACTTATCCACAGCACAAAACCCAAACGCTCTAAAATTCTAAGTGGCCCAGCATCCTTTCAAAAGACCTCTTGCAATAGGTGAGGCCACAGGTTTGTGACACATCTCTCTAAGGACTGTGAGGCTGGAGCCCTAGGTGAGAAGAAGACCAAAGGTTGGCTCTACAACATAGCATTCAATTTTATGCAGGGCATTAAGACAGGAAAAGAGCATTAAGACAGGAAACTGACTCGCTACGTGACAGAGGATAGGAAATCTTGGTAAGATAAGAAACACGTGGCCAATTAAGGAAATGAAAACAAAAACTCATTAAGTATACTAGATACTATTTCATTTCATTTCACCATAACCAGGGCTACCACGATGTATTACTGCAAGGAACACCATGCATTCATAGCCTAATATGAATGATGTCTCCTGACTTGTGCAGAGGGTCCTGACCATCACCAGTCATGAGGTGTTGTAATCTCTGTTTTTACAGATTAGCATCCTGAGGCTGTAAGAGGGACGTGCCCAAGACCGCAGAGGTGAGTACATTTCTGCACTGCAATTCAAATCCAATTGCATTTGATTTCATAACCCACATCCTCTCCACTACACCATGCGCAGAACCACTGTAAGTTCTGGAAAATAGATTTTACTAAGCAAATAGAGACTGAATAGTCCCCTTTATATCTGGCTAAAAGCTTACTTTGTTTTCTCAGAATTTATTGTGTAACTGAATGGAAGATAGAAGCACTTTGAACTCAAACAATGTCTGTTTCTTTTGCACAACATTAAATTCTTTCCTCAGTCATGAGGTCTATTTGCCAAAATGAGTCAAAGCAGTTTCCCCCAGGGTTTTCCTAATTCACTAGGAGACTGAAGTTCCTTTCCATGGAGTGTGCTCCTAAGAATATTAGGGATAAGGTAATAGTTTTGGACTATCTATCAAACCTCGGTTCTTGTTCCTATTCTTGGTGACCTAAGGCATGCTGTTTAATATTTCTGCCCCTACGTTTCTGTAGAAGAATTTTCTCTGCCCTATCTCAGGCAGAGTGTTGGGAGAATCAGATGGAGGATGGAGTCCTTGACTTTGAACGAGGTGAGCACAAAGGCAGAGGAGATGCTCTGAACCAAGATGGGCAAGCAGCCCTCAGCATGAGGGCTTACATGGAGGTGAGGGGATCGGTGAGTGATGGCAGAATGGAGTGCAGGCCATGACGCATCAGTCAGAGCATCTCGATTTTCCTCTGAGACTCTTTCATTAACTGATGGATCGTTCTTAGAATCCACTGGCAGTACCAATCAACACAGTACTTCCAGGCTTTAGGGACCAGTAGATCGGGGGTGCTGGGTTCCTGCCTTGGGCTGCTGAAATTTTGTGATAATGTATACAACAGAAGAAGAATTCAGACATAAGATGATGAAGTAGGTGGTGGGGGAGCTCATTGTACCATCAGAAAACTAAAGAATTCAATTCCCTTAGACACCCAACACGGCTAATCACATGACATAATAGCTGAAGAAGAATTAGATAAGAAGGAAAGAAATGTTTAAGGAGGGCTTATTATATGGTAGGTTCTTTGCCTGCAACGCCTCATTGAATCTTTATCATAATACTATGGGACAGATATTACAATCCTACCTTAGAAAGTGAAGATATCGAGTCTTAGCAAGGTTACAGTGTTTCTCCGAGGTCAACAGCTATTCAATACTAGAAATAGGATTCTAGCCCAGGTCTGTGTGACCCTATAGTTTACGGTCTTTCCACTAAAGGACAAGCATTTGTGATAAAGGACAGTGAAAAGTCAATGCTAACCAAATAGGACACAGACATCAAGGTCCCAGAGCGGCAATGTGATGTGTCAGACAATCACAGATAAGCCACCTTCCCCCCAAAGGTACTCCAGCCATCACTGCTGTGCGTCATTTCACGATTCAGTGGGCCCTTCACCATTAATTAGGTTTTGAGGCCTAATCCTCATAAATCCTGTGAGATAAGCAGAACAGATTTTGGGGGTTCCATGAGACAAGCAAAGAAGATTTGGGGTTTCATCTATAGCTGAACAACTAAGGTTTTGGAAATAAAGTAACTTTTCAAGTTGCATGAGTGATTTAGAAAGGTGAACTTGAAAATCGACTTGTACACATACAAACGAAAGGACATGGCCAAAAGGAACCCGATTCACCGTCTCAGAGGTTGAGGCTTGAAGGGGGCTGGTGGCTTCCGGCCAGCACCGACTCTCCAAGTAGGGCTTTTTGAGAAAGGAGAGTTTCCCAAACAAAACCACTGACAGCCCAACAACCCTCTGATGGCCTCAGCCTTCATGGCCTGTGCCCTGTCATGGTCTCAGGGCACTCGTCTGACATGTACATAGGGTTTCACATGGTCGCTCGATACCGCTTTGAATGAACCTGTAAGTCCACCATCCTATAAAGCTAGCATTTCTGGTCACAGGCACTAACACCCCTTCTTATCTCTCGAGCTGGTCTAATAAGAACGAGACTAAAGAAATTCCATCTACGCAGCACAATTGAAGAAAAAAGTAGTAGCAAATTTTTCTCCACAGATTACTTGGGAAAACACACTGAGCTTCGAATTTTCCAGTGACACCAACTGATTTGTTTAGCTTCCAGGCATCTGCGTTGCTGTATTCTCTGTCCTTGTCCATTTGCTGACCATCTCAAACAGCATCTCCCTTCTGTCCCTGACACTTGGTGGAGAGCGCTGTCCCTGCTCCCTGCTGCTCATAACCAGTGTTTGGAATGCTTGCTTTTCACGCCTGCTCCGCTGCTAGAGAAGTCCTTCTCCTGCAACAATGAGACCCAATAACCAGCATAGGGTCTGAAACAGAGCAGCTACTCAGTAAAAGATTATTTAACAGATGTGACTACATCAGTGACTCCTTACAGCCACCATACGCTTTCTAAGAGAAGAATACAATAATAAGTTGCACTACCACTCACAGAGGCCAAATCAACACTGAGCCAGTGGAAAGAAAATCTCCAACTAAGGAATTCCACCTTGCTCCACTCGCTACAACATGCTCAGTATCAAATGCAGTGCTTGGTACATGGCAGGTGCTCAGAAAAGCTTGCCTGAATTAAATCATTTCAATCTTATGTTTATAATTCATAGAAATGGGCAAGCCACCTATCTCCACCCCTAATTACTCGTTGAATCAGCAGTTAAAGAGGACTTTTAAAAAGAAATAAAAAGATAAAGAAAACAGCCAAGCTGTAGCCAGACACCGGACCCTGAGACTCCTTGCTAACATGCTCTACCACAAAATTTTTCATTCAGGAAAATGTGGCTGTGATAGCCCACGCTCTGGTAGTCCTTACCTGCTTCCAGCTAATCTCCCTGGGGCTGCAGGTCCTCCAGGCTCTCAGGAACTAGCACTGCTCTCCATGGAAGGGGCATTGGCTTTATTGGGTCTGGAGGCCAAGGCTCATTTTTCTCAGGATGATGAAAAATCATCTGCAAAGATGGGGGGGAGGTGAGAGTTGTTTTCCAGCAGAGGCAGTGTTAAACATTAACAATATGGTGAGGTACATCTTCAGATCTGGGCTCTAGTTCAACAAAGGAAGCCCTGAGGGCTTAGAAAAGAGAGATGAGCCTATTACAGGTGCAAGGCCCTGGATCCCTGCACAGCACAGAGCCTAGAAACAGACCAACACTGGGTGAGAATGCACTAGGAAGACAGAGCAGGTATCACCAGCCAGCCCGGGAAGAGAAGGTGGTTAAATCTTTGGCTTGAAAATAAACAGATAACAATTAGGTTCATCCCAAAATAAATCCAGGGCAGATTATTTTTTTAAATGATTTATTTTCAAAGAATATTTAGTGATATGTAAAAGTTTAATCAGTACATTTTTAATGCAAAACATAGGTTACAGAGGACAGCAGATGGTGTAGTGGTTATGTCACTGGACTCCCACGATGGGGCCAACTATGGTTTGAGTCCCAGACTTGTGGCTTGAAAATGATGCCAGGCACTTGTGCTGGTGAGCCCAAGATCCTGGGAGGAAAATGGAGGAGAAGGGATTACAGTATGACCATCCTCCCAAGGAGTGATTTCTCGTTTCCCCCTCACTGTCTCTGTCTCTCCCCAGTGAGAGCACACATGCCCAAAACAAAAATAGGTTACAAAACTGTAAATACTGCCAAATACAGGGAAAAAATGTAAAAATTATGTAAATACATGTGAGGGCCAGCTTTTGGACAACCACATGGTTTGAATCCTGGCCCTGGCACCTTGAAAAATATTCCAGGCACATATGTATGCATACCCCAAATTCTAAGAAGATAGAGAAAGTGAGGAGAAATTGTGACATGCTCATGCCCCATTGGGAGGTATTTTATTCCTCTGTCTCTCTGTCTTTTCTGGTGGGCACACATACTTTTCAGTAAATTAAAAAATATAAAAATACACGAGAAAGCAAAATTACTGAAAAAAAAAAAAGACATTCGGGATGGTAGAATAATGGATGTTATCTTTTTTTTTCCCCTTTTGAAAGGTTTTTGCCATAGGGCACGTGTGCTCACCAGACAGACAGAGAGACAGAGAGATAGAAAGCGAGAAATCACCCCCCAGAGGGGATGACCACGCTGCAATCCCTTTTCCTCCATTCTCCTCTCGGGATCTTGGACATGCACACACACACGTGCCTGGCGTGAGTTTTAAGCCACCAGGTCCAGGACTCGAACCGCAGTCGACTACGTGGGAGTCCAGTGACATAGCCATTATGCTAACTGCTGGTCCCAAGGATGTTATCTTTTTTTAGAACTTTTATGTATAGTCTAAAACTTGCAAAATGTATATGCATTACATTTTGAGTTTGAAAAAATATAAAAATATAATTCTCTATTTGCCAGCTCTTTCTTTTCTTTTGATGCAGTTCAAAAGAAGAGCAAAGGAAAAGTTTAATAAATTCAGTTGTATGGAAATTCCAACTTCCATACAATGAAAAGTAAATACTATAATAAAAAGGAAGCCACAAACCAAGGTGTCAAGAGATTTAATACAGTAAAAAGTCCCTGGAAAATAAAAGGTAATCAACATGAACAGATAAATCACAAAGTAAAGAACACAATAACAAGCATACGATGTTATGGTTAATCTTGAGAGAAACTCAAAAGTGGCAACTGGAGCATTAAGAAACCAGTTTAGGGAACCAGCAGTTAGTGTAATGGCTATGTCGCTGGACTCCCACATAGTCGACCGCGGTTCGTGTCCTGGACCCAGTGGCTTGAAACTCATGCCGGGCGCGTGTGCGTGCGTGCCCAAGATCCCGAGAGGAGAATGGAGAAGAAGGGATTGCAGCGTGACCATCCCCCCTAGGGGGTGATTTCTCGCTTTCTGTCTCTATGTCTCTCTCTGTCTGTCTGGCGAGCGCACACGCCCTATAGTGAAAACCTCTCTAAAAAAAAAAAAAAAGAAACCAGTAACCAGTTTATACAATCAACATTAGTTGATAATATTCAAAATGAAGATATTCACTGTTGAACAGATTATAATGGAGTTGATATACATTCAAAATAACATTTTAGAAAGAGTAAATTCATTTAAAGTACTTAAGACATTGAATTAAAAACTCATGACTATTGGTTATTATTAGTTATTGGACCTCTAAGAAATAAGACTGAATAATTCAAAAGGAAAAAATATATATACATATGTATCAGTTCCCTCATATGTAAATATTTTCTATCTTACATGGTGATAATAAGGATCAAAAAGCATTAAGGAAATAAAGAATGTGAGTTCCAAAAAGCAATATACATATGAAAAAGAAAAACACTTCTAATTCCAAAATTATTTTTAATGATTAAAATGTGTTAACAACCAACCTGCGAGTAACAGGGAAGTAGCTAAACTAAAGCATATGCACCTGAGAAAGCATATCCACCTGCATGAACTTATGTAGCAATAAAGAAAAAAATACTAAAATATTTGAACAAAAACAGAAAAATAGGTGCAAGGCACTGGACTCTCACATGACTGACCTGGCCGCTTTGCTTTCTCACCCACCCCCACCCCCCGACCCGGCCATCTCCCTGTAATGAACGCAAATACCCTATAGCAAACTTCAAAATAATAATAATTAATAAAATTTAATAAATAGTTCTTTAAAAAATAGAAAATGTAAATGTTATCTGATTAAAAGTTATGCATGTGCAAGTATCTAGGAAAAAATGTACACGGTTGAGATCTAAAAACTATTGATAAGCAAGCTGATAAGATGAGAGATCAATTTCTGGATAAAATCGATTGACTGACTTTATTATTCTTATGCTAATTAGAGTAATTAAGGCAAAACTACTGACAATATTGAAAACATACTTCAATTTTGGCTATCAACTTGATGCACAATACGGTGAGGCCTTGTCCCAGGAGAAGTCACATTAACAGAACTAAGACGAGGCCTTGTGAACCTAATTAGCTTCACCCCATGAAATAGGAGAAAGTCTTCCTTTAAAGGCTGGGAGTTGGGCTGGGAGAAACCCCAGATTTTCATGACCAGGAGGCAGTCAGGCAGACCCTGGGCATGACTAACAGGGCAAAAGTGAGAGAGACTACTCTGTCCTTTGCCTCCAAATCTAGAACTCTCCTTATCAATTCAGAGAACTAGTTTCTAGGCCACCTTCTGGAAGAGTCAGAAAATGTCCCTGAAAGCTATCCTCCTTTCCATGGCCCAAGTTTCCTTTGAGGCATGAGCATTTGTAATTATGCATGCATTCATATTATTATCTGATGACTATCTGTCTCCTTCCACTGAGAATACAGACTTCGTATGAACCTTGTCAGCCCTCTTCACTAGTATCTCTGGTGCCTATCTCCATACCCGAGATGAGTGTCTGACACAGAGCAGACACTCAATAACTCTCTGCTGAATGAATGAACAGGGGAGGGTTACCACACTTCAGAGATCTATGCTTACCTCAGGTACCACTGATGGACCAGGTGTTTTCCTTAGACCCTTCAGACACTACGGGCAGTCACCTGGCCTCTTGCCTGTGAATGCTGGTTCAACGCCATCCCCCAGTGCATGAGCTACCAGGACATGAGATGTTGGTTTGAGTTCAGCCCACAACAGACATCAGAAGATTGCATTGACCCCAGCTCTTCCTCCTTCGTGTCAACTGCATCTGAAAGACTTGCCCTCAGAGATGATAAAAATCACTACCTACTTTTGATTTCCAGAAATCAACCAGTTGTGTCACAAGAACTACAATTATCTGCCTAAATCTACCACAGGTGATGAGGGCCTTCCAAACACAGTCACTGCTGCTAAGGAGAACACAGCACTAAAGAACTTCAAGCAGCTACAGACATGGAAACAAAATACTCAGCTCTCTGGTAAGACACTTTAGCAATCATGACTACAGTCGCTACCGTTTATTCAGTACTAGCTATGTGCCAAGCACTGACTATATCTAAAGAGTTAAGAGCACAAACTTTGGAACAAGCAGATGGTGTAATGGTTACATCTCTGGACTCCCATGTAGTCAAATTAGGTTCGAGTCCTAGACCTGGTGGCTTAGGGTGTGTGTGCATGCCCAAAATCCTGAGAGGAGACTGGAGGAGAAGGATTTGTGGCATGGCCACCCCCATGGGGGTGATTTCTCACTTTCTGTCTCTCTGGCAAGCACATGCACCCTATAGCAAAAATCTCTCTCTCTCTCAAAAAAAAAAAAAAAAAAAAGTACAGATTTTGAAATTATTCTGATCTGAGCAATAGTCCTAACTCTCTTAGTAGTTACATTGGGCAAGATATTCAGCCCCCAGACTTAGCTTCTTTAGCTGTAAAGCGGGAATAATATGAGAATCTATCTTATAGGGTCATTTATGGACTTGAGGGAGACAATGCATCCAGATGGATTGCAATACAGCCTGTGACAAGATGACAGAATAACCCAAATGAGTCTCTAAATGTCCCAGGTTCTTTCATACCTTTGTACTTCTGCACATAAAGTTCCTTCAGCATGGAATGTTCTCTCCTACCTATTCACGTGGGGCCACACCCACTCAGCTCCAATGTCAGCTCAAGTGGCCCTTCATACCGAAGCCTTCCTTGGTCCCAGAGATCAAATGACTGCTGCACCTGATCTGGCCCTCATCAAACTACCTGACACTTATCTATTCTGCAGGACTGTGCCAACCAGATTGGAAGCTCCTTTAAGATTTCTCTCTGGTCTCTCACGTCTAGCTAGGATCTAAGCCATGGCTAGGAAATAGTCATATTTGATTGAAACTAGCCTCAATGACCTCTCCCCCCTGCCACCAAGTTCAATTGCTAGACTCCCTTCACAGCATTGTCGTTGCATGTTCATTTTGTCTGTTAGATGCAGTGAGTGACAGGAAATTTACCACCTCCCCAAGTTAAGCACAGCCTCTTACAAAGATCTTAAATTACAGGAAATCAACCTCTCTATAAAAATAAACCTGGTGGTTTAAGCTCTGCTCTCTGGAGCCACAGAGACCCAGATTAAGAACTGCAATACTTGTTGAGAATAGGCTGTGGGTCAAGCTCAGTGTTACGAACTTCATGCATATCAATTCATTCCACCCTTGCAGTGACCCTGTGCAGACAGCACCATGTGCTAATTCCCTAATTCCCTTTCTTTGGTCATCTTCTCCCTCACCCGGGATACTCTTCATCATTCTTTGAATATTTTAGCTCCTGCCTCATTGTAATTCTTCCCAACACTTACTGTCATAACTCTTAGTGATACTAATATTCACTTACATCATGGTATATTCTAATCCCTGGCCTCACTGTTCTTTGATTTTCTCTATCCAGCTATGTAATCTCGTCTGCTCACTCCCAGGTTTATATTTCTGGTCTTGAAATTTCCAAAAAATAGAACCCCTCCATAATCTCAATTTCAGGTATCCCGTCTCCAATCACCACTCCTACCTTTGCAGTTCATTCCAACTATTATTCCAATCTTCTCTGGTTAATACCACCTTCTCACTGTCCCTCACTTCACTCGTATGCTCACTCCCCTTCTTACCCAGCTTGAACCATGGTCAGTTATTCAGATGACTCTTTTCTCTTCTTTCATCACACATGACAGCTAAAACCCAATTCTGGAGCTTTCTCTGTGATCCAGTGGTAATGTGCTGCTCAAGAAAGGCCAGGTTTCCCATGATACCTGCCATTGGAAGCCCCAGTCTCGGCAGCCTAAAACACCCCAGGGCATTCATGCAAGTGCCCAAGATAGGATGGGCTGGAGAACTTGAGGAAGGAGAACACTGTGTGACCAGACAACTCCTTCCCTCATTCTCATGTGCGTGTGCACACACTACCATAAATAAAGAAAAAGATCTAAACCCAATCCTAGTTAAATCCACATCTCTATTTCACTCCATACCTGCAACCATGCAACTAAACATGGCTAGAAAAAAAAAATCACCTAATATTGCTTACTGATTTCTTTTCGAGTTCAAGATCACTAGCTGTCAATAGTTCCTAATGCTTCCCAGCAATCATGTGCCTCTTTTCCAGTCTATCCTTCTGCATCTCCTAAAGGACTATTTGATTTCTTCTTAATCTCACTCTCCCTTGATGGACTCACCACTTGTCCATGGAGAAAACTGAAGCCAGCAGAATAGAATTCCTGAAGCCCTCTACCATAACCCACTTTACCTGCTCGAATGCCCATGTCTCTTGCTCCTATAGAGATCCTGGCTGTGCCCAATACTTGCAAGGATAACACTGTCCACTAGATCCTACGCACTCTTGTCTGCTTAAGGAAGTTGTCCTAGAAAACTTCCTCATTTTCTTCCATGCCTAAGTTTCTCTCTCTCAAAGACCATTCTAATCAGCACATAGACATGCACATATTCTATCTTAAAATAAAATAAAAAAAACACCCGTCATGACTAGGCAGCCAGCACCTGACCCTGCTCAGTCTTAGCATTAAAATTAGCCCTCCCACCCCCAGACAGTCTGCACCTTCTGGTATGAGGCAGTATGGAGCACACAGCACCACCTATGAAAAACTCTTGCCCAAAACATTTAAATTGTGTGTTATCGAGTCATTCTATACAATTTTAGTTTTTAAAAAGGAGAACAAATTAAATGGCACCATAGGGAAGTTATCAGACAAATCCAGAAATTAAGCCTCTCTGTTAGGACTGTTGAACTAATTTCATCAAATCAGTAGGCAAGAAAAGCAAATGCCTAAAACAACACTCACAAGCAGTATGAGTGTTGAATCTTGATTTGAACAAAACACCTCTAAGGAAAAATGGAGGTATTCGAATATAGGTTAAATATTATATGACATTAAGAAATCACTGTTCATGTTGTTAAGTATAACATTAGTACTATGGTCATGAAAACACACACACACACACAAACACACACAAACTCCTATGCTTATGAAGTAGTGAGAGTTTGTGAAATCTACTTTAGAATATTTCAGGCAAAATATAGATAAAGCAAATCTGAAAAAATGCAATGTCATTTTTCAGATATTTAACTTAAGCTATGTAAGGGATAAGAGTGATTTATAAATTCTTTTATTCTTGGACAATGATATCATTTAAGACCAGGGAAAGTATAAAACCTTGAAGAGAAAGTCTCAATAGACTATCATTTTTGTCTTATTGATGATATTAACTGAAAAAGATACACAACTGCAAAGGACACACATTTAGCCATTGCATGAGTTCTAAATAAGCTCCAGTTCCCTACCCCTCGTCCTTCCCCTAAACCTCTTGATGAAACAGTCCCTGTTTCCAATTTCTGTCTTTCCATTCTCACCTGAACCCACCCCACTCAGGCTTTGCATAAACCTGCCCTCGTCAGGGTTACCAGAGAGCTCCGTGACCTCCGAGGAGCTAATCAAAATGTCACCGTTCAGTCTTCATCATACGCAGCGAACAGCCATATTTTATGCAGTACACCTCACCAGTCACTTCCCGGCTGTCCTGGATGTTGGGTCCACCTCATCTTCCCACCCCTCTGTTCTGAACTGCCCCAGCAATGCCTTCTGTTGCACCTACGCACTGAAATGCCCCAGGCGCTGTCCTCTGCTGCACCTACACTCTCCCTCCACTGGCTACCAGCATCTGTGGTCCCTGCCCCTGACCCAGCCTACGTGTTTATCAAAGTTTACTAAAACGAGATCAAAGCAGGTTCTGTCAATTAGTTTTTACAGAAAGGAAGCCTTTGAAATTAAAAAAAAAAAAAAAAAGGAAAAGAAAAGAAAAAGAAAATGTAGGGTTGGGGACTGGAATCAAACATATACCCACGTCATTATTAACTTTCTTATCTATTATCTGTTAGAGAGGAAGCAGCATTGCTGAGAACCAGGATTCTCAGACTAGAGCACTTCAAAATTACTAAGATCACTCGTTAAGATGCAGGGTGTTGAATGCTATTTCAACCATTCCCATCCAAGTACTTGGGAGCAGGGCTCAGGAACGTGCATTTAACAAGCACCCAGGGGATTCTAAGGCAAGTGGCCCCATCTATATACCACTATGCGCTGAGAAACAGGCACTACTCAGGTAAGATCTGCTGACGAGTGCCAGTTTGAGAAAGCTATTCAAGGTCTAGGATGAGCAACTTTCACAGTAATTAAAAAGAGTCATTTTGGGGGCCAGTAGGTGTTGTGATTGGTTACAGTGTTAGACCTCCCCAGTGGCGGACTGCAGTTCTAGGCCTGGACCTGGCAGATTGCAGATCATGCCTGTCATGTGTTCTTGTATACCCAAACTCCCAGGGAAGAATGGAGAAGGGGTTGCAGCATTGCCATCCCTCCTGTTGGGGCGAGAGTGGGGAGGGTGATTTTTTTACCCTCCCTCTCACTGTCTCTCTCTCTCTGGCAAGCACTCATACCCTACAGAAACGTAATAAGCAACAGGAAACCTGCTTGTGTAGCTGGTGAATCTGAGAGTGGAAGAAAAGCCGAGAAAGATTCACGGTGTCTGAGAAGCTACATTTCTAAGTGACCACCTGAGGACAAGTCCAGCTACCTGGCTTACCGTGGGGAGGGGGGATCCTGCCCAGATGAAAGCCCTGAAGATAAAAAAGCTTTCTGTTATGCCTGACCAACCACTGTAGACACAGGCTGCAAAAAGGGACTCTTACCAGAGATAAGATCTTTTCCCTGCCAGGCTGGCGCTGATGAAGAAAATAATGTCCTCAGAAATGCCTGAGTACATTTTCTTAGAGGTTTTCCAAGAACTTGGAGAACAGAACTTTGTGGATGTGTTGAGTCTCCACCACATATAGGCAGCGGTCCCTAACCAGAGCCAGCCACTCTGAACAGACAAGGAGAAATCTGAATTTAAGATTCACAGAGCCATGGCAAGAAGAAGTCACGGGCCACCTGCTAGTGTCCTTAACCTTGCACCCTACAGACAGACACATATTAGTGGAAATAGCTGCCTTCCTATCTGGCACCCCACTAACTCCCCAGTACAGTCAGAAGAAACCCCAGTCCCAGCTCCAGCCCCAGCAAGCATCTCCCCGAATCTTCTGGAATCTTACCGCACTACCAAGCTGCACTGCACTCAGTAAATCAGAGGTAAGAAGAGACAGAGGGAGCAGAGAGGGCCTATAAATAGGGCTGAATAAACACTGTACTCCTCCCAAGGACATACCCACCCCTCTTTCTTCCACACCCCCATATTACACCACACCCCAGCACTTCAGAGAAGTACAGAGAAAAGAAGCCTGCCTACTCCTCAGGAAGAGAGCTGTTTCACTTCCTCCTCATCTCTACTATCCTCTATCATTTTTTTATTCCTGGAGTAACTTAAGGCAAATCCCAAACTTCATGTCATTTCCCCCCTACCAGCTCTTCTCAACCTGGGTTCCATGAGAAGATTAAGTCCTATTGTCCTAAAGGCATTCCTTGCATGTAATGATTTACCTTCTTGGCATCTAGGGTGGTATCAGCTATGTGCTATCCCTGGGAGACCTGAGAACGCAGGCCTTCAAATACTTCCTTATAACATTTCATTCTCTAGATCATGACCTCCCTTCACACACACCCCCCCACACACACGTTTCTGTGAGAGAATATATAAACATGTCTATGATAAATACATGACCACAATGCCTTTATCCAATCCACTTTCAAAATGTTGCCTAGTCTCTCAAAAGTGTCTTTTATAAGTGAATTGCTCAAACGAAGAGCCAGACACAGCACACTCTGAATGATACACCATGTCAACTCTCTTTTAAGCTGTAGCTGTTTCCCACACCTTTATCTTTTCCTTCTCATGGCGTGTATCTGTTGAAGCCACTGAGCCATTTGCCCTACGGAGGGCACCCTGTGTCTAATGACTTCCTCATGGTGTTGTTTAACACATGCCTCTTTGCTCTGTGTTTCCTGTAAACTGAGTGTCAGATTTCAAGGCTTGTTGAAATTCAGTGGTTTCAAGTTTAACGGTTCTCTCACTCTTTTTAAAGTCTAAAAAGATCTAAGTCCTGGTAGTCTAAAGGAGTTGGGGGTGGGAGGAATGAACGGAGAGGTGTAAGTGCCTCAACTCTGCAGCAGTCCCAGAACCTTCTAGAAAACATCACCAACATTCATAACAGGTTCACTCATTCAGCAACTGCTCATTGTCTCCCGTGAGCCAGCCTGGAGATGCAGCAGTGAAGAAACTAGGCAGGAATTTCTAAGCTCCTAGCACTTGACTTTTAGTGAAGGGGTAAATTGTCAAACAAAATAAATATAAAATATCTTCAAAAATTTCATGGAAAAATACACATTATAAGAAAATTATGCACAGATTTTGGGACCAGCAGTTGATGTAATGGCTATGTCGCTGGACTCCCATGTAGTCGACCACAGTTCGAGTCCCAGACCAGGTGGCTTAAACTCATACTGAGTGTGTGTCTGTGCGTGCCCAAGATCTCGAGAGGAGAATAAAGAAGGGATTGCGGCATGGCCATCCCCCTGGAGGGGGGGGGTGATTTCTCACTTTCTGTCTCTCTCTGTCTTTCTGGGGAGTGCACACATTCTATAGCAAAAACCTCTCAAAATACAAAAAAGAAAATTATTCAAACACAGATTTCAGACATTTTTGCATCACAATAAACTCATTCTTTATGGGGTCATTCCCATGGTCTACTAGTTAAGGGAGCCAGATCCCACATGGCCAACTGCGCAGTTTGAATCCTGGACCCAGTGGCTTAAAAAACACACCAGGCACATGTATATGTGTGCCTAAAGTCCTGAAAGGATAGGGAAATGGAGGAGAACTGTCTGTAGTGTGGCCATGCCCAGTGGGAGCGTTCTCTTTCTCTTCTGTCTCTCTCTAGCCAGCTCATGTACCCTCTGGCAAATAAGAAATACATAAATAAAATTGTACTTTATTTCCATGTTTTCATAAACTTGTTAAAGAGAACTATTCATGGTAAAGCATGCACACAAGAGTGAACAAGAGAGTAAGAGAAAGAAACAGAGATACGTCATCTTCTACGGGGTAGTCAGATCCTAACCCCCTTCCTCCAGCTCTCCGCCTTTGGACACTGGGCCCTCGGACGCACGGCCAGGATGTTTCATGCTGACTGGACTGAGGATCTGAACCACAGCTGCCATGTACGATCTAGCTTTGAGCAGCACATTTCTGCTGGCCATGGAGCTGACCTGTCCACAAACTTGCTGAGGTCTCCTAATACGTATGTGGTGCTTTAGAAGGAAACAACTGGATGGAAAAAATTAGCATGGGAGGCCGGCTCAGTGGTGCAGCGGTGACACACAGCTCAAGTGATGTTAGATCCATATGGAAAACACAGGTTCAGTTCCCCGGTAAACCCATACCTGCCAGGCACATATACACACGACCCTGGCTGGCCGAGGAGCTTATGGAGAGACCACAGCGTGGGACCCTATTTCTCTCTTCTCTGTCTCTCACTCTCAGGAAGAAAAATACATAAACATAAGAAGAAACCTAAAACTTACAGAAGAGGGATAGGTAGAAGAGGAGAATCTCTAGGCAGGGGCATGTCTGACATGTTTAAGAACAGCACAGAGGCCTAGAGCAGACGGATGAGGACAAAGTAGCATGATGTGAATCCAGACAGGCTCAGAAGCCAGATCGCTTTGGGTCTTAGACTGATGTAAGAATTCTGGCTTTCACTCTGAAGAGGACTCAGCTCACTTATGTTTGAAAAGACTCCTTCTGGCTGCAGCGTTGAGAATCAACTGTCCAGGCTGCAAGGGTTGCAGTGTAGTATTAATATAAAAAACGGAAGGCCTTTCAGAAGGCTACTGCAATAAACTAGGTGAGAAAGGCCAATCATCCCATTTCCTGAGCTCTTATGGAGTGCTCGTATTTTCTATCCCCCCTGGGGTGAGGTGGCATCGACCCTCCTTTAGAATAAAGACACTGAAGCTTGGAGAGTTAGTCGTTGGCTCAACATGTCCCTGCAAATGGCCAAGCCAGGTGAGCCAAGTGATTCTAACAGGCAAGTTGGCTGTGCTCTCCAACATGGGCCCTGCCGGGAGCTGCTGAGATCTCTGCGTCACCGGGCCCATGACAGGTGCCAGTCCACCCTCTGGACCTTCTGTTTACCTAGACTTCTATTTATCCACCTCTGGCCTTCGTCTTAACCTCTCAGTGCACAAACCTTACCTTATCTGGGCCTTGGAACTCGAACTTTCTGTTCCTAGACTGGACACTTTGACATCCTGTGGCCCCCTTTACAGCAAATAGCTATAAAGACCCCAAGAAGCTGTTCATGTGTCCTGGGCTCAGAAACCCCCTGACATGATAATAGCCTTCCTTTAAGATCCCGAACCCTTAATTATGCCCGAGTTGCCACTTACTCCTGAAATGACTCCTCTTTCTCTGTAGTCAGTTTAGGGATTGCTGGCTGCCCCATGAAGAATTTGTTCCTTCTGCCACATAAAGTTGTCTGTGCTTGACTGCCCAGACAGGGATCACATTTCCCATCAAGTGCACACACACACATGCACGGGCACACACACTCACACTCACACGCTCATGCACACTGTGCCCGTGGGGCATTTGACTCACTATCAGCAATGAAATATGAGCAAAAATAATATTGGTCACTTCTGGGTCAATGTAATTAAGTGAGTTTTTTGTTGCGGCAGCATGCATAACAAAACTAGTCACTGGGGCCAGTAGGTGGTGAAGTAGTTAAGGTGTTGGACTCCCACATGGCTGACTGTGGTTCAAATCCCAATCTGGCACCTTGAAACTCATGTGGGGTGCAACTACGTGCATGCCCAAAATCCCATGAGGAAAATGGACGAGAAGGGACTGTGGTGCAGCCATCTCCCCAGGGGAAGTCAGGTGGTGATTTTTCACTTTCTGTCTCTGTCTCTGTCTCTCCAGCAAGTGCACGTGCCCTATAGCAAAAAATCTCTTTCAAAAAAAAATCTATATTTTTTAAATAGCAGCTAGCATGACCCTAATAGAGCTACTCAGTAGAGACTTTCTGAATATTTATTTCTACTGACCTAACCCTCATTAGAATTTTTACTTACAGAATTTTCATCTTCATCTCGACATTTCACTAGCACAGTGACATGAAAGCGGTTCTCCTGAATTTAGTCAAAGCCAGCAGTTCCTAAAGTGTCCCACACCAATACTTGTGTTTTGTTGTTTCGTTCTCCCCCCATACAATTCCCAGATTCCGAAAGATGCTGTCAACTGTCAGACTACTCTAAACTTTCTTTCTCACAACTGACTTTGAGAACTTGAGCTCTTATTTGTTATCGAGTGGACAAAGATATGCTGCCAGGATGGGGATCTGACCAGTACAAGATCACCACTACCACAATCATCTGATACAGTTCAGCCTGAGACAAAGACACTGGAATCCAGTTCAGTGGCTGAAACACTGAAATTGTCTGCTGGGTCTCTGGAGACCCTGGGCAAGGAGTTCTGGTTTGCATAGCTTACCCCAAACATAACCATCAATTTCTGATCCCAGCAATAGATAGAAATTCTTGTCCAGCAAACCTCCTAAAAAACAGGTTCCACTGGTTGGCTAGATGCAGAAGGTACTTAAAAAAAAAAAAAAAAAAAAAAAAAAAAAAAAAAACTACCCCCAGATGCTCCAATTAGCCAAAATTAATGCAGCCTACATTTATCCAGAAGACTCTAACTTCTAGAGCTTGAAAATCAGAACAGTAAGGCAAAACCAGAATTTTACCAATTGCCAGCTCAAACAGATACGAACCCCCTCGCCCCCCCAGCCACTCAACCAGTAAAGGCAGAGCTGCAGTTACATCAGACAGATGCCTCCCCTTGGGACAGAATGGCAGAGGCGTCAGAACGGGGCAAGGACATTAGGCTGCCCGTATTCTCTGCAAAGGAGGACAGACTGGTAACTAAACGGGGGCGAAAAGGTTCCTACCAAAATGCGAAAGATTAAGAATTTTCTCTTAAATCCTAACAAAGGCCTGCTAACCTAAGCGTTTCTCCTCCAACCCCAGTGTAACTGTCTTTAATGAGAATAATGATGTCTGCTCATGTTGCCTTAAACATCATTTCCTCCAGGAACTCTGGAGCTGGGCATCCTGCCAAGGGCTGCTCCGCCCTTTCATGGCAGTTCCACTAGTCTGGGCAGGAGGAAGTCGGTGTTCCCTGACGTTTTCTAATGTCAGAATCATTGAAGTACAACTGCTTCTCCTTAAAGTCACCACGTTGAGCTCGAGTTCTGCTCTTAGCCCTCGCGTCATTCCCTGGGGGAAGGCAGGAGCTGGTTCTCTGGGGTGCTTTGCATTTGCTTCCCTCCCTATCACACACGAAGAATATTTTATATATTTATTTTAATGAACTTATTTTTCTTGTGGAGGTTCTTCACAGCCTGCACACAGTGTGTTATCAAATTACAGCACAAAGAACAGATTAAATCTACACTCATATGGACAGGAGTGTTTGGTCAATAGGGGGTTTGGACTTTTTTCTTTAGTGGCCAGATCCACAGATGTCGGCACACAATGCTTAATCTCAACCCCAAACCTCCACTGTCATCACGCCCTTTCATCGCTTCAGAGACCCAAGGGCATGTCAGCACTAGCCCATGTCCCTGGAGAAGGGCTCCCAGACTCTCTGGAGTGAGGTCCTGTCCCCATGTAGACTGCTACTCACACTCGAGCAAGAGCACACACTCTTGCACGGTCTTCCAGATGCTGTACAGAGGTGGGAATCAAATTTTTTCCCATCAGGCTGGGCCCCATGAGGGTGGAGACTATAGACGCCTCTTCTCTGTCTCCTTCCTAGCACCACCAAGTACCGCATGTACAGGTGGCACTGGGTGACAGAATGTGGCCGATGCCCACTGCTGGGGCTTGTGGTGTGTGTGTTGGAGAAGGGAGGTAGTTGATTTGTAAATTAGAAATGATTTTAAACATGAGACCAGCAGATGGCATAATGGTTACATCGCTGACACATCGCAGGACTCCCATGTAGTAGACCATGGTTCGAGTCCTGGACCCAATGGCTTAAAACTCACAGCGGGCGCATGTGTATGCGTGCCCAAAATCCCGAGAGGAGAAGAGAGGAAAAGGGACTGTGGCATGGCCATCACCCACATTGTAGAGGGTGATTTCTCACTTTCTGTCTCCCTGTCTCTCTCTGTCTCTCCAACAAGTGTATGCACCCTATGGAAAAAATCTCTCTCTCTCTAAAAAAAAAGGGCGGGGGGCTGGCAGGTGGAGTGTGGTGGTTAAGGGCACTGAACTTCCACATAGCTGACCATGGTTCAAGTCCCAGACCTGGTAGTCTGCTTTCTCACTTTCCCTCTCTCTCTCTCTCACTCTGTCCCTCTCTGGTCAAGTTAAAAGAAAGAAAGATAAAGAAAGATAGAAATGGGACCAGCAGTTAGCGTAATGGCTATGTCACTGGACTCCCACGTAGTTGACCATGGTTCGCATCCCGGACCCGGTGGCTTAAAACTCACGCCAGGCGTGTGTGCGTGTGTGCCCAAGATCCCGAGAGGAGAACGGAGGAGAAGGGATTGCGGCGTGGCCATCCCCCCTGGGGGGTGATTTCTCGCTTTCTGTCTCTCTGTTGAGCGCACATGCCCTATAGCAAAAACCTCTCAAAAAAAAAAAAAAAAAAGAAAAGAAAAAAGAAAGAAAGAAAGAAGAAAAGAAAAGAGAGATAGAAAGAAAGAAAGAAGAAAAAGTTCAATGAAATAATTTTTTTTTTTTGAGAGGTTTTCACTATAGGGTGCGTGCGCTCGCCAGACAGACAGAGAGAGACATAGAGACAGAAAGAGAGAAATCACCCCCTGGGGGGATGGTCACGTCGCAATCCCTTCTCCTCCATTCTCCTCTTGGGATCTTGGGCACGCACGCACACACGCCCGGCGTGAGTTCTAAGCCACCGGGTCCGGGACGCGAACCGCGGTCGACTACGTGGGAGTCCAGCGACATAGCCATTACGCTAACTGCTGGTTCCCAATGAAATAATTTTTTAAAAAAAGAAATGGTTTTAAACATGAACTGAAATCATCAAAACCATAAACCATCTACTGGGTGTGTGGCCCTGTACAAACGGGGAGGCCACTGTGACGCCTTTCTGTTTCCTGGGGTCCCCTGTGCAGGCACTATGCTAAACCTGTACATGAGTCCTGAGTTCTCTGAGATTGCCACTATTTTGCTTTTCATTCTGTGGATGAAGATGCTGACTCAAGGAGGTCAAAGGACTTCTGCCATTAATAGCAGAGCTAAGATCTGAACCCAGACGTGTCTGACTCCAAAGGCTGCATTTTTTGGGGGGGAGGAGAGGTTTTTGCTATTGGGTGCATGTGCTCACCAGAAAGACAGAGAGAGACACAGACAGAAAGTGAGAAATCACCCCCCCCCCCAGGGGAGATGCCCACATTGCAATCCCTTCTCCATTCTCCTCTCTGGATTTTGGGCACACACGCACATGTGCCCAGTGCGACTTTAAGCCACCAGGTCTGGGACTCGAACCAACATGGGAGTCCAGCAACATAGCCATTACATCAGTGGTCCCCCTGCTGGTCCCCAAAGGCTGCATTTTTAAATTTCTTTCTTTCTTGAGAATAAGACACAGAAAAAACAGGAGAGAGAGAGAGAGAGAAGCAAGCACTCTCAACAAGGTCTCATGTGTGATCCCCCTCCAGTCTTCCTAGCACGGGAACATGGAGAACTGAACCCACAGTCTTCCATATGGACCCAGCCTCAGTTGGGCAGTGCCTCCCCACTGCTCCATCTCTAGCCCAAGCTTGCATTCTTAGTGCCTGCGCTGGAACAGCCATCTCATTCAACCCGTGACTCTCTCAGCCACAGCCATGTCCACCTAACTCCAGAGGAAAGGGCCCTAGTTCACGGGGAGGTCCCAAATTCAGAACACGCGTAGGGTGCGGACACTTGCTATATTAGGCCACTGACTCCTCCAGCAGCCCTGGATCATGGCTGATTTTACATGACCCTTGGCATCGACAAAGTCAGCATTTGGGAATTTGACTGTTTGAGAACACCCTGAAGGTCCTCGGCATGAAACAGTCTAAGTCTGCACGGGAGTGATTATGAAACACATGCGCTAGGAAGCTGAGAGCAGTCAGCCCCTTAGCACATAAAACACCTCACTCCAGGCCAGGCCCACCTGCAGGGATTCTGTGCCTCCCACGTACCAGGAGGTACTAGAAACAACTGCTCGTGAACTATGGTTCCCAAAGAAACCAAACTGCTAGTCCATGTCAAAGAAAGTTTATACTCAGGGATGAGTGTCCTGCAATAGATTTAGAAATCTTTATAAGCCTGTATTTATAAACTCAGTAAGGGCATGAACTCATTTAACTTTTCAGTTATGCTCGATTGCAGATATAGGGAGTTTGCATGCTCTGACAGTGTGTGCGTGACTTCCTCATCCATCCAACGAGAACAAGACACCTCACCTTACGGCTACTGTCCGCAATAGATGAGATCATAGAAATAATGATCCTAATTTGAAAATTCTCAGAGCTCTCGTGAGAAATATCTCATACACATGAGCATTAACAGCCTACTGTTTTGACATTTTATAGAGGAAGAAACCCAAGGTGGGAGAGGTCAGATGACTGGTCCAGGAATATCTGGCCATAAAACAAGCTTGCTTTCCCCCCACAACCCAGCAGTTAAGTCATAAGCACAGTTCAACCCTCACCGAGCCACATTGCAAAAGCTGGAGGGCGCTGCTGCGTGGCAGCTGAAGCCATGGGTTTGGCTCCTAAAATAGGTCAGGTGAGGCAGCATGTGCCTCTAGTCTTAGCCGGGGCAGAAGGTTGAGAAATGGGGAGAACCTGTCAAAAATACTCATTTATGGGGCAAGTAGGTGGCATAGTGGTAAAGGTGTTGGATTCTCACATGGCTGACTGGTTCGAGTCCTGGATCTGGCAGCTTGAAACTCATGCTGGGCGCGTGTGCATATGTGCCTAAACTCCCAAGAGGAGAAGGGATTGTGGTGTGGTCATAACCCTGGGAGTGATTTCTCACTTTCCCTCTTGCTTTCTTTCTGTCTCTCTAGCAAACACACACACCCTATGACAAAAACCTATAAACAAACAAACAAAAAAGCCTTATTTCTCTCTCTTTCTATTCATTCTGCCTTCTCTCTCTCATAATAAATAAATAAATAAATAAATTTTAAAAAGTCGCTATAGGCATATAGGCATCCCAGGTAGGGGGAGAGAGAGAAATCACCACCACCCTGCAAGGGGATGGCCACGGCACAAGCCCTTCTCCTCCATTCTCCTCTTGGGATTTTGTGTACAAATGCACACACACCCAGTGTATTTTTCAAGCTGCCAGGTCCAGGATTTGAACTGCACGGTCGGCTGTGTGGACTTAACCGCCACACCACCAGCTGGCCCTAGCTCCACCTTTTCCAGGTGCTGGCATGGCAACGGCAGAACGCAAGCTTACCTATTTTGACCACATCTATGCAGATCAATGAACTGAACCAAGATACTGGTAACTGCACTCAGACCAGTGGACCCAGAGGAAACTGTTATTCCTCCTGCCTTCAAGAAGCCTACGGTCTTCAGTACCATGAAGTACCAAAGCCCCAGACGACGCATTCATTGTTTACCTCACTGGCAGCAACTGAACCGCCTGTAACAGTTCCCTCTCCATTCTCAGGGCCTCAGTCAGTGCCTCAGACGTGGTTTCACTTGCCAAATAAATGAGTATTTTCTCCTTGTAAAGAAGGTGCTTAGCCAAGCAGGAGAGATTCATATCCAGCCTGAAACCGAAGAAGCTTCATAAATGGGTGTGCTCTGGGCCTCCCAGGGAAAGACTTGGGGGGTGGGAAAAAAATGGCATCGAGGTGAGCAAAGGTAGAGCGCCAGGAAGCAGAGAGAGGTCTGAGCCAGCTAGAGCAGGCGTGCACCTCTGAGCTGCAGGAGAGGGAGTGAGAAGGGGACCCGGCCTCACTGGTGGCAGTGCGAGTATCAGGGGGACGAACCTGCCACACTGGCATCAGGCATACAGCAGGGGGAAGGCAGAAAGCTTCCAAGTGGGAGGCCATGATGAGCTGGGGAGCAGGGGTGCTGGGCAGGCCCCGTAGTAGTGGGGAGGCTCCCTGCAGTCCGCACAGCACCACTGCCCCACTCTCTGAAAAAAGTGACCAACAGACACGTGACTGCTTTCTAGAAACCCACTACAACAGGCACTGGGCCACACACCTACTTGGCCTTCAGAACAACCCCACGAGTCAGGTAACTGTGGAACCTACTTATGTATGAAGGAATAGAGATACAAGGAAATTGTGGGGTTTGCCCTCAATCACCCCACTGCTTGGGGGCAGAGCCAGGATCTCAACTCAGATTTGATTCAAGGCTCACAGGTCCAGAAAACCTAGGGGGAGCCCCGCTATGCTACAAAGATGGGGACTGAGACTAAGATGGGCAGAGACCCTCAGATAAGGCCCAGTTTGGAAGAGTCGTGCTAAATTTCATTTGAACCAAGCTTTGGAGTCAGGCAAATCTAGATTTGGATCCATTTTTTATTATTCAACCACTGTGCAATCTTAGGCAAATGACAGGAATGCTAAGGGCCTCAGTTTCCTTATCTGTAAAATATATGCAAAGCGTTGTTGTTGTGAGGGTTAGAGGTAAGGATCATGCAGTGACGGCACACGGCTGGGCTTGATAAAGGGTGGCTCTACACTCACATGGCTTAACTGCCACTGGGTGGAACAAGACTTCACTTCTGAAAGGATGGGGTGAACTTTCTGAGAATAAATAATAAATAATATTTGTCTTTGGGGCTGGCAGGTGGCATGGTGGTTAAGGGTACTGGATCCCAACATGGCTGACCATGGTTCGAGTCCCGGACCTGGTGGCTTACTTTCTCATTTTCTTTCTCTCTCATTCTATCTCTCTTTGGTCAAATCTAAATAAATAAATAAATAAACAAATAAAGTTAAATAAAAAATAATTCTTTTAAAAAATATTTGTTTTTGGCTGCACACTGGACCTAGACATTCATCTCAACCAAACCAATATTTGCCATTGTTTAGCGTTAACTCTTTCAAACACTGCCCCATAGCAAAGAGAATAGGTATGTGGGCAGTTAAGGGAGCCATGGACAGGGAGTGTTGTTGTGAAGATCAAGTTAATGGAAAAGCCTAAAAGCACAGCCCAGATGTGAGGTCCCCTAGGTCTCTAATCCAATAACCACTGTGTGTCCTTAGAAAAGTCACTAATCGCCCCCAGTCTCTGTTTTCGTCTAAGACTGCCACAGGGCTGTGGTGAAGCACAAAAGAGATAACAGATGAGAAGTCGCTTTTAACTGTACAGATGAAATGTTTGCTTTGTAAACATGTCTCCGAGACCATGCCATTACTTCATTGTGTCTATGAAGCCACAGGAAGCAAAGCTTATAGATCAAGTGCTCTTCCATTGTGAAGATGAAAAGGAACAGCTTGAGAAACGGCTAAGATACTAAAGGCTTCCTGCATCAACGTTTATGTAATTATGAATGGAGGTCATTTTTAACTGGTAAAACAGTCACTTCTCTGTGACCTTCAGGATGAAAGCACACTGATGTTAAACTCCCTCAGAGCACACTCTCCCCTGTGAGCCCCCGCAGATGCTCTCCTCTTGTTTCCACAACACAGGAGGCTCGCTGCCCTGGATAGGGAAGCTGTAGATACAGCTCCTCACAATAAAGCCTGCTGACTCTGCTGGGTTTTCCCTCAATTTAGAAAAAGAGGTCAAACTCACCCCACTTCCAACCCCATCCTTAGACATCTTGCACTGGAATGTGCCCAGGGAAGAAAAGAGGCCATCAGTGAGGCGGTCCCAGAGAGAAACCAAGGGCAGCGGGCAGCAGAGGCCTGGCTCCCAGGGCTGGGTTCAGAGCAGTACTTCAGTGCCCAGTCAGCAGCACCGGCTCCGAACTGAGTGTCGTGAGGTTCCTGGCCTTACCTGCCAGCCTGGGGCCGGATGGCCTACTTGCTTGGTGTTCTAATAACCTAAAGAAGACCCACTCTTCTCCACCAATCAAAATGCAGTAAGTAGAGAAAAACACTTTCAGTTCTCTCTTGGTCTGTGAGCAGACAGAGTATTTACAGCTACAGCCCTTTTTTCTGTTTCAGCTCTGCTCAGCCTTTAGGAGGGGGAGGGGTGCCAAAGCAAGAGCACACACAACTTGGGGGCTCTGAGCCTGAGCAGAGTGAGGGTGGGAAGATGATAAGGGGCCTGGGGAAGGGGCGGCGAGTGAGGTAGAGACCCCAGCTTGGCTGGGTGACCGGGGAAAGATCAGGTTCCAGGTCTGAATCCCGCTCTGCAGAGCAAGGGGAGACACCGTTGGAGAGATCCTCCTGAAATGCATCCCAATTCTCCAAACCAAGTGTTGTAGATCAATAGATTAGCAATCAGAACTGGTTTCCCAAGATCACCCAAACGCCCAGGTGGAGGCCCTGGGGGAGACGGTTGCCTGCATGCCCCACAGCAAAGGAAAGACTGCAGAGCAGGAAGAGTGTGCAGAATCAAAGGTGAGAAGGCAGAGACCCAGACACCAGCTGGTCCTGCAGGTCACTGCCCTGTGTTGGGAAACACAGCTCTAAGGTCCCTGCTGCTTCTGTTCAGAAAGTGCAAGTTCAATTCCTACTTTGGCCCCAGCTGTCCAAGGACAACAAAAGCCAGCATTTTTAGATGGACCATTGTGCGCTAGGCTTTTTTCTAATTTAGCCCCATTACCTCATCACTCATGGAGACTGGTGTGAAAACTCTGAGGGGCTGAGAGACTGAGATTGGACAGGAGCAGTAGCCAGGAAGTGGCAGAGCCAGGGGCCGAACATAGGGCTGCCTGTGTCTGTGTTTGCTTCTCGTCTTCAAAGTGCAGCACGGACAAGGGGCAATAGATCCCTTTTCTTCAACTATTCTCTCCTGCATCCTCTCTAAAAGGGTGGGAACTAATTCATTGCCAGACTGGGGGTTCAATGTCAGGAAAATAAAGAAATGCACATTAAAATCATAAGATACACTTTCTTCTATTGCATTAATGGGCTAAAAAAAAAAGCTATAATTGAGCTGACAAAGGCACTTTTCTACACTTCCTACTGCAAAATAACAGGGAACATCTCTTCTGAAGGGCAATTTGACAAAATGTATCCAAAGGTTAAAAATATCCTCTCTCTCTCTCTCTCTCTCTCTCTCTCTCTCTCTAGTTTTTGCGATAGGGCACATGAACTTGCCAGAGAGAGAGGGAAAGTGAGAATTCACTCCTCAGGGAGCATGGCCACACCACAATCCCTTCTCTTCCATTATCTTTTTAGGACTTGGGGCATGCACAAGACTTAATTTTTAATTTGCCAGAGGACACATGTGTTCACCAGAGAGACTGACAGTGAGAGAGGGAAAAGGAGAAAGAAAACATCCTAGATGGAGAATGATCATGCCCAAATCCCTTCTCCTCCACTTCTTCCTCCCTTTGAGATTTGGGGCATGCATACACATGGGCCCGTGTGTTTTTCAAGCTACGGGGACCAGGACTTGAACTGCGCAGTTGGCCACATGTGGGATCCAGCCACCTTAACCAGTACATCACTGGCCGGCCCTGTCTGTTCTCTTCTTACCCATGAAGTCCGTCCCCAGAAAAGAAAGAATCAGAGAAGCTGCCCAAATTCTATTTTTATCTCAGCCTACACATAACCCTCAATTCTCAAAAAAAGAGGAACATGTAAACATGTTATAGAATGGCCACAGGATGGAATATGACAAATAAGAATCACATTATGAAGGTTTCTTAGGTTTTTACCAATAAAATGCAAACATATGAAAAGCCGTAGAAGGCAGTATCCTGTACCCAGCATCGACAATTCCCCATGCACAGCCAATCTCGTTTCATAGATATTCACCCACCCCTGAGTATTTCAAGCAAACCATAGACGTCATGTCATTATATCCATAAATAACCAGAATGGTTCTTTTTAAAAATACAGCCACAATACCATTATCGTGCCTAATTTAAAAAAAAAAAATAAGACTTTTTGTCAAAACAGGAATGTTCACAATATGAACTGATAAAAATATTATAAAACTATGTACTGTATAATTGTAATTTTTAAAAAAAAGGACAAAGAGAGAGAGAAAACAGAGGGGGAGAGAAAAGGGAAGGAGAGAGAAGGGTGAAGAATAAGAAAGGAAAGCAAGTAAGAAATCATGAGAGGAAGGGAGGAGGGCAAGGAAGAAGGAAGGACAGGCTTGGCCAAGTTGGCACGCACAGCTAAGACACGACACTCCACAGGCTGGGACCAGAAGGTTCAATTCCCAGTCCAACCTAAAGGCCAGAAGCTGTGCTGTGGGCCTGGAATCCCAGAGACTGTCCTGCCCAGAGGCTGAGGCAGGAGAGTCACAGCTCACAGCTGGCCTGGGCAACATAGACTCTGTCTGAAAACAAGCTAGGTATGGAGACACATGCCTGCAGTCCCAGTGGAGAGACTGAGGCAGGGGGACTGCACTATGAGGAGACTTCGTCTTTAAAAAACAGAAAGAACAGGGCCAGTAAGGCAGACCTGGAGGCTTGCTTTCTTACTTTCCCTCTCTCCCTCTGTGTGTGTGCGTGTGTGTGTGTGTGTGTGTGTGTGTCTGGTGAGTGCACATGCCCTGTAGCAAATCTGAAAAATAACAATAATACTAAATAAAATGAATCATTCTTAAGCAATTTTTAGAAATAAATAAAGACTAAAAGAAAAACAAAAGAACTGGGACCAGCAGTTAGCGTAATGGCTATGTCTCTGGACTCCCATGTAGCCGACCGCGGTTTGAGTCCAGGACCTGGTGGCTTAAACTCACACCGGGCACGTGTGCGTGCATGCCCAAGATCCCGAGAGGAGAATAGAGTAGAAGGGATTGCAGCATGGCCATCCCCCCTGGGGGGGTGATTTCTCATTTTCTGTCTCTCTGTCTCTCTCTGTCTTTCTAGCAAGCGCACAGGCTCTATAGCAAAAACCTCTCAAAAAAAAAAAAATAGAAAACAAAAGAGAGAAAAATGACTTGAAGGAAATACATCCAATATTTTGAATGCAGTTACTCCTAGGTCATGGGACTAGAGAGGATTGTTGTTTACTTTAAAATTTTTGTGTATGGGACCAGCAGTTAGCATAATGGCTATGTCGCTGGACTCTCACGTAGTCGACTACAGTTCGAGTCCCAGACCTGGTGGCTTAAACTCACACCGGGCGCATGTGTGTGTGTGCCTAAGATCCCTAGAGGAGAATGGAGAAGAAGGGACTGCAGCATGGCCATCCCCCGGGGGTGATTTCTTGCTTTCTCTCTGTTTCTCTCTGTCTATTTCTTGCTTTCTCTCTGTTTCTCTCTGTCTCTCTCTGTCTTTCTGGCTAGCGCATGCGCCCTATAGCAAAAACCTCTCAAAAAAAATTTGTGTATGTATTTTTAATAAGGGGACTATATCGGATATTCACCATTTCTCCTCTTCTTTTTTCCTTATGTTCAAATTCTCCCTCTGGTATCACTTCCTTTCAGGCTGAAAAACCTCCTTCCACGTTATCTTTAAGAGAAGGTCTGCTGGAAACAAAGTCTCTTCATTTTCCCTCATCAGAAAATATTTTCATTTTGCCTTCATTCCTGAAGGATTTCTCTTTTTCTAAATATTCAGTATAAAATGTTAGTTTCTTTCTTCTAGCATATTGAAGATTTTCTTCCTCTGTCTTTGGCTGCCATAGTTTGGAAAAGATAAGAAATCAACCTACAGTCATTTGAATAGGCGTCCCTTATTTATAATGTGTCATTACTCTCCTGCATGTTTTTTGTTTTTATGGGTTTTTTAGGGGTTTTTTTGTACTGGGCAAGTGTGTTCTCGAGAGCAAGAGAGAGAGAATTCACCCCCAGAGAGGATGGCCACACCACAATCCCTGTCCATCCTCCTCTTGGGATTTTAGGCTTGCACACATATATGCTCAGCATGTTTTTGAAGCCACTGGGTCTAGGAGTCGAACCATGCAGTTGGCCATGTAGGACCCTGCCACTTTAATCACCATGCCACCAGCTGACCCAACTCCTGATCTATTTTTTAAGTTTATTTATTTCTTCCATGAGAGGGTGACAGAGAGAAAGAGGGGTAGTGCCCCAGGAGGGTCTGCATGCTGTGATCCTTCCCCAGCCCTAGCCAGCCAGGAGCACAGGCATGGGTGTGCATGCGTGGCAAGCTCAGAGAGACCTTGGGATGTGAACCCAGGTGGCCTCGGCATCACAGGGCGTGACCTCCACTGCAGCTGGCCTCACTACTCACTTAACTTTAGTTCTCAGAAGTCTGATTGCCATGAGTAGTTGGATTTATCCTATTCAAGATAACTGATTCTTTGGTTTGTAAATGTATGGCCTTATCTAAATGCAGGGCTTTACCAGCCATTCTTTCTTCAAATATTTTTTCTGCACTGATATCTTTCTTTTCACCTTTGGGAATTTAATCACGTGAATGTTCAACCTTTTGGTATTGCCCCACGGTGTGCTGAGACATCGTTCACTTTTTCCAATATGTCTTCTTTTTCTCTTTGTTGTATCATTTCTATTCATCTACTTTCAAGTTCACTGGCTGTTATCCCTGTCAGCTCTATGCTCAATGAACCTACTTAGTGAATTTATTACCTCAGATATTGTCTTTCCAGTTCTAAAATTTCTATCTACTTTGCGTAGTTTCTGTTTCTCTGCTGAGAACATCTATCGTTCCACTAATTTTAAGAGTGGAGAATGATTATAATAGCTACTGTAAGTCTTTGATAATCCACCATCTGTGTTGTCTGAGAGCTAACCCCCACTGATCGTCCTTTTCTGTGCATACTGTTCAGATTATCCTGCTTCTTTTTGCATCGAGTAAATGCGAATTGCATCCTGTACTTTCAAATATTATGTTTTGCATCTGGATCTTGTTCGAATCCTCTGGAAAATGTTAGACTTGCTTGTTTGCTTGTTTGTTTTAGCAGGCAATTAACTCACTTAGGTTCAGACTGAAAATTCCATTTTACCTTCTGTGAATGTTAACTGCAATATCAATTCATTTTCCACAGCCTTTGCTATACCATTTGCATCTGCCTCTCACATGTGCCACACAAGGGTTTTTCTGGGGTGTGGACAGTGGTGAACATATAGTTAAGTTTTCAAAAATCTCTTCTGTGGCTAGTGGGGGGGTGGCATGGTGGTCAAGGCAGCTGGATCCCACGTGGTCAACTACACAGTTCAACTCTCAGACCTGGTGACTTGAAAAACACACTGGATGCATAGACATGCCAACAATCCCTAGAGAAGAATGGAGGAGAAGGGATTACAGCATGGCCATGCCACACGGGGGGGGGGGGGGGGGGGGGGGGGAGGCGGGGGGGTTATGCCTCTCTCTCTCTCTGTCTCTGTCTCTATCTGGTGAGCACATGCACCTTGTAGCAAAAACAAAAGCAAACAAATGAAAATCTCTGCTCTGCTTCTCTGGTCTGTTCCATACATGTGCACCTCATGGAGCACCCGGGGCTGACGTCTGTCCATACACAGAATTAGGGGTCCCCTTTCGCAGCTCTTTCCATCCAGAAATCTCCTCACACTCTCTGGCTTCTAGTGGCTCCTTTCCTGGTTTCTCCGGCTGAGAATATGGGGTTATCTCAGTCGGCCACATGTCATGCAGTCTTCCACGTGGGTCACTTCAAGTTTTGACTCCAGGAGCCTATCTGCCTGCTATTGCTTTACAGAGTTCCTACGTGGCTGATTTTTGCATTCTAACCAGTTTTTAGTTGTAAACCCTGGTAGAGATTGGTTTATTTAATAACTAGATTATTACTTTATCTTGGCCAGTACTACCAATCCTTTCTTCTCAGCCAACAAGTACTATTTCTCATAATTCCACCTATCTCTCAAAGCTCTATTACAATACCGCTTTCCTCCAAGGAGTTATCCTTTTTCTTGAAGCCAGAATTTTTTTTTTCTTTTTCTAATCAGGGAAGGTTCAGATTTGGCAATATTTAGAAAAAAGCTTAAAGCTTAAATCTTTTCTTGACTATCTTTGTTCTAATATCTGAGTACAAGGATATGACTGGAATGAAATAAAATATAATCAAGAAGCATGGTAATGGTTAAGAGTGGACTTTGGAACCAGACTGCCTACATGCCTGTCTGCTAATGGCCAAGCAAGTCATTTTCTCCTATGTACTTCGGTTTCCTCATCTATCAAGTGGAGATCATCATAACGGAAATAATACTGTAAATATTATTAATATATTATTTAGGTGGTATGAAAAAATCACACCAAATTATTATTAAAATTAAATGTTGAGGCCAGAGAGTGGAGCAGCCATAAAGCCCTGTAATGTGAGACTTCCAGAAAGGCCCTGGGCTGGGGTCACTCTGCGCTTGCCTGCGTGCCTGTGATTCGAGCTGGCTGGGGCCCGGGAGGGGACTGTGGTATGAAGACTGTCGGAGGTGCCCCGCATTCTCTCCCTCTTTCTCTGTGTCTGTCTCTCTCTCATGGAAGAAAGAAAGAAACTTTTTAAAATGTTTTAATTTTTTAAAAATGAATGAGTTAGTAGCTGTAGACTTTAAAAAAAAATGTCCTCTGTTAAGTGTGAATGGTTATCGTCAATTTTTGTGAGGTTACCATAACTTGACTCTGCAGGTGGGGAACCCCATAGGGAAAAGGGGGGAGCAGATAGGAGGTTGGCTCTATGTCTACCTCTTCCTATGACTCGAGTGTAACTGCAATTTTTGTCTTGATAAATACTTGGAGACAGCTCAGTTTGTCTGTCTCTGTGGATCTAGTGAGAAGCCACATGAGCTAGGTCAGGAGATCTGGCTTCCAGATTGGTCCTCCGTTGGGTCTAGACCTTCTGCTCTGAATCCTGAGTGCACAGGTAGACTGGTCCTCCCGCACAGATCTGAGATGGTGACCTCAGAAAGGCAAACAGAGTCAGGTCATTTCTCGGTTCACCCTCTGATGGCTCCTTTAACCACAGGGAAAAACGCAGATTCTTTAGGTTCCCAGATAGCCTGCTGCTGCTATCTGTGATCTCCTGCCACTCCCAGGCAGCCCTGGCATTCCTGCCATACTAAATTCGGCCTGTGCTACCTCACGTTCTTCATTGGGACCACTTCCTTCAACCTTGAGTTCCGACATCTCTCCTCACCATCATGTCCCCTCTCCGGGCAAACTACCCTGTGGCTTTTCCAAAGTCCCTAGGTCCTGTTAGGTGCTCCCACCACCCTTTGTGCTCCCCTACCCTCCACGCACATCCTGGTAGCATCTGTTGGTGAGTGGGAAGCACTCTCCCTCACTGCACCAGTGTTTTTCAAAACCTATAGCTTTTGGGACCAGCAGTTGGCGTAATGGCTATGTCACTGGATTCCCATGAAGTCGACCATGGTTCACGTCCCAGACCCGGTGGCTTAAAACTCACACTGGGCGCGTGTGCGTGCGTGCCCAAGATCCTGAGAGGAGAATGGAGGAGAAGGGATTGCGGCGTGGCCATCCCCCCTGGGGGGTAATTTCTCGCTTTCTGTCTCTCTGTCTCTCTCTATCTGGCGAGCACATGTGCCCTATAGCAAAAACCTCTTGAAAAAAGAAAACCTATAGTTTTTAAATTAGTGGGTCTCAAAATCAACTTAGAGCATGATGACCAACATTTCAAAACTAAAAATAAACTAGATTTTTAAAGATCAGAATGTATCGCATGTAGTAAGGCCAAGTAATGCCTCGTAAAACTTTCATTCCCACAGATAATTAGAAAGGTGACGACAGAGAGATGACCAGTCATAAACCCCATGTGCCCACACCCAGATTTGATCACTATCAACTTTATTTTGTTTGTATGCTCACCCTCTTCTGCATTCCTTAATTTTTTAAAACAAATACCACACATCATGTTATTTCACTCATAAAAATTCCAATATATATTTCTTTAAAATAAGGACTTTAGAGCCAGTCCTCTAGTCGAGTGGTGAAGTGCTGTGCACTGGGAGCCAGATCCCATACAGCTGATCGTGGTTCAAATCCTGGTTCCTTCAGCTTGAAAAACACACCAGGTACATGTACATACACACGCCAAATCATGAAAGGCAGGAGCATGGAATAAAAAAGGATTATGGTGTGACCAAGCTCAATTAGGGGGTGTTTTCTCTTTCTCTCACTAGTGAGCACATGCACCCTCTAGCAATTAAAAAATAATAATAAAGACTTTCAGAAATAACCGTAAGTACCATAAAACACATTAGTTATTGTTGGTGACAAAAAAAAAAAGTCTGTAAGATTTACAAGCTCCCAGGGAGAAACATGACCTCATTTGCCTCTGCATTCTCAGGGCCTGGCACTACATGCTAAGTAATGGCAGGAAGAAGAGGAGGAAAAAGAAGACAGAGGTAGAAAGGTTGTAAGGGAAGAGGGGAAAAAAAAAAAAAAAAAGATGGTTTCTTTCCTTCAGCTTTGAATCACCGCAAAAAGTAATTTTGGCTAATTTTTTTTAAAAGAAAGAAAGAAAACACTCACTAATTGAGGTTCCTCATTCTTTATGAATTCCAAATAAGTAATGTTTCTGTATCTGCTGTTTCCTCTCTGGGTTGCTGCACATGATTGTGTGGGATATTCATCATGTAAAGGCGTCTGACCCTGACTGGGAGGGCACCTTTTCCTTGCTTTTTGTTTGTTCATTTGTTTGTTTGTTTTAGGAGAGATTTTTTGCTATAGGGCACATATACTCGCTAGAGAGACAGAGAGAAACAGAGAGACAGAAAGTGAGAAATCACACACATACCCCTCCCCCAAGGGAGGATGGGCACACCACAATCCCTTCTCTTCCATTTTCCTCTCGGGATCTTGGGCATTCATACACACACGCCTGGCATGAGTTTTAAGCCACCAGGCCCAGGACGTGAACTGTAGTCAACTACATGGGAGTCCAGCAACATAACCATTATGCCAGCTGCTGGTACCAAGGACAGCTTTTCCTAATGGGCACAAAAATGCTATATGGGCTACTAATAGTAACTCTGTTTCCCTCCCAGTCTAATAAGTTACACATAGTTACCGTGGTCTGTTTTCCTCCCTCCATTGTCTTCTTCCCTTCTTCCTACACTATCTACGGAGGCCAGAGGCAGAAGGTTCTCCACAAAGATAGGCCCTTTAGAGAAGTGTCTCAGTCATGGTCATTAAAGGCTATCTTTATATAGAATGGCCTTAGTATCAGGAGCAGAGCCTCTCTCTTAGGAAAAGTCCTGGGTCCTGGGGCTGGCTCTGCCACTTGCTACTCATAGGACTTTTAGATAATATTTTTGAGGCCAAATTTCCTTCTATGAAAATAGGAATAATAATAACTCCTCTGTCTTTTTCTGAAAGTTTTTGTGAGGACCAGAGGAAGGAAATGCTTTGGCAATGATAAAGTGGCATACAGATATAAAGAATATTTTAGTAATGATTTAGTAATATATCCAGAATAGCAGTTTCTAAACTTCACTGTTGTCTGGTGGATTAGTTTCATTTACTTTCTGTATAGTTTGTTTATTTATTATACTTCCTCTAAAATTCTGTTACTATTTAAAACCTCCAGTGTACAGAGAGTTGGAAAATATTTTTGTGATAGCACTGAATGCCAAAAAATAAATTTAGCCAAAGATAAGCAAGGCTTTTTACTGAAAACTACAAAACATCGTTAAGAGAAATTTAAAAAGACCTAAATAAATGAGGATGTATACCATGTTCATGAATTGAAAGATTTGATTTTATAAAAATGACAGTTCTCCCCCAAATTGATTTTAATGGCTAATTTTATGTGAACTTAACTGTGACAAAATGGTGCCCAGCCTTGGTCAAATATTATTCTGTGTGTGTCTTTATAGGTGTTCTGGATAAATTAACATTTAAATCAGTACACTAAGTACATCAGATTGTCTTCCCTAGTGGAGGAGTGCCTTTTTTTTTTTTTTTTTTTTTTTTTTTTTTTTTGAGAGAGAGGTTTTTCCTATAGGGAGCGTATGCTCACCAGAAAGACAGAGAGAGACAGAGAGACAGAAAGCGAGAAATAACCCCCCAGGAGGGATGGTCATGCTGCAATCCCTTCTCCTCCATTCTCCTCTAAGGATCTTGGGCATACACACACATGCACCTGGTGTGAATTTAAACCACTGGGTCCGGGACTTGAACCACGGTCGACTACATGGGAGTCCAGCAACAGAGCCATTACACCATCTGCTGACCCCTTGAGGAGTGCCTTATTCAATCACTTGATCTGGGACCAGCAGATGGCATAACGGTTATGTCACTGGACTCTCACATAATAGATCATGGTTCAAGTACCAGACTCGGCAGCTTGAAAATCACTCTACGTGGCTGTGTGTGCATGTCCAAAATCCCAGGAGGAGAATGGAGGAGAAGAGTTTTCATGGTGGCCATTCCCCCCCACCCCGAGATACTGATTTCTCATTTCTTTCTCTCTGTCTCTCCAGCAAGTACACACATCCTATAGCAAAAATCTCTCTCTCTCTCTCTCTCTTTGAAAAAAAAGAAGAAGAAGAAAGACTGACCCTTCCACAGGTAAAAAAAAAGAACTCCTCCAGCCTCAATACCTTGATCTAAGGCTTTTTTATTTTTCCTCTGCCTTCAGACTTAAATTGAAACATCTCTTTCTGAGTCTTCAGACAACTGGCACTTGGACTAGAACTATACCATTAGCTCTCTTTCCTGGTTCTCAGGCCTTCAGACTCAGCAGGGAACTTTACTGTAGGCTCTGCTGGGTCTCCAACGTGCCACCTGTAACTCTGGGATCTTGTCAATGTCCGTAACTGCACAAGCCGATTCCTTATTGTGGTGGATGGGTGTGCATGCAGCTGTGCATGTCAATCTGTTTATCTGTTAATATGACTAATGGTTTGATCTATAGGTTCAAAGTATTCTCAATCAAAACTCCAGCAGCTATTCTGTGGGATTCATAATCCAGCTCGAAAATTTATAAGAAAATACAGGTTATGAAGGAGAGACACTGTATGTCCCCACTTAATATATACCGAGTGTCTGCACTCTATAACTGAAACTGATTGACCTAAGGTTGTACAAACACAAAAGATGGGGGTTGGGGCCAGAAGTGGAGTGTATGGAGAAGAGACCTAAGCAAGGACATTTGGAGAAGGGATACGGAGACAGAGCATTGATGGGATGGGGAGGTGTGTTATTGGTGGAAGATATTCTCATCAACTGGACTGGGGAGAAATGTTCACATATTAAAATGTTCACTTTGTAAGCTAAATAATATGATTGAATGTATATAAAAAATTAAAATAAAAAAGTGAAAAAAATAAAATAAATAAATAAATAGATAAATAAAGTTAAATAAAATAATTATTTTTTTTTAAATTTATAAGAAAATACAAAGGATCTAAATTAGCAAAGGCAGTCTTAGGAGAACAAAGTTAAAATACTTGCTATACCAGACTTAACATAAAATCACAATAATCAAGACAATGTATTACTGGTATAAGAACAAACAAACAAATCAATGAAAGAGAATGGAATCCAGAAATAAGCCCACATATACACAGTCGCCTTAAGTTTTACAGTGGTACAAATGCAGTGGGGAAAAGAATGTCTTCTTCATAAATGATTCTGAGACTTCTGGGTACCTTCAAAGAAAAAAACATATGAACTATACCTCACGCTATCCATAAAATTATTTTTTTTTAATTTAGTTATCTCTTCCTTCCCTAAGTTAGAGAAGCAGAGAGATACAGAGAAAGAGGCAGAGAAACAGAGATGGACAGGCACCTCCCCCAAGTTATTCACACTGCAGTCAGCCTCAGCCAGCCCAGACCATGGGCCTGAGTACACCTGGTACATTCAGGGAGGTCTCCAAATGGAAACCCAGAATCTCCCCAAGTGAGCCAACCTTGCCGAGCACTGGTTAGTGCTGTACCGCCATCCATCCTCCTCTGTCCATAAAACATATTTATTTGAGGTAGATGCTAGGTCTATATGTGAAAGTTCAAACTAGAAAACTTCTATTAAAAAATATCTTCAAGAACTTGGCATATGCAAAGAATTCCTACAACACAAAAGGCACTAATAACATAAAGGAGAGAAGAACTAAGTAGAACCATATCAAAATTAAAGAGCAAGTTACTTGAAAAATGACTCGGAAAACTGATTTGAGTTTTTAATGTGAGCTAGACTGACGATCTAGGCCTGGAAACAATTGACCCAGAATAAATACACATATCCCAAGATTTTGCAGGACCTCACACACACAGGCATACCTCATATCTCACCAACATGGTAGGCCAAGATTAGGAAGCATTTAAGAAAACAAGATAAGGTCTTTCTTTCTTTCTTTTTTTTAATTTATTTATTTTTCACATGTAATCACTGTGTATCCTTACAGCATACCAAACGACTGGTCCCACCATGAACACACTGCTTACTGACCCAGTCAAAGACATTACCGTATACATTATAACCAACAGATTGCTTTCCATTTTGGGTCCATAACAACGGGGGAGGAGAGTGGGAAATGGGGGAGGGCAAGAGGGAGGGGATCAAGGGAAAGAAGAAAGACAAACATTTTTTCACTGGGAAATCAGGGTATCGCTAGGAGACACAACTCACTCAGAACCCACAGTGCTACTAAACTATAAGTAATTCGACCTGCAACCCAGAAGTAACGCAGACAGGAGAGCAGGCTGGAACAAAGCCGACCCACTGAGGTATAAAACAGAAGGACATTTATGAAGCATCTGACCTAACTGGCCCCACTGCACTTTTGTAGACAAGAACATGGAGGCTCCCTGGTCATACCATTGGTTTGTGACAGAGCCAAAGTGGAATCCAGATTTCTTGGCTCCTCCTCAACTTCTAAAACTGAGTCATGCTCCTGGCTTCAATTCCCGGCCAGGTTTCTCAGATTTTCATGTTGGTCCTGAAAATAGGAGTACTTGAGACAAAATACATGAAATCCCTGAGCATTATCCAGCATGGAAGAAGTGCTCAGTAAGGACGACTGTCACCGCGTTACACTGGACTTCCCACATGAGTAACGAGGCACCAAGTCCCAAGACCGACATTTGAACAGTAAAGCTCAATTCATGCCAAAATTATTCCAACTGCTTATTACTCTCTACCAGGTACTGCCATCCCAGGATAACCCTGGCCTTTCTATACCCCGAAGGGCACAAGGATTAAAGAAGGAGATATCCATCTTTTCTGCCAATATACCTAGAGTCCAGATTGTTCCCAGAGAAAGAGAACACACACAGACACACTGAACTTTCTTCGGACGAAATCCTAGGCAAGAAAGAGTAATTGGCTCAGATAAGAACTGCAGAGGACCGGCCCCCAGCCTGGTGCTTAAGGGAACCAGGTCCTGCATGACCCACTGCAGTTAAAATCCCAGCAGGCAGCTTAGAAAACGCACCAGGTATAGGGCATGTGTGCCTCAAATCCTGACAGGATGGAGATATGGGGGAGAAGGGATGGCAACATGATCGTGCCCCGTAGAGGGGTGTTTTCTCCCACTTCCTCACTGTGGCTCTGGCTCTCTGGCTCTGTCTCTCGATGAGAGCAAGTTCTCTCTGGCAATAAAAAAAAAAGAATTGGCAATATGTTGAAATAGAGAAACTGCTTACTGGTAAGAAAGAGCTAGGACAAAAAAAAAAAGAAGAAGAAGAAAGAGGGACCAGCAGTTAGCGTAATGGCTATGTCGCTGGACTCCCATGTAGTCGACCGCGGTTCAAGTCCTGGACCCGGCGGCTTAAACTCACGCCAGGCACATGTGCATACATGCCCAAGATCCCAAGAGGAGAATGGAGGAGAAGGGATTGCGGCATGGCCATCCCTCCAGGGGGGTTATTTCTCACTTTCTGTCTCTCTGTCTTTCTGGCGAGCACACGAGCCCTATAGCGAAAACCTCTCCCAAAAAAAAAAAAAAAAAAAGAAAGAAAGAAAAAGGGGAGAAAGAGAGGGAAAGACAGGAAGAAGAAAAGAAAGAGAGGGAAGGAAGGAAGAAAGAAAAAGAGAAGAAAGAAGAGAGAGAGAGAAAGAGAGAGAGAGAAAGGAAGGAAGGAAGGAAGGAAGGAAGGAAGGAAGGAAGGAAGGGAAGGAAGGAAAGAAAGGAAAGAAACAGAGGCACAGCTGGGGAGTCACCAATGTGTCACAGAGCACGAGGCCACATGAACAAGGGAAAGAAAGTCCTTGACATTTTCCAGACCTAACTGCTATATCCACTTTTCCTCAGCAGAGAAAGGCACTCAACTTCCGCCGGCCCGCTTTGCAGACCCTCCTGTCTTTATATACACACACCTTGGAGCATCACAGGCAGATTTTGGCAAGCCCTCACTCCCTAGCCCCCAGCCTGCCTGAGTTCTCTCCGTAAGTTCCTGCCCCCAAGGGAAAGAGACAGAGAGCATAGCAAAGAGTGGGTTGCCATTCCAGGGTGACTCTGGAGGCTACCTGGGGAGACGCATCTCAATTCAGATAAGAAGAAGGGGGTACACAGACAAGACAAGGGGGGTGGGAGTGTTCACAAGCCTCTTTGGTCACTTCTTTTTTCTTTTTCTCTCTCTTCTTTTTTTAAAATTTTCTATGGGGCATATGCACTGGCCAGAGACAGTCAGAGAGAGTGTGAGAGAGAAATACAGAGACACAGAAAGTGAGAAAGGACCACCCAGTGGGGGTGACCACACTGTAATCCCTTCCCCTCCATTCTCCTCTCAGGATTTTGGGCATATACGCACACGCATGTGCACATGCACCCAGTGTGATTTTCAAGCCACGAGTCTAGGACTCAGACCACACAGTCAGCCATGTGGGTCCAGCACCTTATCCTCTGCACCACTGGCTGGCCTCTCCCTGTGTTACTTGAATCGTATTTCTTACCTTATCATTTAGACAACTTTTTACCTTATCACTCAGAGATGATTTATTATAAATGAGCATAAAAGATACTTGGTACATTCCATAAATATGACAGTTGCTTTTGACACCAAGTATGGGGGGAAAATTACACACACACACACACACACACACACACTTAAAGTACTGTCCTCTATGAAATTATGCACTCAAAATGAGATTTTTGATTGTGCACTAAGCTCAAAAAATGAGATTTTTGCTAAAAGCTTTAGACACAGGAAAATACTGACTTGCCTACCATTTGTTTCCTGATGGCCCCAAACCTACAGTATGGACTTAAACACATACTGTAATGGGCCAGCGGGTGGCATGGTGGTTAAAGTAGCTACATTCCACACGGTGAACTGTGTGGTTCGAGTCCCAGCCCTGTGGCTTGAAAAATACGCCATGTGTGTGTGCATGCCCAAAATCCCAAAAGAGGAGAGAATGGAGAGGGGACCGTGCATGACCATCTCTCATAGGGGAGGCTTTCTCACTATCCTCTCTCTCTCTGTCTCTCTCTCTTGCAAGCATGCAGCCTTGGGCAAATTTTTTTAAAATACACTCTGACAACAACTATGGTCAAAATCTAAGAGCTAATAGAACTGCTGCTTAGTGCAATGTAAGGGGATAAGCTCTCTCCTTTGTAGAGTGGAAAATAAAACTAAAAAGAAAATGCGTTTTTCTTTTTAAGTACAAGGGTGCAAGGCCCTGTCTGTGCAGGCCACATGAAAAATGTTCTCTCTGTGTGCTCTCACTTAAACCCTCTACCATCTCTGCGAGGTCTGTGCTATCTTCCCATTTTACAGACAAGGACATTGAAGTCCAGAAAGGTCAGTAATTGCCCCAAAGTAAACCTCTAGGAAGTGTCAGAGGTTCAAACCCACTTTAACATTTATTGAGTATTCATTATGTGCCAGGAACTATTCTTAGCACTTTTTTTTTTTCTTTTGAGAGATTTTTCACTATAGGGCGCGTGCGCTCGCCAGACAGACAGAGACAGACAGAGAGATAGAAAGTGAGAAATCACCCCCCAGGGGGGATGGTCACGCCGCAATCCCTTCACCTCCATTCTCCTCTTGGGCACGCACGCACACGCGCCTGGCGTGAGTTTTAAGCCACCGGGTCTGGGACACGAACCACGGTCGACTACGTGGGAATCCAGCGACATAGCCATTATGCTAACTGCTGGTTCCCTTCTTAGCACTTTTTAAATACTAACACCTTTAATTCTCACAGTCATTTCATCGGGAAACACAGTTGTCATTCTCACATTAGACAAAGAAGTGAAACAAAGACAGAGTATAATCTGTCCAAAGTCAGACCTCTCTCAGCCTCCAAACCCTGTGTGGGATCCACGTGCCACAGGGTCACCTTCCCCTCAGCCATGCACAATTCAGAGTGGAGTTCTGTCCTGCTTCTGTGCTACTGTGGGAGGTTGAGACTGGATCTAGAAAAGTGTCGTGGCCAGTTTGAATGTTGTGGGTCTTTGCTGACTATGGCCTCATCTTCATGCTGGTCAGTGACAGAAAGGTATTCTGAATGGCGTGTTAACACAAACGCTCGACACGATTTTACTTCAGTTGCGTTTCGAACACTTTAAGTAAATTCTTATACCCAGTGCTGGTCATTTATGGCAAACATAAGTGACAACATATATTAAAACGTTTATAGCTTTGTAGCCAAGAAATTCAGAGATGAGAGTATTTATTATAAAGAAACAGTTCAAAAACAGAAAAGAATTACAAACATGTCATTGTATGCTGTAGCATTATGTAGAACGTCAAGGAATTTTGGTACAATGTAAATATCAAGCCACAGGAACCAATTGTGATACAGAATTTCATGGTGTCCTATGAAGTGATTTACATACTCTAGGCACTATAAAAAAATTAAAAGCTAGAAGCAAAATAAACACTAAAATTATAATTATACTAAAAACATGTTTGCAAATGGACAATAATTGCAGGGAACATTGTAAAGTGAACAGTGAAAAATTTGTGTGTGTTTGTGTGTGTGTGTGTGTGTGTTTTAAATGAGGCAGACAGGGAGGGCTCAGAGGAAGACAGACATCTTCAACAGGATCTTGTCATGCTACAATCCCCTTCCCTCAGCCCTCTAGCACATCAGGATGTTAGGCACATGCAAGCCCAACGTGTTTCAGATCCATGAGATCAGAGATCCGAACCAGTGGCTAGCCATGTGGCTTCCAGTACTGTTTGGCACACTATCACCTGTACCACTGAGGCTTGGCCAGGATACCAGATTTTAAAAATAAACCTTTATTGTTGTTGTAATTTTTGTGAATTAAAACAAACCTAGAACCAAGCTAGTTGCTCATAGTGTAACGAAGCTTTAAGAGAACCAGAGTGACTCTATATTGTACTTAGTCTCAGAGCTCATCTTACTAGAGTAACCCTTCGGAGAATCCGTCTTTGACTTCTTGCACTTCACAATGAGTCTTACAGAACCTAGCCTTTCGCCTTCCTCACAACAGTGGAGCCTTAACTAATAAATGGATACTTTTTTTTTTTGGAGAGATTTTCGCTATAGGGCGCGTGCGCTCGCCAGACAGACAGAGAGAGACATTAGAGACAGAAAGCAAGAAATCACCCCCCAGGGGGGGATGGTCACGCCGCAATCCCTTCTCCTCCATTCTCCTCTTGAGATCTTGGGCACGCACACACACGCGCCCAGCGTGAGTTTTAAAGCCACCGGATCCGGGACGCGAACCGCGATCGACTATGTGGGAGTCCAGCGACATAGCCATTACGCTAACTGCTGGTTCCCAATAGATGGATACTTAAGTAATGGAAGATAACAGGAACTGGGACACCTGGCTGGGGAGACAGAGAAGGGAAGATGCCTCCAGCCTCCTCCCATATGACTAGCCAAGACCATCTTATCAGCTCGAGCACTTTAAAACCACACCTAGCTTCTAAACCAGGATTTAAGAGTTGTCTTGATAGATTCCATCTTGCTTCTGCTGCCTTACTAATCACTGCTTATCTTAAAGCCTTTGTAAAGTCATTACATCCTGCCCTGCATTCCAGGAAAGGAAACTGGCCCCCTAGCAGTGATCGCCCTTGAAGCTGTCAGCCCTCCCTGTGATCCTTGTGATGCTAGGATACTGCAGAAGGCCAGGACCAGACCTCCTCCTCACCCAACAACGAATAACCGGCCCTCTGTTTTAGATGTACCTCTTCCCCTGTATGAGTTTAGCATCTCTCCAGTACATAGAAAGTTACAGACTCAGGGTCTACCCTCCTCCCCAGTGTTGGCTTCACTGGATAAATTCCTCTCCTTATTCACCAACTTTTGTCTCCTCATCAACACAGAGAATGGCACCTGATTTCTGGTCCTCAGAACAAGCACCCTTGCCTGTTCCAGCACCAGCAGAACAGGAACATGGCCCTTCTAATCCACTTCTCCTTCATTAGAACACAATAGTCTCCCTTGAAAGGTAAAACCCAAAGCCTACTCCACAGCATTTCTTCCCTCAAGAGAAAATAAGCACATTTACTCAGCACCAGCAACAACCTAGCCCTGGCATAGCTAAGCTCTCTCCAAACTTTATAATCTTTAATGACACAAATTCTTTTCTTTTTTCTTCCTTTCTTTGGAGAGGTTTTTGCTATAGGGCACGTGTGCTTGCCAGAAAGAGAGACAGAAAGCAAGAAATCACCCCCCAGGGGAATGGCCACACCACAATCCCTTCTCTTCTATTCTCCTCTCGGGATCTTGGGCACACACACTCACACACACACGCCCAGCGTGAGTTTAAGCCACCGGGTCTGGGATTCGAACCGTAGTCGACTACATTGGAGTCCAGCGACATAGCCATTACACCAACTGCTGGTCCCTAATGACACAACTTCTAAAAGGAAAGTGGTATTAATGGTCCCACTGAGAGACTCTCACTGTGCAGTGATATGATCCATGTAACTTTGGCATATGCATTTGAAGATAAAGGCTCCCTTTACTCCCCTATGATCTGCTAGCTACCACCCAGGAGCAAGTTTAAAACTGAAATTAGCCATCCCAGCTTTGGCCCTGGACCAACTGTACCAACACCAACAGCAACTCAAACCCTCAAGGGTGATATCACAACATCAAAGCCACTGCTCATTTCCACCTATTCAATTCTCCCCACCCTTCCTGGCCCAGATCAAACTCTCCTTTCCCAACACAGCCAAAGCCCAGGGCTGCAGGCTGACTTCCAACAATCATCCCACGGGCAGTGCGATGTGTGAGCGGGCACTGAGGAGCTGCAAGTGGAGATCACTTTGCAAACAAATCGATAATACAATGTTGAAAATGTGATGAGGAATGGAGTGAACCAAGGACCAAACAGAGAAAGAAGGCATGAGGACACTTGGGGAATGACCAAAAGGAAGATTCTAAAGTGCAGACATGTGCAAAACAAGAAGGGATAAAGGTAGAAGAGAGCACATAGCATGAGATGCGAAGTGGACATCAGCCTATGCCTATGTCTGGCCGCCTGCAACAGAAAGCACACTGGGAGAGGCCCTGGTTGGCAGGTCTTTCCTGCAGACCAAACATGGTGGCCTTCTTGCCCTTGCTGCTTACCAGCTCAGCCCACAGGCCACTGGGAGATACGTGTAGTAAGCTTTTAGGACTTACACAATACCTGTGGGGACTGCATCAGGCTCAGTGATTTCTTTGTGTGGGCAGGCGTCCCTGTCTTGGAACATCCTGTCCCTAGGACCAGCAGATGGTGTAATGGTTTACGATGCTGGACTCCCACGTAGTCGACTGCGGTTTGAGTCCCGGATCTGTGGCTTAAACTTACACCAACCCACGTGCATGCGTGCCGGAGATCCCAAGAAGACAATGGAGGAGAAGGGACTGCAGTGTGGCCATCTCCCCGGGGGTGATTTTTCTTTCTGTCTCTCTGTCTCTCTCTGTCTTTCTGGTGAGTGCACGTGCCCTATAACAAAAACCTGTCTTAAAAAAAAAAAAAATCCTAGGGACCAGCAGTTAGCATAATGGCTATGTCGCTGGACTCCCACGTAGTCGACCGTGGTTTGAGTCTCGGACCCGGCGGCTTAAACTCACGCCGAGCGCATGTGCGTGCGTGCCCAAGATCCCGAGAGGAGAATGGAGAAGAAGGGATTGTAGTGTGGCCATCCCCCCTGGGGGGTGATTTCTCGCTTTCTATCTCTCTGTCTGTCTCTGTCTGTCTGGCGAGCACACGCACCCTATAGCAAAAACCTGTCAAAAAAAAAAAAAATCCTATTCCTATTTTAGCCAGGAAATATCTTCTTCTCACAACCTACCTACCTCCTCCCAAGGCCGAGAAGCCAGCAGACAAAGCCACGCCATCGTATGGGCAGCCGGCTGGGCTTTTCGACATCAAAATACATTTCTTCCGAACTCCAAAATAAGATACAGATATTTCTAGATAAGATAAGCTGAAATTCTTATTGTATCAAAAACAAACAACACAAAACACAATTATTCTAGCTGCATGGCCTAGGCACAGCAAATATGCAAAGCTTCTTGGGTAAATCTGAAACTGAAATTTCTACAGCCGACTGACTGTCCTTCAGATTGCTATTCAAATCTTAAAAGAGATAAAGAATCTCAAGAGGTCATATTTTCAGTTAAGATTCTAAAAAACTATCCGGAAGTGAGTATTTCTGAGAGGGATGGCATGAGCAACGGGAATGCAGAGGTGTTCTCTGTCAGACAGCAGAGCACACGCCTTACCCAAGGATTCATTCTAAAATCAGTGTCCTGGTCCAGCATAACACAGATGCTAGGCTGGAAGCCATATGGCTGACCACAGGTTCTGATCCCCTGGTCACACTGAAAACACTCAAAATAAAATCTTCTTTCACGTGGATATTAATGCGTAGTAAATGACCGTTAAACAAAAAGTCCCCTTACTTTAAGTCACTCATTAAATATAGAATGCATGGGTTGTTCATTCAACCCTGAACACTCATATAGGAGAAGTTCACTCTGTGAATCCAACACAGCTGGGTGAGCCTCCCAGCCTGGGGGAGATCACCATATTTTCTTTCAGTATCAGAAATACTTACCTTCAGTTTACTACCAGGTTACAGAAAGACAGATGTTTAAATACCAGGATCATATCCAGCACAATAAGACACTTATCCCAAAGACTGAGGAAATTCCAAACCCATGTGTCCCCCACATCTGCATTCATATAGGACTGAATTTGAGCTGACAGTGGTTGTCAGAACTAAGGGCATAATTTCTTTTGTTTGTTTGTTTCTGTTTTTTGAGAAGTTTTTGCTATAGGGTATGTGCGCTCACCTGAAAGAGAGAGACAGAGAGACAGATAGTGAGAAATCACCCCCCAGGGGGGATGGCCATGCCACAGTCCCTTCTCCTCCATTCTCCCCTTGGGATCTTGAGCATGCACGCACATGCGCCTGGCTGTGAGTTTAAGCCACCAGGCCCAGGGCTCAAAACGCTGTCTACTACATGGGAATTCAGCGACATAGCCATTATGCCAACTGCTGGTCCCATATGGGCATTATTTCAATTACTCTCTCTTTCTTTCTTTCTTTCTTTCTTTCTTTCTTTCTTTCTTTCTTTCCTTCTTTCTTCCTTTGTCTCCCTAGACCCCTTTAATCTACTTTCTTTCTTCTTTCTTCTTTCTTTCTCTCTTTCCTTCTACTTTTTTTTCTTTTTTTTTAATTTACTAAAGGGCATGTGCGCTCTCCAGAGACAGAGACAGAGAATGAAAGACAGAGAAAGTGAGAAAGCATCCCCCAGGGAAGATGGCCATGCTGCAATCTCTTCACTCTCCTCTCAAGATTTTGGGCACACACACACACCCAGTGTGGTCTTCAAGCCACCGGGTCCAGGACTCAAACCACACAGTTAGCCATGTGGGATCCAGCCTCCATAACCACCATGCCACTAGCTAAAACATTTATTTTAAAAACTAACCAACAAAATAAGCAAATCAACAAACCAACAAACCAAAAAGCTGTCAAGTTGCCTGCGAAGCAGAGAAAAGCCCCACTCCACGATCCTGGGGTGACTTCTGCAAGTCTGCAGGGCTGTTCAGCGTCACGTCTAGCCCCTCTGGCCACACCACATCTTCCCTTCTAACCTCCTCTTACTGACATGCTAGAGAGAGCAAGACAAAAAAAAAAAAAAAAATGACCTTTTTATTTAGAGGAATAAAACATAGGTAACGCCATGTCCAACAAAAACAACAAAAACCAGAGAGACAATTTTTTTTTAATCTCAAATCCATTGCATTTTTACAGCCACTTAGTGACTGAGTCAGACCCACTGCTCACGAGCACGAACTGACAGAGGATGGGCTGTGCCACCGGCTGAGCAGTGACCACGGAGACCGCAGGGAGCCTGACCTCAGAACACGTTCCCTTAGGAACTCGCTACTTGACTTCTCACGCAGGTGTTTTCCATGCTGCAAAGGGAGGGTCACAGATACTCGACTCAGGTGGCTCCCAGGTGGCGCCCGGTGTCAGGAGAGGAAGTGTGGAGGGCAAAACAATCATCCTCTGTCACAGGACCTATCTCTGTCATTGCAGGAAGCACTCGCGGGGACAGGAGTCAGTGGGTTTATAAACAGGTCACCTCACAGGTGTTGCCCAGCAGCGGGCATCATGTGACCTAGCCAGGTTAGGGCCACATCTACTTTGCCTTTATGTTTCCAAAAATATAGGTCTCAAATATCTGTTGTTGATTTTTACCTTTGTCATTTTTTTTCTTGTTTGAGAGATTTTTGCTATAGGGCGCACATGCTCACCAGAGAGAGAGAGAGAGACAGAAAGTGGGAAATCACGCCCCAGGAGGGATGGCCACACTGCAATTCCTTCTCCTCCATTCTCCTCTCAGGAATTTGGGCACGCGCACACACATACCCAGTGTAAGTTTTGTTTGTTTGGTGTTTCTTTTTGTTTTGCTTTTAAGCTGCTGGGTCTAGGACTCGAACCATGGTCAAATACATGGGAGTCCAGTGACGTAACCATTATGCCATTGGCTGGTCCCCAATTTTTACTTTTTTCTACTTTTTCTCTGTGTGTGGGTATGTGTGCGTGCTTTTGTTTTGTTTTGTTTTGTTTTTTGTTTTTGTAATTGTGAGAAGATAACTATTCACCAGACAGAGAGAAAAAAGCATCCCCCCAATGGGGTGTGGTCACACTGCGACCTCTTCTCCTCCATCTCTGCATCCTATCAGAATTTTGGTCAAGCACATATACACATGCCCCTGGTCTGTTTTTCAAGACTCCAGGGCCAGGACTCAAACTGCAGATGTCCATCTGGTATCTGGCTTCTTTTAATTATCAAGCTATAAAGCAAGCCCTGTTGGTTTTGTTTTGTTTTTGCTATAGGGTAAGTGCGTGCCAGAACGACAGAGAGAGGCAGAAAGTGAGAAATCACCCCCCCGGGGGGATGGCCACACCACACACCCTTCTCCTCCATTCTCCTCTCAGGATCTTGGGCACGCACGCACACACACCCAGCATGAGTTTAAGCCACCGGGTCCAGGACTCGAACTGAGGTCAACTTGCAATATAGCCATTACACCAACCTGCTGGTCCCCACGCCTTTTTGTTTTGAAAATCATGGTCATGTACTATGTTATTAGTTTTTAAAAATAGATACGCTTGAGCACTGAAACTGTTCTCAGGCATGCCCGCTGAGTGAAACTGAACGGCCATACTCAAGGAACTGGGTTCCCATCCTCAGAGGAAGCTTGGATATACTGGAAGCCAGCTGGAGATAAGGGAGATGGGAGGCGGGGGATGGTATCCAAATAGCCTCTCTCGGGACCAGCAGTTAGCGTAATGGCTATGTCGCTGGACTCCCACGTAGTCGACCGCGGTTCGTGTCCCGGACCCGGTGGCTTAAACTCACACTGGGCACGTGTGCGTGCATGCCCAAGATCCCGAGAGGAGAATGGAGGAGAAGGGATTGCGGCGTGGCCATCCCCTCTGGGGGGTGATTTCCTGCTTTCTGTCTCTCTGTCTCTGTCTGGCGAGCGCACACGCCCTAAAGCAAAAACCTCTCCAAAAAAAAAAAACAAAAAAAAAAAAAAAACAAATAGCCTCTCTCTCTCTCTGACTTTTTTGCCATACAGCACATGCACTCACCAGATTGAGAGACAGACAGAGAGAGAGAGAGAGAGATAAAGTGAGAAATCATCCCCCCAGGGGGATGGTCACATTGCAATGCCTTCTCCATTCTCCTTTCAGGATTTTGGACACACATGCACACATGCCCAGCATGATTTTCAAGATGCCTGGTCTTAGATTCAACCACTATGCCAATTGCTGGCCCTATCAAATAGCCTCTCAAAGGGCTGGACCCATTGGGAACCAGCAGTTAGCGTAATGGCTATGTCGCTGGACTCCCACGTAGTCGACCACGGTTCGCGTCCCGGACCCAGTGGCTTAAAACTCACGCCGGCATTTGTGCGTGCGTGCCCAAGATCCCGAGAGGAGAATGGAGGAAAAAGGATTGTGGCGTGACCATCCCCCCTGGGGGGTGATTTCTTGCTTTCTGTCTCTATGTCTCTCTCTGTTTGGCGAGCGCACGCGCACTATAGCAAAAAAACCTCTCCAAAAAAAATAAATAAATAAGGGCTGGACCCACTAATAACCCAAAATATAATGGATGGGTTACCCTGAAGGAAAAAAGGGAGGTGGCTGGGTAATGGAAGTCCACTCCGGATCTGCTGTGTGGAAGTTAGCAGAGCTAAGTTGGATGCCCTAGTGGGGCTCACTCCTGTCCACAAACTCAGTACCCTGCTCTCCACCCCAACCCCAGCTGGGGAGTTAGGGAGTGAGATGAACAGAGGTCATCGCAGAGACACCAGGGCAGTCATACCCCCTGGCCAGGGGCGAGGCCATCAGGCGAGGCCACCTGTGCTTCCAAGGAAGCCAGGTCACATTGACACACAGCTTCCCCATTGAGACCTGGTGAGCCCAGAGAAGATAATCCCTTGGGTGGGAAAACTGAAAAGCCTGTGTCCGGGCCATCCAGAAAGTAGGTATCCTTTGATATGGGGAGAACCAGTGGATCTGACATAAAGAACATGTTAAATGGGAGGAAACCTACTGGGTTGTTGGAAAAGCCATGACACATTTTTACATACAAAAACAGAAAATTGGGGCTGGCAGGTGGTGTGGTGGTTGAGGTGTTGGACTCCCACATGGCCAACCGTGGTTCGAGTCCTGAACCTGGTGGCCTGCTTTCTCACTCTCCCTTTCTCTCTTTCTGTCTTTCTCTGGTTGAATTGAAAAATAATAAATACAAATTTCTAAAAGAATAAAAAAGAAGTTCTTTCCTTTATTTAAAAGGAATAAAAAGGAAAAAAAAAAACATAGGACAATAAGTTAAGACTTCTCCGACGATGGTATGAGGATCCAAAGTCTCCCTGACTCCAGTCAGAACTAGCCCCTCCCCTGTGCTCTCACACACCGTAGTGCGGGCCTCAACACAGACTCCCTCTCACAGTTCTGTGCTGCCTCCCCTGCTAGGCATGACCTTCTTGAGAGCAGGCACCTAACACATTGGTAGGCCCAGACTGGATCCCAAGAAATGACCTTCGTACACCCTGAATGAATTGGTTCATGAATGAGGTACCAGTGGGAGAACGACACTCATTCACGAGAAAATCAATACCTGGCCTGGCAAAAGCCAAAGCCGAGCGAGTCCAGAAAAGAGCAACTAGCTGTGTGCTCATGGGGTGCTACCTCTTCTCCCACATTATAAATGGGGAGCTTCAATGGAGAGGCCTTGGCCACAAGAAAAAAGGGAAGACCCATGCAGCTTGTTATCACCACGCACACAGGGCAGGAGCCTGGCAAGGTGATGTGTGCCAACACTGTAAAACCCTGCCAGCTATTTGGATATGTCTTGGAAGCAGGTGGAGGAGTTGGGGAGGCAGGCACCCAGGACAGGCAGTGATGAAGAGCTCATGGAAGGGGGGGCTGGCAGATGGCATGGTGGTTATGGCACTGGACTCTCACATGACTGACCGCAGTTCGAGTCCTGGACCTGGCAGCTTGCTTTCTCACTTTCCCTTCTCTTTCTTTAGTCAGATTGAAAAAGTAATAATAATAACAAATGAAATTAAATAATTATTTTTAAAAAAAGAGCTCGTGCAACAAGTATCCAAGTCAGATGCTTCCAGATCTGGTTAATATTACTTATTGAAAATTGCTAGGGGAAATCAGAAAGGGGGAATTCTGCAGGAAAGGATTGCCATGGTTTGAGAGAGAGACTGGAGAAGTCGATGCTGATAAATCTCACCTCACCCTCAGTAACCCCTGCCAGGGAATTCTTGAGGTCAAGTAACTACCCCTGGGAGGCTGAACACAGTCACTGCGTTTGATGCCTAATGACCATCATCACAAATGTCAGCATCAGGACGGATCACAGACAACATGCCAGGTGCCGTGCTAAGCAATGTGTCTCTCTAATTACCATAAGAAACAGGCAAAGTAGAAACAAGTCAGCTGTGCCATCCCATGGCCTGATGGTGAAGGAGACTAGATCCCACATGGCTGACTGCCTGGTTCGAATCCTGGACCTGGTGGCTTGAGAAGCACATGAGGCACACACGTATGCATGCATGCCTAAAATCCCAAACTGGAGGGAAAAACAGAGGAGAGGGCATTTCAGCATGACCTTTCCCCACTGGGGGGTGTTTTCTCTTTTCTCTCTCTCTCTCTCTCTCTCTCTCTCACACACACACACACACACACACACACACACACACACATCTTCTGACAAATTAAAAATTAAAGAGAGGAAGAAGTCTCCTGCATTTTATAGAGATGAAAATCTTTACATGAAGCTCTCAGTCACTAGCCCAAGGTCATGCAGCTAATGCAGAGCTAGGATCAAAACCAACTCATCAACTCCAAAAACCAGACCTACAGCACACAGAACAAAGACCATCCCTACACAGAAGCGTGAATAAGGAGGGATTCCCGTGAACAAACAGCGTTGGACCTGAACATGGCTGGACCAGCACTGGAAGGACATCCAGGAGGCTCTCAGGATCCCTAAGATGCCTTCCGAGTAGACACTCAGATTCAAATACCCTGGAGTTATGCTGCAATTTTTCTAATAGTAAATGTTACCTGTCGGTATACCTCATTGGTATATCAATTACTTTACTAAACTCAAAATGTATGTGTTCCCTCTTGCTATGTTGAAAGTCAGTAAAATACAGGAATATTTCAAAGCTCAAGCCTTCTACACTATCACTATATCAGCTTGCCAACAGCATTACCCAGTTCCTTATGTGTGGGGCCTAACTGTCTCTGAAACCTATGTCATACTCTCGCAGTTAGAAAAGAACTTAGAGGACAGTCAGGCCAAACCTCTACCTGATGAATAAACGTCCCAGTCACTAGCAGTGAAAAGTGGCTAGGCAGCATCTACTTTCAAACCTAAAAAAATGGTAAGTTCCTCTTCCAAGACAGCACACCCACAGAGAACCAAATGAAAAGCGTTTTATTTACATTGAACTGAATACCTCTCTGACCCCTATGTTTGCACCTGCTGGTTCTAATTTTACTCTCTAGAGTAAAACACACATTCTTCTTTCCATAAAACAGTCTTTGAAGACTTTGACACTCTCCTAAACCTTCTCTTTTCCAAACTAAGCACTTTCAGTCTTTGAACCACTCCTTAAGTTAACGTGACTTCTTTTTTTTTTTTTTCGCTTAAAAAAAAAAGAGGAAAAACAAGCAATGCTTTAACGTTTTAACAAGTGATTCCCCTCCATACACGGAAATCCCTATCCCCCCGACAGTTCCTTCTGGAACAAGCTTTCCTCTTTCCCCTTTCCCCTAAGTCAGCCCCAGTGGGGCCGCCTGTACAGGCTCTGGCACCAAAGGCAAGACGTAAGACTTGTGAGCATTTCCTGATCAGGAAAGAGAACACGGTTTCTGAACCCTCAGACCTTTCAGTTCACTCTACTCCATCCTATTTGTCCACATCACTCTTTTTTTTTTCTTTTTGCCAGAGAGACGAGAGAGAGAGAGAGAGAGGGAGAGGAAGAAAGCACCCTCAGTGGAGCACTGTCACATGGCCATCCCTTCTCCTCCCTCTAGTCTTCCTTTTCGTGATCCTGGGCACCCATGCATGTACACCCAGCGTGTTTCTCAAGTCACCAGGTCTGGGACTTGAAGGACGCAGTCAGCCACATGGAATCCAGTGCCCTTAACCACCAGGCTATGGGCTGGTCCATAGTCACTCTTTTTTTTTTTTTTGAAGAGGTTTTTGCTATAGGGCGCATGCGCTCGCCAGACAGACAGAGACAGACAGACAGACAGAAAGCAGGAAATCATCCCCCAGGGGGGATGGCCACACCTCAATCCCTTCTCCTCCATTCTCCTCTTGGGATCTTGGGCACACACACACGTGCCCGGCATGAGTTTAAGCCACCAGGTCTGGGACTCGAACCACGGTCAACTACGTGGGAGTCCAGCGACATAGCCATTATGCTAACTGCTGGTCCCGGTCCACATTCACTCTTTACAAAACTAAACTGTTTTCAAGTGCAACCTGACTGGTATGAAATGGGAATGACTACACCCTATGAAGTAAACACTATGAGTTTCAGATTAGGTTTCCATAGACTCATGCCAGTGAGTCTAGCTGAGCATCCACTGAAATCAAGCTCAGCAGCCTTTCTCATACGTCCTACTGCATAGCCCTACTCCCGTACTGTTTACTTGTACCATCGGTATTCGGAGCCCACAGGTAGTCTTTACATTTATCCTGGTGCAATCTGTCTTGTCTTTTTTTTTTTTTTGGAAAGGTTTTTGCTATAGGGCGTGTGCACTTGCCAGAGAGACAGGGAGACAAGAAGCGAGAAATCACCCCCCAGGGGGGATGGCCACGCCGCAATCCCTTCTCCTCCATTCTCCTCTTGGGATCTTGGGCACGCACGCACACACACGCGTCTCGCATGAGTTTAAGCCACCGGGTCCCAGACTCGAACCGTGGTCAACTACATGGGAATCCAGCGACATAGCCATTATGCCAACTGCTGGTCCCCAATCTGTCTTTCTTCACTTAGTCACTACTCTAGCCTAAGTACTTGCTACTCCTCCCAACCTTACATCATTAATAAATGTGACTGGCAAGCCCTCTATGTAGTCATGAAAATCATGGGCTGAAGTTCAGTAATGGTGCAGTCCCTGTGACCAACACAAACCAGTCGTCTTTACTGACAGCTGCAGAAGCATGACATTTAAACCAGTGGAACCATCATCCCATCCACACTTCCCACCTTGTCCATGAAAATATAAATCCTCAGTTATTGTGGGTAAAAAGCTGTTTATTGTCTAATAAAAGAGTTCTATGTTAATTATCATAAAATCAATATAAACTGAAGTTTATTTATATTTTTATATTAAACAGAAATATCTGGATATGGATAGAATACTTGGAATAGTCTTTAAAATATAGTCAAGGGGTCATATGCAAATTTCTTTGTGCAGACACCACAAAGAGATGTTAAAACTAAGCAACAAGGGATTCTGCAACCTAGCCATTTTGGGGGAACAGAAATCAAGACTTTCCCACTGATAATTTGGCTTCCAGCACACAAAACTCGCGTGGAGAGGCAAAGGGAAGAGGCCTTCTTGAAGCCGCAGCCACATGGACTCTGCAACCTAGCCATTTTGGGGGAACAGAAATGAAGACTTTCCCACTGATAATTTGGCTTCCAGCACAAAAAACTCGCGTGGTAGGAAGAGCCCTTCCAGGCCTCCTGTCTCTGTACCTGTCCTTGTCTCTCTCTACCTCTGTCTCAGTCTCTGTCTCCTCTTTTTTATTTATTTAATTTGTGCTTTTTAGAATTTTGTGCGGCGAGCTTGCACGCTGCGCGGTTTTCCAATTTTTGTTTTTTTACTGAAATTTTTGAAAAATATTAATTTCTTAAGTTGTATTGAGAAGTTTTATCTTTGTTTTTTTCTTCTCTTTTTCTGTTTCTTGTTTGTTTTTTTTGCTGTTGTTGCTGTTGTTTCTCTCTTTCTGTTTCCTTTTCTCCACGCTCCTCAACGCTCAGATTGAACTTACAAGTTTGGGAAGAAACTGACCATCAACCAGATGACTGGAAATCGCTGCAGGACCACAAGAAATATGGGAAAGCAGGAAAATACTTCTCCTCCAAGGGAAAAGGATAACTCGTCTCCATCCACACACAGTTCATGGGAATTCATGGAGATGTCTGATAAAGAATTCAGAACATTCATAATGGCAAAGCTAACAGAGATGGAAGAGAAGAGAGACAATGAACTGCTGAAGAGGAAGGAGAAAGAAGTTGTTGAGTTCCAGGAGGTGAAGAAATTCATGCAAGATCTAAAAGAGGAATTTCACACTTTACAAAAGAATCAGATGAAACTGTTAGAGATGAAAGCTATAATACAGGAAGTCAAAATCTCCCTTGAAAGTATTAAAAGCAGACTAGATCATACAGAAAATAGAATCTCAGACATAGAAGAGAAAATTACTAGCCTAAAAAAATCCACCACGAAGACTGAGAAAATGGCCCAAGAATTTGAGACTAATATATGAGAAATACTAGATACCATCAAACATCCAAACATCCGGATAATAGGCATCCCAGAAGGCGAAGAGACTCATAAGGGCATTGATAATCTATTCCATGAGATCCTGCAGGAAAACTTTCCAAACCTAGAGAGGCACTCAATTATTCAGTCCCAAGAAATACAGAGGACCCCAAATAGAATCAACCCAAGAAGATCTTTTCCAAGACACATTATAGCCAGATTGACCAAAACCACAAAGACAAGATACTAAGACTGGCAAGAGAAAAACGGTAAGTTACCTACAAGGGGTATCCCATCAGACTAACAGCAGATCTCTCATCGGAAACTATGCGAGCGAGGAAAGAATGGGAAAATATATCCAACGTGTTAAGGGAAAAGCAATTTCAACCAAGAATACTGTACCCAGCAAGATTATCGTTCATTTGGGAAGAAAAGACACGAACATTCCCAGATAAACAAAACCTGAAAGAATTTACCAGCACCAGACCAGATCTCCAAGAAATTCTTAAGGGAGTGCTATGTCAGTAAAATTAAATGCAGACACACAGAAATAAGAGTTCAAAAACTAAGAAAATGGGCAACTTAATTGTAGGGACAATGTTTGGAGATGAATATTATATTCCAGAATTCAATCTGGAAGATTGAACCTTAACAGAAGAAAAATTAAGTACATGAGACTGAACTGATGAAACAACATTCTGTGACTTGACTAGAATATTGCTGCTTTTCTTCTAAGCTTTGTTTTCCGGTTTTAAAGGATTTTTGTCTTGAGCTGTTGATAGGTGCATGTACCTACTATTTGAACAGAATACTAACCTGTTTCTAGGCTTTAAGTTTCAAGGAAATATCATTACCAGTTCAAAACTGCTCTTCTTGAAATTACCTGCTGAACTTGCTATTGAAAGTAGTTAAATTACTTATGATATTGTGTGATCAACAAAATGTTAGGGGAAAAGAAATAGAAAACAACTGTATATAGCAGAGATAGTGTAATAAGAGAGTGGGAAAGGGCAGAGGGTCAAACATGGGGTAAAAAAACATATATATACATATACATATGTATGAAAGTAGAAATGGAATATTATTGATGATAACATGCATGATTATTCTAGATGGGAAACCACATTTAGTATGTTGTGATGATGCTCAGGGAATGAATGTTAAGTAATTAAAAAAAAAAAAGTTGCAGGAGAAAAAAAAAACAGTAAAACTGTATTGAAATTAAAAAAAAATGCATATTTGATGACTGCAGTAAGCCATATAGCCCCAACTGGGTACTACTTTATAATATGTTCATTCTACTCACAGAGGTTTATGCCTAAAGTCAGACTTGGATTCATGTATAGGTATATATCAGCTGTGCTAGCTATTGGATATATTTAGGTTAATTAAGTTCATTAGCAAATCAATTAAATGGGGGGGGAGGCATAGAAAGCAACCATGGATACCAGAGACAATGTGGGAGGAGGGTGAGACATGGCAGAGGGTGAGGGATAGGGAATCAAGGATGGCAAAACGAAAAACAAAGTATACAAGACATAAGAATTGGAAAATTATTTGCTGATAACATGTATGTGGATGTGCTTGATTGAGCCAATACACAGTGTATTTTGGATGGAAAATTCATCTGTATGCTGTAATGATATATAGTGAATTAATGTAAAAAATAAATAAATTTAAAGAGAAAAAAATAATAAATAAATAAAATTCATCTAAAAAAAAACTAAGCAACAAGAAGCCTGATGGCATAGTGGTTAAGACACTGGACTCCCACATGGCCAACCACGGTTCGAGTTCCAGACCTGGAGGCTTGCTTTCTCTCTTTTTCTCTGTTTCTCTCTAGTGAGTGCAGGTGCCCTATAGCAAATTAACAATAATAATTTTTTTGAAAGAGAGCTTTTTGTGTGTGTGTTCACTGGAGAGACAGAGAGAGACAGAGAAACAGAAAGGGAGGAATCACACCCACAGGGAGGATGGCCACACCGCAATCCTTTCTCCTCCATTCTCCTCTCAGCATCTTGGGCACACACATGTACACGCGCCTGGTGTAAGTTTTAAGCTGCTGGGTCAGGGACTCGAACATGGGAGTCCAGCGACATAACCAGTATGCCATCTGCTGGTCCCAATAATAATAAATTTTTAAAAACTAAGCAGCAAGAGGCTAGGCATGCCTACCAAATGGGGAAGATATCATCTCACATAATAGGAGCATGAATAGGCTCTGTGGTACAACTGTAACATGCTGCTCACAAGAAGTCAAATCCCACATGGCGATCACAGTTCAAATCCCCAGCCCGGTCTATCGGAAACGCACTGGGCATGTATGCAAGTGTCCCATAGATCCAACAGGCTGGAGGACGGAAGGAAGGGGACTGTGGCATGACCAGACCCTGTGGAGAGTGCTCCCTCTCACGGACACTCTGTGTGTCCTTGGGCACCATATCGTGAATAAGGGAAACCGGGCTGGCTCTGTACTGCAGTAGGTACAGTAGGTAAGCACGACACACTGGGAGCCAGATTCCACGGCATCAGCTGGCCCAGTGACCTGAGAAACATGGTGGGCGTGGTACGCACACCCCAGATCTCGAAAGGACGACGACATGGAGCAAAAAAAACCGCAACGCGGCCGAGCCCCTTTGCAGGTCACTCTCCCTCTCTGGCTCACTTTCTCTCTGGTGAGCACCTGTGCAGTCTGGCAATAAAAACAAATGAGTAAAATACATAAGTTTAATTTTTTTTAATTCAGCAATAGAAAAAAAAGAAAAGATATTATGGAGAGAGAAAAGCTGTAGTGTTTTCCAATGTGAGCCATAAACACAAAGTCTCAAGGCACGGTAACTTTATGCCTCATGTCCCAGGGGGAGGAGAAGCAGCAGGGATACATTTATTTCATGATAATTCTGTAAATACCGAAGTTTTCACGCTTTCAGTAATGCCACATGCTAAACACTTTATATAGGTCATCTCAGCAGTTGCCTGATGCTGTTGGTTTGTGATTATCCATTTTGAAAATTTTTAATTTCTCTCTCTCTAGGTTTCTCCCATTTTCCAGAAGACCTTGAGGAATTCCAGCAGCACTTCAGTAAAAATATTTGCAAACTTCTGGTAATTAATTTAATGAATGAACCATCCCTTCAGTAGATAATATTTCTCAATATTCTCCTGAGAATAAGGCTCTTGCTGAGTACCAGGGAAGCTGGCTGACTTCAAGACGTTACTTGTTTTTTTATTAAGAGAGATTTTCGCTATAGGGTGCATGTGTTCACCAAAGAGACAGACAGAAAAATCACTCCCCGGGATATGGTCACTTTGCAATCCCTTCTCCTCCTTTCTCCTCTCGCAATTTTGGACATGCACACACACAGGCCCAGCATGAGTTTGAAGCCGTGGGTCCAGGACTCGAACCACAATCGACTACACAGGAATCCAGCGACATAACCATTATGCCATCTGCTAGTTCCCATGCCGTTACATTTCTTAGATTCATTCCTCTTCGACTGTGGACTCCAATTTTCTCTCACGGGCTGGTTGCACCTCTCTCCTCTTCGCTGGCTGTGTGAGCTCCTGTAGGTTATGAACACTGATGTAATGCCTGACCCAGCAGGGGTGATTGTGAGATGCGCATGCACCTAACTTAGTTCCAGAGGCACAGGGGACGGAATAAACATTAGGGATGTGTTCCTTTCTTGCACTCTTTCCTATACAGTTTGCAAATCCACCTCTTTACAGAGAAGGTAGGAGTGACATTAAGTGCCAAATCATTCCACTCTCTCCCAAGAACATCGGTGATCATTATGTCATTTGCCACCACCAGGGTACTAAGCCTGTATTCTTTTCATATTACTTTTTTATTTTTAACTTTTGCTATAAGGTGTATTTACTTGCTGGAGACTGAAACAGAGAGAGAAAGTGAGAAAGTACCTCCCAGTGGGGATGATCACGTCACAATCTCTTCTCCTCTACGCTCCTCTCAGGATTTGGGGCACATGTGCACACACACACCCAGTGCATTTCTTAAGCTGCTGGGTCCGGGACTTGAACTGCACAGTTGGTCATATGGGATCCTGCCACCATAACCTCCATGCCATCTCCTGGCCCCATATCACTTTCATAAAAGGGGAAAAGACAAAGAAACACATTGGTTTGAGTATGTTTCATAAGTCATGGTGCCCTTCCTGACACTATTCTTTTTTTTTATAAAATCCAGAAGAAATTTATTTGGATCATTGCCAACTCCCAGAGAGTGGCTTCACTCGGTGTACGACTGAGCTGATTTCGTGCTCAGAACCATGACACCTGTGGACTTTCCATCACCTTTGCCAACTCTTTTGTTCCCTTTGCTTCCCCAGATGAACTGTCGTATTTTAGTCACCTGATTGGGTTACCTGAACATTTACCTGTTTAAACATAACCTCTGGGCAGTAAAGAAAAAATCAAAATATAACCACATGCAGCCACTCAAGCACTAAGGACTGATCACTAAGGAGGGAGGGAGAGATGCCATTAGCCAGTCAGTGGGCCAGAAAGCGATCCGCCAACATCAGACATTCTTGTTTTTTGCTGTTGATACAGTGACCTGTCACTAAATTCTACTGTACTTAATATTATATTCAACAAATATTTATTGCAGACCCACTATGTGCCAGGCATGGTGACAGGGGCTTAGATGGAGGAGCGACTCTTAGCGTGGACCAGATATTATGTGCACGGTGTTTCCTAAGTCAGTCTGGATGTCATTAGCTTCCTGTGACATTTCCCCAGCCCCACTCACCCACCCAAAGCCAAAAGCTAAATTTTCACAATTAGAAAAAAAAAAAATCCCTCACACAAATGACTTCCTCACGTAGCAGCCAGACTTCTGGCAGCGCTCTTGAGTTGCTTATACTTCCCCTCTTTCTGCTTGTTCCTCAAATAAGTGAAGTCAGCCCACATCTTTCTACCGAAATCGAAATTACCTAAATTTCCTCTTCATCCACAACAGGCAGCACTTTGTATTATTCCAATAAGACAAAATGATTTAGGCACAATAAGTTCTTTTTTTGTTTTTTGAAGAGGTTTTTGCTATAGGGCACATGTGCTCGACAGAAAGACAGAGAGAGACAGAAAGAGAGAAACCACCCCCCAGAGGGGATGGCCATGCTGCAATCCCTTCTCCTCCATTCTCCACTTGGGACCTTGGGCACGCACACATGCACACACACACACGGCGTGAGTTTAAACCACCGGATCCGGGACTTGAACCATGGTCGACTACATGGTAGTCCAGCGACATAGCCATTACGCCAACTGCTGGTCCCATAGGCACAATAAGTTCTAATTCATTACACACATAGGCTAGGTCTGAAGTAATTTCCAATATCTATTATGTCTGTCACCCAGGGCAACTTAGTTGAATTTTCTCGACCACTTATAAATAGTGTGGCCTGTATCACAGTGAGGTAGAAGGCAGATATATAGTTAGTGTATGAGCCCAAGATGGAGTCACAAAACAGCTAAGTTCTGAGAGGCAGTGGTGGCTCAGTAATTGACCTAGGCAGAAAGACCTAAAACAAAGGCTTTTTCCATGCCCTACCACATTCTAGGAAGAAGATAATGGTTTTTATGTCCTAAGGCTTCTAGACGAAGAATCTCCTACCCACTCCAAAATGAGGAAAATAATTGGACCCATCCAGCATGCCCACCTCCCCAGCAGGAGGGAGTACATGAACCTAGAACAAATCCCTTCCTGACCCAAATAAAAACCCCGCACCACAGTTCTTCCTGGGCAACCCATTTCCCCAGACCCCTCCCTTCTAGCTCTCTTTTTCCTTCCCTCTTCTTTAATAAACTCCCCGCTTTGCTCTACCTACTCTGTGACTGTGACTCTAATTCTTCCTGAGGTGGGACAAGAGCCTGTGTTTCACTGCCAGTGTGGGCCCGAACACCCCTGGACCCCCGCGTTCCTGTGTCAATAGTATGACTGCTATCAGAGAGATATTGGGAGAATTAAATGGGAGAAAACTAGATGTAAAGCACCCGCACAGTGTTCAAAGTTGCAGCTACTGTTAAGGATCCCAACTCCCTGGTTACCGTGGATCTTAGAAATCGAAGTGTCAGGGCCAGTAGGTGGTGTGGTGGGGAAGACACTAGACTCTCACATGGCTGACCTCAGTTCCAGTCCCAGGCCCAGTGGCTTGAAACACATCAGGCACATGTACATGCGTGCCCAAAATCCTAAGAGGAGAATAGAGGAGAAGGGGCTGTGGTGTGGCCTTCCCCCTGGGGTGTGATTTCTCACTTTCTCTCTCTCTGTCTTTCTCTGGTCAGTGCACACTCTATGGCAAAACTTAAAAAGTTAAAAGAAAAGAAAGGGAAATGTCTGAGGGTGGTCTTTCGGTGGGTTTCCTTCAGCTTTAAGTAGTGTCTTACAGGGGGCTCTTTGTAAGAAAGCCATTGTGTTGTGTCCAAGGCTGACTGGAAACTAAAGGTCAGAAGAGGGGGTAAGGGGCGAGTCTTTCTACAGGCTCTGCTAGGACAGCTATGACTATCTTCTGTAATTTACATGACTGCGAGATAAGCCTTAAGAACTGAAAAACAAAGGTAAGACCCTGTGGACCATCAGTTCCTGAAGAAAAGGAAGTGTTGTAATGCACTGGTGAGGCACCAAGGTGTCCAGAGCCTCGGCAGCCGCAGAGGAGACCTCCGTATAGCTACCCACGGCAAGAAGCAGGGAGTGATGTCCCCAAAATATCCGCTCACTTCAGCCTCTGCCACCTCTGCTAAAACAAATGTGAAGGAGGTCACTAGCCTGAGGTCACTTTTGTACCCAGAGCTCCCACATAAGCAAAGCAAAACCCAACGCGTAATATAAATAGCAAAATGAAATAGCTACTTTATCAATAAGAACCACCAACTAGCCACGAACAGGGTCTTTCCACTCTACTCAGTCTAATGTATTTCCTGGTCTTCCTTCCACAGGCAGGCTGTGCAACAGGCTGCCAGAGCTGCCGCAGAGGGGCTCTCTATACGCCTTGCTGAGCGCCGCCTGACTCACGAACTGTTCTTTGCTAAAATTGCCTGCTAAGTTTATTTTGTCTAAAGTTCTTCTCTTTCTCCTTCTTTTAACATTCCCTTCCTTCCTTTCCCCCAAGCTGGGATCCCTCCTCATTTTGCATGACTCCACTCTGCCTCTTCTGGAACCCTAAGACACCAAGCCCTCTGGAGTGCATGAATGCCCACTGCTGCATGCAGGCAGAGAGCAGACGCTGACTGAGCAGCATCTCCTTGCAGAGCTAACTCAACCGTCACCCCCAACACATGGTGGCACTAATTGCTTGATGATGAGCGACAGGGACCTTTGAAGACAGCTCTTCCCTTTGCAGATCATTTTGTTTACTGCTTTAGAATGTGGATTCACGGATCTAGAGTCTACTTCTCCTTCATGATCTAGAACTAATGAGCTTTTTTTTTTAAAATTTTTGTTATGAGGTGTGTATGCTCACCAGAGAGGGAGGGAAAGTAAGAGAGCACCCCCAGGGGGGATGACCACCCTGCAATCCCTTCTCCCCCTCCATTCTTCTCTTGGGATTTGGGGCTTGCACACACACACACCTGGCATGTTTTCCAGCCGGGTCCAGAACTAGAACTGTGAAGTCGACCATGTACAATCCAGCCACCTTAACCACCACACCATCAGCTAGCCCCTAAAGAGACTTTAAAAGATGTATTTCTTTTCACAAAAAATATATCATTTATATCTCTTCATAGAATAATACTAACGGCTTATTTTGAGGGCCAACCATGAGCCACACCTGATAGACAGGAAAGCAAAATATGGTATTTTCTAAACTTTCAGACCCTGGTATCCAGAGAGCCTGTTCGGTTCACTGCTCCCAGGCCCCACGACAGGCAGGCAGGCAGAACCCAAGACACGCCCTGCCTGTGGCCAAGTGGAGGGTCCTGCTGCACAGGGGCTGGGGCCACACGGGAAGCCCAGGCTTAGCTCCCGGCCAACCTGGCTGCCAGGCGTGGCGGCCACACCGATGGTCCTGACCACCTGGGAGGCTGGGACAGGTGGACTGCAACTGGGAGACCCTGTCGGAAATACCTGTGTGTGTGTGTGTTTCTGTCTCCTTGAAACTTGCATTCTTTCTCTCTCTGTCTTTCCACCTTCTCTCTCTTTCTCACGGGAAAAAAAAATAAAAAGACTCTGAGACAGAGTCTGGGAACCTGCCTTTTAACACAGCCCCAGGAAATTCGTAGGATCAAGCAAACTGTAGCTCAATAGTGGTTAAGGTGAAACAGCTGGCTCCGGGACCTGGTTCCACCATTTAACAGACGACCTCAGGCAACCTAACTTACCCTTTCCGAGCCTCACTTAAGTGTCTGTGTTTTCACGGTGATAGCATCTACCTGTAGGATACCAGAGGAATGTGTGAGCTCATGTCACACGCCACTGACACGGCCTGCCACACAGGGAGCTTCAACAGTCCCATCACCTCCGTGACCTCAACGACACCGTAAAGATAACTGCCTGGAATGCCATCTGCCAGTCATTGCCCAAAACGACGAACCCAAAGGGAAAGAGGAGAGGCACCGATAGACCTACCGTCTCTAGCTAGGCCTTTTAGAAAACATGGAGTGGTTCCTTTGGCAACATACATGCAAACCTACAGGAAAGCTGATACTGTAGGCATGGAGGGAATGGCTACTGTTCACAAAGGAACCCCACAGATGTTGCCATGGCAGCACTGCAAAAGCCCACAGTGTTACCCAGCAAGCTGTAGGCATGGTTGTAAACAAACAAGTTAAGGGTAAGGTTCTTGCCAAAAGAATCAATGTGGGTATTGAGGATTTTAAGCATTCTAAGAGCAGAGAGAGCTTCCTAAAACGTGTGAAGGAACTGACCAGAGAAAGAAGGAAGCCAAAGAGGAAGGTACCTGGGTTCAACTGAAGTACCAGGCTGCTCCACCCAGAGAAGTACGTTGTGAGAACCCATGGAAAAGAGCCTGAGCTTCTGGAACCTATTTCCTGTGAATTCATGCCATGATAGGTGTTAAAAATAAACTAAACTTTGATCTATAAACATAAATATATAAAAAATAATTTCCCTTTAATTTGTGCCCAGTGCTACACAATTAGCAATCAAATGCCTGAGAACCAAGGACTTAAACTTGGACCTGACCATCTCCAAAGAGCTGGTGTCTACACCGAACCACATCTCATAAGCCATAGCAGCAAAGAAAGGAGGAACTCAACAGCTAAGAGGTCCAGGAGCAAAGAGTGATTGGTCCATCCAGGGCCTGGCTGCAAATTCATGCTGAGCTCCAGCTCCTTTCCCATCCACAGGAGCTGTTATTGGGCAGACGGGCAGCCGGCGAGATGCCCCGCACACCACAGCAAGGAAGGGGTTTGCCTTGTGCTTCCTCTAGCTTCTCCTGCCCCTCTCCCGCACAGTCCCCTGCCCTTTTTTTTTTGAGGCTATCCAGAATCCTCAGTCTTGCTCTAGATTTGCACCCAGCCCTGCCCCAACCAACAAGCATCCCTCCAAGAGGCAGGCCAGCCCAGAGTTTCAGATTCTGGCCTGAAGAACAGGGAAGGCCTGTGCTTGACACCCCAGTTTCTAAGGTCTCCCCTTATTACTTCTCCCCTTTTGGGCCCTCTCTCCATCTGCTGCTGAGGCTCGTTCTCAGCACAGTGCCTGGCTCACCAATCAATCAATCAATAGCCCCACCATGGCTTCAGCCTAACACCTCACCTTTCTCTGAATGCCACTCACCTGGTATTCGGGTGAAAGCAAATCTACCTGTGACTCATACTTCATTCAGTTATTCACACAAATATGCCCGAAGGACAGGGGACGTGGAAATAAACAGGGTCCAGCCCCCACTGCCGAGACTTTAGGGAAAGAGAAAGCATAAACCAACAGGGGAAAACATACAAGATTTTAAGAACCAAGGCTGGGTCGGTGCCACTTCTGCTAGAGGAAGTTAGAAAAGGTAGAGTTCATTCTGGGTTTTGAAGGATGAGTAGACATTACCAGGCAGACTAAGACCTACTCAACAGGGAGAGCAGTAGTGCGAAGGCTGTCATGAGAACTGCCTTTTGTACTCAGGGATGGTGAGACACGGTGAGGCGGGCGAGGAACGGAGGGCTGCAGTGATGGGGCAGGGCTTCATCTATTCCAGACACAAGTGTTTCTTTTCTTTTCCTTTTTTTTCTTCTTTTTTTTGGGGGGTAGAGGTTTTTGTTATAGGGTGCATGCGCTCACCAGACAGGCCGAGAGAGACAGAGAGACAGAAAGCAGGAAATCACCCCCCAGGGGTGATGGCCATGCCGCAATCCCTTCTCCTCCATTCTCCTCTCGGGATCTTGGGCACGCACGCACATGCGCCCGGCGTAAGTTTAAGCCACCGGGTCCGAGACTCGAACCGTGGTCGACTACATAGGAGTCCAGCAACATAGCCATTATGCTAACTGCTGTTCCCAAGTGTTTCTTTTCTTGAGAGAGAGATTTTTGCTATAGGGCATGTGCACTTGCCAGAGAAACAGAGACAGAGAGAAAGAGAGAAAGAGAGAAATCACCCTCCATGGGGAATGGCCACGTTGCAATCCCTTCTCTTCTCAGGATCTTGGGCATGCACACACACATGGCCAGCATGAGTTCTAATTCGCTGGGTCCGGGACTCGAACTGTGATTGATTGCATGAGAGTCCAGCAACGTAACCATTATGCTATCTGCTGGTCCAGAGACATAAGTGTTTCGAGTCTCGATTTATCCTGCAAGAAATTGGGTTTTCTAAAACAAGCAAATAACATTACTTGATATTTTTCTCTAAATTCCATGGTGAGCTCCTGGCATTAAAAAGGGAGCTTTAGAGGCCAGCTGATGGCATGGTGGGTAAGGTGGCTGGATCACACATAGCTGACTGCACAGTTTAAGTCCTGGACCTGGAAGTTTGAAAAGCATGCAGGGTGTGTGTGTGTGTGTGTGTATGTGTGTGTGTGTGAGAGAGAGAGAGAGAGAATGTATATGAGTGCCCAAACACCCCAAGAGGAGAAATAAAGGAAAAAGAGATTGTAGTGTGGTCATCCCCCCAAAGTGTGTTCTCTCTCTCTCTCTCTCTCTCTCTCTCTCTCTCTCTCTCTCTCTCTCAGAGAGTGTATACACCCTATAGTAAATAAAAATAAAAAGCAGCTTTTCTTGAGCCTGAGGAGGAGATGAGGGGCTGTTGCAGTCGAGAGAGGATAAGGGTTCAACAATCCTCCCTCTCTCCACATCCACCAACCCTGGCCCAGATGCTGAACTCCGGCCAAGTCGCCACTGGAATCCCAGGCTCCAGGAGACGTTTCCAGAGCAACGGGACAAATGCAAGGTGAGTCAGGGAATCAGTATGTGTGTCTAGTGGCCCGCGATGTCCCGAAGTTTAATCCGGATAGTCCTGGGCCTACCAAAGTGCCACCTCTGCCCTTCACCACCTGCCCGACCTTGAGGACTTCACCTAATTTCCGTAAGGCTGTTCTCTCACTCACTGCTAAGAGAAAACATGCCCCACCCGCCATGAAGGCTTGTTCTGAGGATCAAAACTCACTGGAGTGGCGAGGACCATGTTCACCCTAAGGAGTGTCGGCTTGTCGGCTTGGTAAATATTACTCAGTGATTAGTAATGTCCTCATTTCTATCTTGCAGGGTGGGAGCTGTGAGACTAAAAGTCCTTCCAGAATAGCAGGCCCCATCACCGAGGCAGCAGATGGGCTCGGCCCTCCAGAGATGCTCCTGGGCTGCTGCACCTCCTCCGGGACTCGCTGGTCCCTCCTTCCCAAGCTGCTGCCCGCCCTCCTTGACTGTGGGCAGTGTCTGCAGGATTACATTTCCCACCTGACCCAGCGGGCCCTGGACAGCCGTGGGCCTTGGGCTCGGGCCTTTGCAGAGGTCTCACATGACAACCTGGCAGGGCGCAGCTCTTCCCAGTGAGGCCATTAATAATACAGGCTTTTTTCCACAAACTCTGGCAAACAGTCTAAAATGACAAGTGAAAACACTGGGTCCAAATTCTCACTGGGGCTTAGAGCAGAGGAGGCCAAAATAGCTCGTCTTTCTCAGGGCTAAATTAGGGAAGTGACTCGGAGTTGTGCTGGGGACGGTGGCTGAACGGGAACTGCTGGTAATAAAGCAAGGCAGGGTGGAGGGGCAGAAGGCTGGGGAGGAAGGAGCGGCCATACTCCTTGCAGAAAAAACAGTTTCTCTTGCTTATGAGCACTCAGTGGAATGCTTTGGAGACCCAGGAGCAGACAGAAAGAGGTCTATGTGACTCACTGGGTAAGGAGTGAACTGGGTTATGGATTTCGTCTCGGCACCAGCCAGCTACCACAGCAGCCTGGAGGTCCCCAGGACAGGACACCCTAAGGGAAACAGGCCCGTCTCTCTTGTTTGTTTCCTTTGCTCACGCGTCGGCACCTGAACAGGGCCCGCATCAAGGCCGTAGGACATGAGAACGACCAAAGGGTTCCACGGTACGGAGGCGCTGGGCCCCAGCAGCTCCAGTTAGTAACTGGGCACATTGAAGCAAACCATGGGGGCCCTCTGAGCCTCACTCTCTTCATCAGGAAAGGAGGATAATGACATACTTTGAAAGGTTCTGTTAAGAATTAACTAAAATGGGGGCCAGTTTTGCAGTGGTAAAACACCACATTCCAAGAAACTGACCCACCTGAGAAGGTTCTAGGTTTGCATCCAGAGACTGCCCTGAACATGCAGGTCACATGCATACCCTTGGGGCTGGTTGAAGCTACGAGTGGACCGTGGCATCAAAACCCTATTGAAATGGCTGCTTTCTCTCTCTGTCTTTCTGTCCTTCTTGTTCATGGAAGGAATAAGTAAACTTAAAATAATAATAATAATAAAGGAGTATTTGTAAAGTCCCCTAAAGCAATATTTAGAAGTGGCAGACCCTCAATAAATGGACTTTTCAAAAATGAGACTTAGGGGGACCAGCAGTTGGCATAATGGCCACGGCACTGGACTCCCATGTAGTCGACCACGGTTCGAGTCCCAGATCCAGTGGCTTAAACTCACACCGGGCACATGTGCACTCATGCCCAAGATCTGAGAGGAGAATGAAGCAGAAGGGATTGTGGCGTGGTCATCCCTCCAGAGGAGGTGATTTCTCACTTTCTGTCTCTCTGTCTCTCTGGCAAGCACACGTACCCTATAGCAAAAACCTCTTCAAAACAAAACAAAAACAAAATGAGAATTCCATCTTCAGATATCAATCAGGCCTTGATTACCAACTCTCTATTTCCAGTTCTTATGGGAGGGGGTATGGTTAAAAGAGAGGTGAATAAAATGAGGGTGCAAAACTAAAGATTATAAGTCAAAGAAAAGCAAAAGAAGACCCATAAGGTCGCATCTCTCCATGTGGCCTCTGGCAAGTCAGGTACTTCTCTGGGTCTTGGAATTCCCTATGGACTGGAGGAGCAGGGGCAGATTTGCTCTGTGGTCTTCAAACTGTGCTCCAGGAACCCTAGCAAATCCATGGAGATCCTGAGGGACTGCCTTGGATGAGGAGGCAGGAGACTCCCTCCATACCATGGAGCCCCCTAGCAGCTTCCTGTGGGAGGCTTTCTTCTGAAGAAACAGAGCTGCACTCAATCCCTAGTGTTTTGTAATCCAAAGCCACAGTGTCCTTCCCCTTACCAGTTCCTCCAGTGCCAGGACCAGGGTGAGCGGAAGGAGTGCTCGGGGTGCAAAATGTAAAAAGGGGCTCACTCTCAGGGCTCACTGAGGGGGGCACCCAGTTTGCTTCATCCCAGCCCAAAGCTGGTGCCTGCAGCCCTCCCCAAGGCCCTGCTCCTTTGCACCCCTCTCCTGGGCACAGATTCTGCCCCTCTGTCTCAGCCCCTGGCTCCTCCCCTTCCTCCTGGGCCTGAATGGGGGACAAGGAAAGAAATGGATGGGAGGGCGAAGTTGCCAGGCAGGGATAACATGCTGTAGGGACGCTGCCAGGCTTGGCTGTGGACAGGCAGTCTGAGGGCCTAGTGAAGTGCGACAGGTGGATGGACGGCACAGGTGCAGACCCTGGGAGTGGAGGCTGCGGACAGAGTTGTGTTCCTCTAACCTGGCAGAATTTTCTCTTCCATTCATCTCTTTCCTTGTCTGCTGCCACTGCCCAAGTTAGGTAGGTCCACACCGCCTCACGACAGCCCCTAGCCAGTCCCCTGCTCCCCATCGCTCTCTTCACACAAGATGAACCCCCTGAAATCCAGCTCTGAACATCCAGCCCCTGATTTGAAATCACAAATTGTGTCTTCCACGTTTACTCCCTTTGACATGGAAGGACCCCGAATTCTTTTTTTTCTTTTTGAGAGGTCTTTGCTATAGAGCATGTGTGCTCATGTGTGCTCACCAGAAAGACAGAGAGAGACAGAGAGACAGAAAGTGAGAAATCACCCCCCAGGGGGGATGACCACGCCACAATCCCTTCTCCTCCACTCTCCTCTCGGGATCTTGGGCACGCACGCACATGCGCCCGGCATGAGTTTAAGCCACCAGGTCTGGGACTCAAACCACAGTAGACTACATGGGAGTCCAGCGACATAGCCATTACGCTAACTGCTGGTCCCAAAAGGACCCTGAATTCATGAGTAACTCAGAATTGATAGCTGCCTGAAGTTTCTGCTCTCTAGCAAACTAACTGCACCTCCGCAGAGCTACAGGGTACCCTGAAAACCTTGACTAGATTAGTATCTTGAGAGATTAGACTTCCTGCTTCACTGCCTCCTCCCTTTGACACTGCATAGGGCGAGTTCTGAGCCCCTTCCCCAGTTCCCCCATAAAAGGCATGTCCAACCCCCCAGTCAGGACCAGAGATTCAGAGTATTTACTGGCAGATGAATTACAACAGGTAGTGACTATTATTGAGACTCTACAAGTCCAGCTAGACTCCTTGGCTAACGTGGTTGTACAGAACTGGAGAGGGTTAGATCTCCTGACTGCTAAAAAGGGTGGACTCTGCTTATTTCTGGGAGAGGAATATTGTTTCTACGCCAAATTGGGTGTAGTCCGAGACATGGCCAAGCAGCTGAAAAATTTGGTCTCCAAACACTGACAAGCAACAGCTGACTCCTGAGCAGGTAAAAATGGGCTCTGAACATGGGCCCCATGGCTACTGCCTCTCCTGGAGCCCTAACAGTTATTCTTTCTGCACTGGCAGTCGGACCAAGTGTCCTTAATCTAATGAAGTAATTCATAACCTCCCGCCTTAGAACTATCAAATATCAGCTGCCTGTTGCCGCCCCTGAGAGCTACGTTTACCGCCCTCCTGTTAATTGACCCTCCTTGAGTTAGTTAAGAAGGCTCAAGAGAGAAATGATATGGAAGCACCTTGAATTCAAGAATAGCTCAAGGCTGATAGCTGCCTGAAGTTTCTGCCCTCCAGCAAACTTACTACCCCTCCCCGGAGCTACAGGGTAACCTGGAAACCTTGAATAGATTAGTACCTTGAATAGATCAGACTTCCTGCTTCCTGCTTCTCTGCCTCCTCCCTTTGATGCTGAGTAGGGTGGGTTGTGAGCTCCTTCCCCATTCCTAACATTTCTAGACCACTCCTTCCCCAATTCCCCCATCAAAGACCTTGTCTAGCCCCCAGTCGGGCGGGATTCAGAGTTTAACTCTTCCATGCCTGCCGGTGTAATAAACAGTTCTCCTAATCTCTTCCAGTGCTGCTTTCCATTCCTTGGCATCTGGTTGACTGCAACACCGTAAATCCAAATCCCTCAGTCTAGAAAATACTCACCTCACACCCCAGCCTCTTCGCATACCCAGGTGCACCCCCTACACTAAAAACACATCAGAAAAACACACCATGTTTTCTCAAGTCTTCTATCTACAACACAGATCACAGTCCTAAAATGCAATCCCATAGTGTGTAATTTCTCCACACCAGCAAGCAAGCAATCAATTCACCCACCAGCTGGGCAGCCTCTAATCCAACTCAGTTCTGACGCCCTCTAGCTGAAGACAACATCAGATCTCACAGATTGAGGGCTAGCCCCGCAGTATCAGTCCCAGCCCCAGTAGCTTGTGAACCACACATGTACATGCAGGCCCACAATCCTGAAAGGAGGGAGTGATGGAGAAGAAACTGTGGTGGGAGCATTCCCAAAAGCTATGCTCTCACCTCTCCCTCCTTCTGTCTGTCTCTTTCTGGCAAGCACATGCACTTTTTTTTTTTCTTTAAGAGAGATTTTTGCTCGAGGGTATACATGCTCACTGGAGACACAGAGAGAGAAAGTGGGAAATCCTGAGGTGCCCGAGGACACTTCCTCAGGGGATTTATTCTGACCCGGGCCTGCTTTCTTATTTTCAAGCCACTGAAAATGCCCGTGTGGGATGCATCTCCCTCCATGGGAGATGGCCACACTGCAATCCCTTCTCCTCCATTTTCTTCTTGAGATTTTTGGGCACACACACACACACACACACACACACCTGGAGTGAGTTTCAAACCTCTGGGTCCAGAACCTGAACCATGGTTGGCTATGTGGGAGTCCAGGGCCACAACCACTATGCCACCTGCTGGCCCAGTGCATGCCAAAAATTAAAATGAAAAATCTATGTAAGGCCATCTCCACGGTACGGGCTAATGCGCTGCTCAGGAGAAGCCGGATCTCAGTTTGAATCCCTGACCACCTCAGCTGAGGCGAGCAGGACACATGTGCAAGTGCCCAAGATCTGATGGGACCAAGGACTGGTTGGAAGGGATGACTGCATGACCAGACTCTGTAAAGGGGTCTTTAATTTCCAGAGGACATGTGTGCTCACCAGAAAGAGCAAGAGAGAGAGAGAAAGCAGCCCCCGATGAGTGTCATGGTGGCCACAATCCTTTTTCTGTCAATTCTCCATCCCATCGGGGTTTAGGGCACACGTGTGCGCACACCCACCACCTTCTCAAACCTCTGGAGCTGGGATTTAAACTCCATTCAGCAGGCTGAGATCTGGCTCCCAAGGCAAGCATTACGGGCTGTCCTCCTCACTTGCTCTCTCTTTCTCTTTTTCTCTCTCACACACATGCACACACTCTGTAGTCAATAAAGAAAAAAAAACCTGTAAAAAAAATTGTATGATGGTCCAAACCACCACGGTGGCTCGCCATGTTCAGCTTGAAACCGAGCTGTGACCCTCTAAAAGGAGTGAACCTTCAGTTTCTTATTATAATTTTTTAGAAGAAAGTGTAAATTCCCAAAATGAAAACTGATTAGAACTAAAAGTATCTATCCAGATTGACTGACAAGAGAGGCCCATTTAAATGTAGATGTTACATTCAAGTCTCTGGACCCTGACTACACCCACTCCCTCCCTGAGATAATTATTTGAATGTATACCCTAGCTTACTGTAAACCACACCTTCCTGTAGTAATAGATCTGTCACTTTACTGTACTAAAAAGAAGCTTGGAACTTCCTCTTTGTCAAAGAAATCAGCTTCTTAACTGTAAGAATTTAGATGTAGAAGTGTGGGGTAACACATATCTTAAGATGTTTTGTAGGACCACATCACTTCCAGGCTGAAATGCACCAAAGACCTGATGACCACCCCCTCCCAGAACAGAGCATTGACCATCTAAGGCCTCACCCATCAAGAATGCTGAAGAGATGATCACACCCTCTTAAACCAATCACTGAACTAATCGCGCACCTGGAACCTCTACCCCTAATTTTGCCCTTAAAAACGCTTGTGGGGAACATCTCAGGGAGAGCGGGTCTTTTCGGCATGAGCTGCCCGCTCTCCTTGCTTTGTGCTTTGCAATAAAGCTGTACTTTCCTTCATCACACCATGTGCCTATGGCTTGGTTTTATAGCGCTTGGGCGAGCGGACCTGATTTGAGTTCGGTCACAAGCTGAGTAACAAACCGAGTCTAGGGCATGCTCGAAAGCAAACAGCAATAAAGGGAACCCAGCCCTGTAAGACATGGGCTCCGAGCTTAGCCCCAGTCCCCAAGGAGCCAGGGCAGCTGTGGATGGTTAGATACAGGTAAGCTCACAGCATGTCCAGATGGTGAGGTGGGAGGAGGTCTGGGTGACCAGGTCGTGGTCAGCTAGGTTAGTTAGGACATAGGAAGTGACCCGATCCTCCTGAACATCCCTTGAACATCCCACACGGGCATTTTCAGTGGCTTGAAAATAAGAAAGCAGGCCCGGGTCAGAATAAATCCCCTGAGGAAGTGTCCTCGGGCACCTCAGAGAACACCGCCCCACAGCCCCGATTTTGCATTTGACCGTGGTTTACTTCCTGGACAGATGTCTCTCTACAGACCATAGGTCAAGAAGGTCAAGGACCATGGCTCGTGTGCTCATGCACACGCCAGAGAGGTGAGCAAAGCAGGTGCTCATTTGAAAGTTGATGAGTGCTGGGGCCAGTTGTGGCGCGGTGATGAAGGCAGCCAGCTGCCTTCCCATGTGGCCAACGGCACAGTTTGAGTCCTGGGTCTAATGCTCGAAAAGCAGGCTGCACACATGAGTGGGGCGGGGGGTCCTCAAAGTCCCAAGAGAATGGACTGTGGCATGACCATTCTCCATGGGCACTGCGGGGGGTGGAGGGGGATGTCCTCTCTCTCTCTCTCTCTCTCTCTCTCTCCCCACCAAGTCAGTGGACCCTCAAGCAAATTAAAAAAAATAAATAGTTGATGAATACTGACTGACTGGACGGATGCTCTTCACTGATTAATGGTGCACACACTCTGCAAGATAGTCACTTCCCACAGGACGCCTCCTGTTGGAGTCCGCCCAGGATTATGGACACGTAATGTGCCCATACATTTTCTTTCAGCACAACACAGCCCTGTACCTGGATGTTCACATGAGTCCTCAGGAGAGGAGAGGCAGAGAGTAAGGAGAGGGAGCCAGCCCACCCCCAGGACAGCTCATGACAGCATCCCACTGAGCCCTCTCAACAATAATAAAAACACACTTGTATTGGAGCAGCAGTATGCCCGGCCGGCAGGTGAGGAAGCTGGGCTGCTGCAGGGTGACTGTTAGCTGCTATGACCTTTTGGTCTGCCCACGGAAGCTGATTCTTCATCTATACGAGGAAAGAGTAGATGCTGAGCGCAGAGAGGGCCTGAGGTCACGGTCACTGCCCCTGGCTCTGTCAGACCTCCAAACACTGAGGAAAGTCAGCCTGGGCCAACTCCAGAGGTTTCTTCGTCTCAGCTGCCAGTAAGTACAGATGTTGGCACCAAAGAGGGACAGGGTGGGGAGCACAGTAAAAAGTTAGTGCTTACATGTTGTTTGCTCATCTGTGAGAACAAAACAATCTTCCCTGGAAAAATACAGACCTCTATAATATGTGAGTTTCCTGGGGCCACCCAGGACAATCAAGCAGGATCTCCTGTGAACAGGAGGGCGCATTCCTGGAATGGAATGTGCAGCTCTGGAAGCTTCAGCACCAGCTCCTGTCGTGCCCCACATGTAAGGGGCACAGGCTGGGTCTGGACTCAGACAGCCAGACCTGCAGAGCAGAGAGAAGGCACACAGCCAGCCATTAGCGAAGCACAAAGACCAAAATATGTATCCCCGCACCCTTACTAGAACAGCTAAAGTACTAACAGTCGCAACAGCGAACACTGAGAAGGCTGTGGAGGAAGTGGATCACATTGCTGCGGGGAGGATGTAAAATGAAAATGTCATTCCACAAAGTAGTTTGCAAGTTTCTTTAAAGACTAAATACGGGACCAGCAGTTAGCTTAATGGCTATGTCGCTGGACTCCCATGTAGTCGACCACAGTTCGCGTCCTGAACCCAGTGGCTTAAAACTCATGCCGGGCGCGTGTGCGTGCATAACCAAGATCCCGAGAGGAGAATGGAGGAGAAGGGATTGTGACGTGGCCATCCCCCCTGGGGGGGTGATTTCTCGCTTTCTGTCTCTCTGTCTGTCTCTGTCTTTCTGGAGAGTGCACGCGCCCTATAGCAAAAACCTCTCCAAAAAATAAATAAAGACTAAATACAAGGCCAGCCACAGAGAGGCAGCAGAGACACCACACACTCTGCAAGGCTGCACCACATGGGGGCATTCTGGGCCCGAGTCCTGAAGCCTCCCTGCACACACACCGAACATGCATGTGTGTGTGTGTGCGTGTGCGTGCATGCACACGCACGCCCAAGATCCTGGACGGCTGGGACTGGGTGGACTGCAACAAGAAGAACCCTGCTGAAAGTGCCTCTTTATCTTTTCCATCTCTCTCACTGAAGAAATAAACCGTATAAACAAAACACCAACATAATACCCTCACCATATAACAACATTGCAAGCTTGGGCATTTATCCAGGTAGAGGGGAGGAGTACAAAACGATTTTTCATGGCAACTTTATTGATAATAACCCAAAACTGGAAGCAACTGAAATGTCCTTCCAGAGGTAAAAGGGAAACTGTGGCATATCCACACCATCGAATACCACTTAGCAATAAAAGAGTGACGAGGGACATACTCAGTGACTTCAGTGGATCTAAAGAAACAATGAGTGCAAAAAAAGCCAGTCTTCAAAAGGCTACACATGGTATGGTCCTACAGATAGAACGTTCTCAAATGATAAAATCATAGAGCTGGAAACACAGAGGGCAGGGGCCGGTGTGGTCATAGGTGGGCAGCGAGAGGGAGAACTTTGCGGCGACAGAGCAGTCCTGAACCTTGTTTCCATGGTGCCCAACTAACCTGACCAGGTGAGGAAGTGACATCGAGTTCACTGGATTTCTGATTTTGATATGGTACTATTCCCATTATATGTAAGACAAAACCACGGGAAGAAACTACACGAAGGATGTACCAGGTTCCTCTGTGTACTTTTTTTTTTTTTTTTTTTTTTTGGCAACTTCTCACAAACCTATAATTACTTCAAAATAAAAGGTTTAAACAGAGAGAAAGACAGATGCACAGCCAGTCAGTGGAGGATCTGGGATTTCAGTCCAATCTTTCTGCTCCAAAATCGCAGTGCTGCAATTGGTTCAAATTTCATTTTGCAGGTACCATGAAATTTCATGCCTCTTGCCTTTGCAGCATACAAATTTCCACCTAGAGTGCCTTTCCCTCACCTAGTGAGCTGTTACTACACTTAAACTTAGCCCAGTGGCCAAGAAGTGATCATTTCTTCAAGCCTCAATTCATGTAACTCCTCCAGGAAGCTTCCCTGATTTACTCTGTAAGAACACTGCTCTCTGTACTTCCTGTGCACAGTACTAATTCAACTGAGTCATAATTGTTTATTGTTTCTGTCTCTCACCACATGCAAGCCACAAATTGGGAAAAACTAACTGCCAAGCATTCCCAATAAAGGATCTGTCTACAGACTACCTTAGGAACTTCACAACTCAATCAGAAGACTGAGGGGCTTGAACCATTTTGTTGTAAATGGTCAAAAGATCTGAACAGACATTTTACCAAAATAGATATGCAAATGACAATAAGCACATGAAGAGATGCCCAATATCATTCATCTTTAAAGAAGTGAAAAGTAAACCACAATGAGCTACCACCGTACATTTATTAAAATGGCTATAATGAAGAAGCTGGGGGCCAGCTGGCAATACAGCAGTGATATCACTAGGCCCAGTTCTGGGTTTGCATCCTGGGACATCTCTGAGCTGGACACACACGCATGCCCTGGTCCAGGCAGATTGACACTGGGGGTGGATTGTGGTGTGAAGACCACTGGAGGGTCTCTGTCTCCTCTCTCTCTCTCTCTTTCTTAGAAGAAATAAATTTAGAAAAGAGAGGCATAGATTCCTGGGCCCACTTGCAGAAATTCTGGTTTAACATGAAGCCTGGGAATTTTCACTTAAAAAAGAGAGAGAGAAGAGGGAAAGATTGACCATACGAAGTGCTGCCAAGGAAGGGGAACACCCTGAACACTAATACGTAGCTGGGAGCCATGTAAAATGATTCAACCACTCTAGAAAATGATTTGCCTGCTTCTCAAAATGTTAACCTACCACATGACCCAATCATATTACTCTTAGGAATTTATCCCAGAGAAACAAATATGTGTGGCCCCATTAAAATTTTTTTTTGCCAATGCTTACAATGGTTTTATTTTAATAGTCACAAAAGAGAAACAACCTGAATGTTTGTCAATAGGTAAATGAGTAAATAAATCAATATATACTTACATAACATACTGTTCAGCTGTACACACAATAACTTGGATGAACATCAAAATAATTACACTGAATAAAAAACCAGTACATGTAGGGTCAGCAGGTGACATGGTAGTTACAGCACTAGACTCACACATGGTTCAAGCCCCAGGCCCGGCAGCTTGAAAAACACACTGGGCATGTATGCGTGTGTGCCTAAAGTCCTGAGAGGAGAATGGAGAAGATACTGCAGCATAGCCATCCTCCCTGAGGGGTGATTTCCACTTTCCCTCTCCCTGTCTGTCTCCAGCAAGTATACATGCCCATGACAAAAATCTTATTAAAAAAAAAAAAAAAGACATGCTGTATAATTCTATGTGCATAAAGTCATTAGTGACAGAAAGCCAATTAATGATTGCCTGGGGATAGAGAGTAGGAGATGGAAAGGGATAAGGCTCTACAGGAAACTTTTAGGGGTAATGGTTATGTTTAATAACTTGATTGTGGGAATAATTTCATGAATGTCAGAACTCATGTCCATATATTTGGCTCTGTGGCCTGGTGGTTAAGAAAGCCAGAGCCCACATGGCTGACAATGGTTCAAATCCTGGCCCTGGAAGCTTGGAAAACACACCAGGCAGAAGTATGTGTATATGCCCAAAGTCCTGACACAGAGGATGGAGAAATAAAGAAGGGATTGCAATGGGCGTACTACTAGGGGTGCTTTCTCCATCTCCCTCTCTATCTCTCTCTCTCTAGCGAGTATACGCATCTTCTGGCAAAAACAAAATAATAATAACAATAATGGATACCAGTTACAAGGTATCTACTTTGTGGGAGAAAAACCTTATATTATTAATCTTCACTCAAGGTAGGTATTATTCAGCCCATTTTATAGATGAGGAAGCAGAGTTAGATGGTCATGCTCTAATGTGTTCAAGCTAGGGCACTCTTCGTTTGTGATGCCTTCCCACCATGGTAAAGTCCCAGCCTATGGCCACAGGGGTAGATCCTTGGCTGCCCCTGTAAAAAAATCTCTTTATGTCTCTGAGACTTCTAAGAAGAATCCAAAGGAAAAGGGTGAAGCACTGGAGCTACAGATTTCTGGCACCATCATGATGAAGATTCTCTCTCTCAGGTTGTCATTGTCATTGTCACAAATTGCTCCCATCACAGATACTCAAATTGGACCCATCACAGACACTCAACCAGGCTAAGGCAGGAAGTGGGCTGTGCCCTCTCCCCAGAAGATCCTCCACTCATCCACCCACCAGCCAGAGTGTGAAGGACCCTGAGCAGACAAGAGAACAGGTATCAGTTCCACTCGTGATAAAAAGTCCCTTCCCCTTTCTGGGCCTCCACTTCCTGTCAGACGTGCAGGCTAACCAACCAGCCTCCCAAGGATGCTGGCTCTACCTCACATTCTCCGTGTGCCCTGCTGAACTGAGCTTTTTCTCCTTCTGAAATTGACCAAGTGCAACAGATGAAAAGGATTCTTGATTATCAGTGAAACGACCCTTCGCTCCTGCCTCAAACCAGCTCCAGAGGCAGAGCGCCCACTCCCACTAGGCAGGCCCCACACGATTGCTGCTCCCTTAGCCACTCCGTCTCTTGCCTTCTGTGAGGATTTTCCAAATTCCCCCCCAACACACACACACACTCATACACTCACACCAAGACCACTTGCTGCTTCGTTCCCCAGTTAGCAGGTCAAGCACTTAAAACCCTGTGTTCAGGCATCTGGGAACGCTGGGACACACAGCAACTTGAGACACAATTTCTCCCCTGAGAGTTCTTGAAGGACATACTAGACATGAGTGGCTACAAGATGGATGGGGGCAGTGGGGAAGGCCAAGGCCATACAGTCCCGATGCAGGGGGCCTCATCTCCTTGTCCTTTGTCGGACCTATATGCCAGAATTTCTTGACCAAACAAGCTGGGCTCTTTGGCTGGGTACACAGTAGGCTTTCAGTAAGTATCTGTGGGACGGAACTCAATACCTCTTGCTAGAGGAATAATCTCTTCCCTAGCCATGGAGGAAAATCAAACATATCCAGCTCTCTGAAAAGAGATCTGAGAGTTCAGAGGCTGAAAGGCCCCTGCCACTGCCACTGAGTGGCTGGGCCACCTGGCCATCGCCTCACCTCCGGGGGCACATGAACAAGTGGACTGCTCTGTAGGACTCCACGGAGGCCCACCGCTCTAACACCATCTTGCTCTCACAGGAAGAGCCCTTGGGATTTGAAAAGAACAGTGCAGTGCCTTGTAAAGCTCCAGGCCCTCTGAGCTGCAGCTGTTCACACCGCTTCAGAGAAGGAATGACTTTCCCTGAGGGAAGGGACTCTGCCTGTTGGAACTGGATTTTTGGATCTCCCTCTGGGCAAGCCCTGGCTATAAAGAGGACTCACTAGCTTTGAGAAGCAGTGGAGGTCACGGGCAGGCTTGGTTTTCATCTCTGTTGCTCATGTGCTATAAAATCTTGGGCAAACCTCTTTACCTCTCGGAGACTCCATTTCCACTTCTGAGACTTGGGGATAGGTACCTTGTTATGTTAGTCAAGAATGAAAGGAAATAATGAGCTCAGAGCACAAAACGCAGTGCCTGGAACCACCATGATCTCAGTCCCTTCTTTATAAATACACCAAGAGGTCCTCAGAATAAGGTCTTAGCCGGTTTCAGTGGCCTGGAAAACCAAGTCCCTGAAGGGGCACCTCATAAGTGCATTGGGCTGTGGCAGCAGACACAAGGGGGGGTCTGGGAAGGGTAGAGGCAGGGCTGATTCCCAAAGACCACCCACTGTGTCCACTTGCTAGCTGTGGGCAAGGATGTGACCTCCAGAGCAGACACCACCCCCACCCCCCCTCCAAGCTGGGCTCCCTTCCTCTCCAAGAGCACGTACCTTGCCTCCGGCACCAATAATCAACAACCAAGTAACCTGCCTTCCTAAAATGAGGGTGTGGGCGCAGACTGCCACCACGGTCCTTCCCACCTGTGTAATTTTCTGAACCTACAATTCTACAAAAGTAAACTGGTACTTAAGGGATGGCCCACTGTCTCCCCCATCCTTTCTCCTGCACCATGAAAGAGGCACAGAGAACACACCATGAGATTCAGAAACTAAAGGAAGAAGGACAGAGGGTGGGACTGCATTATGCTAATTTAATTAGCTCTAATCTGCTGCAACAGCAGGGCTTTGAAGAAAGAAGCTTTTGTTGAAATTCCACGTTTGGCAGGAAGTCTCCCCAGGTCCCCATCAGAGATTATGAGTCAAAAGCTCTGATCTCAGCCATGGCTCTCACTTCCAGCATTGCTGAGGCTTCCTTTTCACACTTCTCTGACCGACTTCTTGACTTTTCCAGGAAGGAAATGTGCCCCAGATGTTGGTCAGTAAATGGGGGTTTTCATCTGCCTTTATGAAAGGGTATCAGTAACTCACAAGCTCCCCACGGAGCAAGAGCCAGCATGAGAAATGCAGCCAATTTTTCTCTCCATCAATAAACCAAAAGTTTCCCAATCAGGGAGCCTCACAGGAGGCTAAACATTTTCATTTTTATTATTTTAGGGGACCTTTACAACAATAAGGACAGAAATCTCATTCTCATTTCCTCATAGAACTACTGTTTATTGAGCACCTACTGTTCACAGGTGTGGACATCGAGGGACGCCAAGGGGGCAGGATGTGCCCGTGCCTCACAGCCCGTCAGTGGAGTGAGCCCTGGAGTCAGGGACGTGCTGGTGTAATCCGAATCTCTAAAACAAGACAAAAAAAGCCCTTGTTTGTAACATTCGCCAATTTCCATGGCATAACATTTCCCACCACAGTCTATTCCAAGCTGCCAATTTTTTTAAAACAATTTTTAAAACCCAGTTTGTAAAATTCCTGAATATTTAAAAATGAGCTCTAGGGAGTTCCCAGAGAGAGGCAAGTTCTTCTGGCTCCTGAGAGTCCTTTCTGCCTCCCCTCTCCACTTCCACTCAGCGGTCCTCATTCTGTGGCAGCTTGAAGAGCAACTTAATGAAAAACTCCCTGAATGTCGGTAACAGACTTGTTTCACTTTCTTCCACATCAGTATTTTTCCAAATGTCCTATGAGCACAAATTATAAGCAGGACATATAGGCAATTAAAATCATCTTTTAGTGGGATGTTTCAGTAACCTCCCTACATAACCCATCATGGTCTCCCTTGGGTCAGAGAGTGTATGCGAAGGTGTGTGTGTTTCCTGCGAGGTAAACTCCCCTACAGAACACAGCAAGTACTCCAGTACTCGCCCTAAATCAGATAGTTTTACTCCGAAGATAAATTCATTTCACTTGGAGTTCAACTTTTACCAGCAGTTGAGAAAACACAACTCCTCTGGATTCCAAAAGACCTGTTGTGACAAATAAAATGCCTCTTTGGCCACCAAATAACCTTGCCTCCCAATGGGCTGAGTCAAAGCAGATGATTTGGCTAAAACAGAAACAACTGTTTCCTCATTCTTCAGTTGTACAGAAAGGAGTTTCTACTCCCTTCTCTGCTAAATGGGCATTCTGTCCTCTCTTTCACCAAGCTGAGACTCGAAAGGTCTTACCTCAGCGCTGGGGTGGAAACCTGGCATGAGGCTTGGGGTAAGCTCAGGGGAGCCAGTTCACCTCAGCTGGGCTCACGGCATTGACTGCTTCTCTCCGGGCTGTGTGCTGCGGAGCTGCCCCACTGGCGCTATCCCCACCTGCAGGGAAGACAAACAGCCAAGTTGCAGGCCCTGCACCAGCATGTACTTGCAGGAGGGTAAGCACCATGCTCCTCCCCTGCCAGCCTGCTCACTCCTGCCATAGAGCCCCTTTCAGAGCCGCAGTCCTCACTGGAAGGAGCCAGCCTCCCTCACACCTTCCATCTGTTCACCCAGACCCGCCCCTCCTGGGGCTGCCCAATTTCAGAGCGAGTTGCAGGTTAAGCAAAGTGAACTCTACCACAGTTACTGAATCCTTGTGTTACTTGCTCCTAGTAGGAAAGAAAAACAAGGGTACGAACATTTCAGCTCCAGCCTAGATTTTGTGTTTAGATAAGGACGATGGAATTTCAATCAATGAATACATTGAACTTGCTCTCTTTTTTTCATCTTCACTAACATTTACATAGTTACAAATGCAAATTCAATTTCTAACTCATTTGGGGAGCATTTTTAAATAAGTATAAATTTTTTTTTGAGAGGTTTTTGCTAGAGGGTGTGTGCGCTCGCCAGAAAGACAGAGAGAGACAGAGAGATAGAAAGCGAGAAATCACCCCCCGGGGGGATGGCCACGCCGCAATCCCTTCTCCTCCACTCTCCTCTCGGGATCTTGGGCACGCACGCACACGCGCCCGGCGTGAGTTTAAGCCGCCGGGTCCAGGACTTGAACCGTGGTCGACTACGTGGGAGTCCAGCGACATAGCCATTACGCTAACTGCTGGTCCCATGTCTAAATTTTTTTTGAGAGGTTTTTGCTATAGGGAGCGTGCACTCGCCAGAAAGGCAGAGAGAGTCAGAGAGACAGAAAGTGAGAAATCACCCCCCAGGGGAGATGGCCACGTTGAAATCCCTTCTCCTCCATTCTCCTCTCGGGATCTTGGGCACGCACGCACACTCGCCCGGCGTGAGTTTAAGCCACAGGGTCTGGGACTCGAACCGCAGTCAGCTACATGGGAGTTCAGCGACATAGCCACTACGCTAACTGCTGGTCCCATAAATCTAAATTTCCATCCCATATTATTATAGCCATCCAAGTGGACAGCATTTGTTTTAAAAGTAATTGCATGTTTGGGGTGTGGTGGTGCCCGCCCTATGGCAAAAGTAATTGCATTTTTCCTTGTACCAAAATAAATACATGTTTAATCTATACATTTTAGAAAATATAATTAAAGGAAAGAAAAAAGTTACCTTTCCTTTCTCTGCCCCAGATAACTACAGATACCATATCCTTCTCTTTTTTTATGTATTTATTGTCCATATATTTTATAAAGATGTGATAAAGCTAGACAAGATTTTAGTCCCAGGTCATTAAGTACCATTTTAATGTCCCAGGTCTACAGCACCATTTTAATGGTCTCTGCAGTGTTAGTTTAGTGTCACAAAACACGTATGTACCCATGAATCTCACAATCTATGTAACTGTATTTACTTTATGCAACTGTACAATAAATTGTACCCAACCTCCAAACACTGAGCATTTTTTAAGTCATTTTCAACTTGTTTCTGCTAATCACAAATAGTATTTAAAGCAAAATCTTTGGTGATAGCCCATAATTATTTCCTTAAGACCTAGTCTTAGAAGTTAAATTGCTGGGTTAAAGAGCTACTGAGTTTCCTGGGCTCTTGGGCAATCTTGGCATGCCACCTCCAGCACTGCTGTAGCATAGATACTTCCTAGCAATAGGGAAATGTGCCCATTGCTCTAACACTCCTCTCCTCCCCCACCCCCTCCCTCATCCACATCCTGGCTCACCAAGTGACTGAGCTCACATTTCTAGTGGAAACAAACGTGGAATTCCAGGAGTCAGACTTTTCATGCTTACACTCAGCTCAGCCCAACTCAGACAGTCCTAAAACAGGATCAGTAATGCTAATCCTAATCAAGGCTAGGGCAGGCCAGCATAAGTAAGAATTGGTAAGGGGGGGAAAGTAAGAAACCCACTGAGGACAGAAAAGGAGTGACAGATACACAAGGACCGTGTCCAGGGGAAAGAAACTCTCAGAAACAAAGAAAAACAAGAATCATCACATGAGAGGACAGATGCTGACAGGAGCTAACATCAGATAAAAACTAAAGCTGTAGGGCCAGTAGATGGCATAATGGTAATGTCACTGGATTCCCACATAGTCAACCATGGTTCAAGTCCCAGACCCAGCAGTTTAAAACTCATGCCAGGCACATGTGCTTGTGTCCCAAAATCCCAAGAGGAGGATGGAGGAGAAGGGATTGCCGTGTGGCCATCTACTCTAGAGGGTGATTTCTTGTTTTCTGTCTCTCTGTCTCTCTCTGTCTTTCCAGGGAATGTACATGACCTATAGCAAAAAATCTCTCTGAACAAACAAAATAAAAAAAACTAAAGCTGCAGTAAGCCATTTGAGGGAATGAGAATGTCAAAATCTCACAATTTGTATGAAGTCACAAAAGACCTCAAATAACCAAAGCAGTCCTGATTTAAAAAAAAAAAAAAAAAAAAAAAAAAAAAAAAAAAAAAGGAGTTGGAACAGCCGCACTACTGGTAGAACAGCAGAAAAGGAACTGGATCCCACATGGTTAATTGCAGTTCAAATCCTGGCCCTGGTGCCTTGAAAAACATGCCAGGCATGTATATGTGCATGCTCAGAATCCTGATGGGAAGGACGAATGGGGGGGGAAGGAGTGTGCTGTGACCACTCATTGGGGAGAGGGGGTGCTTCCCCCCCCGGCAAGCACATGAACTCTCTGGGAATTAGAAAATAATAATAATAATAATGATAATAATAGTAATGGAGTTGGGAGCATCATACTACCAGATTTCAAAATATACTGTAAAGCTATAATAACAAAAACAGCAAGGTACAGCAAAAACAGACATAGACCAGTGAAACAGAACCAAGAACCCAGAAATAAATCCACTGTATACAGCCAGCTGATTTTCAACAAATGTGTCAAGAATATCCACTGGAGAAAAGACAGTGTCTTTAATAAACAATGCGGGGAAAACTGGATCTCCATATGCAGAAAAATGAAGCTAGACCCACATCTTTCACCTTATAAAAAAATCTGTTCCAAATTGATTGAAGACTTAAACACAAAATCTGAACTATGAAACTACGAAGAAAACACAGGAGAAACACTTCAGGACACTAATATGGGTAGGGAGTTCATGAATAAAACCTCAAAGCACAAGCAGAAATTGACAAATGAGATTATATCAAACTAAAAAGCCTCTCTGAAGCAAATGAAACAATAAACAGAGTGAAGAGAGGACCCAGAGAATAGGAGAAAATATTTACATTGTATACATCTAGCAAAGGTTCATAACCGGAATATACAAGGATCTCAAAGAACTCAACAGCAAAACAACAAATAACCTGGTTTTAAAAGGGACAAATGACCTGAATAAACAGTTCTCAAAAGAAGACAAATGGCTTAGAAACACGAAAAAATGCTCAGCATCACTAATTATTAGGGGAAAGCAAATAAAAACCACAATGAAATATCACTTCACCCCAGTTAGAATGCCTATTATTAAAAAAGAGGCCCAGTCACCAAGGTGCAGTGGTAAGGCAAGTGCCCTGTAAGATGACACGGCCATATGACTGACCATGGTTCCGATCCCTAGGTCAACTGAAAAACCTGCCAGGCACTGCACAGGCAGCACTCAGGATCCTGAGGAACTGGAAGGCTACAGAAAGAATCATGATGTAATGAGACCCCGTCCAGGGTGCTTTCATTTCTTTCTCTTGTGCACACATGTGCTATTATAACATAGGTACGTTGGGACCAGCAGTTGGAGTAATGGCTATGTCGCTGGACTCCCATGTAGTCGACCATGGTTCAAGTTCCGGACCTGGTGGCTTAAACTCACACTGGGTGCGTGTGCATGCATGTCCAAGATCCTGAGAGAAGAATGGAGGAGAAGGGATTGTGGCATGGCCATCCCCCCTGGGGAGTAATTTTTTACTTTCTGTCTCTCTCTGTCTCTTTCTGGCGAGCACACATGCTCTATAGCAAAAACATTCTTTTAAAAAAAAAGCTGTAAAATATGTAAGTAAATAAATAACAAGTGCTGGTGAGGATGCACAAGGGGGACATTCTTTTATACTTTTGATGGAAATTAGCAGAGCCATTATGGAAAAGAATATGGTAGCTTCTCAAAAAACTTAAAATAGAACTTTTGTCTGATCCAGAAATTCTACTGCCAGGTAGATGTCCAAAGGAAAGGACTCTCAAGGCAAGAGAACCAGCTTGGATGCCTACCAAGACTTTGAGAATTGCTACAAGAAAAACACCTTGTCGTGAAGGTTCCGAGACGTGGGATGGTTTCCAGATGAGAATCCACAAGGGACTCAATGATTTGCACAGTCCCTCTGAGATTGTTAAACAGATCACTTCCATCAGTACTGAACTAAGAGTTGAGGTTGAAGTCACCATTGCAGATGCCTAAGTTAACTACTTGAATAAATTATCAGTTAAAAAAAAAAAAAGTAGAGAAATGAGGAATAACTACTAGAATCTGGGAAGGCCAGAGAGGGGGCAAGAGAAGATGTTGATTAATGGAAACAAAAATATAGATTGGTAAGAGAAACAATGTCTAGTATTATAAAATATGATGGTGGGGTAATATAGTTAATGACAACCAATTGTATATCTCAAACTAGCTAAAAAAAAAAAGAGGATTTTGAATGTTCCTGACACTAAGTAATGACAAATGGTTGAAATAATGGCTGTAATAATTCCCGACTTAATCATTACACATTGCATTTGTGTACTAAAAAATATCGTACCTCCAGAAATATTTACAATTATGACATGCTAATCAAAAAAAAAAAAAGAACACCACCGAAGGACAGAGAGGGAGTGGTACACAAGCACAGTGCCCAGGGGACAGAAATCCTTTGATGCAAATAGAAACAGTCATCTACGAGAGGACAGATGCTGATAGGAACCAACATCAGATAAAACCCAGGCTGAAGTGAGCTGTTGGAGGCAGTGGAAATGTCAAGGTCTCACAAAGAAACAGGCAAGAACAGATAAAAAACAAAGTATCAGGTGAGATGAAAAAAAAAAATGTTGCTTGAGACCTTGGGCACTTTGTTGCACTCTATAATTAATGCCAACCAAGCAGGAGGAGCCAAGCTGGGGGGTGCGGGGGGAGGAGAAGGGGAACAATCAGCAAAGACATCTCTCCCTGCAAACAGGGCTGAGCTGGTGGCCAGCAGGGAGATGCCAACAGGAGCTTTTCCAGGGAGTAGGAGCAAAGTCCTCTTGAAATGGGGGTGGGGGTGAGGTGGTACTACTGGAATCCCGGTCACCTGTCTGTAAGAAGAAAGAAGACCCCCACTCTCTCTCATTCTAGCCAACTTCTCATACTCTTTCTTTTACTCAATGTCAAACCATTAAGGAGAAAGGAACAATTCACCAGGCAGTCTGTCTAAACAGATTTCTGTAGTCATGTGACCCAGCCAAGATCTTGAGGACCCAAGACTCAGGCCCCTTTCTAGCTGACCAGCCACCCCACCCTCCTACCCCCATTCTCCTCCCACTCCAACCACAGCAATTACCAGGCTCACAAAGCGATATGGGGTTCCTTAGTGCTATTTTCTCTTTTAATGATAGTACGAGCATAGGCCTGAGAGGGAAAGAAAGCACCCTCAGCAGGGTCTCCCATCCTGCAATCCCCTCTCCTCAGCCCTCCAGCTCCTAAGGATCTTGGGTGCCTGTGCATATACCTGGCATGTTCTCAGAGAACCTGGGGAATCTGAGTCCATGGTGGGCATATGGCTTCCAGACTGTAGCCTGCACTCTGAGCTCATTTCCAATCCTTTGGAAAATACCTTGCAAAACTATTACTGGAATAGACAAGTCAGATCTGCTACACTGCTCCTGCCCCACCTACTCAAACACCTGGGCCATCCCTGATGGACAAAGAATGGAACTTTGACTCAAGGACAATTTGACCATAACTAAGGGAGATGGACCAATGAGTTACTCTTTTTTATTTAGGTTTTTACCATAGGGTGCATGTGCTCACCAGAGAGAAAGAGAAAAAGACAGAGAGAGAGGAAAAGTGAGAAATCATCCCCCTGGGATATGATTATGCTGCAATCCCTTCTCCTCCATTCTCCACTTGGGATTTGGGGCATGCATGCACATGCGCTGGCATGAATTTTAAGCTGCCAGGTCTGGAATTCAAACCATGGTCTGCCATGTGGGAATTCAGCATCTCAACCACCACACCACCTGCTGGCCCCTCTGAGATAATCTCTTAAAATGGCAACTCTGAGGACCAGCAGTTAGCGTAATGGCTATGTCGCTGGACTCCCATGTAGTAGACTGTGGTTCGAGTCCCGGACCCGGTGACTTAAACTCACGCTGGGCACATGTGCGTGCATGCCCAATATCCCGAGAGGAGAATGGAGGAGAAGGGATCGTGGCGTGGCCATCCCCCCTGGGGGGGGGGGGGATTTCTCACTTTCTGTCTCTCTGTCTTTCTGGCGAGCGCACGTCCCCTATAGCAAAAACCTCTCCAAAAAAAAATGGCACCTATGAAGACCCTACAGTTAGCTGGCGGGGGACCCTGGAGTTAAAGGAAAGGTAGTGCAGATACCATGGGAAGCAAATGCCATGCACAAAATCAGGTGGCAGGGCTGCAGTGACTCTGCAGAAGGAGAGGAAGCTGGTCTACAAAGAGGACAGAACGGAACCACAGAGAGGCAGGCAGGAAACCAGCAGCCCACAGACAGCAGACGCGTGGCAATCCTAGTGGCCGCAAGGCTCACGCATACTTCTTGCATTTTGTCCTGTGCACATCCCCGGAGTCTCTTCCATAAACCTGGGAGAATTTGTGTGGGTCTCTATTCCTAATGACCACCTAAGACAATCTCTCCCAGGCCCCGCAGCTGCAGCAATACTGGGCTGGGAAATCAGGACGGTGAGAGCAGAACTTCTTTCCAGCTCAGCTCAACACGGCAGCACACATAATCTAAAAGCCCGAGCCAGCAGGCCTAGCGCTGAGGGCCGGAGCTGTAAACGACGGGCTGTGAAGACACGGAGGAAAAGGGTTAGCACGGGCCTCGGTTTCTTCACTGTGTAGCTTTGGCTTCAAGGGCTCTGGGGTGCCTGAGTGAGATGAGGTGGGCCCTCCTATGAGCCAGTGAATGGCCTTGGGCCTTTCTATTTGTTTGCCCTTTTTTGTTCTTTTAAACTTTCTTCCCAAGTTTGTGGCTGTGTTTTTGACAGATAGGACCAAGCCTAAAATATAACTGGGTGATTTTTTAAAAAGTTGTATTACAGGGCACGAGTGCTTACCAGAGATGGGGGATGGGAGTACGGGGTGATAAAGCAAGCCTCCAGGTCTGGGAGGCAAACCACATCAGCCATGAGGCTGTCCAGTGCCTTAACCACCATGCCACCTGCTGGCCCCAGGTGATATTTTCTTCCTGTTTTAAATTCTAAAGATTTTTCTAAGGAGATTATGCCAACTCCTCCTATCACCCTACTTGGAATTACACATGCAAATGATCACATGGTCCCCTTCCATGCTCTCATCCCTAAGATGCCCATAGGAGGGGACTTCAAAAGGTTCATGGATGTGGGCTGGATAGTGGCACCGTGAGTAAAATTCAGACTGTGAAGCAATCCCACATGAGAAGGTTCCTGGTTCAAGTCTGGATGTCTCCTTGAATAGGAGAAGCTAGGAGTGGATCCCAGAATTGGGACCTTTAGAAGGGTGCTCTCTTCTCTCTTTCTGTCTCTCCTTCATGGAAGAAATAAATAAGCTAAAAAATAAAGTCTGTGGAAAGTGGAATTAAGGTACAAGTTTGGTGCCAAATAATCTGAAACCCATGCATGTTTTTTTTCATAATAAACACTTCCCGTGAGCTTTCTCAGGATCCCTGTATACTCACACATTTCCTTGCAGTCTTAATACAGCTCCTATTTAATCCTCAACCCATTGTAATCTGTCACCACCAGCTCTGCTCCCTAACCTCCCTCCCTATCCTACAAGAGTCACTGGATTTGGCATCTGGATTTGGTTTCCCAAGTTTTCCCTCAAGGCATAATGAGGCAGGAGGAAGCTAGCAAACGGAAGCAGGTAAGGGGGCTGGAATGTCTTCTCATGTGGCTAGATAGAAAAACTGATCAGGACAGTGTAGGCAGGAGATTAGGGGGGCAAGTCTAGCTGACCAAGCCACATTTGATATAGCCAATGAGAAATTAGTGAACCCAGTCTCATTTAATAGACCCAATGAAATGAGAACAGTCAGTGGGTCCAGCCAATGATTAACATGACCTAGATTAAAAAATGATAAATCTCTGGAACCAGCAGATGGCATAATGATTACATTATTGGACTCCCACATAGTTGACCACAGTTTGAGTCCCAGACCCTGTGGCTTAAAACTCAAACCAGGTGCATGTGCATACTTGCCCAGAATCCCAAGAGGAGAATGAAGGAGAAAGGACTGCAGCGTGGCCATCCCCCCGAGGGGTGATCTCTCACTTTCTATCTCTCGGTCTCTCCAGCAAGTGCATGAGCCCCATAGCAAAAATCTCTCTAAAAAAAAAAAAAAAAAAAAAAAAAAAAAAAAAAATATATATATATATATATATATATATATATATATATATATATATATATTATATAGGGACCAGCAGTTAGTGTAACGGCTATGTCGCTGTCGCTGAACTCCCATGTAGCCGACAGCAGTTCGAGTCCCGGACCCGGTGGCTTAAACTCACACCAGGCGCATGTGCGCCCAAGATCCCAAGAGGAGAATAGAGGAGAAGGGATTGCAGTGTGGCCATCCCCCCCAGGGGGTGATTTCTCTCTCTATCTCTCTCTGTCTCTCTGTCTTTCTGGAGAGCGCACGCACTCTAGAGCAAAAAACTCTCCAAAAAAAAAAATATAAACATAATATATATATATATATATATATATATATATATATACACATATAAATCTCACAGAATGCAACTGCCAGGGCCTTCTGAGCCACCCTTTCTCAGCCCGCTCCTACCTCTCAAGAGTGCACTTTCACTTTTACTTAATAAACTACCTTTCCCTTTCATTATTGGTGTGTTTCAGACAAGACTTAAGTGAAAGACATTCTATTCGTTCAGTTCTGTCTGAAACACCAAGAACTTGGATACCATCACAGAAGCCATCCAGCAACACTATCAAACCAAGACTTTACTCCCTTTTTTAGACTCCGGCCATGTTTTCTGCTTTCCCTCTCTGGCCCTCACTGCACTGTCCCCCTACCTTAAAGCCCCAGGCAGCAACTCAGTCAATCCTTTCTCCTCCACCCTCAGACCCAGAAGCATCCAGAAGGTCCAGAAGATGATCCCTGTGGAAGAAAGGCAGCTATTTCACTCCCTATTGCCTGCAGCGTGTTTCCTTCAGGAGTCGTGTGTGAGCACTGACCGCAGACCCGGACCCAAGATTGTGAGAACCCAAACGACGCACAAGTTGAGCCAAGGACATACACCCTAAGATTCCATAGCCCCTCAAAGCAGGACCACTGCTAAAGGGCTCTGTTTGGAGTCGGAAAACGGGCACCCTGTCACAGGAGCAAGACTCTGACCCTAGGATCCTAGTTTCAATGTGTGGTCACCACCAGACCCACAGGAGCTTCGAGACGGGAGATAACCCTGTTAACCCCGATTCCATTATTCCACATTATCTGGACCGTGAGCAATTGTTCTGCTATGGAAGCCAAATGAGCTAAGAGCTTTTATTGATCCTGTGCAAAAAACATTCCAAGATCTGGGTCTCCACCAATTTGCTGAGCCCTGCAGCCAATTCAGAAGACACAGTGCACAACACAGAATAAGAACTTCTGTTAAAATCAGGAGAATTTCTGGGTTATTTCCACTGTCTTTTCCCCTCCCAGAGTACATGTCCTTTATCAATGGTTCTTCTGTAGGGCCTGGACCCAGCTATATGGAGTTCCTGTCTTAGCCCAAGAGTTAACCACAGGCGTTCCTTCAATCTTTTTATTATTATCATTATTTTTAAGCAATTACTATGTATCAGGTACTTTAAGTACTAAATCATTTATTTCTTCCTCACACAATCCTATCAGGAAAGAAATGTTTTCTCCTTCCTCGGATGAGTTAGCAAAACCTTTAGTAACCAGCCCAGCCCAAACCTAGTAAGTTCAGTCTGACTTTGGTAGAATTTCACACCCAAACCTGCCGCCAAGAGGCCTTTTCTCGCTCCAGTATTAGTATAAAGCTAGGCCAAGAAATCTCAGGAAAGGGGACCAGCAGTTAGCGTAATGGCTATGTCGCTGGACTCCCACATAGTCGACCGCGGTTCGAGTCCCGGACCCGGCGGCTTAAACTCACGCCGGGCGCGTGTGCGTGCGTGCCCAAGATCCCGAGAGGAGAATGGAGGAGAAGGGATTGCGGCGTGGCCATCCTCCCTGGGGGGTGATTTCCTGCTTTCTGTCTCTCTGTCTCTCTCTGTCTGTCTGGCGAGCGCACGCGCCCTATAGCAAAAACCTCTCCAAAAAAAGAAAAAAAAAAAAAGAAAGAAAGAAATCTCAGGAAAGAGCTGAAATTAAATATGAATTGAAACTGATAACATAGATTTTTCTGGTTCTGACTTAGAAAGAAATGGAGTAAGTTCCGAGAACCAGGAAAGGGGGACGTTTCTGCCACGGCCACCTGCAATCTGTGTGATGACTGTTCTCTGCGCAAGACCACGGCGTCAGTGCGCCCACTTCAGGGCCCAATCTGGATACGTGGGAGATACAGATCCCATTTTTTAATCGAAATACACATACGTGATTCTTAATACACAGATACTGCAAGGAGAAATGACAGCCCTGCCCCAGCCCTCTGTATCCCTACTTTCTCCTGCCCAAATGAACTCTTTTATTTATTTACAGAATCATCTCAGCGTATCTAAATAGCATGTTTATGTGTTTGTTTTTACAATGTTAGGTATTATCCACTGACTTCCTACTATAGACTATGAGGATTCAGCTTTCTTTTACCACCATTCCGTCACCTCTCTTCCTACATCCTCCCCCACACAGTGACACCATTCTCTATCAGGTCAGCACTAGAAGTTACATTACTATGAACAGATAAATCACTGTTCACAGCTCAGCCGTGTGGGATTTTAGGATTACTTCCTTTTATATACGTTCTTCAGCTGTCATTTCTAGAGTCCTCTTTTGTTTGTGTGCTCAATTTTCTATTTACCTATTATTAATTCAGCTCTCACTTTCCAAAAAAATTATAAAATTCATTGGAATACTGCCAGGTACCATCATGTAATCAATCCCTCTTTCTTTTTTTCTTTTCTTTTTTTTTTTTTTTTTTTTTTGTTGTTGTTGTTGCTGTTGTTGTTGTTGTTGTTGTTTTTTTAAATGTTTGAAGATCTCCATTTTGGAAACATCTGTTCTCCTACTCCACCCTCAACTGCCTCAACTGGTTGTGCTCTGGGCTTAAAGGGAGATCTCTTTATTCTCTCTCAGTTTATTCCCTAGTTTTAGAGAAACATATGCACCTCAAACATATACTCCTCAAACAGGTTGTGCAAAAGGTAAAATAATAATAATCTCTCTCACACCCAAAAATGCTATTAACTCCATCCTCACCTTTAATTAATCATTTGTCTGGGACCAGCAAATTGCACAGAGGTTAAGGTAGTTGGATCCCAAGTGGCCAACTGCGCGATTTGAGTCCGTGACCCGTTAGGTGGAAAAACATGACAAGTGTGTGCCCAAAATCCCAGAAGGAGAATGGAGGAGAAGGGATTGTAGTGCAGCGATCCCCTCTGGAGGGTGCTTTCTCACCTTTCCTCTCTCTGTCCCTGGCAAGCACACACACCTTATAGCAAAAATTAAAAATAAACAAAAATAATTTGTCTGAATATAATTTCTTGGTTGGAAGTAATATTCTCTCAGAATGTTGAGGTATACGTTTATTGCGACCTACTTAGCTTTCAGTATTGTAGCAGTACTGAGAACTGCAGAGGTATCTGATTTCAGTCCGGACTTCTATTCTTTGATATAATCTGCTTGGGTATTTGGAGATTCTGTTTTCTGTGTTTTGTTTTTGACTTTGGTATTTTTGTTTTGTTGTTTTGTTTTTCCAAGTAGATGCTTTTCTTTGGTGCATATGTATGTGTGTGCTGTCCTTCAAGTCTCAATCTTTTTGTTTAGTTTTAATTGCTAGAAGCATGTATACTCACCAGACAGAGAGAGAGAGAAAGCACTCCCATGGAGAGGTCATACCACAACTTTTTTGACCCATCCTGTCAGGATCTGGAACATGCACATACACATGCCTAGCTTTTTTTTTTTTTTTTTTTCCTAGCTGCTATGGTGGGATTCGAACCATGGTCAGCCATGAAAGATCTAGCTCCCTTAACCCCTAGGCCACAGACCCAGCCTAAGATTGTTATCTTATATAAGGTAGTTTAATGAACTTTTTGATAAGGCAACATTTAAACAGAAATATAAAGAGATGCAATAAATAATAGAGATATATGAAAGAAGAGTATTCCAACCAGAAAGAACAGGAAGGCCAAAAGCTTTGAGATAAAAATATGCTTTATGTTTGATGTGCAAGCTTAGTGATGTAGAGTCGAATGAAAAACTAGAAAGAGTAGGAGATGAAGTCGTTGAGAGTCTGAATGTAGGTTCACGCAGGACATCCTAAGAACTCGGGCTTTGAGTAAAACAGAAAGCCTTAGTTGGTTTTTGAGCAGAAAAATGACATTATATTACATATTTTTAAATGATCATTCTGGTTGCTGTTCTGAGAATAGGCCATAGAGGGACAAGAACATAACCAGGAATTTCAGTTACGAAACTATTCTAAAAATTAAACATAGAGACATATCTGTCTTAGACCAGTGTGAATTTGGTGAATCTTGATTTATTTTGGAAGTCTAGCTCACATGGCTTGCTGACAGACTGGATGAGGCATGAGAGGAAGCGAATTTAGAACAACTCTGGCGTTGGAAGCCATAACAACTGGAAAGGTGACGTCGTTGTCTACTGAAATGGAGATGGCTATTTAGAGAGAAAAGCAGCAGTTCTTTCCAGATGTGTCATTTCGAAGATGCAAGCCCATTGAGTAGATAGACGGTTACATACACGAAGGCGGAGTTCAGAGTCTGGAATGGAGATACAGATTGAGGAGTGTCAGCATATGGATGGCGTGAGATCAGCAGCGGGTGAGGAGACAGAGATGCGGTCAAGTCCAAGGGCCGCTTCCTGGGACATTTCAAAATGAACAAGTGACGATGAACCAATGAAAGGAACCGAGAGCTACAAGCCAGTGTGAGAAGAGGACTAAAGGAAGTCATGTTCCAGAAGCCAAGAGAAAAAACTTTTTCAGGGGCGGTGGAGTGAGCAACTCTATCAGATGCTGCTGGTAAGTCAGGATAATGACTGAGATTTGACCATTGGATTTGGAATGAAAAGTTTATTAACAAGCCTGACAGGTGTAGTTTTGGTGGACTGACAGGAACAAAAGACTGATGAGAGTGGATTTAAATGAGAATAAGAGAAAAGGAATCGCAGGAAGCAAGTGTAGACAACTCCTTCAGGAGCAGAGGATGAGTCAGTAGCTAGGGGGGTAAATTAGGTCAGAAGAAGACGTGCACACACATGCGAGTGGATTCAGGTGGGGGACACGACAGTCACAGGGAGAGAAACAGGGTGATGAGGTGGAGATGAAGATGGAGATATATGCAGGTCGAAATGATCCAGTAGAGGAAGAATATTGGAAAGAGAAGGGAGACTTGCCGGAGTCATGTCCTTAACTAAGGGGGAATAACGTGCACACGCAAGTGGAGAGGGCAGTTCTAAACAGGAGCGGTAATTATTTATCAACCATAGTAACGTGAAGGTGGAATATGCAGTCACAGCCTGGAAACGTTAGAGATCTTGCTATGGCCTGAATGTTTACATCATCCCAAAGTTCATATGTTAAAAATCCTAACCCTCAATGCAGGTGTGGCCCTAGGGAAATGAAGACTCTGCCAGCATTAATGGGATTAGTACCCTTATAAAAGAGACCCTGGGGAGCCAGCTAGCCCTCCCACCAAATGAGGACACCTGGGAATTAGGAAGTGGACTTCCACCAGACACCAAACCTGCCAACACTTCGATCTTGGACTTCCCAGCCTCCAAAACTATGAGTGATACATTTCTATCACTTACAAGAAGCTCTTTTATGTTATTTTAATAGTCTAAAGACTGCTAAAACAAAAGGTGTAGAAGTTCTCTTCTAATTGACATCATCTTCTTAGGTAAGTGTGAAACATTAGCAACTCAAAGTGAGGGCGGGAAGAAGGTGTAAGAGGTTTGAAAAGAGAGAAAAAAGTGTGGACTAGTCATCTATATTAGATCTCAACCATTGTGGCCTATTATAATTAACTGCAATGTTTTTTTTTAAAAAGGTACTGGTGCCAGGTCCACCCCACAAAAACTCTGATTTCATTAGTTTTAGGTGGAACTCAGGCAGCAGTACATTCCCATAAGCTCCCCCAGGTAACACTAACGACAGCTAGAAAACCACTGGGCTAGGGAAATGAAGCAAGATGTCCTGACAACGCCAGGGTCCATTAGTAGTCGTGGTCACGAAGTAGACTAGGACAGTCAGGATGGCGACGTGCTTTGCTACAGTCACAGTCAGACGTGTGGAGAGGGCATGATATAAAGAGAGCCAGATTTAACCAGAGCTAAATGAGATGCTTATGAAGTATGCAACATGCCTGCATATGGTAAGAATTTAGTAAATGAAAGCTCCTATGTTTATTTTTATTACCAGCTAAGTGACACACACCATCCTTACAACAAATATATGAACCCCACCCCCCCCCCCCGTGCAACCAAGGCAACTCTCTTTTATCTGTGCTTGTTACACATGCCAGTCTGTCCTTCTAGACTGAGAGGTCCTCCAGAAAGAGGAGGACCAATTTATCTTCCTCTACACAGTACCTAGCAGACTGGCCCATCAGATGACCAATAACTGAAAACAACCGTTAAAGAGTGCTGTGATGTTAAAAATAGCCTCCATGTGTTAATCACCAATCCTGTGCCTAACACTAGGCTAAGCACTACATCTGATGTCCACACTGATGCTAGGAAGGAGGACTAGTACAGGTAAAGGTGAGAAATTGAGGATCAGATACGTTCAGTTCCCAAATTCGCACAGCTGAGATTTAAAACACATCTGGCGTGTAACTCAAGTCTGTCTGGCTGCAAGAGTGTGATTTTTTTTCCACGTGGATTCTAAAGAAGGTAATCCTGCAATTGGTAATGGAGAAAGCAGGGGGTTGTCTTGCAGCCTTCCCACTGTGAGTCACCCACACTAGCTAGGGAGACACAAGACTCTTCAAGTGCAAGAGCATTTCCCTGGGAGACACCTTTGGTCTATTTCCTCTGTGCCTATTCCTTTACTTCAAATTTATAACACAGAATAAGATGTTCATTGCAGAGAGCAAAAAAGGAGCCCTCTGGCAGGAAGCATTTTCTGGGATTTAGTCTTAACACTGTCATTAGCCACCTCCAGCTCAGGCCCTGGGCCAGCATCTTCCTAACACTGGACAACTGACAAAAGCAATCCCTTCAGTCTGCTCCCAGATAAGTGATTCAGCCTAACTGCCTTTGTCAGAGCTTCTTTCTACCTTCCTCCCTCTCCTGCCTCGGGCAAAATCAATCAAGGTCAAGGCAAGAGGAGCAAGGTCCCAAGACTGACCTCCTAGGGGGCTCAGGTCCATGGACTATTCCAGAGAATCTTGCTGCTTGATCATTCCCATGGCCAGAACTGGCAGGTAACAAGGACAGTCCAAAGGGGCAGGAGGGCCCACTACAGCTCCAAGGTTCCCCGTGGGCTGCTCGGTTCGCATTGCCTGCTCTCACACCTTGCTCTTACCTAGAGGCACCCACTCATGCTCAGTAGTGATCGGACGTGTTCTGATCCCAGTGGATAGCTGTGAGATCAGGAAGGCTGAGCATACTCCAGGAGGCTCTATGCTGAGCCAGGGCTATGCAGAGAACCCAGGTGTCATCTCACCATCCAGAAGGGCATGGTCTGGCATAGGCAGCTAACACCACGTAACACACAGTGTGGTGTGAGAAATGAAGGTCTTCTCTTCGTATTGTGGCCATGTACTTGAGGGGGCTCATCCTGACTTAAGAGGCTGGAGCTGCAGACAAGCGAAAAGGCCTGGTCTCGGAATACCGGAGACCAGTGGGATAAGGAAGGAAGAGATTTCTTCAGCAGTATGGAGTACCTCAGTTCTCTACACAACAGACCACACACAGAGGCACGGGCCCTTGGACCCCGAGGAGCACTTCAGGCCACATCCCAGAGCCTAGAACAATCTTGATACAACACTAGCTCAGTGCTGTGGTCTGGCTGCCGTCCTGCCCAGATGCATTTTGTCAGTAGCCCAACCTCTGAAGCCAAGGTTTCACTAGGTTCTCATCAGTACTTTCAGAGAATAAACTGCCCCTGAGTCCTCTGATAACCCTGTCCTTATTCCGGGCCACCAGCTCTACCAGACATGGCAGGGGCCTACTTGTCTGGCAGGTCTGACATCTCTTTCTGTAGCCTAACATGTTTGGAACACCCCCTGCACCCTCAAGGAGCTGTTGACAGCCATCTCGACCCAACTCTGGGCAGACATTCCCCAGCAGCCAGGAAGGCAGGCAGGGACAGTCTCTCACCAGCAATGGCAGAGCCAGCCCGACTGCCTGCCCCCAGACAGCCCCCAGCCGTGCTCTGAGTCCAGGAAACAAGCACCTGAGTCAGGGAAAGCACAGCGTCTTGCCTGTTGACCAAGGTGTTTGTTTTGTTTCAACCCTGCAGGGACCACATTGGTGACAGACACCTGTGGGCGCTGTAACAGATGCACACTCTCAGGAGAGCGGGGGTAGTGTCAGCAATAAAAACTCTTCTGTGTGGCTCTTTTATACTTGTTTATCTTTTCACATCTATGAGCTAATCTGAACATAACAAGTAATCCAAGGCTATGGAGTGGCCCCATTATTACTCTCTTTCACGGATACGGAAATTAGGGTGATGAGTAAAGCCTGAGGCCACGCAGCTGCTGGATGGGAGTCTGGACCGACATTTAGGTTCTTGTATTTAGCTAATAATTATCCTACTTCACATCCAACCCATATTTTATTTCATTTTATTTTATAAGTAAATATAGTTATGTAATTATATAAAATAAAGTTAAATAGATAATGGCTACAAATAAGATATATATATATGTATATATATTATATGTATACATATAATATATATACATATAATAGATATATATGTATATATATTATATATAATATATATAATATATATTATATATAATATATAATAATATATATTATAATATTAATATATATAATATTAATATATATAATATAATATATAATATTAATATATATTATAATATAATAATATTATATAATAATATATATAATATATATTATAATATATATTATATATAATATCTATTATATGTATATATATTATATGTATACATATAATATATATGCATATAATATATTTACTTATGAAATATTTACCTATCATTTTTTCATATTTATTTGTATTTTTATATGTTATGTTTCACAAAGGAGGCTAGTTCAGGTCTCTGTACAAATACGAATCATAGCACAGTAGAAAAATCACGGGCTTCAAAATGCAGGCCACTCAGCAGCTCTAATCACAGTGTCGCCACTGTGCAACTTGGGCAGATTAACCTGTCACTCTAAACTCAAACAGCAGGAACGCATTACACCCATTCTGTAGGGTTGGTGGGCAGCCTTGAGATCCCTGTGCCACTGTGTGTGGAGGGCACTGAATGAGCAGTCGCTACCCCGACACGCCACACTTCCAGTCCTCTGTGCTTGAGCTGCTACTGTTCCCTAGACCAGGAGTGTCCTTCCTCTCATTCTCAGCCCATCAGAACTCTTTCCATCCGCCATTCAGCTCACTCTTGTCTTCTCCATGAAACATTCCCCATCATGCTCTGGGCCCCACAACCAACTGTTCTGTTCAGCCCAGTGTTAGGCGTTCACATAACTGCTCACCAACTCCCCATGAAAAGATGTGGTATTGTTCATCTCTTTGTATCTCCCATTCTGTTCCTAAGAACTACTATTTATGAGGCTTTTTTAGAATAGCATCAGTGGTCTTATTCAAATTAAGACCAGTTTATTATTTTTTAAATGTTAATCAATACACAAAACTATATAAAGCTAAAAAATCACCCAAAATACCTTCATCCAAAAAAATAAAAAAATAGATGAATATCCTTCTTTGTATGTCTCTATATTTACAAATAGATGGAAATCTGAAAGATGGAAAGAAAGATGTGTGAAAGAAAAATGAATAGAGACTGCTTTATAAAATAGCTAGTTCTTGAGACAGCCAGTGGCATGGTGGTTATGGTGGTTGGATCCCACATGGCTGACTTTGCAGTTTGAGTCCTGGACCCGGTAGCTTGAAAAATATACTGGGTACATGTGTGTGCATGCCCAAAATACCAACAGGAAAATGGAAGAGAAGGGACTGTAGCGTGATCATTCCCACAAGGGGTGGTTTCTCACTTTCCCTTTCACGCTCTTTCTGTCTCTGGCAAGTACACACACTATAGGGGAGAAAAAAGCTACTTTTTTAAAATTTTATTTTATTTTAATTGTACAGAAAAATCAGAAGAACAGCTGGACTTCTAATAAAAATTAGCACGTAGCATCTCCACGTTTCCCCTCAGCTCTCTACTGCTGGTGTACTCTCTTCACTTCCTCACATTCTGTCGCTCAGCCTTAACTACCCACCCCTGCTCAGCTGTGCCTCCCAGTTTAGTGAATAAAGGGCTCACTTAACCATACTATCCTGAGTGTGTTCATTAATCTTTTTCTTTCTCTGTTTTTTATTTACATTTAATCATTATACAACTTCAGAGCACACCATAGAGTTTTTCAAAGCATACATATGTTGCATATCAATCAAATCAAAAATGTTACCATATACATCATCCTCAACAGATAACTTCCATTCTTGCATGTATTTTTTTTTTCCTGAGCCCCTCCATCCTACCCTACATATCCACTCCCTCCTCTACAGTCTCAGGTATCTACACTTGTTGTCTCTGCTGTTACAGCTTCCAATCATCATGTGATACAAAGTGGAAGAATATAGAAGATTTAACGCTAAGTGAAGCAAGCCAGACACTGAAAGATAAATCTCTTTTTCATCAAGTGGGTTTTCCCAAGAGAGGCCCATCCATGCTAAATTTTCTGAGTTCTTGCATATATGAGGATGCCTGCCTGATTGTACTTGCAGTGCAATTTAATTGAGTAGAAGAATCTTCAGTCCCACTATCTCTCTGCTCCCCAAACCCTGTAAACATTTCACTCAGTGGTTTCCCTGAACTGCAGCTCAAGGCTGAGGCCAGCATGAATTTCCCTAAGACAGAGCCTACTTGCTCTCAATTTCCACTTCAGTGACAGAAAGCATTCTCCATACCTGAGTTTTAAGACTCCATGTGACCACCCAGCTAGAGACTTTTTCTCAGTCTCCTCTGTGCCCATACGACTAAGTTATGGTCAACAGCACATGAGCAGAAGCGATGTGTGCCTCTGGGGTTTCCCGAAGTGCTTTTCCGAAGACTCACCCTTGTTCGACTTCTAGATCTCTGATTTGTTTGTGATTTTTTTCTCAGTATATGCTGTAATTTTCCTCAAGCCTTCCTACTCTATTAATAATTCAGTTTTTAATGGATTCTTTCCTGTTCCTTCAACAAATTCTGTGATGATATTGTTCGTATCCTCAATTCTTTTCCCTAGCTCACTGACTATTCGTTTTATGTCATTGTGTGGTTTCATCCTTTTGTCTTTGAGCTCTCCATTAGTTTTAAAAACTTTACTTTGAGGGAGACCAGCAGTTAGCGTAATGGCTATGTCACTGGACTCCCACATAGTCGACCGTGATTCGTGTCCAGGACCCAGTGGCTTAAAACTCACGCCAGGCGCGTGTGCGTGCGTACCCAAGATCCCCAGAGGAGAATGGAGGAGAAGGGACTGCAGCATGGCCATTCCCCCGGGGGGTGATTTCTCGCTTTCTGTCTCTCTGTCTCTCTCTGTCTGTCTGGCGAGTGCACGCAACCTATAGCAAAAACCTCTAAAATCAATCAATCAATCAATCAATCTCTACTTTGGATAAATGAATGAAAAAATGAACACTCCATACTGCCTCTCCTACCCAAGAGCCAACTCCAACCAAAACTAAAGCTTTTTTGTTTGTTTGTTTTTAACCTGTAAAAGCTTTCATTCAGAGAAACCCTTTAGGGACTGGAATGAGAACAGCCAGTATGGACTGGAGGAATCTGGGACAAGTGAGCCTTGAGCTGTCCCCTTGAGCATGAGTAAGATTTCAAAAAGTAGAAAGCATGATGCACGAATAAAGTTATTCTGTCTCATGAGACGCCTTTGACTTTTTCTCCATTCCCCTAAATAATTTCCAGGTTGTAATTAAGGAAAAAAGCAGAGGGTGATACAGGAAGTTTGCCTGCCACTGCTGGAGCTGTTGTATACACGTGTGTGCATATCTGCGATATGTGTTCTTTACGTAGGTTTTTCCAAGGCCTTGCACAATGCCTAGACTATAATCAGCATTCAATAAATATTTGATGAACAAATTAGCGTTGAATAAACTCTACAAGCACCAAAACTGTTGGGAAGCCTAGAAACACAGCTGCAAGCTAAGCCCTTAACAAAGTGGGTACCGAGTTTATTCAAGAGCTTGCATATGGTTGAGGTAGCCGAGCCATGGTACCCTCCCCCCCATCGGTGTCCACACTCACAAATGGAAGATTTATTCCCAACCTTAACTAGATCGTGAGTACAGGTATGTATCAAAGCTTTAATGGGAAAGCAAAAAAAAAAAAAAAAAAAGCAAAAAAAAAAAAGAGGTTTGAAAGAAACAGCTCTTACCAAGAAGGGAAGTGAGTTAATGTATTCTGACTCCAAAAGACATGCTATTCACACATTTGCAGAATAGGGCTAATGACACCAAGCAGCAGTTCTTGCTATGAGGACTGGATGGGATACACATAGTGCCCAGTGAGGGTCAGCCATCCAGCAACAGCCCAGGAGACGGTAAACGTTGCCACGTCTCCCTTTCCACACTCAGCTGAGACTTAAGTCAAAAGGCTTCTCCTCACCCACAGGAAAGAGATGAGCACTAGCCATGTTGGGTGCTCTCCCTTCAGCTTGAGGACCTTGGACAGGCTGCAAGGGCAGAGGTTTCTAAAATTAAAGCTGGATGATGTCACAGCACTGTATTTAAGGAAGACTCCACCAATCAGGCAATGGATGAGATTTAGAAAGACCATCACGAAAAAAATTCATAACCACTCTTCTGGGACACGTAGTCCTTTTCCAGTTGCCAGGCTTCCTGTTCATCTACAGGGTATGTGATATATTTATTCCTGTGGAAATAATTTATGAATGTAAGATCAAGTGAAGCTGAAGTCAAGGACAGAACAGAGAGAGGACTGCCAAGATCCAAGGGAAACAACGTTTGAACCTCATTGAAGGCTTCCACTTTACCCCACCTCTTCAGAGCAGGGGAGATCTGCTCTCATCACTCTGTTCTAACTGTTCCCCTCAATCTTACTTTGCCTCTTTCTGCTTCTTGCCCCATAGTCACAGACCCTCAAAGTTGTAAAGAGCTTTAGTGGACAGTTAGGTCAACCCCTCTGCAAAAGCAGAAGTCCTCTGAGGGCCAGCAAGTTTACTTCCAGCTTTTGCTTGGATACCCCCTTGACAGGGAGTTCACTGCCTTCTAACAGCTTGTTCCATGGTTGGGCAGCTCAGTTATACAAGTTCTTTTTATCCGCCTTCTTGCAACTCTTTCTCCTTTTACTTTCCACCCACAAAGTGCTTCTCCCCTTTACAGCAGCCACTTCATCTGATTCTAATCCTTCTCCCGCAAGAAAAGGTGCCTCTTACTTTTATCTCCAACAGGTTCGAAAGCCCCATTTTCCATATGAATTCCATCTATAATTTGATGTTCTAAACTTCTGTCTTCCAACAGCCCCTTTCTAGATTCACTTTATTACTGCCTGAATGGGACTCAGGAAACAAAACACTCTAAATGGGTCTGAACCACCAGAGAGGAGAGAGTGAAACCGTTCTAGTCCCTCCTCCAGAGCCCTAGACCAAACACTCCCTGTCTCCTTCACGTCTCTCTCCTGTCACTGAGTGCCAGTCCTCCCACAAGGTCCTCAGTCCTGACCCTGGGAACAGAAAGGAACTTGTAAGGCCCAGGGATTGTGGGAGGAGGAAGAGCACGTGAGGATGCAGCTCAGTTTTTGCACATGCGGCTAAGGGCACCTGACCGGGCAGACTGTCTCCTAAAATAACCTCCCTTCCAAACAGTCAGCCTCTGGTAGCTTCCCAAGAGCCAGTCACTTCAGCTTTCCAAAACACAATCCTCAGTTTCCCTGTGCCACTCTCTTACCACCTTCCCAGAGTTTGATAGGCTAGCTTTGTTTAACCCACTGACATTTACAATCATCTTTCCTTGTGATCAGCTCTAAATACTTAAAGATATTTCTATGTACATAGATAGCTTCCATCAAAAGAAGGCTGGTCATGTAAACAGACTCAAAATATAAAAAATACAAGGGACCAGCAGTTAGCGTAATGGCTATGTCGCTGGACTCCCACCTAGTCGACTGCAATTCGCCTCCCAGACCCAGTGGCTTAAAACTCACGCTGGGCTCTTGTGCGTGCGTGCCCAAGATCCCAAGAGGAGAACAGAGGAGAAGGGATTGTGGCGTGGCCATCCCCCCGGGGGGTTTTCTCGCTTTCTGTCTCTCTGTCTCTCTCTGTTTGGCGAGCACACACGCCCTATAGCAAAAACCTCTCCAAAAAAAAATTTTATATATATATACATACACACACACATACATACATACATATATATGTATAAAATACAGAATGCAATGCATTCCTGATCTGGAAAGACCGCCAAGACTTAAAGTGGAAACAGCAAGTGTGTAAGTGGAAGGTACCATGCAATCCATTTTACATTTGTATGCATTCACGGTTGTACATATGTAAGTGTATTTGAATGTAACCATGACAACATACACAAAGGAGGAGGGAAGTACTCACATCAACGTGTAAACAGTACTGAATTCAGAAAGAAGTGGGACAGGAGAGGATTGACAACGTGAGGGGTTAATTTTTTACTTGATTTGCATATTCTAAAAGAAAACATTTCATTTATTACTTCTGTAACAAAGTCTCTCAACTTTACATGTACCTTTCTTTTTTTGCAAGTTTATTTATTTCTCCCATGAGCAAGAGAGACAAGGAGAGACAGAGAAACAGGAACGCCCAACAAAGGCTTCACATTACAAACCACCCCCAGCCCCAGCCAACCTGCATCACAGGCACACATGATTCTGGCATGTTCAGGGAGATAACAGGATGCAAACCTGGAACCTTCCCATGTGGGTCAGCCATGTAGCATATAACCACTGTGCCACCATCCAGCCCCTCCACATATCTTTCATTTGATGATATCAGAGCTAGAAGGAGCTGGGGAAGGCTAAGACTCTGGTCCTTGAGGTGGCAAGCCCAGGGTGGCATGCCTCTTGCCCAAAGCTACACAGCTAGCTAGTGACACGCAGAGGACACAGGTCATGGTCTTGGCCTTGAAATAATGGGAGTCCCAGTGAATTAAAGAGTGGACTTTGGGGCCAGCTGGTTGCGTGGTAGTTAAGATGTGGGACTCCCATGTGGCCAAATGTGGTTCAAGCCCTGGACCTAGTGGCTTGAAAATAACGCTAGGCACAAGTGTAGTGTGCCCAAAATCCTGAGAGGAGAATAAAGAAGGGATTGTGGTGTGACCATCCACCCTGATGCAAAAGGGGTGCTTTCTCACTTTTCCTCTCTGTCTCTCTCTGATGAGTATACAAGCCCTATGTCAAACCCTAAGGGGGGGGGGGGGGGGGTACTTTAATTTGATTACTAAATCAGATCAAGCTTCCTCTTTAGAGTAAAAATTTCCCACTTGGGGGGCCAGCAGATGGTGTGGTGGCTAAGGGTGCTGGACTCCCACATGGCCAACAGTGGTTCGAGTACCTGACCTGGCTGCTTGTTTTCTCACTTTCTCTCTCTCTCTCTCACTTTGTCCCTCTCTGGTCAAATTAAAATAAATAAATAAAGATAAATAAAATAATTCTTAAAAATAAATTCCCACTTGGGTGTAACAGTGAGTTAGAAGAGACCGAGGCTCATCAAGGACAAAGGTGGAAAGGTAAGCCTATCTCTTCCCATACAAGAAAGAGCCTCAGAGAGGGCCAGTTACCAGGGCATGGCTGGCAGGGCCAGAACTCTTTCTGGTCCCCTTTGCCCTCATCTGTAAAGCAAAGGGAAGGAGTTCCATGAGAAAGGAATGGGAAGGAGATTGTAAGCAAGGGGTGCTCTCCCCGCGAGGTTCTCGTCTGAGCAATCGTCTCCAGTAGGACAGACTAGCAGCGACATTCCCTAATGGCGGTCACTCTGGGGCCGAAACTCCACATGGAAACAGCTGCTTGGGGAAGAAAGGCTGGGCTCAGGTCCGATTTAGGATCCATTCATATTGAGCTCCTTGGGCTGCCACATAGATTCATAGATGATCTCATTCAGTACTCGACAAATTTTCATAAATATGCTCTAGAAAGGTCAAGACATTTGCCAAAAGCGTACAACTGGTAAGCAGTTCAAATCAGGTCCCCTCCCTGACTTTAAACTCAGCATTCCTCTGCCTTGGGTCTTTGGGACATGGTGGTGTCTCCTTACTTGAACTTGATAAAGCTTACGAAGTTTCTGGGTTGGTGCTCTCTCTCTCTTCCTCAGTATGCACACAGATAAACACACATGATCCCCTAACTGGGATAGCGATCAGGCTTCGAGTCAGCCCAGCTGGGTGCCTCGAATATGCACCATGTGACTCAGTGACATGTTTATGGCTAGGCTGGTAAGACGTCTGGGATCTGCTTCAAAGTAGCCTGGCTTTGAGGACAGAGTTATAGCTCAGGCATGAGTTTTGATAACAGTTGAAGCCAGGTGATGTGACGTGAGTTCACCGCACCCTCCTGTCTACTTGGGTTTGCTTAAAAGGTCTCATAAAAAAAGAAAAGACTTTTAATGTGACTGATCGTTTCTCTCTCTTTTTGTCAACTGACAGGAGGTTCCATTTTAATTAACTTTCTGCTCCACTCAGCACAAAAAGCAACGCAAGGGCCTGCTGCCATGGTAAGAAAAAATATTAGGACTAAAAGCTTGTGCAGCTTGTGAAAACCCCAGTTATAACAGTAACAGGTATCATTTACCGCGTGCGCCCTGTAGACCTGGCACTGTACTGTATCTTTTCCCTGTAACTTCATCTCAGCCTTACATTTGCCCCATGGATAAGCTCTGTTACCTCCACTGCACCCATACCTCGAGCTTGTCCAATGTGACCCAGGCGCTAAGTGACAAGCAAGAATTCCATCCTGAATTGCTTGTGGTTCTCATTTCTACCATTCCCACAATACGTGATCCCTGGTTATGTTAAGACTTTATACATAAATGGGCTAATCCTATGATGCTTTTTAAATGATTATGTCCTTTCAAGTATGATCCAGTAATTCCAACTCTAGGACTCCATCTAAGGAAATTATCGGGAAAAGGAAGAGAAATTTTATTCACAGGGACCAGCAGTTAGCGTAATGGCTATGTCGCTGGATTCCCACGTAGTCGACCGCGGTTCGAGTCCCGGACCCGGCGGCTTAAACTCACGCCGGGCGCGTGTGCGTGCGTGCCCAAGATCCCGAGAGGAGAATGGAGGAGAAGGGATTGCGGTGTGGCCATCCCCCCTGGGGGGGTGATTTCTCGCTTTCTGTCTCTCTGTCTCTCTCTGTCTGTCTGGCGAGCGCACGCGCCCTATAGCAAAAACCTCTCCAAAAAAAAGAAAAAAAAAAAAAGAAATTTTATTCACAGACATATTAATCACAGTGTCAACCACAATAGGGGAAATTTAGAAACGCCTGCCCTACCCAGTTGCGGTCCTCATCCAGGAAGCCCTCCCCACGACTCCAGTCTAAAGTAGAAGTCCCTTCCCTGTGGCTGCATAGAGCCCTGGGCTAGCCCTTTGTTATCCCCACCTCTGATTTCGGACTGTAAGCTTCTTAAAAGCTCTGCTTGAGCCAGCAGGTGGTTGGTAAAGGCACTTGACTCCCATGTGGCTGACCACAGTTCAAGTCCCAGACCTGGCGGCTTGCTTTCTTACTTTCTCTCTTTCTCTCTCTTTTGGTGTCTCTCTCAGGTGAGCACATATGCCCTACAGGAAAATTTTTAAATTGTCTAATAATAATAATTAATTAATTAAATAATTCCTTAAAATTAAAAAACGCTCTTCTTATTCATCCTTGCTTTAGAGTGCATACTCAAATATGGGACTAGTTCATCTGTGGCCCAGGAGTTGCTCACTTAGCATAAATGGAAACTGAAAACGAGAGCATGAAAGCTGTCGTAGGTCACCAGGGCAAAACTGGAACTCAAGACGCTCAAGGCTCTTCTCCTTCCACAGGACGGCTGGTACCTTCAGGCTTCTAAGAAAGGGATGGCTGACATTTGAACACAGGAGCCAGAGGTGGGAGAGACAGAGGAAGCCAGAGGCTCCTTTCTTCACAGGCGTTCACTGCGAAGGTTGCGAAGTGGTCAGTCCACGGGACCACAGGGCCTGCTGCTGCTGAGCAGCTGATGGGGGTGAGGAGTGAAAGCCGCAGCTTTAAAGCAGACGCCAACTTTGAAATGCATACGTAAGGTTACGCAAGGAAGGCAAGAGATAGAATTGTACCTACAATATGTGCTTAATTGTTCAGAGAAAACAAGTCTATTTTTTAAAAGACCAGAAACAAATTGCCAAATGTAAACAGTGGTTATCTTTGAACAGTGGAATTTTTTTCTGTTTCTCTGTACATTTTTGTGCTTCCCGAACTGTCCTCGATAGACATACTTGATTTTTATCATTACAGCAATGTTTAAACATTTTCATCGTCACACTGATTTGAAGGCTAACTTAACCTTTCCAGTAATTACTTAGAAAATCCCCCCAGTATTTTAACACATAAAACTACATTGCTTATTACGTTACTCTCACAGCTAAGCCTGTAAGCAGCACTGGGCTGTTAAGAAAGTCACAATACATTTTTTTCATAGAAAAACGTGAAAACTATGTCATGACTTTCCCGACAACCTAACACATCTGTCAGAGTCAGAATACCACTGTGTAATTGGGCTGGCCGGTGGTGTGGTGGTTAAGGGTGCTGGACTCCCACGTGGGCGACCGCGGTTTGAGTCCCGGACCCGGTGACTTGTTTTCTCACTCTCCCTCTCTCTCCTCTCTCTTACTCTGTCCTTTTCTGGTTAAATTTAAGTACATAAATAAATAAGTAAATAAAGTCAAATGAAATCATTCTTTAAAAAATTATTAAAAAAAAAGAATATCATTGTGTAATTTAAGTAGATATGCAGACAAGCAAGAAAAGGGTTTTTTTTTTCCCTGCTCCATTCTCATTGAACAAATCACTATCACCAGATCTGAGCAAACAGCTCCCTGTCCAAATTCTAAGGAGGTAATACTCCAGACAATTACCGTGCCGTTCATGAATGAGTTACTCCCGACATTCTTTATACAAGCACATCCTCACATTTCTGACGAACCACATTCTCTGTGAAGCCTCCCTTCTTTTCCCTTCTTTCCATCTCTCATTTACCAGCGGTTCTTGTCTTTACTCTGGAAGGGAAAGGGACCACCAGGGAGCAACACTGAGAGAAATTAAATCTATTTTCTCTAGGCTCCTGAGCATGATTTCTAAGGGAGGTAGAAATGTGTTCTGATCAAGGCCGGTAGCACTAGATGGGGCTTCCCAAAAAAACTCCAAGTCCCTCAGGGCAAAGAATGGATCTTTTTTTTTTTTTTTTTTTTTTTTTTGTCCTAAGGAAGCAGAATTGATTTTTATTTCAGCAGCGACCCCCCTCTCTTTCCTGGGAGTACATTTTGGCTGTGATTCTTTTATTATTAATACTATTATGATTATTTTATACGTTCAATCACTACACCTCATTTAACTTGTAGAGAAAGAATGGGTCTTCTTATTCTTTGTAATCCCAGGTTGAGCACAACTCCCCCTGACACCAGCTCACGACCTGTTTGTTAGGAAATACAGAATGAATACATGGAATGACTACAGGGTGTACTCAGGCATGAAAGTTGTAGTTTCATTTTTATTTGTTTTCCATTAGGTCTGTTTACCTTCAAGTCACACCAATTTCACAACGACAGCAAAGCCTCCTCTATAGTTCGGCAGATAGTCACACTTCTTTGTGACTCAGTGGGCCCTCCCAGTCCCAGCACACAGTCTCCCCTGGGGGTTCTTCTCCCACCTTCTTCACACTTTACAGCTGACCCTGCACACTGTCATGGACTTACCCGACAACCTCAGGAGTGGAAGTAGCTGCTGGTTCCACAGTCACACGGGAGAAGGAAGGATGACCCAAACCCTCTAAGGGGCTTGGGAAGGGGAAGGGAGGCTGTCACTCTAAGGCCTGGGCATCGTCCACTGTCCTGAAACAGCCTGCCTGGAGACTGGGCAGGGAGGACTCTGTACAAAGGACTCTGGGGTCCAGGCAGTTAAGCAGAGTAGCTAGGCTGAGTGTCTCCTTTGACTTCTCACTGCCCTTTTGTCCTATGGTTATAGTTAAAGTCACTCCCTCCCTAGGAAAGCACTGCACAGAAAGGTGTGGAAGTGCCCAGCATAAGTGTAAAAAGTGAACCCCTTGTAAATGCCAAGGAAGACTGGTCCCCTGATGACAGTGGCAATACTCTTCCACACCTACCACTGGGATCCATGGCTCTATTGAAATCCTTAGGGGCTTCATTCTCTGACTTCCAGGGTGTTGTCAAAACAACCATCGTAACTTTGACTTTACTCTGGGGTACCAACCACAACTTGTTTGATGCAACACTCTCCCTTTTACGCAAAAAGAGGCACTAGACGTAGGCTGTGCCTTGCTGGGTGTCCTTGGGCAAATAAGGTCTCTTCTGGGCTTTGGTTTTCCAGTTGAAAAAGAAAAGGATCCAGCCAGATAATTTCTGAGGTTCCTCGCAGGGTTAGCATCCTGATGAGAAAACGGTACCCTAGTGCCAAATGAAATTACTATGACGGCCAAACGCCCTGGAAATGGAAAGGGATAAGCCTCGCTGGGAGATAACAAGGCCAGGGCCAAACAACAGGCTAACGGGGGAAACCCAGCCTCGCAGGGATTTTGGTTTTCCAGCTTATCTGCCAAGTACCAAAATAAGCAGCTATTTCAATGGGACTCTAAAAACAATAATAAATTAAGTAAAATCAGTGAAAACAAGGCTTTGTTCTCCCACAAGTGGCTTAGAAGTAGCCGCTAAGAGGCACCTCCCAGTGGAGCGGATGTCTACGGCTCATGCTTTTGCCCACACAAAGGCCGCCTGGCACAGGGATGTGAGGCAAAACGGCGAAGTCCCGGCAGCTGGCCCTACTCCAACTTGGGAGAAAGGGGGCCGCCAGGAAGGAAAATAACTAAGCTTATGAAAGGCTAGAAGGAGAGTACGCAGTGACTGAATCTATCTTTTCTAACAGAGTAAAGAACTCTTGAGAAGGATAATGGAAGGGTGCAACTTTCAATTTGAATTACTTTCTTTGTTTAACTCTATTCTGCCTAAGACTACTGCCTTTTGAGCCAACCGCAGAATGGAAGAATCCCCGTTTGCAAGAGCAGTGCAGCGTGGGGCGTGGGGGACCACAGTTCCTCTGCTCGGTTCCTGATTTCACCCTCTTTAAACTTGGACAAGAGGCTAAACCCTTAGGCCAGAGCTTCCTGCCTGTAAAACACGCATGTTCACTAGATGCTCTCCAGACCCTTTCAGTAAGGGTGGCTTGGGGTTGGAGGCTCCCCTCTGGTCCCCAGGGGCAGCCAAGGCGAATCAGGTACACAGCCAAGGCCGCTGCACCTCCATTCCTGCCCGCACTAGGCACTTCTGCAACCTTAACTAAGCCTTACTTCCTGCACCCACACTGCCGCCTAAGAGGCCAACTCCTACCAAAGCATCTCATTGCGCCAGACTCACTCTGATTAAGTAAAATCTGCAAAACGGAGCTAAGCATATTTAAGTGAAGAAAAGGCAAAACAAACGGTTTTTTCCGGATGTTGGAATTTCTTCCCCCCAAAAAATAAGACTAAAAGACTAAAAGGCCGGGGCTGACCTCTCGTGAAAACAGTTAACAAGCCAGAAGGAGCCAGTGATATCCAGGGTGTCTAGGTGCACCGACTACGAAGAAAAGCGCAAGTGACCCGAGACCGCGCTGCGCGATCTTTAGCCGGACTGTTCTCCCCGCAGGCGGGGGAGGCGCTCGCGCTCTCTCCTCAGTGCGGGGACAATGGTGCTTCTGGCATGGCTCTTTTTGGGGAAGGAGAGCGATAGACCCACAGTTCAACCTACATCTCTAAGAAGCTTGGGCGAGGTGGAGGCGAAGGGTGTCCCTTCACCCCAAAGAAAGTCCCACGGCCGGGGTCGGACTCGACCCAGGGGAACGTGTGCGTAGCTGTTTCTCATTTCGTTTTCTCCCGGTTAGTCTGGCAGTTTATTCCGATGCCCAAACGATACCCTTTACACACCTCTCGCCCTGCTCCCGCCAGCGACGCCTCCCGTGCCGCCTCCCCCCTGCGGCCGAGACCGCGGCCTGACGCTCGGCCCCGCGGGGTTGCGAAGCGCCGGGCCCTTGGGCGGGGCGCACGTGGGTTTGTTGTGGTGCCTCCGTCACCTCCCCCGCCGCCGGCCCGCGTCCCGATCCGTAAACCCGACTGGCGGGTCCCAAGCCAGCGGACTGCACGGCGCTCCCTCCCACCGCCCGTGCCACGGAGAGAGCGGGCTGCGGGGGCCGCGCACACGGGCGTCGGGGGGCTCGGGGGCCCGGCGAAAGCCTGCGCCGCCCATCCGCCCGGACACACAGACAACCCCAGCAGCCGGCGGCTGAGGCGGCGCTGGAGACTGACTCCCGGCGCCCTAGACGCGCCCCCCGCCCCGCAGCTCCCCTCCTCTCCAGCGCCCCTCGGCACCACTCCCCCGGGGGCCCGGCCGCGCCGCCTCCGCCGCACCCGCTACTCACTCGCTGCGCTCTCGGCCGCGGACGCTGCGGCTGCTCGGCGGGCTCGGGCGGCTCCCAGCTCGGCGCCCACGCGGGCCGGCAGCCGGCTCCCTTTGTTAGCGCCGGGCAAAGCTCCAGGCGTCTCTCCTGGCCCGGCCCTGCCAGGACTCCCCTCCCCCAGGTGTCTCCAGCCTCGGTGCTCGGCGGGGACAGCACAACCGGGGAACTGGAAGCTCCACGAGGGAGTCCCGGGAGGAGGGATGCACCGGGGATGCAGGGTGGAGGGGACCGGGAAGGAGGGAAGAAGAATGTAGCGGAGGGGCGGGGAGGAAGCACCCGTCTCCGTTACGCAAATAGAGTCGCGAAGACTGTGTGAGTCCCGTGGCCACACTGCGCCCCAAACTGGCCTGGCCCGGAGGAGGTCGCTAGCGAGCGGGCTCCGGGGTAAGAGTGCAGGTCAGGGCGCCTGGTGAGGCTGGGACCCGCCCTCCGGGCTAGGAGGGCGGGCCGAAGAGCGAGGGGGAGGGGCAACGCTGCGGGCCGAGGACCACCGCCCCCACCCCCCAACGCTGCCCCCACCCGCTACCTCGCAGGTCCAGGAGGGTTGAACCCAGCCCTGTCCGGCGTTTTGTCCTAACAAGCTGGCACTGTATTTCCTGCCTCACTGACTACGTCACCCTGATCAAGTCACTTAACCTCGCTGATGACTCGCATCTTCTTATGTACAATACAAAGGAACAGCATCTGTTCCACAGGGTTTGGCGACAACCTTCTAACATCGGGCGGTGGCGCGCAGCAGGCGTTCTCAGTCACACACCTAAGGGGAAGGGGTGTCCTGGACTTCAGGTAGGCTGGTGAAGGAAGCCCGGTTCCTTCTTCCACGAAAGGCAAGAGGAAACCCCAGACCTCGCAGCATACTGACCATCCCTGGTGGCACCGAGGCCACTTCCCTAACACAGAAAAACACCAGACTGGAGGGCTGGAGGCAGCTTTTAGGTCACCATTCCAGTGTCCCAAGAGCCAGAGAAAGAACGTGACTAGCAGAGGCAATACTCATATTCCAAATGCCTAGGAGCCCTCACCCTCTGGGCACCCAGCTGTCTGCTGGGAGGGAGGTGGGGAGGGGAGGGAGGGACAGAGTCGGAGGGGAGGTTTCTTTCTAACGCCCTCCCCTGCATCCTTCTCCAAACGCTGATTCCTCCTTCCCCTGATCCTGGCTCCCTCCATTAACACTAACCTCTCCCTGCTGTTCTGGAGCCCTCATAGCTCAGTACAAAGAGCTCTGGTTGGAGAGGATGCCAGCCAGAGTTCAAATTTCATTGAGCAGCCAGCTGTGCACTCTTGGCCAAATTTCGTGCCTCTCTGAGCTTCCCTTCCTTTCCTTTTCTGCAAAACAGAGATATTAAGGACGGTATTGTTTCCGGATTATGTGAAATGATCTGTGTGAAGGTGCTCTTAACAGTAAAGGGTATGAATGAATGAATGGCAAACTAAGACGCTACTACTTCTGAAAGAATGCTACATGAAAAGTTCTAGACTTTTTTCTGAAAACATTAACTGAAGCCTCTGGAAGATTTTGCGCAGTGGCATGACATGCATCTTTGTGTTTTACACTGATTCCTCTGGCCCCATATGGAGAAGGAATGGCGGGAGCAGAGGCTGCAAACCAGGCTGTGAGCTCGGACTGACCTCAGTAGAGAAGTAATAAGAGCCTGAGCTCTGGCCGTGTCGGGGGAAATGGGGTAAAGGGCATTTAAGTAACAGCTACCATTTGGAGAACCCAAACACTTGTTAGTCTGCTGACTTCTCGTCATAACACAGGTGGTGATCTTAGTTCCATTTATGAATGAGGACATTGAACTCCTTTAGGAAGTGGAGATGCCAGAATTTGAACCCTCTTCCAAGTTCATTGACAGCCTTAATCATTTCTTTCAACAGAACTTTGGTGTCGACACCACTTAGGAACTAAGAACAGAAAGAAGAGAGTCCTCAGTCTTCACTCCAGTTCTTTTTTTCTGGAAGAACACCAACCACATCATGGAGAAAAGAAAAGGCTCACTCTGGATTCTTGGCTTGCAGGACTGGGATTACCACAGGTGATACGACAAGGCCCAGGAGTTCCCAGAGCTCTGAGGCGGATGAGCAGGCAAGTCCAGGCTTCCTGGCAAATTCCAGTGTGGAAGTAAGTGTGGAACCATCAAGGCTCTCTCATCACTGGGGCCTTGTGACCTCAAAGAGGCTTAGTCATTAGCTGGGGACAGTTCTGTCCTCCCCAGCCTGTCTGAGGATTCCCCACCTATTGTCCCTGGGGTCCCTGCCTTGACGGGTTAAGGCGGGAACCAGGAGTACAGATAGCTGCTCTCTGGGCATTATCTCAGCTCTGCAGCCTCCACACCCAACCTCTTGCTATGGCCTAAATGTCTGTGCTCCCCCAAAATGCATACATTGAAATCCTACCCCTCAAGGTGATGATATTAGGAGGGGGGTTTTCGGGAGGGTGGGATATTTGGGACACAGCTGTAACTGGCTCCTCAAGAGGTGATGGATCCCACACTGGGAACCAAGGTCTGAATTCCCAGCCCAAGTGACCTGAAATATGCTGGGCATGCATACAGGTGTTCAAAACCCAACAGGCTGGAGAGCTGGAGGAAGGCAAGCCCAGTGGGACTAGATGCTGAGGGGGGTGCTTCTCTCTCTCTCTCTCTCTCTCTCTCTCTCTCTCTTGCATGCATGTGTGCATGCATATAGTCTATCATAAATTTTTAAATTTTTTTAAGGAGAAAGAGAGATCTGAGAGAACTAGCCAGCCCCTAGCTCTAGTGAGGATGCAGCTAAAAGACACCATTTATGAATGAGAGAGTGAGTCCTCGCCTGACCTCAAGTCTGCCAGGACCTGGGTCTTGGACTTACCAGTCTTCAGAACTGTGAACAATACGTTTCTGTTGTTTGTAAGCTACTCATTTTATGGTATTTCTGTTGGAGCAGCCCTATGCACTAAAACATTTGACCTTCCCTCATCCCCAACCTCAACCTCAGCCAATGCATATCTTAGGCAATGCCTTCCTCAGTCATCGTTTTTGGCAGTGTACTGACTAATACAAATGATGCTCTGCTTTATAATATTCATTCACGACAATTCACCTGCAAACAATACGTTCAGAGTAATTTTGAATTGGAGGTGGGGTTAGTACACAATCTTGTGGGGGAGAAAAGAGGAGGCAGACAGTTGAAAATTTCCACCCAAATCTTTCTTTCTCAATCAAGTACAGATACTCATTGAAACCTTTAAATAGACTTCCCAGCCCTCTGCACGCCTCCAGCACATATTGTCCAATGTGAGGGCAGGCTCAGGGGCCTGAAGGAACTGTGGTCTGCCTACACCCCCTGTCTTGGCCCTCGGTGCTGGCAGCTTTAAGGATGAAGCACACGACTCAGTCTGTAGAAGCCAGGTGAGCAAATAGAAATAGAATAATGGCATCTCTATATTAAGCACTCGGGGACGGCTCCCACTGGTTGCCGTGAAGCGGACCTGCACAGATGGGCCAGTGGAGCATGAAGTGGGGGCAGGGGAGAAGAGCACTCGAAGGCGGAAGCTGGAAACTAGAACCGGGTCTCTAGGGAGGACTGCAGTCACAAGACGGGAAATGGATGGCCCCACAGACCCCAGGACAGCAAGCTGGCTCCAGAACACTGAAGGAAGCATGGGCATGGTATGGGCATGGTGTGATGAGGATAGGTAAGAGAAAGAGACACATCACCCAGGCACGTGAGTAGTCGGATTGCGCTTCACTCAGCCAACATCAGTGTCCAGCTGAGACAGGAGGGGCCTTCCAAACATCCAAAGTGACAGACAAGAAGCGGCTGAGAGACTGGGTCTGAACCAGTGGAAACCAAGATGGCACCTGGAATGACCACTGCCTAACCTCCAGACTCATCACGGCCTCAGTGTACGTCATTAGCATGCTCAGTGACACTCCTATCTGCACCTTGACAGTTTAGAATAACAAGGGTAATGACAGGACCTATCCTTATAAGTCCTTTTATCTTTCCTGCCAGATAACAGCTCTCCCCTCCACTCAGAGGGAGGAATGAAACCATACATCCTGCATGTGGGTGCTTCACCTCTGGAGCAGTCCACGCTGTCCACTTTCTTTAATAAACTTTCACTCTCCTTAGAGACTAGCACTTGAATTCTTTCCTGAGTGAAGCTAAGGACCCTCACATGCCTGTCGGAGACCCCCACAGGTTGAGTCTCCCTGGCAACACAACCCCGTGCTAGGGCCCTGGGGAGACAGGAGAAGAAATCGAGCCTCCATTCTCAAATCACTTATATTTTACCTAAATATCTCTTGATTTATAAGAGTAACTGCCATGTAGTGAACATCGCCTGTGTCAGGCAGTTTGTGTGAATGTTCTCATTTAATCCTCACTTGAAGGAGAGGGTATTATTCTTAGAGCCCTAGCCATCTTTTTGTTGTTGTTGTTTCGTCAGAGAGATCTTTGCTATAGGATCCATGTGCTCCCCAAAGAAGCAGAGAGACAAAAAGCAAGAAAACACCCTTCGGGGGGATGGCCACACTGTAATCCCTTCTCCTCTATTCTCCTCTTGGGATTTTGGGCATGTTTGCACACATGCCTGGCATGAGGTTTAAGCCACCAGGTCCAGGACTTGAACCACAATCAACTACTTGAGAGTCCAGCGATGTAACCATTACACCATCTGCTCATCCCAAACCCAGCCATTTTAAGCTAGTCTCCCTGTTCTTGCCGAAGGCCAATCTTGGCATGAAATTAATGCATGGGAGAGGGGGGAAAAGAGGATGACTATGAATCTGATTCCAAGGACATTTAAAAAAAAAGTCTTCACTGAAGTTTTCTTAAGAGGACAAAATGGTGTTGCATTAAACCTCCTAAAACTTCCAGACACCTGCTTAGGACATGTCTTCCTCCCAAGTTCTATTCCTTAAAACTACCTCAGGCAGTCAGCTTTCCAGGTTTCTGCCCCTCTGTCTTCAACATCCCTAATCCTCCCCGTCTCCAGAGTCTTTACTTCTGCATGTTAATTTTATTTTATTCACTTATTCTTAAAGTTTATTTATTTATTTTTTCCATGACAGTTCAAGACAGGGAGCAAGAGAGATAGGCACCCCCCCAGCAGTCTTACCTATGTGACCCACCCCATTTCTGAATGGTAGGTATACTCCCAGCATGCTCTGGGAGGACCTCAGATGAAGGCTCAGGACCTTGACCATGTGGGAGTGGGTCCAGTTGCATCACCATGCACCACTGCAGTCCCTCCCTTAATTTCACTCTTGTTGGGAAAAGAATCACTTAATTCAGTATCTAAAAGAGCTGTGGGAAAGAAGAAAGCTACAACACACAGACAATTCGAGCAAGCATGGATCTTTACCTTTGCAAAGGGCATACACATATATTACTCTCCGTAAGTCCTCACTAGACACATAAGAACCTGTGAGATAGGTGTGGCTCTTTGTCGTCCCCATTTACAGACGACAAAACTGAGGTGCAGGTGTTAAATGAGTTCCACAAGTTCTCTACTGAATGTTGAGCCGGGCCTTGAAACCAAGGCCATTTTTCTTCTTACTGCATCTGGCTCCCGGGTTGCAAAACGTTGGACAGGCCTGTCAAACTGTCAGTGACACCTCTCAGGCTGCAGCTGCCAAAACCGCCACCCAGCTGCCCTGGGGCAGGACTCAGAAACTATACCCAGGAGACCAGATGCACCAGCACTGGCAGGAAGTACAAGAGCTCGGGGACTGTGAGGAAGCAGAGATGCCTGTAACGAATTCTCTCAAAAGATCCAGTAATTGGCTTCTCTCAGGGGACCTCTATTGGAACCAAAGTGAAAGCCGCCTCCTGTGAAGTTGCCAACTGAGGATGCCTGTCCGAATAACCTGCAGTGATGATCAAGGCCTTGTGCAAGAGGGGATGTAAGGCAATGAAGTTTATCTGCAGTTAACAGAAGGAACTCGGAGAGAGCTGTTGTTTTTGTTTTGTTTTGTTTTGTTTTGTTTTGGGGGGGGGGCGTTGGAAGAATCCGTATTTAATAGCTGTTGATGATTTATCCTAAACATGCCTCTCTGTAAGGATTCATGTTTAAAAGTGAATTTATTTATTTATTTTAGAGAGATTGTTGCTATAGGGCACATGCACTTGCGTGAGAGACAGACAGAAAGTGAGAAATCACCCCCGCAGGGGGGATGTCCACACCGCAATCCCTTCTCTTCCACTCTCCTCTTGGAATTTGGGGCACACACACATACGCACCCATTGTCAATTTTAAGCTGCCAGGTCCAAGACTCAAATCACAGTCAACTACATGGGAGTCCAGCGACGTAACTGTTACGCCATCTGCTGGTCCCTAAAAGTCAATTTTCAATGGTGTCCCCACTCACCTCCGATTTTATAGGTAACATTTGCTTTAGAAATTGAGAAATGTTAGACAAATATGAAGAAGCAAGGAGGGTGAGATCTTAAACTCGTAAGCAACAAGCAGAAGTAACCTTTTGGCCTATTTTCTTCCAGCTATTTCCTGTGCTTTTTCCCTCAACTTTCCCTTGTTAAGATTACAATGTGTATACAAGCGAGGTCCTGTTTTTCTTCCCCGTTGAGAGTTTATCATGAGTATTTCCTCTGAGTATTTACAGTAAATTCGTTTACTCACTTGAACCCTAGATAAATGCCAAGCAAACATTCTTTGGCACATTGTTAGCGGTTATGTCAGCTCTCCTTGGCTAGAGGAGAGTTTAGTGACTGGAAGTGTGGACTCGAGTCAGGCTGCCCAAGTGTGAATCTTGACTCTGCTGCTTCCCAGCTGCGTAATGCTGGACAAATTACGTACCTCTCTGACTTTACCTGCAAAATGAGGATAATAATATCTACTTCATAAAGTGGTTCTAAAAGCTAAATTAGATTATTACAAGAAAATTGCTTAGAACAGTATGTGGCACAGTAGGCATGAAGTAGGAAATCACTCTGGCAACCTATGAACATATCAGAAGCTATTCAACCATTGTTCTGTAGCTGGACATTCAGGTTGCTTTAAAATTTTTCACTATTATAAATAATCTTGCAATAAATCACTTACTGTATGTCTGAAGGGAGGAAAGGTAAACTAAAACCTCGTTGTGAAGGATTTGTAATGCCAGATAAGGCATTCGGAATGAAGAAACTCAGGCTAATGCACCAGGAAAAAAACTCTTGATATTTAATTCTAGTTGACCAATATTTGTTTTTCTCAATAGACCAAGAAAGGGTGTAGGCTAGAGGACACCAGAATAAACAAGGGACAGGCCCCATCTTCAATAAGTATAGTCAGAGTTGCAAAAATATCATGATCATTACTTCCAAGAGGATACTTTCACCATGACATATTTCCTTTTTTCTTTTTCTTTTTTTTTTCTCTTTTTCTTCTTCTTCTTCTTTTTCTTTTTTTTTTTTTCTTTTAATTTGCTGCAGGGCATGTGCACTCACCAGAGACAGAAAAATGAGAGAGGGAGTGAGAACATACCCCCTAGGGAGAATGGCCACATCACAATTCCTTCTCCTTCATTTTCCTCTCAGAATTTTGGGTATGCATGCACACACACCTGATTTTTTTCCCCTTCCTTTTTCTTTTTTCTTTATACATTTAATCAATGTATATCATTACAGCTTGCAAAATGAATTTTTCCAGCATGAATATACTGTATATTAGTCCAGTTAAAGATATTCTCATATTCATTATCATCAACAGATAATTTTCCATTTGTGTCTCTTAAATATTTTGCTTTTTCTTTTTCCCTTTGATTCCCTTCCTCTCACTTTCCCCTATTTCCCACCCTCCTCCTACACTGTCTCTAGTATCCACAGTTGGATGTTCTCCAGGTTTTTATGTCTTCCAATCTTTCAGTTCTTCCATAGAGTGCAGACATTCAGTGTATATGTATGTATGTGTGTGTGTGTGTGTATATGTATATATATATATATATATATATATATATATATATATATACATGTAAATGTAAAGTGAGGACATACAATGCCTCTTTTTCATAGTCTGGCTTGGTTAGCTTAGCAATAAATCTTCCACGTTTGTCCACTTTTTTGTCCACTTTCTATCAAATGCCAGGGTTTCATTTTTTATGGCTGAGTAGTATTCCATAGTGTGTATGTGCCATGCTTTTTCAATCCATTCATCTGTTCATAAACATTTTGGTTGGTTCCATGTCTTAGCAATTATTAATAATACTTGCAATAAACATAGATGTGCAATTCACCCCCTGGGGAATGGCCTCAATACAATCCCTTCACCTTCATTCTCCTCTTGGAATTTTGGGCATGTGTGTACACACACCTGGCATGTTTTCAAGTAGCCAGGTCTGGGGTTACTTTTGAGGCAATTTGTGATGGTCGTTTGTGATCCAGCAACCTTAACTACCAGGCTACCCACTGGCCCAACCATAATTTTCTTCCAGATATTTCCTGTGCATTTTCCCTCAACTTTCCATGGTTAAGGCCTGATTTCAGACAACCAATACAACAGAAACTACAAGCTCAAACCTACTCCTCATTGGTAAGGTCTGATGAACAATGCCCATTTTGGAGAATTGTGAACACGAGCAATGGCATACGTAAAGCACTTAGTATGGTGTCTGGCACATAGTCTCAAAAACTAAGAGCTCGAACTACTGAGCACCTGCCACATTTTAGGCATTCTGTCAAACCCTCTCAAACATTGTATTGTTTAACCCTCAGCAGAAGATTCATGTGTGTTTTGATTTGGTTGTGCTGTAAAGGTATTAAGTGAAAACTTAATCCCTTCACGGTGTCCCAGGGTAAAGCATAGAGGCAGGAAGTTCCTCAGGGCAGGGCCATGATCACTGAGCTTTGGAGGGTTTATAAGAGGGGAAAGACAAACTGCAGGGAGAAATTTATGGACAGCCACTCTGTTCAAGGTCCTGCCCTCCCCTACGTTGTAACCTTACTGAATCTAAACCTTGAGCTGAATACCCTTTTATTTCTTAATAAGTCACCCAGTCTCACGTACTTCTTTTAGCAGCTCAGTAAGGATTTAGGGATAAGTAACTTAACCAGGGTCACACAAGTTGAATTTGCTTTTAAGTTTATTTCTTTCATGAAATACAGTGAGAGGCAGAGAGAGAAAGAGCAAGGCAGAGGTAGAGAGAGAGAGAGGTAAGTGCCCTGAGCAGGATTCCATGCCCATGCTATGATCCACTCCAGCCCTCCCAGTCAGCCCGGATCATGCGCACAGGTATCTGAACCCGTGATCTTCCATATTGATTCGGCCTTGTGTGAGCCTCATGTTACTGCTGCACCATCAGGCCAGCCCTAGATTTTTAACCAACTATTAGACTAAGTACAGTAAGCTGAGGGCTCACGCTGAGTTCTAGTGACTTGGACATCCAGTTCCAATAATTACACCATCATTGATGTGTTTTAGCCACCTCTCTCCAAAGAGAGCTTCCATTTTATAGAAGAGGCTACCCCATGCACCAGTCTAGGCATCAACAGGCCTGCAGTCTACACCCCACTCTTATGACCCAGCCTGCAGACCTCAGCCAAGGCACTTCTTTCTGGTTCTCAGTTTTATGCTTTACAAAATAAGGTCTCCGCGACTATAGATCAATAAGCCATTTCCAAACATGGATGACCTTTGGGTTACCTGCAGAGATTGTTTATCATGTAAATTCTCATTTTCTCCACCATGATTTAAGTAGTTCTAGGGTCAGACCCTGGCTATCTGTGATTGATAACAGGTTCCCCTGACAGTGTCAATGATTGGCAGGGTTTGCAGACAAGTCAGCTAGGTTGCTTCTAAGGCTCTTTCTAGCTTCTCCCCCAAAAGTTCCTCCATAAGATAAGACACAAAAACACCAAGAGTGCCGAGCACGGAGGTACTCCATGACCAAGGGAGCACTTTCTTCTAGCACTGCCCCGGGTCGGGGACCCTTTGCCAAGGGACTAGGAGTTTGGACAGTGGAGGCACAGGTGCAGTCTCAACCATTCTTGTTGATTATCCTCAGCCATAGCTGATTGGCCACCAATTACAGTCGGTTACGACCGGACAGTAACCTTCGGAAAAGGCCGCACCTCCCCATCCTTGGACTATCTTCCTAAAATTCAAATGTCTCCTGGCAAACTACATCAATTTCCCTGTCCCTCTTTGAATAGGGAACAATGCAAAACCTTTGCCAGCTTCCTATTAGAAACCCGAGTACATGGTCACAGTTTCCCTCTGGCAAAAGCTGGTCATTTGAATTTACCTCTAACCAGCTCTGCTAAGATTGAAATGTATGGTCAATCCAATATGCACTGTGGGAGGAGGAACTGAAAAGTCAAGGGCAGGACATGGTTCTGAACAAGGCGGCATCACGCACCACAACCTTATCTGGTGACATCACACAGCACTCAGCTGTGCGGGTCAGTGAGTAAGCAGGTGGTCTGCGATGATGACAATAGCCTGTGCGCTTCTAACCTACCAGACTCAGTGCTCCATGGAACTACGACCTGAAGGCCCCGGAATGACTCTAGTCAGAAGCAGGGACTCCAGGGCAGGCTCACTGAAGCAGGGGATGTGTACGTGTTTGGGAGAGTTTGGAGGATAGGAGTTCCAGCACTAATCACAGCATTTTTGTTTTATTTATAATAGAGAGAACATGTATACACATATGCACGAGAGAGAGAGAGACAGAGAGAGAATCATTCTCAATAGGGTCTCAGCATACCACGATCCCTCTCTCCCGCACTCCAGTGATTCAGGATCCTGGGCACCCATGTGCATACCTGGCGTGCTTTCAGGCTGATCTGGGGATCCAAATCCACAGCCAGACAAATGGCTTCTAGCCTTGCAGGGCACTTGCATATTGCAGCGCCCTGCACTGCATCATGCAGCTGGGCCCAGGCTCTTGTATTCAGTATTTGTGGTGATGTTAAAAAGGTTGTGGAGCCAGCAGGTGGCACAGTGGGTAAGGCGCTGGACTCTCACATGGCTGAAAACAGTTGGAATCCGGGACCTGGTGGCTTGCTTTCTCTCTCTCTCTCTCTCTCTCTCTCTCTCTCTCTCTCTCGTCAAACTGAATAATAATAATAAATAAAATTAAGTTTCTGTGTGAGGTCCCATCATCTGAGCTGTAATTTCAGGAAGCAGAATATACCATCTACCACATCCCTTTGGCCAGTTTCTTTGTGAGGTCTTTCTCAAAGTTGTAGGAGAGATAAATATTAGGAAACTCACTTCCTTGCCCAGAAAAGAAACAAAAGTCTTAAGAGCACATTCTGAGTGAACTATTTTATTTTAAGAGAGATTTTTGCTGTAGGGTACATATGTTCACTAGAGAAAAAGAAAGAGAGAAAGCAAGGAATCTATCTTGGCCACACCACAATCTCTTCTCCTCCATTCTCCTCTTGGGATTTTGGGCATGCAAGCACACATGCCTGGTGTGAGTTTCAAGCCTCCAGGTCTGGGACTCGAAAGACAGTTGGCCATGTGAGACTCCAGTAACATAACCATTATGCCATCTGCTAGTCCTCAGAGTAAACTATTGAAGACCAATTTTCTTGTAAGATCTGGGTTGGGCTAACCATTTTAATTTACATCATATATTTAGCAGACTTCCAAGACCCTTTCCTATACATCTTTCAACTGCTCCTGTTACAGATAAAGTAGCTGAGGTCTAGAAACTCCAACAGCCTGCAAAAGATTCCTTAGCTAATAAGTGGCAGAGTCTGGGCTGGAGCCCCTATCTTCTGCCTCTGCTATAAATGCTGATATATTTGGCTAATATATTAACATAATGCTAATATACAATTTTTTACCAAAGACTTGAAGAAAAGCATTTCCTTCCTCAGGTGTATCTTTCAGAATGAGACCCCAGGGAAGAACTCAGACCTGCTGATGGTTTTCTGACCTCTCATACTGCTCAAGAATCATCAGAGGAGGTTTTTAGCCTACCTCTTCAAAGTGCTAAGAAAAACATATAAAGTGATAACTAGAGATTGTGGAGAATGACCAGAAACCTAGTGGAATGTTGTTGCTGGGAAGAAGGAAGTCACGCTGAGATAGCATTGTGTGAAAGTAGAACTGCGATAGTACATTTCCGTTCCCCCACTGTTTTGGCATAAAGAATGAGAGTTTTACTGCTTCATAGATCTCATGAGCTAGGACAAACTGTAATTTTCAGGTATTAGTTACTAAAGTGAAGTAGAACATAATTAAGATTAAGATCTGGATATTCTAGAATGATCTGGAAAATAACAACTTCCTCAAATTACTGAACTGGAAACTGAGCAATGAGATATTTAATCCTCATAAAGACTCTGCAAGATGCATGTCATTAACAGCATTTGGAAATGAGATAACTAGGTTTTAAGGAATTTGGATAATTAGCCAAAGGTTTGTAACTACCAGAGCTGGAAATTGAACTAGGATGTGTCTGACTTCAAAGCCACCCTTTAACCAGTATGCTCATCAGGTTTTCCTAGGAGGCAAAGTGATGTGAGGATGACCTGTCTCCCACTGTCTCTACCCCCAGGAAATGCTTATACTTTTTCATTCCTTTGAAAGGCCTCCTTCATGAATACAATCCATCCTCTACCTCTTCAATTCCAAGCTCCTCCAGGAAGCCCTCAGTCACAATGATCTCTTCCCTTCTCTAAAACTGTATAGACGTCTGCAGAATTTCCTGGCACTGGATCCTTTTTTCCAGGATTTTTGAATGTATAAATAAATGGAATTTGTTTTTTTATATCCTCTCAAATAAATAATACATGAAATGTTTTATAGAAACACACCGTTTTGTATAAATAAATCCATAAATCAAGACAAACTTTTATCAGATTTAGAGACATGAATTAAATCAGATCAGAATCTTCTCTCCTCACGATTCCCAAATTTGGATCTAAGATCACAGAAGCAGGGAAGTGGGTATCCCTTGGCACCATCCATGGCCTGGAAGAAGACTTGTTCCTCTTCCTTGATGTTTCCCTTTCTGATCCTTTTTGTGGTCTTTACTAAGACTCCAAAAAGCCATGCTTCTCCAGTGCACCTCTCCACCAGGCTGATGACAAAGTAGTCATCCCCGAAATACCTAATGAGACATCAGCTGACTCTGTGGGAGGGGGGTGGTGCTTTAGCTTTGGGGCTAGGCGGCAAGGAGTTTGACTCCTGCTTTGCTTGGTTTGTTGTTGTCGTTGTTTTAGGGTCTTGTCATGGGATGTGGGCTTGCCAGAGACAGAGAGAGAGAGAGATAAGGAAAGTGAGAAATCACCCCCAGGGAGGATGGTCATGCTGTAATTCCTTCTTCTCCATTCTCCTCTTAGAATTTTGGGCACGCATGCACATGTACCCGGCCTGATTTTCAAGCTTCTGGATCCAGGATTCAAACTGCAGTCAGCCATGTGAGAATCCAGCATCTTCACCACCACATCACCTGCTGGGTCACCTGCTTTGTAGCCTGATAGCTTTAGAAAGGCCCTTAACGTCTCTGAACCTATGAAATGGGAGTACAGTTGTCCCTCGGTAGGTATCACTGGGGGAACTGTCCCAGGAGTCCTCTGCAGAAACCAAAATTCTTGCATTCTCAAGTCCCTTACATACAATTTTGCAGCATTTACATATAACCTATGTACATCCTCCTGTATATTTTAAATCATCTCTAAATTACTTACTATGCCTAATATCATGAAAGTGTCATGTAAATGGTTGTTTTACAGTGTATTTCAGAGAATAATGACAGAAAAACAGTTTCTGCATGTTCAGATTTTTCCCCCTATATTTTTTTGATCCACAGTCTGTTGAATTGGAGGATGTGGAACCTGAGGATACAGAGGGTCAACTGTTTTATATTTCTTTGCAGATCACATAAAGAACAGCAATAATGTGCAGTGCCAGGCATCAAATAAATACCCAAAAGACAGAAGATATCATAATTATTAGTTTTGAGCTCAATCAAAAAAAGGTAATCCTCCAAGTGTTTTAAGTTGGAGAACCGACTCAGAAGAAACACATGCCTATGGCCTTACATAAGGAGCCTCCTCCTCCTTTGTTTTGCTTCTTTTCCTTCCTTTAGTCTCACTCAAAATTAAACATATAACTGATTAGCTACTGTAAGAAACAGACGTTCATTTATCAATGAGAAAATCAGCACTGATTTTTAGCCTCTAAAAGATTCATTCTCAGAACCAGCAGTTGGCATAATGGCTGTGTCGCTGGACTCCCATGTAGTTGACCACATTTCAAGTCCTGGACCCAGTGGCTTAAACTCACACTGGGCGTGCATGCGTGTGTACCCAAGATCCTGAGAGGAGAATGGAGGAGAAGGGATTGCGGTATGGCCATCCCCCCTGAGAGGTGATTTCTTGCTTTCTGTCTCTCTGTCTCTCCTCTCTGTCTTTCTGGCAAGCACACGCGCACTATAGCAAAATCTTCTCCACAAAAAAAGATTCATTCACACATCTGGGCATATTGAAAAAGGAGCAGCCTGGAGACAACTTTGTTGAACCTGGCAATCAGGCCTCAGACCAGATCCGAGAGCTAGAGGGCCACAGGAGGGCCTTATACCAAAGGCTCATCCGCCTGTGAGGAAAACGTAAGGTATTCCTGGGAGATCTTACTACACTCGGATTCTCAGATCATCTCGTTTCCCTCATGAAGAAACAAACACCAGAGTGGTAGGAACCCACCCCCTCCAACCACGTTTCCCAGAGACTGAGACAGAAGCAAGACCTGGTCTCCAGGCACTCGGATCTCTTTCTGCTACCCAGCGGCCATCTGGTTAATGGTATCAAGAAGTAACTCTTGTGCACTAGCTGTGTTGTCTGGGCTTAGAAAGCGAGAGACAGACCTACAAAAGTTCACAGGATAGAAAGGCAAGGATTACCCACAGAAAGCTGTAAGTCAAGAGGCTTTACGAACAGCATTGAGTAAGGCAGCCCCAGCTCTAAGTGAGCTCCTTGGGGATATTTGCTTTGTCTACTCCATCCCCTGTATGTGTACTTGTTAATGCAATCAATGGACTTAGAAGCCACATTGGCTGGTCGTAAATCTTGGCTCACTCACAGCTAACTGTGCAAACTTGGATACATTACTTAACATCTCCATGCTTCAATTTTCCCGTAGGTAATGTATAGACAGTACTGTGAAGATGAAATGATATAATGCATATAAGCTGGATGAAAGTACAAAGTAAAAGTCAACAGACTTAGTTACATTTATTATACTAAGCCAACGCATTAAAGAAATTGACGTTGATAAACATATGCAAATACACATCAGATAATATTTGATGAATGAATGCATGCTATTGAAATCAAAGCAGGAAAGTATTTCTTGCAGACTAAAGTGCTGAGGGAAGGTTTCCAAGCAGGGGTTAGCCTAGGCCACACTTTAAGGAAGTGTGAGATCTGAACACAACAAAAGAGGGGAAGAAGAAAAGTTTTTCCACTTTCAGAGATCTCCTAGACATATGTTTAAAGATGTTTACTGAAGTATTATTTTATCAGCAAAATATTTGAAACCACCTAACCAGCCACAGAGAAAATTGAAAACAATTCAATGAACTTATAAAAACAATTATTATTTTTTTTGAGAGGTTTTTGCTATTGAGCGCATGCGCTCACCAGAGAGACAAAGAGAGACTGAAAGACAGAAAGCATCACCCCCCCCCCCACACCCAGGGGGGATGGCCACGCCGCAATCCCTTCTCCTTCATTCTCCTCTCGAGATCTTGGGCATGCGCGCCCGGCGTGAGTTTTAAGCCACCGGGTCCAGGACTCGAACCACGGTAGACTACATGGAGTCCAGCGACATAGCCATTATGCTAACTGCTGGTCTCTCTCTGTCTGTCTGGCAAGTGCACATGCCTTATAGCAAAAACCTCTCCCCCCAAAAAAAAAAAAAATTATTTCGAGAACCAACAGTAGGCTTAATGGCCACGTCGCCAGACTCCCATGTAGTTGACCATGGTTCAAGTCCCAGATCTGGTGGCTTCAACTCACACCAGGCACTTGTGCGTGCATGCCCAAGATCCCAAGAGGAGAATGGAGGAGAAGGGATTGCAGTGTGGCCATCCCCCTGCGGGGGGGGGGGGGTGATTTTTCACTTTCTGTCTCTCTCTGGCAAGTGCATGCACCCTACAGCAAAAAAATCTCTCTCTCTCTCTAAAAAAAGAAAACAAAAAAGAAGGGGGGAATATAGATAACTTTGTTTTTTCTTTAAATCATTTTTAATTTTTCAATTTGTCAACAATGGGCATGTATTATTTTAATATATATACTTTTTAATTTGCAGGAGAGTTAGGTGTACTCTCTAGGGAGAGACAGAGAAGGAAAAGGAGAAAGCATCTCCCCCACCCCCATGGAGAATGGCCATCCCACAATCCCTTCTCCCATTTCTCAAGATTTTGGGTGCACACGCACGTACACACCCACCCACACCCCCCACACCCCCCACACACACACACACCCTGCATGTTTCTCAACCTGCCAGCTCTGGGACTTGAACTATGTGGTGTGGTTGGCCATGTGGGATTCAGCCACCTTAACCACCATGCCACAGGCTGGCCCTAGTCTAATAATTTTGTTTGCTTTTTTCTTGTGGTAAAGTTTACATAACATAAACTTTGCCATTTTAACTATTTTCAGTTGTACAGTTCAATTAATATTTTTTAAAGTCTTACCCTATCTTTTTTTTGGAGATTTTTGCCCTAGGGTACATGTGCTTTCAAGGGAGAGAGACAGAGAAGTGAGAGGGAAATTGAGAAATCACTCCCTGGGGGGTTGGCCACACTGCAATCTCCTCTCCATTCTCCTCCTAGGATCCTGGGCACACACAAATGTGCACCCAGCACGGTATTTAAGCCACCAGATCCAGAACCTGAACCTCGTTTGGCCATGTGGGAGTTCAGAGACACAACCACCATGCCATCTGCTGGTCCCACTTTATTGTATTATTTTAAAGTGAAGGTTTCCAGGCTCAGAGACCTCTCTCATTCCACTGTCCTCTCAGTGACCCTGGTGGGTTCTGTGAGTAGAAGCATAGCCACTGGGAGTCCCTAAATGCCCAGCCCTCTACCCTGCCCAGGTAAGTACACTCGGTTTAGAAGCCTGTAGCCCCAGCTGCGTTGGCACTCCAGCCTGCTGGTACGGGGAATAGCTCCTTCTGAACTCAGTGTTGAAGTCTGTCCCACCTTGTGAGCGGGAGCTTCCTCCATCTCTCACCTCTCCATTTGCTCTGATACCTGTCTGTGCGGATTTGCTTTTCGCACACTTCCCCCAGTGCCGGTGAATCACTGGAGTTCCCTCAGGCCCCACAATACTTCCCCTTATTCTTTGTGTCCCATGGAACAAAGTGAGAACACAGAGATTCTTCATCTAGCTCTACAGGATGGGCCTCAAGCTGCAGCTTGCATAATGAATCACCGCACGATTAGAGAGAACGATGCAGCAGAAGCCTGGCCAGAGGGAAGAGCTACCTGGCCACTGGCCCACCTGTCTGATACGGGCACAGGTTCAGTGGGGAGATGGCAGCCTTGAACCATCTCCTCAGCTTCCTACAGTTAGCTGCACCATTTCTCGTATCCATTCTTCTTCCTTCACGTATCCAATTCATTTATTCATCAACCGTTATTTCTCACAACACGCCAAAGACTACGTTAGGGGTACCATACCGATGCCAAAATAACGTTAATCATCTTACTAACTTCCGACCTCTGTGCTAAAATGTTTAACTTCACTATCTCCTTTAACCCTGTCAGCAAACTCACAAGAAAGCAAATACAGTCAGCTCTCCGAATGCACAGGTTCTGGACCTGCAAATTCAACTAACCATGGATTTAAAATATTTTTAATTACATAGTATTCTATTGTTTGTTTGTCCAGGTTTTTGCCATAGGGTGTGTGTACTCACCAGAGAGACACAGACAGTGGAAAAGTGAAAACTCGCCCCCCGGGAGGATGGCCACCCTGCAATCCCCTCTTCTCCATTCTCCCCTTAGGATTCTGGGCATGCACGCACATGCGCCTGCTATGATTTTCAAGTTGCTGGGTCCAGGCCTTGACTGCAGTTGACCATGTGGGAGTCCAGCACCCCAACCACCATGTTACATGCTGGCTCTGGATTTAAAATATTTTAGAAATATAATAAAATAAAAAAATATATGCCGTATACAGCCAGTAGATTGCATGGAATTTAAGGTGGCTGGGTCCCACATGGCTAACTGTGCAGTTTGAGTCCCAGATCCAACAACTTGAAAACCACACTGGGCATGTGTGTGTGTGTGCTCAAAATTCCAAGAAGAGACGAGAGGATGAAAGATGGCAGTATGGCCATCCCCCGGGGGGTGCTTTCTCACTTTCCCTCTCTCACTCTCTCTCATGCACATGAGCACATGTGCCCTACAGCAAAATAAAACCAAAACTAAAATGAAACAAAAAACCAGTATGACAACTATTTATATAGCATTGTCTTTGTATTTGGCATTGGAAGTATCTAGAGATGATTTAAAGTATACAGGAGGATATGTATAAAGTACATGCAAATACCACACCATTTTATATAAAGGAATGAGTCGTCCATGGATTTTGAAATCTGTAGGGGTCCTGGAGCCAATCTTCTATGGATGTTAAGGGACTGAATTCCCCTCAGCTTATAGATAATAAAGCTGAGGCTTAGAATACACATTTGTACAGGAAAACTTCTGGGAAAAGATGGCAAAATGGCTCTAGAATATAAGATCTCTCACCCACCACATTAAATATAATGAACAGCAAAACCTAAAAACAATAGGAAAAAACTTAACAGAAATTTCCATTTTTGGTATGGACAAATAGACACCTTCCAGACTTTACTCTACCATAGAAAACAGTTATAACATCTGGATAAACTTTTTTTTTTTTTTTTTTTTTTTTTTTTTTTTTTTTTTTTTTTTTGTAGAGGTTTTTGCTACAGGGCAAGCGCTCGCCAGAAAGACAGAGAGAGACAGAGAGATAGAAAGTGAGAAATCACCCCCAGAGGGGATGGCCACACCGCAATCCTTTCTCCTCCATTCTCCTCTCAGGATCTTGGGCACGCACGCACACACGCCCGGCGTGAATTTAAGCCACCGGGTCCAGGACTCGAACCGCAGTCGACTACGTGGGAGTCCAGCGACATAGCCATTATGTTAACTGCTGGTCCCCATCTGGATAAACTTTTAAAATAAGTAAATAATAAATACTTTTTTTTTAAGGCACTACGTAGTAGAAAGACACCAACAAAATCTTGGAAAGTAGTCAGATCTTGGAAAAATGGACTGGCAAACTGGTGTTACCCATTTTGTAGTTTGTAGTCTGAGTACAGGCTGAGGCTGGCACTACGAAGGATGGTTAAAACTCTGGTAGAAGATGCTGGAAAGCACGGTGTGGGAGATACAAGAAAGAAATGAGCAAGAGTGAGAGAGCTGCAGGTTCTGTGTCTAAACCCTGACCAGAGTTCAGGTCCCATGCCTGCCCCTAGGTCAGACTCAAAGCAGCCTAGCTAAAGATAGGGAAAAGAAACCAGAGGGAAGCTGCTGCCCAACAGGCTGAATTCTGCAGCCCCAGTTCAGCTACGTTAATCGCTTGCTAAAACAAAACATCAATAATCTTAGGGGGGGAGCGGCAGATGGAGTGGTGGTTAGGGGCGCTGGACTCCCACATGGCTGACTGCGGTTCAAGTACTGAACCTGGAGGCTTGCTTTCTCACCCTCCCCCCACTCTCCTACTCTGTCCTTCTCTGGTCACATTTAAATAAATAAATAAAAAGTTAAAATCATTTTAAAAAATACTCTTAGAAGAATATAATAAGACGTAGGATCTCCATAACATCAAATTCATAATATCCAAGTGTAATCTAAAATTGCTCAACACACAAGAACCTAGAACTATGATCCAAGATTAAGAGAAAAAGCAATCAGCTAAGACCAACCCCAGTGTTACCTAGATGCTAGAATTCACAGACAAGGATGGTCAAACAGCTATTTCAACTCTTCTCAAGGAAATGAGTTTTTAAAGGATTTTTAATTTTTTTTTTTTTTAATTGCAGAGGGTGCATGTGCCTCCCGGAGAAGGTAAGGATAAAGCAAGCATTTCCCAGTGGGGCACGGTCAAACCATGCTTCCTCCATCCCATCAAGATCTGGGGCATGCACACACACATGCCCCGTGTGTTTTCAAGCCACCAGGGCCAAGTGGAATCCTGTTCTCTATACACAGTGCTTAAGTTCCACGACCAGGCTGACCCAAGAAAAACAGACTTTCAATGAGTGAAAGACAGGAATTAGAGGCAGAAAAATGAAAAGTGAAAACTAAATATTTTTGGAGAGGTTTTTGCTATAGGGTGCGTGCACTCGCCAGAAAGACAGAGAGAGAGAGAGAGAGACAGACAGACAGACAGAAAGCAAGAAATCACCCCCCAGGGGGGATGGCCACGCCACAATCCCTTCTCTTCCATTCTCCTCTCGGGATCTTGGGCATGCACGCACATGCGCCTGGCGTGAGTTTAAGCCACCGGGTCTGGGAGTCAAACTGCAGTCGACTACGTGGCAGTCCAGCAACAAAGCCATTACACCAACTGCTGGTCCCAACCCTTAATGGTTTTTAATAATATTTTCCCGTTAGCCTTAGCACAGGAGCCAGACCGCAAATAATAATAGCAAACATTTGTTATTTACCATATGCTTACCGCTCGAAGCTCTTAAAATATATTAACTTTATAACATGTCAACAACCCCATAGAGTCTATTACTAGCTTTATTTCACAATTGAGGAAATGAAACTCAGAGATGTTCACTAACCCACTCACAGCTCCAAAGCTAGCAAGTCACAGGTTTCGAACCCAGACAGTCTGACGCCACATCCACACACTTCTCTCCCACACTTCCCTATCTCTCCGTAAGCACGCCATGTGGCCAGGGTGAGACAGTGTGGGGTAGGGGGTAGGAAGAAGCCTGGTCAGTGAGGGAGTATATACCCCTGCCACCTCCGAGGTGGTCGGTGTCTATTTCTTTAAATAAACTGTGTGCACTGATCAGAGTGCCCCCGCGGGTCAGCAGGCAGTCTCTAGATCCTGCTGTAGAGGGACTTAAAGGCACAGTCATTACCACAATATTCCTCGTGGTGAAAAAACACTGACATTTCAGCAGTTTCTAGAATTCCACTTTTTTAAAACTTTGAAACAATAGAATATAAAATACAATCCTAGGTTATATTTTTGTTTATTTTGTTATTATTTTCATTTATTCTAATAGGTTCACTTGAAAATACAGTATGTAGAATCATGCTCACAGACACATGTCAGTTTGGTAAAATATTAAGTTTTTTGAGAAAAAGAAATAAGAAGGTTGCTCACGTGTACATACCCTGAAGCTCACATGGGAACTTGTATCTTCCTGGACTTAAAAAAATCACCTTTACTAACTTCCCTACTATAGCCACCTTGCTGCCTTATCTTCCAAAGCCCAGGGATAAGGAGCTCAAAATCTTAACGTGATTAATAAATACATATGGCAGAAATTAGGATGCATTTAAAATGCTTGACACAGGGTCCAACAAAGAGTACATAAATGTTTTCGGTTATAATAATGGCAATTATTATTATTTGCTACTACCATGGCACAGTATTAGAAATGCCACCAAAGTCTTCCAGAGGGGGCAGACACTGACGTTGAAAGAGTAACTACAACCTAGCCAGATAGGTGAGAAGAGCAGTGCATTTGGGACCTGGTGTGGCTGCATTAAAGGACACGTGGAAATGTGGCTGGGGAGAGGTGGGGAAGGTAAATCATTGCTGGATGTGAGGTGACCTCTGATGCATATGCTAAGACGTTTGGACTGTAAAGTTGAAGCCCACAGGAGGGTTTAAGCAGAACTATCCCCAATACCTTTCTGAAAGCTCACCCTGGGTGTCGTGTGGAGGACCGATTGGAAAGGGTGAGTCTAGAGACAGAGAACTGCAATACTCTCGCTAAAAGCGGACGGGCCTTAAAGCCAGAGGCAAAGTTGGTGGGCAGCCGTTTGCAACTGTGGTTCTCCAAATGTGGTCCGTGGATCACTAGGGGTCCTTGAAACCCTTTCAACAGGTTCAGGAGGTCATAACCATTTCCCAGTAATATTAAGGCACTCGGCGGCTCTCACTGGGTTGACACTGGTACTCACAGTGCAAAAGCAACGACAGTACAACTTCTTTGCCTTGGCACAATCAAGGCTGTAAAGTAAGCCCAGAGTGACCTTGCATTCCTCACAGCTCTGCACGCACAAGAAAGAAGGACGAGTCAGTATGACTGTAAAATGTGCTTGGCAAAGCAATAACAATGTTAATGGGGGGGTCAGCAGGTGGCTCGGTCATTAAGGGCTGGAGTCCCATGTGGCTGTCCATGGTTTGAGCCTTGCACCTGGCAGCTTGCTTTCTCACTTTCCCTCTCTCTCTTTCTTTTCTGCCTCTCTCTGGTGAGTGCACATGCCCTATAACAATTTAAAACAATAATAATAATAAATAAAATTTAATAAATGATTTTTTTAATTTTTTGGAGAGGTTTTCACTATAGGGCACATGTGCTCGCCAGAAAGACAGAGAAACAGAGAGACAGAAAGCGAGAAATCACCCCCCAGGGCGGATGGCCACGCTGTAATCCCTTCTCCTCCATTCTCCTCTCGGGATCTTGGGCACGCACGCACATGCGCCCTGTGTGAGTTTAAGCCACTGGGTCCGGGGCTCGAACTGCGGTCGACCATGTGGGAGTACAGGAACATAGCCATTATGCCAACTGCTGGTCTCCAAGAAATAAACTTTTAAAAAGAAGAAAAATGTGGGTACAGAGATGCAGCCGCACATCAGGAAGAAGCCCACGTGATGGAAGCAGAGATTAAAGTGATGGAGCTGCAAACCAAGAAATATCAAGCATGGCCAGCAGCCACAGAAAGCTAGGCGGAGTGCATGGAAGGGATCCCTCAGGGCCTCAGGAAGGACCTCGATGCTGGCCTGTGGTGCAGCGGCAGTGCAGTGCTCAAGACAAGCCGAATCCCATGTGCAATCGCAGTCCGAATCCCCTGCCAGCTCAGCCTGAGACACTCTGGGCAGGTACACAAGTGCCCCAGCAAGAGGGCTGGAGGAAAGGGACCATGGTGTGAGCAGACCCTGTGGAGTGTGCTTCTCTCTCTCTCTCTCTCTCTCTCTCCCCTCCCCTCTCGACCTGTGTGCACATGCACTCATGGATAAAGAAAAAAATTCTTGGGACCAGCAGTTAGCGTAATGGCTATGTCGCTGGACTCCCACATAGTCGACCGCGGTTCGCGTCCCGGACCTGGTGGCTTAAAACTCACGCCAGGTGCGTGTGCGTGCGTGCCCAAGATCCTGAGAGGAGAACGGAGGAGAAGGGATTGCAGCGTGGCCATCCCCTCTGGGGGGTGATTTCTCGCTTTCTGTCTCTCTGCCTCTCTCTGTCTCTCTGGCGAGCGCATGCACCCTATAGCAAAAACCTCTCCGGAAAAAAAAATAAAATTCTTAAAAAGAAGAAACCTGCCAACATTTTAATCTCAGACTTCTAGTTCAGAAGGGGGAGAGAGTAAAGGGTTGTTATTTTTAAGCCACTCCACCTGTGTTACTTTGTCACGGTAGCCGTACAAAGTAATACAATAAAGCAAGTATTAAAGATCTGATTATTTGATTCGCTAGAGGGACATGTGTCAGCCCTGGGAGATACATGTAACTCAGTGAACCAGAAATATCACAATTCAAGGTATAATGTCACAAAATCATGCATGGGTAAAAGATCCACTAAACGTATAAAATAGATCAATGGATCTCAATAACTGTTCAAAACGCTCCCTGATATGGTTATAGAATCCACTTAGTGCTAACCTTTAAAAAACTACCACTTGCTGAGCATTGATGTAGTATCAAAGAAAACTATGCACCATTACCTGAAAAGGCTGTTTAAACATCCCTTCCCTTTCCACCTGCTCATTGGGTTGAGACTGAATTTCCCTCCTATATTTTAGCCAAAACAATGCACTGCAATAGAAGCAGATATAATAGTTCAACTCTTCTCTGTTAAGCCAGACATTAAGATATTTGCAAAGGGGGGACCAGCAGTTAGCATAATGGATATGTTGCTGGACTCCCACGTAGTCGACCGCATTTCGAGTCCCGGACCCGGTGGCTTAAACTCACGCCAGGCGCGTGTGCGTGCGTGCCCAAGATCCTGAGAGGAGAATGGGGGAGAAGGGATTGCAGCGTGACCATCCCCCCTGGGGGGTGATTTCTTGCTTTCTGGGACCAGCAGTTAGTGTAATGGCTATGTCTCTGGACTCCCACGTAGTCAACCGCGGTTCAGGTCCTGGACCCGGCGGCTTAAACTCACGCCGGGTGCGTGTGCGTGCGTGCCCAAGATCCCGAGAGGAGAATGGAGGAGAAGGGACTGCAGCGTGGACATCCCCCCTGGGTGGTGATTTCTCGCTTTCTGTCTCTCTGTCTCTCTCTGTCTGTCTGGAGAACACACTTGCCCTATAGTAAAAACCCCTCAAAAAAAAAAAAAAAAGATTATTAGAGGGTGGATGGTGGCACAGTAGTAAAACAAGATGAGTGAGGACTCACACTGCAAGGGTCCAGGTTCACACCCAGAGACATCCCTGAACATGCTGGAAACACAGGCATGCCTATGACCTGCGGCTTGCTGAGGCTGGGGTGGACCATGGCATCAGGACCTATGTTGAGGCCTCTCTCTCTCTCTCTCTCTTTCTCTCTCTCACTAGTTCACAGGAAAAACAAAGAAATAAACTTAAAAAAAAAGAAAATAAACAGGTGGGCAGGAACTGGCTTCAAGCCAGCGATGATGTGTTCAGCCCTGGAAATGTTGAGTTTAGGTTGCCAGAGGACGCCGTGGTAGAGCTGGCCCTGAGGCAAAGGCCCGTGAGTCTGGAGCGCAGCTGTCTGAATGCGGGGAGTTTGCATAGCCGCAGTAAGCAAGCCTCCGGAGAGGAGAGAATTATCAAGTGAGAAGAGCGTTCAGGATGGAGTCCAGAGTTATGCCGGTATTAAAGCACAGCACTGGCTAGAAACCAAGCTGTGAGTGTGAGAAAAACACCCAAGGGGAAGAGAAACCCTCCAGGGAGTGATGTCACAGAAACCAAGTGCTATGTTTTCCCAAAAGCAGGTGTTGAAAAATGTAATCTCCAGACCAACCCGTAGCTTGGTAGTTAAGATAGCTGGATCTCACATGGCCGACAATGCAGTTCGAGTCCTGGATCCAGTGGCTTGAAAAACACAGCAGGCCCATGTGTGTGTGACCAAAAGCCCCAAAAGACGGAGAAATGGAGAGGGGATTGCAGCATGACCATGCCCCGTGCGGGCTGCTTTCTGAACTTCCTTCTCTCTCTGTCTCTCTCCTGCAAATGCACATGCCCTCTGACAATGTTTTTAAAAAAGAATAAGAAAAGGAAAAAAAGGAAATAAAAATAAATCTTCAATGCAACAGCTGGAGGAGGTGGAACTTAATGGGAGGTGTTTAGACCATAAGGGCACAGCCCCTTGAATGGGTTAATACCAATCATAAAAGAGCTTGAGGCTGCAAGTTTCACATCTCTTTATCTCTGTCTCTCACTCTCTTAAGCACACATGTGCATGCACACACTCTCTTGCCCTTCCACCTTCCACCCATGGGATGATGTAGCAAGAAGACCCTGGCCAAATGTGGGCTCCTCAACCTTGGGCTTCCCGGCCTCCAGAACTTCGAGAAACAGCTCTGTGTTCTTTACAAATGACCCAGTCTCATGTGTTTGTCATAGCAGAACAAAGCTGGCTAAGACAGCAAGCAAGGCAGAAGTTTTCAGAAGGGAGGGGTCAATAGCAGCAGCCACTGTCGAGATCCTAACGGGGTGAGTCATAACTGGCTGAGAGCAGCTTTTGGGACAGAGGACACGTTATGGAGCAGCTGATCTGATCTTCTCTAAGGAACTAGCATGAATGTGGCCAAGCAGGAGTGAGGAGTCATACAGCAGGTGTGTCCCCTAATACGGGGTTTTACTTGCTGTGGTTCCAGGGACTCACCATCAACCATAGTCCTAAAACAAGTGAGTAAGACACAATAAGAGATTTCAAGAAAGAGACCACAGGCACATAACTTTTATCACAATATATTCTTATTATTGTTCTATTTTATTAGCTATTATGTACTATTCGTTGTTATCTATTTATTATCATGGTTCATTTCTTAGGGTGCCAGATTTATACATTAAATTTTACCACAGGTATGTCTGTATGCGGGAAAGCGTGTGTAAGGGTTGGTGTTATCTGCAATTCTAGGCATCTGCCGGAGGTCTTGGGAAAGCATCTTCCATGATAAGTGACAACTACTGTACTTACGTGGCTGAGGAGAAAGAAAAATGGAAGATGGCGGGAAGCGGGTGTAAACGATGGAACAAGTCCACACAGAAGCTAGAGGGTGGAATTCGCTGGTGCCCAGTGGAGTACAGAAGACAAGCCCTTCAGGTCTTTGGCATCACACTGCCTGCTTCATGTCTTGCCACTGCCATTTGCTTGGGGATTTGACAAGCTACTTACGCTGCCTTGGCCTTGGTCTCCTGAAAACCCGGAGAATCACATACACCTTAGGCTGTTTACAAAGGCAGCGTGAGTTAACTGATCAAGAACTTGAAGCTGTCTGGCAAATGCAAAGTGCTCAGCCCAGCGCAGGTGCAGAGGGTCTGGCTTCACACCCCACGTCACTCAGTCATAGAGCAGGCCGCCTGCCTGGGAGGCTGAGGCAGAGCACTTCCACACTGAAGGAAGGGGAAGTCATGGCGTGCAAAGCCCATCAAAGTCCCTGGGCTGGAGGGACAAAGCAGAGGTGGCTCCTGCCTGCTGTCCCCACCACTCCTTTGTGGGGTTTAAGGAGGGTAGCACAATTGTAAAGCATGATGACATGCACACACACACACACACACACACACGATTGTTTTCAGTTATTCTGCAATCACACTCTTCCAGATCCCACCCCTCTTTCATTAAAAAGATAGTTTAAGGGGTTGGCAGGTGGGGTGGTGATAAAGGGCGCTGGACTCCCACATGGTTAACCGCGCTTCAAGTCCCAGATCTGGCAGCTTGCTTTCTCGCTTTTCCTCTCTCTCTCTCTCTTTGTGTGTGTGTGTGTGTGTGTGTGTGTGCATGTGTGTGTGTGTATGTCTAGTCAAATTAAAATAAATGAATAAATAAAGTTAAATAATATATATATATATGTATATATTTTTAAAGATAGCTTAAAACAGAAAACTCACCTGCACAGGCTAGACGTGGGGTTGTGACGGCAGCACAGGACAGGAGGGTGAGTGTCACCTCCCTAACCTGTCACTGTCCTCTCTCCAGTGGCTGCTGACTGCTAAACCTGCTGGCCCCTTGTCCTTGGTGTATGGGCGTCTCAGTGCTGGGATGTGGCTCCTGAGAGAGCTCTCCTGCGGCTCCCACGTAGCAGCTCCTGTTTGGCTCAACACCCTCCTCTTTTCACTGCCCTCCCCCCAAAACTGCCCCTCCCTCCCCCAGGCGACCTGGCCCAGTGCGCAGCCTCCAGTGTGAGGGCTCCAAGGCAGGTCCACGTGGCCCTCCCCACTAGGGACAGTGCTGATTGCTCTCACCTCTCCATCACTCTCCTTCTCCCGGGCACGGTGAGCCAGGTGAGGAGTATTTGTGTTGATTGCCAGGAGCAACAGGGCTGGTTCTGCCAATTTTTCATAAGCCCAGGAAGGTAGCTGTGCCTAAATTGGCATCTCTCTTTAGAAGAAAGAGTACCAGTGTCTGCCGTCTTCAGCTGTCGGCCCTGATGCCTGGAACAGCAGGAAGGTCCCTCCTCCTCCCGTTAGGTAGCGATGGTGAGAAGTGGAAAGGTGCTGATTGAGCCCAGAGCTACAAGATGAGGGAAGCAAAGGAGGACCTCAAGGCAGTAATAATTCAAGTGATGTGGCCAGACCTGAAAGCTTACAGGGAGACTTGGAGGGGTTTATGGGGATTAAAAAAAAATGACATGACCAGACAGGGGTTTCAGAAAGACCAGTTTGGACGGAGCTAAGAGTTAAGAGATGCCAAAATGATTCAGGAAAGACAGGGTTGGGGCCAGCACCAGGATGTGACAGGGAAGAGAATAGTCTCTGTGGGGTGAAAATGCATGTTTGCCTTCTGGCAGGCCTTCTGAACTCAGCACAGCTGACCCGCGTCTATACACCACCGCAGTGCTCCGCCCCTTCAGGCAGGGCCCCAGAGCTGACTGCAGGCCAACCCTGGCTGGCGAGACTCCCCACCGGCTGTCTGTGGCTGGTCCTCGTCCCCAACCCTTAGGCCTATTGTCACGAGTTGGAATTTCCAGAGTAGACACTGGAAAAATTTGGGGGCTACAACACATTTATTAGGAATCAAAACCTCTGCATGGAACGGGGGAAGCAGGATGAGGCCCAGAGACAATCTGAACAGTGGTCGGTCACATAGGCCTGACAGAATCTCAAAACCTTGTCCTGGAGTTCTGGAGGGCGGATTGGCTGTTGGCACTTCAGATCAGGTGCAGGGGGTCCGGGCTTCATACCCCACGTCGCTCAGTCACCAGAGCAGGCTGCCCGCCTGAGGCCGCTCTGTCGCTGAGGCAGAGACTGCCAGAGCTGACTAGTAGAGTCTGCACCAGGCAGCAAGCCCTGCCCTGAGGGGCTGAGACAGCGCATCCCCTCCCACTCTGTCTCCCTTCCCGCTGGGCCCCTTCCTGCCGTCTCCCTCCTCTGCCCGGGAGCGATGCCAGCAGGGCACTAGAAAAAGCAGCAGGAAGAACTTTAGACTTTGGAAATGCTATTTATCATCATGGTAGCCCCCAGCCTCCATAATAGGAAGGTGAATTTACTTCTAAAGAAATGACATAATACTTTACCTGCTAAAAGATATTTTGAGAATTCTCTGCTGTACTAGATTATATCTTACTCCCAGCCCTACATCAAATAACCTCGAATCCAGAGTGCCTTCAAGAATAGAGGGGCCTTCTCGCTCTCCCAGACCTGGGGCGAACACTGACCAGGCCTTCCCTTGCCCAGGAAAGCTCGGTTTAGAGGCGGGGCAGAGGAGCAGTCTAGGTTATCTGTCAGTCTCCTGGAGGGTCTTCTTTAGACTCTAGAGTCCGGAGCGCTGCAGAAGCCTAGCAGGAGCTCCAGGGATGTTTGTTGAGTGAAACTTCGATTCCGTCATGAAATGCACCTGAGCTGAGCACAGTTCTCAGCTAACCACCCAGAACTCCTCGGAAGAGGAGTAAGCAGATTTTGTTTTCAGGCATGTGGCTAAGCCGGCAGTTAGAGACTGAGAAATAATGAAAGAGAGACAGAGGCATTCAGAGAAGAATCGTTTCTGACCTTACTTTATGACAGATAGGAGCCAGCAGGTAGCATGGTAGTTAAAGGCACTAGATTCTCACATGGCTGACCACGGTTTGAGTCCCAGACCTTGTGGTTTTCTCTCTCTCTCTCCCTTGTGATGTCCCCCTCTGATCAAATTTAAATAAATAAATAAATAAAGTTAAATAAAATAATTATTTAAAAATGCTAAAATGAATAACCTTGCATACACATAACCTCACACTTGTGTATGTATATGAGTAGGATAAATTAGCAGGACTTGTTGGCCAAACATAAATGGATCTAAAATTTTGACATATATTGCCAAGTTGCTTTAAAAAGATACCAATTTACTCTCCTACCAGCAAATATTTCTGTTTTTCCACAACATTATCAGTATGTTGTATCATAAAACATTGTTATTGCCAATATAAGAGCGAAAAACAGTACCTTGCACTTACATAGTTGAGTGACGTCACAGATTTAAATCGTTGATGTAATTTGAGATTAAACATTTTGAGCATTTTTCTTTTCCCACCCTGCATGGAAGCATAACCACTACGCTAGCCTCAGTTATTTGTTACCGTGCAGTATCTGATAGCTTACCTTCTGCCACTCCTAGGGCTCACCATTCTTTCATAACACAGGGGAGCCTCTCTAGTCCCTCCCTGGTTAGACTCACCATCGCCATGATCATCCCTGGAGTAGGCGCACTTACCCTCCCACCAGCACACAAGCCATCCTACCAGGCTAGCTCGTTTACTAGATGTATCAATGAATATTTGCAATTCCACATGTACCTGGAAGATAGACCAGGAAGCTTTCAGAGTGGAGGAGAAACTTGAAGCCATTCAGGTAAGAAACCATTTTAGGCAGGGAAAAGAGCATAAAATTGAAAACACTGCATACTTGGAACATCAGGTCATCTACAATGGAATGTGGTTGAAGAGCTTCAGCTTTCTTTCACAGGTCTGCAAATGAGGATAACACCCTATTTCTGGTTTATCAGCTGAGGCTTGGCTCCAGCACCCACAGATAGGACCAACCCCAACTCCTCTCCAGACTACTCTGTCCAAGCAACCTGCCCTCATGAAGAGATAAGACAAAATAACTTTAAAATGCTTTTATTCATCTGTACAATTATAATAGAAAACATTATGTAGAAAATTCAGGAAATACAGGACCCTATGAGAGAAGAGCAAAAAGAAAATGTGGCTAATACCTCGTTACACATCTTTGCAGAGAGCTCGTTAAACACATATCCTAAACATGACACACAAACTCACACCTGTTAATAATGCATATATATAGTACATGATATAGGCAATATCTTTTTCATTTAAATATTTTTCACTAAAAATACATATAAGACTTTTTCATGCCATTGAATATAGAACTTTATTATCCTGACTACTGTCTGCGTAGAATTTCATTGTCAGAGGTGCTCGAAGTCATTGACCGATTGTTCATTACGGGCAAGTAAGCTAGTGTACAAACATTGCTGCAATAAACAGCCTTGTGTATTTATGTACATCGAGGTTGTTTTATTTTTGGTCTAATGTGTCTTGATTTGTCAGTTCATCCAGGCTGAACAGAGAGGCCTGAGAAAGAGCAACTTTCAGTTATCGCCTCTTAGACCCATTTGCTTCCTCCCATCCATTTAGGAAATGTTTCTCATACCCTCCTCATCCCAAGTCTCTCAGATTTGTCTTGGGCAGGTGGGGAAGCACCTCTCAGTGGGCAAAGTTAGGGATGTTACTAGATGATCGCTGATACCCGTTCCTTCCTTCTCCGAGTTTTCGTGAAGTCAAGACCCAAAAAGTTCATCCTGTACTCTTTCTTAGAAACTTAGGCATTTTATCTTAAGTCCCCACAGACTTGAGGCTGCCCTCTAAGTCTGGTACACATTTCCTCTGCCACGTCACATAAATGACTTCCGCATAAACACTGAGGTTATTGTGTTGTACTGTTGATTCTTGTCATCGGAAAATGGAACGTTAAATGTTGTCAAGGATGTCGTCTATTCACCATTAGTTAGCATTTTGTTGGGCACCAAGGACTATCCCTATAGACCCTACTATACGTCATTCATACTGAGCCTCAATTTCCTCATTTGTAAAGTAAGATAGTTTCTCAAGATTTCTGAAGTCCCTACAGCAATCTGGACATATTAATGGACTAACTCAAATAAATGAATGAGCATATTACCTGAGGACAATTTTATGATTTAATTGGCAATCAGAGAAATAAGTTGGCAAGAAGTTTAGCAATGCATTACCTCATTAACAGCTCAGGACCACAGTGAGAGAAGTAGCCCAAGGATGTTGTGAGTAATCATGACCCGAAGCGCAGCAGGAGGGAGCGCTAAGGAGGTAGATATTGAAAAGAACAATTAGCGAGGGAAGGGAGGCCTCAACCTAGTTACAAAGAAGAAAATCACCCTGAACCAGTCTCTAGTTCCATCTGCAAGGTTTCAGATTTCCTGACTACCTCTTCAGTACTCTGGCCCCAAGTCACTGTACATATGTGAATTGTCAGTAACTTCCCACATTTCCCCCAGCTTTGAAACTGCCCTGTCCTCCAGGATTGGGCTAAAATTCCCATTCAGACACAACTGTCATGATGCAAATGGAAGTTTTAGCAGCTCCAGAGATGAACCTGGTAAAATCAGTGTCTGGCTGGGAGAAATAAAGGTCTGATGGGGAGTCGGTAGGCAGTGGCACTGTCCTGGGGACACGGTAGGCAGTGGCACTGTCCTGGGGAGACAGCATGACTGCGGTGTTCATACTGATGCTACCATACTTCATATTAAAAATAATACATACTCAGGGACCAGAAGTTGGTGTAATAGCTATGTAGTCAACCACGGTTCAAATCCTGGACCCACGCAGGCATGTGTGCGTGCGTGCCCAAGATCCCGAGAGGAAAATGGAGGAGAATGGAGGAGAAGGGATTGCAGCGTGGCCTCCCCCCTGGGGGGTGATTTCTCACTTTCTGTCTCTGTTTCTCTCTGTCTTTCTGGTGAGTGCATGTGCCCTATAGCATGTGTACTTGCAAAAAAAAAAAAAAAAAAAGTACTCTAGAAACAAAGGTTTCAGGAAGAAGCACTTAGTTTAAGCTTAGATTAAAATGATAAATTATCTGCGGACATGCACTTCTGATTCTGAAGGTTTCATGTACGTGCCTCCTCTTCTCGAAGCGTCAGCCACTTCAACAAATCTGAGAGCAAGGCACAGAGGGCAGCTTCTGCCAGGGCTCCGCTTCCTTGCTCTTCCAGAGTTTCATTCTTTTTCACTTCCTGTCTTCCCCATCAGACCTGGTTTCCATCGGATGAGCCCATAGTCCTGTTCTGGAACTAGGGCTGTCATTTTGGGCAGGCTGTAATATGTCCTTGCCAAGCTGGACAGTTGTCCTAGTGAGCTAACACTGCGTAACATACCGTCCCAAAACTGAGCGGCATACAACATTCTACTCACAGATTCTGTGGGTCCTGCATTCAAAACAGGTCGAGGTCAATGGTTCTGCTTTGCTCTGTGATGTTTGGGACTTCAGTTGAGATGATTTAGATGTTCAGGAGTGACTTCAGTGGCTGATGGCTGCAACAGACCAAGTTGGAAAATCCATTTGCAAGATGGTTTCTCAACTCTTACTTCTGTCCTCTGGACTAGGATGGCTGAAACGTGGGGCTTAGTTGGGGCTGTTTAACAAAATGCTTGTTCCTGGCCTCTCCAGCATGACAATCTCAGGAAAGGCAGGCTTCTCGCATGGAGATTCAGGAGTCCAACAGTGAATGTTCCAAGAGCAGAGGCAGCCTGACCTTTTCTGACCGAGCTGTGCAATATCACTTTCATTTCACTTCATGAGTCAAAGCAGTCGCAAGCCTGTCCATATTCAAGGCCCCACCTCTCAATGAAAAGAGTGTCACAGAGTTTGTTGGTGAGTTTCAGAACTGGCCACAGTGGTATTTTGTGAAATATTTCACTTAGAGAGCCAGTGAGGAACTAAAGAAAGAGAGCATCTGGGGACATGAGACCTCAGTTCACAGTATAATTCAGTCACGTTCTTTTTTCCTCTTTAAAATATTTATTTAATTCCATTTTTTGTTGTTGTTGTTGTTATTATTATTAATTTAACCATAGAGAGATAGAGAGAGAGAGGAAGAGAAAGTGAGAAAGCAAGCTGCCAGGTCTGGGACTCGAACCATGGTTTGCCATGTGGGAATCCGGCAACTTTAACCATCACACCACCTGCCGGCCCAATTCAGTCACATTCTAACTAAGTGATTTCGAGCAAGTCATTTGACATTTCTAAACTTCCTTTTCTTTTTTTTTTTAAAATCAGAGCAGTGGCCAAGGTAGCTGCAATGACCACCTCATAGGATAAATAACACTTCCACTTGATAATCCCACTGTCTCTGTTTTTAAGTTTCCTTAATAATTCAATCACTATACATCACTTAGCTTGTAAAACAAATTTTCCAACATGAATACACTTCATACCAGTCCAGTTGGGAATACTATACACATTATCATCAACAGATAACAATCCATTTCTGTGTCCCATTCTACTTTTTTTTTACAGTTTCCCCTATGGACAACTTCCTGCTGCCCCACTCTGTAAAACACATGGTTTCTCAGCCTACAGCCAATTTAACTTTCATTTTCAATTATTGTGTTGAGTCAGTCCTAAAACCAGAAAAGCCTGGGATGAGTAAAGGGCTTCTATTACTGATGAAGAGTGGACACAGAGTGAGACTCATGGTCCCTTTCCTGAGTGTGGTAGGAGAGAATTTGGAGGTGCCTCACAGGGCCATCTTTGGAACAGATTCCCTTTAGGTCATAGAAAAAAAGACCCAGATATAAAGCAACCCAACATGGAAGAAAACGTCTTCCCATGCAGAGGAACTATCCCTCAGTGGTAGAGGACAAACCTCCAGGAATCCTTGCAAGGCAGGGGTTCTAGGCACTAGCATCTTAGAAACAAGGGAATGTGATGACAATATTCATTTCAGAAATGGTAGACTAGATCGTCTGAACTAGTTCCCACTACAAAACCTCAAAAAGAGTTGAATAGAAATTGCAAACCTTCCTTTAAGTGCAAGCTGAACTAACAGAAAAGTAAAAGAAATCACCAGGGACCACAAATTAAAGAAAAAGAAAACCAGAACAATCATCTAGAGCTGAGACTAAGTCGATCTGGGAGGCTTTGCCTCAATAACCCAGGAACATGTTTTTGTTTTTGTTTTTTTTTTTCATTTATTTATCCATTTCTTTTATGAGCAAAAGAGAGAAAGAAATAGCACATCCAACAGGACCCTAGTACCCCAATACATACCTAGCTCTCAGCCAGCCTTGGATCACGGGCACCTCAGGGAGGTCTCCAGACCTGAACCAGGAACCTTTCCCTTGGGATTGCCTTGCAGAGTGTGTAGTTTTCCCTCTGCACTGCCATCTGGCCCCCTAGGGGAGGTGGAGGAGGCCATGACTTTTAATATGCCATAGTGAAAGGAAAAACAGCCCATGTTTTTATGCAGTAGCTATTAAGAACATAGTAAAAGTGGAATAGAATGCAATGTTTCCTCCACCCCTGCCCTAGAAGAAGACAAGGAAATGTGTCTCTTGGCCTGTGTCCTGGCGAGGGAAAAAAAGGTCTCTCCTGAGTACTTGTAACACACACCTAAACTCCTGAGAAACAAGTGTGTGAATTCCCCCCACCCATGTAGTCCTGAAACAATAACTTGAAAGTAAATATTTTATCTAAGGATTTGCTTGGCAAATATTTAAAAGGAGAATAAATGTGTGTCCTCGGGATCTTTTACACACTGCTGGTGGGAATGTAAATTTGGCAGCCACTTTGGAAAACAGTTTGGCATTACCTCTTAAAGTTACACACCAGTGACCCAGAATCTCCTGTGGTGACGAAATGCCCAGAATAGACATGTCTTGCTGCACGTAAGCAGCAAGAGATATAAAATGTGTAAGACTGTTTACAGCAGCATTCCTCACAACAGCAAAAACTGAGAAATGTAAATAGCCCTCAGTGGAAGAATGGACATAATAAACTATGTTATATCTATACAGTGCAATAGCATTTAGCAGTCAAGATTAATGAATTATAGTGACATACAACAATATAGACACATCTTAGCAATATAATATTAAATGATAAGAGTGAACCCTCCAAGATTACACATAGCATAATGACATAATACTCTGAATGTTTATCATGTCAGAGAAATGATGACATGGAATTTATGATAGTTACCTCAGGTGGAGAGATGGAAGAAGGAACAGCTACAAGAACCAGATATTAGACACAGATTATGGTTAACATTATAGTTTCCTTTAGGGGTCCTAGCTTTGCCGATGCCCATTATAGTATTATTTTTTAAAGCAGACCATATATGGACCAATGAAGATAGTATGTCTTGAACCAAGAATTACAATCACCTCTCCTCCTTCCTTTCCGTTGGCACTCCTTTCAGACATGTATTTTAGTGTTGAGAAATGTAGTCTCACATGTACAATAATCAGACCCCTACAATCTGATCATCTGAAGTTCAAATATTAAAATTAAGAAGCAGTACCTGGCTGTCACAGTCCCTTAGATATCTAGGAAAAACAAATGAAAGCAAAACATGATCAACCCAATTGAAAAAAAATGGGCAAATAAGCTGAACAGACAACTCTCCAAGGAAGACATACAAACAGCCCAAAAGCATATGAAAAAATGCTCAATATTCTTTATCATAAGGGAGATGCAGATCAAAACCACAATGAGATATCACCTAACCCCAGTCAGAATGGCAAAAAGTAAAAATAAATAAATAAAGGTAAGTGCTGGCAGGACTGCTGTGTGAAAGGGGAACCCTCCTACACTGCTGGTGGGAATATAAATTGGTCCAGCCACTGTGGAGAACAATATGGAGGTTCCTCAAATATCTACAAATATAACTACCATAGGACCCAGCAGTTCCACTCCTGGGTATCTACCCAAAAGATAGGAGATTGCTCAGTCGGAAAAGTGCTTGCAAATCTATGTTTATGTGGCATTATTCACAATTGCTAAGACATGGAATCAATCCAAATGTCCATGAACAGGTGAATGGATTGAAAAAGTGTGGCACATATTCTCTATAGAATACTACTCAGCCATAAAAAAGAAGACCCTAGAATTTGATATATATAGCTGCACTCTATAGCAGAAACTGAAAGATTAATGGATAGAGAAGCATGGAAAATGGTTACGGATACTGGAGACAGTGTGGGAAGAGGGTGGGAGAAGGAGGAGAGAATGAGGAAAGAAATCAAGGAGAAAAATAAAGAGGACATTTATGAGACACAGAAATGATTATCTGTTGATGATAACGTGTATAATATCCTTGACTAGACTGGTGTGAAGTGCATTCATGTTAAGAAAATTCACTGTACAAGCTAAGTGATGTGTAGTAACTGAATCTATAAAAACATAAAATAAAAACCTTTCTGGAGAGACATGCCTTCAATCCAAGGGGTATAAGAGACTCTCCAATAAAGTCCCACTAAAGATGAGGCTACAGATGAAAATTACAAGACATATTAAACATAAATCAACCATTAGAGCATGTATTTATAACAAATTGCAAGATTATATTCCAAGAAATTCAAACCATAGATATTATGCATAGACGACATAAAACAAATCGAGTTTAAAGATCCAAAAGAAAGAATCAAGAAAAAATTGTGACAAAAATAGTTGGCAAATTTCACTTAGGTAACTCTAGAAAAAATACATTTATCCACTTATTCATTCAAAACTTTTGAGTATCTATCAAGTGCCAGGCACATTTTCAGGCATGAGAATGCATTAATGAACAAGAGAGAAAAATTAACAAACAAGATATAAAAATGATTGCCTTCATAGATATTTCATTTACAATTCTAGTTGTCGAAATTGAAACTCGATAGCTACCTTAAATATCAAGTTAGGCACAGTTGAAGAAAGACTTACTCAACTGGAAGATACATCTAAGGAAATTACTCAAAATGCAATGCAAAGAATTAAAGATATAGAAAGTATGAAAGGTTAAGGGACACAGTGGAGTACAGAATGAAGAGGTCTATCAAGTAGAATGCCATGTACTAGTTATTAAACTCAGGGGAGCAGGAAGAGGACTCCAAGCCCTTTTGCTCATTGCACCTTGGTATGAGGGTCGCAAGGAAAACACAACACAGTCAACCACTGGATGGAATAACACTTTACTTACATAGAGAAGAGATAGCAAGATCATCTTCAATAGTATGTGCCAGTCTCCCGTGGACAGTGACTCCCCCCCAGCAGCCGACGCATGGCAAATGGAGACCCCTACATGCACCTTTCCCAGGCCATAGTGAAAGAACCTGATCCCTTCTCTGTGGAGGCTGAAGCACTGAAAGCTTCAGTGTGCCTAAAAGTCATTCGAAAAGTAATATTCAGTAAGACTGAAACAGGGAAAGATATTTCTGCACAAGATGAGAGGGCTGGTACAGGCTATGAGGACCTTTTTTCTCTTGGATGGAAATGTTCCTGGCCTTGGGCCCATTCTTTTATGACCAAGCAGGGGTTAAAAGTCTATAGACATAGGACTACCTTTCCCAGCACTAGTAGATATTTTTCATAAGAGTTCCAGATAGTGACAGGAAGAGGGGTAATATTCAAAGAGATAATGAATGGTTAAGAATTTTTCAGTCTTGGGACCAGCAGTTAGCATAATGGCTATGTCGCTGGATTCCCATGTAGTCAACCGCAGTTCGAGTCCCAGACACAGTGGCTTAAACTCACGCTGGGTGTGTGTGCGTGTGTGCCCAAGATCCTGAGAGAGAATGGAGGAGAAGGGATTGCTGCATGGCCATCCCCTCGGGTGGTGATTTCTTACTTTTTGTCTCTCTGGCAAGCGCACGTGCCCTATAGAAGAAACCTCTCAAAAAAAAAAAAAAAAAAAAAGAATGTTTCAGTCTTAATAAAAAGTATAAATTCTTAAGTTCAAGAAGTGTAATGAGCCTGAAGTAAAATAAATAAAAATAAGTCTACATCCAGATAACACTGTGATAAAAGCATAGCACAACAAAGACGGAAAAATTTTAAAGATAATCAGAAAGGGGAAAAAAAGACTACTTACAAATGGACAATTAGACTATAAGAAATCTTTTGAAAATAACAACAAAATGTCAGAAACTACTAGAATTTTTAAAGAGAGATCATTTAATCTTAGCAGCCATTCTAAATAAGTGTGAGGATGCCATTGTGGTACAGCAGAAATCTACTGCTCCAGCAAAGCCAGATCCCACATGGCAACCTGGGTTCAAATCCCCTGCCTAGTCAGCCTGAAACATGCCAGGGACATGCGTGACTGTCCATGAGCCAACAAGCTGGTAAGGACTGAAAATTACGGTGTGACCAGACCCTATGGAGAGTGTTTCTCTCTCTCTCACATACCTGTGCTCTATCATGAAAAAATAATTTTTAAAAAAACAGAATGAGTGTGAATTAAAAGTTTTTTTAAACAAACACACAGAGATTAAGTCACTGAAATTTTTCATTTTTGAAAGAAAAAAACAGGCGAGAGTAAGATGAAGAAAGGAGTAGTTAGTGAAGTAGTGTCTGCAACAACAATATTGACGATGGCTGATTTTGAAGGTATAAAAAGAAGAAGTATAATGTCATGTTGGGAGGAGGTAGCTCATGAGATAGTTAATGTCTTCGCGTAGTTCAGGAGAAGGGTACAAAGAATCCCTAAATACAGGGGAAATGGTTGTGCCATGCAAATGGCCCTGGCCAAGGGGAAGTGAGGCTGAAATCTAGTCCATGCTTAACTCACCTACTTGTGTGGCCCTGCACAAGGTTTTGCCCATCTAGAAAAAGGGGCATCTTTTTTCTTTAACATTTTTATTAATGTGTAATTACATGCTACAAAGTGCACATGCTTAAAGTGTGTAATCTGACATGTTCCGACATAGTATAAACCCATGGCATCAACACTCACTACATTTTTTTCACAAAGGTGCTATATACCTTAGTGGTGGCCTTGAGACAAAAATGATGACAAACTTTAGAGTCAAATCAGTAGCACAAGTTAAAATTTTAAGATTAAAAATTGAGAGAGTAGGAACTGACTACATACTCCCAAATCAGGATAGAGAATAACAGGAAAAGAGCAAGGGGAAGAAAGCCTTGATTAACCCAACGAAAGTAACAGACACTTAAAAGACACAAGAATGTAAAGTTCTCAGGGATGGGAAATGGTGTGGTCATTAAGGGCGCTGGACTCCCACATGGCTAACTGCAGTTCAAGTCCCAGACCTAACAGCTTGTTTTCTCACTTTCCCTCTCTCTCTCTCTCTCTTGGTCTGTCCCTCTCTGGTCAAATTAAAATAAGTAAATAAATAAATAAAGTTAAATAAAATAATTCTTTTTTTAAAAAAAGTATGTAAAGTTCTCTACTATAAATGACGTATATAATTTACCTGAATTGATTGTCAAATATTACATGTATACTTCGAAAACCATATTGTGTGCTATAGAGATATTCACTGATAGAATATAAATTTAAAAATCATAAAATAAAAAAATGGGGGAAAATAACCTTTGAATAATCCAATTGAAAGTAGGAAAGAAGGAAAACAAAAACAGGGTGGAAACATGGAAAAGAAACTACAAAGTATGATGACAAAAATAAAACCAAACATATTAGTAATCATAAAACACACAGACCAAACTTGCCAGTTAAAAACAAAGATGAGGGCCAGCCGGTGGTGTGGTGGTGAAGGCAGCAGGATCCCACAAGGTGAACTGCTCAGCTTAAGTCCCAGACCTGGGGGCTTGAAAACATGCTGGGCACATGTGCAGGCATGCCTAAAATCCTGAGAGGAAAATGGAGGAGGGAGGATTACAGTGTGGCCATCAATCCTGGCGGGGGTGATTTCTGACTTTTCCTAATGATCATATTGGATTCTTTAAAGAATGTTTTATTTAATTTTATTTATTATTATTATTTTTAAATTTGACCAGACAGATACAGAGAGAGAGTGAGAGAGAGAGAAAGTGAGAAAGCAAGCCATTAGGTCCAGGACTGAAAACCACAGTCAGCCATATGGGAGTTCAGGACCTTAACCACTATGCCACCTGCCAGCCCCCATGTTGGAGTTTTTAAAAATCCAATCATATGCTATTTTTAAGAGACACACCTAACTCATTAAGAACTTTAAAAGGTTGAAAATAAAAGGATAAAAAGGGTATCAAGCAAGCATAGCCCAAATAATATGGAGGTAGCTATTTTTCTAACAACAACAACAACAAAAATAGATCTCGAGGGATTTCTACCACCAAAGATCCTCTGCCCAGACTTCACCATCCTGCTCCCCAGTGTAGCCAGGAGCCAGGATAAGCCAAGAGCAGCCATATATATTTGAGTTCCGAGCAGTCCCATTCATGGGGCAGGCTAGTGCACTGGTGTGCCACGCAATTTTCATTTTTTGACAACATTTTTTTCTTCTCTTTTTCTTGTTTTTTTTTTTTTTTTTTATCTTGTTTTGTTCTCTTCTTCATTTTTTTCTACTCTTTTCCTTTTCTTTTATCTTTCTCCCTTTTCTGCTCAGCCTCCATACACTGATTTTCTAGACAGGTCTAGGTGCTTAGTAGCCAATTATCTGAATACTTTTAGGGTCAGATTAAACCTCAATTGTCATTCAATCAGTTGTGCAAAGGGAGAAAAATGGTATTGTTTACAAACTGCAGGTCACCTTTGTCTGCATTCCCCTGATTGCTCAGATTTAACTCCAAAAAATAGGAAAAAATGTATAATCCATCTAATGATAAGAAACCACTGCAGAGGCACAAGAAATATGAAAAACCAAGAGAATATCTCTCCTCTAATGGGAAAGAATAACTCTTCTTCCTCCACAAAGAATTTTAAATATTCATAATAACAAAGCTAACAGAGATGGAAGAGAATAGAGACAATGAACTGTAGAAAAGAGACACTGAGTTCCAGGAGGTGAGGAAGTTCTTGAACAACCTGAAAGAGGAGATACACTTCATAAAGAGAATCAAATGGAATTGTTAGAGATGAAGGCTGTAGTACAGGAAATCAAAACTATTGTTGAAAATATAAAAGTCAGATTACATCATGCAGGAGCTCAGATCTCAGATTTAGAAGATAAAACCTCTGACCTAGAAAAATTCACCAAAAAGACTGAGAAAATAACCCCCCCAAATTAGAACAACATACAAATAATACAAGCCATTATTAAATGTCCATTGGTATCCCAGAAGGTGAAGAAACTAATAAGGGCATTGATAATCTATTCCATGAAATACTGAAAGAAAACTTTCCAAATCTAGAGAGGCATGCAAATATCCAGTCCCAAGAAATACATAGGACTCGGGACCAGCAGTTGGTGTAATGGCTATGTCGCTGAATTCCCATGTAGTCTACTGCAGTTCTAGTCCTGGACCCAGTGGCTTAAACTCATGCTGGTGCATGTGCGTGCATGCCCAAGATCCAAGAGGAGAATGGAGGAGAAGGGATTGCGGCATGGCCATCCCCCCCGGGGGGTGATTTTTTGCTTTCTGTCTCTGTCTGTCTGTCTGGCGAGGGCACCCTATAGCAAAAACTGCTCCAAAAAAAAATAAAAATAAAAAGAAATACATAGGACCCCACATAGATTTGACTAAAGAAGATCTTCCCCAAGACACATCATGGCCAGACTGACCAAAACCACAGATAAAGATAAGATACTAAGAAACGTCAAGTTACTTTCAAGGGATATCCCATAAGGCCAAAGTCAGACCTCTCATTGGAAACAATGAGAGCGAGGAAAGAATGGGAAAATATATTCAAAGTGTTAAGTGAAAAACAATTCCAACCAAGACTACTATACCCAGCAAGATTATCCCCCATATGGGAAAAAAGACAAAAACATTCTCAGATAAACAAAACCTAAAAGAATTTATCAACACCAGACCAGCTCTCCAAGAAGTGCTAAAGGGAGTCCTATCCCAGGAAAGCTAAAGTCAGACACACAGAAATAAGAGTACAAGAAACAACCAAGAGAATGGCCAGCCTAATGGTAGGGACAAGTCCTGAGTTGAATGTTAACTTCTAGCGTGTAAACAGAAAGCTCACACCACAGTAACACTGCAGATTCAATAGAAGAGAGATTAATTACATGAGTCTGAACTAGAAAAATAGAAATTTTTTACTTTAGTCTAAAACATTACTGATTTACTTTGATGCTTTGATTTCCACATTTAAGGATGTTTGTCCTCTCTTGAACTGTTGATAGGTTCATTCACCTACTATCTGAACTTAATGGTAAGCTTTCTCCTAGCTTGGTTTTAAGCAGATTTCTCTTAACATTTTTTAATTTTGATCTATTCAAACTAAAACTTTTTTGAAATGAAAAAATGCATTAAAAGGCAGCTCTGCCGAGGTGGAGAGAGGCAGAGGCCGCCCCCCCAGCGCAAGCTAAGGCTGGAGGGAGGGGTGGTGGTCGGCCACCACAGTTCTCAGCTCTCCAGAGCCGGAGCCCAGCCCAGCGCCCGCCGCTCCCGCGCCAGCGACCTCTGCGCAGTGGCCTGCCTCAACTCCCCGGAGGCGGTGAAAGGCAAGATGCAAACAGCAGCAGGCGGATGAGGCGGAGTACTGCGCACAGGGCTTGCAGCCGCTGCTGGACAGCGAGCAGCGGCGCGAGAAAGCTGAAGCTCTCAAGCCAGGCATCCAGCTGGTTGAGGGGTTGGACGGGACTCAAGAACCAATGGCCACAGCCCTGCAGAAGCTGGAGAAGGCGGGAAAGGCGGCGGATGAGAGCGAGAGACGAGTGAAGGTGATTGTAAACCGGGCCACGAAAGATGAGCAGAAGATGGAGATGCAGGAGTTGCAGCTCAAAGAGGCCAAGCACATTGCTGAGGAGGCCGACCGCAAATACGAGGTAGCTCGGGGGTCGGTCATCCTGGCAGGCGAGCTGGAAAGGGCAAAGGAGCTGCGGAGCTGTCTGAGCTAAAATGTGGTGACTTGGAAGAACTCAAGAATGTCACTAAGAATCTGGAGTTGTTCGAGGCTGCATCTGTAAAGTATTCTGAAAAGGAGAACAAATATGAAGAAGAAATTTAACTTCTTTCTGGCAAACTGAAAGAGGTTGAGACCTGTGCGTTGCCAAACTGGACAAGACGATTGATGACCTGAAAGAAAAACTTGCCCAGGCCAAAGAAGAGAACGTGGGCTTCCATCAGACACTGGATCAGACACTAAATGAACTTAATTGTATATAACAGAAACAGAAGAGTCTTGTTCCAACAGAAATTCCAGAGCTCCGTGTCTCTCTCTTCTATTGTAAGAAGTTTCTTTTGTTATTGCATCTTTGCTTTCCTGGAAATGTCAAGCAAATTATTTAATATATGACCAAATATTTTGTATCTGAGAAGCTTTGAGCACCAGTTAAATCTAATTCCTTCCTTCCTCCAAATGGCATCAGTTTTTTTCAGCTCTATTTTTATCCTAAAGTTGCATTTATTCCTGAAGAAGGCAGGGTATTTCCTAGTGAGCATACTTTTAAGACTGAGGGCATCTGGTCCTAAGAGAATGCACCATCCCACACTTTCAAGAATAGATTCTGATATCTAGTTATAGAGCAATTTAAAACACTGAAGAATATAAACTTCTGGGTCACAGTTGGTCAAACTACAATCTATAGAAGGCTATGAACCATTACATTAAATGGGTGGGAATTTTCCATCCGGAGTGAAAAAAAAAAAAGAGTGGGGGTGCTATTGTGGAAAGTCATAAACCCAAGGTAAACGTAATCATCTGGCCCTTCTCCACAGTCCACTATGCAGAACAAACATCCCCTGAGCAGTCGGCATGAGAATGCTTAGGAAATAGCCATAATAATTACCCAAACATTTTCTGAATAGATCCTGTTATGTTTTTCCACATATTTCTTTCATTTAAAAGTTATTCTCTGAAGAGCATGTGTTGTATTTCTTTAAGGACCCATGTTTGTCTGCTCTAAAGCCATCCACTCAGCAGGAATATGGTGGCGTTCACTCCTATTCAAGTCAAATCAAAACGACTGCTAGCCATCAATAAATTGAGCAAAAAGAGTTTTGTTTATTAACAAAATTCTTCAGAAGAGACTTCTCTGGAATCAAGGTAGAAATTTAAAAGAGGTAACTGATCTCAACTCCATACTTCAGGGAATGGCAAATTGAAGATTTACTTACTTGGGACTTTAATTCCTTCTTTGGGACCAAGTTAAAAGACCAAGAAACTCCTGGTTAAACGGGATATGAAGTATTTTGTAGAAAAGGCTACACATTTTGGCTTTGTCGTATGTTCGCTTTCTCAGTTGACATCTTAGAGCTGAAACATTCCACATCCTCAAGAGTGTGGGAGCCAATTCAAGTTTATGATTCTGAATAAAAATCACCCTGCTTCCAGTTTATCTGAATCCCCTGCCCCTCACTCCTATTTATTAAGCATCATACTACCCAGGAGATACACTAGCAGATTGTGCAATTGAATAAAACCCACACTTTAGATTCTTGCAAAAAAATGTATTTAAAGATACCTATTAATACTTATTAATGACCACAGTAAGCTATATAGCCCCAGCAGGTGCTACTTTATATGTTCACTTTACTCACTGAAGTTTACGCCTAAAGTCAGGCATGCATTCATAACTATGCATATATCAGCTGTGCTTGCTATTCAGTGTTTAATTAAGATCTTTAGTGAACCACGGTTGGACACATGGGAGTCCAGCACCTTAGTCATCAATCCTTATAGATGTATAAAATAAATGAAAGCACAGGAGGTGGGTCTTCAAAGAGTTCATGAAAATGCATATTATGACTAGATTTCAAAACATTTTTGTACCAAAATAAATCTACTTTAATTCTATTTTCCATGACCTTGTTGAAGTACCCCATGTATCTACACAGATGTTCATAGCAGCACTATTTATAATAGACCAAAAGTGAAAACTGAAATGTCCATCAACTAATGAATGAGTAAACTAGGTGTGCTATACCCATATAATGGAAAACTAAGTTAACAGGGATGAAGTACTGATACATGATACAACATAGACAAACCTTGGAAACATTATTCTAAGTGAAAGAAGCCAGTCACGAAACATCTAATGTATGACGTTATGTCAAATGTTACATTACTGCAAATCTACACAAACAGAAAATAGATTCCCAGTAGCCTAGGCCTGCAGGATTTGGCAGAAAGTGGAGAGTGGCCACTAGAGAGAGGTTTCCCTTTGGGATGATAAAAAATGTTCTAAAATTGGTCCATGTCTGATGGCACAGGTTGTAGTTTGCCAGAATGCAGTGCTTGAAGTCACAGGATGACCATGGTTCTAGTTCCTGACCTGGTTACTCTGACATGTGTCAGACACCTGCATGACTACCCAAGATTTGATGGGCTGGGAGACTGGAGGAAGGCTATCATGGTCTGACCAGACCCTATGAAGGGGATTCTTCTCTCTCGAGCTATTTCTTTCTCTCTTTTTAGCTCATGTGCATACAAGTACTCTAACATAAATAAAGACAAAAATACTGGGGACAAAAATAAAATCTTCTAAAATTGATTGTGGTGATGTTTTCACAACTCTGTGAAAACACCAAAAATCATTGAGTTGGGAAGAACACCACTTTAAATGGGTGAATTGGATGTTATGTGAACTATATAAGGGGTCTTTTTTTTTTTTTTTTTTTTTTTTTTTTTTTTGGAGAGGTTTTTTGCTATAGCCAGACAGACAGAGAGAGACATAGAGACAGAAAGCGAGAAATCACCCCCCAGGGGGGATGGTCACGCCGCAATCCCTTCTCCTCTATTCTCCTCTCGGGATCTTGGGCATGCACACACACGCGCCCGGCGTGAGTTTTAAGCCACCGGGTCTGGGACACGAACCGCGGTCAACTATGTGGGAGTCCAGCGACATAGCCATTACGCTAACTGCTGGTTCCCAAGGGGTCTTCAAAAATGATCATGGAAAAATTTTTGCACCAAAATAAACTCATATTTTAATTCCATTTCCTCGCACTTTTTTAAATTCCCCCTCATATTTTACTAAAGTTATTATAAGACAACAAAAAGAGTTATGACATGATTCTTGCTTTGGAAAAGCAACAACCCAGACTTTTTTTTCCTGCTATAAGTGCATGCATTCACTGGAGAGAGAGAGAGATGGAAAGAAGAAAAGTGAGAAATCACTCCCCAGAGGGAATGGTCACACTGCAATCTCTTCTCCATTCTCCTCTCAGGATTTTCGTCACATACGCACACATGCCTGGCTTGATTTTCAAGCTAGACTCAAACCGTGCAGTCAGCCATGTGGGATCCAGTTACCTAAACTGCCACACCACCTACTGTCCCCCAAGACATTTTTAATCTTTTGCATTACTATAAAAATTCCTAAATTGTTGGGGCCAGGAGGCATCATAGTGGTTAAGGCAATGGACTCCCAAGGACTGACAGCAGTTCAAGTCCTAGATCTGGAGGCTTGAAACTCAAGTCAGATGCATGCACATGTGCACGTGTGCCCAAAATCCTAAGAAGAGAATGGATAAGGGATTGCAGTGTGGCCATCCCCGCCAGGGGGTGATTTTCTCTCTCTCTCTCTCTCTCTCTCTCTCTCTCTCTCTCTGCCTCTCTCTGTGTCTCCAGTGAGTGCACATAGAGTTTAACCCTATAGTGAAAAATCTCTCTTAAAAAATTTTCCTAAATCAAGAGCGGCAGTTAACGTAATGGCTATGTCACTGGACTCCCATGTAGTCGACTGCGGTTCGAGTCCCAGACCTGGTAGCTTAAACTCACACCTGGCGCGTGTGCGTGCGTGCCCAAGATCCTGAGAGGATAATGGAGTAGAAGGGATTGAGGTGTGGCCATCCTCCCTGGGGGGTGATTTCTCGCTTTCTGTCTCTCTCTCCCTCTCTCTTTCTGGCAAGTGCATGCGCCCTATAGCAAAAAACCTCTCCAAAAAAAATTTTTTTTCTAAATTGTTTTAGTTTCCATTTCAATAAGACCAATAAGGGAGAAAACAGCACAAGACACAGAAGGTCAATAGAAACATTTCATGAAGACAGGAAGAGTACACAAGACAAAAGGGTTTCACAGACCTTCTACATAACAGGGGCTAGAGTATTTGTAATGTTTGCACATAATTGCTTACGATCACGCATGCTTAAGCTGACTAAAATTATAGGTCACCTAGGTCAGTGGTTCTCAAACTTTAGTGTGCTTACCTGGAGGGCTTGTTAGAACACATGCTGCTGGGCCCCACACCATGAACTTATGATTTAATTGATTTGGGATGGTGCCCAAGTTACCTGCATTCCCAGAGTTCCTGGGGGTGCTGTTGGTTTGAGCATCTCTTTGAAAACCACTGATCTAGGCCTGTTGTTCTCAGCTTCTCTTCCTCTTGTTAGGTTAAAGAAGGGCTCTGGGTGTTGGGAAAATCAAAGCTCTGTACCAGGCAGGTTGCTAACAACAGCAGCCAGGATTCTGGCACTCACAGAGGGCAGATGAGATAAATCAGGGCCTCTTAGCTTCTTGCAGCTATGCTTTACTAACCAACGTTACTTCCTATTACAACAGAAGCCCTTGTGATTTTGTTTTTCCTTCCTCATATAGCAACAATGAAGGTGATTTCCCAGAAACTTTCTCCATTACCCTTGTTGAGAGTGGAGGAAACAGTGAAAGGCATGAGCCCCGAGCACAAGGCTTCAGAGCCTGACCTTGGGCGATGCTTCTCATCGGGACTTCCTTGAAGAGGAACCAATGACTTGGTCCTGATTTAGGACTTTTCTGAAAACTCCTCTCTCAACTGAAAATCAATCTGTATCTCTCTCCTTCAACCCTCTCTTTCTTCTTCCCTCTATTTCTCCTTACCTCTCTCTTTATTTGCCCTCTTCAAATTTGTGGTGTGCTTTCTGTTTCTACCAAACCATAGAAACGGTGCAGGCTCCATGGTTGTGCCCCATTGTTGATTACCTGACCTATGTGCACGGGTGTCTAGAGCCCAGTGCCTCACCTGCCTGATGCTGAATTGGTGCGCAAGCCACCACCTTTCCACCCCGAGCTTTGTTTTACCTGCTTAATCTTCTGCCAGAATAGAGTGGGCAGTTAGTCGCTCTGCTGTTACTGGCCAACCAAGTCTGGGAGCTTCTTCTCACAGTCAATGAAATGAGAGGCACAGGATGAAGGAGAAGGGAGTTTATTTCTGTAACTAGCCGCAGGGAGACAGTCAGCAAGCACCGTCAAACTGTTTCAAAAAGCACAACACGCTCTCCATATTTACAATATGAGATATAAGCTCATGCATATCATTCCTCGCTATGATCAATCAGAGCCACTGTCCCTTGAGTAATTATCCTGATTTCTGTTTCTCTTTAAATGCCAATCTTGGTTTCTCCTGTGACCAGATCTCCCTATGACTCAGCACTTGGTTAGATTGTTCTCATTACAGGCCTTTCCAAATTTCAAAATGATTGCAGTCCTGCTAAACCTCAAGCTGTCCTGCTTCATTGCCACGATTTAGAGTAGAAGTGAAATTAATTTTCCTTTTTTAGCCCTTATTTTTTTTTTTTTTTTGGAGAGGTTTTTCACTATAGGGCGCGTGCGCTCGCCAGACAGACAGAGAGAGACATAGAGACAGAAAGCGAGAAATCACCCCCCAGAGGGGATGGTCACGCCGCAATCCCTTCTCCTCCATTCTCCTCTCGGGATCTTGGGCACGCACGCACACGCGCCCGGCGTGAGTTCTAAGTCACCGGGTCCGGGACGCGAACCGTGGTCAACTACGTGGGAGTCCAGCGACATAGCCATTACGCTAACTGCTGGTTCCCGCTTTTTTAGCCCTTATTTGCTTCTATTCTAAAAGATACTTGATGCCACCAATTCCCAAGCCCTTTGAGTGTTTTGGAAAACATATACAAAGTTCTTTAAAAAGTTAATAGAAAATTGGATTTAAAGTACAAGTTTATGGAGCCAGCAGATGGTATAGTGGTTAAGGTGCTGGACTCCCACATAATCAACAGCTGTTCAAGTCCTAGACCCAGCAGCTTGAATCTCACACCAGGTGCAAGTGCGTGCATGCCCAAAATCCCAAGAGGAGAATGGTGGAGAATTGTGGTGTGACCGTCCTCACTGGAGGGTGATTTCTCACTTTCACTCTCTCGTTTGTCCCTGGAGAGGCACACACCCTATAGCAAAAATCCCTCTAAAAAATAAAATTAAAACAAATTTATAAAGTACAAGTTTATCTTGGTGCAAAAGTTGTTTTGATATCCATGCATAATTTTTTAATAATCTGCATTTCCATGAACTTTTTGAAGACTCCTCATATAATTTATTTATATTTTTCTCTGGCCAGCTTAAAAGTAACATTTGTAGTCTGCTAAGTCATTACTATTCTCTCTGATGTCGTTTTCTAATTGCTAGAGGGCATATGCACTAGCCAGAAGAGACACAGAGAGAACATAAATTCTACAGAATACCCATAATATTTTGAATTGAGTCTATTGATCGGTTTCAGGAGAACTGTCATCTGCATAATACTAAAACTTCCAATAAATAAATAAGGTATATCTCCATTTACTTAAATTTTAAAATATTATCAGCCTTTTTTGTACTGTTTAACATAGATTCCTTAAATAGTTGACTTTATTGTAAGTTGAATATTAACATGGCATCTCACTATGGTTGTCTAAATCTTTATTAAGTTTAATAATCATTTTTTCATGTATTAACAACCAGGCATGTATCCTTTCATATTTGTGCTCAATTTTTTTTTTTTTGAGAGGTTTTTTGCTATAGGGCGCGTGCGCTTGCCAGACAGAGAGAGACATAGAGACAGAAAGCAAGAAATCACCCCCCAGGGGGGATGGCCACGCCGCAATCCCTTCTCCTCCATTCTCCTCTCGGGATCCTGGGCACGCACGCACACGCGCCCGGCGTGAGTTGTAAGCCACCGGGTCCAAGACGCGAACCGCGGTCGATTACGTGGGAGTCCAGCGACATAGCCATTACGCTAACTGCTGGTTCCCAATTCTTATAGCTTTTTTTAGTTCTTTATATTTCTGAACACTAATTCCTTTTACAATAATTATTTAAGACTTTTATTAACAGATGCTTGCACTTTGTTGGCTTTTTTGAAAAAAATCAAGTCTTTTTTTTTAAGAGAGTTTTTTTCTATAGGGCACATATGCTCACTGCAGGGACAGAGAGAGACAGAGAAACAGAAAGCAAGGAATTACTCCACAGGAGGGAAGGCCACACCACAATCCCTTCTCCTCCATGCTCCTCTCAAGACTTTGGGCATGCATGCATGCATGTCTGTTGTGAGTTTTAAGCCACTGGGTCCAGGACTCAAACCACAATCAACTATGTGGAAGTCCAGCAACATAAACATTACTCCATCTGCTGGTCCCCAGTTGTATATTTTAATTACAAATTTAAAATGACTTTCTTAAAAATCAGGTATGGGACCAGCAGTTAGTGTAATGGCTATGTTGCTGGACTCCCACGTAGTCGACTGCAGTTCGAGTCCCGGACCCGGTGACTTAAACTCACGCCGGGCGTGAGTGCGTGCGTGCCCAAGATCCTGAGAGGAGAATGGAGGAGAAGGGATTGCGGTGTGGCCATCCCCCCTGGGGGGTGATTTCTCGCTTTCTGTCTCTCTGTCTCTCTCTGTCTTTCTGGCGAGCACACGCGCCCTATAGCAAAACCCTCTCCAAAAAAAAAAAAAAAGGAGAGAGAAAGAAAAAAATCAGGTATGAAACAATTTAAAAACCTTTAAAGGTGTATCGAGAAAAATTAGGCTTTTAAAAAAATTTTGTCATTACCAAAAAGAGACATTTTTAGCTAAAATTAATTTTAAAATAAACATAAATAATGCAGATGGTTCCAGTCATCTGGTCAATAGGCAAAAAGCAAGCACTTACAGTCTTCAGCTCCACTCTTCCGCTCCTCTCTGACTGCTGGAATTCCATATTCACTTCTTGCTGGATGACTGACTGGGTGAGGTAGAGATGTGAGCCGCACCTAGCCTGCCCTGCTCAGCCTGGGAGCGGGCGGATTCTCAGCTGCCGATCAGCTGCTTTTGTCTCTTTGCCATCTTGTGCTTTAGGGTTCTCTGGGCGTCTGTGTCCTAATTGAAGTTGCGGCAGACCAGCGTCGAGGTGGCTGCTGACTGTGGGTCCCATGTCCTTGATTTCCCTCATCCTCTTTGTGGCCGTCCTCTTTGGGCTGTCTACCACAAGAAGGGCCCTGCAAAATCGTGATCTGTAACCCATACATATTCTGCCTCCCTAGTCTGCCCTGTGCTCCTGCACCCTGTTTGTCAGCACCCTCCATTCATCACTCTCTCCAGCTCCACTTCTGGGGTCATTCATGAGAATCTGGTGTACAGTTATGGCTTCCTTAGTGTCATTCCTGTTAAACCACATCCATCTCTTACACTGAATCATTTTACTGTTCCATAAACCTTCCTTGAGATGACCTTCTTGTCCTTGTGGGCAGGAGTTACTGGAGTGAGGCTGCCAGTGTGGCTGGTGTCAGGCATGGTGTCGCCAGTGCTGAGGGTGAGGGCGGCCATTGGCAACTGGGTCTAGGTCCCACAGCTAATGGTTACCATGGATGGTGGTGACAGGCAGGTTGCACCAGCGGTGGCTCCTCTCCAGGTGTGGGCTGTGATGGTAACTAGGTTGGCAGAGGCTATGGGGCTGCTTAGGACTCTCTGGGGTTCACCCTCTGCTCCTGCTGCAGAATGAATCGTGGATATTAATGACTTATCAATGATATGTGTTACAAATAATTTCTTCCAGTTTGTAGCTTCTCTCTTTCAATTTTGGGGGGAACAGTTTCTGATTAACCGAAAGACACTTAAGTTTGTTTATCCCTTCCAATAAGTAAGAGAGACAGAATAAGAGAGATGTGCTCCCAGAAGTGTCTTCAGGCTGTGATCCACTCTCAGCTCACTGACCTGAACCATGGGCAAGTTCTGCCTGTATACTCAGGCAGGTCTCCAGGTTTGAACTGGGAACCTTCCCCTGTGGGATTGCTCTGCAGAGAATCACATCCTACTGCTGCAATATCATCTGGTTCCCAGCAATTTTTAATGTTTCTCCAATAAGATATATAAATCATTTTTTATTATTTATGCCTTTTGAGTCTTATTAATAAAATCCTTTTTTATCTTCACTTAAAACAGACATTCTGTATATCAAAAAAGAAACTATTGCTATGCACTTAAGGTAGCCTTTAAAATTCATGTGTTGGGGAGCTGAATGATGGCACAGCAGTAAAATACTAGACTCTGCAAGACAGATCCATATACGAAGATCACTGGGTCAAGTCTGGAGACCTCCCTGAGTATACCAAACACGCATGCACGCCTATTTCAGGCTGACTGAGGCTAGAGGTGGATTGCGGTATCAAGAACCTATGTTGGGAGTGCTCCACCTCTGTCTCTCTCACTCATGGAATGAATAAACTTAAATTATGTGTTGCAAATGTAACCCTTGATAAAACAGTGTTGGGAGATGGAGTCTTTGAAGAGTGTTTAAGTTATGAAAACTTCATCCTTGGGCACTGATTAATTTTGTTATAAAAAGGGAGTAGGTTCACTCTCTTTATTCTTTGGCCATGTTAAAACAGCGTCTTTCCCATCCAGAGAATACAGTGCTCAAAGGTGCCATCTTGGAAGCAGGGACCAATCAGATGCCGGTGCCTTGAACTTCCAAGCCAGCAGAACTAAAGTAACTCAATTTTCACTCTTTCTAAATAACCAATCTCAGGTATTCTATAATAGCACATAATGAAGAAGACGTCCCCTGACAAAACTATCAGTGGCTCAGAAAAAAATTACTAGTAATATAAAGGAAGTAACAGAATGTATTCACTCTGAAGCATTTCAACTTTTGTACATAAGCACTGTACTAATTAGAAGCTGCCTGACATTTAAAAATAAGAGACATTTATTTCTCATCTTAATCCTTTTTCCATTTGAGAAGAGGGACCTACGTGCTGTTTTCCACAGGGCAATGATAATTCACCTGCATGGAGAGTGTTCGGTCTGTCAGAGTCTCCTACAGCTGCGAACAGCCTACAAATTCTAGGACTTGAAATTATTTTGCCATGACTGGCCTTACTAATCACCCTTGCTTGATTTCATATTTGATCTCCAGACAATTTTGCTCAGAAACAGGAAATCATTAGGAAAGTGCTGATGTGGAGGGAAAACAGGGATAAGAAAAGGATGTTTGCCCAACCAACAAGGAAGCCAGACTCCACGATAAGCAGAGAAAGGGAAGTGGTGCATCTCGTCAGCCTCACTAACTGACTCTGCCATATACATTTCCTGCTCCTTTCTGAGAAACCGTAATTGACCCGACCATTTCCTTGGATTGACTAAGTATCTAGTCAGAAATATCATAATTAACGAACCAGGCTCTTATCAGTTGTGACCAGCTCCTGAAAGTACTTCACCAGCAGGTACCTGCTGGTCATAGTAGACACTTTTATAAGATTATAGTTACATAAACTTCAAACACCTCACCCCCCCAGCTACTTATATCATCCCTCAAAGTAGAGATAGCCCCTATGTTCAGAGAACTCTGGAGGCCAGCAAGTAACTTAGTGTTTAAGATGCTGGACTCCCACATGGTTTGAGTCCTGGACCTGGTGGCTTGAAACTCAGGCTGTGTTTGTGTGTGCATGCCCAAAAGCCCAGAAGAAGACTGGAGAAGGGAATGCAGCTTAGCCACCCGCACTGGGAGTGATTTCTCACTTTCGTTCTTATTGTCTTTCTCTGTCCCTCTCTGGTGAGTGCATACAACTTATTGCAAAAACTTTAAATTAAAAAAATTCAAAACCATAAAAGAGAGAACTCTGACTACAGCATGGAAATCCAAGATGACAAAACAATGCATTAAAAGACAATAATTCCCAATACAAAGGTAACATCCAAATAGCCCCTGTAGTGAAGCGGACTTCCTGGAAAGAAGTGGTCTTTCTATAACTTTAATTATCCAAATGTTAGGGAGGTCAGAGGATTTTCACGAATAGACTTGATATACACACCACTTTTTCAAGAGTGCAGCCATTGTGTGATGGGATAAGGAAGTGTTCCAAACCGATGTCTGTTTATGCCCTGTGAGAAGTTGAGTACTCACTCCCACCTAAGACACACTCATATTTCTTCCTTCACCTGGCTCATACCAACATTCCAGTCTGGTCTACAATTTTAAATCCTTTTGTAATTCTAATGTAGACATATCTCTAGAACTGAGTCCTTCCTCTTCTACTCTATTGCCACTGCTTTTGTCTTCATTTGCTCGAATGAAGAACAAATAGCTTCAACTTGATATTTCACCATCAATAATGCCAATGGGTAAGCTTAACACAATGTCAGCTAATTGTATTATGCTCCTTCTTAAAGGATGAAATTCAGACATTTCCATCCTACCAGTCTCCACTTGCCTCTTGCCACACTCAAACTCATTGCTGGCATTTCCTCTTACCCAGTTTCTCTCCAGCCACACTGGACTTCTCACCTTGCTTACCAACCTCTTTATACTTGTTTGACTTTGCATCTACTCTTTACTGTAAATGTAATGTCCTCCCTTGCTCCTGCTTGGTGTAATGGATTCCTCTCACCTTTAAGGCCCAGCTCAAATGTCAATCTTAATGCAAGAATTCTAGACCTTTCTTCTAGCAACAGAAAGCATTCTTCATGTTTATCTCCCTTATCAGACCCATTCGCAGGGCCACCTTAGCTGCAAGGGAGGCTGAAATACACACACACACACACACACACACACACATAAATAAAATTAAAAAAAAATTTTTCCAGACAAAGTGTGTGCTCACCAGAGAGAGAGAAAGAGAGAAAGTGAGAAAGCACCCACCATGGGGGATAGGCATGCCACAATACCTTCTCCTCTATTTCTCCTCCATTTAACTCTCCTGTCAGGATTTTGGGCATGGACACACATGTGCCCCATGTGTTTTTTAAACCACCAGTTTCAAGACTCAAATCATGCATCCAGCCATGTAGGATCCAGCTACCTTAACTGCCATACCACTGGCTGACTCAGAGCATGGGGTATATAAAGGAGTATACAAATATCCATCTACCTGCATCATTAGTCTCTGTCAAGTGCTTAAGGCTATAGTCAGTTCAATTAAAAATGTCTTTGGTGGCTCAGCCTGGTGGCACGGTCAGTGGCAAACTTAACTGCAGTGCTTGAAATCAGATGGCCAACCTTGGGTTCAGATCCCTATATCTTCCTGAAAACATGCTAGGAACCTGTACACACACGCCCAGGATCCTAAGGAGCAGGGGGGCTAGAGGAAGGGGATCCCAGCATGACAGAACCCCGTTGAGGGTGCGTCTATCTCTCTCCCTTGTGCACATGCACACAATTATCATCATGATTAAGCTTTAAAATTACCTGTGGTGGCTCTTTTTGTATTTATTTATTTCTTTATTTGCATTTACCAGAGGACACATGTGCTCTCCAGAAAGAGACAGAGTCAGGGTGGAGAAAGCATCTCCCCATGGGGAACGGTCATGCTGCTGTAGGGAGCGCCGGATCTGAGCAGCACAATGGTGACCTTCAAACACAGGCAGAAACACTGTTCTCTGGGCTGTCCCTGTAAGGCTAATGGAAAGCCATTAACACATGAATATGCATTCCGCCTCTGTGTCAAAAAGTGCAAGGCAGTATAGGTTAAAGGAAGCCACATGTTAATCAGAAAAGGCCAGAGAAGGAAAAACTCACATAGGACTACTTGGTGCCAGAGGTTTTCACATCTTCAGCGGATTACCATCTGAAAACAACTCGCTTTGCATTCGTTTCCCCTTCCCTCCTTTTTTGCCCTTAAAAGAATAAAACTGGGAACAGCTGGGGGGGGGGGGGGCATGGCTGCCTCCATCAGAGCTGCCCCCACCCGATTCCCACTTTTCTCTACTTGTGTGTCTTAATGTGTTTATTCTTATGTTTATTTTTTAAAATATTTTTAAAAAATTTGACCAGAGAGAGACAGAGAGAGAGAGAAAAAGAAAGTGAGAAAGCAAGCCACCAGGCCCAGGACTCAAGCCACAGTCAGCCATGTGGGAGTCCAGCACCCTTAACCACCACGCCATCTGCCAGCCCCTCTTATGTTTATTTCTAATCCACGACCACTCCCACTCAGAGCACATGTTCAGCCACGTGGGTCATAGCATGCTGTCATCCATTCTCCATTTCTCCCTCCTGTTGGGATTTTGGACACAGTTGAGTCCAGGATTTGATCCATACAGTTGGCCATGTGGTATCCAGCCACCTTAACCACTAGCCCACAGGCTGGCCCCTCCTTTGGCAGTTCTTTTGAAGTGTTTTGGATTCACACAAAGAAGTTGGCTCACATGGACAGCCAACTGAATGAAATTGAGTGGAAAATTCTATTGTAATTGAGTGGAAAATGCCCTTATTTGCACACTGATTACTACTCAGCCCAGTGAGAAATTCATGTCCAAGAAAGACAACTGCAAACTAGCAAAGAAAACGACAGATTCACATCTCAGTTCTCTTGTTCACAGTGAGAGTTGTATTACGTTGTCTAGAAAGTCATGATGTGTTTTCCTATACAAAACAATGTGTCATGACTTTCCCAACAATCCAATAATTCCCACACATTTTAAACAGATCTTTCTTAATAAATTCGTATTTTTATGGGACTACATTCTAGTAGGGATATACAGGGTATAATGGTAGCTTCTTTTGTTATATCTGGGAAATCATACCCTATCTTCATCTAGTGTTTGATCAGGTTACCACTTAGAAATATCTTAAATCTCTATTACACCTGAGTTCCCACTCAGTACTCCTCTTTATGACTGAAGACAGGGTATGCTAATGCCTGAACTGCGTCATGATTTCCAGTTTCCAGACAAAACACTCATTGAAAGCTGTTTGGCATGCAGACATGACAGCATTTATAGCAGTGATACAGCATGGTATCCTTCCTCCCAGGACCACACAGCATAAAATTCTTCCCTGAGAGAAAGTTTTCCAGGGTGGGAAAGCAGCTGAATAGAATTTTTTCTTTATCCAAATACATGAATTTATGCTTTCTTTTTATAGCACTGATTTTGTCATGAGTAAGAAAGACAGTAAGGTCTTTGTCTTCAGGGATCAGACAAATGTATTCCTGTAAAATAAGTGTGTCTGCCAAGAAAGCAAGACTAGGACAGATAATATCTTGCTTCCAATAAGTCAAGGGGATGTGTGAATCTGAGAAAGAGATGCTACTTCAACTCTGAAAACTAACTCACCTTTGCCAGACCTCAGCCAGTCAACACTATGTGTATAGCAGTGGAATACTAAGGAAGTTTTCTCTGAGTTCAAACTATAGAAAACAGCCAAGCATTTATAGGCCTAGATTTTATAAAATTTCCTCTGTCCATAACATCATTCAAAATGCCGGTGGGACCAGCAGTTAGTGTAATGGCTATGTCGCTGGACTCTCACGTAGTTGATCGCGGTTCACGTCCTGGACCCGGTGGCTTAAAACTCATGCTGGGCGCATGTGCGTGCGTGCCCAAGATCCTGAGAGGAGAATGGAGGAGAAGGGATTGCGGCGTGGCCATCCCCCTTGGGGGGTGATTTCTCGCTTTCTGTCTCTCTGTCTCTGTCTGTCTGGCGAGCGCACGCACCCTATAGCAAAAAAACCTCTCCAAAAAAAAAAAAAAAAAAAAAAGCCCGGCATCATTCTTTAGAATAGCCAGGCTTTTTGCCCTATCTGCATACATATCTGCCAACAAATTTAATTGTAGGTATAAACATTATCCAAATAAATCGCCGTGATATCCATCTAGTGAAGCATTGTGCATCCACATAAAGATCATGTTTGGGGAACCAGCAGTTAGCGTAATGGCTATGTCACTGGACTCCCACGTAGTCGACCGCGGTTCACGTCCTGGACCCGGTGGCTTAAAACTCACACCAGGCGCGTGTGCGTGCATGCCCAAGATCCTGAGAGGAGAATGGAGGAGAAGGGACTGTGGCATGACCATCCCCCCTGGGGGGTGATTTCTCGCTTTCTGTCTCTATGTCTCTCTCTGTCTGTCTGGCGAGCGCACGCGCCCTATAGTGAAAAACCTCTCAAAAAAAAAAAAAAAAAAGATCATGTTTGAACATTTTATCTCATGACATAGAAAAACATTCAAGTTATTTGAAAAGTCAGGAAAAATACTGGATATTCAGTATGATTTCAACGTTTAAACAAATATATTGACCCAAGTTTTCTATACCTTTCATGCCTCTTAAAGGGTCTATCTGTAAGGAGTGGGCCGACCACACGAGAAAATAGAAATGTAGAGCCTTTATTGGGAATGTTCCTGGCCAAGGTTCACTGGTCTGACAGAGAAAAAGAGAGGGAGCCAGAGAAATCGTGCCCTAGGGTGGGGTTTAGTGATTTTCATAAGGGTATAGGAAGGGGGAGTGTCTTAGAGGTAGAAACAGTCCATGTATGGTAAAGGTTTAAGAGGAGAGCAGACTACTGTGCCATGTAAGGTCTGGTGCCATGTGCAGAGTAGAACCACACATGCAGAGTAGAGCACCATGTGCTAAATCCGGGTTAGATCCAAGTGCAGTGCAGGACTGATGACAGACTAGATCCAGGTTGCATCACCCAACTGTGGCATGGCATTCAACCCCCACTTCCAAGTTGCCCAGGCCTCCGGCCTAACATCCCACCTGTTTTGGTGTTATAGGGCACCGTATGATCATTAACTACTTCCTGCTGAATGGGGGCAAAGAGGGGAAGTCAGGAGCCAGGGACTTGGTGGGAACTTGTGCGTAGGGATGGAGGAGCATTTGGTTAGCAGCTACCCAGGAAACTTCTTGGATTTGGCTTTGGGGGAACCTGAGGAAACAGGGTGTAAATATGAAGAGAAGGCCAATGAGAATTAATGGTCCTAAAATAGGGGCAATCCAGGTGATGAGGGTAGATTGATGCCAGTCTGGGAAAAGAGAAGTGGGCTGTTGCTGCTGGTGCCATAGTTCTTCACTTAGACGGTTGAGAACATCAATGTTTTGTTCAACCAGCCCTGTCTCATTGACATAGCAGCAGCATTCTTCCCTGAGGAACAGACAGGTGCCCCCTTTTTCTGCTGTCAGTAGGTCTAGGGTGTGTCGGTTTTGAAGAGCTACTTGGCAACTGAAGTGATTTGTAACTGGAGGAGGCCAGGGAGGCAGCCAAGTCCTCAGTGGCTAACTGAAGTTTTCCTCTAGGTCCCAGGAGGTGGAAACACTGTGGGCTAATGCCCACCCCCCAATTCTGGTGGCTACAAGGGAGGATGCTAGTGACATGCCTATTACAATGGGAAGGAAGACTGCTCTTTTAGTGCGGGAGTCCATAGAAGAGGGGGAGGCCAGCAAGAGGAATTCAGCCTGACCGTAGAGGGTTAGCTGTGAGACTAGGGTTACTGGGAGACAAGGGAAAGTGGGGGAGAAGTTAATTAGTTTTGTTAGGGTGCCATTACACCAAAGAAAGGTGCCCAGAGGGGTGCAAAGAGGAGATTGGGATGGACTGGTTACACAAGGTGTCCAAAGGAGCTGATGAGGTGTTGTTGGTGTAACATGCTGTCTGATTTGGTTGGCCTGTATTTCTGAACAATAGGATGTTTTGGAGAGGGCTAAAGAAGGGCTGCGAGGTGGTACAGGAAGCACTTGGGAAGGGGGTTATTGGAATCACTGTGAGGGGAGCCTAGCCTAGGGAGGCACAGAGAAAGCAGTCTGAGAAATTGTCTGTCCCTGTGGAGTTGAGGAGGAGGGCTCCCTGTTGGACTAAGGGTAGCCAAGAAAATGGGTCCGTCTTACCAGCCTGTCCAGCATGTATTTGTTGATTTAGGGAAACTTCGTGGTTCCGAATGTTTGTTGATTGGTCTTTTAGTTGGTCTATGGTTTGGGGGACTACTCTGGTGTAAGTCTGGTAGATCCAGATGGCCCCTGATGGGGATGAAATAGTGGCCCAGGGATAGACTTTTCCCCAGACTCTTTTTAACAAGGGTCTTTGATATTGAGGTAGAGCTGGCCTTGTCTGTTGGTGGTAAGGAGGTAAGTGTCCTGTAGTTTGTTGTGGGACTCTAGTTGCTTGACATGAATACGGCAGATACTGTAAGGGCAACCCCCATAGGTACCTACCCACCAATTGCAACAGGATTCTTTGATCTGTTCAAAGGTAAAGCAAAGGGCCGGATTGGACCATCCCTGAGTGACCAAGTGCATTTTGGCAAAGGAGATGGGGATGGAGACCCGTGACTGGCATCCATGTGGTTGGCAGTCCCTGGTGGCCAGGAAATGGGTGTGGGTGTGACCTGTGGACATCCAGGACAGGACTCTTGTATATAAAAATATCAGCGAAAAGGGGCTAGAGATTAGCCCCCCTCCCTGGGGGGCGGGGTGGGGAGAAGATGGGTAGGAGAATGAGGAGTTTGCAGGGGAAACCTGGTGAGACAAAGTTCTGTGGGTCCGAAAACCTGAGACTTCCAGGGGCTGGAAGGGGGTTTCTGTTTGAGGTGAGAGACATGGTACCAAGAGGGTTGTCCCAAAAGCTTAGCCGCTGCGGAGTTGGTGAGGATGATGGTGTGAGGTCCCATCCAACAAAGTTCTAACAAGTGATGGTGAAGTTCTTTTAATAGCATGCTGTCACTCGGCTGGAGAGGGCTGGGTGAGCACTCTAAGACCAAGGTAGACTGAGTGAGGGTTGGGAGGATGCAGTCGGTGTGTTCACGGAGCAGCTAGCAGAGGAGATTGAGATAAGGAAGGTATGATGCTGGGGGCAGAGGTAGGTCTGGACCGGGAGGTCATGGTTAATGAGAAAGGGCCTACCATATAGATTTCAAATGGCCTTAGGCCCATGGGATTTTGGGGAGTCACACGCAGGCAAGTGAGGGCTAGGGGGAGGACCTCAGACCAGGAGAGATAGAGCTCTAGGGAGAGTTTGGTGAGATGATCCTTTGGAAGACCATTGGCCCTTTCAACTTTACCCAAGGATTAGGGGCAATAAGGGATGTGGAGTTTCCAGGAGATTTTGAGGGATTCAGAGATCAGTTAGACGACGCTGGAAGTAAAGGCCAGCCCATTGTTTGACTGGGTGGATGTTAGAAGGCCAAAGTGCAGTATGATGTGCTCCAGAAGAACAGTTGTGACTCTGTCAAACATCTCCTTTGAGGCAGGGAAGGCCTCAAACTGACCTGAAAAGGTGTCTACTAGAGTAAGAAGGTATCGGAAGGTTTTATGTCTGGGCATATGAGTGCAATCAACCTGCCAGTCCTCACCTAGTTGGTGACCATGGAGTTGGTGAGCGGCGACCCAAGGGTGTAGGCCACGTTGGAGGCTGACGGTTGAGCAGGTGGAGCATGCCTGATGTATATGCTGAAGGGCCTTGTGGAGTCCTGGATAATGAAAGAGGGGCTCAAGGAAGCAGAACATTTGGGCCAATGTGTAGAGACTGGTGGACTTCTAAGAGGATGGCAGAGGCCTGTTGTTGGGGCAGAGGTCTGTTGTTGGCGGAGAGTGATATTGTTATGGAGGAAAATTCACCTCTTTTCCCCAGCTGTTCCCCCACGTGAGAGGAGGTCTTCCTGTTCTTCGTTGGAATAAAGAGGTTTAGCTGTAGAGGTTAGGAAGAAGACTGGTGCTGGGGGGGTTTTAAGTGTGAGGCTATGGGCTACTATGTTGGCCAGGGGTTACCGATCACCGCTGGGTTAGCTGAGCCCTGGTGGTTCCAGCAGTGCACTATAGCGACCTCTGTTGGGAGCTAGAGGGTCTCTAAGAGTTTTATTAAAAGAGTAGCATTAATGACTGGTGATCCCTTAGTAATGAGGAAGCCCCATTCTTTCCAAATGGCAGAGTGAGAGTGGGCAATAAGGAAAACATATTGGAATCAGTGTAGATATTGACTCGTTGTCCCTTTAAGAGAGTGAGGGCATGAGTAAGGGCTATGAGCTCAGCCTTTTGGGATGTGGTACCTTCCAGGAGACGGGACTCCTCAATCGTGGCAAAGGGAGAGACTACTGCATACACTGCCTGGTGACAGCCATCTGACCCAACTACTGAGCTGCCATCGACAGAAAGAGTATGATCAGGATTGGACAGAGGTATATCGAACAGTGCTTGTTGAGGAGAGGCTTGGGTTTTGACAACTTGAGGACAAGAGTGAGAGGGGGTAGACAGAGCAGTTGGCAGAGGACGTAAGGTGGATGGATTGAGAGGAGGAGAGGAGCGGAGAGAGATATCAGGATTTTCAACAAAAAGTAAATGGAATTCATGAACCCATGATGGCTCAAGGAGAGAGAGAGAGAGAGAGCAGTGGCTCAGGAGGTCCATTAGGCAGTGAAAAGAGAAGATAGACAGGGGCTGCGCTAAGGTGAGTTTGAGGGATTCTTTTTTGTGAGTATGGTGGCAGCTGCCAGAGCTCTCAGACAGTACTGCCATCCCTGGACCGTAGGGTTTAGCTGTCTAGACAGGAAGGCTACTGGGCAGTAGCTGGGGCTTTAGGGTTGTGCAAGAAGTCCAGTTGCAACACCCTGTAATTCATTAGTGAAGAGGTGGAAAAGACATGTTGGGTTGGGGAGTGAAAGGAGAGGTGAAGAAATCAGGATGTCTCAAAGGGCCATAAACGCCTTATGAACAGTGGTAAGTGAGGTAAGGGGGCCTCTTGGAGTTTCTTTGGCTGCAGCATATAGTGGTTTAGTGCAGAGGGCAAAGTTAGGGATCAATTGTCAGGAGAAGCCCACTAGGCTGAGGAAGGAAAGGATTTTGTCTGCTGTGGTAGGGGGTTGGAGACTGCAGAGGACCTTAATACAGTCAGATGTAAGTGTTTCGGTGGTTGGGGTAAGAGAGGTCCCTAAATAGATAACTGAGGCAACTGAAAGTTGGGCTTTGGATGGGGAGACTCGGTAGCCTTAGGACTCCAAGAAGTTGAGAAGACAAGTTGTGTGTTGTTGAGAAAGAGAGAGAGACAGGCTGCAGAAGAGGAGATTGTCTACATACTGTAAGAGGATGCTGGGGGCAAGTGGACAACATGCGAGATCTCGAGTGAGAGCCTGCCCAAAGAGGTGGGGGCTGTCTCAGAAGCCCTGGGGGAAGACGGTCCAAGCAAGCTATTGGACAGAGTGTGAATTGGGGTCCTCCCAGGTGAAAGTAATTAGGAAGTAGAAGTCTGAGTGGAGAAAAGGATAGTGAAAAAGGCATCCTTGAAGCAAGTGGTGTTTGGTTGGATGTGGATAGGAGGGTGTATGGGTTGGGGACAAGATGGAGAGGAATGACCACCTCATTTATGAGTCGGAGGTCCTGAACTAGGCGGTAGGCCCCTGATGGCTTGTAGACTGGGAGGATAGGAGTGTTACATGGAGAGTCTGTAGGAATGAGGAGTCTGCAAGTGAGAAGTCAGGTGATAATAGGCTTCAGGCCCTTACATTGTGTTTTGGAGATAGGGAATTGGGGTCAGGAGGGAAACTTGGTGGGATCCTTCAGGTGAATAAGAATTAGAGTCTGGTGGGAGGCCACAACTGGTTCAGAAGTGTCCCAGACAACAGGTTTAACTTCTTCAGGGGGAAGAGGAAAGGAGGGAGGGCCGGAGAGATCAGAGTCAATAGATGAGCAGATGAGAGGGAAGAGAAAGTGAGCAACAAGGGCTACAGCTGGAAGTTGGAGGGTAGCTCCCAATTGGTGAAGGATGTCTCTGCCCAGGAGGGTGACTAGACATGATGGCATAACTAGGAAGGAGTGGGAGAAAAGTTGTCCCTCCATATGAAAGGCTAGGGTGCCTGTCCTAGGTGGACAGGAGGGTGTGCCATCTATTCCCATGACTGAGATCTAAGAAGGAAAAAGTGACCCCAAATGGGAGGGCAGGATGAAGTAGGTAGCCCCTGTGTCCACGAGAAAAGGGATGGACTTACCCACTACCTGCAGCGTTACCCTGGGCTTGGCAAGGGTGATGGGGGGGTCTTTGAGTACAGGCCTCTTCAGTTGGTGGCTAGCCCAAACAGCTCCAAAGAGGGGACTGCCTGGCTGACTTGTCTCCTGCATAGAGGCACCGGAGATGAGTCAGCCATTGGGCAGTCACTTCCTCAATGACCAGGCTGTTTGCACTTGGGACATGGCTTGGTGGGTGGTCAGGGGCAAGGAAAATTGTTAGCCCAGTGGCCTGTGTTCTCACACTTGAAGCATGGTCCCAGGGGAATGAACTTAAATGAGGAAGCCCCATTCTTGCACCTCTGTGGGGCCCCCAGCCTCAGGGCTGCTACCAAGGCCTGGGTTTGGAGTGCCACCTTGTGGTGAAGGCAGTCTTGGCGTTCAGCCTCAGCTGCTTCCTCCCAGGCATTGCAAACCTTAAATGCCATTTTCACCAGATCACAGACAGAGGTTTGAGGGCCATCCTCTACCCATTTAAGTTTCTTACGGATATCAGGCACTGACTAGGAAATAAAGTGAGACACCAAAACCGTGGCCCCAGCCAGCGAAGTGGAATCTAATCATATATAAAGGGTTAAGGCCTCTGTAAGGTGATTGAGGAATACAACTGGGTTTTCATCTGTCCCCTGGATGATTCCCCAGCGTTTGCCAAAATTGACAATTTTGTTAGAGACAGCATGCATTCCAGCCAGGAGGCATTGGATCATGTAGTCTCAGTTTTTTGGGGCAGAGTTTCCTACCTGATAGTCCCATTGAGGGTTGGTAATAGGAACAGCCACCTATCCGACTGATAAAGTCGCATCAAACAGATGGGCTTGGTCAGCAAGTTCTCGGGCTGCAGCCTGGACTCGCTCTCTCTCATCTGCAGTAAGAGTGGAGGACAGGATTACATAGAGGTCATGCTAAGTAAGAGTATAGGCCTGAGTAAGATGGAAGAACACTTTGATAAAAGCTGTGGGGTTGGCAGAGAAAAAAACAAGTCTTTTTTCTATTTGAGATAGATCTTGGAGAGAGAAGGGAATGTGAACCCTGACAATACCCTTTGTTTCCACCACTTCCCAGAGAGGACAGAGAAGGTTATAACTGGGGGAAAGGGTGAGTGTGAGCAGGTATGTGAACTAACTGGAGAGAGGTGAGGAGGGGATGGGAGCAAAGTACATAGAGGAGGAGGTGGCAGTGAAGATGAGGGAGCGGTAGGGGGTGCTGGGACTGGCGGCACCGAAGTGGAACCAGGGTATGGTGGGGGATTCTGGGGGAAGGGTGGGCACCAGGAAGGAGGGGAGGTAAGAATTTTGGGTGGTTCATCTATAGGAGAGAGATTGGCCTCTAGGAGAGATTTGGTCTTAGACTGGCTCTGGTTGCAAGAAGGATTTGGGTGGTAGTGCAGGAGGTGCAGAGGGAGGAGCAGGAGTGCAGATCCCAACAGGCTTAGACATATAGAACCTCCGACCATTTGCCTACCCTTCAGCAATAGTTATCGAATCAGTGAGGGTATTGTAATCGAAAGTCCCCTCTGGAGGCCATTTAGACCCATTGTCCAAAGCATAATGTGGCCAGGCCACAGTGGAATAGAGTATCAGCCACTTGTGGCAGAGATCCTGAGCAAGTCCTAATTTGGTGACAGCCCAGGAGCATCTTTGACTTGATGACAGACTCAGTATTACCCATTGTGTCTGGGACTCAAGTGAGTGGGAAAGGGACAGGCATCCCAAATCTCTTTTTGCACTCATGGAGAAGAATGGGGGATGGGCAGCAGGGGTTTGAGATGTCTTCACAAGTACCTGAGCTCCAGGAGTCAGAGGGGACACTGACGTGGCTGTGTTTTCGGACAGGGAACCCAGAGGTTTGAATCCTGGAAACCATGGATAGGTGGACTTACCCTCAGAAGGCCAGGGCAGTTGGTGGGTCGGTTCCTGGTTCAGGGGAGGAGAGGCCCTCGTGGGGACTGTGGTACACAAAACTCCTCCTGGGTTTTGGCACCAAATGTAAGGAATGGGCTGACCATGTGAGAAAATAGAAATGTAGAGCCTTTATTGGGAACGCTCCCAGGTAAGGTTCACTGGTCCCACAGAGAGAGAGAGGGGACCAGAGAAGTCACACCCTAGGGAGGGGGTTAGCAATTTTTACAAGGGTATAGGGAGGAGGAGTGTCTTAGAGGTAGAAACAGTCCATATATGGTAAAGGTTTAGGGGGAGAGCAGACTACTGTGCTATGTAGGGTCTGGTGCCATGTGCAGAGTAGAACTCCATGTGCAGAGTAGAGCACTATGTGCTACATCCAGGTTAGATCCGAGTGCAGTGCAGGTCTGATGACAGACTAGATCTGGGTTGCATCAGTCGACTATGGAATGGCATCCAACCCCCACATCCAAGCTGCCCAGGCCTCTGACCTAACGCTATCTTCTCTGCAAAATGAATGGCAAAGCAAGTCCTGTCTTCAGTCACTCCAGGTGGCCCTGTCTCCCACTCTCTCTTCTTAAAAATTATTTATTTAATTTAAAAAATTTTTTTTTAAATTTTCTATAGGGTACATGTGCTCACCAGTAAGAGAGAGAGAGAGAAAGTGAAAAAGCAAGCTGCCAGGTCCAATACTCAAACCATATGGTAGTCCAGTGCCTCAACTCTCACCTACCAGCTCTAGGTGGCCCTCTCTTAACTAGAGTGACTCTGCAGCCTCTCCCAATCAATCCTGCATTCAATAACAATCATAAACTGTTTCCTGTCTGTTATGGTTTGAATAATGTCTTTTCCCCAAAGTTTCTATGTTTTGGAATTTAGTCTTAGTGAGTGGTAACTGGGTGTCCCCAGAAAACCCTATGTTGGGACTTGGCTGTACTGTAAAGGCATTAAGAGAAAATGTACTTCCTTCATGCTGTCTCAAGGTTAGGCTTTTGGGTGTGATAATGTCATTAGGGTGAGGCCTCTATGATTGAATTATGGCTGGGATGTAAGAAGAGGGAGTGAGACCAGACTGCACAGAGAAAGCCACATGGGCGCAGAACACACTTTGCCAAAAGTTCTGCCTCCACCCTTTGTGATGTCCTTGGATTTCCAGCCTCAGACTTACGAGTCATTCAACCCTTTTTCTCTGTAAGTCACCAACCTCAAGTAACGGACTAAGATATCCTCCTTGAACACTACAGGTTGATATGGGGTAGTTTCACTTTATTTGATTGCCCTGTCCCTTTCTGATCCCCAAGACTCCCATGAAAAACTGTGGTAAAGGGCTTGAGGAAGTTTAAAGGTTACAACATTGTAAGAGAAGGTAACCTTAAAAAATATTGTAAACATGTCTTTTTTCAAAGTCCAAAGAAAAGCTTTCAAGGTATCAGTAGGAACTGATAGGATACACAGGCATTCTCTCCTAGGAATAATCCTATTCTTAACCCGTCTGAAGGTTCTTCATTCAAATCTCTCTTTTTCTGCTATAAATATGGCACATTTTGGAAAATGCCATCTCTTAGCACAGATTCATCTCACTCTAAGATCCATTTACAGGAATTGTATATAAGAGCAAAGTCATGGAACTCAGAGTTGTCAAATTGTGACACTGTGGAAGGTAACCAAGTAATTAGTATGTTAGCTGCGGGTGCTTTCCTACACACTCTGAGGCACGTTACTATAGCATGGATTGCTGACTTCTCTAGGAAGCCCTTCCTGCATGTCTCAAACTTTCTAGAATGGAAAGTATGCCTCAACTTCAAATACATTGAGAACTTATCCTAGTTTGTTTAAATGTTGACTAGGCACTAAACTAATTATTTTACCTTCAAATTGTGTTCTTTTTTTTTTTTTTTGAGAGGTTTTTGCTATAGGATGCGTGTGCTCACCAGAAAGACAGAGGGAGACAGAGAGACAAAAAGTGAGAAATAACCCCCCAGGGGGGATGGCCATGCCACAATCCCTTCTCCTCCTTTCTCCTCTCGGGATCTTGGGCATGCATGCACACGCACCTGGTGTGAACTTAAGTCACTGGGTCCAGGATTCAAACCATGGTCGACTACATGGGAGTCCAGCAACACAGCCATTACGCTAATTGCTGGTCCCTCTAAATTGTGTTCTTAAATAGTCTGACCATTTTTTATTAAACTGTAATTTGGAGATTATTTGTGAAACCTTGCTCTCTCTCCCAATACTATAACTTTATATCACTGTCAGTTTTTTCATAAAATCAAAAGGATGTTTATTGTAGTCTCTGAGAACTGAAATTATGATCTAATGATTTTTTCCTTGAACTTTTTTGTACTGTCTAAATTTTTACAATGAAAATGCATTACCTTTGTACTCAAAAAAAGTTCAAAACTGTTGTCAAATATTTTTACTAATAAATAACCACCATCTGGGCACCAGCAGTTAGCGTAATGGCTATGTCGCTGGACTCCCACATAGTGGACCGCGATTCGCGTCCCAGACCCGGTGGCTTGAAACTCACGCCGGGCGCATGTGCATGCGTGCCCAAGATCCCGAGAGGAGAATGGAGGAGAACGGATTGCGGCGTGACCATCCCCCCTGGGGGTGATTTCTCTCTTTCTGTCTCTCTGTCTCTCTCTGTCCGGCGAGCGCACGTGCCCTATAGCGAAAAAAACCTCTAAAAAAAAAAAAAAGTCATACAATTCTATTTCACCAGTTCAAAGTCATGTGCTTTATCTTCTTTTGTGGACTGATCTTTCTGTTTAAATTCTGAAAGATAACGTTCAACTCTGGACTTGTCTCTACCATTAAGCTGACCATTTTCTTAGTTGTTTTAGAACTCTTATTTCTGTGTGTCTGACTTTAGTTTTCCTGCTATAGCACTCCCTTCAGAACTTCTTGGAGAGCTGGTCTGGTCTTGTAAATTCTACCAGGTTTTGTTTAGTTGAGAACATTCTTGTCTTCTCTTCTCATGTGAAGGATAATCTTGCCAGATATAGTATTCTTGGTTGAAATTGTTTTTCACTCAGCACTTTGAATATATTTTCCCATTCTTTCTTTACTTGCATTGTTTCTGATGAGAGGTCTGCTGTTAGCCTGATGGGATATCCTTTGTAGATAACTTGACATTTCTCTCTTGCCAGTCTGAATATTTTGTCTTTGTCTGTGGTTTTGGTCATTCTGGCTATAATGTGTCTTGGAGAAGATCTTAGGTTGATCCTATTTGGGGTCCTTTGTAGTTCTTGGGTTTGGATCTGCCCATACTGATGTGAGAACAAGACAAAGATGTCCTGAGAGGAGACTGGAGGATAAGGGATTGCAGTGTGACCATCCCTGCTGAGGGGCGCGTTCTCACTTTCCCTCTCTGTCTCTCTCCTGCAAGCCCACATGCCCTATAGCAAATTAAAACACAGTCACAGTTCCAGCTTATACAGTTTTGGTTCCTTGTCTCCAGTTTTATGAATAAGCAGACTTTAAAAGGTTAGTAGTGTTATTACTATACACTTGGAATTTCTTTGTTAATTAAATGTGGAGTATTTGCTTTTATGTAAGATGGTGGTTATTTATTTATTTTTTTTTTGGAGAGGTTTTTCGCTATAGGGCGCGTGTGCTCGCCAGACAGACAGAGAGAGACATAGAGACAGAAAGCGAGAAATCACCCTCCGGGGGGATGGTCATGCCGCAATCCCTTCTCCTCCATTCTCCTCTCGGGATCTTGGGCACGCATGCACACGCGCCCGGCATGAGTTGTAAGCCACCGGGTCCAAGACGCGAACCGCGGTCGACTACGTGGGAGTCCAGCGACATAGCCATTACACTAACTGCTGGTTCCCAGAATTTTATGACTTTTGACTAAAACATTACTGACCTTCTATGCTTTATTTCCCAGGGTTAAGGAGTTTTGTCTTCTCTGGAACTGTGGACAGGTCCATGTATCTACTATTCAAACAGAATCCTAACCTGTTTTCTGGCTTTAAGTATTAAGCTAAGTTCTCTTAACATTTTTAAATTTTGATTTATTAAAGCTAAACTGTCTTTCTTAAAATTAAAAAATGTATTTAAAAAATACCTATTTAGTAACCACAGTAAACTATATAGCCTCAGCTTTGTGCTATTTTATAATATATTCATTCTGCCCACAGAGTTTCATGCCTAAAGTCAAGTTTTGTTGACTGAACTTAACTATTCAAAGTATTTAGATTAATTAAGATATTTTGTGAATCAACACAATGTGGGAAAGAATAAAGAAATGGAAAGCAACAGAGACAGGGTGGAAGGAGGATGAGAAATGGCAGAGGGTGAGAAATAGGGGGAAAAATATATATATATACACACATACACACACACACAAGAAACATGAAATGGAAAATTTTTTGTTGATGATAACATGCATGATTAAGCCACTTTACAGTGTATTCTGGCTGGAAAAATTGCATTTTCATATGCTGTGGTGATGTTCAGTGAAAGTATGTAAAATTAATTAATTAATTAAAAGTAAAAATAAATTAAAAAAGACAGTGTGTAAGAGCCTTTCCCCCTTATTTCTCTATTAATAATTTTTTTTCTTCAATGAGTAGGATGTTGTCTAATGTGACTATCATGACTCTGAAGACTGAAGTCCTTGTTTGATGATCTGCTTTAGAATGAATCTATCAAAAGGAAGAGAAAGAAAAACATTCGGTCATTAATGTTATCTGATGCTTTCCCATAAAGTCAAAGAACAGCCAGGTAAATGAGTGCTATTCTGAATGAATACTCAAATAGGACCATCTTCCAAATTTGCGTTTCCTACCTTCCAAATAAATGTTTGGTAAAAAAAATTATATATATATACTAAAAACCTTTACTTCGTACTTTGTTTTTAGGTTTTTGACACAGGGAATGTGTACTCAGAGAAAGACAGAAAAAGAGAAAGCGAGAAATCAGTCATAGAGGGGTGGGGAATGTCAATCCCTTCCCTTCCATTCTCCTCTCTGGATTAGGGACATGCACACACACCCTTCATGATTTTCAAGCCCCTAGGTCCAGAACCCAAACATGGTCGATCAGGTGGGAATCTAGCACCTTCACCATGTCATTTGCTGGCCTGAATTGCACTGTTAATTGATGAATTGTATAGTATGTAAATTTGCCCTCAGTAAAGCTACTTAAAAATAGAAATTTTTGCAGCATTGGGATGGGCCAACATTGCTTTTTTTTTAAAAAAAAAATAATTATTTATTTAAGTTATTATGCTTAATTTGCTGAAAGGAATGTGTGCTCACCAGAGAAAGAAGAGAGAGAAAGAGGAAAAGTGAGAAAAGAAGGCAGGTCCAGTCTCTAATAGCTGTTGGCCATGTAGGAGTCTAGTGCCTGAACCACCATACCACTTGCTGGTCTTGGCAAATATTTCCTAAAAAGATACAAAATTTGGATAGGCCATCCAGGGGCATCCAGTGGCATCCTGTGACTGAATCCCACATGGCCAGCTGCACTGCTTGAGTCCAGAACTTGGCAGCTTGAAAAACACACTGGACACATGTGCATGCATGCCCAAAATTCCAAAAGGAGGGATAAATGCAGAAGAGATTATGGCATGACCATTCACCAAGCCCCAAACCCCCTTGCTTTCCCCTTCTCTCTCTCTCTGTGTGTGTGTGTGTGTGTGTGTGTGTGTGTGTGTGTAACTTGGAGAGAAATAAGGAGAGAGAGGTGCTGGACTCCCACGTAGTCGACCGCGGTTCGCGTCCCGGACCCGGTGGCTTAAAACTCACGCCGGGCGCGTGTGCGTGCGTGCCCAAGATCCCGAGAGGAGAATGGAGGAGAAGGGATTGCGGTGTGGCCAACCCCCCTGGGGGGTGATTTCTCACTTTCTGTCTCTATGTCTCTCTCTGTCTGTCTGGCGAGCGCACGCGCCCTATAGCGAAAACCTCTCCAAAAAAAAAAAAAAAAAAAGGAGAGGTGTTCTTAAGTGTTGAATAAGTGTTGAATTACAATGCTTCTGTAGCCTCTTCTAAGGCCAGTGTGGCCTGTGCTTGCCAACTGAAGTACATATCCGAAGACTTTAACATATATCTCTCTTGCAAGGTGGCAAAGGAAGTCCTTCCTTAACAAGAGATCTGTTATATCAGAGCAAATGACAGTCTGGAAAGACCTGCCCATATTCAATAGCAAGCTACACTCAACCAGGTATACTACAGAAAAACAAAAGGAACCAAGTACTCAACCTGGAAAACAAAGCAAAAACTAAACAACAAAATCTTCTCATGAGTGCCCATTTTATGAAAGACTGTGATAAGAATGTGAACAAAACAAAAACAAGAGGAAGCTCAAAGATAAGAGAATGAAACAACAGAATTCTAGAATGTTGTTAATAAGGATGGTGGAAGAAGTTATCCTTGGTTTGACCAATTTTGATGCAGAGGCATTTAGTGTTTTACTATGCATTATAACTTTGGATATTGGTTGTAATCCACTATTCTTTATTGCCTTAAGAAAATAATATTAATTTTTAAATTGTTTTTAATAAGGAATGGTTAAACATTGATTCAGTCCATTTCAGCTGGCATAAACAAGTTATTTTGCAAGGCTTTTTATTTTTTCTTGTTGTTGCATCACACTACAAAGAATCTCTGAGCAATCCTCAGAACTTGTCCACATGAATGATGAGTGAGACATTTCATCATATTCCCCTTTAACAACCAGCCTTCCTGTCATATAGCAAATTCAATGAGTCATTTTACAAAGGCAAAGTTTTCCACTGCTGGTATCTACATGAGTGCTAACATTGGGGCTGCAGGCTGTGTAAACACTCTATCCACCTAAATGTCTTGAAAGTAGGAAAAAACACGAGCAAAATTGGGATTCTTTACGAGCATAGGCTTTGGAGTAAGGCAGCACTGGGTATAAATTCTGTGCTACAATTTACATGCTATGGCTTTGAGCCAGTTAATTAGCTTCTCTGAGCTCTGGTTTTCTTATCTAATTATTGGGTCAGTAATATTTAATTTATAGGATGTTGCAAGCATTAAATAAAGTAATGTCTGTTAAGCAGTACCTTAAAATGGTGATTTATCATTATTGCTGTGTGTATATATTATATGTATGTATGTGTGTATATATATATATATACATATATATATGTGTGTGTGTGTGTGTGTGTGTGTATATTTGCCTGGTCCCTAATATAGACACTCAATAAATATTTACTAATAGGTGAATATTTCAAAGGTAGGGGCCAGCAGATGGCATGGTGGTTGAGGTACTGGATTCCCACATGGCTGACCATGGTTGAAGTCCCAGGCCTGGCAGTTTGAAAGTCACAATAAATAAATAGGTAAATAAATAAACAAATGTTTTAAAAAATTCAAACATAAAATATAAAGTCTCTGCTCACAAGGGATTTCTAAGCTGGGAGATTAATTGCTAATAAATGTAAATGAAGCTAGCTAGTGTTCTAGGTTTGCTCTCATGAGATAATGACTCGATTATCCCACTGCCAAGGATTCTCCCTAACTCCACCATAGCCTGGTCCCTAGGCGTAGTCACAGAATAATTTCTGATGCTATGTGCTTTTTGGATGCACACAAAAGAAATCAACTCAAGCAAGCTTAAGTTAAAGAGAAATTTGCATAAACATTTGGAACTGCTGTCTTATGGCACCCATAGATAGAGACATTGCTAAATCTCAAGAGGTACTAGAACCAAAAAGTAGAAAGCCTCCAGGAACTCATCAGGTTCCCCTCTTGGTTCCCCACTGACTTTAGTTCTGTGCCTTTCTGCACAGCTGGAAACCATTTCTCTTTAGATTGCAGAGCAAAAGGTGTCCACATCCACCTGGATTAATATTCCAGGAGCAGTCGAGGTAGCCCAGTGTCTTAGTGTCTTAGTCTGTTTTGCCGTGCTGAAACAGAAACCACAGGCTGGGTAATTTATAAAGAACTGAAGTACATTAGCCTGCAGTTCCAGAGGCCGAGAAATTTAAGACAAACATATTGGCTTTTTGCTGTTTTATTCCACAAAAAGAAGGCATCACATGACAGAAGTGCATAGAGAGAATAAGAGAGAGGGAGTAAGAGGGGGCAAAGCCACTTACAGAATAACGGTGTTAATTCATCTGTGAAGGTGGAGCCCTCATAACCTAAGTATCTCCTAAAACGACCACCTCCTTCATCACCTCACCCCTGTTAGAATGGCTATTACCAAAAACACGAAGAGTAAGTGCTGGCAAGGATGCAGATTATGGGGAACTCTTGCGCACTATTGGTAGGAGTGTAAATTAGTACAACCATGTGGGAGACAGTATGGAGGTGCCTTAAAAAACTAAAAATAGAACCCCGTGAGCCAGTAATCTGACTACTGGCTCTATACTGAAAGGAAAGGAAATCAATATGTCAAAGAGATAACTGCACTCCTATGTTTATGACAACATTAGTCACAATAGCCAAGATATGAAATCAATGTAACCATTAACAGATTAACACATCTTTAAAAGTATTATATATATATATATATATATATATATATATATATATATATACACAATGGAATGTTGTTCCTCCACGAGAAAGGATAAAATCTTGTCATTTAAGGTAACACGGATGAGCCTGGTGGGAATCACACTAAATGAAACAAGCCAGGCATTCAGCGACAAACACTGCATGTTCTCGTGAATTCGTGGAAGCTGAAATATTCGCTAACATAGAAATGGTGAAGTGGAGCACCAGCATCTGGGAAGGGGAGGGAGGACAGGAGGTTTTCTCATCTGTGCTGTTGCTAAAAACTGAATGCTTGACAGTGGGTGATTTATAAGACGAGTAGTTTATTAGTGCACAGTTCTGAAAGTGCACAGTTGAGAAGCCACACCCGGCAAGGGCCTTTTTGTTGACAGGGATTCTCTGCAGAGTCCCAAGGCGGCACAGGAATATGTGCAAGAGCTTGAGCAGAGCAAGACCGCAGGAGCTGTGTCTCTGCCTTTGCCCCATTCTCTTTCCTCCCAACCCACCAGTATACAGTGGAGGCCTCACCCTGATAACCTTATTCAATCCTGATTACCTTGCAAAGGCTCCCCCTCTTAGTCTCATAGTCAGATTAATTCCTATCCTCTAATACCATTACAATGGCTCACCAAATTTTGACATGTGAATTTGGGGCACACATTCAAACCATAGTGGGAGGATAGGAAGAATTTAATGAACAAATGCAACATTACAGTTAAAAGAAGAGGAATGAGTTCTAAAGCACAGTAGAGTAGCTATCATTAAACACAATGTATATTTCAAAATAAAAGGAAGAGAATCTCAAATGTGTACAACTCAAGGTAATAATAAATGTTAAGTATGATGAATAAGTTAACTGCCCTGATTTAATCATTACATATTATATCTATGCATTGAAAATTACACTGTACCCCATAAATATGTACAAATATTGCATGTCAATTAAAATCTATAAAAGTTCCCACCTCTTAATGCTGTTACAATGGCAAGTCAATTTTAACATGAGCATTGTTTCTTTTTATTTTTTTTTTTGAGAGGTTTTGCTATAGGGCACGTGCGCTCACCAGACAGACAGAGAGAGACACAGAGATAGAAAGCGAGAAATCACCCCCCAGGGCGGGATGGCCACGCCGCAATCCCTTCTCCTCCATTCTCCTCTCGGGATCTGGGCACACACGCACACGCGCCCGGCGTGAGTTTTAAGCCACCGGGTCCAGGACGCGAACCGCAGTCGACTACGTGGGAGTCCAGCGACATAGCCATTACACTAACTGCTGGTCCCAACATGAGCTTTGGAAAGGACAAGCATTCTAACCATAACTTCCAACTTAGATAGAATTCCTACCCTGGTCCATTCAATGGACTTTAGGAGAAAGGGATCAAATTTGGACCACAGGGTCTTCTGAAGGTCAAGGTCAGGGCCAGGGAGCGGCTCCCCATAAAGGAAAAAACAGCAGAACATCCAGCAGCTGTCTACCACAGGGCAGCCAAACTGACCCTTAACCTCGCTGTACTCTTAACTCTGAACAAAAACCAAACTGCAGATAAGGCCTTACTCCTGACCAAGGAATTTCACTTAGCTCCATCTTGTAAAGTATACAGCAAACAGAGGCAAGAGAGCTCTACATTTTCATTGATTCACTTACTTAAAAAAAAAAGTGTTTTTTCATAGTGAATTTTGTTCAAAATCATGTTTATTTACTTATAAAATACCTGAACAAAAAGATCAACGAACAAAATCTATTTACTTCCAAACAATTTTTGAAACCTGGATACAAGGGAGTCTTCAAAGTTTATGGAAAATGCTTATTATGAGAAAAACTATGCATGGATTTCCAAAAGTTTTATACAAAGTAGATTAATATTTTAATTCCATTTAAAGTCCCCTCATATTTTCAAACACTTTTAAGTAAAACACTGCATGATTAAGACGTCTGAGTTTGGAGGGACTTTTGCATTGATCCCAGGAGATGAGGGATCAAGTGCTGACCACTTGTCTCTGGCACGATGTCTGAAGTATTCTCATCCGCCACTCCAGACACAGAAAGATCGGAGGCCAGGGTTACAGTCAAGACCTTGCTTGGCCTCAGTCTCCCTTCACCCAGGAATGTTTAGTACCTTCATGTTTTCTCTTCACCAGTGGTGCTATAATTTGACTGTCGTGTCCCTTCTTCACCTCACAAACCACATGTTCTAATTTGATATCCAACATGCAATGTTGGGAGGTGGGGCCCAGTGGAAGGTGCTTGGGAGACGAGAGCAGATCCTTATGAATAATTAATACTGCCTCTGGAAAGGGAGTGAGTTCTCTAATTAGTTCCCAAGAGAGTGGGTTGATAGAAAAGTAAGATAGATTCCTACAGGTTTCCTACAAACCTCTCTCCATACGCCCACCTTCCTTTCTGCTTCTCTCAGCCATGTTAAAATGTAGCAAGGAGTGGATTTTGAAAATAAAGGTGGCAATCGGGGCTGGCAGGTAGCATGATGGTTAAGGGTGCTGGACTCCCACAGTTCAAGTCCTGGACCTGGCAGCTTGCTTTCTCACTACCCCCTTTCTCTTTCTCTCACTCTGTCCCTCTCTGGTCAAATTAAAATAAATAAATTAAATAAATAAAGTCAAAATGAAATAATTCTTTTAAAAAAGAAAGAAAATAGAGATGGCAAACAGAAAACTAAGATGTCATCTTAAAGAAAATCATAGGGGCTTGCAGGTGGTGGGGTGATTAATGCACTGGTCAACCACGATTCGAGTCCCGAATATAGCAGCTTGAAAATCATGTTAGGTGCATGTGTGTGCATACTCAAAATCCTGAAAGAAGATGGAGGAGAAGGGATTGGAGCATGGCCATTCTCCCTAGGGGATGATTCTTCACTTTTCCTCTTTTTCTGTCTCTCTCCTGTGAATGTATATGCCCTATGGCAAAAAAAAAAAAAAAAAAGAGAAAAATAAACCAATTTTATTAAACATAAATTGTCTAAACACCAATTTTTTTTGAGAGGTTTATTTTATTTTTTTGCTATAGGGCACATGCGCTCGCCAGACAGAGAGAGACAGAGAGACAGAAAGGATGGCCACACCACAATCCCTTCTCCTCCATTCTCCTCTCGGGATCTTGGGCACACACACACACGTGCCCGGAGGGAGTTTCAAGCCACCGAGTCTGGGACACGAACCGCGGTCGACTACATGGGAGTCCAGCAACATAGCCATTATGCTAACTGCTGGTCCCCTAAACACCAATTTAAAGAAATGTTTGGATTGGTTAAAAAATAAGACCCAGCTAGGGTTTATAACACACTTTAAATATAAAAATACATATACATTTAAAGTAACATGACGAAAAAAGAGAAAGAAATAGACACAACTGTAGTTGAAGACATCAGAGATCATTAATCCTGAAGTCTTGACCAGTTTCTCTCAGGAGGGATTCTGTACATTGGCCCCCTGTATCTCTGGTTTCATAGAGAAATGGCTCCACCCCAGAGAGCTTAGAGTGAGGGTGACATATGTATAGTGCTGTGAGGAACTCACTCCAGACGGATGTGGGACTGGAGCATGGTCAGACAGTAGGTGTTCATTGAAATTTTAGAGAAAACCAACAGTAATTTCCCAGCAATAACTGAGAAACCCGAGAAAGTTCAAACCCAGCATTAGGAGTTGGTTGTAGGGCCCAGCAGTTGGTGTAATGGCTATATTGCTGGACACCCATGTAGTACACTGTGGTTCGAGTCCCAGACCCGGTGGCCTAAACTCACACCGGGCGCGTGTGCGTGCGTGCCCAAGATCTGGAGAGAAGAATGGAGGAGAAGGGATTGCGGCATGGCCGTCCCCCCTGGGGGGTGATTTCTCGCTTTCTTTCTGTCTCTCTCTGTCTTTCTGGCGAGCGCACGTGCCCTATAGCAAAATAAAAAAGAGCTGGTTGTAGACAGGCAGTGTTTTGTAGTCATCTATTTTCCCACTTCCAATAGGTGTCCAAATTTTGCGTTAGGAGAAATACCTCTAAACATGCCTAGCTTGAGACAAAATTAACTTACATCAGTACGTATGTTTCATCCTCACAACTCCAGTGATGGGTCGAAGATGGATACCCAATCTAGCCAGAGCCAATGAGATGCAAGAACATACATGCCGAGGCTTCTGGGAAAAGGAATTTGCTCTCTCCTCTTGGGGAACCACCAAGAAAGACAGTGTCCATTGACTGGAGGATGTAATGTGAGGGTGTGAGAGTTGAGCAAGCAACTGTCTTTTTGATACAATGAGTAAGAGTCTCACCTATATTGTCTGTAGTACAGCCTGATGGGAAGCCTACACTGTGGAAGGTAGAATGGAAGGACAGAAAAGGACTTGATTTCTCTGGATCAAGATTTATCTTAAAGCAGAACAGTTCTGGTATTTTCTACTACACAAAGAAATAAAATTTTCCTTTTTTGCACTTACACTTAACTTGAGTTGGATTTTCTGTCATTCACAACACAGAGTTCTAACAAGGTTTAAGCTCACCTCTTCATCCCTCTCTAAACCCCATATATTTCTCCCAAAATAAAAACAAAAGTCAAGTGAAGCAAGTGTTTTTGCTTTTAATGATGAACAGTATCTTTACTAGCAGAAAATAATGATATGCCAGTATTTTAAAAAGTAAAGCTATGTATGTATAAATAATAATCACATAATGAATAGGACTACACATATAAAAGGAAATGATTCTGAATTGAAAACCGTAAGCAAAAAATAAAACAAAACAGAAAAAGGTTTTATGGGGCCAGCAGATGGCATGGTGGTTAAGGCTCTGAACTCCCACCTGGCCAACCCTGGTTCAGGTCCCAGACCTAGCAGCTTGAAAATCATGCTGGGCACATATGTGTGTGTGCCCAAAATCCTGAGAGGAGAATGAAAGAGGAGGGACTGCCACAAGGCCATCCTCCTGGTGGTGGTGGTGGTGGGGTGTATGTGTGTGATTTCTCACTTTCCTCTCTCTGTTTCTTTCTCTCTCTATGGCAAATGCACATGCCCTATGGCAAAAACCCTTTTAAAAATGATTTTCTATATTTATACAGAATGCTGTTGACTTGGTTTTGCTAAAATCTTTGAAGAACATCACTCAAACTACTGTATCCTGAGTGAATGTTTATCGTCATCAACCACTTATGACTTTTAAAGAACAAGAGGAAACTCAGGAGGCCCAAGTCTTCCTGGACCTTGTTGGGAGTCAAGGAAAGAACGGCTTTCAAATTCCTCAGTGGGATTTACATTTAAGGCTCAAGCTACCTCCCTGAGGGAAAATTTTGTTATGTGTTACAGAAAGTACAATTATACCGAACCTCAGTGAAAAGAATAAAGCTGTCCAACTGAACAGGATCGAGTGTTTAAAACCAGGGAGTTCCTAAAAAGATTATTGTGGATAAGGATTTACGGTATCCATATCAACATAGGCCTGGCTTCGCTGGTGCCTTTCATATATGAAATGAGGAAAAGTACCAATTAACATAACAGAGGTGAGGCTTAAGAGTTCAGAGAATATTTTACCTTAAAATTTTTTTTTTAAATTTACAAGTTACAGAGAGTCACAGCGATACAGAGAGAGAGACACAGCAATAGAGAGAGAGAATCACAGAGCTATCTCTACCGACTAGAAATGTGCTTAGAGGGAAAATTCTCAGTAGAAAATATTCTTTTTTTGGTCAAGGAAACCAATTTGTGTTTCATTGTATTGTTGAGAGGTTTTATCTATAGGGTGTGCATGTTTGCCAGAAAGACAGAGAGCAACAAAGAAACAAAGAGTGAGAAATCACCCCCAGGGAGGATGGTCAAGCCGCAATCCCTTCTCCTCCATTCGCCTCACAGGATCTTGGACACAGACGCCCACACGCCAGGCGTGATTTAAGCCACCAGGCCCAGGACTTGAACCGTGGTCGACTACATGGGAGTCCAGCGACATAGCCTTTAGGCCAAGTGCTGGTTCCAGAAACCAATATTTCACAGCTGAAGTACAGTATCCACATCAGCATAGGCCTGACTTCGCTGGTGCCTTTCATAAATGTGCGGAAAGGCGCCAATTAAGATAATAAAGGAGAGGCTTGAGAGTTCAGAGAATAATTTACCTTTAAAAATAAAAATTAAAAGTCATAGGAAGTCACAGTGAGACAGAAAGAGAAAGACAGGAAAGGGATAAAGAGACACAGAGCTATCTCTAGCTACTAGAAATGAGCCTAAAGGGAAAAATTTAAGCAAAAAATTTTTTTGGTCAAGGAAACCAATATTTCTTTTTTTTTCTTTTTTTTTTGAGAGGTTTTTGCTATAGGGCGCATGTGTTCACCAGAGAGACAGAGAGAGACAAAGAAATAGAAAGCAAGATATTACCCCTCAGAAAGGATGGCCAAGCCGCAATCCCTTCTCCTCCAATCTCCTCACAGGATCTTGGACATGGTCGCCCACATGCCAGGTGTGAGTTTAAGCTACCGGGCCCAGGACTCAAACCTCAGTTGACTACATGGGAGTCCCAGCAACATAGCAATTACCCCAACTGCTGGACCCGGAAACCAATATTTCACAGCTGAAGTACGGTATCCATATCAGCATAGGCCTGACTTCGCTGGTGCCTTTCGTAAATCAAGTGAGGAAATGTGACAGCATAATGGAGGAGAGGCTTGAGAGTTCAAAGAATACTTTATCTTAAAAAAATTCTTTTTAATTTATTGTCACAGGAATACAGAGAGAGACAGAAATAGAAAGTCACAGAGCTATCTCTACCGACTAGAAATGTGCTTAGAGGTAAAATTTTCCGTAGAAAATATTCTTTTTTGGTCAAGGAAACCAATTGGTGTTTTGTTTTTTTGGTTTTTTTTTTGGAGAGGTTTTTGCTATAAGGGCACATGCGCTTGCCAGAAAGACAGATAGAGATAGAGAGACAGAGAGCGAGAAATCACCCCCCAGGGAAGGCCACGCCGCAATCCCTTCTCCTCCATTCTCCTCTTGGGACCTTGGACACGCGTGCGCGCGCGCGCACACACACACACACACACCAGGAGTGAGTTTAAGCCACTGGGTCCGGGACTCGAACTGCAGTTGACTACATGGGAGTCCAGTGACATAGCTATTACGCTAACTGCTGTGCTGGTCCCTCTTTTTTTTGTTCTGAGAGGTTTTTTCTATAGTGTGAGTGCATTCACCAGAAATAGAGAGAGAAACAGAAAAACAGAAAGTAAGAATTCACCCTCCAGGGAGGATGGCCAAGCCACAATCCCTTTGCCTCCATTCTCTTCACGGGATCCTGGACACGGATGCACACGCACCCAGCAGAGTTTATGCCACCATGCCCAGGACTTGAACCGAAGTCGACTACATGAGAGTCCAGCAATATAGCCATTACGCCAATGCTGCTTTAGAAAACCACTATTCCACAGCTGAGGTACAGTATTCGTATCAACATTAACCTCTTCGCTGGTGCCTTTCGAAAATGAAGTGAGGCAAGGCACCAATTTATAAAGGAGAGGCTTGAGAGTTTTGAAAATACTTTACATTAAAAAAATTAAAAAGGAATTAAAAGGCACAGGGAGTCACAGTGAGACAGAGAGAGACACACAGAAATAGCAAGAAAGAGAACAGAGTTATCTCTACTCACTAGAAATGTGCTAAGGGGAAATTCTGAGCTGAAAATATTCTGTTTTGGTCAAGGAAACTGATTTGTCTGTCTGTCTTTCTTTTCTTTTCTTTTCTTTTTTTTTTTTTTTTTTTTTGAGAGTTTTTTTCTTTAGTGTGATTGTGTTCGCCAGAAATAAAGAGAAAAACAGAGAAGCAGAAAGTGAGTATTGACCATCCAGGGAGGATGGTTTAACCGCAATCCCTTCACCTCCGTTCTCCTCACCAGATCCTGGATACGAACACATACACACCTGGCAGAGTTTAAGCCACCGGACCCGGGACTTGAACCGCGGTCAACTACATGGGAGTCCAGCGATATAGCCATTACGCCAATGCTGCTTCCAGGAACCAATATTTCACAGCTGAAGTACGGTACCCATATGAATGTAAACCAGTCTTCGCTGGTGCCTTCATTTTTGTTTTGTTTTGTTTTGTTTTGTTTTGAACCCCAAGAAAAAGATTTATTTGTCCATTTCTGTTAGCAAATTCCTTAACAATGTAGGACTCAATTTTGTAATTAAAATAAAGAAATAACCCAAAGTTCTCTCCTAGGTTGAATTTGATGACATAAACGGTAACACCAAGTTAAGTGTACAAACAAGATACGTAAACTAATTTACTTCTTCATCCTTCCGGAAATTTCTCTTAAAAAGCAAAGTAGAATCAATGCTGCCACCTAGTGGCCAACCAAACAAATTATGTAGCATACTGCAGCAAAACAAGAAGTCATAGGCCCAACCACCTGGTTTCCCTGCCTAGGGTCAGGCCACTTACTCCTTACTTCCTACAAAAACAAACACAGTGACATATCCCAAACAATCCAGTCCCAGTCCAAAAACTGACATATAGCAGCCCAAGTCTGGCTTGTGAAACAGAGTATTTTGCATGAAATTTTCTTGCCCATTTTGAGGTCAGTTTGCCCAGTCCGATGGCCCAATGGGAATGACACAGTAGAACATGACATATCCAACATGTTCATCTGTTCAGAGTGTATGGGCAGTCATTTTGATGTCTGTTATTTCACATACCTCCTCAATAATTGCAGATATGTTTTCCCACTGCAGACGATCAAGACCACTCCCAATCCTGGGCCTGGAGAGGTCATTGACTCCACTCTTCAGCGATAATCCTCACTGATATAGTGGGCTAAAGAGTCGGTCTTGGGGAACGCAAAAAGATCTACTTTCACATAAGTGATTCTGCTGCCTTCTGGGTCTTCATTAAGGCTGCTGGCCATGATATTAAGTTGCTATTTCCAGAATTCAAGTATCCCTTTAGCAGGGTCATCTTTCACCTGGAAAGGAGTCGGCAGCTGTGCCTTCCCTGGTGCCTTTTGAAAATGAAGTGAGGCAAGGCACCAATTTACAAAGGAGAGGCTTGAGAGTTCAGAGAATACTTTACATTAAAAAAAACTTAAAAAAAGTAAAAGTCACAGGGAGTCACAGCGAGACAGAGAGAGACATGCAGAAATAGCAAGAAAGAAAACAGAACTATCTCTACTCACTAGAAATGCGATAAGGGAAAATTCTGAGCTAAAAATATTCTTTTTTGGTCAAGGAAACCGATTATTATTTTTTTTTAGAGATTTTTTTCTCTAGTACTAGTGCATTCGCCAGAAATACAGAGAGAAACAGAGAGCGAGAATTCCCCCTCCAGGGAGGATGGCCAAGCCGCAATCCTTTCTTCTTCTCACAGGATCCTGGGCAAGTTCGCACACGGACACACACACGCGCCACGCAGAGTTTAAGCCACTGGGCCCGGGACTTGAACCACAGTCGACTAATTGGGAGTCCAGCGACAGCCATTATGCCAATGCTGTTCCTGGAAACCAATATTTCACAGGTAAAGTATGGTATCCGTATCAGCGTAAGGTAGTCTTTGCTGGTGCCTTTCGATAATGAAGTGAGGTAAGGCACCAATTTATAGAGGAGAGGCTTGAGGGTTTGAAGGATACTTTACATAAAAAAAATTAATCAAAAGTAAAAGTCACAGGGAGTCACAGCGAGACAGAGAGACACACAGAAATAGCAAGAAAGAAAACAGAACTATCTCTACTCACTAGAAATGCGATAAGGGAAAATTCTGAGCTGAAAATATTCTTTTTTGGTCAAAGAAACCGATTTGTGTTTGTGTGTGTGTGTGTGTGTGTGTGTGTGTGTGTGTGAGAGAGAGAGAGGTTTTTTTTCTGTAATGCTATGCATTTGCCAGAAATAGAGAAATAGAAAGGGAGAATTCACCCTCCAGGGAGCATGGCCAACCCACAATACCTTCTCCTCTGTTCTCCTCACGGTATCCTGGACACTGATGCACACGCGCCACGTAGAGTTTAAGCCACTGGGCCCAGGACTCGACACGCAGTCGACTACATGGGAGTCCAGCGACATAGCCATTATCCAATGCTGCTCCCAGAAACCAGTATTTCACAGGTGAAGTACGGTTATACCTATCAGCCTAAGTCAGACTTCGCTGGTGCCTTTCGATAATGAAGTGAGGAAGGGCACCAATTTATAGAGGAGAGGCTTGAGAGTTTGGAGAATTCTTTAACATAAAAAAAGAAAATTTAAAAAAAAAATAAAAGTCACAGGGAGTCACAGCAAGACAGAGACACACAGAAATAGCAAAAGAGAACACAGCTATCTCTATTCACCAGAAATGTGCTTAGAGGAGAAATTTCATTAGAAAATATTTTCTTTTGGTCAAGGAAACTGATTTGTGTTTCTTTTTTTCTTTTCTTTTTGAGAGTTTTTTTCTGTAGCATGTGTTCGCTAGAAATACAGAGAGAAACATGAAGCGAGTATTGACCCTCCAGGAAGATCGCCAAGTCGGAATCCCCTCTCCTCCGTTCTCCTCAGGGGATCCTGGACAGGAACGCACACCGCCAGGCGGAGCTTAAGCCATCGAGCCCGGGGCTCTAACCACGGTCTTGGCTACATGGGAGTTCAGAAGCAGCCATTATGCCAATGCTGTCTCTGCAGCCAGTATGTCACAGCTGAAGTACCTCATCCATACCAGCATAGGCCTGACTTCGGTGGTGCCTTTCAAAAATGAAGTGAGGGGGAACCAGCAGTTAGCGTAATGGCTGTGTCGCTGGACTCCCACGTAGTCGACTGCGGTTCGCATCCCGGACCCGGTGGCTTGAAACTCACGCCGGGCGCGTGTGCGTGCGTGCCCAAGATCCCGAGAGGAGAATGGAGGAGAAGGGATTGCGGTGTGACCATCCCCCCTGGGGGGTGATTTCTCGCTTTCTGTCTCTATGTCTCTCTCTGTCTGATTGGCGAGCACACGCACCCTATAGTGAAAACCTCTCAAAAAAAAAAAAAAATGAAGTAAGGAAAGGCACCAATTAATAGAGAAGAGGCTTGAGAGTTCAGAGAATACATAAAAAAAGAGAATTAAAAAAAAAGTCACAGAGAATCTCAGCGAGACAGAGACAGACAGATATACCGAGAAAGAGACACAGAGCTATGTCGACCCACTGCTTAGAGGGAAAATTCTCACCTGAAAATATTCTTTTTTTGTCAAAAAAACAATTTGTGTCTCCTTTTTTTTTTTGGAGAAGTTTTTTTCTATACGGCGAGTGCATTCGCCAGAAATTCAGAGAAACAAAGAAAGAGAAAGCGAGAAATCACCCTCTGGGGAGGATGGCTAAGCCGCAATCCCTTCTCTGTTGTCCTCACAATATCCTGGAAACAAATGCACACGTGCCAGGCAGAGTTTAAGCCACTGGGCCTGGGACTTGAACCGCGGTCGACTACATGGGATTCCAGCCACATAGCCATTATGTCAATGCTGCCCCTGAAACCAGTATTTCACAGCTGAAGTACCTTACCATGACAGCATAGGCCTGACTTCAGTGGTGCCTTTCAAAAATGAAGTGAGGAAGGGCACCAATTAATAGAGGAGAGGCTTGAGAGTTCAGAGAATACTTTACATAAAAAAAGAAAATTAATAAAAATTAGTCACAGGAACTCACAGCGAGACAGAGAGAGACAGACAGAAATAGCGAGAAAGAGATACAAAGCTATCTCTACCTACTAGAAATGTGCTTGGAGGGAAAATTCTCACCTGAAAATATTCTTTTTTGGTCAAAAAAACCAATTTGTGTTTCTTCCTTTTTTTTTTTTTTTTTTTTTTTTTTTTGAGAGGTGTTTTTCTATAGGGCGAGTGCGTTCGCCAGAAATACTGAGAAATAGAAAGCAAGACATCACTTTTTGAGGAGGATGGCCAAGCCGCAATCCCTTCTCCTTCATTCTCCTCACGGGATCCTAGAAATGAACGCACATGTTCCAGGTGGAGTTTAAGTCACTGGGCCCGGGACTCGAACCATGGTCCACTACATGGGAGTCCAGCGACATAGCCATTCCGCCAATGCTGCTCCCGGAAACCAATATTTCAGCATAGGCCTGACTTCGCTGGTGCCTTTCAGAAACTAAGTGAGGAAAGGCACTAATTAAGATATTAGAGGAGAGGCTTGAGAGTTCAAAAAAAAAAAAAAATTAAACGTCACAGGGAGTCACAGCGAGAGACAGACAGACAGAAATAGAGACAAAGGGCTATCTCACCCACTAGAAATGCACTTAAAGGAAAAATTCTCAGTAGAAAATATTTTTTTGCTCAAGGGAACCAATTTTTCTTTTTCTTTTTCTTTTTTCTTGAGTTTTTTTTTTTTTTTTCTATAGGGTGCGTGCGTTTGCCAGAAAGACAGAAACAGATAAACAAACAGAGAAACAGAAAGTAAGAAATCACCCTCCAGGGAGGATGGCCAAGCTGCAATCCCTTCTCCTCCATTCTCCTCACGGTATCCTGGACACGACTGTGCACACGCCAGGCAATCCTTTCTCCATTCTCTTCACAGGAACTTGGACAGGGACAAACACTTTTGAAGTATATTCATAAGGAACCCACAGGGTGACTGCAAAGCTGGGGTATTCGCTACCAAATCACACCCTAACTGCCCCACTGACATGCAATGTCCCTGAGAAGCAAATGTATGCACAGAGAAGGTACACCAGTGGTCACTCAGTGCAGGGGGTAATGGGAGATGGTGGGCTGATGGCTACAGGGTACCAACTTTCTCTTTTAGGGTGTAAAATGTCCTAAAATGGACTACAATGAGTTTTGCAACTCTGAATATGCTAAAAACCACTGAATGGTAAACTGTACACTGGTTAATTGTATGGCATGTAAATTACCTCAATAAAATCGTCACCCAAAGTCAAAAGCATGAAAGCACTATGTACGGTTAGATCTCTCCCAGGAAGCCTCACGTTTCAGCCAATACCACTATGACCAAAGCAAAACAACATGGAGTGTAGACTTTGTTCCTTCTGTCTGGAAGTTTCTGCTGTATTTTTAAGACAGAAGGCAATGACAAGCAGCAGGATGCTGGGCTAGCAGGGGGCATGTGTGGGGATTAAAGTAGTTGGAATGAAGGGGTGTGGATGAGTGACGATCACGAGAATGAAGGACAGATTGTGGCATGGCCAGCACCCCTAGAGGGTGACTGCTCACTTTTCCTCTCTACAGTGTGTGCACACACTATTAAAGACAAAAAAAAGCAGGGGAGAGGCACGTTTATTACACCTTCAGTGTTTGACTCCTCTAAGTACCTAGCTTTGATCTGGAATAAACTTACCCGATTTTATATGTTTATCACCTCCGTGTGTAAGAGTCAGCATCCCAACAGGGTCTTGACTGTAATCTCATCCCAGCCTTCAGCCAGCTCTGGTCGTGGGCATGTGTGTGCCCGGTGTACTCAAGAGGTCTGCAGACATGAACCTGACCCTCCCTACGTGGGTCCGTCTTGCAGTGCTTCACTGCTGTGCCTCCATCAGCTCCCATTCCACCTATGTTTAAACCAATCAGAACACATCTCACCAGACCGTATCACAAGGGTACAACTTTGGCTTACCCTTGTTTTCCAGAAACTTCCAGAATCCCTTCACGGGCTCAGAGGCCCCATGTGATCTGGCTTTTGCTAACTTCTATCCTCCAGTGTCCCATCCTGCTTCAGGGCCCTACTCAGATGTTGTCGTGTTCTGGACTGCCCTTCCTACCCCAAGGTCTCTGGTCAATAAACATTTGTTAAATAGATGATAAATGTCATTTTAAATTCCCTGGATTTAACGTGTCTGAAGTATGCTAAGGTCAGTTACGGACAGGGCTCCTTAACTACAAATTCATGGGTGGACCTAAGTTGCCGGTGATTTCAGCTGCTTTTGCGAAACTGAGTATGTGGGGATGTGCATGCTTCTGGAGAAAGTAATTCAAAGACAAGGTTAATATTCTAGTTAGGGAAGGTAAGGCTCAGAGAAAAAGGGACACAGAGGTAAGCAAGGCACTGAAAGAGCCACAGTGCACTAGGAAGAAGGTGACTCCGAAAGGTGACCTGTCCCCAGTGTCTCACCCTCGATATAAATACCTAGGCACTGAGGACACCAGGGAGTCTGACGCCTAAAATAAAAACCAGCCGGTTAACAGCCTCTTCTCAGTGCCTGTGGGTCCCTCTACACATGGGTGAGCCACCACACGCACCTCCTATAGTGGCAGCGCATGCTGACGGACGGTCACGCTCTCCAAGGGCTTCTGTAAACTACACAGGCCCGCCCTCCAGCTCTCTGCCCTATCAGGGGTGTGTTGGCAGCGTGTCAGGGAGGGAGTTGAGATGCACTGGTCTAAATAATGTACTCAATCTATTTAAAATCCATCATGTTTTAGCAAATTAAACACTATTAAGAGAACATGGAATGTCCAAGTGGCAGTTTAGCTACCAAACCAATTAAAACGGGTTGGTGGCATTTTAAATTTTAATGTATTTTATAAAAATCTCCCAGCTTACGAATTAATATGCATGTATATGTTCACACAAACAAATATACACCATTCATTCCCTCATCCCAAGCTCGGCCTTCTCCGAGAGCGGGCTCCCGGGCTCCCAGATGACGACGTTCAGCTGACGCTGCTGTTTCCAGGAGCCTGTCGGTCCTGACAGGAGACTGTTGGATGGGCTGCACTCCGCGAGAGCAAGGACTGTGTCAGACCCACTGTCTTGGCTGCCACACGACAAGCAGCTTCTGCTCTTCCCCGCCTGCTCAATGCAGATGCCACTGCTGTGGCAGCCCAGGTTCACATATCCAGGTGCTTGTAGAGTCTCCGACTTTTCTCTTTCTTATTTCTGTTGCCGTGTTTTTTCCAGGGCTTCCCAGCCACGCTCTCAGAGCTCACAGCAGCGGCAGTCACCACGCCACTACCAGGCTTGTAACCCATCACAGCCTGGACTCCTTTGGTCAGAGCTCGCACATTCTCCTAGGAAACGAGGGAAAACACTGCTTACACACCACTTCACTGGTCTCTCTCCCTACCCCTTAAATAAGTTTCCCAGCATTCTGTCTTCAGTTCATCTCTCCTTTTTATTCTTCTTGTCAATTTTATTTAGTCCCTAGATTCTTTCTTTCTTTGAGAGATTTTTGCTATAGGACACGTGCGCTTTTAGTCCCTAGACTGTTTCTTTCTTTGAGACAGATTTTTGCTATATGGCAGGGGAGCTCACAGGAGAGAGAGAAATCACCCCCCCAGGGGGTATGGTCACACCACAGTCCCTTCTTCAGTGTCCTCTTGGGATTTTGGACACAGACACAAACATGGACACACACACACCTGGCCTGAGTTTTATGCTGCCGGGTCCGGGACTCAAACTGCAGTCAACTACATGGGAGTCCAGCAACATAACCATTAAGTCATCTGCTTGTCCCATGTCCCACAGATCCTAGGTCAGCCATATGGCCTTGTGTTGAGAGAACCAGAGCCTACACTGCTGACTGTGTAGTTTGAATCCTGGCCCTGGTGTCTGGAAAAACACATTGGGAGCATGAGTGTTTGTGCCCCAATCCCAACAGGATGGGGAAGGGACCCTGGCAATGACCATGCCCCCCTGGGGGGCTGCTTCCTACTTCTCTCTCTCTGACAAGCACATGTACCCTCTTGCTTATAAACATACAAAAAAAATCCCAAAGCTTTGAATTCCATTTGTAACTGTCTATAACCAGACTCATAACATCAACTGTTTTTTGAGGAAGTCTCGCAGGACTTCAAATGTTAGAACTAGAGGCACCAATGACACAGCAATCCCGCCCCTAGGTAAATACCCAAGAAAACTGAATACCTATGCCATGCAAACACCTGTCTAAAAATGTTCCCAACAGCATTATTTATACAGCCAAAAAGTGGAACCAGCTCACATGTCTATCAACTGGTAAACAGACTAATGAAATGTGGTGTGTCTATACAATGAAATATTTAGCAATACAAAAAGCGAAATGTTCAAAGTAGGCAAATCTACATATAGAGAAAGGAGATGAATGGTTGGCAAGGGCTGGGGGAACAGAGTGAATGCTGATGAGCACAGGGCTTATTTTAGGGGTGATAATGTTCTGTACTAAAATTAACTGTGGTAGATGCCCAAAAAAGTGAATATACTGTATACAACAGAGTCCACACTTTGAAAGGGTGTGTGGTTTTAAATTCTGTTTATGGTAATTTACACTGAAAATGTGTTCATGGTATATGAATGCTATCTCAGAGAAGCTATTAAATATATATTTTAAAAAGCATCGAATCATAAGTTAAAAACATTAAAACTTACTTGATGAAAAAACATTTTATCAACTACATTTTCAATTTGCTTTGCTTTTTTATTTCCGCCTGGCTGTGTTTTTATTCTATCCCCATCAGTTCTGCTCTCCAGGAGTCGTCGGTGTTGGTGCTGAAAGGTCACGGGATCTCTTCCAGGAGGGGGATGACAGTACAGCAGTTTCCCCTGTGAAGACATGAGTGATGACCATCGCCAAGTGCCATCTGTGTTACCACAGAAGGAAAGGGACTCAGAGACGAGTCTAGCCAGTTACATGCGGATGGAGCTTTCTGCTCTTTGATTCAGCTAGCCGAGCTCAGTCTGCTGGCACTGAAGAGCACTAACTTAGCCACTAACAACGATGATTAAAGTGGCCCCGCAGACTGGAATGAAATCTTTCCCACCTTGTTTGCATGTCTGCCAAAGCAATCCGCAGTACACTTAAATAATTAAACTTTTTTTATAAAATGTTTTTAGAAGAATTATTTATTCTTATTTATTCTTATTTAATTTGATGAGAGAAAGAGGAGACCAAGTGAAAAAGCAAGCCATGAGGTCTGGGACTCAAACTGTGGTCAGCCACATGGGAGTCCAGCACCTTAACCACCACGCCACCTGCTGGCCCCTATGTGATTATACTTACGGTGCATATTTTCCAGAACAAAACCAGGATTATGTTCTGACAGTTACAACTATGCTAATGGGAATACTGGGCTAGAGTACGAAATCAGGATAGCTCCTAGATTCCTGTACAAGGAGTTGTAGCTGCTCACTGGGTGCAAATCTGCCTCTTTGCACCATTGAATGTGCTAAAAGCAGTGACTGCCTTTAACTTTGCCTCCTCCACAGTTAAATAAATGGTAAATGAATAAAGGATGTATTCACACATAGTAACAGTACTTTCTTTCTGAACTGAAGGCAGACAACATGGCTGGCCACTTCTACTTCTCTGCTCTAAGTGTTCCACTGATGAGGATCTGAGGAGAGGAAGGAATACAGCCAAATCCTCATGACTAGTTATCAGCATGGTCCTGTCATACTTTGCCTGTGTGTGTGTATACACAGAATGTTCATTTGCATCCCATAATAATCTCTCCCTGGGGCCTTAGTGGCTAAGGGAGCCAGATCCCACATGGCTAACCACAAGGTTCAAATTCTATCAAAAGACAGAAAGACCAAACATTGTGTTCTTATTTGTAATACGAGAATAAGCCCCAGGCTTGTTATGTATTTTTGATGACGACACATGGGAAACACTGAGAATCCTTCCTAGGAGAGAACTCTGCATTAATGCTAGCTACTACTATTACTAGCTAAGTACAGGAGATGGGTAGGTAAACGGCGACTGTACAAGGAAGACTGGCAGAAGCTGCAATAGGAACAAGCAAAGGGCTGTAAGCGATGGAAAATCAGAAGCAGAAACTGATCAGTCCACTGATAATAGGTGTTCAGAGACCTTTCCTTTCATAATATCTATCAGTCACTTCCTAAGTTACATGATGCTAACCACCTAGGATTAAGGTAGTTATAACCTCAATGAAAAAATGCTCTTTTGTAACACCGCAGGCTCTCAGAACGAAGCGCACAGGACGTGGAGAGAAGACCAGCTTATCTGAGAGCAGTAAGCAGTAGAGCTCACTTACGCTGACGTAATCCTTCAGGATGTAGCGTGCAGATCGAGGCTGGTCTGGCTGTCCATGCGCTGTCATGAATCCTCGCATATCTGTGAAGACAATCAATTTCTGCAAAACCTCAGAGGACAAAATTTCACAACAAAGACAAGTGAGATGATAGATATTTGGTCCTTTTCATTACTACACTATAAATTCTTATTCCTTTAATAAATTACCATTGGGCTGCTTTGGGGCCTTAGAGGCTGAGGGAGTCAGATCCCACACAGCCAACCACACAGTTCAAACTCCAGTTTTGGCAACTTGGAAAACATACGAGGTATGTGTGTGTGCTTGCCCAAAACCCCAAAAGGAAAAACCAAGAAGAGATTGCAGTATGACTATCCCCCAAAGAGGGTGCTTGAGTACCACCGCCCCCTCTCCAAGGAGTACACATGCTCTCTAACAAATTTAAAACTAAATGTGGTAATAATAATCCCTAACAATTAGACTATATACTTAGGCTATAGACTATATACTTATATACTATATACTTACATAAATGTGATAATCCAGAACTAGGCTGTACACCAGACTATATACTAATATACTAATATAACCACCACCTAGCACATTTTCTTTCCAGTCATTTCTTTCATTCCTTAATTTTAAACACGTATTCATGCAGACTACCTGTAGACTGCTATGCCGTCCGTACTACTACCAAAACTAAGAGAGTGAGTTTTCTTATTTAATGGTACGTCGTTAATACTAACCCAACTAGAAAGGAGGAGCAGAGCACAGGGGTTAAGAACAAAGGGCATTGGCAGACAAATGGGTTCAAAACTCAGCTCCTCCCATACTAACTGTGTGTTGGCTCTTGTAGTCTAGAAAAAACAGAACACTAATTCACATCATACACAAAATAAATTTAAGCAAATTAAAAATCTAAATATTGAGGCCAGCAGATGGCTGTTGGATTCTTGCACGGCTGACCACGGTTTGAGCCTTGGACCCGGCAACTTAAGAAACACACCAGCGAGGGTGTGTGTGTGCCCAAAACTCCAAGAGTAGAAAGGAGAAGGGACTGTAGTATGGCCATCCCCCAGAGGAGTGATTTCTCACTTTTCCTCTCTCTAGTGAACACATGTGTCCTACAGCCAAAAAAGAAGAGAAGAGAAGAGAAGAGAAGAGAAGAGAAGAGAAGAGAAGAGAAAAGGCCAACATCCATAGGGCTAAAAGAAACCATAAATAAACAGGGAAAAAACACGTGAGTACTAAGAACTCCTATAATCATTAAGACAAAAGCAAACAATGCAGAGAGAAAGGGGACTTCCAAAAGGAATATAAATAGCCAACAAGCACACTAAAGATAACTTACATATTTAAAGAAATACAAAGTAAAACTGGAGTCATCTGGCAACATCTTTTAAAATTCCCTGCAGGGACCCACAGGAAGTGGGCTCTAGAACTGCACACATCTGGTTCTGTTTTTACTCACTGGCCTCTTCCTTACGCTGATTTCATCAGGCAGCATTAGAGGAAAACTCTTTAAAAGACACACATTATCTTCATGTTCTTCTTCCCTGCTAGCAGGGACACAGAGGGTCCAACCGGAGGCTAGAGGGGACAGCTGGGGCGTGTGGAAACAGCCAGGGTGCAGACCAGCTGAGCAGCAAGTGAGCCTGTAACTACTCAGTTTTATGTGGAAGCGAGATCAAGGGAAGTGTGGTGGAGGCCCACCGTTCCTCACCTTTCAGCGTAGTTTATGGGAGAGGTCTCATCTGGGCTCTGCCACTTCGCAGACACATCACCCTGGACCAATCATCTCTTGCTGATTTCATTTATCTTAAAAGGGGTCTAGAGGATGATGTGATTTTGAAAAAGTTTTTTTGGGCCAGCAGGTGGCATGGAAGTTAATGCAGCTGGATATCACCCACATGGCTGAGTCCACGGCTCAAGTCCCAGACCCGGAGGCTTGAAGAGTCACACCAGGCACGCATGCATGTGCACCCAAAATCCTGACAGGAGAATGGAGAAGAATGTGATGTAGCCATCCTCCCTGGGGTTGTGTGTGGGGAGGCAGGGGGTGAGTTGTCACTTTCCCTCTCTCTGTCTCTCTGGTGAGTACAAACACACTACAACATAAACTTAAAATAAAAAGGCTCTTTTATTCTAGTAGTCTTACCAGAAGTGGTTAGTGGTTATCCTCTTTTGGGTCTCTAATTAAGGTCTGATTTAAGCACGGTTTCTATGAAATCATCTTTCTCTGCCAGGAGAAACTCAACGCAGCCAGTGGGAATCCCTTAAAAGACAAGCCCCTGGGACTAGCAGTTAGTGTAATGGCTATGTCGCTGGACTCCCATGTAGCCGACCACGGTTTGAGTCCCAGACCCGGTAGCTTAAACTCATGCCGGGTGCTTGTGCGTGCGTGCCCAAGATCCTGAGAGGAGAATGGAGAAGGGACTGCGGCATGATCATCCCCCCTGGGGGGGTGATTTCTTGCTTTCTGACTCTCTATCTCTCTCTGTCTTTCTGGCGAGCACATGCGCCCTATAGCAAAAACCTCTCCGAGCGAAGGAAAAAAAAAAAAAAAAAGACAAGACAAGCCCCACAGGCATGGGGACATCTGTAACACTGCTCCAGCTTTAGGTAGACACAGGCTCTCCAGATGACCTATATTAAGGTAACTAAATCCCACAAACCTGGAGAAATGACAGGTCCACAGAGAACTGGCGTGAAATGTCAGGAGAGAGAGTGTGGACTCATTTTAATGTCCAATGAAGTTGACAGGGAACTGCTCTAGCCTAACCAACTTTGCAATCTCGGAGGGCTTCCTTTCTGATTCCCCTCACAACTCTAAACTCTGCTTTGATAAGCATATTTATATTCTTCCAAACATCCCTTTTCTTCTCTATTTGGGGGGAGACTCCAGAGAAAGCCAGCACAGCCTCACATCAGAAGCCGTGTGTGCGCTTGGGTACCATCAAGCAGCAAATATCCTAAGGGGCTCTTTCTTTGGGTCACTTTGTAAGCAAGGCCAACAGACAACAAAAACATTAATCGTAGAGAATATAAAATATTAAAAACTTGCCAAAAGGCATACCTGCTCATGAGAGAAAGAGAGACAGGGAGAGGGGGAGAGAGAGAGAGAGAGGGAGGGAGGGAGGGAGGGAGGAGAAAGCACCATTCGATGGAATGAGGTCACGTGTCACAGAGTCTTTTCCATGTACCATGCTGGCAGCATTTGGGGCACACATGTCCACGTGCCCAGCATATTTTTCAAACTGCTGGGTCCAGGATGCGAACCACAGTCGGCCATGTGGAATCTGGTGCCCTCATCCAGTGAGCTATGAGGCTATCCTGTGAATTTTCATTTCTGTAGAATACTATTTCTATTAACTGCTTCTATTTCTATTAACTATATTATTGGGTCATCAGAAAAGTCATGAGGCATTTTTGCATAGGAAAGCATGGAAAAATACGTCATGACTTTTCCAACAACCCAGTATTATCTGTTCATGTTTTAAAATGAATCACAACTCACATCCATAAGCTGTCAACAGTTCTTCTGATGTTGGAGGTCGAAGGGGATCTTCATCTTCTCTAGGTTTTATGATATTTATGCCATAGGTAGCTTCTAAAACATGTCTTGGGATATTCTGGCAAACGTAAGCCGGTCAAGGAATCTGTTCTCTTGAACTGACCCCCTCCTCCCCATAGCATGTGGAATGTGCTTCTAAAGAACATGGTACCTCACTGCTTCTAGGATGACCTCCTTTTTCCTCTCCAGAAAGAATACAGTTATTCCTTTGAAAATCATTCTTTTCTTTCTGGGGCCAGCAGGTGGCGTGGTGGTTAAGGGTGCTGGATTCTTACATTGCCGACCACGGTTCAAGTTCCAGACCTGGCGGCTTTCTCTCCCTCTCTCTCTCTCTCCTTCTGCCCGTCTCTGGTCAAACTTAAAAAAATTTTTAAAAATTCTTTAAAAAAATAGTAAAAAAATTTTTTCCTTTTAAATAAAACTTCATGCAGCAGTGATCATTTCCAAATGAATTAAGATAATTATTAAAATTAAAACAGACCTTAAAGACAGCCCATTTTTACCCTGAAAAGAAAGACTAAGTAAATGAGACACCTGTGAGATGGTCCTAATTCAGAGATAAGCACAGTCTTTTTCCTAAGGCCAGTCACTCTGCAAGATCACGTCTCCTCCCTTGACTGATCTCCCAATATTCTGCAGTTCCCTTGGGCACTTGCAATACTCTTCCGCGCACCACTCACTCCGCACGTGCCTCCGACTGCCGGACGGATGCTCCTTCAAGGGCAGGATCCACTTCCGACTCGTGCCTGCCTACCCCGCAGCACCTCACCTAGCTGGGCTTAGACTCGTGTGATCATTAACTTGCAGAGAAACTTAACACAGAAAAGCAGAAACATCACCTGTGCTCCCTAGTTCCCTAATGAGAATTAATATTTCATCTATTAACACGTAAACTTTTACAACATTACACTGGCCTCTCCCCCTACTCAGAGGTAAGCAGCTCGTGGTTCATCCTTCAGTCTACTGTTCATACTTTTACCTACATGTGTCTCTATGAATACAAAATACTGTGTTTTTGTAAGATGAAAAGTTTCACAAAAATTATACTGTATATGCATGAGGGGATGTCAAAAAGTTCACAAAAAATGGAATTAAAGTTTATTTTGGTATAAAACATTGAAATCTATGTACATTTTTCATAATATACATTTTCTATGAACTGTTTCAAGACTCCTTCTCTATGTAATGTTGAGATTAATGTGGACTGAGTACATCTTTAACAACAGTACAGCATCCATCTTAGTGATAGACCTTTCCATATGTACCCTAGAAATACTAATTCTTATTTATTCCCTATAGAAAGAGGAAACAAACTGGGGTAAACCAAAAACCACAGCCTTAAATGTAGTCACTAAGGACTTTGTCAACTGTGCACAGTCTAGAGTTCTGCCCTATGCACAAGCTGACAGATGAGTATGTCAGCATTTCATGGAGTCTCCTGTCCTCTGCCACTGGTAGCCTGTTAGCTTGTTAGTGGAGCAGACTCTCAGACCCTGCAGTTCTTCGCAGACCTATGAGTACTTCTTTCTTGCCCTGCACTGTTCTAGATGTTTTACGTAAGTTAACTCATTATGTTGCTAGGAGGAAGCCAAGTTCCTGGGGCCAGCGGATGGTATAATGGAGTCACTGGACTCTTACATGGCTGACTGTGGTTCAAGTCCCAGACCCGGAGGCTTGAAACTCATGTGGAGCAGGTGTGTGTGCATGCCCAAGATCCTAAGAGGAGAGGGGAATGAGGTGTGACCATCCCACCTGGAGGGTGATTTCTTGCTTTCTGTGTCTGTCTCTCTAGCAAGCGCACTCACACTATAGCAAAATTCTCTTAAAAAAAGGTTGGTGTAATGGCTATGTCACTGGACTCCCATGTAGTTGACTGCAGTTTGAGTCTCAGACCTGGCGGCTTAAACTCATGCCAGGCGCATGTGCCCAAGATCCCGATAGGAGAATGGAGAAGAAGGGATTGCAGCGTGGCTATCCCCCCGGGGGATGATTTCTCACTTTATGTCTGTCTGTCTAGTGAGTACACACACCCTATAGCAAAAACCTCTCCAAAAAATAAAAAATTAAAAAAAGGTGGGAGAGAAACAGGTGGCATGGTGGTTACGATGCTGGACTCCCAAGTGGCTGACTGCGGTTCATGTCCCAGACCCTGAGGCTTAGTTTCTCAATGTCCCTCCCTCTCTCTCTCTAGTCAAATTGAATAATAATAAATAAAATAAATCATTCTTAAGGAAAAAAAAGGGGGGGAGGACCAGCAGATATTGTAGTGGCTATGTTGCTGAACCCCCATATGGCTGACAGCAGTTTGAGTCCCAGAACCAGCAGCTTGAAACTCATGCCAGGTGTGTGTGCATGTGTGCCCAAAATCCCCAGAGGAAAAACGATTGTGGCATGGCCACCCCCCTAGGGAGGGTGACTTCTTGCTTTCTGTTTCTCGGTCTCTCTGATAAGTGCAAATGCCCTATAGCAAAAATCTCTTTAAAAAGGAAAAAAAAAAAGAAGCAGAGTTCCTAATATACTACTTACTAGCTTTGAGATCTTGGGCAAATTACTTCTCTGTGCCTCAGTTTCTTCAAATATGAAGAAATGCGAATAGCAGTACCTGTCCTCAAAGGTTGCTTTTTGAATATTAAGTAAGATATTACTTGGTCTTTAGGAAAGTTCACAGCAAGCATTCAATAAACACTAGCTATAATAGTTAAATACAATCAAATATGTGATACCTATTTTTCACATTTTACTGAAAAGTATACAGAGCACTAAGTTTCCCAAGGTCATTCAAAGAGTCAAGTGGCAGTGTTAAACAAGTCTGCAGACCAGACTACACTGCTAAAATCACAGGAGTTGTGGTTCTAACTCTCACGTTCTGATGCTATCTCACTGCATAGACTTGTGCACATCACTAGTAAGGACTAGTCTCCAGCCTTAAGATCTCAGACTTGGAGGACAGTAGGTGGCATGGTGGTGAAGGCACTGAATTGGACTCCCACATGACCAACTATGGCTCAAGTCTGGGACCCAGCCGCTTGAAACTCATTTGGGTGTGTGTGCATGCATGCCTGAAATCCCAGGAAGAGAATGGAGAACGCACTGCGGTGTGGCCATCCCTGGGGGATGATTTCTCACTTTCCCTCCACCTCTCGTGTCTTTATAGCGAGTGTACACGCCTTAGGGCAAAAACATTCACACAGACACACACAACAGATCTGAATCTCTCAAATGCTGCTGCAGGACCCTGTCTGAAACAAACCTGGAACCTTTCACACACCAGAAACAGAGTGCTTCTGAAGCAGAAAGGATATCAGTGATACAGGCGGGATGTGATCTCTCATCTGGTCAATCGGGAGGATGCCGTTGCAAGTCATCTCTGCCTTGGTAGACACAAAAGACGGCATCACCAGGCCTGGGCAGTCACACAGGCAGAGGCCAGGCTCCACATACAGAGTCTGAAAGACAGGAGGTTTACGCTGGGCACAGAGCAGATGAAGGGACAGCGCTGCGCACCAGAGGCAAGAAACCACAGAAATACCTGAAAATGCTTGGTATGACCAGGCGTGGCAGACACAGACACTTTCTTGTTGCCCAAGATGGTGTTGATTGTTGAACTCTTACCAACATTAGGGTAGCCCACCTGGAAGAGATGCAGAAGTAACTGGATAGTCGAATACTAAAGACCCAAAGGCATTTCATAAACGGTGGCAACAGCTCATGCGTCTGGTTATTTCAAAAGGTTAAAAATAGATGCTTGAGGTGTTTGCTGACTTATTTCCTCCTACAGGGTGGGTGTGTTTATTTAGACATGTCTCCAGTGACAAATGGTCCTGCTACGTAGGTTTTATTTTTATCGGGCTTGCTGTGGCCAGGAGATGCTCCAGCATACCTCGCTGCCTTGTTTTCAGCCTTCCCTCAGGTCCCATCTACAGGCAGGCCACTATTGCTGCTGCAGCATCCACAGAGTGAAACTGAGCAGCAGATGACAGCTTAAATGAGGACAACGAACAATTATTTTTAATTTTCAATAACTCTGAATTAGGGCCCAGCAGAAGGCCTGGCATGTGGCAGAGGATCAATGATTGTTTTGCGGTGACTGAGCAAATCCAGTCTCAGGACTTCTACAGCAAACAATGCAGAAAGGAAGGGAAACTACCAAGTATGTCCATAATTGTGAGATAAACACTAACTTGAGGTGTTGGACTTTCTGATGCATGTGGAAATGAATTTTTAGCAACATGGAGAATGAAGCCTTAAAGTTGCGAGAAATAAGTAACTTTTCCAATGACACTAACAGCAAGTTAGTTCCTCTACAAAACTGGGCATGACACCTAGGTCTGCGTGACTTGAAAGACACCTCTTTTAATTAGTGCATTAAAATGTTAATCCATTTCAGTCACTTTAAGAAGTTTTTTTTTTGGGGGGGGAGTGGGGAAGAAGACGACTCAAAAATAATGAGGATTAACTAAACTAGGCATGTAATGAGAACTGGGAGACTTGGAACCTGCCTTTCATTTTCATTCTTTCATTATCTCCTTTCATTTTCTCCACTGTTTCATTTTTCTAGACGAAAGGTCTTTATGATAAATACCCTCTCTAACATTTACATTTCCTTAGCTAAGGATGGGGCCGTCTGAACTACCCTACAGCCTCTTGGGGTTTGGGCACCTCCACAGCCACTTTTGGAATTAGGGTCTATCTATCGGGAACGTGATCTCTCTTTTCTCCTACTTGTTACATAGTGTTCACACAACTAAAGCATCTGCCACACTCGCCTGGCCCAGGACGCATGGATTCTAACACGCATCAGGAACATTTACAGTGTAAGTTGGCGAGGATCACAGGAAGCCAAAAGGATACTGGACCAGAAGTCTGAAGACGACATGAAAAGCTCTCTCTTCCTAGTCTCTCTCTGTAATTCACATGATGGGAAAAGCTGTACTGAAAGGAGACTGGCAAATACACGAATATGAACGGCTGTTTAACCAACACGAGCCTTGGGGAGGAGCTTGGCTCTGTCACAATGTCTAATCCTATGATGGTAGTGGACAACCCTAGGACACCAGAAGCCTGATGGGCCCTGGGATTCTTGTGGGGAACAAAGACCTTCCAGTGGGAAAAGAATGATGATGTCTTTCCGTCTCACCAGTCCGACAGTAAGTTGCCCATCTTTTACTTTCTTTCCAGTGTGTAGCTGCTTGAAGAGCTCCAGTAATTCCCGCTTTGATACTAGGTGGCTGAAATTGTGTATCTGCCCTTTCGGTGGTGTTTTCCTGCCCTGAGCCTCAGAGCCCACAGTACGGCTTTCCTCCCAGTCCTGACCAGACGCCTCTTCAGGGCCACTGTCTTCCGAGCACGTCTGCCAAGCTTCCTCTTCCTCCTCCTGACAGTCCTCATACTCACTGTCGCCTTCACCACTAGAGGAATCTTCACTGAGTGACAGAGAATTCCTGTGTAGGAGCTGCTCGGTCTCACTGTGTGAAATCTCGCTCTCATCAAAACTGGAGTTTTCAGATTGAGTTGTGTTGGATTCTCCACCGTCTCTGTTCACTTGTTCCTGATGAAATAACAGAAGTCACAGACGTTCAGACGTTTCCACTCTAGTGAAAACACTCAGTAAATTAGTTAAGGTGAGCAGGAGACAAGGTTATGACGAAGACTGGGAAAGGTAGAAATGAGGAGGAGACAATACGAGCTGTTCACTGCAAGGACAGACAGCCAAACGTCACAACAGTGCTCTCTGGGCAAGGGAGGAGCAGCGGGTTGTCAGTTACTTCACACGTGTTTGTATTATTTAAACTTTGCACAAATGACATGTCTTTATGATTTAAAATACATCTTTGAAGAAAGCAAGGGGAGGGGGCCAGCAGGTGACATGGAAGTTCAGAAGCTGGACCCCACATGGCCAACCACATGATTTCAAGTCCTGGATCTGGTGGCTGGAAAATCACACTGGCCACACATGCTCAAAGCCCCAAGAAGAGACTGGAGGAAACAGGATTTCAGTGTAGCCATCTCCCCTGGAAGGTGATTTCACTTTCTCTCTCTCTCTCTCTCTCTCTGGGTTAGCGCACATGCCCCAGAGTAAGGAAAAAAGGAAAGAAATGGCTATTCTTTTTATAGTTGCCTGTAATAAATGAAAGTACCCTGGAGCATAAGCCTGTGTGTGTGAAATGCAGGAGCAGTAAAACTCAACTCCATATGTAAAAATTATTTACCCAGTGGAAGACTGCCTTTGAAAAGAGAAAGGTAAAAATCATTTACCACTGGGACCAGCAGTTAGCGTAATGGCTATGTCACTGGACTCCCACGTAGTCGACCGCGGTTTGAGTCCCGGACTCAGTGGCTTAAACTCAAGCTGGGCGCGTGTGCGTGCATGCCCAAGATCCCAAGAGGAGAATGGAGGAGAAGGGATTGCGGTGTGGCCATCCCCCCTCGGGGGTGATTTCTCGCTTTCTGTCTCTCTGTCTCTCTCTGTCTGGCGAGCGCACGTGCGCTATAGCAAAAACCTCTCCAAAAAAATAAAAGAAAAAGTCATTTACCACTTATGGGTATGTTAAATCCTCTGAATCTCTAGTGACCACAAAGCAGAAATACCATATTACTAATTCTTATCAACACGAGTAAACCTGTTGGCATATGAAAGTGATACAAACCCCTATGAAAATGATATAAACCCCTATCATTTCCAGACATTTCAGCATTAGAATGACTAACAGTCACAGAAGGAGACACAATGAATTCAAGTCAAACGTCTCCTAAATTTTAGGAAAGTAGAGATGAGGACAAAAAAAATCAGGAAAAATAGGTCATGATTTCACACTCTTGCCTGGCAACTTAAAAGGAAACCTGGCCTATAAAACTACCATAACACTGGGAGCAATTTCTAGGGTAAATAAGCAATAAATGAAAAGAAGTCCGCAAAAAGTACTTCTGAATCAATTTAGCAGGGACCAGCAGATGGCATAATGATCATGCTGCTAGACTCCCAAATAGTTGACTGAGGTCTGAGTACCAGAACTGGTGACTTAAAACCTAGGTGGGGCACGTGTGCGTGCAAGAGGAGACTGGAGAAGAGATTGTGGCATGCCATGCCTCCTGGGGGGGTAGATTTTTTGCTTACTGTCTGTCTTTTGCTGTTTCTCCTACAAGCACATAGGACCTATAGCAAAAATCTCTCTCTAAAAAAGAAAAAGTTTATATATATGGGTGTGTGTTTGTGTGTGTGTGTGTGTGTGTAAAAGCAGCATCAAAATAAGAATGTGGGGCCAGTCACGTGGGGCATGGTGGTTAAGGTGGCTGGATCCCACATGGCCAACCTGGCAGTTCAAGTTCCAGACCTGTGGCTTGAATAACATGCAGGGTGTGTGTGCATGTGCTTAAGGCCCAACAGGAGGGAGAAACAAAGGAAAGCAGACTGCCATATAACCACTGAGGAGTTGGTTGGGTTGTTCACAGGTTCAATGAGCCAGGAGCGTATTACAACTCTAGAAAGGAAAGGGATTAATAGAAAAACTGAATTAATGGGACTACCCTGATCTCGAGAAGTATGAGTATTCAAGTAGGTGTAGCCAATTTAACTGTAATCCTGACATTATGAAAGGCACTCAGGATATCTATGAGGAATATGAAAGCAGAGAATATACAGTTTGCAGAGAACAAAACTAAGGGGACAAAGGATAAGTCCTCAGATCAAAAGTTAGGGAGGGGAACCAGCAGTTAGCGAAATGGCTATGTCACTGGACTCCCATGTAGTCGACCGCGGTTCACGTCCCGGACCCGGTGGCTTAAAACTCACGCCGGGCGCGTGTGCGTGCGTGCCCAAGATTCCGAGAGGAGAATGGAGGAGAAGGGATTGCGGCGTGACCACCCCCCTGGGGGGTGATTTCTCGCTTTCTGTCTCTATGTCTCTCTCTGTCTGTCTGGCGAGCGCACGCGCCCTATAGCGAAAAACCTCTCCAAAAAAAAAAAAAAAAAGTTAGGGAGGATGGGACCAGCAGGTGGCAAGGTGGTTAAAGTGCTGGAATTCTCACATGGCTGACTGCGGTTCGAGTCCTGAACCTGGCAGCTTGCTTTCTAACTCTCCCTCTCTCACTCCATCTTTCTCTGGCAAAACTCATGTGAATAATAAATAAATAAATAAATCCTAAAAAAAAAAAAAATGTTAGGGAGGCTGACTTAGCCCCACTGAATGAAGACCTTTCTAAGTTTAGAGATAAAAAAGAACAAGGTACCAGAAAACTCCTGCATTTGAGCTGTGAACTATTCCTTTCTAGGACTAAGACTACTGAAGATTTTCTGCTAAGATTTCACCCTTTATATCCCAATCTAGAGTGGTAGGGCACCTTCTGTATCCTTCTCTCTGTCACTCTCTCTTTAAAAAAATTTTTTTTTTTTTAATTTTTACTTCCTTTTTCAAGGTAAAGTATTTTCTTGGCTCTCAGATCCTCCTTTATCTTGCTAATTCTCACCTTTCCCCCTCCCACTTAGGAGAGGCGAAACCACAGGCCTTCTGAAAAGACTCCTGCATTTGAGCTATGACCTATTCATTTTGTATGGTATGCTTGCACGCTGTGCATTTTTAATTTTTGCTTTTTAAGAAAAAAATTTGGGGGACCAGCAGTTAGCGTAACGGCTATGTCACTGGACTCCCATGTAGTCGACCGCAGTTCGCATCCCGGACCCAGTGGCTTAAAACTCACGCCGGGCGCGTGTGCGTGCGTGCCCAAGATCCTGAGAAGAGAACGGAGGAGAAGGGATTGCGGCATGGCCATCCCCACTGGGAGATGATTTCTCACTTTCTGTCTCTGTATGTCTGGCGAGCACACGAGCCCTATAGCTAAAACCTCTCCAAAAAAAAAAAAAGAAAAGAAAAGAAAAAAATTTTAATTGTTTTTCTTTTTTTATCAATTTGTTGCTTGGCCTACACACAGAGTGTCTAGACAGGTCTAAGTGAATGGTAGCCAAACATGTGAATACTATTAGGGTCAGAATATTCCTCAATTCTCACTGAATCTGCTACACAAAGGGAGAAAAATGGAACTGCAGAAAGATTGCAGATCACCTCCTCCTGCACATCTCTGAACGCTCATATTCAATTTCTAGAAATTAGCAAGAAACGTATAACCTATGAGATGACCAGAAATCACCACAGAGGCACAGAAATATGAGAAACCAAGAAAATGCCTCTCCTGCGACCAGCAGTTGGTGTAATGGCTATGCCACTGGACTCCCGTGTAGTCGACTATGGTTAGAGTCCTGGACCCGGTGGCTTCAACTAACCTGGGCACGTGTGCATGCATGCCCAAGATCCTGTGAGGAGAATGGAGGAGAAGGGATTGTAACATGGCCATCCTCCCTGGGGGTGATTCCTCACTTTCTGTCTCTTTCTGGCGAGCGCACACATGCTATAGCAAAAAAATAACCTCTCCAAAAAAAAAACCTCTCCCCCAAGGGAAAAGAACTACTCTTCATCCACAAATAGTACAATGGAACTCGTAGAAATGTCAGATAAACAATTTAGACTATTCGTAGTGACAAAGCTAACAGAGATGCAAGAGAAGAGAGACAATGAACCCCAGAAGATGCAGGAGGAAAGAACTGATGAGTTCTAGGAAGTGAGGAAGTTCTTGTGAGAACTGAAAGAGGAAATACACACCATAAAAAATAATCAAACGGAACTGTTAGAGATTAAGTCTGTAACACAGGAAATCAAAATCTCCCTTGAAGTATTAGAAGTAGATTAGATCATGCAGACTGAATCTCAGATGCAGAAAACAGAATCTCTGCCCTAGAAAAATTGACCATGAAGACTGAGAAAATAGCCCCCCAAAATGAAAATAATATACGTGAAGTACTAGATACCATCAAACGTCCAAACATCTAGATAATTGGTATCCCAGAAGATGAAGAGACTCATAAGGGCATCGATAACCCATTCTATGAAATCCTGGAAGAAAACTTTCCAAAACTAGAGAGGCATTCAAAGATCCAGACCCAAGAAATATAAAGGACCCTAAATAACATCAACTTAAGAAGATCTTCTCTGAGACACATTATAGCCAGAATGATCAAAACCACAAAGACAAGATAGTAAAATTGGCAAGAGAGAAACATCAAAGGATGTTACTTACAAAGGATATCCCATCGGGCTAACAGTGGACCTTTCATTGGAAACAATGCAAGCGAGGAAAGAATGGGGAAATATATTCAAAGTGTTCAGGGAAAAACAATTTCAACCAAGAATACTACACCTGGCAAGGTTACCCTTCATAGGGGAAGAAAAGACAAAAACATTCTCAAATAAACAAAACCTGAAAGAATTTACCAACACCAGACCAACATTCCAAGAAGTTCTGAACAGAGTGCTATATCAGGAAAACCAAGTACAGACACACAGAATTAAGAGTTCAAAAACAACCAAGAAAATGGTCAGGGACAAGTCTGGAGTTGAATGTTATCTTCCAGAATTTAAACGAAAAGACTGGACCACAACAAAAGAGAGATTAATTACATGGACTGAGCTAATAAAATAGAATTTTATGACTTTTGAGTAAAACATGACTGATTTTCTTCTATGCTTTGTTTTCCAGATTTAAGGATTTTTATCTTCTCTTGAGCTGCCAATCGGTTCATGTACCTACTATTTGAACAAAATCCTGATCTGTTTCCTGGCTTTAAGTTTTAAGCAAATTTCTCTTAACATTGTTTGATTTGGGTTTATTTTCTTACAATTAAAAAATACCTATTTACCTACAGTATGCTATATAGCCTCAGCTAGGTGCTACTTTATAGTATTCATTCTACTCACAGAGTTTCATGTCTAAAGTCAGACATGTGTTCACAGGCATGTATATATCAGTTGAATTTGCTATTGGAAGTATTTAGAATAAAGATATTTTGTGAAACAATAAAATGTGGGGAAAATAAAGGAATGGAAAGCAACTGTAGATACCAGAGACAGAGTCCAAGGAGGGTTGAAAATGGCAAAGGGTGAGAAATAGAGAATAAAAAAAAAGAAAAAAAATATAAGAAACAAGAACTAGAAAACTATTTGTTGATGGTAATATATATGATTAAGCCAATATACAGTGTATTCTGGATGGGAAATCACATTTTGTATGCTGTGATGATGTTCAGTGAATCAATAGAAAATAAATAACTTTAAAATAGAAGAAAAAAAAAAGAATAAAAGAATGAGGTACCTGGTCTTGAGAGCCCTGTCATTTAAAGTAACAACAGAAAAATCATCTAAGGGAACTTTAAAAAGTTCATGGGAAAATGCAATGAAAGTACAAGATAACTTTGGTGGATAAATCTTAAAAATCCATGCATTATTCATAATTAACATTTTCTAGGAACTTTTTAAAAACCTCCATGTATGACTGTTCTACAGGAAGGTGAGGCAAAGGATTTTTTCAGTTAAAAGTCAGAAGTTTCCAAATAGTGGGTCCACTGCAGTGAAGTTTTGCAGTCACAGAATCTAACTCAATACATGTTAAAAAGTCAACAGATATTTGGAAAATAAGATAGAAAAAGGAAAAAGGACAGTGAAAAAGATACTATTTCTAAGTCTCTTCTAGCTCTAAGATTCTATTACTAATTTCTTTTCATAGTTAGTTATTATTGTATTAGAAAACAAAAATAGGGGCTGGCAGGTGGTGTGGTAGTTAAGGGTGCTGGACTCCCACATGGCTGACCACAGTTCAAGTTCTGAACCTAGCGGTTTGCTTTCTCACTTTCTCTCTCTGTCCCTCTCTGGTCAAGTTAAAATAAGTAAATAAATAAATAAAGCTAAACAGTTCTTTAAAAACAAAACCAAAAATAAAGTCCAAATTGTTTTTGTAAAATTTGGGTCAAAAGATACAGGAAATAACTAGTATATCTTAATTTAAGGTTACTCGGTTTCTTTGTTTCCAAAACAAAGTCAGAGAGATTCTGATCAGGTCTGGAGAAGCCACTACATCCTTCAGTGGTACTCTTTTGTTCTGATGCAGTTACAAGGTCATTACGGAACTTCCTATACAACTTCCTGGCTAAGGTTTTCAAAAAAAATTATAGTTAACATCAGTGTGTAACACCAGGGATGTTAGATTATTTGACAACCACAGAGAAAGTAACGTAGCCTTCCGCTACACATTCCTACGGATCATCTACTATCACAGCACGTACGAAGGGGAACCAGCAGTTAGCGTAATGGCTATGTCGCTGGACTCCCACATAAGTCAACCGCGGTTCGCATCCCAGACCTGGTGGCTTAAACTCACACCGGGTGCGTGTGCATGCGTGCCCAAGATTCCGAGAGGAGAATGGAGGAGAAGGGATTGCGGCGTGACCATCCCCGCTGGGGGGTGATTTCTTGCTTTCTGTCTCTTTGTCTCTCTCTGTCTGGTGAGCGCACTCAACCTATAGCGAAAACCTCTCCAAAAAAAAAAAAAAAAAAAAAAACAGCACGTACGGAGAAAAATAACTTGTGGTCATGAATCAGCCAAAGAGAGAACACAAAGCACACTCGACAGAAATCAAAATCCTCCTCCCTGAAACCCAACCTGAAAAGTGCCCCGGGTTACCTCAGAGACACTGTTCAACGGAATGGCTTCCGCCAGAGCTGACCAGAAGATAACCTTCACTTGTTCATTCTCAAAGTGCGTGGCCCAAGCGTTCCGCTGCTCAGCAGTCAACAGGTCCGCCTTATTTATCAGAAGGACGTTCTCCTTGTTGGCATCTATTTCCTTCACGTAACATTCCTAAGCAGGACAAACATCAGAAAGTCTCTTCAAACGAGGGAGAAAATTAGGTTAATTATTGGGTTGTCGGGAAAGTCAGGATGCATTTTTGCATACCAAAACACAAAACAATACATGAATTCCCAACAACCTAATATACTGACGGTCTCAATAATAGTTTTTGCTGCTCCCAGTTTTAAATCATTTCCTAATTTAAAGATTTTTTAATCATGGTAAATCCTACTGATCCTTTTAGTAAGTTCAGAAAAGTTTCACCATTAAGATTTTTGTTATTCTCCAGTATATTTAAAAATAATCTATATTATTATTATGGTCCTTAAACAGAAATACGGATACCTCACATGTGTACAGCGTTTTATGAACTCGAAGCCTGTATTCCACTATTTCGTGGGATCCTCATACCTCAGTTATTATCCTCTGTAGTGTTTTACAAACTCAGGCCACTTGGAAGAACCACAGGGAATAATAACCAAGGTGTGAGGAGAGAGAACTTAGAGGATGGATGAAAAAGTGAAATGACGAGTAATATGCTAAGGTAAGTAAAATGCTATTTCAACCAGTGTGTCCTGAAAAATGGGACACTTGTAAATACTTGTTTTAAGAGACATTTTTGCCACATGGGGCACATGCCCTCGCCAGAGAGACAAAAGTGAGCAATCACCCCCTGGGAGGATGGCCACACCAATCCCTTCTCCTCCATTCTCCTCTGGGGATTTTAGGCACGCAAGCACGTGTGCCCAGTGAGTTTTAGGCCACTGGGTCCAAAACTCAAACAGCAATTGACTGTGTGGAAGTTCAGCGACATAACCATTACGCCATCTGCTGGTCCCGGGAAACACTATTAACAAAGTAGCTTCTTTCTAGCTTTTAAGCTAGAAAGTGTTTGTGCCTTCCTACAAATGGGAACAATTGTTTGAGAAGACACCTGTTTAAACAGTGCCATTACTCTGGGCGTGGTGGCGCCTGCCCTATGGTAAACAGTGCCATTACTCAAGCTCCTGACCTTGGGAGGAGGAGGTGGCCTAATTAAACAAATCTAGAGGAAGGAAAGAATGCTTCCCTAAGTTACTGCGGCGTGATGCTGCCTCTCACTGATACTCAGAGTACTTACGTCTGAATTCCGTTAACTTTACTTACCAAATCCTCACATCTGAACAGGAGTGGGTTTCGGGCATCTACTATCTGGACCACGATATCACTGAAAAACAAAAGTGAGACAGTCCAATCACTGTAACGTGAAAATATCACCGATTATAATAGCAACAGCAGCAAACACTTCTCAAATAAGAAGCACCTGACATACATTAATTTTTTTAAAGAGATTTTTTGCTCTAATGCATGTCCGCTTGCCCGAAAGAGAAGATAAAAAAGCGAGAAATTAACACCCAGGGGGATAGCCACACCATAATCCTTTCTCCTCCATTCTCTTCTCAGGATTTTGGGCACGCACACACACCTGGCATGAGTTTTAAGCCACCAGGCCGGGACTCGAACTGCGGTCAACTATGTAGTAGTCCAGCAATGTAACCATTACATCATCTGCTGGTCCTGACATATATTAATTTTTTTAAGGTACAATTATTTGCTGGGTATATGCGAGGAAACTGTGGCTTAAAACAATTTTAAGTAAACAGCCCAAGGTCACCAGCTCCTAAGTAAAGGAGTTGTAATGGGAACCCACGCAGTCTGAAACAGAAATCTTTTTTTTTTTCCCCAAGTTTGCTATAGGATGCAAGAGCTTGTTGGAGAAAGAAAAGAGAAATGAAGAGAAGAGAGTGAGAAATCACTCCCCGGGGGGATGGCCAAATCAAAATCTCTTCTCCATACTCCTAGTGGGATTTTGGGTATGTACACAGATGTGTTAGGCGTGATTTTCAAGCTGCCAGTCTGGGACTTGAACCACACAGCCAGCCATATGGGATCTAGCCACCTTAATCTCCATGTCACTCACTGGCCCCGAGGTCATGCTCTTAAACATACTGTTCTACCGTTCACTTATGCTGGAGGGGCCTAGATGATGTTTCATTGTTAAAACTTCCATTGTAACTTTTATTAAACTCTCTCAGCAAAGTAAAAGAATACTTCAAATACTTCATCCAAGATGAAGTCTATGAAGCATTCCATCCCTAATCTGCACTCCAATTAAGGTCTCACAATAAAAGTAATAAATCATTCACTGACAGATGCTACAACTGAAACCAGCATTTTATTCTTTTTTTTTATTATAAGGTATGTGTGCTCACCAGAGAGAGAGAGAGAGGAAAAGTGAGAAACCACCCCCAAGGAGGATGGCCATGCCGCAGCCTCTTCTCCATTCTCCTACTGGGATTGTGGGCACACACGCACAGGTGCCCAGCTTGATTTCCAAGCCACCGGTCCAGGACTCAAACCACGAGGTTGGCCATGTGGGATCCAGCACCTAAATCTCCACACCACCTGCTGGCCCACAGATATCTTATTTAAACCCAGTAATGACAAGGAAGGAAGCATACACTCAGCAAATAATCATCCATCATTTTCGAAAATGTGTTGAGAGAGCAAAAATACAAAACAGCAAAACATCAACTAAGTTGCCATACTGAAGACGTACGACAAGTCCACCTTCTTCCATCCATGTAGGGTCACTAGCAATAAAAAACTTCCTGTGACTAAGAGCAAGCCCCTCAAATCTCTCACAAATATGAGAAGACCTCAAAAAGTGTGTGGAAAAATGGAATTAAAGTACACCTTTTTGGGGTGCAAACAATTTTGAAGTCCACACATAGTTTTTTCATGTTATTTATCCCCCCCTCCCCCACGCCATATAACTGGAGACTACAGAAACCCCATGTTACAAGGAGAAAAAAAATTGCACTTCATCTTCCCTTCCTCATCCTCGGTGACTAAGAAACTGTTCAAGAGCCAGCTATAAGTGACTGCCACTAGAAGGAAATAAGTTACAGATGTTCTTTACAGCGGTCTCCCCCAAATCCTTATCTGGTTCACCAGTTTGTTTGTTTTCCTTTAAAAAGCCTATTTCTTCCATGAACAAGACAGAGATGAAGGGTTTAAGGGAAGAGAGAAAGCGTTGGGCATGCCCAGCAGGGTCTTCATGCCGTGACTCCTCCCAGGCCACAGCTAATCTGCAGCCCGGGGTGTTAGCAGAGGTCCCCAGAGGTGAAACTGGAACCTTCCCATGCAGGTCGCCCTTGCGGAGCGTCGTCACTGCTGCACAACCATCCAAGTCCCACGGTTAAGCCGCCTTTTCTGAGGTAACTCTCTGCAACTGTACTGAACACCAATAAATCAAGATACCAATTTAGGGCGGAGCTTCTGACAATCAAAAGTTCCTTTCCTTTCAGGAAACGTAAAGTGAAATTTCAGAATTCTGTGAAGCAAAGGAACTCACATACTTGCTAATTTCCAGAAATTATTTTTAAGTTCTATAATTAAGATGGTACTAGTATTTTCTTCTTAAAGTTGTTCTTTCACTTTCAAACAAAATGTTTAATATATGCAAAAATGATCACAACTGTGGACATAGTCTAATAAACTAGAGCTGCGAGGTCCACAAACATCAGGACCATCTATCGAACATGCAGAAAGCACAACCAGCTCAGAAACGCCAGTGAGGACGAAGACGTTTCGGGACAGCCCGCCTCGTGTGCTGAGCGGCTGTGGAGCAAGGTGCCAGGTCGGCGGCAGGAAGGGCTTCTGCAGCACAATGGGAGTGCCTGACCTTACTGGAATACACTGCTCTGCCCTCAGCGCCTCAGCAGTTTCCTGCATCTCAACAGCACGTCACACATCAAACTTTTTAATAACTTCTATTGAAATTAAAGAGACAGATGGCTTAGCAAGCCTGTTACCAAACAGGAGACATCTGCTGAGGGGAAGGCATCAATAAATATTTCCTGTTAAACGATGCAGTAGCAGTCACTTTATTAATAATATTTCTATGTAACTCAGATACATTTCTATGTGATAACTGTATTCCCTGACTTAGAAATATGTTTTGGGGCCAGCCTGTGGCTCGGTGGCTATGGAGGCTGGATCCCAAATGGCTGACGAGACGGTTTGAGCCCCAGAACCAGCAATTTGGGGAACACACTGAGTATGTGTGCTTGCTGAAAATCCAGAAAAGGAGGGAGAAATGGAGGACAGGAGATTATAACATGACCATGCCCCACTGGGGGTGCTTTCTCTCATTCTCTTTCTCCATGAACACATGTGTTCTCTGGCAAAATTTAAAACAAAAAGTTTTCTTATAAGAAAAGGAAATATAACAAAGATCATCTAGCAAACAATACTATTTTCTAATTAAAGCTAGAAGTTTTAACAGCTTCAGGGTCACTCTGGATAAACCAGTTGTCAATTTAAGGACATAAGTAATGTAAAAGGGCCTTCCTATTAAACTGAACACACCTGGTTCTGTTTCCTCTGAAAACCTACAAAAATGAAAGTAAAGGCTGAAACCCATTAGGACAAAGAGAAAGAAAGAACAGCAGCAATGAGTAGATGTTGTATCAGTAAGAAGCAAACCTGTCTGTGCCCCAGGGCCCCAGGAAAGCTCAGATTAGAACCACCAGATCTTTGTCTCAAGTGAGACACAGGACTGAACTCAGCCTGAACAGTGAGCTTTTAAGTCAGCTCCCCTGGCCCATCAGGGCAGGCAAAAGCAACCCTCTCCCAGCCTGCATTCTACGCCAACGGTATGGAGAAAACGAACCCGAGCGGCTCCAGAGTGGGTCCTCAGGCAAAAGAGAAGATGGAAAGAGGTGCCAACGTGCCCAAGAAGGACTGCACATGACCCTGAGCACTGTAGCGATGCCTAGCTCCGCTGCATCATGCCACCCCTTTCTTTCTTTCTTTTTTTTTTTGGAGAGGTTTTCGCTATAGGGTGTGTGCACTAGCCAGACAGACAGAGAGAGACATAGAGACAGAAAGCGAGAAATCACCCCCCGGGGGGATGGTCACGCCGCAATCCCTTCTCCTCCATTCTCGTCTCGGGATCTTGGGCACGCATGCACACGTGCCCGGCGTGAGTTTTAAGCCACCGGGTCCGGGACGCAAACAGCGGTCGACTACGTGGGAGTCCAGCGACATAGCCATTACGCTAACTGCTGGTTCCCCATGCCACCCTTTCTGCCCTGAGCCTTGCAGGGGTCATTCTTTTCTCTATGAACTGACTGACTCTAGAGAAAAGACCCATAGACTAACACCTCGGCATACTCCAGCAATAAACCTGACCCCTGCCAGTCACCCTACAGTGAAGCTCCAGCTGGCAAACCACCTCAGCAGGAAGGCCTGTCAATGTGCACTCCGTAACGCTTCATTCTTATACTGAACGAGCGTCATCTGGCATTCAAAGACAGCCTCTTACATGAGTCGGAATAGGAAAAAAAGGAACACAGAGGAAGACAGACAATACTGGAAGTAGGAGAAAAATCTAAAACAAAACAAAAACCATTAAGTGTGTAAAGGTGGAAGGAGTATTTCCTCAAGGTCCAAGTTGCAGTATTTCAGAATTTGATGCCATTTATCTTTGTTTTATTTTTATTTTTTGAGAGGTTTTTGCTATAGGGCACATGCGCTCACCAGAAAGACAGAGAGACAGACAGAGAGACAGAATGTGAGAAATGCCCCCTCCAGGGGGGATGGCCACGCCACAATCCCTTCTCCTCCATTGTCCTCTTGGGATCTTGGGCAGGCATGCACATGTGCCTGGCGTGAGTTTAAGCCACTGGGTCTGAGACTGAACCCGTGGTTGACTACATGGGAGTCCAGCGACATAGCCATTATGCCAACTGCTGGTCCTTCTTAATTTTATTTTTTTAGCTTTTGCCATGTGCTAGCCAAAGAGAGACAGGTAATGTTGGGGAGGGGGCAAGGAGAAAGCACCCCTTGAGGGGATGGACACACAGTCCCTTTTCCTCCACTCACCTCTGAGGATTTGGGGCACACATGCATATGCATCCGGTGTATTTCCCAGGCCACTGGGCCTGGAGCTGGAACCATGCAGTTGGCCATGTGGGATTAAGCCACCTTAACCACCATACCACTTGGCTGGCCCTCTGTTTTTTTTTTATTTAAAGCTTTTTCATCTTCTAAAAAATTATTTTTCTCCTTTGTTCATGCATACCAGAGAGAGAGAGACAGAGAGAGAGAGAAGAGTAACCTGAAGAGTCTGGTTATGCCATGGTACCCTTCCTTCAGTCCTCCTCCAGCCTGTTAGATCTTGGGCATTCATGCAAAACAGGCATGTTTCAGACCAACCAGACTGGGGATTTGGCCACCATGTGGGCTCTGCTTCTTTCAAGCAATGCATCACCACTGAGCCATGGAGCCAGCCCCTGCCTCTCTTTGGCGTTCTAAGCAGTCCACACTCTCAATTGCTAAAGAAGCACCGAAGGCTCAGTGATCTGCCTTGTTATGGTTGATTTTCCCACATCCTATCCCACTAGCCCTTTCTCTGCTCTGAGAGCAGGGCAGGAGATGTTTAAGTGACATAAAAAAAATTAAAAAATAAAAAAAAGATCAAGATATAGAGCTAAGTGGAATAGTGGCTAAGGGAGTCGGATTCAACATGGCTGTCTGTATGGCTTCAACCTTGGCTCTGATGGCTCAGAAAATATTCTGGGCATGTGTGCATTCATGTCTTAAGACCCTACAAGACAGAGAAATGAAGAAGGAATTGCAGCATGATCACCTCCCTCTGCAGGGTGGGGGTGCCCTCTCCCTCTCATGAGCACATGTGCCCACTGACAACAAATAAAAAAAGATAATTACATCATAAAATTCACCCCCCTTTCAAAGGTACAATACAGTTGTTTTTAGTATATTCACAAAAGTGTGCAACTACCCCACTACTAATTCCTAAACATTCTTATCACCCTAAAAAGAAATGTGACTTCTACTGGGTCGTTGGAAGAGTCAGGATATCTTTTTTATGCAAAAATGCATCATGACTTTTCTGACAACCCAACAGAAGTTTAATCTAAGCCCTGCTTTCTTACTAACAATGCTAAATGTGGTAATATTTCCTTTTTTTTTTTCTTTTGGAGAGGTTTTTGCTATAGGGCACATGCGCTCACCAGAAAGACAGAGACAGACAGAAAGTGAGAAATCACCCCCGAGGAAGGATGTCCATGCCGCAATCCTTTCTCCTCCATCCTCCCCTCAGGATCTTGGGCACACACGCACAAATGTCCAGTGCGAGTCCGGGACTCGAACCACAGTCGACTACATGGGAATCCAGCAACATAGCCATTACGCCAACTGCTGGTCCCGTAATACTCTCTTCTGAAAATCCCAATTAAAACTGCTCCTGAATTTTCTTACTAGGTACATTTAATGGCTTTGAAAAAAATATGTAAGACTCATTTATAGAGTTCCTTGTAAATAATCCAAAAACTCTGAGAAAATCCTTCAATTTCTAATCAGGAATTCTACTTATGTTACATTCAAAAAAAAGAAAAAAGAATTTCTCATTCTCAATTGATCAAAATCATTCTCTTTTCAAAGTCCAATTAAAAAAAAAAATCACCCCTTGATTTTCCTCCTTCCTTTTCAACTAGTCCTTCCTCTGCTCTGACACGGCCCATTGCCTTCCCATCTGGAACACAGGAGAAACCACACTCCCTGTGTACCTGAGACATTACGTTCTGAGAGTAAGAGTGCATTTCACTCATCTGTGTGCCCCTGGTGCCTGGTGCTTTGCCAAGTATTTAGGTGAATTCCACCAAAGTCTGCTGAAATGAGCTTTGACACTATCTCCCTCACAACATGTTTTCTTTGCAGGCAGGAACCTGTTTTTTTCATAGCTGCATTTTCCCTGTTACCAGCAGGATGTCAATATTTGCTGAAATAACTACACATGTTCCACATTAACAGAAAATACTCATTATTCTCACACACTGAACAATGTAGTTACCCAATATCAAAAAAATCTGTTATTAAAAAAAGTATGGTATCATACTTTTAGTTTTTATAATTAAGCACAGCTTAATTCCCATTTCCTGAACCTGAGGCTATGAGCGTATCAACTTCCAAACCTAATGCAGCACTTCTACAATGACTGCATTACACGAAAGAAAATGGGAACTTACCTTCTCTCGATGACCCTCCAGAGCTGGCGCCAAAAGTCTAAATTTCGTTCAAATGGAGTCAATATTAGCTTCTGTTCCTCTTCTAGCCTGGCTTTCAAATGAGAAGTTTTTATTTTTGCCAGATTATGATAGACAGTCTTAAGCAAAATAAATGCTCAAATTAATTACATTTAAAAATAAGTACACAACACTAAAATAAATGCTCAAATTAATTACATTTAAAAATAAGTACACAACACTAAAAAATTTTTATATCTCGCTTACTGAATCGGTATGAAAATAAACCTTATATTCCACCAAATTCAGAATTTTATCTTTAAGCTATTAAAGCCCTCGAAGTTTCTCCACCACACAAAGTCACATTTCTCTCTTACTAGAACAATGCTCAGGAGAGCAGTGACAAAGCCAGGAGCCCACTGGGCAGAGACGGGAATGAGGAGAGACAAGGAACTGACTGGAGTGGCCAACGCGTTATCTTTGTGAAGGATGTACACGCTCCCAGCGGAGCTGTGTGCACACACGTATCATCTGCACTTGTAAGATGCCTCCCTCTCCCTTTAAAAGGAAGGACTTCAAAGGCAAATGGCAATGCAAACATGGGAAATGTCTGAACTCGGGATGTCAAAGCAAATCTCAGAGTCAAACACTCACCGGACAAGTTGACGTCTCCATTCTAGAAAGTTATCTTTCTCTGCCTGTTTGAGTTCTTCTGGGCTGGTTTTCTGGTCCCAGTTTGGTCTGAAACAATCAAAAAGGAAGAAAAAAAAATCCTGTATAAAAGTTTCCAAAGTAAAATAGGAAATCTGGATTTAATAATGACAGCTAAGAAAAGAAAGCAGAAAAAATATGAACACCAACTTAAAATTTTACACTTACGTGCCCTGTATTTTTAATAATGTTCTGACTTCTTCAACTCACCTTCTTGGAATACACAAAAACTGTTTATTTTCTTCATGGAGTTTTTTAATTCTCTGGCTTTCTTCAAAAGACGGCAGTCCAGTTCTGGCCTCAGGGAGCACAAACTTAATATTAAGCTTCTCTGTTTATAGAAAAGAATAGTACTATTACTTAAGAGGCAATGTAAATACTGATTGTTGGTCATTCTGATAAACTTAGGAAACTAAAAATACGAGCCTTAAGCTTTCTTGATTTAGATTCTTCTTGTCTTAGATAAATTAGTTTCCAAGCGAAGTTTCCTACCAAAGAACTGAGCGTTACTTCGTTCTCTCTGATGGGGTATAGTATTTCATAGAGCGTCTGTATCACAGTTTACTAGTCATTTTCCCCACTACTGGAACATTTAGTTTCCAAGTTTTCACTGTCAGAATACAGCATCGTTTGGGAGCTTGTTAATAATGCAAACTCTCAGGCTCCATCCCAGACTCAGTGAATCAGTGGATCAGGATCGCTGTAGGAAGGACCCAGGACTCTGTGTACTAACAAGTGCTCTGGGTAATAATGCTGCTTGCTATGTTGAGAACCACTGCTTTGAGAGTGGCTACTAAGGGGTGAACATGCTGGGTCACAGGACACTCAGCTCTAAGGTTCTAACAGATACTGCCAAACCAAGCGTCGTCTGCTCAACTGCCCCATCTCAACTGCCTCCTGCCCCGTAACCTCGACACACACGAATGCAGCCTGGATCCGACACGCATGCACGTGCTTGCTCTCTCTCACACATACGTGCCTCTCTTCCTGCTATGACCAACGATCTCCAACACAACAGGCTGAGTATTCTATTTCCTCACTTCCCACTCCCTGGTTCTCTAGATTCTGGTTCAACCACCCCACTAAAATTGTTCTGGAAAAAAAAATCTACTAATACACCGGTTGACCCCACTGAAGACTTTTTAAAGAAACAGTTTTATTCAGATATAATTCACATACCAGAGCTGTGCAACCATCACCACAATCATACATTTTCATCACTCCAAAAAAACCCTTTACTCATCAGCAGACAGTCTCCATCCCCTCTGTGTCCAGGTAACCACTAATCTATTTTCTATCCCTACAGATTTGCCAATTTAGGACTTTTCCTTTAAAAATGGCATCATATACTATTTGGGGTTTTTGTGTCTGACTTCTTTTATTTAGCAGTTTTCAAGACTCATCTATGCTGCAGCACGTATCAGAACTTCATTCCTTTTTACTGGTCAAATCTTCCACTGAAGATTCACGTTCAAATTTATGTGCCAACATGTTGTCAGTTCCCTTAGGCACATATTTAGGAGCAGAGCTGCTGGGTCACATGGTGATTCCACATCTAACCTTTTGAGGAACTGCCAAAACATCTTTAAAGCAGCTGCAATGATTTACCTTCCTCCCAGCAATGTATTATGTTCCAGCTTCTGCACAGCCTCATCAACATCATTGTAGTTCTCTTTATTTCAGCCACCCCAGGGAGCTGAAGTGGTATCTCACTGCGAAACCCAGGAGTTTACTCTTGATTTCTGCTCTTTACTTACTTCATCACCTCCATAATTCTGATTATTCCAGCTCCCTAACACTCTTGTTCCTGTTCTTTTTGCCACTTGCCTACTTGTACTTTGGTTCTTACCAGCTTCTCTGACTAGACCAAGGACACAGTACTGGACTGTGGCTGGAAGTCACATGGTCAAGGGCAGATCTGATTCCCTGGGTCAGTCTGAAAATATGGAGGTTACCGATACGCACGAACCCAAGACCCTGAGAAGTTGGAGGGGTGAGAAAAGGATTGAGGCGTGACCTGTTGAGGGTACTTTCCCTCCCTCTCTGACTTCCTTCCTCCCCTCACCTGCTTACATGCTGTCATTCAAAAAAAAAAAAATCCATCAGTGATATTTTAGCTAATAAAATCTGAAAAAGCAATTATGGAAAAACAGTCTAGAGGGGCCTCAAAAAATTCAAAATAGGACTATTACATGATCCAGCAATCCCACCTCCAGGAATATATCCAAGAGAAATGACAATGAAATCAGTACCTTGGAGAGACAGCCGTACTTCGTGCCCACTGAACATTATTCACAATAGTCAAGATATGGCATCAACCAAAGGAGTTCATCAACTCACGAATGGAGGAAGGTGTATATACTGGCTCAGCCATGGTGGCACAGGTGGCAGGGTGTCACTGTGGGATGCTAGAGCCAGATGGGAAGGTCCTGGGTTTGGTTCCTGGGTTGACCTGGATACTGAATACACTGGGCATGCCTGTGATCCTAGCTGACTAAAAGGCTTGGGAGTCATAGAATAAGACTCTTTCTCTCATGAAAAGTGAATAAACTAAAAAATGGGAAAAAATAAGTGCTACACACACACACACACACACACACACACACGATGAATTACTATTCAGCTTTAAAACAGAAGGAAACTCTGACATCTGGGACAGCATCGATGACCTGGAGGATAATATGCTGAGTGAAATAAGCCAGGCACAGAAGTCAAATACTGCATGATCTCACTTATTTGTGGACTCTAAAAACGAGCTCACAGATGTTTTCAGCATCGAGAATGGTGGTTACCAGGGGTTGGGAGGGAGGTGGGGAATAGGATGTGGCTCACAAGATGCAAAGTTTCACTTAGGCAATATGAGTAAGCTCTCGAGATCAAATGCACAGCATGGCAACTACAGGTAATAATACCACACTGTACACAATACTTAACATTTGCTAAAAGAATAGATATTAAATATTCTCACCGATATTAAATATTCTCACCACACACACACACACACACACACATACACACACACACACACAAATAAGGTGATGGATATGTTAATTAACTTGTTTGCGGTAATCATTTCACACATTACATACATGTAATAAAACATCATACTATACATTGTAAGTGTATACAATTTTAAGTCATCAACAGTACCTTGTTAAAGCTGGGGGAAAATGTTAAAATGAAACACCCAAAAAAATGAAATCTGAAGTCACGCTGTACACTCGGTTAAAGTCCTGTAAAGGCTCACTTAAACCTTTATTCTTTCCAGAACATGGCTACCTCCTGTCTTGCTCCTCACATCCTGTCCCCCTATACCAGCAAAGCCAAACTCCCCAACACACTTTCTAAGCAAAGTAGGCTGCTGCTTCACATCTTGGTTTGAGTCCTCGGCCTGCCTGTGTTTAACACCCTATACACCTCACCTGCCCCTCTCACTCACTGTGGAGATTCATTCCCAGGATGAGGCTGTCCCTGACTGGGCTTAGTCTTTCCTCAGGTAGAAGTGATTACTAACTCCATCGTCTTCCAAAGACCTCTTTCATAGCACCTAAAACAATATTCTGAAAAATAAAACTTGTTTTATTCAATATTGTCCTCTGAGTAGCCAGGACCGCCCATGCCTGAGAGCAGTTCATACTCAATACAGCACTGGGAACAAATGATTGTTCAACAAGATGTGTCTATAATAACAATGAGAAGTAGAAATCATAGTTTACATTATCTCTGTGCCAAGCAGTCTTCTATATGCTTAGAACACATACCAAAAAACAGAAACAAAAAAAAACAACCCACTTTAACATGTGTTTTAAATATAAGCCAAATTGCCTAAAAGCAGCAGCAAGCCCAGGATTTCGCTTTTAATAAAGGTATCAGAAAACACTTTCTGGAAAATGCTGGTACTCTCCACCAGAATGTTCACTGTTCTTTATTCTATGAGATTTTCTTATACTTGGTATGATGAAACAAAATCTGAACTTTGTTTTAGAGCTAAATTTAAAAACTGGGACATTCTGTACCTCACGGCTTGGGTTCAACTGGACCTTTCCTTAATGCTTCTGGGATCTGTGTCTTTGAGTTAAAGACAGTCCATTTTTGAGTTCAGTAGGGTTCTCAAAACACTTAAGGATCTGGGACCAGCAGTTGGTGTAATGGTCACGTCACCGGACCCCCATGTAGTCAACCTCAGTTTGAGTCCCGAACCCAGTGGCTTAAACTCACGCCAGGTGCATGTGCGTGCGTGCCCAAGATCCCGAGAGGAGAATGGAGGAGAAAGGACTGCGGCGTGGCCGTCCTCCCTGAGGGGGTGATTTCTTCACTTTCTGTCTGTCTCTCTCTAGAGTCTGTCTGGCGAGCGCACATGCCCTACAGCAAAAACCTCTCAAAAAAAAAAAAAAAAAAAAAAAAAAAGAAAAAAAAAGAAAAAGAAACACTTTTGGATGGATTTGTATCTGGTGAGCAAGACAGAAATGTGCAGGCATCATGCCATGTCATCAATATTCAACAATAAAAATGTAAGTAGAAACTTACCTGCTACAAACTCTGTCCCTGCGAGTTCTGCAGTCGCTAGGAAGTCATCGAGGGAACTCTGTTCAGTCACCGACTGAAGATTGAGACGACCCCAATCGTAACCATCATTGAGTTCGCTTGTGTGCAACTGCGAATTCAACACAGGGTAATAAATACAGCTACTTGCTTTTGTTCTTGGCATCAAACAAGCTCTCAACTTCCTGGCAAATATTCTGTGGTCTTCAAGGTAGCTATCGCCTTTTAGAATTAGTATTACTAGTATTAACAATCCATTTAAATGATTAATTCCTTACCTCATGATAGGCATTCTCCCTTAACTATTTCATTTAATTTTTGGTCTTTTTGAAGTACATTTTATTGTATTTCCAGTGGACTGTTTCAAAAACTGAGGTTTCAATAGATAAAACCATTCGTCTATAGTCTCAAACTGATATATCTAGAACGTGAACCCAGGCTGACTCTATCAGCCAGTGAGTCAAAAATTATTGATAAAGACCAACAATTAGAGAAGCACTTTATGTAGAGACCCAAAGATGTGCAATATGCACTGTGACACAAGTGTGCAAGCACCATTCAGTACAGTAGATGGGGACCAACAAAACCCCGAAACAAGTTACCTTGTTACAGGTAACTCACTCTGCTGTTTTTTGTTCTATCTTATGAAGCAGGCCAGCTTGAGGTTTAGTAAGACTGCAGCCATTCTGGAATTTAAAAAGGCCTCTAACAAGAACGATCTGACCAAGTACTGAGTCAAGGGAGATCTGTTTGAGGAGTGGTCAGATGAGAACCCAAGAATGGGAATTTGAAGTCAAACAGGAATCAGGATCATTATTCGGGGGAAAGAAACCAACTGACTGTAGTGAAGAATGATTTGCACGTGCTTCTATCCTGTACCTATGAACACTGAGAACATGTTAAACTTTTTGAGACCATTTGAGAGTGCTTGCTGCCTGTCTCCCTGTAACTGGTTATGGAAATAAACTCCCTTCTTCGCCAGCCTCTGCGTTTCGTTTCACTGACTGCGAGAAGCAGCAGCTGGACTTAGTAACAACTGGAATAAAAATAAATAAATAAATGCCATTTGCAACCTACAATTTCCAGACATAAACTAGAGTTTGATAAACAGTGCCCTAAGCCACATGTCTAGTGCAAGTACAAATAAATGGGAAAAAAAAAAGTTACAGGTGAAAACCTTAGGCAGTCTAAATTGGTCACAGAAATGGCAAAAATTAGAATTCAGACTAAAATCCAGTTCTCTTGAAATCATATTCAATTTTCCCACTATATCCTAAAAACTTCATTAACAAATTACTTCAGTCAGTTAAAACCACCAACAACCTAACACACAGAAGAACTCTGACCAGATGAAAACCGGTAAGCACTGTGTACGATTAGAAGGATGGAGGTCAGATGGTGTGATAACGGCCCATGGGGAGTTTGCATCAGGCACACGCGTTGGCACATAATCTTACTGAGAACTTAGTATGTTCTCAAATACCAGGGGGAACAAATGGTAAAAATGACTAAAACGATAAACAAAGTCAAACCACTTCATTCATTTTTTTAAAGGACGTTTACTATGATGTTTCCTAGGGACATCCCACTAGGCCCTGTTACACCTGGGAAATAAACGCATAATTCGTTTTGAGCTGTACCACTGAGAAGTTTAACAAGCCTGAAATCTGAGTTATTCTGTACTCGTTTTCTGACAGCAATCAACCACTTTCAGAGGATCACTTCGTCGAACAAGGCAATATAAAATGCAGTTCTGACTCTGTCCTGCTCAGAAATTTCCAAGGGCTCCCCTATGCCCCGGGGAAACTCCAAACGCATTCAAGACATTCTGGCATTCAACACTCCTCACATTCTCGCCCCGGCCTCTACATCTTCAAGCTCCTACGTCTGCGTGGAGTTCCTTCCTAGAAAGAGAACCTGTTTCTCAGCCTGGAAGAAATTCCTCTTCACCCTTCAAAACAGACGTCACTTCCTCTGGAAACCATCTGCCTTTTGACCCCAGGTTTTGTAGTACCCAGGCTCTCAAAACTAGACCGAATGAATAAGAAAAATGACAGAGTCTGTCTTACCCAGGAATCGGTGTGACGGTGGCTACGGCTACGCTGAGCCTGGTGGCGGATGAGGGCCCGGCCCAGCGTGCCACCGCCCGGGGTTCTCCTTCGGCCATAGCACCACAGCAGTCCACGAAAATGCTCCCAGCGCGTGCAGCTTCCGGTTCTGATGGCGCGACCCCCGGAAGACACGTCCGAGAGCGACCAAGTATTTCAGGCCCAAAGTTGAGAGGGAAAACAGGAATAGCTTGCTCCAGAATGTTTTTTGTGTATCTCAGGTCTTCTAGTATTATAATATAAATGTAACACAGTCCCGGTACCTTTTTGGTAGACGTCTCTACAAATATTTCAAGTTTGGATGGCATGGTTGAGACAAAATAATGGTACAGTCCGTTTTTGTGCGTCAGTCTTTAGCGTCCGGTAAGAAACTAGGACGCCTGGATAACATGTCCGTTCCTATTTACCGTCCAAATCCGGTTTCCAGACTGTTTCCCTCAGGAGGAGGCGGAAACTCAGATGTAGGGAGTTTGTGTAGAGGTTGGGGGAGCTTCCCAGCGCCCTGGTTTTGGACCGGTCTCCCAAGGTGAGGCTTCGCTGAGGTCTAGCGCAGTGACCAAGTAGTTTTGTTTTAGTCTTCCTAGCTGCTACAGGAGAAACCTCCCTTCTGGGTGGTTTGGAACAGGAGACTGAATAATATCTCCAGAGCTTGGCAAGGTTGCAAAGAAAGGCAACGGGATTTGACTTCTGCTTTATTTCAAATAAAACATATTTAAGGTTTCTACTAATTTTAGCATAAGCACTTCCCAATTAAGAGTGAAGTGAAGACAGCAAGCTTGTTCTATTCTTAGAGGCCTGGCTTTGTTTGTAAGATCATTTTTGTTTCCAGTTTAGCGTAAAAAGGGACAATTTCACAGAATCCCAGAAATGAGACAGTTGGAAGACAATAAAGTGTAAAATTGTAGCAGACTCTTCATCATCTCCCTCAGCACTAACTGCTCCAACCTCCTCATACTCCTTCTATAGTGCAGCCATGTCCTCATCAGCCTCAGAAAACTCTCCATACTCCCAACCCCTTATTCAAGTACCAGTGAACAAAAGCAGGTTTGGCGTACGTGAGGTCAAACTTGTGGTCCAGAAAAGCCTGGCCTCAGCTAGGCTGTGGTGTTGCTCAGCATGCACACAGGCCAGTGTACCTTGGCCAGGACTCCACCAGGTGCCACAGTGATAGGCTGGTGATTAATGCCAACCTTGGAGCCAGTGGAGCATCAATCCATACACTTTTACATGTCATCCTTGTGCAGGAGCTATGCTAATTTTGGATCATTCCAATCTGGGTTTGTATGCTGCCAGAGGGAGCCCAAGGACCTGGGCTTTTGCTTCTCATTTTGTCATTTGATTTCTTATGATGGGAATACATTTAAAAAGTTTAGTCCCAGCCCTGTGGTGCAGACAGATGGTAACATGCCAAACTAAGGATCTGGAAGCCACATACCCACCTTGGTTCCAGTCCCCTGTCTGGTTGGTCTAAAAGCACGCGTGCCCAGTATCCTGTGGGCTGGAGGACTAGACGACTGGAAGAAGGGGATCACAATGCAACTGAATGGTGTGGAAGTTTTCTCTGTCCCTCTCTCGTCTGCACGCACAAGCTCTATCATGAATTCAAGAAAATAAAAAGTTTAAAAAGAAAGTTTAGAGTCAGGTGTGTGCTGATTGTTAATCTGGAGAACCACCCCAGTATTCTGGTGCTCAGAGGAAGCAGGCTCAGCCAGTGGTGGTGTAGCAGTAGAGTGCTGCTAGGTGATGTAAGAGCCATGTGAGAGGCCTGGTTTGGGCCTGTGGTTGATCTGAATTCACAGGGCACACCCAATAGCCAGTGATCCTTGCTGACTAGAGAAGGATCTTAGTGTGGCAAGACCCTGTTGAGGTTACCTGTGTGGGTGTGGGTGTGTGTTTGTGTGTGTCTCTCTCTCATAGAAGAAAGAAAGAAAATAAACTTTAAAAAACAAAGCTGTTTGCTCAAGCGATAGATGGAAATATATGTCAGAAATTAAACCTATGTCTTGTCACTATTCCATACATTTCTGAAGAGGAGGAGAAAAGAGAGTTGTTATCAGGTATCTTAGATATCATTGATCAAGGTCATGCGTGTGTTTACCAGCTTGATTTAGCCAGCCCACAATGTATACATATAACCAGGCAATCTATAAATGTATACAGTTTTCACTGATTGATTTAAAAATTAGTTAAAAAAATAAAATCTAGAGGCCAGCACATGGTATGAGAGTTAAGGCTCTGGATCCCACATAGTCAATCGAGCAGTTTGAGTCCCAGACCCAGTGGCTTGAAAAACACTCTGGGCACGTGTGTGTGCCCCTAAACTCCAGAGAGGAGAATGAAGAATAAGGGATTTCAGCGTGGCCATCCTCCCTAGGAGGTGATTTCTCACGTTTCCTCTCTCTCTGGTGAGACCTATGGCAATAAACACATAAACAAACAAACATTTAAAAAGGAAATGTAGGCCAGCCTAGTGGTTAAGGGAGCCAGATGCCACATGGCCAAATCCCAGTCCTGGCTGCCTTGAGAACATGCCAGGTGTAGTGTGTGCATGCCTCAAATCCTCACAGGATGGGAAAATGAAGGAGAAGGAATTGTGGTGTGGCTATGCCCTACTGGGGATGTTTTCTTCCTCTCTCACTCTGTCTCTCTGTCTCTCTCTGGCAAGTGTGTGTGTCCTCTGGAAATAAATAAATAGATATATAGATAGATACACAGATAGGAAATCAGGACCAGGAAGTCACTACTTCATGGTTTCTCAAAACGCTAATGTGCCTATGAAGTCCCTGTTAATCTTTTTTTCCAAATGAATTTTTTAAATTATTATTTTATTTCACTTTATTTATTTTAATTTGACCAGAGAGGGACAGAATGAGAGAGAGAAAGAGAGAGGGAAAGTAAGACAGCAAGCCATCAGGTCCAGGACTCAAACCACAGTTAACCATCACACCACCTGCTGGCATCTTTGTTAATCTTATTAACTTGCAGAGTCTGATTTGTAGGTCTGGCATGAGGCATGAGTCTGTTTCTAACAAGCTTTCAGATGATACTTCTAGATGATACTTCGCATATACCATGGGCCACACTGAGTAGCAAGAGTAGTCCGCTCCCTTCTGGTGCTGTTGAAGACACCAGAGTGGGTCGGCTGCCAGTCAGTCACAGGAAGCTGGCCGGAGGCAGAGCTGGCCCGTACCACACACCCATCTCTGGATTCACTGGCAAACCTTTCCCACGCTACCCCCGACTACTGGCTCGTAATGAATTGGAGTGAACTTCGGGAAGCACCAAGTGATCGCGACCAGCCATTTAGTAACTGGCAAGACTTTGGGAAGGCAATGCCCACAGTCCAGCAGAAGAATGCATTAGTACCCAGTTTCTCCCCTTTCCTACCTTAGAAATAATACACCTTTAAAACACCTGCACATAATCTTGAGAAGTAAGATGTGATAAAGACCTGTAAAAAAGAATTCACACAGTTCCTGGCATTCTCTCTGGAGCAGAGCGATTAAAGATAACACTGGCTCTTGAAGAAAGATGAAATGGGTTTTACATTTTAATAATGAAAATAATAAGAATAGCAATGGGAAATGATACAGAATCATCTTACTCTTAAAGCTCAACCAAGAACTTGAGACTTTATCCTAATTTCTTTTTCCAGATTACTTCTAGGGATTTTGAGAAAGAAAACACTTTGGGTTTCTATTTTCATTCTTCCAAAGGTTCCAAAAAGTCTTGACCGAATAAACCAATATGATAATTTAATCAGGACTGGTGGTGAGTCAAAATGACATTGACGTTGTAAGATTAATTAGCAGCAGCTATTCCTAGCTGACCATTAAGTAAAGCAAAAATAATTCTAACATTTCCCCTAAGATGTTACTCACATCTACCCAGACATTGAACTGAGTCTCAGTTTCCTTATCTGGTGAATAGGGATAATAATAACTCCTGTCCTGCAGAGATAACAAAGAAGATAATGCTGCAAAAGCCATTACCCAGTAGTTTGTGGGAGCTACCAAGTGGCCCAGCCGAGAAACTTTCCCCCCAACAACTGAAGGATGCAGATAAGAACTTAGTGGGAAAGGCAAGGAGGAAGGGAATTGAGGATGCTGGTGACTCAAAATCATGGTACCTACATCCCAAGAAACAAGTGAGATTGAGGAGGGGGAGTGATGGTGGCAGCTGTGAAGGGTGAAGAGAGGTGCGGGGTGCTGCCCCAGTGAGGGGGTTACAAAGATGAATCAGCCCAGGTCTCTGCCCTACAGCTGCAGAAGCCTTTCCACCCACATTCCAGGGAACAACACGATCCAGTCAAACTCCCCATGTGGCTTTGTCACACCAGCGAGAAAGCTTATCCACCAGTCTGTGTCCAGAAGATTGGCCAGGTCCACCCAGTTCTCCACACAGCTGAGCCTTCTGCTGAAACCAAGCTTCTCCAAGCAGCTGACCCCTGGAGGAGGCTGCACTGATCTGGAGATTGGAAGCCTCCCGTCAGCTTCCAAGTAGCGACAGAGGGAGTGTTCCTCATTCATGGCGTTGCATCATGCTCGATTTACCAAGCCTGAACAAATGCCAGTCGCAAGCCTTGAAACCCACACCCAGGAACAAGCCTTGGAACAGCTTTCAGCAATCCATCTTCACACTGTGGTGCCTGTAGGCTTCACATCTGGGGAGGAAGAGGGAAGTGTGGGTGGGTTTCCGGTTTGTTTTTCCTTTTATCTTTGGCCAAAAATGCGTCAGTGGCAGAAAAATCATTCCAAGGCAACTTCCACCCATTTCCCTGCTTCTCGCCCATTCTCTACACTGCCTCCTTCTACAAGGACGTTGATGCAGTTTGCAGAAGGCTCAGAGGTGTGAAAATTGATGCCTGGCACTTGGCAGCCTCCGTGAATCAGGACGGAAACTCCCTTTGAGGATCTGCCCGTCTCGTTCATTCCTGTTGAAAATGGGTGGGTTCTCACCTGAGTGAGTTTCAGTAATGCAGCAGACGTCTATTGGTGGTTATTACACATGGTTACTCTGAGTCACTGCAATCAGACATTGATTGTCTGCTTGTTTAAGCTCTTAGGTGCATGCACGCGTGAAAGATCTCTTGTTTTGGTGACACAGTTTACAAGATCCTATGTACACTGTATTTGAACCCATTTTTTTCTCAATTTGTTACTGTAATTGTGGAATATTTAGGGTCTTTTATTCACAGGTGACTTTACAATTATTTTTCCCCTTTTAAACAGTCAAGAGAGAAATTGTATTGTTATTTTCCCGTGCCTTTTTTTTTTTTTTTTTTTTTTTTTTTTTTTTGAGAGGTGTTTGCTATAGGGCACATGCACTCGCCAGAAAACAGAGAGAGGCAGAGAGAGGCAGAGAGACAGAAAGCGAGAAATCACCCCCCGGGGGGATGGCCACACCGCAATCCCTTCTCCTCCATTCTCCTCTCGGGATCTTGGGCACGCACGCACACACGCCCGGCGTGAGTTTAAGCCACCAGGTCGGGGACTTGAACCACGATCGACTACATGGGAGTCCAGCGACATAGCCATTACGCCAGCTGCTGGTCCCTTTCCTGTGCTTTTTAGTTGTAGACATTGGCATCCAGTGAAGTTAAGCAAAGTAAAACAAAGTAAAAGAAGCTAGAAGTAGAATTAATAATAACCAACTCTAAAATCTCCAGATAAAAACATCAGGTTAGGGCAGCTCCATGGCCCCAGCAGGTAAGTGATGTGAGTAGGGAGCTAGATCCCACACGGCCACCTGTGTGATTAGAATCCTGGCCTTGGCGGCTTGAAAAACATGCTGGGTATGTGTGCATGTGTGCCCCAGATCCTGAAAGGCTGAGAAATGGAGGAAAATGGAAAAGGGTGTAACCATACCCCATAGCGGGGTGCTTTCTCTCTCCTCTCCCTGTCCCTGTCTTTCCCTCTCTGGTGAGGAAGGAAGGAAGGAAGGGAGGAAAGAAGGAAGGAAGGAAGGGAGGGAGGGAGGAAGGAAGGAAGGAAGGAAGGAAGGAAGGAAGGAAAATTCATACAGAAAAATCACTGTAGTGGTTAATGGGCTGGAAAAAGAAGGGAATGCAGAGTTATTTATTGAGATGGTGAAATGGTTTCTGAAGGTGGTAGTGATACGGTTGCACAGCAGCATAAATGTACTTAATGCCACCAAGCAATATACTTAACTGGCTAAAATGGTACAGTTAATGCTATGTACATTTAACATATTAGCACAGTAAAAAAAAAAATTTAAACAGAGAAGAAAGAAAGTGCCAAGTTTATCCCATCACATGCATTCATTCACTATCACTAGGCTAGAGGATTCAACTTTGGACAAACCCCCTGATGAGCTGTCATTTTATTTTATTTTATTATTTTATTTTTTTGAGAGGTTTTCGCTATAGGGCGCTTGTGCTCGCCAGACAAACAGAGAGAGAGACATAGAGACAGAAAGCGAGAAATCACCCCCCAGGAGGGATGGTCACGCCGCAATCCCTTCTCCTCCATTCTCCTCTCAGGATCTTGGGCACGCACGCACACGCGCCCGGCATGAGTTTTAAGCCACTGGGTCCGGGACGCGAACCGCGGTCAACTACGTGGGAGTCCAGCGACATAGCCATTACGCTAACTGCTGGTTCCCGTGAGCTGTCATTTTAGAGGCTATCAGCCTGACAGAGGGACTCAGCCAGGGTTAAATAGCTCAAGTCAGCAAAGGAGCCATGACCTACGCCACCAGGTTGAGCAACTCCACCAGGAGGGCCTTCAGACGCTGGGATTTTGGTTTCTGTCTCTAAATGTGACCACCCCCTCCCCACCACTCTACTAAGTACATTAGTGAGTGTTTGGACGGCGATGGATTGCAGAACTCCGTCGTATGAGGCGGAGGCGACAGGACTGCGACTCGCTGGGGAGGGAGGCACAGAGGAAGCAGGGACCATTCCCATTTTCATGAAGGACTGTCATAGGGAAGGGAGAGAAGATTGCCGTAACTAGACATGACGACAGCAGAGCCAAAACAGGTAGGTGGAAACCAGAGTCGCAATTGCAGGATCTATTTGTTTGAACCTCCTCACAGTTGGAGTGGTTCGAGGAGGAAATGTCAAGGTGGCGAGCTCCCTGTCACCAGGAGCGTTCAAGTAAAGGCTGCACTAAGGTCAGGATGTTCTAGGTCAGGTTAACGCCTCAAACGCGGTGTTGGAACAGATGGCCTCTAAGGTGCTTCATGGACTCCTGACCCTGGCAGGCTCTCTTCCTCTTCATGCCACCTTCTGTTCACCCAGTACAGGAAGAGCAGGGAACAAGGACAGTGTCAGAAAGGGGACCGAGGTGGCACAGCAGGGCAGTGCCTTCACCACGTGACTTGAGGAGGCTGGGGCTTGCCTCCCTATCCTAAGAGTTGGAAGTCTGGTCGATTCAGTCAGCAGTAGATATGAGGTTCTGAATACTATTACCGCAACTCAAAATGTTAAACACAGCCACTTTTTTCTTTTTCTTTCTATTTTTTCCCCCCCAGATCCAGGGGTTCTGTCTTAAAGCTGATCATCTTAGGGTAATAATTTCCCCTCTCTCCTTCAGAGGGGATGAGTCAGTCTGGTCCTTCTTTACTGGTCCTGGCCTTTGGTGGCACTGACGAGAAGGCTCACTATAAGCCTTGTGGTTTCACTTCACCTGGCCCTCAGCTAGCGCCTTTGCACGTCTGCCTGGGCTGTGTCCAGGTGGCGCGTATTCCAAGCAAGCATCTCCTGAAGGAGAGGGCTGCTGGCGAGAGGCATGGAGAGAACATTTTTTTAAGAATTATTTTATTTAACTTTTCTTTCTTCCTTCCTCCCTTCCTTCCTCCCTTCCTTCCTTCCTTCCTTCTCCCTTCTTCGTTCCTTTCTCTCTCTCTCTCTTCCTTCCTTCCTTCCTTTCTTTCTTTCTTTCTTTCTTTCTTTCTTTCTTTCTTCTTTCTCTTTATTTCTTTCATTTTAATTTGCCCAGAGAATGAGAAAGTGTGTGAGAGAGAGAGAAAGTGAAAAGGCAAGCCAACAGGTCCGGGCTCAAATCGCAGTTGGTCGTGAGGGAGTCCAGTACCCTTAACCACCACGCCACCCACCAGCCCCATGGAGAGAACATTTCCAGGGCCTTGGGCAACAGGGTCACCTCCTGTAGGTAGACCCTGTTCGTTCCTCTCACTCCTGTGATTTATTGTCATTGGCTTCTGTTTTGAGTTAGATGCTGTTCCCAAAAAGATATAACCCTAACACCTGGTTCCTGAGAGTGGGGCCTTACTTGGAAAAGGGTCTTGCATATGTCATAAGGTGAGGATAAGATTATGCTGGCTTGGGGTACACCCTGATGCAATGACTGCTGTCCTTCAAGGTCAGCAAGAGACACACTGGACATGGACACAGAGGACACAAAGGAAGACTGTCACGGGCATAAGGAGACAGAGACTGGAGCAATATATCTATAAGTTGAAGAACAAGATTTGCAGGCAGCCACCAGAAGCCAGGATGAAGCAAAGGAGATTTCCTTCCAGCCTCTAGAAGTCTTTAAGGGCAGCCCCAGAGAATTAGCACAGCTTCCTGTGATCTTAGAACTGGAAGGGAATTTGCTCAGCTCACACACAGGGAGGCAAAGGCCTGGACAGGAGCGTGGGTGTCTGAATTTTTGCCCTGCCCTGGATACCTGAGCTTTGGCTCTGAGCATCACACTTCCCTGCTCCAGTGCCTCCACTGAGTCACCATAGCTTAGGAGACGCCTCTGCCTCCCGTTTAAGGCCCCCAGGAGTCAGGCCCCAGCCTGACTCGAACACAAAGAACACGAGCTTTGAGGGTCTTGGTCAGGTTTTGTAGCCCCTCCAGCCTCAGTCCTTCCCCCTGTGAAAGGAAGAGACGAGCACGGACCTTACAACACTCTTATGAGGATGAAATGTTTGGTTGTGGCTAAAGCACTTAGCACAATATCTGGCACATAGTGGGTGCTCAATATGCTGGCTCTCTGCTTTTGCCCAATTATTTAGTGTTCAGCACTAACCACCTTATGCATGGGCCATTTCTCCCTCTGGGCTTCTGTCTCCTGTCTCTGTCTGCAGTAATCTGCCCACCCTCCGAGGCTTAGCATGAAGCCCACTGCCTCCGTGAAGAGAGCCCTGGTGTCCTTACTGCTCAACCAGAAGTGACTTTCCCTCTAGGTCCCCAGAGTACTTCGTGTTCCGTTTAGCTTCACTATCTCAGATGAAGCTTAATCGTTTCGATGCTTCGTCCCCTATAATACACCAAAATCTACCTCCTCGGGTCCTCTCTGAGTTAGTGAACTACAAACTGGATTATAAACTCTTTAAAGATAAGACCATGTGCATCTCCCCAGCACCCCGTGTGGACAGGCCTGTAGAGTTAATCGCTGTGAATGAACAGCCATTACTTTGTTAGATCGTTTGTATAGCCCAGCGGAAGATATGACAGGCACGCATGCCCAGAGAGAAGTTCAAAAACAAGAGATGAACTAAAACACCAGCTTGCAGAAGACCCCCTCTACTCTCCACTTGAAGCTCTCCAAGTGTTTATCACACACATTTAGTATCACCTGTGCTTTATACCCAAAAGGAACTGCTGCACCTGTCACTCCAGAGAGGTCAAGGTTTCCGGGCAGACAAGAGGAAACAATGGGCCACCAGACTGAGCCTAAACTACCACCACAGAGGCCAGTCACTGGTGAAGCCCCACAGCAGCCATGCCCGACTCTGATCTGGGGGCTGGGCAGTGGCAGCCATTAGGATTAGACTCTTCATTCTGGGGCCTGGTGAGTGACCACTCAGCCAGCTCACAGAGAGAAGCCTGTGTGGCTGGAGAGGTTCCTGCTCAGTCACCAAAGTAATCAGGGAGCCCCTGAAACACAGCCCTTCCCGGGGGAGGGGGCAAATGAAGAACACGAGTTCCACACACTCATGAGCTTAAACTTTAGCTTTCACATTTAGCAGAAGGAAAGTGCACTGAATTGAGATTCAGGCTGTGTGGTCTTCTTCTCAACGTGGCCACTAAATCACTGTATGGCCTTGCACAGACTCTGGCAGGCCCTCAGTTTCCTCATCTGTAAAACCAGGGGAGGTGGACTCGAACATCTTTTTTTTTGGGGGGGGGGGAGGTTTTTGCTATAGGGCGCGTGCGCTCGCCAGACAGACAGAGAGAGACAGAGAGACAGAAAGCAAGAAATTGCCCCCCAGGGGGGATGGCCACGCCGCAATCCCTTCTCCTTCATTCTCCTCTTGGGATCTTGGGCACGCATGCACACGCGCCCAGCGTGAGTTTAAGCCACCAGGTCCGGGACTCAAACCGCGGTCGACTACGTGGGAGTCCAGCGACGTAGCCATACGCTAACTGCTGGTCCCCATGGACTCGAATATCTTGAAGGGCCCTTTCAATGATGACAGCCTGCACTCATTACTATGAACATAAACACTTGGCAGGTGTTCACTTCACAGACATTTATCATGCAGTGACTCGGTGGTAGGTATTATGGTGGGAGCTGCAGACGCGAGGCTGACACCGTACAGTCCCCACCGTAAGGAGCTCAGAGTCGAGGGGGAGGTAGAGAGGGAAAGCAGCATTATCACAAGGCAGGCGCAGGGAGTGAGGACAAGGAGTGAGGTAGGCCCAGGATGGTTTCCTGGAGAAGAGGGCACCTGAGCTAACTCTGTAAGAAGGAGTAGGAATGGGCCTGGGGATGTGGCAGGAGAAGGTCGTTCCATTTAGATGGAGCCATTTAGGCATGGCAGGAAGGGAAGAAAGTTTCATGAGCACAGGGAGCAGGCTGGGCTCTTCTCTGCTGCTGGAGCATAAATTATGGTGCTATAATTATGGCTATCCCCTTTCACTTAAAAAAAAATTGAGATGAGACTTACAGAACATAAAATTAGCTACTGTCTTCCCCTTCACCTCTTCTTCTTCCTCCTTCTTTTATTTTGGAGAGGTTTTTGCTATAGGGCGCGTGCGCTCGCCAGACAGACAGAGAGAGACAGAGAGAAAGAAAGCGAGAAATCACCCCCCAGGGGGGATGGCCACGCCGCAATCCCCTCTCCTCCATTTTCCCCTTGGGATCCTGGGCACACACGCACACGTGCCCGGTGTGAGTTTAAGCCGCCGGGTCCGGGACTCAAACCATGGTCGACTACGTGGGAGTCCAGCGACATAGCCATTACGCTAACTGCTGGTCCCCCTCCTTCTTCTTTTGAGCTACTAGAGACCGATAGAGAAAATTAGCCATTTCATTAATAAAATGAACAATGAAGTGGCATTTAGAACATCCACCATGTGATTCAATCACCCCCTCTCTCTGGTTCGAAAGCATTTTCATCACACCAAAAGGAAGCACTGTATGTATTAAGCATTAATTGCTCCCCATTGCCTCCTCCCCCCAGCCCCTAGCAACCTCCGATATGTGCTCTGTCACTGTGGATTCCCTTATCCTGGATATGTCATATAAAGGGAATCATACAACACGTGACCTTTGTGTCCCTCTGCTTCAACTTGGCGTACTGTTTTCGAGGTTCCCTATTCCATTATCAAGGATGTGTTGATAACATTGGCCCCTACAGAATATCCAGGATAGTCTCCCTACTTGAAGATCTGCTGGCTAGTAGCTTTGATTCCATATGCACCCTCGATTCTGCTTTGCCACATTAGGTAACATATTTATCAATTCCAGAGATTAGGGTATTGACATCTGTGTGTGTGTGTGTGTGTGTGGGGTGTCATTATTGTGTGTATGGTAGAAGATACTAGAATGTGCCAAGGCCTTACCTGGGAGACTCCCTGCAGCGGGTCAGCTCCAGAAGCAGAGTGCATGGGCTACAGAAGTGGGCCAAGTGGGATGGAGGCAGTGCGCAGACTGCAGACTGGATACTCATCCAGGTTTGGGATGGCAGCAGGAGGATAAGAGGTGAGGAAGGGGTTGACAGTGGGAGAGATGAAGAGAGCCAGACAGGGCTCACCAAACCTTAGCATGTATTCAGTCCCAGAGGAGTTTAAACATGCGCACTTCCTCCCACAACTCCAGAGATTTTGACTTAGGGTGGGTGGGATCCAGGACCTAGTCCAGGGAACTCTGATACAGTCAGTGGGTGAGGCCACTGCGTGAAGACTGCTGATGCAGATCCCTGAGGGCTTAAAAACTGAAACAGCAGGAGGCAGGAGCTCAGAGGCTGGAAGAATAAGAGGCTGTGAGACACACTGGGACTCTGAGGCTTGGGAGTCCTCGAAGCTGCTGAGCTCAGTCCCACTAGGAGGTTTCTTACCAGGTGCATGCTACGGCTGACTTACGCAATGTGAAGCTTTCTCGTAGACACATTGAAGGAGAAATAGGCGGAAATCAATTCTAATACTATATTTTATTTAACTCAACATGACCAATCTATTATCAAGTGATATATAATTAATATAAAATTGAGACCTTTTACATTCCTTTTATTTAGTGAGTCCTCAAGTGTATTTCCTTTTTATAAAGAATTGTTTATTTATTTTTTTTGAGAGTTTTTTTTTTTTTTCCGCTATAGGGTGCATGCGCTCGCCAGACAGAGAGAGAGAGAGACATAGAGACAGAAAGCGAGAAATCACCCCCCCAGGGGGTATGGTCACGCCTCAATCCCTTCTCCATTCTCCTCTAGGGATCTTGGGCATGCACACACGCGCGCCCGGCGTGAGTTCTAAGCCACCGGGTCAGGGACGCAAACCGCGGTCGACTACATGGGAGTCCAGTGACATAGCCATTACGCTAACTGCTGGTTCCCAAGAATTGTTTATTTTTAATTAAATAAAATTTTGACCAGAGAAAGATACAGAGAGAGAGAGACACGGAGAGCGAGAGAGAGAGAGTCAGAAAGCAAGCCAGCAGGCCCTGAACTCGAATCTCAGTCGGCCATGTGGGAGTGTCCACCACCTTAACTACCATGCCACCTACTTGCCCCTGAGTCTTCAAGTGTATTTCAAGCATGTAGTGTGTCTTGATTCAGGTCAACAATGTCGCGAGTGCTCAGTGGAGCTCTTGCTCCATCTCTCTGAATGGCTGGCTGTCTCATTTGGGTCTCTGCCCAGAGAGACACCTGGTCTCACCATGCTGTCTAAACCAGCTATCTTCCCATTCCTAACCTTGCTTACATTTCTTCAAAGATCACTTTCAGATATTTGATTATTTGTTTTTCTATCTCCCCATAGACTCTAAATTCCACGAAGGCAAAGACCTGTCTTCTTTAGTGCTGGATCCCCAGAAACTCCATCACATCACATCAAGACTCTCTACAAATATTTGTTGCGTGACTTGACATCTCCATATTCGTTCCTTGACATCTTGGAAGCCAGCGTCCATCAGGGGAAGTGAGGAGGTTGGGGTGGAGAGAAAGGAGCATTATACAAGATATACAGTGGGAGAAAGCCAGTCTAAAAGCCTTCTGTGAGATAGGGGCTTGCTCACAGATGTCAAGTTAGGGGCTGGAGCTCCTGGTCCCAGCAGCTGTGACTGGGCTGTGTGTTTACTCAACCGCAGGCTTACCTGGTTTTATGAGAAGCCACCCCACCAAGTGGCACTTCTGCCTGCTACCAGTAGATGGGGCAGTGTCATAAAGGACAGCGCAGTTTCTACTCATTCCCAGCTCCGCTTTGCCCATGCTCTGTTCTGGACCTGCCCTGTGCCTTGGATCGTGGATCTTCCGTATGGGCTCCTAAACGGTGCATTCCAACAGCTTTCCCAGCGGAAGAGATGCAGCCTCACTTGCAACCTGTGCTTTTAGCTGGGGTGGCCAGCCTCTCCACAAGGTAAGGTGGGCCCAGAGGCTGACCTGCGCGCTGGTTCCGGCTGCAAGGACACAGCCAGGTTATCCGCCTGGGTCTTTAGCACAGAACATGACTCACACCCTGGGCGCTCACATTTGCCCGGCACCTTTTTGCTCTCCCAAGGTGGAAAGCACACTTACTAAGAAGGTAGGCAAGGTAAGATACAAGCTAGTCAACAGGAGCAGCTTGACAGCCTATGCCTCTAGGGCTGGCACCCCTATCCCCATGGAAAAGCCTGGCCCTCCAATGGACTCCTCTTTGCCCCTGTGATCTGCTGGTTACCCAGCCACCTGCCAGGAAGTGCCAGGTGTGCCTCCTCCAGAGGTAGAAAGCAGCTTAGGGGACCTGCTCTTGCTCTATCTTTTCTCCAGAACCTTCTGACCCTTGGCCCTCAGGGCACTTGACAGTGCTAGCTGCTTGAATGTAATGTCCACTTGTGAGTTTAGACGTCGAGATTATTACCCAGCTAAAGTCACTTAGCACAGGTTAATCTGGTGAGTTTTTTTTTTTTAATTTTAAGAATTATTTTTTTAATTCCAGTGGTTATTATTATTATTTTATTTAATGACAGAGAGAGAGAGAGAGAGAGAGAGAGAGAAAGGAAGGAAGAAAGGAAGGAAGGAAGGAAGGAAGGAAGGAAGGAAGGAAGGAAGGAAGGAAAGAAGGAAGGAAGGGAGGAAGGGAGGAAGGAAGGAAAGGGAAAGCGAGAAAGCAAGCCACCAGGTCCGGGACTTGAGCAGCAGTTTTCCATGTAAGAATTCAGCGTTTTTAACCACCATGCCACCTGCGAGCCCCAGTCTGGTGAGTTTTGACCCAAGTTTCTTTTTTGTTCTTTGAAGCACATTCTGTCTACTGAGCAGGAAGGCATTATGGCTGTGGTCAAAGGACACCTTGGGGCCGCCTAGCTGTGAAAAGGCCATTCCTTTCCTCAGAAACCAGACAGGCCCCAAAAACACGAATCAGGAAACGTCCTTTCATTGCTACAATCATGATACTCTGTCCAAACCTGTACACTGCATGCATTGTCATGCTTTGTAATTCTGTTGTCAGATACACCTGGAGAGTCCTTTCATTCTTTCCTCTTTGGAGAAATCCAGTTCATCCTTCAAATGTCACCATCTCCATGAAACCTTTTCTGATTTTTCTAGTCGGAATGAACTGTACCCACTTTAGCCTTCTCAGAGATTTTGGACCTTTCTCAGAGATCCAGCCCATTCTCTCTTATTCACGTATGTCTCGATCATTAGCTGGGCAAGCATTTGTTAAGTGCCCATGTGTAGCATGCACTGGGGCCATAGGGAATTTTCACTTAAAAACTTTTTTTTTACTTTGTTTTACAAATATATATATATGTACATTTTTAAATTTGCATAGAGTGCACATGCTTACCAGAGAGACAGAGAAAGGGAGAGTGAGAAAGCACCCCCAGGAGGTATGGCCCTTCCACAATCCCTTCTCCTTCATTCTCCTCTTGGGATTTTAGGCACACACACACTCATACATGCTGGGCATGTGTGATCCGGCTGCCCTAACCACCATGCTACCCATAGGCCCATTCACAGAGCCCACTTTCCAGTGGAAGGGCAGAGTTAGATGGCATTTACACCCTTCATTAGACTGGGAGCTTCTTAAAAACGGAATTGAGTCTGTTCCCAGCTGCAGGCCTAGTTCCTACTCAGAAAAGTCAGTTAAACTGAAACTCAGCACCAACAATGGAGAAAATTAGGTGTTCAAAGGAAGGTTAAAAGTTGGCAACGGTGCAGGGTCAGGGGATTTCTGGGAGCAACTGCCTTGGCTCTGACATGAAGACCTGGTACAGAAGCCAGAGACATCCAAGATCCTCAGAAGGCCCAGGCCTATGGGGAGGGCCCACTGTCTCCCTCAACCATGAGCCTGGGAGTTTGGTGCAGGATCATCCGGACATTTATCACACATTCCAGCAAGGAGTCTTTGCTTTGAGTAAGAAGACCATAGAGGCAAGCAGGTTGTTTTAAGGGCCCAGAGATAAGTTATTACTAACCAAGGGTCAAGCTGGCCAGATGACTACAGCTACATCGTCCAGTTGGCACAAGAAAAAAGCATGATGAATGCAATTAGCACTGCCATTGGAAAACGGCCAGGCATCATTTGACACTGAAATAAAAAATGCCATTTGAATTTTTACTAGGCATTCTCATCCAAAATGTTTCAACCATACAATAAAACTGAATGACTACTCTGCCGAAGTAAACCGAATTCTAACCACACACAAGCATGACATGGAGACTGTATGTATGTCAGAGAACTGCTCTGCTCTCAGGCCTGACAGCAGATGAGGCGGGAAAAGAACCCTACGTATTGACTCCAATCACTTGTTCATTCCAACCACTTTTCATTACCTACTGCGTACCTGACTATAACGGGCTCCAGATAGTGAACGATACGCCTGCCTGTTTTCCTTACCGCTCTGTTTTCTTTAATTAAACACGGAATAAAAAAATAAAAATAATATTATTAAACGGCGTTCAGTCATTCTCAGAGAGTTGTCACACAAGGGGGAAAAAGGTCAAACACTATTTCCCAGGCTTTTTGCACAGGAAATTATAGTCTACAATCTCATTTTCCACTACCTCCCCCAGAAGTTTCGATCTAGACATACATTTACGCAGCAGCGAGTTGCAATTCAACCTGGGGGTGGAGTGTCAGAGTTCAAGTTCCTTTTGCTGCGGGGTAACCCCAGGTCTTGGTGATTTCTGTAGATAAAAGAGATGCGGGTGAATTTGAGATATAATTGCCAGATTGGACCGACCTTCCTACTCCCTTGACCAATGGCTGCGACCGGGTCCCTTTAAGAGACCAGGAATTGGCCCCTCGTCGGAGCCGAAACGGATCCTCTCCTCCGCTCCTCCCCTGTCCCCGCTCGGCTAATGGTTCGCGCCGGCCTATATTTACCCGAGATCTTCCTCCCGGACCGCAAGGATGTGAGGCAGGCGAGCCGGACACCGCTCGCAGCTCGGGAGAGGGCGCGCTGCAAAGGCGGGCAGCCAACCGAGGAGAGCCCGGGAGCGGAGTCGGACACCCTCGGAGGGGAAGAAATGAGGTAGCGGCGGTCCCCGAAGCCGACCATGCGCGCTCCCCGCCCTCGGAGCCCAGCGCTGCCCTGGCAGAGCCAGCCCGGACAGTGAGCCAGCCAAGCGCGAGTCCCCGGCGTCCGGCCGGGGCGGAGATGCAGTGACCACGGCGGGACTGCTGCGCAAGGCCCACCGCGGCCGGCCAGACCCACCTTCTGACCGCACTTTGGGCAAGCTGCTGATTCTGGGACCAGCCCAGCCGAGGGGTTCTCCGTCTCCAGCACTCCTTGGGGGCGGGGAGCGCTGGCCACCGGGCACGCTCGCTGTAGTTTCCGCGATTTCTGGCCCCAGCCCCCGGGGTTGCGAGTGCCCGAGGCCCTTTGCACGTTTCTGCATACCCCCTACCATCCTGGGTGCATCTGCTGGGGCTCCCGCTATTTATTTGCCCGCGCGCGTCTAGCCTTTTTCTGAGACATTTTCTGCTCCACTCTTGTTCCCTCTTTCATTTCGTTGCTTGCCTGAGATCCTTTGCCCTCGTCCTTACCCAGGCTGTGTCTGCCCGTCCCCCGCCCCGTTTGGCACACTCTAAGCTCAATATTTTCTTCTCTTTAAAAAAAAATTCTGTCCCTACTCCTGCGGACTTCCCAAGCACTTTCCCGCTTCCCTGCCCCCCCCCCACCCCCCCCCCCCCCCCCCCACCTCTGGGCAGCTCCCGGCAGTTTCATTTTTCGGTTTGGCCCAGGCTGAGCCGGGCCAGGGCTGGTGGCTCAGCGGGGGCTCGCACCCTGCGCACCGCCGCCGCCCAGTTGCGCCGCGGCGCTCTCCGGAGATGCTGCCGTGGAAGAAGCACAAGTTCGAGCTGCTGGCCGAGGCGCCGCCGCGGCAGGCGTCCAAGCCTAAGGGCTACGCTGTGAGCCTGCACTACTCGGCGCTCAGCTCGCTGGCGCGGGCGTGTCCCGAAGGCGCGCTCAGCCGAGTGGGCAGCATGTTTCGCTCCAAGCGCAAGAAGCTGCACATCACCAGCGAAGATCCCACTTACACCGTGCTCTATCTGGGCAATGCTACCACCATCCAGGCGCGCGGCGACGGCTGCACCGACCTGGCCGTGGGCAAGATCTGGAGCAAGAGCGAGGCGGGCCGTCAGGGCACGAAGATGAAACTGACCGTGAGTGCGCAGGGTATCCGCATGGTGCACGCGGAGGAGCGCGCGCTGCGCCGTCCGGGCCACCTCTACCTGCTGCACCGCGTCACCTACTGCGTGGCGGACGCGCGACTGCCCAAGGTCTTCGCCTGGGTGTACCGGCACGAGCTGAAACACAAGGCGGTCATGCTACGCTGTCACGCCGTGCTGGTGTCCAAGCCTGAGAAGGCGCAGGCCATGGCCCTGCTGCTCTACCAGACGTCGGCCAACGCGCTGGCAGAATTTAAACGCCTCAAGCGGCGGGACGACGCGCGTCACCAGCAGCAGGAGCTGGTGGGCGCGCACACCATCCCGCTAGTGCCATTGCGCAAGCTGCTCCTGCACGGACCCTGCTGCTACAAGCCGCCGGTGGAGCGCAGCCGTAGCGCGCCCAAGCTCGGCTCCATCACCGAGGACCTGCTCGGCGAACAGCAGGAGCAGGAGCTGCAGGAGGAAGAAGAGGAGGAGCATCCCGAAGGCTGCCTGGAGGAGGAGGAGGAGGATCATACAAGGGAAGCGGATCCAGCAGAGGAGGAAGCCGAGGCGCAGCGGGCGCTGGTGGTGGCCATGCACTTTGAATGCGGGGACTTGCTGGACACGCTGGAGAATGGCCGCGAGGAGGCGCTGGAGGGCGGCAAGGTTTCGCTGGGCGCGGGGTCCGCGTCGCCGCCTCTGCTGCTGGGCAGTGCCTCGGACATGAAGGCCGAGCTGTCGCAGCTCATTAGCGACCTGGGCGAGCTCAGCTTTGGCAACGACGTGCGCACCCTGCAGGCCGACCTGCGGGTGACACGCCTGCTGTCGGGCGAGAGCACCGGCAGTGAGAGTTCCATCGAAGGCGGAGGGCCGGATGCCACCTCTGCCACTGCCGGGGACCCGTCCAGCCCCACGGACAACGCCAGCCCAGACGATACCCACTCGGGCTGAGTTCCCAGCAGACTCCTCCGTGTGCCCCAGGAGCTCCCTCCCTAACCGTGTCCCCACCACGTCCCCACCCAAGCTCGCTCCCAGGAAAACGGAAAATGGGGCTCTTGCGGTCCAGACTTCCCTTCAGGTCTCAGGTCCTGAGTCCCCCTAGCCGCCGCCCCCGCCCCTACGTGTCCCAGCACTTTGGCTCTGTTTGAGGATAGTTCAGGTTGCTTGTGGGGAGATGTGAGAGGGGGAAACCCCACAGGAAGGAGACAGAAGTAGCCCTGAGGCGGGGGTGGGGGTGGGTGGGATGAGGGAGGCAGGCTGGGAAGTTTGCAAAATCCGGCAGCCAGGCGCGAGGTGCTTGCCAGCCAGTTTCCTGTTTGTGGGGCAGCTGGGGCCCGACGGGGAGGGGTTAGCTTCCTCCCCTCCCCCTGCCACTGGGAGCGGCCTTGCTCTGTCACTAACATGCCATTTACAAAATTGCTCTCCCAATGTTTTGAGGCTTTAATGTCATCCCGTTACCCCCAGTTCTTTTGGTGTGAGAAATTGAGCTGTTTACCTCAGACTCAGACCCTTGAAGTTCGGCCAAATTCCTCAAATAACTGGTTTTTGGGGGGAGGGGATGAAAGAAGGTTGCATTTTGTTTACACTAAAGACATGGAATATGGACAAAAGTTTTCCTTTAGAAACACACACACACACACACACACACACACCCCTACCCTCCTCCTGCTCAAAAGATCTCACTCCATGATGCTGTGTAAACTATTTTTGCACTGTTGTGAAGTATTTTTGACATCTTTTTTTTTTGTACATAACTGTGTTCTCAGAGCTTAATGTTTATATCTTTTGCTGTGCAAAAGAGACATGTAAAATGTTGTTCAGTTGTATATACAGAAATGTGCATAAAACATTTTGTTATTTTTTCAGAGTAGCACTGTTCTGGTTCTGTTTGCTGGCCCGTGGGGAGAGAATAAAGAGGAACACTTAACAGAACAGGCCAGCGTCTGGAGCTGCTGCTGAAGGTGCTTAGTGGGGCAGTGTGAGGGGGTGTCCTCTCCTGGGAGGGGTGGTGTCAGTCTTTTGCCTTTTTGGTGCTTACAGGGAATTAGGGAAGGAGACTCTTCCTCGCACTGAGCCAAGGGCTTTCCTGGCCTCCAGGAAAGATGTTCGTGTGGGGGCCTGCTTTTTTAAGTACATCTCAAATCCTTCACTCTTAAACTTGTATGAACATGGAGTTTTTTGGTCTTTTGGAGTTAATTTTTAGAGAGGCCACAGTGAATTCTATTCCCATTCTCTGATGGAGGAGTGACTTTCGAGGTCTGCTGATTTTTCCTCCTCTCCGTGTGGGCCACACCAAGGATCAAGTGGAAGGATGCCACACAGTCTTTTCCTTTGCCAACAGCTCAAGGAGCTTTATTTATTTATTAAGAATTATTTATTTTATTCATTATCATCACCTTTTAATTTAGCCAGAAAGAGATGGGGCAAGATAGAGACGGAAAGTGAGAAAAAGCCACCAGGTCCAAGACTCAAACCGTGATCAGTTATATGGGAGTCCAATGCCTTAATCACCACACTACCTGCTGGGCCCCAGCTTAAGGAGCTTTAAAGATGAACCAGAGACCGAGGGGACCAGCAGTTAGCGTAATGGCTATGTCGCTGGACTCCCATGTAGTCGACTGCGGTTCGCGTCCCGGACCGGGTGGCTTAAACTCACGCCGGGCATGTGTGCGTGCGTGCCCAAGATCCCAAGAGGAGAATGGAGGAGAAGGGATTGCAGCGTGGCCATCCCCTCTGGGGGGTGATTTCTCACTTTCTATCTCTCTGTCTCTCTCTGTCTGTCTGGCGAGCGCATGCGCCCTATAGCAAAAACCTCTCCAAAAAAAAAAAGATGAACCAGAGACCTAAAGAAAGTCCCCAAGGGGCTCTCTGAGAAGTGGGACTGTTTTATTTTTCCTGAGAGGAACACTAAGGAGAGGGAGAAGGGATGAGCTCCAGTCGTGGTAAGGGCTCACGGCGCAGGTGGGATGGGTGGAGAGGCAGGTCGCAGATGCAGGTGGGATGGGTGGAGAGGCAGGTCGCAGATGCAGGTGGGATAGGTGGAGAGGCAGGTCACAGAGCCCGTTTCCTGCCCTGCTGCAGCCCAGCATGACCCAGTGGAGGCAAAGGCGGAGCGGAGCTGCTGGAGCTCGGTGTCCTGAGTGTCTGGTTCAGGGTTTTCGTGCTTTCTGTGTGTTTGTTTCTGTTGTAAACTCCAAACAGATGTGTCTAGTTTGGCTGCACCGGATCAGCTGGAAGTTGTAGCAAGATGATGCCCAAACTGTGCCTTCTGCAAATTATTTTTTCCCTTTGCCCCTTTCGGCCTCTTTTCCTTGTGTTGCAGAAACGGATCTCATTTCTGGCCTTCCCTGGTGTCCTGAGGTCAGTTTGCTTTGTTTTCATCATAAATATGTTCTGAGATCCTACGGAGTCTGGAATTCACTGGGGCCGGAGGAAGGGAGGGCAAAAGATTTTCTTCCAAATTAAGGGGAGTGGTTCAGGCATAAGATTATCTTTTTATTTTTGGAGAGGTTTTCATTATAGGGCACGTGCGCTCGCCAGACAGAGAGAGACATAGAGACAGAAAGTGAGAAATCACCCCCAGGGGGGATGGTCACGCCGCAATCCCTTCTCCTCCATTCTCCTCTCAGGATCTTGGGCATGCACGCACACGCGCCCGGCGTGACTTTTAAGCCACCGGCTCCGGGACGCAAACCGCGGTCGACTACATGGGAGTCCAGCGACATAGCCATTACGCTAACTGCTGGTTCCCATAAGATTATCTTTTAAAAAAGAAAACTATGAGTGGCTGGCAAACATTTTTAAAAAATTCGGTCTTTTCTTAAGGGCATTGGGACAAGGTCCAGGCCTTTGAATCTATGACATTTCGGTCCAGTTGAGGGCTTCTGTCCCTCTGCCTGAATACTCCAGCTCTACATCACTGAATGTCATTTGAAACCAGAGGTCAGGAGAGCAAAATCCACACCGCCCATTCACCCACATTGGTGTACTGCCACACCTGTCCTCACCTGATCAGCAGACAGCCGTGTGGGCTGTTACCGCCCTGCGTGACTAGATGTCACATCCACACATTGCCAAGTTCCTCTGCTGCTCGAAACTGATGAGGACATAAAGGAATGAGAGACTATGGCTAATACTCGAGGGTAGGGCAGGATGTATGTGCCCTCATTCTCACTCAGTTTCTGTGTCCAGGGAGAATGCCAAGGTTGGCTTTCATCTGTGACCGATGGGGGTGTGGTGATTGGCCAGAAAGTTCAGACAAATGACATTTAAACCAATGCCGTCAATAAATAGAAGGCAACTGTCTCTTTAAGGTCTGATTTCTCCTCTTACTTGATTTATAAATTGTAGAGGAGGCTGAGGGACTGAAGGAGAAGAAGAAAATCGGCAGGATGCGGAAGAGCCAGCTCCCTTCCTCCCTCCTGTCCTGGTGTCCTCCCCCACCTTCCTCCCTCTCTTTTTGGCTTTTATCCCTACAGCACCCCAGGGCTCTGACTGATGTAATTCTAGAAGGGATTCGCAAAGGTGATACATGATTCACCTCTTCTTACATCTCTGTCTTGCAGGGATGATATCACTAGAGTAAGAAGAGATGTTTTGAATGAAAAGAAAAGAAAAAAAAACTTAGTATGCTTCTGGCACTGCGAAGGCAGCAGGGAGGTGAGGGGAATGGCAAAAGCAAAGCCAAGGAGTTAGAAGAAATACACATTCCAGAAAGCACCTCAAGTCCGGCTTACTTGTCACACTGAGCTTTGCCTTCTTGCAAGGTGAGGCTCGTGTTTCTCCTTTATGTAATCTGGTGGTACTTTAAATGTGGTGAGACACTTTCCACGTTCTTGCCCAGCCCCAGGAATCCTCCGTGCCCAACCATGCAGCTGACTGCGTGAAAAATGGAGTGACTTCCGGTGGTAGGAGCGGTGGTGGCAGGGGTGGCAGCGGGAGCCGGAGCAGCAGGCATCCATCAGCCTTCTCGGTACAAACATCCCGTGATTGCCTCCACAATTTGTGGTGTATGTTGAGGGGGAAGGAGGGAAGAGTGGGTCGGTACAAAATAAACAGCAGTTTGAGTTTCAGAGAGCACCCCCACCCCATGCTCCTCCCCAAAGAAAACATCCCTCCCACTGCCCCACAGAACAGTCGGTTTCAAACAACTCAGAAAAGCTCTGTTATACTAAGCACAATTCTTCCAGGGGACAGAGCTGTTTTCTTCAAGGATTCTGCTTGTGAAAGGAGAGAGAACCGGCTGGTAGAATCCACCCCTGGCACCACCCTGGAGATTATCCAATCTCACAGGAGTCGCCAAGGATCACGAGGAATACAAAAATGCTATTAGGAGCAAGTTGCCCTCTTTTCTAATAGGATTTCATAATGTAATAAGCAGGGCTCTCGCTCTGCGTGGCGTGCCTCGGTCGCCTGGCATCTGCTGGTAAGTGATGCATGGCAGAGTTAGAAATGCAGTGGACAGCAACGGGGAGGAGCCCCATTTGACACATGGGAAACTACTCAGGGCTCCAGGCAAGCAGAGGCTGCTGGGGCCAGGGTGCTCCGAAACTGCACCAGGTCACCTCTAGGCCCGGCTTTGCCATTAGCTGGAACCTTTTCTGTTCCTGTACATAGTCCCTATGTCACAGAGCCAACCCCCGACTGCCAGCTCTGAAGTGAGCTGCCTTGACTAACCACCATTTTGGCGGTTTGAATGACTAGGTGGCTTGGGAACTTGGCACACGCTCCTTCTCGGGAGGTTCAGTGGCACCACACTAGAGCTTAAGCAATCTTACTGGAGTCACCAAGGATCATGAGAAACATAAAAATGCTATTAGGAGCAAGTTGCCCATTTTTATAACAGGATTTCATAATTTAATAAGCAGGGTTCTCCCTCTTTGTGGTGTACAAAGTCCATTTCTTTTTTATTTTTTTAGAATTATTCATTTAATTTTATTTATTCATTCTTTAAAAAAAAAAACATTTTTTGACGAGAGAGAGAGAGAGAGAGAGATAATGTGAGAATGAGAAAGCACGCCACCAGGTCTGGGACTCAAACTGTGGTCAGCCATGTGGGAGTGTCCAGTGCCTTAACCACCACACTGCCCACTGGTCCCACAAAGTCCATTTCTTTTTTTTTTTTTTTTGGAGAGGTTTTTTTTGCTTAGGGTGCGTGCACTCGCCAGACAGAAAGAGAGAGACAGAGAAACAGAAAGCGAGAAATCACCCCCCAGGGGTGATGGCCACACCACAATCCCTTCTCCTCCTTTCTCCTCTCGGGATCTTGGGCACGCACGCACACGTGCCCAGCATGAGTTTAAGCCACCGGGTCTGGGACGCAAACCGTGGTTGACTACATGGGAGTCCAGCGACGTAGCCATTGCGCTAACTGCTGTTCCCCCACAAAGTACATTTCTCTCTTTTTTTTTTTTTGGAGAGATTTTCGCTATAGGGCGCATGCGCTCGCCAGACAGACAGAGACATTAGAGACAGAAAGCGAGAAATCACCCCCCAGGGGGGATGGTGACGCTGCAATCCCTTCTCCTCCATTCTCTTCTCAGGATCTTGGGCACGCACGCACACGCGCCCGGTGTGAGTTTTAAGCCACCGGGTCCAGGACGCGAACCGCGGTCTACTACGTGGAAGTCCAGCGACATAGCCATTACGCTAACTGCTGGTTCCCACAAAGTACATTTCTAACCCTCAAGGAAACTGGCCCTTCTGACAGCCTCCTTCTCTGCCTCCCTTGTCCCTCTCCCATCCTTCTTCCCCCTGTTAACCGTCATTCCTCTCTGCCTTCTGTTGCCAGCTCCCCACAAGTCCTGGTTCATTTCTCCCCCTTTCCACAAACCTAGCTCATATCTGAAATCAACTAAAAGAAAAAAAAATAAACCCAAAGTTTAAGGGAAAAACAAACCAAGCACACAGGAATCAGCTAGCACCAATCCTGCAATTCCAGGGTGTGCCCTGGCTGTGGCTCCACCTTAGATATGCACAAAATCAGGCACAGAGGTAATGTCCTCTGTAGGTCACAAAAAGGGACCAAGACCCTAACTCCTAAACCAATGCTCTTTTCACATGCCTCTGGTTTTTATGGCTTATGACCAGATATTTAGCTTTCAGAGGGCAGGAACCGTTAGTTGAATTTTTCTTTTTTCTTTTCTTTTCTTTTTCCTTTTTTTTTTTTTGTTTTTGTTTTGCCTTTAAAAAATTTTTTTTAAAAAATGTATTTATTTATTTATTTTAATTTGACCAGAGAGAAACAGAGTGAGAGAGAGAGGGGAAGTGAGAAAGTGAGAAAGCAAGTTCAGGTCCAGGACTCGAACCATGGTCGACCATGTGGGAGTCTAGCACTCTTAACCATCACACCACCTGTTGGCCCCTTACTTTGTGTTTTTAAAATTGTTTTATTTGTCCTAATGGTAATGGTAGAAAATAAATCAGTTTATTCATTATCACAACATGTGCTTTAAAAATCAACAGACGGGCCAATAGGTAGTATGGTAGTTAAGGCGGTTGACTCTTACATGGCTGACTGTAGTTCGAGTCCTAGGCCTGATGGCTTGAAAATCACACTGGGCTCATGTGCATGTGTGCTCAAAATCCCAGGAGGAGTATGGAGGAGAAGGAATTGTAGTGTGGCCATCCCCCTGGGGGGTGGTTTCTCACTTTCCCTCTCTGGAGAGAGCCCACACTCTATGGCAAAAACATTAAAAAAAAAAAAAAAAAAAAAAAAAAAAAAGACAGATGGTACCGGGATCGATGCAATTGGTATGGCTGGTGTGTTCCCTTCTGTTATTACCCCTCAGTTCATATAAGGCAGGTGCTTGATGCTACATATTCTGATGCTGGTTACCAACACCTCACACCCCTACCAAGTGTGAGTGAGTACATACTAGAAGCACGATGCTGGAGGTAGGGAGGTCAGGTGTCTGTCTTCCTGGGGAGAATGCTCCTGATGGGTGGGGCTGTAGCCCCCAGAAGAACTTGTCTCCTCTTGCTTCTACCCTTGCCATCTGGTCTGACAAGACCCTGCCCTCGAAAAGCAGGTCTAGTTTGAAGGTGGGGGAGTTCTTCCCATTGCATCATGGTTATGAATCACCTGGATCCTTCCTGGTTGGCTGAATTCTTTAAGAACAAGCATGTGTCTAAGGCAGCTCTGATTCACTGCCTGTAGCATGGGGCCCAGCACCTCGTAGGTATTGGGGATTGCTAAGGAAGCAGTAAAGGAGTGACTGCACTCCAGGCTGGGAGAGCAGATCTGATAGAGCTCCAGATCACCGCCTTGATGGAGGAGCCGAGGTGCCAAGGACACGTATCTGGTGAGGAGGGAAGACTGGGATTCCTTCAGCTCTTCCGCTCTATGTGAGGTAGATTCAGTCCCCGAGATTTTCCTTAGGACTTCCCTGATCTTCCTCAGCATGGGAGCCAAAGTCACTTCCCTGTGCTGGCCTCAGAATTCATAGGCAAAATAAGTGGATTAGAGTAGCTAATAGCAAGACTTTCGGTACTCATGTTCTCAACTGGAGACGTACAGGTTGTGGGCAAGTGTGCTTCTGCCGTGGTCCCCAAGTAGGACAGAACGGAGGAAACCTCTGACCTTGGACTAGAGAGTGTCTAGGATTCTGGGGACTGAGTTCATCCTGAGGACCTATTGTTACCCTCACCAATATCTGGTTTGGAAGTGACATTCTCATGGCTAAGCCGGAGCGGGAATCACCCATCAGGTATCCCTTTTACCTTCTCAAAACTTGGAGGCTACAGTGGGTCCCGAAACATTGACTGTCATTGAACCTAAGGGCCATGTTAAGGTCCACAGAAGTAAAATGACTTGCCTAAGATCACTCAGCAAGTAACACCAGATCTCATGAGTCCTGACTCCAAGTCCTACGTTCTTGTCCCTGTATTTTTTTGGACTGGAGGTAAGTTAGTTTGGAGGCAACCCAGACTCTGTCCAAGGAAACCCAGCAGAGCCCACTACTGATCAAGGGTCAGAGGAGCACCTGAGTATTTTGGTGCCCTCATAGATTGAGACCAAGATCCGCCTGAGGCGAACCTGGGCCTGGGAGGGAGCTGGCAGCCAGGGGCACTTCCCTGTCTCCCCTTGCAGTAGTCTCCTTACTCTGGGACCCGCCCCATCTCAGAACCCTTCCCTAGGAGAATTTGCTGGTAGCTGCTGGTCAGGGGTTCTCCCTTCCCTCTGTTCCAGGATTAGTCAGTTATGGCTCAGGTGGTAACCAGCTCACTCACAACCTGCTACCCTCTGAGAAGCTGAGAGCCAGACAGAACCTGAGCATTCCTTAGGCCCAGCCCTTTCATTTTACAAATGGAGAAACTGAGGCCCGGAGAAGGAAAAGGACTTGTGCACATGTCACAGGAAGCTCTAGTGGAGTCCCGATTAGAACCCAGGTTTTACTTACCCATTCTTTCCAAGATGCCACACTGCACTCTTTCAGAAACCCTCAGCAGCAATGCAGGTCCCCGCCCTGGCCACATGGGCCCGTTGTATGTGTAAAGCTCAAACTCTCCTTTTTGCCAGGGGAAAACTCCTCCTGTTTGCCCTCAGCCTAGAGGGGATATCCCGAACTCTTACCTAATGACCTTTCCAGGGAATTGACATTGAAATGAGGAAACTCTTGAATATTAAGAGCCTTTGAGACACAGAAAAAAGGTACTTCAGGTATCCTGATGGGAGGAGGCTGGAGCAGGCAGTAAGAACCATTTGGTGCAGGGCATATTTCTCTTAACTTTGCAGATGTTCTCCTAATATGAAAGCCACATTCCTAAGGTGCCACCCTTGCAGTCGAACCCCTGCACAGAGAGAGAGAAAGTGATGTTTCCAAAGTCAGTGTGTTCAAGCTGGGAGGGCGCGTAGGCCGCTGTGTCCTGCACCAGGCTGTGTCCTGCACCAGCACGCTCTCAGGTCTGTGCTCCAGTCCAGGGCTTGCTAATGATGCCCAGGCACCATGTAAACCCACCGGCCGTTCCTTATCCGCAGCTGCTGTCTGTTCTACCTGCAGAGAAATCTATGGTAGCCTTTGTGTTCCAGCTTCCCCCACGGGCCCTGGTTCCCAGGGAAACCCACTTACTGGTGTGTATCACTGGATTTCCGATACAGGTGTTCATCACTTTAGAGGTTTTTGCTATAGGGCGCGTGCACTCGCCAGACAGGCAGAGAGAGACAGAAAGTGAGAAATCACCCCTCAGGGGGGATGCCCACACTGCAATCCCTCCTCCATTCTCCTCTCGGGATCTTGGGCACGCACGCACATGTGCCCAGCGTTAGTTTTAAGTCACCTGGTCCAGGACATGAACCGCGGTCGACTACGTGGGAGTCCAGCGACATAGCCATTACGCTAACTGCTGGTCCTGGTGCTCATCGCTTTAAAAGAGCAACAAGGGGCAAGACATGGTTAAGGTGGCTGGGTCCCATATGGTCAACCGTATGGTTTGAGTCCTGGACCTGGCAGCTTCAAAAACATGCCAGGCATGTGTGCATATGTGTTCAAAATCCCAAGAGAAGAGATTGCAGCATGGTCATCCCTCCTAGGGGATGTTCTCTGTCTCTCTCTCTCTGGTAAGTACACAGGCCCTATAGTTAAATTAAAAAAATAAACATGAAAAAGCAACAAGTGATTAGGTGCTGTCTGTCCTGGACCAAGACGGGCTGCTTGTCTGAAAGAGATGTATGGACACACCAAGTGTGGGCCTTCCTCTCTCACATCTGCAGTAGTCGTTGCTGGTGAAGGAAGCATGCAAAGTTCATGGCTGGATGCTCTGACCCAGGTCCTAGCAAATGTCCGGTGTTAACTAGCAGATGTGAGAAAGGGGCGCTGGGGTAGAGGGGAACAGTGTTACTGTGGATGAGTCTGTAAGTTACAGCCTTCTGAGAAATGGACTTGAGGCCCAGTTCTAGTCCTAGTTTTCCCACATCCTAGCTCTTTTTTTTTTTTTTTTTTTTTTTTGGAGAGGTTTTTGCTACAGGGTGCGTGTGCTCACCAGACAGAGAGAGACAGAGAGATAGAAAGCGAGAAATCACCCCCCAGGGGGGATGGCCACGCTGCAATCCCTTCTCCTCCATTCTCCTCTCGGGATCTTGGGGACACATGCATACGCGCCCAGCATGAGTTTAAGCCACTGGGTCCGGGACTTGAACCGCAGTCGACTACGTGGGAGTCCAGCAACATAGCCATTACACTAACTGCTGGTCCCGCATCCTAGCTCTTTGACCTGGCCAGCAGGTTTCCTCTGGGGGCTAGTGCTTTCTACAGGATGGAGAGACCAGTACCCAACCAAACTCTCTCACAGGTTGTTTTGAGCTCAAAATCTAAAACATTGGAGGAGTGGGTACTTTGTAAAGTGCTGGACAGGAAGGAGCGATTGCTACTGGAATATTCAGATTGAAATAGCATAGCTGGGCTGAGAGAGACTCGGTGGGGCTCCCCAGGGCAAATGTATCTGTGGGCAGGAACATTTTCCATGAAATGTATTCCAGGGCCCAAGGAGGGAAAACGTGCAAAAAGAGGAAGAAAGCCATTACGAGGAGGGAACAGTAGGTGGGTGTTTAAATGGCACAGTTTACACGGAAAGATTAAGGGCTAGCTTTCCATCTGAAGGGCCTGGTATCCCTCCACATGTGCTGCATGGCCATCTCCAGCCCGATCCCCGTCCGCGGTGTCCTGAGAGCATGGCGGTCACCCTGAGCTCGCTGGTTCGATTTTTATTTGTTCCACATAATGAGATTCATACTGTCAGCATTTGATTATCAAGCCAGATCAGTATTACACACACACACACACACACACACTCACACAACCTCCCCAAACGTTCCACAAATATTTGCAATTGTGATTTCATTTACTTCTCAAATAGATGTCCCTGAAATGGCCATGGATTGTCTTCACGCTTTTATTTAGACTGATTGGTTTCTACGAATGCAGAGGTTCTGAGACTTCATGTAGATAGAGTATCCACAGGAACAGGTAGGATCCTTTTGTTCTGCTAGAATGGTCGTGGTGGTGGTGGTGGTGGTGGTGTGTGTGTGTGTGTGTGTGTGTGTGTGTATTCCTGTGACTTTGCTTGGGACCATGCTCAAAGGTAAATATGAGCTGGACTGTAAATCAAGCTGTTGTGGTTGGCGTTAGCATGAAATGATCAGTGAAAACACGTAACGCAATGAGAGAGCGATGCTGATCCTCCCAGAGTTTTGCCAAGACAAACTGAAAATCGTATCACCCTTTCCTTTCCACTCTGCAGTGCTTAAACTGATAGAAACTGACAGCTCCATCCTGTTGAGATTTTGGACATACACGCACATGCACCCAGTGTGTTTTGTAAGCCTCTGGGGCTGGGTTCTGAACTATAATTGGCCATGTGGAATCTGGTTCCTTTAACAGCTCGGCTACAGGGCCAGGCCACCCATGGCTGTTTTTGCCCACAACAGGGCTGAGTAGTTTCAGTAAAGACTGTGTAGCTTATAAATGTTTACTCTCTGGCCCTTTACAGAAAAAGCTTACTGATGCCTTTTGCCTTATTGCCCTACTGAAAATGAGATGGGTCACCAGCAGCTTTCCTGGGGCCACCCACGAGAATTCAGGCAAGGTTCTTGCTCTGGCCACATGTGCTCGAACTGGCACCATCTGAGCCAGGGACAATATGTGCTGCCAGTGTTTCCATCAGTGTGCAAAGGACAGAGGCTTCAAGTTGGACTAAATGATTTTCCTTCAATGGATTATCCAAGATATCCACCCAATGAAACAAACCATGCTGGCTCTTTGTACATAAAATACAAATTAAAATAAAAATATTTAATTCACAAGTTATTTTATTATTACTTTTTAATGCTCTTTCCTTTAGGGGACATGCACTCACCAGAGAGAGAAAGAAACAGACACAGCGAGAGGGAAAGTGAGAAATCACCCCCTTTGAGGGCTGGCCACGCTGCAATCCCTTCTCCTCCATTCTCCTCTTGGGATTTTGGGCACACACACACATACATCTGGTGTGATTTTCAAGCCACCAGATCTGGGACTCAAACTGCGGTCGGCCATGTGGGAGTCCAGTGACATAACGGCTACGCCATCTGCTGGACCCCATGAGCGCTTTAATGTGACTGGATGATTAGTTATAGAACTCCTCTCTTAAAACCTACTTTTTTATATCTTCTTAATGGATTTGTCATTAAAATATGTAGCTTGGACCAGCAGGCGGCATGGTGGTTAAGGTACCAGATCCACATGGCCAAATCCGCGGTTCGAGTTCCAGAACTGGTGACATGAAAATCACATCAGGCGCATGTGTGTGTGCCCAAAATCCTGAGAGGAGAAAGAAGAAGGGATTGTGGCATGGCCAACCCTCTGGGGGTAATTTCTCACTTTCCCTCTCTCTCTGTCTCTCTTTGGCAAGTGCATGTGCTGTATGGCAAACATCTAAAAAGAGATGTGGCTTATTTTTTATTAGTCATATAGAAGTATTCATGTTGGGACCAGCAGATGGCATAATGGCTATGTTGTTGACCGGGGTTCAAGTCCCAAACCCAGTGGCTCAAACTCATGCCGGGTGCAAGTATGTGCGTGCCCAAGATCCCGAGAGAAGAATGGAGGAGAAGGGATTGCGGCGTGGCCATCCTCCCTGGGGGGTGATTTCTCGCTTTCTGTCTCTCTGTCTCTCTTTGTCTTTCTGGCAAGCGCATGCACCCTATAGCAAAAACCTCTCCAAATAAATAAACAAAAAATTAAACTACTTATGTAGAACTAAAAAAAAAATAAGAAGAAGAGAAAGAAGAAGAAGAAGAAGAAGAAGAAGAAGAAGAAGAAGAAGAAGAAGAAGAAGAAGAAGAAGAAGAAGAAAAGGAAGGAAGGAAGGAAGGAAGGAAGGAAGGAAGGAAGGAAGGGAAAGAAATGTTTCCTGACCTCTTTCTAAAGTCTAGGAATTTTTTCTGAGTCATTTGCATCTGGCCAGAAAACACCCTGCAGTGAAAAGAAAATGTGTACATGATCGTTTAGGTAGTTTCAACGGGCCAGGTACAGGAGCAAAGCACGCAACTCCTTTTTTAAAATTATTTACTTAATTTTAAGACAAAGAGAGAGAAGAGAGAGAGACAGGCATCCTCACCAGGCTTTCCATGTTGCTATTATTATTATTATTTTGTTTGCTATGGTACATATGCATTCAGCAGAGAAACAGAGAGAGAGAGAGAGAGTGAGAAGGAAAGTGAGAAAGCAAGTCACCAGGCCTAGGACTCGAACCATGCTCTGCCATGTGAGAGTCCAGCGCTTTAACCACCACGTCACCTGCCGGCCCCCAAAGCACACAACTTCGATCCAAGTTTCAGCAGCCAGAACTTAGTTACTGGCTACATGTCACTGCAAGGGCAGCTGGGAAACGTGTCCAACCATGTGCTCCGAGGAGAGGGGTATGGATTTGAAGAAGAGGTACACAGGCCTGCATCTAGTAGGGGGCATGCCTGGTCATTCCATGTCTGCTTACACTGGAGATTCAAATCCTGAAAGCTACAGCTTTATTGGACTAAACCAGAAAAATACCTACTCTTTTGTCTACATTTCATTTTAGGACCACTGGCCCAGGGTTATACAAGCTAAAATCAGGGAGGCTCATGGGGAAATCAGGTGTTTATAAGAGTTTGTCAAGTTCATTCATTCTGCATTTGATCCTAGGTGCTTCTTGGAATAGCTCAAGACCCAGAGCCCAAGTAACCCCTCAGAAACAGATCCTGAAAGTATTGGTTCAAGACTAGAAGGAACATTTGAGGTGCCCCTGGGGGGATTCCTGAATTTCTGTGGCCCTTGGGAACAAATGTGTCTTTCTCTTTTATCCCCTGGAAGGGTAGCTCTGCTTCTTGAAAAGTTCTTCCTGCAGCCTGTCTGTCACAGTGGGGTCCGGCTGGCCTCTCAGGCTGTAGAGAGCGAGTCATCTTGTTCTTGTCCACCATGCAGGGCAGCGCAGAGGCCTTGTGGTGAGTCCTCCTGCTCCATTTCCTTGGTCAGACCCAGCCACTGAGGGAGGAGCCTGCATTCTCTCCCTCAAAGCCTCAGCTGCCTTTGACCAGGGAGCCCAGACTTCTGGGCAGAGGGAAGGCCTGCCTTCTAGATGAGAGTGGAGCCTGAATAGATGTATGAATGGCCACTGTGCACCCCAGAAAGCCCTAAGTGAATTCCACCCCCTGCCACAGCCCCACCAAGATGACTGACAGAGGTTCCCCTGTCCCGTCAGAAACGCTTTACTAACTATCTGTGTCTTCATGCTGGTGTGGGGGGCGGACAGGGTAGGTGGACTTTTACTTTACACTTTGTTTTTTAGTTTTACTATACTGTTCTGTACTGGTTGGATTTTTACTTTGCTTATTAACATATTACATTTATAATAAACTAATCTAATTTTTAAAAAAGAACTGTACATTGCATCTTAGAAATACTTGACTCAAAAGCGATTTTTCTTATAAGTTGATTTACTTCGTGAGGGAGACAGAGGGAAAGAGGAGAGAGACAGACATCCTCACCAGGTCTCCATGCCGCACTCTCTCCCCAGCTGTAGCCAGTTGAGATCATCGGCATTTGTTCATGCCTGGCATGGACAGCGGGCCCCTGGAACAGGAACCCAGAACGTTCCCATTATGCCATCTGCTGGTCTCGGTATCATAAGGTTTTTTAAAAAGCCATTCTGAGGCCAGCCCCAGTAGCACAGAAGTCATGCAATGCTTGGCGATGCTGAGACCTGTCTGTCTCTCTGGCAAGTGCACACACCTTATAGCAAAAATCTCTCTCTCTTAAAAAAAAAAAAACCTATGATATCTAAGAGGGTTACCTGGGAAATTTACTGTAAGGGTATTAATGAAATGAAGCATTAGCTTATTACAATTTATTTTTTTGATAACATTAGTGAAAAACCTGTAAATTGTTTTTTTTTTTTTTTTTTTTTTTTTTTTTTTTTTTTTGAGAGTTTTTGCTATAGGGCGCGTGTGCTCACCAGAAAGTCAGAGAGAGACAGAGAGATAGAAAGCAAGAAATCACCCCCAGGGAGGATGGCCACGCCGCAATCCCTTCTCCTCCATTCTCCTCTCAGGATATTGGACACGCATGCACACGTGCCCGGCGTGAGTTTAAGCCACCGGTCCGGCACTCAAACTGTGGTCGACTACATGGGAGTCCAGCAACATAGCCATTACGCTAACTGCTGGTCCCCAAAACCTGTAAATTGTTAAAAGAAATAAATTATTATCAAGAGAAAGAAGAAAGGAAAGGAGAAAAAAAAAAGAAAGCAAAGGAAACAAGTCATGTCTCTGGAGGTTAACCACCACCCGGAGAGGAAGCACAGGTTCAGACTTAGAAGCTCTTAAGTGACATTGCACAAAGTGGTGTCATTCTCTGAGGTCTGGTGCCCTCATTTGTAAATAGGGATACTTATACCACCTTACGGCATTGTGCAACTCAAAGGAAACCATGGAGGTAAGCCGCTTTCTATGACAAAACGCGCTGTAAATGTGAGGCATTTCCCCTGCCGTCCTCCTGGAGGAGCAGGAGGTGAGGCTGGGGAGGTGTCAGCCTAGCTGGGAACACACCAGAGACAGATTCTGGCCACACTGCAGCTGAGCCCGCTGTATCCGCTGTGTGCTTCCTGGTTTTCTGCCTCCCCACCACATCTTCAAGATGGAGACCTGGTATTTCTTTAAGACCTGAATTACTAAAGGCTGGACACTGGACGGAAAGGCCACACCAACTGACCGTCACCCTGGGACTGTGCCTGGCCAGTGATTGGTTCAGCACTGCGAGCCTGTATCCCACAGAAGCCGCCCTACTTAGGATGCATCAGACTTATTCTCTCCTGATGGTCAGGACCAGCCAATGAGGCAGACAGAGCAGCATTAATAACTCAACTATAATTATCAGGCCAGAGACCTGGGATTGAGGAATGGAATCGAGGAGAATTGACAAATGTCTAATGCCTACTGTAAACAAGCAAAGTACAGGGGCTGTCAGGTGTGGGTGTCTTGTGGTGTTAATGTAACGGGTAGATCTGGAACCGGAGTCCGGTCTTCTGGTTCTGAGTGTTCTATCATCACAGAATGGCACAGGGAAGGAGTATGGGCGGGGGGCGGGGGGGGGGGGCAGGTAGGCAGGAGAGTAACAGGGAGGGGCAGGTGAGGGTGTGGAGGGGAGATTGGCAGCTGTCAAGCATCAGGCAGTGGGTGGGGCTGGGGCCATAGTTCCCATTATGTGGCCATCATCAAAGTAACCAAAAAAATAAAGGTTTGCAATTACAGGGAGACGTGGCTTTGGGAATCTCCCAGCAGCAGGGCCCAGATGTTAATTAAGCCTAAGTAAGATAGGTCATTATCTCTCTCCATTGGATTGTACAGAGGGAAATTGATGCCGACAGCAGGTTAGGGACTTGCCCATATGGCTGTTATGTGTTATTATTTCTGGTTTTTAAGAGGCACCCAAGCCGGGGCTCTGAGGCGCAGCAGAGGGGAAGGAGGCCACTTTCCACGCTAGTCCCTGAGGACTTTTCCAGTCCTCCCTCACAGTTAAAGAAGGGCCTGACCAGGCCCTCTGCATTTGCCCTGTGGCTATTCTGGGGCCACCTGAGTCCTGTTCTCAGACTGGGCTACTGCAGAGGCTGAGAGAGGAGTGTGGGTGCAGAGGACAGGAGCCCTGCAGGCTGTGCTACCCACACCAGTGCAGTGCAGAGTCCCCGAGATGGCGTGGACACCCAGCAATCTAAATGGATGTCGCCATAACACTGGCCTGGCATAGTCCTGGGGCCCCTGCTTAGCCACATGTCAGCCTCTTTCGCTGGATCTGGGACAGGTGTGTGTGCAGCGGAGGGGATTCCAGAAGAGAGCATGGCGGCTGGGTGATATAAGGAGTAGTGTAGGGAGGCCGGTGGTATTTACAAAAAGCTGTGGACGTAATTCAGTGTTTTCTCAATCAGTGGAGCTGTGTTAGCAGAATACTAATTATGAGGAAAGTACTTTTTACCGGAAATTAATTTTAAAAGTCAAGATTTCACAGTAATAATAATAATAATAGATTATTAATGCTATTTAGTTCCTTTACAAAAGCACCATGGGGCTTTCTTTCTAAACGGGCCACCTTCCAGCCGCAAGGTGGATATTCTTGATTTGCTGTTAGTGGACCAGGGGGCTTTGGCCAACTTGCATGTGGGGTGCTGGGAGAGTCTTTCTTACTCAGTATCTCCCGTCAGCAGGTTTTTCCTCTTACATGGCTGCAGTATAGACAGACATCTGTGGGTAGGAAATCTGGCCGCCGGTTTCTGTCCACCTGCATAGACCCTGTAACTGCATAGACCCTGTAACTGCATATTGACAGCAAAGTGAGTTGCTTAGGATTCAGCCTTCTGTTCTAAACATCAAATGGGATGACTGAGTCAGAAAGGCACTTCCAATATCATCTGCAAACGCTTTCTGCTAATTGGTCTGTCTCTACGCTTCTCCGCGAAGCAAAGTTAAAGGGGATGTTATTCTTTGGCTGGTAGCTCGGAGCGGCGGTGACGATCATTTTCAGGCAGAACCACTGGGTGACTGGGACTCTCCGTGCCATGCCTGGCTTCAATCACTGCAGGTGTACTAGTTCTCAAGGACACTATAAAGACTTCCTAATTAGACTTCTGTTGTGCTTGCAGATGTGAGGATGAACACTGCTGGGCAGAGTGTGGCCGTGATCTTGAAGATCAAAGTGAGACTGGGCTGCTTCTGAATCTTGACCTTGGTTTTGAAGAGCCAAATACTACTTATGCTAAAGTTAGGAAGAAGAGACTTTGAACTAGTGTAGTGGCCTAGTTCTGCTCTACCTGGGAGAGGCAAACAGGCATGCGTTAATTTAATTCTCTTCAGCACATCTGTTAAAAGGCTGACTGAACATTTGGGACAAGCTTTAGAATCAGCTAGTATGCCTGGATTCAAATGACCAGTCCTTGGTGCAGATCTTGAGGAATAAAAAGCAATCATGAAAACTGCTGTACGGCGCCTGCTGTGAGCACTCAGTGCAGCCTGACAGGCCGTTCTGTGTCTGAGTTTGCTCATTCCTTGATGACCTTCCACTTAGGAGGACCTGCCTTGATGGATTATTCCTTTTCTCCTAAAGTTAGAGTCTACTTAACTCACCCAGGAATGTGAGCTTGCGAGAGACAGAGAGAGAGAGAGAGAGAGAGAGAGAGAGAGGGAGAGAGAACACCCCCCAGTGGGGCCTGATCATGTCACAAATTCCTCCTCCTCCATTATTCCTTCCCATCAGGATTTGGGCACACACACACACACACACACACACATGCTTGGCATGTCTTTCAAGTCTGCGGGGCTGGGATTTGAACCATGTGGGAATCCAGCTCCTGATGTACTGCACTTAACCACTATGCTACAGGGCTGGCCCTGACAAAGTGCTTTTAACACACTAATTACATTTCACAAATAATAACTAATATCTTATGGGTTACAATGGTATTTTTATGTCCATTATCTCATTTAACCTTAAACAGCCCTCTGAGATTGGTTTAGATTATTATTATAAATGTAGAAAGTAGGGCACGGGGTGGGGGGTGCAGAGATTGGCTTTGAATAATAGTGTCAATGATATTAGAGATCGTCTGGTCCCAAACTTTTTTTTTCAGATGGAAAAACCAGCCAGAATGAAGAGCCTTGCCCGTCTCTTAGTAAATGGAGCAAAGCTGACATGCCAAGGGCGTTTTCTTGCAATTAACCTGAAATCCAAGACACTGTCCATTTGATCAGTGACTTAAGTTTTAATATTCCAGGGGGAAGAGAACTGACTGCCCTCTGTCCTCTGAGTCAGGGCCTGGCCAGGGCCTCTAACACGTTCTGAGCCTGTAATTACCCAATTTAAAGCAATGTTAAGATGCAGAACTTAAGGGACAGGGTTTTTAACTACTGAGAGTGAGGCATTTGGTCCAAGGAGAGGGACAGAAAAACAGATGGAAGCATGGTGGTAGTCCTGAGAGCCTTGGCCACATAGAAGGTTCTGGAAAGGTTCCTGCTCCCTACTGTCCTCCTCACAGACCTCCGCCCCCCATTACAGCAGCTTGTATGCCTCATTGTCAGGAGCCTTCCCATACTTTGGGTGAGGAGATCCCTCTTTCTGCCCCACATCCACTGCCTCACCTCAGTGACCTCCTTAGGGAACCACCCCTCCCCTCTCCAAACACAAGTAGGCTCTCCCATTGGGCCAGGACACAGCTCCTCACTGAAATGAGGAGACTCACCATTGGGTCCTGCCCTCAAGGAGCTTGTGGCTTTGGGAGGGGAGAGAGAGAAGCTCACAGCCCAGCTGTAATTCCCATGGTAAGTGAGCTCTCAGTAAAAGGCCATGTGGATGTGGAGACAAAAGGGGCTGGGAGAGGAGGTGCATAGCAGAGAAAGGACCACTGATGAGCCTAGGGTGAGGTGTGAGATCTGTGACAGGGGAGAAGGCATTTTGAGCTGTAGACATCTCAGACAGGCATGAATGGCACCGTGGTTCATCAGCAAAGTCTCTTGGGGTTAAGTGTGTGAGGGATGTGTGTGTGAGGGGTGTGTGTTCGTGTGTGTGTGTCTGTGTGTGTGTGCATGCATGAGACAGAGCGAGGGAGAGCCGAGATGAGAGAAGCACAGGGTTCAGGTCTTTAAGACCTTGTATATTTGACACTTTGATCTTTCCATGGGAAATCATGGACTTGAAGGATTTCCAGGCTGGCTGGTGTGGTTCCACGTGATCATGTGTAGGAACACTCTTCCCGCAGTGGTGGGGGTGGGGTGACGAATGCGTGTGACGAGGATCTGAAGGTGGGGGAACAGAGCAGAGTCTCTCAATAGGCGAGAGGTGATGAAGATCTGTCTGAGTGAGACATGCTGGAAATGGGAGGTGGGGCAGGTCCCAGGGATATTTCAAAAACAAGCAAGAAGATTGTCAGGGACGGGGGTGGTGAGAGCGCAAGTCTATGCTGCCACAGCTCACACAGGCTTGGGAGACAAACTGCACGTCATTTCCCCATTCTGCATTCACAGACGTGATATTGGCAGTTTAAATCAGCTATGGTAGAAGGGTCAAGACTACAAAATTCAAGGAAGGTGTTTCCTTTAGAGCCAGTTGTTAAATATTTACCAGCACACCTCCACTGAGATATCCAAGCTTCTACTGAGTAGGGTCTGGAAGGAAGTGTCTGAGGCACGGGAGATCGGCCTGGGTCGATGGGTAAGTATAGTAGGTGGTGGTTAGGAGAGGCCTTTTTGGTGAGCTGAACCACATAAGCAAAGGCTCACCCTTCTTTGAGTATCTTGGCACAGAGTGGGAAACTTATCAGTGATGCTCAGTGACCGCGTGTGGGTTACTGGGGTCCTAAATTAGGTCTTTATGAGTTGATAGATTGGATGGACTAACAAAATGCTCATTAAGTACTTATAAGAACAATGTGTAGGTTTGTCATAAACCAGCCAGTGTATGCCCAAAGTTCCTGTTTACACAGAGCATTCCCAGAACCCAGTTGTAATGGTTAATTAGTCACCTTAAGAATGACTCAGAAATTGGCCTAGATTATTTTTTAGTAGGAGAAGAAATTGAGCCCTAGCAAGTCTTCAAAGACCTTCTCAAGATTACAGCCATTTAATGACCTTCGTCAGGATCAGAATTTTGAAGTTGGAGCTTGTATTAGTTATGTATAGCTGCATAACAAATATCCTTCAGACATCTTTTGAACAGTTAAAAATGGTTTAAAGTGGCTTGAAACAATAAACCTTTATGACTTCACAATTTTTGTGAGTCAGGAATTCAGGAGTGATTTAGCTGGGTGGATCTGGTGTGGGGTCTCCCATGAAACTCCCAAGATGTCCAGCTAAGGCAGTCGTCACCTGGCTGGGGCTGAAGGTTCTGCTTCCAAGAGGGCTCACAAACATGGCTGGAAAATTCATGCTGGCTCTGGGCAAGATGCTTTCTTTCTTCACTGGCTATTGGGAGGAGGCTTCAGTTCCTCACCAGGTGGGCCTCTCCCTGGGGCTCCTTGAGTGTCCTCAAACATGTCAGCTGGCTTCCTCCTGAATGAGTGAGCCTTGATGATGTGTAGGAACACTAGCTTCAGAAGCCACACTTCTTCTTCTTCTTCTTTTTTTAAATTGCCAGAGGGTGTGTGCACTTGCCAGAGAAAGACAGAGCGGGTAGAAGGAGAAAGCCCGCTTCAGTGGAACATGGTCATGCTGCAATCCCTTCTCCGTTGTTTCCCCATCCTGTCTGGATTTAGGGTGTGCACACACATGCACCTGGTGTATTTTTCAAGCTACTAAGTCCAGGATTCAAACTACAGTCAGCCATGTATTAAGATTGTCTCCTTTAACCATAGGCCACAGGGCTGGCCCAACACACATCATTTTTATGATATTATAGTTGCAGTACAAGTGAGTCTTTGTCAGTTCAGAAGGAAATAAAGGAGGTGGGGACCATTGGGCACCATCTTCAACACTGGCTATCACAGAACCCAACAAAGGTGAAGAGTTAAAATTGGGAGACTCTGCCACTGAGTGGGTAGGCATCAGCTTAAGGTTCAGCTCCCCATTTGTAGCATGGAACTATAGAACCTGCCTGGTTTGCTGTAATGAGTTGTGATGAGGATCAAAACCTGCAAAGAACAGGATAGGTGTTAGTTATAATGATTACTCCTATGCCACCTGTGGTTAAAAAAAAAAAAGCAAGCTAGAAGATTCTAAATTCCTATGTGCTGACTGCTATTTAACAAAGCATAGGAGATGTTGCTTCTACTGGAGAGGAAGTTGCAGAGTGGTAGGTAAGAGAGAAGTTGGTTAACGGGTACAGAAATACAGCGAGGGGTAGCAATGGTGGCGCAGTGGTGGCACAGTGGTGGCACTATGCTCTGTGATGCTGTACCCATATGGGAAGGCCCTGGATTTGTGTCCTGAGGCCTCCTTGTACCCAGTGGGTGCAGGTATGTGCCCAAGGTCTGGGCTGGGGGAGGCTGGGGGTGGATCACAGCACAAAGATTCTGTTAAGGGTGCTCTCTCCTCTCTCATGAAAGAAAACAATAAGTAAACTAAAAATAATTTTATATTGACAAAAAAAGAAAAAGAATATAGACTCCAGGATGAGGCCCCCTGGGGTTACCACCAGCTCCACCTCTTACCCACAGTCGACATCAAGCCAGACACTGAATCCCCTTGTGCCTCAGGTTCCTGACCATCGACACGACAGCACTCATCTCACAGGGCTGCTGTGAGAATTAAATGAACTAATTCAGGTGGCCATTTAAAATAATGTCTCCAGGGATCAGCAGAGGGCGTAATGGTTACTTCACTGGACTCCCGCGGTTCAGAACCATGGTTCGAATCCCAAACCCAGTGGCTTAAACCTCATGCTAGGTGAGTGCACACGCATGCCTAAATTCCTAAGAGGAGAACGAAGGAGAAGGGACTGTGGTGTGGCCATCCCCTCTGGGGGATGATTTCTCACTTTCTGTCTCTCTGTCTCTCTCTCTGTTTCTCTGGTTAGTGCATGTGTCCTATAGCAAAAATCTCGAAAAAAAAAAAAAAAAGCAATGCTGCCTGGCACTTAGTGATGCTTGATATAAATAATAGTCTTTGCTACAGAGTGGCCACGAAGTCTGGAAACATGGATATTATGTTATCATGCATTATAATATAATGTCAATAAACCACTCATTACTCATATGTCGTCCCCTGTGTTTCCAGACTTGGTGGCCAGCCTATGCCATTCCTCTGTTCCTGAATGTCCATGCAGTTTACTGTGTCCTTTAGTGGTCCCTGAAATCCAGGTGGTTGATCTGGGATAAGACACTAATCTCTCATTATAGAGGAGAAGACCTTCATTACACTTATTAATGTCGGCCTGGCCCCCAGGCGTCCCCAGACAGGAGGTGCTGTTGACGCTGCTCTCAGCGTGTTACTCACGCCAGTGGGCCTTTTATTGCACAAGTACACAGGGTAGGACAGATGTCCCCATGCTATTAAGTTGGTTTTGCAAACTGCAGGCCAATCAGATGATGGCATAAAGACTCCTTGTCTTGGAGGAGGCAGGGTATCAGACATCACACGGAAAGAGTTCTGCACAACCTGTGAGAGAGCCCTGGGAAAGGAATGCTTCAGAGAGGGAAGGCCTGGGGCTGCAGACATGTACCCCACGTTGAAAAGAGATGTAAGTTTGGGGCCAGCTCGGCGGCGCAGCGGCAGTGCGCTGCTGGAGAAGCCCAATGCCACAGGGTGATCGCGGTTCACTTTCTGGCCCAGTCAGCCTGAAACACACTAGGCTTGTGTGTCCGTGCCCAGGATCCCTCAGCCTGGAGAACTGGAGGAAGGGGCTTGTGGCATAACCGGATCCTATGCCACCTGTGGTTAAAAAAAAAAAAAAAAAAGCAAGCTAGAAGATTCTAAATTCCTATGTGCTGACTACTATTTTCTTTTCTTTTTCTTTTTTTTTGGAGAGGTTTTTGCTATAGGGCGTGTGCGCTCACCAGGCAGACAGAGAGAGACAGAGAGATAGAAAGCGAGAAATCACCCCCCAGGGGGGATGACCATACCGCAATCCCTTCTCCTCCACTCTCCTCTCAGGATCTTGGGCACGCACGCACACGTGCCCAGCACGAGTTTAAGCCACCGGGTCCAGGACTTGAACCGCGGTCGACTATGTGGGAGTCCAGCAACATAGCCATTAGCTGGCCCCTGTGCTGACTACTATTTAACAAAGCATAGGAGATGTTGCTTCTACTGGAGAGGAAGCTGCAGGGTGGTAGGTAAGAGAGAGGTTGGTTAACGGGTACAGAAATACAGCGAGGGGTAGCAGTGGTGGCACAGTGCTCTGTGATGCTGTACCCATATGGGAAGGCCCTGGGTTTGTGTCACACTGTGGAGGGGCTCCTCTTTCACATACGAATGCATGTGTTCTATCACGAATAAAGAAAACAGCTGCGTAATTCTAAACGTGCAAAGATCTGAGCCTAGGAACTGCTCGCTTTGATGATGTTTAAATCATGTTATAAAACAACTCTTTGCAAATAATTTACCAGACAGCTTCTATAAATACCCAGCTCTCTGGTTTGTTTTATTACTTTATATTATTTATTTATTGCTTTCTATTTTCAAGAATTCGACTCACATCTTTCCAGAGAACATCTGTCATTAAGAATGGCTTTCCCAAAAATGAGTTCTCAGAACATTAATCCAAGGAGTGCTACTGAGCATTGCAATAAAAAAAGTTCCTGTGGGCAAATCAGCTTGGGAAACAGGTTTACTCATTGCGTGCCATCTCAGTGCCTTTAATATGCTAGTATACCTCATGAATCTCAAGAAAATTGATCAGGTCTACAGTTTTCTTCTCATATATTTGACCACAAACCTTGTTTTGGGGGAACAGATTTCAGAATAAGTATTGAGTGGAATTCAGATTCAGGACACTATAGACCTAATATCCGGAAACATACTATTTGTCCTCTCGGCACATCAACTTATTTTTGGTAACACCAGCCCCTCTTCTGAAAATTGTTCCCAGGAGAGCTACTTCTTTGTGTACTATCCCATGGCCATAAGTGACCCACCTCTAACCATAGGTGTAAGCACCAGACCTGGGCTGTACCACCACGTCTCTTCTCTGGAATTTTTGGATTCTTCGCCAGTGGCTGATGTCTTAAGACACAAAATCTAAAGAGCTATGGTTGTCATGTTTTCTACTACCAGGGAAGGCCATTCTCCAGTGGGTTTAAGAGTATCAACAGGCAGAGAGAAAAACATGGACGCCCATAGGCCTTTGACTGCCTGGTTCTAGTTACTCTGCACACTGAATTCCATTCCCGCCCTTATGCAGTTCAGCAAATCTGTAACAGTGCTACTCCAAGCCTGGTCTGTGGGCCAAGGCCGCTTTCCAAGTGCTGAGTTACCAGGACATTGTGAGGTCCAGAAAATGAGCGTTTAGTGGTAACTTTGATAATATGAGTAACTGGCATTGCTGAGGGATCAAGTGGCCTTTTATCTTCTAGTAATTTATATTTATTTTAATTTATCAAAATATTGCTCTACAACAGATTTGAATAATAGCAATGATACTGAAAACCTGGTCCTTCGAAACAGATGGTTTGAGATGTTCTGTGAGATACTCCAGCAGGGCTGCTGCATGTGGTTGTGTAGGCGCTGCGTTGCTCAGCTCTGCCCTGCCCTCACGTAGACCACAGTGCCTCTCCCACGGCCTGAGCCACGCAGTGCCCAACCTGCTCAACAACACACAGCCCTTCAGCCCTAGTATCCTCCCAACGCACGGTTCTGCTTAAATTAGCTGCAGTATTCTGTTGTCATTATTTTCAACCTAAGGAAATTTAAAGGATACATTTCCTGCTGTCCCGAGGCCTGTTTCAGTGTCTTTATTACAAGAGACCTGGTCGTGGAGGGTGACTTTCCCACAGAATAATTCATCTATTTTGCTGTCTTGTTCGCTCTCAGGAAAGGAAGTAGCTTAATTCACACTGCCTGGGAGGACGCCAGACATTCTTCTTCAGCAAACCCAACGCTGTGCGCTGGGCACGCCAGTTTAAAGGTTCCCTTTCCACATCTGAGCCCCGAGGTGAAGGAATGTCGCCATTGGCTGACTGGGTGAAGGTAAGACAGTGGGCCTGTCCCATGGTCACCTCCTAGAACACAGCTCAGTAATACGTACGAGTTAAAAAATGCCCTTTGCCATTCCAAGAATTAGACTTCAAGGATTCGCTCTTGAGGTGTTTAAAAGGATATCAAAGATTTATGCACAGAATTACTCACTGTAGTTTAATTGTTAAAAAAAGGAGGGTGCTGGTGGGTGGTGGGGTAGTTAAGAGCGCTGGACTCCCATGTAGCTGACCATGGTTCGAGTCTCGGACCTGGTGGCTTGCTTTCTTACTTTCTCTCTGTCTCTCTCTCTTTCTCTCTTATTCTGGTCAAATTAAAATAAATCAATAAATAAAGTTAAATAAAATAATTCTTAAAAAAAGATAACATGACCAACATATAGAAATAATTGATAATAGAAAAGTTAGCAAATAAACTGAATTCATTATAATATGTTTGCAGTGTTTCTAACAGTATGGGAAAAATATAGATTATATATATAGGTTAAAATCAGCATACAATTGTGTACATATATAAAGGAAACACACTAAGAAAAAAATGGAAAGGAATAGGTTAGTACGTTAACAGTGAATGTCTCTGAGTAGTGATGTTTGGGGTGACTAATATATCTAAAAATTATTTTCCTGGGGCTGGCAAGTAGCGTGGTGGTTGGAGGCGCTGGACTCCCACATTGTTAAGGGCACTGGGCTCCCACATGGCCAACCGCGGTTTGAGTCCTAGACCTAGTGACTTGCTTTCTCACTTCCCCTCTCTCTTGCTCTGTCCCTTTCTGGTCAAATTAAAATAAGTAAATTTTAAAAATTATTTTTCTAAACTTTCTAAAATTTATATGATGAGTACAGTTGACTTTGATATTTAGGTATAAATAGTTACAATTTTTTAAGAGAATTATTTTATTTAACTTTATTTATTTTAATTTGATCAGAAGGGAACAGAGTGTGAGAGAGAGAGAGGGGAAGTGAGAAAGCATGCCACCAGGTCCGGGACTTGAACTGCAGTCTGTCATGTGGGAGTCCAATGCTCGTAATCACCTGCTGGCCCCAGTTAAATATTTTAAAAATGAAAAGATAAAGATAGAGAAGCTGTCTGTTTTAGATTGTGTTAAGAATGTAGTGGATAGGGTCACCCTAGGCTTAGGTCCGTCTTCAGGTCTACGTCCCACAGTTTAACCTTCGCCGCCTGGAGCAGGTCTGGGCTGGAGCCCCTGCACGGCTGACAAGCACACACAGATGCAGAGTAGACGTTCCCATGTGTGCCGATCGCCTATGGGATGGGTTTCTCTCTCCGTAGGGAGCATTTTCTGATCACATCCTAGGTTCCCGGAGTGCTTGCATCTGGGGAAATACCCAGGATAGCAAGGAGTGAGCAGAAGAGCTGAAAAGAGAAGAGGGGTGAGGCTGATGCTTGCATTTACCAAACCCAGAAAATAGATGACGAAGACGAGCCCACACATGAGCATGGAACATTCATTATGACATTGTCCCAGTAGTAAGTTGGAAAAAAATGGAAAAATTGCCGGCCCATAAAAAGGAGAATGGAGGGACCAGCGGTTAGCGTAATGGATATGTCGCTGGACTCCTATGTAGTCGACCGTGGTTCGAGTCCCGGACCGGGTGGCTTAAACTCACGCCGAGAGGAGAATGGAGGAGAAGGGATTGCGGCATGGCCATCCCCCCTGGGGGGTGATTTCTCTCTTTCTATCTCTCTGTCTCTCTCTGTCTGTCTGGCGAGCGCACGCGCCCTATAGCAAAAACCTCTCAAAAAAAAAAAAAGAAAAGGAGAATGGATACCTAAATTACAGTATTTTGATACAATGAGATACTACGTACAAGCAATGAACTGGCATTAACAAGAATAAATCCTGAATCAAAACTGTTGGGCAAAAAAAAGCAAATAGTAGTTTGATTCCACTTGTGTTAATATTTTTTATTTATTATACTACTTCATGGTTATCTATTTTAATTGTATACAATATTTTATAGTATTATAATTTAATAATATTCTAGTTTATATTAAGTTTTTAGTATGATTCTGCTCAGATTAAGTTAAAAATAATATAAAATAGTATTGATTATTTGTGGATGTCCATGTATATGGTAATCCAGAGTGTGGTTTTCTCTGGGGACAGAAGAAGGAAAAGAGAAGTGAAATGAAGGAGTGGAATATGGAGGCTCCAATAATATCTGGGGGGGGGGTTTGTCCTAAAAAGTACACACAATGCAAATATGGAAAAGAATATTATGATCCGGGTCTTAAGCCTGGTGGTGGGTACCTGTTCTATACTCCATACTCTTCTGCATTCTTGGAATATCTCGTAATTAAAAATAAACAAAGGGAAAAAAATCAAAGCTGGTGCTCCAACTCAGGAAGCTAGGTGCATGAGACAGGCGGAGATGACTCAGGAGAGGGAGCCTTTCTGTGCAGATCTGGTTGTGGTGACAGAAGCACGAGGGACCCTGAATGGAGACCCTGCCCTGTGTGATGTCCACGCCCAACTTGGCCGACCCATTCGTGTGGTGCCTCTCTCCCTTCCTGTTTTCTGGCTGCCCCTCTTGGGTTGGCTGTCTGCCAGAAATGGAAGGTCTCGGCTGCCAGGCTAAAGCCCAGGACCACCAGGACTACTGTGTGCTTGTCCTGGGGCAGCTACAGCCTTTGTTCTCCAGGGGCTGGTGTCAGAACAACACAAGTTCACTCCCACCTCCCGCCCAGGGACACAAGCATATTTAGGACCTGGAGAACCTGATTTTATCATCCTCAGGTTCTAAGGTGCTCAGATAGTTTGTGGATGTTTGTCACTGTCCTGCTTTTATTATTATTAGAGAGAGATTTTTGCTGTAGGGCGTATGCACTTGCTGGAGAGACAGAGAGACAGAAAGCAAGAAATCACCCCTCAAGGGGGATGGCCATGCCTCAATCCCTTCTCCTCCATTTCACCTCTAAGGATTTTGGGCATGTACACACACATGCCCAGTGTGAGTTTTAAGATTCTGGGTCTGGGACTTGAACCGTGGTTTACTACATGAGAGCCCAGTGATGTTAACCATTATGCCATCTGCTAGTCCCCTGAATTTACTATTAATCTGTCTCTCATCTTTTTTATTCTTCATAAAATTGGGTCCAGTTCAATCAGTCCCAACATTCCAAGACATCCCACACTGGGCCCTCCTCCCAGTGCTCCTTCCTGGTCTTGATCAGGAGACCTGCTTTGGAATCCTAGCTCAGCCACCAAGTGGCTGGATGACTTTAGAGAACCGCGTCACCTCCCCAGACCTTGCTCTCATTCTCTGGTCAATGGGGCTTATGTACCTGACTCACCGGGTTGGTGTGACATCATGGTTGCATAAGGCCTCATTCATCATAATTCCAAACACACTGTCTGCCTGGCAGCTAGCCGACTGGGTTTGCCATGCACAAGACACAACGCATTCATTTACCTTTTCCTAGGGCTAAATTTAGCCATTAAGGTTGCAGGCTTTTCAGAATCAGATTGTTTTGATCCTCCCAACAAGTTACCTCCCCTCCTCCTACCTCCATTCCTCTCTTTTCCCAAACGCAAGTTCTTAGGTTATCTCTGGATTCCTCCTACCCTTAACCCAAGCCCCATTCTCCAGCTCTGGATAAGACCTTCCAACAATGTATTTCAAAAACCTCAAACACCAAAACGACAATAACACGATCTCCTCTCACAAACACCAGCCCCTTTACCCCCTGAGATTGTGACTCACTCCATATGGGCTGGTCCAGGCATAGTGTTTTCTTGACCTCCCCACTCGCACCCCTCTCGTCTGCCAGCACAATTTACTCTTGGTCCCCTCCCTCCTCTCAACAAAGGGAAGACATTACTAAAGCTGCATTGTCCCCACTTCTCAAACTCTCTCTTGGAAAACATTTAGTAATTTGTAGGTTCTTCACAAAGTCCTTCCCCAATTTTCACCTTGAATAACTTGTTTGGTAGGTAGGACAGAAATAATCCCTAGGCTGTCCCAAAGGGCAAGTTGGGTTTTCCTCTCAGGGCTGATTCATATGTTTTCTAAAAAAAAATGTTTGTCCACGAGTAAGGTGTGTGTGTGTGTGTGTGTGTGTGTGTGTGTGTGTGAGAGAGAGAGAGAGAGAGAGAGAGAGAGAGAGAGAATGAGACAAACAGCACCCCAACAAATTCTGATACCACCTCAGCCTTCAGCCAGCCCCAGAGCATGGGCATGAGAGTGCCCTGTGTATGATAGGTCTCTGGATTTGTACAGGAAACCTTCCTGTGTGAGACTGCCTCACAGAGGTTGCATTTTACTCTGCACCGCCCTCTGGACCCCCAATATGCTCTTCTGTTCTGCTTGCCTTGAGATCCAATTACTATTCTGCCTACAGGGCTCACTTCTCCTTTGCAGGAGATCGAAAATGAAAAGCTCAAATCAAACCCAACCGCATAGAGCTATCGTCTTAGACTGATATTCAAGAGATGCTACCTGCTTCTCTTCTCCTAATACATGGATGCTCAGGTGTGCTTTGCAACAGCCCCTAGTGTTTGACCTTCACAGGCATTTGGGCTCGAGGGGCCCTTTGGAGTCTCCTACCTAGCCTGTGTCCTTCCCTCTGTGGATCCCCCGGCTCAGTGGATCCCCCGGCTGTGCATGTCGCAGCAAGCCTGCGAGGTGCTGGTTCTCTCCCGGGTTGCCCCTTGCAGCTCCAGGTGCAGGCCCAGGCTAAGGGAGAGTACGAAACCCAGGGAAGGGCACTGACACACTCACGGTCCCACAGCTGTGGCCACTGCAACTGAAAATGTTGTGGTTGATGGGCCATGCTAGGGATTCTTGGCCTCAGTTCCTACTTGCCCAGGGGTCTGGGTTAGGATGTTGGGTCTGGAGCCACATGCTTAGGAAGAGTCTTCAAAAAGTTCAAAGAAAGCATGTATTATGGAAAAACTATGTGTGGATTTTAAAATTCTTTTGCACAAAAATAAGTACATATATATTTTTTAAATTTTATTAATGGGGCTGGCAGGTGGCACAGTGGTTAAGGGCACTGGACTCCTACATGGCTGACCATGGTTTGAGTCCCAGACCTGGCAGCTTGTTCTCTCATTTTCCCTCTCTCTCTCTATCTTGCTCGCTTGCTCTTGTCCCTCTGGGGTCAAATTAAAGTTCGAAAACTTTACTTATTTATTATTTTATTTTTCAATCTGATCAGAGAGTGACAAGAAGAGAGAAAGATAGAGAGAGGGAAAGCGAGAAAACCAGCCGCCAGGTCCAGGCCTTGAATCATGGTTGGCCATGTGGGAGTCCAGTACCTCATGCACCACACCACCTGTTGGCCCCAATAAATACATATTTTAATTCCATTTTTCCGTGAACTTTTTTGAAGTCCCTTATATCTCAGCAGCATTTAACTTCCCAGAAGCAGAAAAGCAAAAGTCTTATTAAATGAGTTGGTGACACCCTAGAAGTTCCATTTGCCTTTGGGTAAGCACTGGTTGTAGGAGATAAGGCCAAGACTCATCTGTACTTGAATACTCATCCTTGGACAGGGACAGAGGAGTAGAGGAGTCAGAGACAGAAAGGTACCAAGGAGGGTGGCTGAAATTTGGGGAAATACCAACAAACGGATTTTAACTGATTTCTCGGTATTCGGCTAAGATCTTGATGGGTGGGCGCATTTCATTCTTTACTTCCCTACTCCTGCAAAACAACTTTTTGTACAGAATGTTTTTGTGTCTGATGCCTTTTGAGCCTCACAGCACCCATGGTTGAGATTGTCATTCCTGTACTATAGACAAGGGCGCTGACGGGCAGAGGGGGCTAGGGTCTGCTCAGGGTGGTGAGCTGAGTTGCTGGGGAAGCTAGGACTCGCTGTGGCTCCTTCCTCTACAGCATTCTGCCTCGAGTCTTCAGCACCGGCCCATTAGACTTCCAGGGTTTCGCTCCACCATTGCACAACAGCCCAGTCAGTTTCCAGAGCAAAGATTTCCCTGCTGGTAAGACTTAGGCAGTCCCCGTCACAGCCTGACTCACCAAAGGGCGCTATCACAGAGCATGTTGTGACCCAGCCACTATGGTGCAGTGGGAACACAGTGCTCTGGAAGGCCGGAAGCCATCTGGCAACCACAGGTTTGCATCTCTGGGATGGCCTGAACACATGCTGGGCAGGAGAGGGTGCCCAGGATCCTGAGGACCCTGTGGCGCGTGCTCCTCTCTCTCTCTCTTTCTCATGTGCACACATGCGTTCTCTATTACGGAAAATAAAAACCCAAAATGAAACCAGACTGGGGGGGCCAGGCAGTGGTGCAGTGGTTATACAACTGAACCCACACAGGAAAGGTGCTGGGTTCATGTCCCAGGACCTCCCTAAGCTTGCTGGGCACACACACCCACGGCCAACTGAGACGAGAGTGGGTCACAGCATGAAGGCCTTGTTAGGGTGCCTGCATATGTGCGTGTGTGTCTCCCCCCTTTACTTTCTATTACGGGAGAAATAAATAAACTTTTAAAAAAAAGTTGGTGAGAGATTTTGTCTCGGGCACTGACTCGACTTCCAGTTTCCATCCCCTGTCCTTCTGCCTTATATCCCTATATCGCTACCTTTGTGCTGTATCGCTAGAGGAAAAAGCACTGACCAATTATTCATTTACCCACACAGTTACAGAGCAACTCCCATGTGGAGACACTTGGGAAGAAAGAGAAGATCCTACGTGATTCCTGCAGGAATGGCAACTATGTGGCTCCAGTACAATTGCTCTTCTTTTCCAGACCGAGGGCAGACATCATTAATTTATCAGGACTTTTCTTCCCTTTCAGCCTGATCACACTCTCTCAAGACTCCGACCTAGGCATCTGTTAACATTCATAGAATTGGCACTCAAGTTAATGAAGGCTAGCATTCACTCAGCACTGCGTGCCGGGCACGTGCTGCATTCACTATCACGTTACTTTTGCATAATTTCATGAAGCAGGTGCTGCCATTATTCTCATTCATAGATCAGAAAAACAGGCCTAGAGAAGTTAAATATCTTGCTCCCTCCAAATGGATCCAGGGTTCTAACCCAGGCAGTGCAACTCTGGAGATACATCCTTATTCTCAATTCTTTACTGCTTTCTCCTCCCTGACCTAGCATTGCCTGCTAAGCCCAGAGGTGAGGGTAAGTTCAGCTCCTTGATGTTCCACAGGCGATGGTCACAGCCTCGTATCGTGGAAGGAAACAGATGCGCTGTGATATCTCCAAGGCGACAGCTCCAATGGCAGGAAGAAATGGGAATAGTGAATTCCCAGCCCAGGTGCCCTCGGGACTTTGGAGTTTTATAAATGCCTCATCTCATTCCTCAAAGCCTAACATGGCTTAATTCTGCAAATATCCTCGGGACCTGGGGCTGAAGAGCATTACAAATGATAGATCAGATCTGGCTAAAACATGCCTCCGACTTGGTAAAGCCAGTGAGGAACAAGCAACTGGTATTCAATGATTATCTCACGGGAATTCCTGCACAATCTGGCCAGTCAGCCTGGGCCCTTCATGTTCCTGGGACTCTCTAAATGAATAGTTATGATGGTAAATGGGAAAAAGAAAAGCTTGTAGTTCTGTGTGTGTGTGTGTGTGTGTGTGTATTATAGTCTGTCAAGCTTCATTAGGAGAAAAAAATTGATTATGCTTTAAATCTTACATGTTTGCTGTTTTTAAACAGACATCAAACTGGCTTAATAACTAAAAATGAATTAAAATATAAAAAAAACCCACAAGTAAAATGTCTTTTTCATCCCTCTGTCTTAAAAACATTTAAAAGGCCAACCTAATTAGCCACATTGTTTTCTTTTGACGATGGGCAGATGGCTTTCTTTCTAATATTCTAGATAAAGATTAAGTATCAAGTAGATTGGCAGGTAGACTGGGATAAATGTCTCTACTGTCTGCATTCCAGGGACAGAGATCAAGAATACCCACAAGTAATTTATTAAATGTGCTGGCCTATGACCCCTCTCCCCCAAATGCGTGTCCTTCTGAACACTGTGAATATGCCCTTATTTGGAAACAGGGTGTCTTCAGTATATTTGAATTAAGATGAGATTCTATTGAATTAGAGTAGACCCTAAATCCAATAATTGTTCTCCTTCTAAAAAGGGAAAGAGGGCTAGCCATGTGGCACGGAGGTAAAGGCGGCTAGATCTCACATGGCCAACTGCGTGGGTTGAATTCTGGATCTGACAGCTTGAAAAACACACTGGGTGTAGGGAACCAGCAGTTAGCGTAATGGCTATGTCGCTGGACTCCCACGTAGTCGACCGCGGTTCGCGTCTCGGACCCGGTGGCTTACAACTCATGCCGGGCGCGTGTGCGTGTGTGCCCAAGATCCTGAGAGGAGAATGGAGGAGAAGGGATTGTAATGTAGCTATCCCTTCTAGGGAGTGCTTTCTCATTTTTTCTCTCTCCATGAGCACACATACTCTATAGTCAATTAGAAGAAGAAAGAGAAGAAGGGAAAGAAGCAGCAGCAGAAGAGAAAGACACAGAGACCATGAGACACAGGGAAGAAGGTCATTTGAAACAGAGACAGAATCTGGGTGATGTTGCTACAAGCCAAGGAGTGACAGGGGTTGCTGACAACTCCCAGAAGCTAGGAGGCCTATGAGGGAGTATGGGCTTGCTGACCTCCAGAACTATGAGAGTAGATTCCTGTGTGTGTGTATGTGTGTGTGTGTGTATGTGTGTGTGTGTGTTTTGTTTGTTTGTTTTGCTAGAGGATGTGCGAGCTCACCAGAAAAGCACAGAACAGTGAGAATCACACTGCAGAAGAGATGACTACACCACAATCCCTTTTCCTCCATTCTCTTCTCAGGATTTTGGGCAGGCACACATGTGTGTGTGTGCACACACATACAGACATGCACACACACACACACACACACACACACGCCCAGCATGATTTTCAGGCTACTGGGTCAGGGACTTAAAATGTGTAGTCAGCCATGTGGGATCCAGCACCTTCATTCACCTCCATGCCACCTGCTGGCTCAAGATTTCTGTTATTTTTAAGCCATCAACTGTAGCACTTTGTAACCACAGGATTTTTTAAAATATAAAGTCTTTTGGGACCGGCAGTTAGCGTAATGGCTATGTCGCTGGACTCCCACGTAGTCGACTGCGGTTCGAGTCTCGGACCTGGTGGCTTAAACTCACGCCAGGCGCGTGTGCGTGCGTGCCTAAGATCCCGAGAGGAGAATGGAGGAGAAGGGATTGCGGCGTCGCCATCCCCCCTGGGGGGTGATTTCTCGCTTTCTATCTCTCTGTTTCTCTCTGTCTGTCTGGAGAGCGCACGCGCCCTATAGCAAAAACCTCTCCAAAAAAAAAAAAAAAAAAAAAAAAAAATATATATATATATATATATATATATATATATATAAAGTCTTTTTTAAAAAGAACTATTTATTTAATTTATTCATTTATTTCAATTTGACCCGAGAGACACGATGGAGAAAGAGGGAAAGTGAGAAAGCAAGCCACCAGATCTAGGACTCAAACCGTGGTCGGTCATGTGGGAATGTCCAGCGCCTTAGCCACCATGCCACCTGCTGGTCCCTTACTACAGGGAATTAATACTTAAGGGAATTCAGGATGAAATTCATGCTAACTCATTCCAAACCTTCTTTCTCAGAGTAGCTTAAAGTGAGGGCTTGATGTGATGTAGGTAAATGTTTGTTCTCCAAATAGTTTTACATTTTATCAAATGCCAAGAAATAGGGACTCAGAGTGTGGTACTTTCTGGAAGTCAAGAATAGGCAACATCTGTGAAGCCTTTTCTCTTGTTATCTGATTATCATATTAACTGATAACATGACACTGGAATCACTTTTATTTGGGAAAAATGGCTGATCTTAGAGATTTTAGCAGGTGTGGACAAGCATTTATCAAGCAGGCAAGGGAGACACCTGCCTGCTCCCACTTAGGGAACAGAGTGTGACATGTTGTGGAACCTGGGCACAGTGGAAACACTTGAGGAGCTTTAAAGAGTGCTGATACTTGGGTCCCACCCCAGAGACTCTAATATAACCAGTATTTGGAGATCTTACTGCAGAATTTAATTGTACCCTGTATGTCAATTTTATATATTTTAATATTTTAGCTAATTTTTCTTAGTTTACTTGGTCACTTGAATGTTTCACCTCAGTGGTCTGGAATCTTCAGGGATTCTATGAGTGTTCCTCAGTCTTGACTCTACATTAGAATCACCTGGGGGAGCCTTTCAGCATCCCGATACTAGGCAGCATTCCACACTACAGGTTTTCCTTGACTTCCAATGGGTTACACCCCACTAAACCCATCATAAGTTGAAAATATTGTAAGGAGAAGATGCATTTAATACACCTAACCTACCAAATATCATATCTTAGTCTAACCTAGCTTAAATATATCCAGACTTGGGGTGGACAGTGGTGCAGCAGTACAATGTGATACTCTGAGAGACTGACATGCATGAGAAGGTTCTAGGTTCATGTCCAGAGACCTCCTTGAGTACTCTGGGCATGTATGGGACTCAGTGAGGCTGAGAGTGGATCATGGCATTGGGACCCTATTGGAGATACCATCTCTCAGTCTCTCTCTTCTCTCTCTTTCTCTGTCTCGATTGCTCGTGGAAAGAAATGAATAAACTTTTTAAAATGTGCTCAGAATACTTCCATTAATCTACACTTGGGCAAAATCTTCTAACAGAAATGGATATTCAGAGTGTATTTCTACTGAAGAGGTATCACTTTTGCAACGTCATAAGTCAGGGGCTGCCTGTATTTAAATAATGCAACAGCTATTTTGAAAGAACGGTCCCAACAAGTGCAGTTTGGAATCAATGGGCCGAGTTTGAATAGTTGTGCTCATTGGAGCCCTCTACATGATACCTGGCACAGAGCAAGCTTCAAGAAACATTGGTTAGGGACCAGCAGTTAGCGTAATGGCTATGTCGCTGGACTCCCACGTAGTCGACCGTGGTTCGAGTCCCGGACCCGGTGGCTTAAACTCACGCTGGGCGCGTGTGCGTGCGTGCCCAAGATCCCAAGAGGAGAATGGAGGAGAAGGGATTGCGTCGTGGCCATCCCCCCTGGGGGGTGATTTCCTGCTTTCTGTCTCTCTGTCTCTCTCTGTCTGTCTGGCGAACGCACACGCCCTATAGCAAAAACCTCTCCAAAAAAAAAAAAAAAAAAAGAAACATTGGTTAATGTCATCTCTTTAAGAGATGAGGGACTAGCCCCATGGCCTAGAGGTTAAGAGAGCTGGATCCCACATGGATGGTTGTGCAGTTCAAATCCTAGCCCTGGACTTCAAAAGCACACCAGGTACATGCACGTTTGTGCCCCAAATCCCAATAAAGTGGGAAAATAGAGCTGAAGGGTTGTGGTTTAACCATGCCCCATTAGGGGATGCTTTTTCCCTCTCTCTTTCTCTCTGTCTCTCTCTGGGAAGCATACATGCCTTCTGGCAAATTAAAAAAAGAAAGAAAAAGAAAGCAATGGTTCAAATATTTCTTCACAATCTCTGCTTTTCTCCAACAAATTTAGATCATCCAAATTATCCTCCAAAGCCTTCTTAATTCCCAAGAAGGCAAAGCCCATTCTTTGAAATTAAATAGTTAATTACCATTTACTGAGTCGCTGTATTTGTTTTGGATGGGTTAAACTGGCGATTTCAGAGAGTTGGGTGCTGTTATGTACTGTGTGAGCACTCTATAAACAGTGAGTAATCCATTTATATAGTGTGCTTATGCCCATTTTAAGGGATTTTAAAGTTTCATGGTTTAATTAATCGTATGAGGCTATTGTTAGGTAACTGCTTGCATGACAATATTGTTGATCATCTTTGTGATTTACTTGCTGCCAAGTTCTTAATCAGTAGCAAAATCTCCGATTATCCTATTGTTATAAGAAAATATAATCCTCTTATAATATGGTTTGTAGGAATGCACTTTGGTAAGAAAGTGAGAATTGCCAACTCACACATGAGCTATTAGGTGCTAAGTACACACAGAGTAAGGATGGATGAGTGTGGGGGAAATGCACAGTGAAGGAAGTAGGTACATTTAGATTCCATTCCTATTTTTCTTTCTTTTTTCTTTTTTTCCCTTTAGGTTTCTGCCGTAGGACATGTGCACTCACTAGAGAGAGACAGACAGACAGACAGACAAAGAGAAAGAGAATGTGAGAAGTCAACCTCTAGACGAGTTGGCCACACCACAATCCTTTCTCCTCTATTTCTCTCTCGGGGTTTTGGGCACACACATACATGTTTCCAGCATGATTTTCAAGTCTCTGTGTCTGACTCTAACCACAGTCGATAATGTGAAAGTCCAGTGTCTTAACCACCAGACCATCTGCCAGTCCTCTGGAACCCAATTTTCATGATGCAGCATCATGGCTATTGTTTTTTTTTTTCACACATTTTTTGGTTTTGAGTATGTTTGTTTGATTCTACAAACGCTTGGTAAGGTCTGGGCAAGGGGAGCCAATGAGGTTTAAAGGTATTTTACCAAAGCTGGCGGATCAACGTGTAGGAACTGCTTGGGTTACCGGGTTGAAAACGGATCTAAGGCCAAATCCACGATTAGAGGGGAAGAGTACCAAGATTGATTTGCAATGTCTTAGGGCACGTGGGACGAGGAAACAGGAATATGAATGCTAAGCATTTGCTGTGATCTTCGTGGCTCCTTTTCTTGAAAGACAAGAACTCTTGGTCAGCCAGCGGGCCTTGGACTGGTCATGGGAAGTGCCACCTCCTTCCCAAGTAACCACAGGCTCGTACAGACTGTGGTGCAAGGTCAGGTGACCCTTCACTGAAAGCCTCAATCAGAGGTTCCCTGATGGGCTGGAGTATTTAGTTTGAGTCCTGTGAAGGTCTTCACAGTACATTCCAGCAAAGGCTGGACAATCACTCTTTACTACTACTCACTCTATTTTTATTTGTGCATAATAAAATTTTTTGCTGTTTGTGAAGTGTGTATTAAAAAAAAAAAAAAAAAAAGGACATGGCACAAGAAGCCATGGTCTGCTTTGGAGAACAGTGGGCAATATTCACCCTTCATGTTCAGGCTTGTGCTCAACAGTTCTTAGAAAGAGCTGCACACGAAGGACCAGCAGTTGGTGTAATGGCTATGTTGTTGGACTCCCATGTAGCTGACCGCAGTTCACATCCTGGACCCAGTGGCTTAAACTCACGCCGGGCACGTGTGCGTGCGTCCCCAAGATCCCGAGAGGAGAATGGAGGAGAAGGGATTATGGCGTGACCGTCTCCCCTGGGAAGTGATTTCTCGCTTTCTGTCTCTCTGTCTCTCTCTGTCTTTCTGGTGAGCATATGCGCCCTATAGCAAAAAATTCTCCAACAAAATAAAAGAAAAAAAAAAAAGAAAGCTGCACATGACACTACTGCCCCATCCGCTCTCGGGCCCCGTCACTCAGCAGCATGACCCAAGGTCAGGGCCAGCCCATGCCACACCTTCACGGGAATTTGAACAAAGCACCTGCTCTGTGCAGTTCCAGCTCCACAGGCACATACATGGGTTGGGGGCCAACCCTGGGCTGTTTTTCGGGTCTCACTTACCCCTCAGCGTAGGCCCTAGTGCATGACGGAGTCAGTACCACTACATGTGGCCACCCAGGCTTCATGGAGTGAAATCCCTGATCAATGGCCATAACCCAGAAATAAATTACAAAATGTCTTCAAGGATCTCTGGGAATAAATGCAAATATTATCATAACCCGTCAAATTCATAAGTACCAACGATCAGATTTCGGAATTAGGTTTTTAGGGATCCCAAGACATCATGAGATGGAGTGAGTGAACATGTATTTGTATGTCATGAGCAGAGCTGTTCCCTGTGTGGTCTAGTGGCCCAGAGTCCCTGTGGAAACAGAAGTAAATGTTTGCTGAGCTGAACAGGCTAGTGGGTGATTCAGAGGGTTTGAAGGGAATCTCATCAACCTCTGTTTATGCAGGATGCTAAGGCCTGGAAAAGGGATATAGAATGAATTAGGTTTGGATCAGCTACTATTTTAATTAAAAAGTAATAGAGAAGCAGGACATCTGGAGAGTGTGGCAATTACTCTGAAATGAAGCTTCAGTTTGCACAGGCACGTTTTGAATGAGGGAGTTTTGGAGTCAGATGTCTGTGGAATGGCTCTGGTGGTTTGGAGCCTTAGGCTATAGGGTGTGTGTGTTTGCCAGAGAGAAGTGAGAAAGTACCCCTCAGGTGGGATGGCCACACTGCAATCCCTACTCTTCCATTCTCCTCTTGGGACTTTGAGAAAATGCACACACACGCAGCATGTTTTTCAAGCCTCCAGGTTCAGGACTCAGGCTGTGAGGTTGGCCATGTGGGATCCAGTGCCTTAATCACCACACCACTTGCTGGACTGGGATTGAGCTTTTTAAAAATATATGTGTGTGTGTGTGTGTGTGCACGCGCATGTGTATGCTACGCACATGCATTTAAGTTGGGTGACTGAGGCAAAGAATAAGCCCACATTAATCCCCACTCGAGCTAACGCTCCTTCTCCTCTCCCTTCCTTATCCTTATCCCAGATGGCACACCATCTCTCAGTCCTCCACGTAAGATTCCAAAGGAACACTGGATGTCCCCCTCGGCCTCACTGCTACTCACACTGTCCACTTTGCTTCTGGAATGTTTCCTGAATCCTTCCTCCCAGTCCCTATTCCCACTTCCCTAGTTCCAACCTCATTATGCTCACCTGCATCACTGAAGCTAATGGCTGCTACCCAACTTTCCCGGCACTGATCTAGTGGATTGATATTTATGCCACAACCACTAGGAGATCTTCCCCAATGGCACAGCTGACCCTAGCACTCCCATTCATTCCCGTGTGCCAGCCGCTGCTCTGTACCTTGACCATATAGCAGTGCCCAAAATAGTCAAGACTCCTGCCCTCGCGGAGTTCACCTCCTAGCAGATGGAGGGAAGACAGACAGTAAGCAAGGTAGGTAAAATATGTAAGAATGATGATGGGTACTATGGAGACACACGAAGCAAGGAAGGGGTTTAGGGAGTTCTGTGGGGGAGTAGTCGCAATTTCAAACAGGGTGGTCAGAGAGTATTGATGAGAATGGACACTTGACCGAAGTCCTTCAGGAGCTGTGGGAGTAACTTTTGATGATTTTTTTTAGTTGCCAAAGGCATGTGTTCTTACCAAATAAAGAGGAAGGAGCCAACACCTTCAAGTGGGTCATGGTCACTCCTTTTCTATTTCTCTATCTTCTCATGATTTGGGGCATGTACACATGTATGTTTGGCGTAATTTTCAATCTACTAGTGCTGGGATTTGAATGTTGGTTGGCCATGTGAGATCTGGCTCCCTTAACCACTAGGCTACACAGCTAGACCAACCTTGCTGATTTCTGAGGGAAGAGTATTTTCCCCAAGTGCAAAGGCCCTGAGGCCAGAGTGTGTCTGGTCTGCTTAAGGCAGAGCAAGAGGATTGGTGGGAGGGACTAAAAGCCGAGGTACGAGTGGCAGAGGGCCAGGACATGGAGGGTCTTGGAGGTCAGTTTAAGTCCTGAGTGAGATGGGACATCTATTGGGAGATTTTGAGAGCTCAGTGGCCTCTATTGTTTTATAATGAGGTCACTCTGGCTCCTGCATTGGGAGTAAGGGGAAGGATGCAAGCTGGGAGACCTCTTGGGGCCACTAGAGGGACCCAGTGAGAGGATGGTAGATTGCAGAGGGGTGACGAGATGGTGGGATGGTAAGTTAAAGGTGAATCTCACAGGACTTGTTAACAGATGGCCATTTTGGCCTGAGGAGCTGGAAGAAGGAAGTTGCTGCTCCTGAGAGGAGGCTGACTGGAAAGAGCAGGTTTTAGGGCAACTCATGAGTTCAATTTTGGGCATGTTAAGTTCAAGATGCCTATTAGATACCCAAGTGGTCATGTCAAGTGGACAGTTGGATTTATTTCTGGAAATCAGGGGAGAAATTTGGGTCAGATACATAAGCATGGGAGTCAACAGCTTATAGATGGAATTTAAAAGCATGAAGCTGAATGAAATAGCCAAGATAATGAATGTGGATAGTTAAGAGGACCACGGGCAGCTTTGGGAAAACTCCAAGATGGTGATATCCAGAGTTGAGGAGGGACAAGTCAAGACTGAGAAAGAGTAGGGTGTAAGGTATGGGAGGACAGCCAGGAGAGAGCCTGGTAACCAAGTGAAAAAATGGCTTCAAGGAAGAGGAAGTCATTGACTAGGTCAAATGCTGCTGCTGGTTCAACTAAGGTGAAGACTGGAGAACTGGCCGTGGGTTGAGGAATGCAGAGTTATTGTTTGATGGAGTGCTGAGGGGAAAACTCAGCTGAAGTGCATTTGGAGGATGGGAGAGTGGAAACTGGAAGCTGCAAGAATTAACAGTGTTTAGAGGAGTTTCCCATATGGACAGAGACATGAAGTGGTAGCTGGAGGGGGAAATGAGGTCAAGAGATTTTGGTCCTTTTTTTTTTTTTTTTTTTTTAAGGATTGGGAAAATAATTGCGTGCTTGTGTGCTGGCAGAAAGGTCCAGTAGAGAGAGAAAAAGTTGATGCAGGAAAGAGAAGAAACATGGCAAGAGCCAAGTTCTTGAGTAGGTGCAAGGGGTGGGACAGAGTGGAGGCATGGAGGATCTGGCCTTTGTGAGTGGAGGACAGTTCACCTGTAAGACTGGGAGAGAAAAATAAGTAGGGTGATGTGATGGGAGGTGATTTGGAAGGTCTCAGCTGCTTAAAGACCCTGAAATAGCTCCCTACACTGTAGAGTCCACTCACCTTAGCCTGGATACAAGGACTTAAAACATAAACACCCTGGCCCGGGGTTATCACTCCCTGCTCTTCAGCTCTTGGCCCTTCTCAATCCCTGAAGCCCTTCTTCTCCTGAGTCTACAGTTACACATGGGGTTCTCTCTGCCTAGACTGCTCTTGCTCTCCTTATCTACGTATTCTTTTTTTTTTTTTTCTTTTTTTCTTTTTTTTTTTTTTTTGGAGAGATTTTCGCTATAGGGCGCGTGCGCTCGCCAGACAGACAGAGAGACATAGAGACAGAAAGCGAGAAATCACCCCCCAGGGGGGATGGTCACGCCGCAATCCCTTCTCCTCCATTCTCCTCTCGGGATCTTGGGCACGCACGCACACGCACCCGGCGTGAGTTTTAAGCCACCGGGTCCAGGACGCGAACCGCGGTCGACTACGTGGGAGTCCAGCGACATAGCCATTACGCTAACTGCTGGTTCCCTCCTTATCTACGTATTCTTTAAGATCAGTGCAAACCGCACCTCCTTTGTCCCTCTGTGACCCCCAAATCTGCATCAGAGCTCTTTGTCACTGGGATATGTATTCTCTCCTCTTCCTCAAAGCTTGACCTCCAGGAGGGCAGGTGTTTTGCCTTCTTATTTGCCTCTGTATTCGCAATGGTAGTCACAGAGGACACCGTCCTTTCTGTCCCAGGAACGAGCACACGCCCTTGCAATGTGGACACCAAAGGCTGTTGTGTAGTGAGTCTCTGCACCGTGCCAGGCATACAGTGTCATTGTTTCATGTGTCATGTGTTATTCTATGTGCTAGCTCTAGCCTGACAACAACCTTTCAGACAGATAATATAAAATCTATTTATACAACTGGAAAATGAGTTCTGAGGGGATGAATAGCTTGCTCAGGTTTTCTAGTTTCCACAAAAGTGGCCATGCTGGGGTCTATACTCTGCCTATGGCTACTCGAGGGTTGGAGGTGAGAACGCCTGCCTATAAAGCCATTGCTGCTTAGGCAACAGGTAGACTCTTTCTTTTAGGCCATAGGGCTCCTCCCAAGAATAGAGAATCCAGTTTTCCCCGTGACTGAAAAGATAGTCCAACACAGCAAGCACTTTCTTTACCTCAGGTTTCTCTACAAGGACTGACAAGGAGGAAAGTGACGGCTTACAGCCATTGTGATGATAAGGATTCTGTTCTATTCTGAAGTTAAGGGACAAGTCACACTCTCCCCAGAAGCCTCTAGGGTGGTGAGGGTGACATTTAGGAACTGATTGCACCCATCTCAGAGGAGATAGGACATGGACTTCATTATTTTGAGACTGTATAGATACCCACCTCCCTGCCTCTGTCCCAGATCCTGCATGAGACCTCAGAAAAGTTAATAAAAAGATAAACGACAGTCACTGACATGCATCAGGTGGTTCTCTTTCCCAGGTCGCTGATTGCTCTTATGCGAATTATCTCAATTCTCCCAACATTTTGAGATAGGTACTGTCACTGTCCTCATTTTACAGATGAATCGATGGGTGCTTAAAAAGAGGAAACCAGGGGGGCCAGCAGTTAGTGTAATGGCTATGTCGCTGGACTCCCATGTAGTCAACCGCGGTTCAAGTCCCAGACCTGGTGGCTTAAAACTCACACTGGGTGCGTGTGTGTGCGTGCCCAAGATACCAAGAGAAGAATGGAGGAGAAGGGATTGCGATGTGGCCATCCTCCCTGGGGGGTGATTTCTCGCTTTCTGTCTCTCTGTCTCTGTCTTTCTGGCAAGCACATGTACCCTATAGCAAAAACCTCTCAAAAAAAAAAAAAAAAAAAAAAAGAAAGAAAAGAAAAGAAAAAAGAAAAGGAAACCATGTGCCCAGGGCACATGGTAGATGAGTGAGCTGGGCTGGTAGGGCCTGCACTGTGCTATTCTCTTTCCTTGTTGACTGTCTTGCCGCACAGGGCTATGCACTTGGTGGGCGCACAGAAAACGCTTGGTCACTGGTAGAGTGTTAAGGGTTTCTCTCTTCCAGGTCACAGGTGGATGCTCAGTGCATCGCCTAGTGGTCCATCTCTGTGAGGCCGTAAGTTCTGTTACTTCCGCCTCTCTGCACTTTATATGAATTAAGGAACCACTGCTATTCAGGCAGGGTTAGCTGACTCTAAGCCCACACAGCTAACTGGCTTACCTGAATCCACTGAAAGGGAAAGGCGAACAGCACCTAGAAGTCTGCTAGCTTATCTCTTTCCCCAGCTAGCCTCATGGGAGCTACCCTACTGCACTCTTGTCTGTGGAGAGAGAGAGAAAGAGAAAGAGGATGGGGGGAGAGAGGAATGGGGAAGGAGGGAGAGAGAAAGAGGGGCTGAAGCATCCTGGGCTTTGGGTTTCAAGGTGGGCAATTATGGCCAATAACTTCCAGCCTTTCAAAATTCTCTCTGATTCTTGAAAAAATCTGAAATGAAATGGTAGAGCTATGGAAAAGAATCACAGTCTCCAAACATGTTGAAAGTAAGTCTGGGAACGAACTCTTGATTTATTTTTTAATTGTTTTGTGCTTCTTTTTCTTTTGAAAGTCTCACTTTACCACAAAGGACCTTCTCAGCAGTCAAACTGGCCAAGAAGCCCTGAGAGCAGCAGAGCCAGCACAGTGGTGGCATGGCCGGGGCTGTGGTGGTAACAAACGGCACCACTCGGGCCACAGTGCTTAACTGCATGTAGCTTCGCTCACTGTGAAAGCCACGTGGAGAGCCTCAAGGACTACGTGGACGCGAGTGACGCAGCTGGTGGGGGCTCAGGCGTGTTGAGTGGAGAGCAGGTGTTGCAGTGACATGGATTTGTCATCACCTCCGTAGTGATAACCTGCAGAAATTTTGCAACAGAGATCTCCACAATTTTTGGAAAAGAAACCATTTTCAGTTTTCCCAAGGGTACAATGGGGAGGTGAGGAATTTTAGTCACTCTTCTGATTAAAATTTCAGGGGCTACCACTTTCATGATAATGACCAAATTTCTTCTTCTTCTTCTTCTTCTTCTTCTTCTTCTTCTTCTTCTTCTTCTTCTTCTTCTTCTTCTTCTTCTTCTTCTTCTTCTTCCTCTTCTTCTTCTTCTTCCTCCTCCTCCTCCTCCTCCTCCTCCTCCTCTTCTTCTTTTTTTAAGAAGTTTTTGTCTTAGGGAGTGTATGCTTGCCAGAGAGAGAGAGAGAGAAAGAGAGAGACAGTGAGAGGGGAAAATGAGAAATCACTCCCCAAGGGAGATGGCTACACTGCAATCCCTTCTCCTCCATTCTCCTTCTTGGATCTTGAGCACACACGTGCATGCACCCAGCATGATTTTGAAGCCACCTGGTCTGGGACTTGAACTGCAGTCAACCATGTCTAGAGATATAACTGCTACAGCATCTGCTAGTCCCATACCCAAATTTCTTTAACCTGTCAACAGTATGGAAGAGAACACTACTTTGGGGCATATTTTCATTTCGTTTTGTGTTCAGGCTTTGTATATGAGTTACTTGGAGCAAATTAGTTAAGTTAGAAATGCTTTCATGAGCACAGTTAGCTAGAACTGAAAATCATCTAGCGGATTCTTTTACGTGGCAGATGCTGTGTTCACATCTTGCTTTCAAGGGGTTCATTGTCTAGGACTGGGCCAGGGGGCTCTGCTTTCATCCTTAAGCTTATTTGATGTGCAGAAATGCAAAGAAGAGGTCTTTGAGTATTGACTGGGGGTGGGGGGGAATTCACTAGAAGAGCTCATCACCCAGCATGCCTTGCTCTGCAGCTCGCTGACCCCTCCTACAAGGCCCACAGCAAAGAGAGCTTTCCATCAGGAAGACTGCTGTGAATGTCAGGCCCTCCGACCGGGAATCCCTCAGAAGTCCCCGACCCTGACTGTCATCCCCAAGAACCTGGATTTCCTGGCTGTCTGCCAGGCTTCTTGGAGGTTAGTTTCAACAACAGTGGACACACATACAATTAATTCTCAACAAGACACTGCTTCTCAGGCACAAAACATGATGTACGGGAAAGTGCAAATTTCAAGAGCCTCTGACTGGTGGAGAGAAAATACCTTGTTCAGAGAGTGACTGGAATCAGATTGCTATCAGAGCCTCCTGAGTTACTCTATTTTTCTCTCTGTTCCATTTAAGAGATGTTTAGAAATAAAGTGCGAATATGAGACACAAGCTCCTCCTGTGGAAACAAAGTGGGGCAATTGGTACTTTGCATTCTGCACAAAAAAGCCTAGATGTTCTAATTCTAGAGATCTAAGAATGAAAGTCTGAAGGGATGAAAGTGAAGTGGGAAAGAAATATATCCTGAGATAAAAGGGAGATCCCCAAAGTGAATGTGCCCAAGATGTCCTTTTTATTCTTCAATTGAACATCAGCTATTGTTCATGATTTATTTAAAAGCCTTGCCTATGCTGAATTGTTAACCCATAGATTCTGCATCGTGCCTTTGGGACACCCTGTGGAAGGCTGTGCCCACTTTCTGACTGTCTTGAGAGGGAATGGGAAGTTTCAGTCTCTGGTTGAGGTCATGGAACCAAGAATTAAACTGCAGATGACGAAGTATCACCTTGGCTGTGGTTCTGAAAGTCACTTTCCAGTACAAATATTCCAACAAGAGAATTGGTTTTTTTTCGGGGATATTTATTCTTACTTCCAGTTCTGCCATTTCACAGCTGTTTCTGAGAGGAGTCCCAGTTCAGTACATGCAGCAATAGAAAACTACGGACCGAGCTGGGGGGACCCTGAGAGACCAAACAGCCCAACCTATGCAGTATCTATCTGGGGACTCCTAGTCCCAAGAGAGGAAGGGATTTGCCTGAAGTCACAGCACTGGTTAGAAGGGAGCGGGTCTGAGATCAGATCTCTGGACACTCATTCTTGCTCTTTTCCCTAGGCTACAGGGCTTCCTAACCCCTGTGTTCCCTTACTCAACAGCTATTTATTGCTACGCTCCTGCTCAAAGCAAGGAGTGTTGGGCAGATTGTGTGCAGTGCTGCCCCAAACAGAGGTTGTCCCTACCTTGCCAAAATTACAACCCAACAGGAGACATAGACATTAAATGAAGAATCACACAAATAAAAACATGCATTCAAGGTGTCAGAGGAGGAATGGAAGGGAGCATAGGGTGTCATGGGCATTGAGAAACAGGAGGCTTGGTCTAATCTTGGGCGATGAGGAAGATTTCCCCAAAGAGAGGATGTGAGTTGCGATCTAGATAGAATAGGGGGATCTGGGTGACGAGTAGGGGTAGGTGAAGGTGAACAGGGGCATGCACGGAAGAATGTTCCATGTATAGGGGATAAATTCTGCAAAGGCCCTGAGACTAGAAATAGTTTGGTATATTTAAGAACCAGAGAGAAAGCTGGTATGGCTGGAATACTGATGGATGGGCAAGAGAGAAGTCTGAGGAGGGAGACACCGGCCATACTACAACCAGACATTTGGTTTTTAGTTTCAGGGCAATGGAAATATTAAGTAGGGATCTGCCATGATCAGATTTCCACTTGAAGATCTGCCTGACCCCTCTGGATGCAGGACCCTCTCTAGGTCCTTGGGCTCTAGGAGAATGACCACAATAGTTTGGGTCAATGGCAAGGGGTAGAGATGGAAAGGAAAGGACACATGGGTGTGAAGATATCCCCCCCACAACCATCATGCTATGCAGTCATCATGCTAGTCATCAGACTAAGAAAAGACCAGCCAGGGACATTGTCAGGGACCTCCTGAGTCATAACTGCATAGTGCATAGAAGTGGAGTCTCCTTTCCTTCTCACTCAAAGATGCTTCAAGCCTTGCTAGTTCTACACAGCGATAATTTCATCTGTAATAATTCTCAAATCATTTTGCAAAAATGCTTAAACATAGGAGGGATGGAAGGGATAGCTTGGCCTGTCATTAAGAGACTTAAAAAGCTACTAATTTTACTGTGCAAACTTGGAGGCAGCCCTGGTTGGATAAGAGGTGACTGGTGGTGGTGGTTTTCACCCAAAGTAGATAGGCACAAACACAGGCTGGTTTGGGATTCAACCATGACCATACAACAAGGTAGTAACCTCCATGTGACTTCGGTGAGGGCCCCCAGCTCTCGTTCAGGAAGAACTCAGAAAAGGCTGGCACCGTTCTGGAAAGTAGTGGGGCCATGTGTGGTAGGTGTGGGCATCAGACCAAGTTTTTCTTAATATGTCACCAGTCCCTCCCACTCAGGTCCTGGAACAAGGAAGGCATCCAGATCTAGTTCTCTGAGTTTTTCCAGCCTTAAGGAAAATTCTGGTGACCTAAATCCAGGGCAGGGAACCAATAAGTAGAGTAGCTTTTAAAGAAAAAACTCAGTTTATAGGCTGGAAGTGACACGAGGCCACAGGACAATTAGAGTATGCTGGGCTCCAAGCTCCGAGCAGATGCCATCCTGGTTGGGAGCCAGCTCTGGGAATAGAAACGCCAGCCCTCTTGCGCCAGCCCTGGCAGGGCTTCCCCGAGCAGCTGGTCCCCAGCCAGTTGTTCCCCTCATCTGCCAACACTGCACAGGCCCCAGGAGAACGGAAACAGGATCTGACAAACTTGAAGACTGGGTGGGAGTGGCCTCTTGGGAAGTAGTAGGTTATTAATTAGCCCCATGAGGGCAGGTCTAGCCTGTTTTTACTAACCATCGTATCTCCAGGGCCCAAACCAGTACCCAGTATGTAACAGGAGCTCAGAAATATTTGTTTCCTGACTGCCTACATGCTGAAGCCAGGGGAGGGAGCTTCACTACTCTCTAAGATTTCCAACGCCAGCATCTTTGTTCATAAGAATCTAGGTGGATTCCGATTAGGTACATGCTCTTGGGTGGGAATGGAGGTTAATTGTCAGGAATAACAGGATAATGACTTCCACAGCCTGGTTTAACTTTAAGGACAAAGGATAAAAGAGTAACTGAAGTAAACTGGATGGAAGTAGTTTTAAAGAGAAGAGGCACCCTGCTGAGTCTTGCAGGAAGAAAGGTAAGAGGACCCCAGGGAGCTATCTTGCACATAGGAAGAGGGTCCAAAGCTGAACTGTGGAAGGGCTCATGGAAGTAATTTTGTTGCTGGGCCATTCACCAAACGTCTGTGGGCCTCTTCTTTGTGATGGGTTTTCCCGGGAAAGTATTGTAGCTCTATGAAGAGAAGATGCTCCGCTTTGGGTAGGTCCTTAGAAGAGTCCTTAGAAGGCAGAGGGTGAAAGGCACTAAGGATCACTGCTGCATGATCCTCCAAAAAGGGCAAAACCATCTGTGAGACTCCACTGGGACCACTACTGTCCGCAAATAAGGATAAGCTTCCAGGCACACTAATGAGCACCCACAGAGGGGGGCAGAGAAAGCGCCACGTCTATGCAGGAAGGCAGTGAGAAGCCACTGAGGAGGTGGCATTAGAGCTGGATCTTGAAGTGCAGGTGGACTTGGCTAGAGAAGGCAGAATAGCCAATGATGAGAAGAGGAGGAGCAGGTGTGTTGAGGAGCAGGTGATTCAGATAGACTTGGGACAGAACATGTAGTTCAAGGACATGGGAGCCAAGGTTGAAGATCTAAACCTAGACCAGGTCGGGGGTTTCTGTATCCTTGTTCTATTTAACATTTGACTTTTGGTCTGAAATTCATGACACATTATTACAATTGGTCCCTACAAATCCTCTCTTTTATTTTACTTATTTATTTATTTTTACTTTCCTATTCATAGATGACACATTCTAATATGATGGACATTGGACATCTGTCTTTTGTGTGTGTATATGTTCTTCTATAAAGGGCATGGGTGTTTAGTTCATAAGATGCATGCTGTTTTAATGTAAGTAGATGATTTGGGGTGTTCTGTATCTTCTTCTGCTCTGACTTGTTAACGTGGCACTATGGCACTAAGGTCCACTTATATTGCCAACTGTGCATGCAGGCAATGCTGCATACATAGTACCACGTGAAGTACACCCACGACATTTTGTCTGGCCATCCCCCAGAGATGACATCCATGTTGCCCACCAGGGGTCCCTTAGCAAAGGAGCGCCACATTGAGGGCTGCCTTTTCGGCAGGCTGGTGGCCTCACGGGCTGACACGTGCTTATTACTCCACAAGAACCTTGTGAGCACAGCTGAGATGTGTCTTGCTAGAATTGAGTGACTGTGACTTCAGATCCTCACAGGACCTGCAAGGCTTGTACAGGGTGTCTAAATTCTTGGTAAGTGTAATATGGAACTCATGGTCTCAGTCCTAGCTTTGAAAGGACAGTGCATTCTTTATGCATTCTAGAAAGTTTAGGAAGCAAACCTTGATGTATGTTTTCCTGAAGGTCTGCTTTTGGTGTGATACAGGGACAGGGTTGGGAGAGGCAGCACGTACCCTCAGCAATCTAGAGGAGAAGGAATGAGACTGGAAATGAGTGTGTGTGCATGTGAGTGTGCATGTGCAAGTGTGTGTGAAAGGGTGACTGGGACATAATGGTAGAACGTGGAGGTGAGATAGGGACAGAGTGTGGTTATGAGACTTTTCCCCTCTCTTTTACCATGCAGTCTTGCATGACTTAGAGATAACCTGAGGTTGGGTCCCAGTTGGAGCTCTAAGTGAAGCACGCACAGAGCAAGCTGTTTCTCTTAATGGGGTTGGCTTCTGAATACACTTCCTGTACTTCAGGGGAATTTCTTTTCAATGTAGGGAAATACTTTCATATAGATTTCTGCGGCTCTGCTTCCACATCAGCGAGTCTGTCCATCTGAATGGGCAAACGAGATGTTGTGAGGGGACTTGGAAAGCTGAAGATGCTGTTACACTTCTCGAGTGCTTCTTTTTAGGCTGGCCAGGGTGGCTCTGACTTCACGTTGGCCCTGGCTTGAAGGTGGTAGTCAGAGGGTGGGGGAACTGAGGTGATGCAGGCCTGGAATTCCAGGCATTTTCTCCAGCTCCAAGATACACAGGTGGAGTCTAGAAGGCAGTTGGCGGATTGAGTCAAGCAGAAGTCCCTGGGTTCTAGTGCCCCCTTTATTAGTTATTTTCATGCATGCCACATCCCTGAGTAGGGGATTCGAAGATTCAAAGGTTCCTCAGTTTCCTTGTCACAGAGTGCAGCCAATGCAATAGTGACATCAGTAGTAGAGAGTCACAGAGTCTTGGGGCTGGCAGTTCTTGGAGGGGCCATTCCTGTCCGGTTTCCTACTGTACCACAGCTTCGAGTGCAATGCCTGCACATACTATAAAACTATAAATCAAATACATATTGATGAATATCTGAAAACAAATGACAGGGACCAGAGAAGGCATCTGATTTGTCTACAGGAAGAATGAGATTGAGAGAGTGGAAGGGGCTTTTTCAAATTAATTATTGAATATTCTTAGCAAAATATTTGATATCATGCTTTGATAGGGCACACTTAAGTTATGGGCAGCTTAGACTGCTAGAATGTTCTTTAGAAGCACTTAAATGTTCCTAGATGGAATACGGGATGCCTGACCCTGATGCAGGCCTCAGGGCTATAGAAGCAGCACTTTTGAGCATCTACTCTGAGCTGGGCATCGTGTTAGGTGCTCTACTTATGTGTACTTGTTTGGGTCTCATTATTGTCCTGTGGAGTAAATCTCCACTAAGCAGAAAAGGGACCTAAAGTTCAGAGAGGCAGATTACTTTACACAAAGTAGACAGGACCTTTTGCCACCAGGGAAGCTGCTGAGAGGACACCCTACATTTCGTGAGAATCAGAGATGCCCTTCAAACGTGGAGCCCTTCATCTTCAACACGGAGCCCTTCATCTTAAAATCAGTCTCACTCTACAGGAGATTTAAATTTTATTCTCAGTGCTTTTCTGAAGGTCCCAGCTATTGAAAAAACATTTCTATAATGAGAAAATAAGCTAATGTATCATCCAAATAAAATGGAATAAGAAATGGATTAGAAATTTTGTAACGAACTTTCTATTTGGATACTGACGCAGAGCTCATGTTCACATAAATAGTTGCAGTCCCTTAAAGTCAATTGAACCCAGTGACAGATGGTGAGAGTGGGAGAAAGACCAAAATGATGCACATAGTTGCTATATTTAGGCTTGAAAGAGCTCAAAGATATATGTTTGCCTTTAAGATTTCCTTGGAAATAAATAAAAATGAAAACCAAACAAACCCACCATATTCCTCAGGTGATATGATGGGCAGCGAACTATGCTGGGTATTTCTCAGCCGATCCGGGCTTTTCTGCAGCCTCCCTATGGTAGCCTGCAAGGCCTCATATCTCTAGTTTTCTTTGTTCTCATCATTGTGCAAGAATTTTTTTAAAAAATCTAATTGGTCTTCCCTTTCATCTGACATGACCAACCTATTCCTATTCCTGCCTCAAGGTCTTTGTATATGCTGTAACCTCTTCTTACCCCAGATCTTTACATGCCGATCTTCACTGAGTTTCCAGCTCTAAAATCACCTTCACCAGAAAGGCTTCCCTGACAATTCTAGCTAAGGGACACCTTTCTCTCTCTTTCTCTCTCTCTTTTTCTATAGGGCGTGCCAGAAAGACAGAGAGAGACAGAGAGACAGAAAGTGAGAAATCACCCCCCAGGGGGGATGGCCACGTTGCAAACCCTTCTCCTCCATTCTCCTCTCAGGATCTTGGGCACGCACGCACATGTGCCCGGCGTGAGTTTAAGCCACCGGGTCTGGGACTCGAACCGCAGCCGGCTACATGGGAGTTCAGCGAAATAGCCATATGGTAACTGCTGATCCCAGCTATGGGACACCTTTCTACATTCCTGCACTGATCATCCTGGCTTTTCTCCATCCCCTAACTCTGTTCTATTTTCTCTGTAACACATTTCGTATTATATATAGGATTGTTTAGGTATTTCTCTCTCTTTGGACATACACTTAATGAAAGCAAGGATGTTTATCATCATCTCCCCTGTGCCTACACTGTGCTGTGTATAAAGTATATGCTTAACAAGCATTTGCCAAATACATCAATGAATGAATAATTGAATGAGTGAATGAGCCAGCTGAACTGGAGGCAGCACAGTAGAAAAGAAGCTGGACTAGAGAATTCAAAGGCTAAGAACCAAGTTTTCACTTGCTACCTGGGAGACATTGATTCTGCAAAAGTCCTTTAACTGCTTTGAGCTTCAGCTCAGGAAATGGGGAGGAAAGCCCCTTCCTCTGTGCCTCACCAGGGTGTGAGTGAGGAATGGATATGGAAACTGTAAGGTGTGAACTCTGTCCACTGTCAGTTGCTTCTGTTGTACTCAGCGGGGACTTGCATAACTAGGCAGAATGCAGAGTAATCACAGAGCTTGGCTGCCTTGTGCTTTTCTGTTTTTCTATCAAGCATCCGCAGAGTGATTCCTGAGTACTGTTAGATGCCCAGAACTCTTGGGGACTGAGGTCTGCATAGGAGGCTGGGGTCTGGCCTCTAATTTAATTGGGGAGTAATTAGTGAGCAACACCAGCCAGCGCTTTATTAGTCATGGGTCTAATGAGCTGGAATGGAGCAAGGCTGCAAAAAATTCATTAACTATAGCCATATTTACACTTCCGTTGTCAGCCACACCATTTGTGGGTTTAAAACAAGCTGCCTTTAATTTATTACAGTCATTATTTCTGTCTGGGAGAGATAAAGAACCTGAATTTCATAAGTATGCATGCAATGATTACATTTGAAGGGGCCCATGCTTGGTGGATATTTTTCAGAACCAGTGAGTCTCAGCATGATAGAATTTTTACTATCTCTAGAAATAAGCAGATCTCATGCTAAAGAAATAAAGAAGACCCTAGAAACTCAGTTTGCTAAGTCTCCTATTTCTATCTTTACTGTTACTCAATCACTAGGAACCTGAATCCTTTGGAGACAAGACTTGAGTAATCAGAAAGAAGAGTGTCGGGTATGAATAGGGTCAAGGCTGGATGAGTATGTCATGTTCTGTATAGTGGGGAGGCTGGACTAACTGGAGTGGGGCTTGTGGGAGCTTATGTAGGAGCCTTTGAATGCCAGGGCAAGGAGTGTTGTGGTAAATTGTGGTTTCCAAAGATGGCTGCAACGATATGTCTATTCTGCATCTTTTTTTTTTTTTATTTTTTCAAAATGTGACCTTGATACTCCCCCCACTGAGTGTGGGGGGTCTGTATTTCCTTCTCCTGAACTTAGGCAGAGCTCTGTGGCTTTGACCAAGGCTAGATCATAAAAATTCCATGTACTTCCATTTTTCTCCTCTTAGAACATTTTCTCTTGAAACCCAGTCCCTCTTTTCTGAAGAAGCCCAAACTGGCTGATGTGGAGAGATCTCATGGAGAGGCCATGTCTAGGTAATGGGCAATAGTCACCTGAAGACCTCACTCATAGCCAGCATTAATCACTAGGTGAAGATAAACCCATCTACTTTTAGCCCCCAGCACTTGAATTACTCCAGGGTTAGTGTCTTCTCAGATATGGTGGAACAGAGATCAATCATCCTTGCTTAAATCCCTAAATTTCAGCATCTGCAAGATAACAGTTGTCTCACAAGGAGGCTTCTTATGCAACCAGAGGATCTGGAACAAACATGCACTTCAATGGGGACATTGAAGAATGGATGCACTGTCAGGACAGTGCCAGTAATGCTTAGTCCAGGGCACTCTGAGTGCTGACCTTAGTGATCGTCAATCATCTCTGCTCCTTTGATTGTGGTGTCTCAAAGGTTTTCCTGGATGAGCAGGAGGCAGGTGGGACAGAAATACAGAAATTGCCCTCCATCTTTGTGAATGAAGGAAGTGAAACCAAGTTGCTAGCTACAATGGCTGAGTGGTAGCAGACCAGGCCAATATCTTCTACATCCAACAAAGCACTAGACCCTCTTAGTACACATGCCTCAGTATCCTCCTTGTCTCCTCTCTTTCTGATAGATGAGGAAACTCTGGCCAGAGAGTTTCATGCCTTGTTCAAGGTCCCAGGAACAAATAAACATCTAGTACCGAAGAACCTGCTGTGCTATGTGGGGCTTCCTGGGGTATGGATTTCTCTGGTTGATGCAATTAGTCTGGTGTCTACCATAATCACAGTCATGTCATGGCTATCTAGACCAATTCCTTATTATACTCACGGTCAAAGCCTGGAGTCTATCCATTCTTTAGGCTCACTCCACCTGCCACCTCCTCAATAAATCCTTCCTTCTGTGATTAATAATTAATCACTCTCCTCAAGATTTAATAGCTTCGGGAACCAGCAGTTAGTGTAATGACTATGTCGCTGGATTCCCACGTAGTCGACCGCGGTTCGCGTCCCGGACCCGGTGGCTTAAAACTCACGCCGGGCGCGTGTGCGTGCGTGCCCAAGATCCCGAGAGGAGAATGGAGGATAAGGGATTGCAGTGTGACCATCCCCCCTGGGGGGTGATTTCTCGCTTTCTGTCTCTCTGTCTCTCTCTGTCTGTCTGGCGAGTGCACGCGCCCTATAGCAAAAACCTCTCCAAAAAAAAAAAATAAGATTTAATAGCACTTTGTTCATAACTATACCATAGTCGATTATATGGAAGTATCTTCACTTACATGTCTAGTGGTTAATGCTGGTTGACAACGTGGTCTTTAGTGGGGCTATTGCCAAGATACCTGCACGTGACCTCTTCATGTAGTCTCCCTACATGAGCAATGAACAATAAATGAATATTAATGAGCCAATAATGTACCTGCAAGTCCAACAACTAATGAGAGGATGTGTTTCTGAGGGAAGAGAGGCAATGTATGTGCCTGTGTTTGGGGGTCTGGAGGGAGGGACAAGGGAGTCATTGAAATGAGATGAAGTTAGATCATTTTTCATTTCCATCCTAGCCCTCAGAATCTGAGTTTTCTTCTGGAATGCTTCACATGGTAGCAGTGTATCATGTCTGCCAATGCATCCTGATAGAAGTTAACAATTAGTTCAAGGTAAGCTGTAAAGGCAGGCTGACTGAGCTCCCAAGTGCTGGGTCTGAGCTGTATGCAGACTAGCCAGTGCCCTGGGGTCGCAGCATATCCAGGATGGCCTGCAGAGGCTGGGTTGGCCTGTGTCTAGTTGGAGTAAATGCTGGGAGGGAGTCAGAAGGCTGGGACAGATCTCAGCTCAGCCACTCCCTTCAGTGAGGATTTGATGATCATCTGCCATGTGCTGTCACTGGTGTAGGTCCCTCCATGGTACCAAAAAAAGCCCCTTAGGAGCTTACCATAACTTGGAGATTAATGTAACCTCTTTTTTTACTTACTTTTTCTTTCTTTCTTTTTTTAAAAAAGTTTATTCCAAGAGAAAAAGAGACAAAAAGAGAAAGAGTAAGGAGGACATCCCAAGAAGGTATTTACATGGGAATCCACACCCAGCCTCAGCCAGCCTAGATCATGAGCACACCTACATACAGGGAGGCCTCAGGACGTAAATCTGGGACTTCCCCACGTGGATCCAGCATTGCTGAGCATTGCTTTACTGCTGTGCCATGGTGTGGCCCTGGCTTTGTTTTCTTATTTGTAAAATATGGGCAAATGTGGGGGCCAGCAGATGGTGTGGTGCTTAAAGGTGCTAGATTCCCACATGGCTAACTGTGGTTTGAGTCCTGGGCCTGGTGGCTTGCTATCTTGCTTTCCTTTTCTCTCTCTCTCTGTCTCTGTCTGATCAAATTAAAACAATACATAAATGACAATAACAAATGGAATTAAATAAATAAATAATTCTCTAAGGGGAAAAAAGGGGTAAATGTGAAAATACTTATTATGGTGAGCACGTGGACTCTCCATGCAGTCTGGCTAAAATCAGATATTCTTAGTCATCCTGCCCCCAGACCCTAACTCTACAGATTTCCCCTTTTTCAGCAGGGTGGCCAAACAGACCATCAGAGCAGCAGGAAATTGGAGAAGTCTTAGGATGATCACCAAACCTGGCTAGCAACCTTGAAAGAACAATAAACAAGCAAGCTTCCAGAATTAAGGGATAAAGAAGAAAAGAAGACTTGAATTCCAAGGGCAATAGAAAGCTTGCAATGAATGAAAATATTTCCCTGAGAAAGGCAAAGGGATAAGCGATAATAACTAGTTAGATTCCTTCTTAAATTAAAAAAAATCATTTCTGATTTACACATAGTCATTGCACATCTTTGTGGGGATACAGCAGTGTTTTCTCAAGTATATGTACAGTATGTAATAATCAAATCAAGGATATAAGCATATTTAACATCTTTAACCTTTCATTATGTTGTTGTGCATATTTGAAATTCGTTCTACTGGTTTATTTTGGGAGTATATATTAAATTATGAACAAATGGAGCAGGAACCCTTTGCTTCCCACAGGTTTCAGGAGCTTGACCTTATATCTAGAACAGAGATGACACCCACCTCTGCATTCTGGGAAGTAGTTGACTGTCAGCCAGATTAACAAGTAAACTCTGGGTCATCGGGCAGACAACTGCTCCCACCACCTTGTCCCATTAGCCCTGGTTGCACAGCTGCTGATGAGACTTCCCAAGTTACTGGTCACTTGGGAACACCACCAAAGCAGCATTCTCTAATGCCATGAGGACCGTGGGTAGACAACTCTGGGCAGTGCTCATCAGCACCCTCTTATGCAGCCCAAAGAACAGACTGTGACCTGGCAACCTGGGCTGCTGGTACTGATGCCCTCTGTGCCCGGGGTGAAGCAGACAGGAGATCTTCTTGCAGTGCTGACAGTGGAGCCTGGTGCTAAGACACAGCATGAGAAATGTTTTCCAATCATCTGACCTGATCTTGAAAGGACTGCATTCTCCAGCTTCTCTCTGGCAGATTCCGGCTTGGGGCATGTTTTCTGGAGCTGACTGTCTTATTAACCTCAGCCTGCTGGCTTTAGGATCCAGCTGGGTCAGTTTCATGGCCAAGAGAGCAAACAGATTCTATCAAGCTGGAGCAAATGAATTATCCTTGGTCTTTTTATGCAAAATCAAAACCAAAATGTTTCTGCTTTGTTTTGGGAGTGATGTATCTGGACGGAAGTCCAGTCCAAGCCCCTCAGCCTACAAGGGGGCAATGGAGGCCAAAGGGACTTGCTCACAGTGACAGAGTTAACAGAGGAGCCCCCAGTGGAAACGAGATTTCCTGAACTCCTAGCAGTTTGTTGAATGTATTAGCCTTTGTTCAGACTTGCTACCTCTCCCCACCCCAGCTCCCACCCTCCACAACCAGGGCTGATTGTCTTCATCAGTGCAAAAAGCAGATGCTCTAAAAGAGAGGAGCATCTTGTCTCTTATGCTGAGTGGTTGAGCGTAAACCACAGAACTGCAGTAGCTGGCCCTGCCTTTTTCATCCTGGTTTTTCTCTGGATTAACCATGTGACCTAGGACAAATTATTTCAATCCTTGAGCTTCAGTTTCCAATCTGGAGAAAAGGGATAACAATAGTCACAATATATACATCAAGAGCCTTAAAATATTCATACCCTTTAACCCAGTTATCTGAATTCTTAGAAATTATTCTGTAAAAGTAATTTAAAAATGCATAGGAAGCTTTATGCCCAAAAATGTCCATTCTTAACATCATGGTCATTAAATATTATGTCTAAGAAGACTTTTTGTTAATATGGGAAATTACTTATGCTGTTCTGAGTAAAAAGAATCATAAAACAAAACTTCCCTTGAAAGTATTCGAAGCAGACTAGATCACACTGAAAAATCGAATCTCAGTTATAGAAGATAGCATTACTGGCCTAGAAAAATCCACCACTAAGACTGAGAAAATTGTCCAAAAACATGAGAATACTATACAAGAACTACTAGATACCATCAAATGTCCAAACATCCAGATAATTGGTATCCCAGAAGGGGAAGAGACCCATAAGGGCATTGACAATCTATTCCATGAAATTCTAGAAGAAAATTTTCCAAACCTAGAGAAGCATTCAAAGATCCAGTCCCAAGAAATACAAAGGACCTCAAACAGAATCAACCCAAGAAGATCTTCTCCAAGACACATTATAGCCAGATTGAGCAAAACCACAAAGACAAGATACTAAAATTGGCAAGAGAGAAATGGCAAGTTACCTACAAAGGATATCCCATCAGGCTGACAGTGGATCTCTCATCGGAAACAATGTGAGCAAGGAACGAATGGGAAAATATATTCAAAGTGTTAAGGGAAAAGCAATTTCAACCACAGATACTATACCCAGCAAGATTACCCTTCATATGGGAAGAAAAGACAAGAACATTCTCAGATAAACAAAATCTGAAAAAATTTACCAACACCAGACCAAATTTCCAAGAAATTCTACAGGGAGTGCTATACCAGGAAAATTAAATACAGTCACACAGAAATAAGAGTTCAAAAACTGAGAAAATAGCTGACTTAATCATGGAGACAAGTCTGAAGTTGAATATTATATCCAGAATTTAATTGGGAAAATTGAATCACAGCAAAAGATAAAGTACATGAGACTGAACTGGTGAAATAGAATGTTGTGACTTTTGACTAAAACATTGTTGATTTTTTCTAGGCTTTGTTTTCCGATTTTAAGGATTTTTGTCTTGTCTTGAGCTGCCGATAGGTTCATGTACCTACTATTTGAACAGAATCCCAAACTGTTTCCTGGCTTTAAGTTTTAAGCACATTTCCTTAGCATTTCTTTGATTTATTAAACTTAAATCTGCTTTTCTTGAAATTGAAAAATATAGTAAAAAATACGTAATTAATGACCATAGTAAGCTATATAGCATCAGCTAGGTGCTTATATTCATTCTACTCAGAGATTCATGCCTTAAGTCAGACATGTATTCATAGATATGTATATATCAGCAGAGCTTGCTATTGAAAGTAGTTAGATTATTTAAGAAATTTTGTGAATCAATAAAATACGGGGGAAAAAAGAAATGAAAAACAACTGTGGACACCTGAGATAGTGTGAGAGAAGTGTGGGAAATGGCAGAGGGTGAGAAATAGGGGGAAAATATATATACATACATATATATACACACACACACACACACACACATATATATATACACACACACACATATATATTTTATATATATTATACACACACACACACACACACACACACACATATATATATGAAACTAGAAATAGAAAATGATTGACAATAACATGTATGATTAAGCTACTATGCAGCATTTTCTGGATGGGAAATTACATTTTGTATGCTTTGACAATGCCCAGTGAATAAATGTAAATCAGTTAATTAAAAAAATAAGAAATAAAAAGATAAAAAAGAAGAGAATGAAGATAAAAAAATTCAAAATAACAAAGTATGATTTCAACTGCATAAAAAATTGGTTATAAAAAGTAAGAAATAAACCAGCAAAGTTCAGGTTTGCTCAGGTGGTAGGTTTTTGATAATATTTTCTTTATTCTTTTCTGTTTCCAAAATTTCTTCTCTCTGTGTGTGTGTGTGTGTGTGTATTGTTTGTGTGTGTGTGTCTGTGTGTTAGCAGAAGAAAAAAAGCCTTTAAAAATGTCAAAAATGGCAAATATTGAAAATGAAAGACACATTTAAAAACCCAGTCTGTTTTATAGTCATTTAAGCATTTTTTACATCTATTATCAGATTAATTCTTTTTTAAAAAGTTTAATTATATATTTCCATAACACACAGTATGATTTTCCAAAAGCATTCATTATATGACCATCAAGTCAAGGATATTACAATATACATCTTTTCCATCAGGGAACTTCACATTCTGATGTCTGTCAAGTACTTCCTACTTAAACCCGTCACTTCCACCCTCCTCTATTAGTCCCCTCCCATATGGTGTCTGGTATCCACCTTGTCTTCTCTGCCATTATATCTTCTGGTTTCTCAATTTCTGTCATAAAGTGCAGTCATTTGGTATACACTGAGTGGGGATATACAGTGTTTGTCTTTCATGGCCTGGCTTATTTTGCTTAGCATTAATTCTTCTATGTTTATCAATTTTGTATCAAATAACAGTATTTTTTTGTTTCTTATGGCTGAGTAATATTCCATAATTTACATGTGCTACAGTTTTTTCAATCCAGTCATCCATTTTTGAGCATTTAGGTTGATTCCACGTCTTAGCAATTGTAAATAATGCTGCAGTGAGCATAGGTATGCAAGTATTTTTCTGAATATTTTCCTGTCCTTTCAGTAAATACCAAGGATGGGATTACTCAGTCAAATGGAAGTTCTATTTGTAGGTTTCTGATGAAACTCCATATTGTTTTACATAGTGGTTGTACAAATTTACATTCCTGTCAGCAGTGTAGAAGTGTTCCCTTTTCACTGTAGTCTTATCAGCACCTGTCCTTTATTTCCTTCATCAGAGATGGGAGCTGAGTGGAATCACCTTGGGGTAAGTGGTACCTCATTGCAGTTTCGACTTGTGTTTCCCTTATAAGAGATGTTGAATTTTTTTTCATATGCTTTTTAACCATTCATCTGTCTTTCTTAGAAAGTTGTCTGTTCAACTCAATTGCCAGTTTTTAATTGAGGTTTTGTTTTGTTTTAATGGATGAGCTGCTTGAGTGCCCTGTGTATTCCAGATATCAATCCCTTATCTGAAGTATAGCTTATGAATATTTTCTCCCACTCTGAGGGTTGCCTCTTCACTTTAATTATTGTTTCTTTTGCTATGCAGAAGCTTTTTAGCGTGATATACTCACATTTGTTCATTTTTGGTATTGTCGCCTGTGCTTTAGGGATCTTAATTAGGAATCTTTGCCTATTGTAATGTATTCAAGTGTTTCCTCCATGTTTTCCATCAGTAGTATTATAGTTTGAGGTTTTCAATTAGATCTTTGATCTATGTGAGTTGATGTTTGGTAATGGTAAAAGATAAGGGTCTAGTTTCATTTTCTGCAGGTGGATATCTAGTTTTTCCAGCCTAATTTGCTGAACAAGAGTTTTTTTTTTCTCCCATTAGATTGTCTTGTGCCCTTATTCAAAAATCAGTTGGCCACATATTTTGAGATTTATTGCTGGATTCTCTACTCTGTTCCATTGGTCTATATGTCTACTTTTGTACCAGTGCCATGCCATTTGATTATCATATCTTTGCCACATATTTTGAGGTCAGGGAGAAAAGTGCTTCTTTGTGCTTTTTGCACAGTATTGCTTTGGTTATCTGGGACCTTTAGTGGTTCCAGACAAATTTTATACTTTTTTCCTATGAGTTTGGAACAGTAATAAACAGATTTCCAGCAAGGAAAACCATAGGTCCTATGGCTTCACTTGTGAATTCTACAAAATTTTTAAAGAAAAATTAATTCCAATCCTACTCAAACAATTTCAAAAGATCCAAAATGCAGGAACCCTCCCAAATTCATTCTGTGAAAACTCCATCACATTGATATCAAAAACTGAAAAAGGCATAAGAAAAAAAAAGACCAATATTCTTGAAGAAAACAGATGCAAAAATTTTCAGCAAGATACTAGCAAATTAAATCCAACAGCATATTCAAAAGATAATACACCATGACCAGGTAGGCTTTATCCCAGGGATGCAAGGATGGTTCAACATACCCAAAACAATAAATTTAATCCATCATGTTAACAGAAGGAAAGACAAAAACTGTGTAATTTTATCAATTGATACAGAAAAAGCATCTGACAAAATACAACATCCCCCATGATTAAAAGTTTCAGCAAAATAAGTATAGAAGGGATATTCTCAATTCACTAAAAGCCAGATGTGACAAATCCATAGATAATGTCATACTGAATGAGGAAAAGCTGGACACTTTTCTACTAAAAACTGGAACAAAACAAACCTTGTCTTTTCCTCCCTTTTTCAACATAGTACTGAAAGCCCTAACCAACACAATCAGACAAGAGAACAAAATAAAGGCATTCAAACAGGAAAAGAAGAGGTGAAACTGTCCCTATTTGCAGATGACATGATTCTATTCACAAAAAAAAAATCCAAAGGAATGCATGGAAAACCTCCTAGAAGTGATAAATGAATTCAGTAAAACTGAGGTACAAAACCAATATACAAAAATCTATACCTTTTTTATATACCAATAATAAACAGACCAAGGTAAAATTGAAGAAAGCAATCCCATTTACAATAGCAAAGAAATAAAATACTAAATTGAGAATATGACATATCAATATTAAACTTTTAATTATTTCTAGTCAGACCACCTTAATAAAAATTATTTCCATTTTCAAAATAAAAATAAAATACTTAGGTATAAATATAAGTATTTAGGTGAAAGACCTCTATATGGAAAAGTATAAAAATTTGAAGAAGAGTTTGAGCATGATACACAGAAGTGGAAAGACATTCTATGTTCCTGAGTCGGAAGAATCAACATTATTATTATTATTATTTTTGGAGAGGTTTTTTGCTATAGGGTGCATGCGCTCGCCAGAAAGACAGAGAGAGAGACAGAAAGACAGAAAGCGAGAAATCACCCCCCAGGGGGGATGGCCATGCCACAATCCCTTCTCCTTCATTCTCCTCTCTGGATCTTGGGCATGCACACACACGCGCCCAGTGTGAGTTTAAGCCGCCAGGTCCCGGACTCGACCACAGTCAACTACATGGGAGTCCAGTGACATAGCCATTACACTAACTGCTGGTCCTAGAATCAACATAATTAAAATATGAATTTTACTCAAATTAATGTTTGGATTCATGGTAATCCTATTTAAATTATTGCTGACATTCTTCACAGAAATAGAAAAAGAATCATAACAGATTAATTCTTACAACGGCCTCTGAGTTAGGTGTGGACTTAGATTCTATTTACAAAGGAGGACTCTGATGGCATTGTTTCTACCTTTGAGTTGAGGGCCTGACAAGGGACCAGGCTCTGGGCTTCAGTGACAGAGTTCCTGCTGTCCATGTGCCTGCCCCTTTGAGTCACAATAACAAGACTAACCAAGGATGGGCTGGGTGAATTGTTAGGCAACCCGAGATGTGTATGTTCATGGGACAAGAGGCTACCAGGAGGCAGAGGCAGAGCCATGTTCCTTGCCCCCTTTTCTTCTGGGTAAAGCAAAGAATGGGACAGCCCCAAAAGGGCTGCTGAGTGTCCAGACAACTTGACTGGGGACTTTGTAAAGCAGGGCTTTGTCTAAAGCTTGGAGATGGGAGCTGAGTGGCCTCACCTTGGGGTGGGATAAGGGGAGAGATCTGGAGTGTCTGGAGCCAGGCAGGACCTCCCCCATTCCAGATCATGCACCACTGAGCATGTAATAGCAGTGGCCCTCTACTGGCTGCCTCTTGGCCAGGGGTAGTGGTGCCATGAAGGGCAGAAAGTCCACCAAAGTCGTTGGTATTTCCAGTTGCCTTAATATTCCCTTCCCACTCATTCTATCCTTCCTTGGAACCTCAACAGCTCCCCAACAGAGGAATGTAGGACTTCTGGCTGTGGGTTAGGAGAGCTCAGCCAGAGAGGTCAGAGCTGTCCCTCGGGCTCCCATGAAGGCTGAAAGGAGAGGGGAGGGCAGGTTCCTGGGCTCACAGTGTGATTTGCAACAAGAAAGAGTCCAGGGTCCAGGTGTTGTGGAAGCAGCTCTCTCCCTCAGAGGGGAGGGAGCCTGGAGTTTTGAACGCATTCCTGAGTAGTCCAGAAGCCCCTTGCCTGCCATTTTCTAATAGCATCTCCTGTTTTAGCATCTTCGGGCAAAGTTTACATTCTTCTGAGCCTCTTGACAGAGTACCTCTAATAGGTGATCTGTGGCTGTGTCCATAGTGCCTTGAAGGCTAAGATGTCACCATATGACAGGTCAGGAAGATATCCCTGACAAGAGGTGGGGAAGATAATAGGGATATGTCTGAATTCTCCACATCTGTGTGTATTCTCATGGTCCATTGGGTGGAGGATGGACGAGAACGGGGAGTTGTGGGGGAAAAGGTCTGAAAGGGAGTGTTGTAAGAGGTTTGAGGCCGTCCATGGTTGTACTCCCTCTGCCAGTTCCCTGACCCTCAGGTGGGTGGGCTAAGACTGAGTGGGGGAGGGCAGGAGGTACCCACCAAGGCAGGGCATGCTGCATGAAAGGGGCTCTTGGTGGTGACAGCTGTTTCCTGAGGATTGGCCTGCTGGCTTAATTCACAAACCAACCCTCCCCTTGATACCTGGCAATGCAGAGTAATTGACAATGGCTCTCAAGAGTGAGCTGTATCAGAATCACCTAGAGAACTTGTTTAAATGCAGATTCTAGCTAGGCCTTTCTCTGAGATTTTGTCTTGGTAGTCTGGGGTGGGGCTAGACATCAGCATTTGAACATATTATTCTTTGGATGATTCTGATGCATATGGTCTATGGCCCACACTTGGGGATCACTTGGCTAAAAGAGTAGCCTGACTTGCCCACAGACGGATGTAACTACACAGGCTTAAGACTATGCCCTGGACAATGCTACTATCTCTGGCCCAGAAGCCCAGTGAAAGAACCTCCACTACTCGTTCTAAACAGGCATCTCCTTCTTTTTCCCAGTTGCTACTGAGATGTCTTTCTGAGTTTCTGCAAGTCCCCATGGGAAGGAAGAATTTACACATTGTGTGTTCAGTTTCAGGGGCCAAAGTATACATAAGTGATTCCCACCGTAAGTTACCTGAAACTCTAGTGCTTCGTGGTGCTCTAAGTGCTAGAACTATTTCTAAAAATTCATAAAAACATTATTTTTTTAACTTATTTTTCTCAGCAAGAGAGAGAAATGGGGGGGGAGGCACCCCCAACAGGGTCTTCATGCTGCGATCACTTCCACTCCCACTGCCAGTTTCAGCCAGCACATGCCCAGGGTACAGGGAGAGCTCAGGGTGAGAACCCGGGACTTTTCCATGTGGCTTCAGCATTGTAAATTGTCACATTGCCAACTTGCTTCTGTGGCTGGCTTCAAAACCTTTTTTTTTAAACAAAAGAATTATTTTATTTAACTTTATTTATTTACTTATTTTGACCAGGGAGGGACAAAGTGAGACAGAGAGAGAGAGAGAGAGAGAGAGAGAGAGAGAGAAAGTCAAAAAGCAAGCTACCAGATCCAGGACTCGAACACTGGTCATGTGGGAGTTCAGTACTCCTAACCATCACGCCACCTGCTGGCCCCCCTTCAAAAACTCTTAGCTGTAATAAGATGATAGAGCTAACTTATGCTGTGCTTTTGGTGCAAAACAGATCTACTTAGTGATGTGTTGAATTTATTGCAGCAAACATTTATTGAGTACATATAGGCAAGGCTGGCCTGAATTTTATGTTTTTATATCATTGATTCATTAGTATTTGGATGAACAAATATTAATTAGTACATTCAAGCAGCCAATGTCCAAAACATAGATTCTGAAAGGAAAACAAAGTAATAACAGTTCAAGGAAAAGCTTGAAACCCTGGTCAGGATATCTCACCTGTTGTGTTTGACCAAAAGAAATTTGTTAATAAATGAAAATGTTTTCCCTTTCTCTCCTTTGCTAGAAGAGACAGCTCATAGTCCCCCAGAGAATAGTCTATTCCCTGAATGGTTTCAGAAATATTTGTTTCACTCAATCCAGAGCTGCAGGGAAAAGAGATTGTTGCTGGGAGAAAGTGCCAATTTTACACAGCCATATCCACAAAAGGCTGAGGGGTACCAGTTACGGCCCCTCTGACTCTCCCCCTCACTGGTTTATGGTCAGGCCCATGTGCAGCTTCTGGAATCCCTAATTATGCATGATCTGGGAAGTTTAAGAGGCTACATTTAAGGCTCCAAATATTAGCAGAGGGCCCTTGTGCTGCCTAAAGACGAGTGATGGATGCTTTCCGAGTGCTGGAGCATGCCAGTCCCAAAGCCCCATGGAGTGTAATTAAGCACATTCCTTACTGGCAGGAAGTGCAGGCTTCGCAGCAAGATGCTCTTGGCTTTGTGGCAGCATTTTGAACCTACTCTTGCTCCTTTTTCTGGAGATCTCAGAGTCTTACTGCCTTCAAAGGTAAATACTTTGTGGTATGCATAAGAATCATGCCTGGAGGTTCTGATTCAGCTAGTCTGGGCCAGGCGTCATCTTTTTTATAACCCTCTTTGAGTGACTTTGAATTGCTCCAAAGTCTGAAACTAGTGACCAATGTAGGCTGATGATTTCCAAGCTGATAGGTCCACGCCAGGCCTGGTGGCTTCACCTATGGGCAGCTCCACTTGGGATGTCTCACAGGCACCTCCAACTCCAAGTGAGCATCCTAGAAGAAGTAGTGCAGTCACCTCCCAGCTCTATTCAACTCTTCTGTTTATGCTTTCTTCTAAACTCGATCTCAAGTCTATCACCTCCTCTAAGGAACATTTTGACGCCTGTAAATAAAGTCTTAGTTGTCACTGGTTGGAGAAGCCATTTCTCTGATTGATGAGGCTTTCTCTCTAACCGTTGCACCCATCCCATAGTAACCTGGGTAACGGTCTGCCCTGCATAAACACCTCAGCCTCCAGTACAGCTGAGACAATGCTGGAAGATTTGACAAGCTTCAACCCACCAGAGACTCAGCAACGACTTGAAGGAAATAAATACAGGGCATAATGTGACAGGGGAGGACCTTTCTCTTTAAAGCCTACAGCTCTGTATTTGTATGTTGGCAGCTATCTTTTTTTAATTTTTATTTTACTAGGGCACATGACCTTGGAGAGAGAAAAAGTATAAGAAAGCACCTCCCATGGGGAAGGTCATGCTGTAATCCTTCCCCTTCCAATTCTCCCTCCTTTTGAAATTTCAGGCACACATACATACATGTCTGACATCTTTTTCTGCCACTGGGTCCAGTAATTGAACTGTGCAGTTAGCCACATGGGGCCAACTGCTTGAACCACCATGCCACTAGGCAGCCCGGTGGGAGCTATCTTGGCACTTTCCCAGCTGCCTGGTTACTTTGACTCCTCGAGTCTACCTTGAACACCTAAGCTAGGTCCTCCTCCTGCCCACCTGCTCAAGTGCTGCTTCTTGTCAGAGCATCCATCTCTTCTTCCAACACCTAATGCCAGTTCCAGGATTTTCTTATACTATTAAAAATTATTGAGAATGCCAAGGTTCTATCTGTCAATATTTATAATAGAAATTAAAACAGAGAAATGGAACAACTATTACTTTTCGAATTCATGTAGAAAGTAGCAATACTACAGCCATTACCTGTCAACATAAATGTGTTTTATAAAAGCTAATTGTATTTCCCAAAGCAAACAAACAAACAAAATTACTGAGAAGAATGGCATTATTTTACCTCTTTGCAAATCTCTTCAATGTCTGGTGTCTCATAGATGCCCCCGCCTTCAGTCTGTCGTACTAGCTTCTCTTGGCTGAGATATATAAGAAAGATCTGGTCTTATGTAGTTCCAAAAGGGAAGAATAGTTTAAAATTCTTTTTTAGATAATTATGAACATTCTTTTCAGATGCTACATCCAAACTCAGGAAGTGGTAGTTTCTTAAAGGTTTGTTACAATGTGACATCTAAGACCTTATCAATGAACTTTTGTAATGTCTCACCTTAAAATCCATTAATTTATCTTGCATTTATCATGCTCTTCTACTTGAGCATTATTGTCTACCATCTTGCATTGGTCATTTGAAAAATATTGGCTCACTGAGTTGTATACATTTTCCAAATGAGGACACATTCCATTATCCAGCGTTTTTTTTTAAAGAATTGTTTATTATTTAATTTTATTTATTCATTCATTATTTTACTTTGACCAGAGAGAGAGAGAAAGTGAGAAAGCAAGCCACCAGGTCTGGGACTCATGGTTGGCTGTGTGGGAATGTTCAGTACCCTAACCATCACGGTACCTGCTGGTCCCCCCATTATCCAGTTTTTAAAAAGCACCTTAATTAATATCACCATTCGAATATCACTAGAAAAGTCTTAAAGTACTGACAAATTGTTCAACTCACACTGGCAATTGTTCAACTCACATTTCCAAAATTTGAATTCTCCCTTGAAAGCTTGGATTTTATCATTGGCAATGAGTACTGTCAGTTGTTTTTATTTTTTGTTTTTCAAAAACAAAGTGACAGTCCCAGGAGATTAATTTTTGAGAAAATGTTTGCCAAAGTTTAAGTCTGAGTAACTATAGTTGGTCTATCAGGTGTTTCTTTCAAGTAAAAATGTTTTTCTAGAAAAAAGTGATTTGTTCGACTTACTGTTCAAACCGTCACACAGTGATTTTTCCCTTGAAATAATGATCGACTCTCAACGTGTGACAGTAGTCATATGTACTTACCAGTCCACATAGGGGTTAAAATCACATGTCACTCAACAGCTAAGATTTAATAAAGGTAGTAACTATTACTGCTTCATCCAGCTTAAGTGAAACTAGTTTTAAAAATCAACACTTAGTTCTGACCATGAGTGTGTCATAGTAAATAATATGACTACCAGTACAGTGTAATGTCACTATCTTTATTTGTGCTTGGGCAAAGAGTAATTTTACTCATGTTGCTTTTCTAATTTTTTAAAAAATTTCATATTTTTGTCATCGAGTACATGCACTTGTGAGAGGAAGATAAAGAGAGACACAGAGACAGGTAAAATAAGAAATCATCCTCCAGAGGACAGCTATACCCCAATCCCTTCTCCATTTTCCTCTCAGGATTCTGGGAACTCATGCACATGCATTAGCATGTTTTTTAAGCCACGGGGTCCAGAACTCAGACCAGGCAGTCGGCCATGTGGGATTCCAATGCCTTAACCACCATGCCACCTACTGGCCTGCATGTTGCTTTTAGAAAATGTATTCATTTATTTTTTCCATGAACAAGAGAGAGGGAGCGAGAAAGCATGTACTCCAGAAAGCATTCCCAGCTGGGTCTTAATACTGCGATCCAACCTCAGACTTGAGCCAGGCCTGGATCATGGGCAAACACATGCCTGGCATAGTAGGGGAGGTCTCTAGACTTGACCCAGGAACCTTCGTGTGGGATTGTCTTACAAAGCGTTGTGTTTTACTGCTGTGCCACCATCTGGCTCCCATTGTTGCTTATGCACTATGATTGCAAATGTCAATACAGGAAGAGAAAACAAATAATATCTTGGTAGAATTATGAAAATAGTTTTGACTTTGTGGAATCCCTGATTTCATGGTCTTCTTGGAGACCTTGGATCCCTGGTACACTTTGAGGACGGCCATGCTAACTTGTAAACATACAGTAGTTCCCCACTTTCTATGGCTAAAGGGGCTAGACAAGGTATAACATGCCATGAACTCCACCCTCCCTCCGATTCTTCTGCAGGTGTTGTCCATGAAGATCTGACTTCTAAGGAGGAGAAGCCAGAGCCTGAGTGTGTCTGTGGGGGAGAACTTTAAGCTTGGCCGCCAAGTGTAGCTGTAATTAAAGAATCACAGGGAGGCTTCTTGGGGGAGGGAGAAGGTTTACATCAGTCAGGCAGCAGTCACCCTGGAGGCACCCAAGGCCTCAGCAGCTTTTGTGGAAAGTCTGGTATGCTTTGCTTGAATTCCAAGGCAGGGTGAGTTGCCAGTTCTAGCAATGACCTCATTACAGCTGAGTGACAGAGCAAGACAGGCGCCCTCCAAGGAGATCATCGGGTTTAGAGCGACTGTCTATTAAAGCACACCAGCAGCTGGAAGGAGGAAGTGCAATGTGGGTTTTGCAGATGGGGAAATGGCATTTAGAGAGGTAAAGTGAATTGGCAACAGTCATGCAGTGTACCAGCTTCAAAGGTTCATAGATTCAGAGACTTGGAAGGTGGCAAGAGAACTTAGAGATCAAGCAGACAGGCTGGGTTGGAAGGAGTGGAAAGGCTGCTCAGGGTCCCTGCAGAATGCTGCAGCACACGAATCAACCAGATAGCCATGCTGATCCCTGTCCCATCGCACGAAGGCAGCCTGTACCCTACTTCTCTAGTGAGACAGCCTTCTAAAAAGGAGGCCAGCTACTCAATGTTTCCTTGGTCTGGTAACAATATTTTCAGATAGAGGTTGCTTGAAGACTCCAACTCATAAGGGCATAGAATTTTTAATCTCTATTTTATAGATGGCAGGTGGGCCATAAGGTTGTCATCCGCATTTTACAGGTGAGAAAGATGAGCCTCAGAGAGGGTATGTTACTTGCCAAGAGCACTGTAGTAATAGTAGAGCAGGGACTTGAACCGAGGCCTCCAGGCTCATGGTTCCAGGCTTCTTCCACTCACTGCTGGTGGTCAAACTGTGGAATTTATGGAAATGTAGAAAACTGTAGCAATCTCAAAAGCGAAGCCTTATATCTTAGTGACACTCAAAGAAGCCTTTCTCAGCTCTCGTACTCAGTGTGGTGTGGCTTTCTCAGGCATTCTGACGACACGCAGACACCCTGGGGCTTGCTTTGGGGTTTAATCCAAAGGCCATGATAGAACCTCATTGTCCAGCTTGTTCATCACGTGTGATGAAAAAATACATGACTTTTCATTTCCACTGGGATGTGACGGTGTAGAGGGCAGAGTACTGGATGTGAAGACCGAAGAGAAGGATTTTGATTCCCCTGCTATTTCATAGCTGGTTGACTTTCAGGGAAGCCATTTTGTTTCTCTGAGCCTCAGTTTCCTCATCTATGAAATGAGCATGTGTGTATCTCTTACCCCGATGTGTCAATAGCTTACAGGGTTATTTCTGAGCGCCAGATGATAAGGCTTTTATAACTATGCCTGTATACTGTGACTCTCTTTAAGAAGGTGGAAGAATGGGTCACACTTTGAGATCATTGACCATGGCTGCAAGAGCAAGTGGGACCTTCTTTTTCCCATGAGCATGGTATAGACCCTTCAAGCAGATTGCCTTCCTTAACTAAGCGAAACCCTAACGTTTGGAAAATGTGAATCAAGGCGTGGTGGTGCCCGCCCTATGGCAAAAACCTATGGAGGCTGGAGGATTGCAGAAAATGTGAATCAAGAGATCCCAGGAACTGGGTCAGCAGGTAGTGCAGACATTAAGGCACTGGATTCCATATGATTTACTGTGTGGTTCGAGTCCCAGACCTAGCAGCTTGGAAATCTTGTCAAGTGTGTGTGTGCACCCAAAATCCTGAAAGGAAAATGGAGGAGAAGGGATTGCAGCATGGCCAGCCCACTGGGGGTGATTTCTCACTCTTTCTGTCTCTCTCTGGTGAGGACACTCACCCTATAGTAAACTACTAGAAAGGGAGAGAGAGAAAGAGAGAGAGAGAGACCCCAGGAACTGAAAGAAGGGCCCGGTAGTGGACTGGGGGGAGGAAGCTGTGATTTATACTGATCCACTCATTCCCGGCAGTTCCACTGGGATAGGGTGTGATGGGTGCGATGTCTCCAGTGTGGCCTGGTGCAGCGCTCCACAATTCCTCTCCCAGGGCTCTCGCACCACTCCCAGTTTGATACCCTGACTACTGTCACAGCAGCACCAGTGTGTGCTATCCTTCCTGGCAGAATGGTCAGACACTCTTAAAGGAAGGAAATCGAGGTGCTGGCATTTGAGCACGGTTCTCAGGCACTTGCAAAGAGCCTTTTAGCAGCTGCTCAGTCCTGCCTTTCCCAGGGCAGAGCCGCGTCATGTCTTAGGGCCCGGCTGCATGCTGGAAGTGAGGAGCAGGGGCTCTGAGCCAGACAGCGTGCTCTGGAATCCGGCCCTTCTCCTTCCCTCTGTGCCTCCCATTTTTTAACTTTATGCTGAGGTTATTAGCTTTGTTGGGACACATAAATGGGTTCATGTGCAAAGGCACACTTAGTTCAGTGCCTGGCACATATATAAACACTAACTACTATATTAGTATAGTTTTTATTGATTTCTGAATTCCCCAGGGCCTAAAACACTCATGTTTGAGGAGCACAGGGAATTGCTCAGTGGATGATGGGGCAGGACCTTCTAGGTGAACCTTAGAGGGTGGGTCTGGACAGCTCCATAGCCATGGGGCCACCCAGGATATTGTACTTGAAAGGAAGCCATACCATCGGCATCTTCAGAGGCCTCTGGAGATATCATTCATGAAAGATATTTTACGTTTTGTATATATTTTATTTTTCAAGTATTGGATAGTTTGGAAACTCAAAATATGTCTATTTTTTCTATGGAAAAATGTGATGACTTTTCCAATGACCCAATAGTTTATCCAGTTTTTGCACTTTTTTATTTATTGTTGTTATTTAAAATTTATTTTATTTCTTCAGAGAGAGAGAGAGATGGACACCCACAGCTGGATCTCGTCATGCCACGTCTCCTTCCTGAGCCTTCCAGCCAGCCAGCATTGTGGGAGCATGTGTGCACCCAGCATGTTTCAGGCTGACCCAGGATCCGAACTGTAATCAGCCATCTGGCTCCAACGTCGCACGGCAACACGCTACCATCTGTTCCACTGTGGCTGGGGCAGGCGGATTTTAAATGGAACTTAATAGGGTTCAGAAAACAGGGGTAGGGTGAAATGTCCTACACTCACCACTCCAATGTGCAGGTGAAGCTGCTGCCCAGCCATAGGAGGACCTGTTTCTAAGACCAGCTTTAGGGAGGGGAGGCTCTTGTAGTTGCCAGGACATCCTGGCTCCGCAGGACAGAACATGGGAGGGAGTTAACATGGTGCCCATGAGGGCGTCCTTGAAGCCCTCATTCTCCATCTTTTCCTCAGACTCTTACGGCCTGGATCTGTGTTTCTGATGTATGTGTGAAAGTTGCTTGAATGATTATGCTTAACTTAAGTCTTACACGGGTAGTAAAACTGACTTCCTCTTTCAGGTGATGTCAGATAAGATGGGGCTGGGGAGGTTTCTGGATCTATGACGCTTAGAAAGAAGAGGAAGAAATATGCTTTGCAAAACTAGGAAGTCATCTAGGCTGGCATGATCTGAGCCTATGTGCTCATTTCCTGCATGTCCCTATGCTTAAAGGCAAACAGAAATGAAATGTTATCGGTTCTTCATTGCCCTTTCAAGTTATCACTAATTGGATTTAAGATGAGATAAAGAAGACTCTTAACATTTCTTTTTGATGAATCTTTTTATTATAAAATGATTTAGAAAATATCTTCTACTTGATATACCAATATTAAATTCACTTTTAGGAAGACTTTTGTGCCAATTAAAAAAAATCAATAGAATCCAGTAGCAATGGATGTGTGGGGCTGAAATTAATATAGTGCTATGATATTTAATTTCACTACAGGTTAGAATTCATTGCTAAAGGCTCAGCTTTTGCTGAAATTCTTTATCACAAAAAGATTTTGAATGCCAAATTCTGGCTCGCTCATGTGAAGCAGTGAGAAATTTAATGCTATTAGAGCAGGGGACCATAAAAACATTGAGGCATGTATTATCTCAAATACATTTTGGAATAAGGTGAGGAAAAAAGGAAGGAAGGTGGAAAGGAAGAAGGAAGTAAAAAGAAAGAAGGAAGAAGTAACGGGGGAAGGCAGAAAGAAGGAGTCTCGTGAACTTTTTTAGAATTCTTTTTTTTTTTTTTTTTTGAAATTTTTGCTATAGGGTATGTGTGCTCACCAGAGAGACAGAAAGTGAGAAATTCCCTTCCCAGGGGGATGAGCACACCACAATCCCTTCTTCTCCAATCTCCTCTTGGGATTTTGGACATGCATACATATATGGCTGGCGTGAGATTTTTGAGCCTCAATTCCAGGACTCAAACCATGGTTGACTACATGGGAGTCCAGCAACATAACTGTTACGCCATCTGCTGGTCCCAGAATTCACTTTTCTTTCTTTTCTTTTCTTTTCTTTTATTTTATTTTTTAGAGGTTTTTGCTATAGGGCACGTGCACTCGCCAGACAGACAGAGAGAGACAGAGAGACAAAAAGGGAGAAATCACCCCCCAGTGGGGATGGCCACGCCACAATCCCTTCTCCTCCATTCTCCTCTCAGGATCTTGGGCATGCACGCTCATGCGCCTGGCATGAGTTTTAAGCCACCAGGTCCGGGACTCGAACCGCGGTCAAATACATGGGAGTCCAGCGACATAGCCATTACACTAACTGCTGGTCCCCAGAATTCACTTTCTAAGAGATTTGACCAGTTGAACACTTTCTAGTATCATCTGCGTGGAAGTCTGGAAAACAAGATTAAGAAGTGCTTCATCAGAACAAGACCTTTTCAGGAGTCCTTCAGCAGTTTTTCTACCATCAATTTCCCCTGTTTGCTATTGAGATGGTCAATGACCTGGTTGGCCCACATTTTAATCCTACAGGTTTCAGTTGAGTTATTGGCTCCTGGTGTTCTTACACTACACTCATCTATGTTTAAAGGGGAAAAAAGAACTGAATTGAGAACTAACCTCCTGTTTTTCTATAAAACTAGGAACCTCACACTCTTCAACTCTCACAATCTCCATTTACTGGCATGATTTGGGCAAGTGTGTGTGTGTGAATATGACCCTTGCCAATTATTTCTGCACCACTGGACAGACGTGAAAGTATTTATTCTTGCTGAGATGCAGCAAGGGGTCAGGTCAATACTAACATGACTATTCATTTTTATTTCACCTTGAAGAGAACGTTCTTTCAAGAACACTAAAGCAATAGGCTTGTTGGGACAAACTGAAAAACAGTATGAGGGCTGAGGATGTTTCATCGGGAGAAAGAAGATTTAAGAAGACAATAGAACTGTCCTCAGACATCTGAACTGCTGCCCTGGGGATGAGAACAGATGTTTTCTGTGCAGCTCGAAGGGTACAACTAGAATAGAAGGTGGATGCAAACCTAAGGAAAGTATCCCACTGTCCCACTGTCTGAGGGTAGTGTTGGTGGCTCCCCATCTAGGGGTCATGCTAACCAGTTTGGAAGTCTTCTGGGCAGGCATGCTTCAGGAGGGGATACCAGCCTTGGATGAGAGCAGTCTTTCAGTTCACACTTCTCTTTCCCCATTCTGCCTTCACAAGACACCTCTTCCAAAGCAGGTTGAAGAGCTTAGGAATATCACTGAGGGCCAGGAGAGGACAGAGAGAGTCAGCATGGGCCTCACCCAGAGTCGAAGAGGGGAGGGCTTTGCCAGGTAGGCACCAGCTTTCCTAGCCTCAGAGTTCAGAGGCTGGCTTCTTGGAAAGTTCAACTGAAATCCATACAAGTCATGTCAAACTCTTCTCTACACTTCCTTTATCCTGTGCAACTCAATTTACTCAGCTTATCTCCTATCTTGGTTAGGTTCTGGGGGTAGGAGTGGGCTTGAATGAGGTGGGACAGAGATAAGTCAGACCCAGCTCCTGCCCACTAAGATCCAGTGTGGTCCTCAATAATGCAGGAGAAGGTACGAACTCATGAGTGCCATAGGAAAGGTACAATGTGTGTGGACTCCCAGGACAGAGCAGTGTGACTGCTGGGGGATCGGGGACGCCTCATGGAGCAGTTAGCGTTTGACGTGTTGTTGAGTGATGAGTGGGGTTTGGGGTTAAAAGAGGAGGTAGATGTAAGTCTCTACTATAATTCTCTGGCAAAAATATTTTCTCTCCTTTCATAGGTTGGTAGATAAATAGGAGTGTAAAGTTGGTTTTAATAGGTTTTGTTCTTTCAGATAACCAGATACCCACTCCTCACTCTGAAAGATTTGTGACTTTGTAAGTCCAGACCAAACTCATCTATGAATGGGCTCAATGAACAGGAACCAGCAGAAGAGCTCATGGCCCTGGAGACAAAGAGGACAGGAGGTCAGTAGCAGCCAAGGGCCACTGTGAGGAGGGAGACAACAGAGAGACTTAAAAGTGACTCATCCACATGACAAATGTGTCTGGCATTACTGAGCACTTGCACAGGTACTGTGTTGCTAATCAGGTGTCTTAAGATGCAGGCAATGGGATGTCTTCTCAGGGAGACCCTCCACCACACCATCATTGAAGTGGCTGTGTAGATAGCAACGGTGGTCCAGTGGTGGCCCAGCAAGCGAAGAGGGTCACAGAGGTATGCAGTAGGCCTGTGGTGACCTCGAACATCAAGTTATCCACCTGTCTAGGAGAAAAAGACTGGGAATGGTAATGTGTGAAATGCTCCTGAGTAGGATTTTTGCATTTAAGACTCTTAGAGTTGGGCCTTTTTAGTCAGTTTAAAGGTTTAGTCTCTGTCCTTGTTCAGGAACTTTCTTCATAACACTCTGGTCTCATGTTCACCCAGCCTCTGCTGCCTTTTTCTTATTGGGCAACTCTGGTGGTCTTCTTCCTTGTAGAGGCTGGCTTAGCCTTCAGGATTTCCCATTTTCTGAGGGAAAATGACCAGCCTGATCCTCTGAAGTAGTCAATAGCCAAGAGTGAGCCATACTCCTGAGCCAGCCCAACCACGTGGACGATCAAGCTCTGTTCTAATCTGTTCTCCTGCCAATAACAGAAAATCATGAAAACTGGGTGATTTATAAGAATGGGGGTTTATTCATAGCTATTATAGTTTCAGAAAACTCAGAAAGAGTAACTTGGAGAGAGGATTTGGGTATTTATTATTTTCATATGACCATAGATATATTTATGCAAATACTGTTAATATTATATTATGGCATAACAACTACCATGTAATACTTCAAATAAAGTCATTTAAACTTTTGCAATAAGAATGGATTCAGGTGATAGTGCTAATAGCACTTTTTAAAAGAGAATTACTGGGACTAGCAGTTGTCATAATGGCTATGTCTCTGGACTCCCATGTAGTTGACTGTGGTTCAAGTCCAGGACCCAGTGGCTTAAACTCACGCCAGGCACATGTGTGTGTGTGCCCAAGATCCCAAGAGGAGAATGGAGGAGAAGGGTATGTGGTGTGGCCATTTCCCCTGGGGGGTGATTTCTCACTTCCTGTCTCTCTCTCTCTGGTGAGCGCACACACCCTATAGCAAAAACTTCTCCTAAAAAAGAGAGAATTATTTATTTAACTAATTAATTTATTATTATTGTTATTTTTACTTTGCTATAGGATACAAGCTCCCTCCAGATTGAAAGAGAGTGAGGAAGCAGTCACCAGGTCCAGGACTCAAACTGTAGTCTGCCATGGAGAAGCCCAGAGCCCCACCACCATACCACCTGCAGGCCCCACTAATAGCACTTTTAAAGAGGTGTTTTCTAATTTTGAATGTTAATAGGATTCAAGACCTCCTGGGAGTGTACAATCATGGAGGCCACCATGTGTAGCAGGAGGGAAAGAAACCAAAACAAGAGGATGACACCATGCTGCCCTGCTGTCAATTTAGCCTTGAACTACTAAGCTGAGTGAAGCATAAAACCTAAAGGATTTTTGTAACAGTCATACTGTGATTGTCTGTGGAAACCAAAGGTAGGAGTCATTGGTTCTGACTGAAGATTAGAAAAGCTTTTCAGAAAAGATGGGATTGAACTCTGATAAGCAGGGGTCACTTGGGGAAATTTAAAAATGGTGGTGAGAGAGAAGGGCATGGAAGGGGGACGGACACTCAGTGCGCTGCCCACATCCCCTTGGCATTCACCACTCCTGTGCCATCTAGATTTGCATGTTGGAATGTCAGTGTTTCTCCCACCCCAGCAGAAACCCTCAACTTACGGTTAATGGAAATTGAAGGATAAATATCATTGTTCCCTCTACTCTCGGTAGGGGCAATTCTTAAATGGGTTCTACATTGTCTCTCAGAGTTCCCCAGTTCTTCTGTTAGTGGCCCACAATGAGAACTTGCTTTAAAAAAAAAAGAAAAACATGGTACCTCTTCCTGAGTTCCTTTCCCTCCCCACTAGCTTACTGGTATTTTCTTAGATAAACTCTCTCACCTACCATCTCAAAAATATTTGCACTTGAATCCTTGTCTAAGTGTTTGAGATTCCAACCTAAGACAAAAGATATTTCAGTGGCTGAAACAAATCAACCGTAGATGAGGTGACTGGGCATACCTGAGGGGCATGAATGCTCCAAGGTGGCTAGTGATTTGGAGGGGTAGCAGGAAATGAGACTAGACTTACTGAACACGTGATGTGAAGGACCTGACTTCTGGGCAAAATAATCTAACTTTACTGTAGACCATTGGAAACTATGGAGTAGTACGGATGGTAAAAACTTTCTTTCTGGGTCTTCGAACACCTGCTTCTCTGTCTTAGGGTCTTGAGACTACATGCCTTCCTTCTAGTTCATCCATTCTGAATCACCTGCTTGCTAGGGGTTCGGCAGAATGCAGGCTCGCTGGGCACATGCCTACTCTTGGGGAGAATATTGGCCTTCTTGATATTTTTACACTTCAATTTGGAAAGGGCTGAGTTTTGGGAGAAAGGGTCAGATTCTTGGGATAGTATAGGCTGTTCTGGCACTAACTGAATTCTTCACAGAAGAGTGTGAGTAGTTTCAGCTGGTAATTACAGTTCTTAAAATCTCAGAACTGATGTCAAAGTCCCTTAAGCTCAGACAGTTCTAAGGAAAGTCCAACTCATAGGGTTTGGCATGCTTGGTGGCAAATAGGAAAAGACGTTTAGGCAGTGCAAGAGAGTCAGATGGCAGTCACTAAGACACCAGTGGCCTCAGAGCTGTTCACAGGGCTCTGCTGGGAGTAAGCTTGTCCATCACATGCCCCCTGATCTGCCAAGGACCCACTAAGTTTAGAAGACTATCCCTCAGCCAGGTGATCACCAGTGGTGGGTAGCCATGAAGTTTTTAATAAGGCCGCCTAAGAAGTTCTTCTAGTTTAACCAAAAGGTGTGGAAAGGTATTTCTGCTTTATTAAGAAGGCACTGGTGCTGGCAAACAATAAAGAAAAATGGTCTTGTAATGCTGAGGGGGAAAGGCTGTTCACCTGACCAGGTTCCAGGGGGCTAAGGATGAGAATGGGGAAAAGGAAAAATTTGAGTGTAAGGAGTTCATGATCCTGGTCATCAGGAAAGCATATTCACAACAGACTCTCCTTCCAGACACAGTGTGACTGAGCCAGCCATCAAAAGCCACAAAGTCCTAGAGAGGCCAGAGAGCTAGATAGGGGTGGGCCTTGTAGGAGATGCAGGGTCTTGGCACATTGAGAAGGAAGTTGGGAGCTGGGAGAGTTTTATTTCCAGGGTTATTACTGAGAAGGGTCAGAAGAACCACTCTAGGCTCAGTTCCTGGGGAAGGGTCCTCTGCTTCCTGCCTGCCTGAAAGCCACCTTCGCCTGGTCTGAGCACACCTCCTGTTCTTTCACTCCTGGTCCTCAGGTCCAGGAGCAGGAGACTTGGTTCTAGCCCTGGTGCAGTCTGGCATCCGCTCTCTGGGGTACTGGCTCACCACTTCAGACATCAGGGAGTCACACACAAGTGCATCAGTGTTAAGGAAGGGTGAGGGCCACAGGGTTGTCTCAATTATAGCATCCAACCACCCTTAGTGAGAAGTTCTGCTGGGCTGAAATGCTGATTTCTGATAGGAAAGAAATCCCTTAGGGGTGTGTGTGTGTGTGCGTGTGCATGTGCATGTGTGAGCATCCATGTGTGTGGTAGGAAATTCACTGGAATTGCTCTCCCTAACATTTTAGAATTCCTTTAGGCTGACACTTGCCCTTGTTGTCTACCTCGCCCTCTCACACCTTCCACTCCTAAACTAACTGCAAGCCTGTGGTACACGATGTACTGGTGGCCAGCTGACACTCACAGAACTGGTCCACTGCCAGACTCAGTGCAGGCTGGGCTCACCGGAGAGCTGCCGACTCATTAGAGCCCTTTATTTGTGAGCCCTTGAACACACACTCCTGTGTGCCAAGGTGCAACGTGAGTCTAATGAAGGAATTATTAATGTGCAAATTTTGAACGCAGATAAAAGAGGCCCTCACAAAAACCTTCTCAGAAGCTAACTAGAAGATGTATTCACTGCCAACGGGGGGATGGCTCACCCATTTTCTTGCACCCCATTCTAATTTTGTACCATTCTCTTATGGAATTATTCCTCTAGTGGGACTGACTTCTAGCCCCAGGTTGTCTTATGAAGCTCAAAGCCCAGTTCCTTGTTCAGTCTCCAGCTTCTGCTCTTCTCTGCCACTTCCTGTCAGCTGCTGCTTGGAGGTACAGACTTCTTGAAAGGTCCTCAGTGAGAGGTGTTTGTTGTCTCTATTATAGTATCTGCTTCTGCAGGTTTTACTTTGCTCACTGCTGACCTCTTAGGTCAAAAAGACATCTAATGTGTGGCGGGCACTGGGGCAGGGGAGGGACAAAGAACGTTTACACAAGGACCTAGTCCTTTGGTGGTTCACAGTCCATGAAAGGAGAGAACAACCATCTGCAAATAAACACTCTAAACTAGATGCCTGAAGAGAGGCACAGAGGCCTGTAGAAATTGAAGGCAGGTGTTTGGGATATTGTCCAGGTTGGTGATGGTGGTCGTGGAGGTGGTGGTGCATGTGTGTGTGATGAGGAAAATGGATGGGGATGAGAATTAGAAAAGATATTTGGGAGAGGGTGGCTTCTTGATTGGTTCAAGAAGGATGCAGAGGATTTGCTTAGGTAAAGATGGGGAATGACCTAGAAAACAGTGAAAAAGAAGATGGAAAAGTCAGGGTAGGTACATAAAACTGTGGAGTTTAGTAGGCGGGCGGGGTGTGGTTGGAGGATAAATAGCTGATACTGGGTAGACAGACGGGATCCATCCTGAAGAAGCTTCGCTACTGTAATGTGGAATTTATCCCTCTGAACTGCACAGTCTCTATCTCCAGATCCCGTCTCCACTCCATTAAGGGGAACTGAGTACACAATGATCGTCAGTGATTCCCCTCCCAGGATCCTGGTCCCCTTGCCGTGTAATCTTCACTGCTCTCTCATTCTGATTCTGAGTTCTGCCATGAGACTTTCTGGGCCAATAGGATTTTAGCAATTGCATAAGCAGAGACTTGAAAAGTGATTGCACAGCGGGGGTTGTCCTCCCTTGCTGCCCTTGGAATCCTGCCACCATGTGATGAGCACGTGAAGGGCAGGAGGCCATGTGGAAGGGCACCGAGGTGCCCCAGCTGACACTGGGCTGATACAGATGCATGAGTGAGCCCCCACAGAGATCAGCCAGACCTCGCCCAGATCAGCAGAACTGCCCAGCTGAGCCCAGCCCAAATTACCAACCTGCAGAATTGTGAGCAAAATAAATGGTGGTTGTTTTAGGTTTCTGGGTCGGTTTTCTATACAGCAAAGGGCAACTGCTACAGGAGTAACCCCAGATTCAAAAGGGGGGCCAGGTTTAGGGGTTCTGGGATTGGGGGAGCATAATTTGCATGTGGGTGAAATGTGAGCTCTTGTGCCTGGAGCACTGGCTATCGTAGTTGTAACAACTGCTTTATTCTTCCTACATATTTTTCCCCTCCCCAGAAGCAGCAGAATCTATTTTTTCAACCGTTGATCCACGAATACCCATGTGACTTGTTTTGATCATATGGACATATAAAAATGTCATACAAGCAGATTGGACTAATGCAGCTGGAACCCGTGGGACACCAGAAACGGCTGGAACACCAAAGATTGCAAGTTCCCTGCCTGCTGCTCTTGGAATTATTGGCTTTAGAAACAGGCCCAGGCTAGCGTCCTATAGAATAAGAGACCCATGTTGAGAGTTTCCTGTCTTTTTAACCATCTCTGATAAGACCAGCCTAATTAACCTGTCCTAGCCAACCAATCAATTGACTGCAGACACATGAGTGAGCCCAGCTACAATCAGTCCAGCACAGTTCAGAAGAACCATCCAACTGAGCCCAGTATAAGTTACTAATCTGCAAAATTGAGGCCCAAATAGATGATATTATCTTAAAGCACTCAGTTTTGGAGTGCTTTGTGAAGTTACTCGATCTATCCTTCCTGCTCTGTGGCCAGGAGGCTGACCTGGTGGTAAAGGGCTGCACCAATGAATTCCTATGCTCTTTTCCTTCCACCAGCAAGAGGATACTGAGGCTGAGATATTTATTTCCTTAGCTTTCACCCTTCTGGGCTAGGGTTTGGCCACAGCTCACTTCCAGGGTTCTGGCAACCACTCCTTCCCATGCCCACCAGGCCCAGGGAGGGGACTGCTCCCTGATCCTGACAGCCCTGGGGTTCTTCAACCTTCCATCACCCTCTCCATATCTTTGTCTAGGCTCTGTTACTCTGAGTCCCTAAAGGACCCTTACAGACACACCACATTCTATGAACAGTGAGGATATATGGACAGTTTTAGTAAATAACGGTGCCCCGGTCAGGGACAGAGCTCCTACCAGAGAGACCTCCCATGAAGGCTGCTTTGGCTTGGACATTTGGAAAGTCATGCTGGCAAGGGAAGCTGCCAAAGAGCAACCTCTCTCTGGCTGGCTCCCAGGAGCCATCTGCATCACTGCTTTCTGCAGGGAGCAGTCATCACCCCCTTTTCTGCCAATTCCCCCAAGTTAAAGAAAAAAATGAGCCCTCCCAGTGCCCCTGGCACCTTTCTTCCTCTCGAGAGGATTTTTTGGCCTAGCCTGGTAGTGCAGCTGATAGCAAACTGCACCGCAGTGCCAAAAGTTGCATGGCCCACTGTGGGTTCTGATCTCCGGGTTGGCTTGAAAACACGCTGGGCATGCATGCACCCCAAATCCAGACAAGCTGGAAGACTGGAAAAGGAGGTAGTGATGTGAATAAACCCTGTTGAGGCTGCTCCTCTCCCCCTCCTACCCCCCATTGTGCGTGCACATGTGCTGCCAATATGCATAAAATAAAGAAACTTTTAAAAATGAGGACTCTTTCTTGGGCACTTCTAGTGAAGCCTTAGGTTGCATGTAGAGCAGATGAGGAAGTCAGTTTGCTTGAGTCCTTTGTTAGCGGACTGCAGGCTTGCCTCACCTTTTCTAGCAATCGCTCATACAATCAGGACCCTCTAGTGCCAAAGCTCCCACCAGTGTGCACCTCTGTGCAAGGCCTTGTGGGGCTAACACCAGTAATACTTACTGAGGAGGTAGAGGGTGACAGGTGGCTAGACAAACCGAAGAGCCACCTCTCCCACCACTGCCCTGCCGATAACAGAGAAGAATTCGGACCTCTTCATCAAGTTAATACAGAAAGCTTTGTAGTGTAATTCAGATCTGGAATGGGGAGGAGTTAATAGGTATAATCCATAGTTCTCATCGAGAAGGGTAGAGCTCAGAGGGACATTTGTCCTCTCAGTGGTGGGAAGCTTGATTTTGCTTACTCCAGGAGAGAACTAACCGCCACACATCCCAGCCATTTTTCTCCATTGGCCCAAACACAGGACCAAAGCTGACCCCTCCCGGGGGAGCCAGTGGACAGTCAGTGCTCCTCTCATGGTAGAGGAGCAGTGACTCCTTGGAGATAGAAGGCATTGGCATTGTACACCCAAGTCATCCAATTCATGGGACACTCTGGGGGTCTTTCAAAGTCTGATGTGATTATGAATAAGCTGATGACAGAATCCAGACAGGAAAAAGGGATTGGATGGAATTTGAGTGGATGTGGAGGGGTTACTGTCTTCATTCACCTTCTGGGCAGGGCAATTCTTATTGTGTGGGATCATCCTGTGTATTGCAGGATGGTTAGCATTCCTGATCCCAGTCCACAAAATGCAAATAGAACCTCCCAGTCATTATGACAAAAATTATATTAAAAATGTCCTACTCTCATTCCAGTCACTCCTGGGATCGGGAGAGAGGAACAGTACATCCCCTGGCTGAGAGACACTCCAGAAAGAAGGCTGCAGGAGGTGAGAAAGAAAGCAGAGAGTTAAAGGAGAAGGGAGATCCAACTTCCAAAGGACCTGGGGCAACTGCCCCAGAAACTCCTACTCTCCTCTTTGACTCTATGTGGCATGTGATACAGTAACACTGATCCTTAAGTAAAGACAGACTTAAACCTTCATTGGAGATCAGGGAAGGTGAGGCAGCAAGGTTGGAAAGACAATACAGTCATGCATCACTTAATGACACGGCTTTGTCCTGAGAAATGCATCAGTAAGCAGTACTGTCATCATGCAAACATCACAGTGGACTCACAGAAAGTGAGGTGGTTTAGCCTACTGCATGTCTAGGCTACACACCTATTTCTCCTTATGGGACCACCACTGTATGTTGTATGTGCAGTCCACTGTTGACCAAAATGTTGTTTTGTGACAAATGACTATATTGGAAACAGGTAAGGAAAGTCTCCCTGATCAGTGATGGCTCATGGCCTCTCCATTATTATGGGTTCCTGGGTGGTGAGGACCATCAGTATGAAAGGAAAGCCTAGCTGGAGTGAAGATGAGGACTATCTCCTCAGCTTCCCAGGCTCAGAAGACACTACCTTTGGGGCTGGCTAGCCTCTGGACTACAAGTACATTGGGCTCAGATTTACTCCTGCTGGATCTACCAGGAATGTGCATGGCACAATCTTCCTCCAGATTGTGCATGGCTCCTTTTCTCAGTATAGATCTTTGCTAATCTAGATCTCTCCTCTTTATCCCTCCAATCTCTGCCCTTTATCCCAATGTATTTTCTTCAAAGTTCTTGTCACTATCTTATATCAAATTATTTATTCATGTATTTACACGAACTTTTATAACCCAACAGGGCCATGACTTGACCTGTCTTACTTCTGTATTCCTGGTGCCTGGAATGTAGTGGGTGCTCAGTGAGTATTTGTTGAATAAGTGAATAGAATGCTTATTATGTGCCAGATACTGTGCTAAGTAATTTGCAGGCATTGTCTCATATAAACCTCAAGAATTTATGCTTGTATGTATGGTGTTTGTTTTGCTTTGTTTATGTTTATGTGGCAGGGTCTCATGTCATGGTCTTCCTACCTCAGCTTCCCACGTTGCTGGGAACACAGGTGTATGCCACCATGCCCACTTGGGTTTTTAGGCTGGGCTGAAAATCAAACCCTGTCTCACATGTGGCCTCATGCTATATGGAGCAGCAGTGTCAGTCAGCATGTGCTACCACAGCTGGACCAACCTCAAGAATTCTTTAAAGTAAACACTATATTATCCACATGTTTTGCAGAAATCAAGACGTGGCAGGGTTAAGTAACCTGCCCAAGGTCATATAGCTAATTAAAGGTGATGCAATAAGGATTTGGTTGACTCTGGTGCCCACAGTCTTGCAGGAAAACAAGCACAAAGATGTGAATCACTGTACTGAAGAGGAGCAAATGCTAAACATCCCAAGGAAGTACAGCTTGATGCAGGACTAAAGGAATTTGGGGTGGAGGGAACCATTTGGGAAGTGGGAATGAAATGGAGGAGGAGGATGAATTTGAGCTGAGCCTAAAGGATGACATGTTGGTTACTTTTGTGTGTCAATTTGGCTAAACTATAGTACCCAGTTATTTGGTCAGATATCAGTCTTGATGTCACAGTGAAAGTAATTTTTAGATGTAAAGGATATTTAAGTCAGTAGACTTTGAGTAAAGCAGATTCCCCTCCATAATGTAAATGGGTCTCATCCAGTCAAGTGAAGGCCTTAAGAGAAAAGACTGAGGTCTCCTGAGAAAGAAGGAATTCTGCCTCCAGAGACCTCTGGACTCCAGTTACATCAGTTCTCTCCAAGTTCTCCAGTCTGCTGTCCTACCCCGCAGGACTCAGACTTGCCAGTCCAGAAACCCTGTTGAGGGTGCATGAGCCTCAATTGCATGAACCAGTTTTTTAAAAATAAATCCCCATTTATCTTCCTTTCTTCCTTCCTTCCTTCTTTTCTCCTTTCTTTCCATCTTTCATCTATTGTCAACCTATCTATCCATCTACAGATCCTACTGGTTCTGCTTCTCTGGAAACTCACACGGTAGCATTCAGGCCTGTGGGATTGAGGCAGAGGAATGGATATTCACAGGAGCTGCTGAGGCATGGCCAGAGGTGCCTAGAGTTGGTTGCTCTGGAATAAGTGGTGGAGGGACAGGAAGCTGGGGGTCAGGGAGTAGAAGGTGATGTCCACAAGAATAAGGGTTTTAGGCTTTGTTTTGGGAACTGGAAGGCCCTTGAACGACGACGGTAAGACAGCAGGATACACTCCCTAGCAAAGGTCTCCAGTGCTTCACTTTCAGTAGCAAATCAGTAATCCATGGTGGGCCCAAGGAGAAAGCACTGACAGACAGTGCTGGGGGAGCCCTGAAAGAAGGGAATGCCTGGAGAACTCAGGGGTTATTTTTGGCACATCAGTGCCTTTATTCCAAACCTCTTTCCTCTGTGTAGATGGCAGCTTCAGGCAGAGTCCAGATCCTCCTGGGCTGATTAGTTCGAAAATGCAATCTGGTATTCAGTTTGGCCCCGACCATGCCTTCATCCTCGCTTTCATTGTGCACATTCTGCAGTGTGCCATCAAGGTCCTCTTGGCTTGTATGGCTCCTGGCCTGGTTGTCCTCCCACGCTTGTCCTCTTGGTGATGGCCTGGCCCTGTTCCTGCTGTTCTGCCTGCTCCTCCTCAGACAGCCTCTTCCCCCCCTCCATGCTCTGAGCCTGCTGGGCAGATCTGTTAGAGCCTGTCACTGTTTCCCTGCGGTCTCCTGACCGGTCTGGGAGCTCTTGGAGGGTGGAAGCTGTAACTCACCCCACGACATGGCCTGTGCCCAGCCTGGTGCCAAATTGGTCAGGGGGTATGGGAGAGAGAATGAAATGTTTCTCTCCAGATGTCCTTTACAGTTGCTTTTCTTCCTGTAGGAAGGGACAGTGACTGGAATGGTTGGAATGTGGCCTTGGTTTGTCTTTGGGTATGTTTTTATTCCTCTGAGCACTGACTAGACTCTCTTGTGATTTCTGGTCTTGGGGGACTTCATCATTTTAAACTCCCTCTAGGGTTGTACTTGCAGAACTGCTACATGGTCTCCCATATATTGTCTTTCCTTTCTGGCCTGATCTCCCTCCTCACCAGAACTTTCCTATAGATTCATGACCCAAGACTGTCAGGTAACGGTAAGCCAAACATTTGACCACTCTTCCATAATCACCTGAGTTAGAATTCTTTATCTTTTCTGTCCCACAGAACTTTACTTAAATTGTTCTTCGGCACCTCATTCATTCATTTAACAAGCAGACGTTGAATATCTACTATATGTGTGATGTTAGAGGTAGTATGCATAATAGTTAAGGCCGCAGTTCTGAAATCAGTCTCTTGGTTCAAATTCTGGGTCTGCTAATTCATGCTGGGTCTCAATGAACTCATCTCAAATAATAGTGTGAGTCCTTAAGTATGATGATTGATTTTATGTGTCAACTTGACTGGTCTATGGGGTACCAAGATATTTTGTCAAACATTATTCTGGTTATTTCTGTGAGAGTACTTCTGGATAAGATTAGCGATTAAATTGGTAGACTTGTCCATTTTGTGTTACTATAACAAGATTGACGATTAAATTGGTAGACCTTATCTGTTTTGTGCTGTTATGACAGGATACTACAGACTGGGTAATTTATAAAGAACAGAAAAGTACTGGCTCATTATTTTGGAGGCTGGGAATCCCAAGATACAGGGGCCAGCATCTTGTAAGGGTCTTCTTTCTGTGTCATCTCATGAAGGAAAGGCAAAGAGAGAAGAGAGAGAGAGAGAGTGATCAGGAGGGGGCCAGACTCTTCCTTTTATCAGTAACTCACTCCCATGATAACAAACCTACTCCTGAGATAATAGCATTAATCCATTCATGAGAGCTGAGGCCTTATGGCCTAATCACCACTCATTAGGCCCTGCTTCCCAACACTGTTGCATTGTGGCTTTAGTTTCTAATTCATGCTTTTGGGAGACACATTCAAACCATAGACCAAGTAGATTACCCTCCACAATGTGGTTGATTGCAACTTTAAAATTCTATTTCTATGGCTCTTTCTAGTTTGGGGCTCATATAATCAAATGAAGGCCTGTGTAGAACAAAAGGCTGACCCTCCCCTGAGTAAGAGAACTATTGCTGCCTGCCAGCCTTCAAAGTGAGACATGAGCTATTTCAGGTCCTATGGCAGTTGCTGGCTTTTAGACTCAAACTGGGACATTAGCTCTGCAGATTTTGGAGGTGCCAGGCTCCATAACCACATGAGACAATTCCTTATAATAAATCTCTATATCTCTCACACTCTCTTTCTCTTTCTACACACACAAACACATGCATACACACCACATACACAAGTACAGGGTCTTCAAAAAGTTTATGGAAACGTGTTCTGTGAAAAAATTAGTAGTGGATTTCATTTTTTTTTCTTTTCAACAAAATAAACTCATACTTTAATTTCATTTTTCCATGAACCTTGTGAAGTCCTCTTGTGTCTATATTACTGGTTCTGTTCCTCTGGAGAACCTGACTCATACAGTAAGGTTAATGAAATCACACCAGTAGAAAATAGCACAGAGTTGAGCTAGTAGTAAGAAATCCAGAAGCACTGAATCTTATTTATTTATTTATTTATTTATGTATTTATTTATTTATTTTGGAGAGAGATTTTCGCTATAGGGCGCGTGCGCTCGCCAGACAGACAGAGAGAGACAGAGAGACAGAAAGTGAGAAATCACCCCCCAGGAGGGATGGTCACGCCGCAATCCCTTCTCCTCCATTCTCCTCTCGGGATCTTGGGCACGCACACACACGTGCCCGGCATGAGTTTTAAGCCACCGGGTCCGGGACACGAACCGCAGTCGACTACGTGGGAGTCTAGCGACATAGCCATTACGCTAACTGCTGGTTCCCCTGAATCTTATTTTAAGTGCTAGAGAATGAGCAGTTATTCAGTGGGGTGTTGGCCAGCCTTCAGGGAGCCCACACAGTCTGACCTTTTCAAAGGTGAGTATCTGTGTGCCTTACTTCCCCAGCAGGTTTCTGGGACTTCTCTGAGAGTAGATCCCAGTCTTTGTCCTTTCTGTCACCTCAGCTGTATTCCGCTCAGGTCGGCGGCTGGGTGTGGAATGGATGATCTCCAACTCAATATCTTTGAGCAGCAGGCCACCACCAACACGAAAAGCCAGTCTTCTGCTGGTTCTCGCTGCCCTCTGTGCTGCCTGCCGCTCTGGCCTTCTGACTTCCATGTTCACCCCATGCCTTGTGCACAGAGGCACCATTACTCCTCTTCACCCACTGATGAGAAACTAATGCCGAACGGGTGCTCTGCCTCCCTCCTCCCTTGCTTGCTGCTCAGTCAGCATTAGTTCCTAGTGCATCACGTGGAGAGTGCAGGGAGTGGGGCTGAGAGTGGGTGGGTGGATATGAAGGGCAGTGGCTGGGTGGGGAGAACTAGAGCCTCTGGAACTACATGTGCACACTTGCCTTTTTTCTTTTCTTTTCTTGTTTTTTTTTTTCCTTTGGCTAGCCCTGAACTTAACCTGACCCTTTCTTTTCTGTGAGAATCCTGGCTATACAGGTCTTCAGTCTCTTCTAATTATTATTATTTTTTATCAGAGCAGTTGAAGAAGAGAGTAAAACTGCAATGAACTGCCTGCCTTCACCGTTTGGGCCTGCACCCAGCTCATCAGGGCTGTGTTCACAGCGTTTGCATGCCAAATGTGTCACCAGGGGCTAATTGCAGTCACAAATACAGGGAGTGGGGAGGAAAACTCAGCCCCAAGTAAGTCAGAAAAGCAGAGAATAAAGTTGTTTAAGAAGGAGTGGCTACGTAGAAAGATTAGAATTCTAAAGAGCCATAGAAATAGAATTTAAAAGTTGCAATCAACCTCAGCAAAAGTTCCTGCTATGGCAGACTATGGGCCTTGCCCACCCACTATCTCACCTCCTTCCTTGCTGATGGTACCCCAATTTTATTCAGGTACTGTGTGCCCTTGTATTTCCTGGCTTATGCATGGAGACTAGTTTAAGCCAATTAAGCTAATTCCTTCCTTTTGGCCAGTGATCAGTTGAGGCATGGAAATGTGATCCCCTCCTTAGCCAATGAGATTTAGAGGGAAGCTTGGGAGGGCTTCCGGAGCCATTTTCTTCATTCATAAGAAGATGCCAATTCTTGCTCCCTCTGTATTTGAGTCCATTTATGTGAGAATGTGTTGCTTATCACTATGGCTACCATCCTGGACCATGAGGAGAGGCCCAAGAAAATTCCTGAGAAGCTATCCCAGAGCACTCTAATTGAAAGACTCATCTTCAACCAGACTTCAAAATCCTCGGAAGTGTTTTGACTTTCTCTGACTCCACCCTAGACACCAGAAAGACTGTCGAAGTAGCCATTCCCTCACTGAAGAAAAAATTCACTTTTTTCTTATCTACAGTCGCTTTGGTGACATTTTGGGGAGCCAGCATTTTCCACACCCACAAACAGCACAACCCCCCTGTGTACTCCAGCTTGTGCAGAGGATCACCTTTCAGCATTCTGAACTGTCAAGTTCCCTCCTTTCATGATTCCCAGAGGGCCTCCAGGGGCCCATCTTTTTCTTTGCTCTCTCATCCTCTTGGAACTTGAAGTTTTTCCCGGCAGCTTGAGGAATGAGAAGCCATACAATCGCTTGACCTGCCCAACTAATCACACCTCCCACTCTCCTTTCATATAGTATTGTTTCCTTCACTCGAACGCTTTCTCTGTCTTCCGATAGCAGATAAAGGGGTATAGAACTCTCAGCAGATATTTAGACAGATAGATACTGTTCTCTTGTCCTAGGGGTCTCCTCTATCCTGTTTTATTCTCTCGGGCATTTTCTCATTTGATTATTTTTTGTAAGCTTATTTATTTATTTCTTGAAAGAGAGAGAGGGAGAGCACCACACCCAATGTCCAACATCCAAGGCCATGTGTGCATGCGGACTGTACAGGGAGGCCCTGGGAAAGCAAACCCGGGACCCTCATGCAAATCTAGTTGCGTTACTGCCACACCACAGTCTGGCCCCTCCTTTAATTCTTGAAGTAAGTGCCTCTCGAGAATAATTGAACTCAGGTGTTTGTTTGTTTTTTTTCTTTGTGTGTTTGTTTGCACACTCCTAATTGCCTTTTTCGGTGGGGAAATTTTAGGTCACACTGTCTGTAGTAGCCCATGTTCCATCTGGATTAACTGTGGAATTAGTAGTTTGGTAAATGAATGTGCCTGGGAAATGGATTCTGAGGCCCTGTCTCTGGTGTGTGACCTTGAGCTGTGTGACTCTGGGCAAGTCCCTCTGCTTTGTGACTTGTCTTCCCCCCATCGAGGAATGGGTTGGGCTAAGTGCTATCTAAGGGCCCTGTAGCTCTATGAGATCCTGGAGTTCTTTGATTTTGTGCCTAAAGAAGGCATTTGCAGGGACATCTTTTTATTAAATTATGAAAACAAAATATAGTTGTAGAAGTTGGCACAACTCAAAAGTATGCAAAACCTAAACTGTCAGTGTTTCTCCCTCCATAATTCCCCCTGGAGAGAGTTTGGGGGCCAGTGTTTGCCTCGAGCACTCAGGGCACTCTTTCTGATGATGTCAACCACAATGACTCCCCGTTTGCTGAGATAAGCAAGAGCCGTTCTGAGAAGTAACTGTGTATGTTCTTATGGTTTCTCTTCTCCCTGAAGGAAAACTGGAAATTTTGTGTGTGTGTGTTGTCCAAGAGTTGCAGAGCTTGGTACCTGTGAGCTCGCCTCTGTCTTTGTCAGGAAATAGGACGCAAGATCCTGACCTTAGCCCAAGATTTGCAGGGCCTAGGTTTCCAGGAGAGCAGTGGTCAGGGAGTCGACTTGCCCATAGCAGCTGTGGGGCAGACACAGCTCCAGATCGATATTGCCCTAGGACAGCAATATCGATCTCAGCACTGATCTTCCCACAAACACGGATATTACCTTCTTATGTGTGTCTAAAGCTTTAATCAATAGGAGCTAGACTCTGTAGCAGAGAAGTGTGATGGTACAAACTGCGGAAGAGTAGCAATGAGACGCACCATTATTACCTGCCATTCTGGGAGCAGCCCGTTAGGGAGAGGTGGATCAGAGGGGCCGGTTCCTGAAGTTCTCAGCTACGCTTAGATTACAGCCCACTCCTGCCCCAGGGAGATCCAATCTGAGGGAGAGGAGGAGCGCATAGGGCCCAGAGTGGCCCTAGGAGGGAGTGCTGGGCAACGCCATACAGATGTGCTACAGAGAGGGTGGCTCAGTGCTGAGGAAGGGGTGTGCTGGGAGAGGTGTGCAAGGGCAGGAGACATATTAGGATATCTCTTCCCCAAGACAGAAAGGGAGAAGGAGGAGAATAAAGGCTGGGCCTTAGGGCCACTGCATAAGTTGAGAAACCGACTGAGGGACAGTCGGCTGAATCTGGCTTCTGGTAGAGAGCAAGCCAAGCCATACATGGCCAGGGCTGGGCCTCAGTCCTGAGGGGCTCTGGGGAAGCTCACTGGAGGCTAAGGAAGCAAGGGCAAAAATGCACAAGACTTTAAAATGCTATGCTGTAATGCTGCCAGCTCATTTATTCATCTACTCATTCATTCAACCATTCACCCAATAACTGATTTTTTAAGGAATTATTTATTTTATTTTATTCATCATTATCATTATTATTATTTTTAATTTGCTACAGGGCATGCATGCTCACTAGAGAGAGAGAGAAAGAGAGAGAGAGAAAGTGAGAAAGCAAGCCGCTAGGTCTGAGACTTGAACTGTAGTTGGCCATACGGGAGCCCAGAGCCCCAACCATTATGCCACCTACTAGCCCCCACCTAATAACTGTATATTGAGCCCTTTTTGTGTGTCAGGCCTGAGAACATAAGGGTCAAGCAGACAGATGTAGTTCTTGCTCTTGTGAAGGCTTAGGTCTAGTTCTGAGTTGGTCAGCTCCAGGTCACACAGTCACATGACCTCTGACTGCAAGGTCACGGAGGCTCGCTGGGATGGAGCGCTTCCTCTCTGCAAAGCTGCTGGGAGGAGATTCTCTGTCTCTCTGCTCCTCTTGAGGATTAATTCATTCTCAACATTTTCTTCTCGAGGATGAATTGAAATAATCAAAATTAGAAAATAAAATTTAGAAGGGAAAACTTAAGGGTACTTTCTGGGAAGTCCCAGGAGTGACAAGGAGTGGGAAAGTACAAATAATTTTTTAAGAGAGTTTTGTTTGTTTGTTTGTTTGTTATTGTTGTTGTTTGTTTTTGCTACTGGGCACATGTGTTCACTGGGGACACAGAGAGAGACAGAAAGTGTGAAATCATCCCCAAGGGGTATGGCCACACTGCAATCCCTCTTCTCCATTCTCCTCTTGGGACTTTGGGCACTCACATACATATGCTGGTGTGAGTTTCAAGCCACCAAGTCCGTTTCTAGAACTATGGTCAGCCAGATGGGAGTCCAGCACTAACCACTATGTGACCTGCTAGTCCCAGTACAAATAATTTTAACAACCCTCTGGGAAATCTGTTCTTCCTATAGTCTTTCCTGGTAGTGGATCTTGAATGTGCTCAGTTTCCTCATCTGTAAAATGGAGGCAGAGAAGTAATCTCACAGAACCATGGTGAGAATTACATTAATAACCCTAACACCACCCCCAAAGAACAGCAGGTACCTGATAAATGTTAGCTTCTGTTCTTCCTCCTTGGCCTCGACAGCTCCTGTGGAATGGAGGATACTATGAAAAGCACTGGCTCACTGGGGATGGAGTGAGATGGCCCTTGACAATCTACATGCATGGGCGTAATGATCATTGAGATGATGAGACAACAGCAACCATGAAATATGGCCTGAGGGGTCAGTAGCTTTGTCAGCAGAGTTAGCTGAGAGTCTCCTTAGCAGCTGTCCTTCCTATGGAAGAAATATGGCTGAATGAGGGGGAGAGGGTGAATGGCTGGCTAGAAAGAGCTTGGGCTGTGGTCAGAAGGACTTGGGGTTGAATCTTGACTCTGCCACCATTAGCTGTGATCTTATGAAGCTACTTACCGCATCTGGGCCTTACGTTTTCATCCGAATGACATACAATAGATAGTGCCCTGTAGCTCACGGGGTGGTCATAGCTCTGAGCACAGCAGGCAGAATGGCCTGCTGTGGAGGAGATCCTTGATCCCACAGTGCCTGGGTTCTCATCTGTGAAACGTGGATGTTAGGAGTCCCCTAGAGATTAGTGATGAAATCATACAATGCGAGGGAAGCATGTAGAACAATGTCTGGCAGAGTCACTGTGAATTATGGTTGAAGGAGTGTTGGCTCCACCCTTCCTCCAGGCCCCCTGGACGCCTTCTGTGACACTTCCTTGTGAGAAGGAGGCTCCTTCAGTAAAGGAGGCTCCTGGATTCCAGAGAGAGTTTTTGTGCCATCTCATGGTCCCTGTGGGAGCAGCCAGGCTGTCATTTGAAGGTAAGGCCGGGCTCAGAAAGTTTGGCCAGTGATGCTGTTACAACTTGAAGGCCTATCCCCCTCCTGTGGGTAGTAGAGCCGGCCCTATCATAGTCGGGTTCTCCAGAGAAGCAGAATCAACAGGATACACACACACACACACACACACACACACACACACACACACCCTGTTGACAGAGAGAGGGAGAGACATTTATCTTACTTTAATTAATTAATTTAAGACTGACTTAAATGTTAACCTCATCCAAGAAGTACCTTCACAGGAACACCCAGAACAATATTTGGCCAATCATCTGGGCACTATGGCCCAGCCAAGTTGACACATAAAATGAACCATCACATCTCCTTTGTTTCATTCTTCTTTACTGAATCTTCTGGATTCAACCTGAGGCTTTGTGAGAAACAGGAGCATCCTTAGCTTCTCATGGGCCCAAGACACCCCCAAACTTTGTAGGGCTCACCTACCTCCCTTCACACAACCTCGTGTCAGGGTAGCAATCAATGATTCCAACTAGAGATAGGGAAGCAGGCCCAGAGACCGGGGGTCACTTACCCCAGGTCACACGGCAGAGCCAACCCTACAGCCTGGGGCTTTCCATGAGGCTCATGCTCTCCCATCTCAGAGCTGTCACTGGCTCCCCCGGCCCTTCCCAGTACTGAGAACACTCCCCATGTATGAGGAGGCCTCTGGCTACTCATCATCCCCATCCCTGAAAGATCAGTCGTTCCTCAAGGCAGTCCTTCCTTCCAGAGTTTATTCCCAGCATGCTCTTTTCCTCCATGGTAATTGCCTTCTGCTGAGCTGACTGGAGATCCATGGCATTAGTCTACACTGAGGAGAAGATGGTGACTTCTCCCCTCAGACGTGATGGGGCCGCCAGAGGCTTGTGGTCAGATAAAGTTCCCAGCTTTTTTCTCTCTGCTGCAGAAGGTTCCTTAGAAGAATCATGGACTCTGGGAGCAGGAAGCCGGAAGAGTGGATTGAATCCAATTCCTTCACTTTGCAAATGAGAGCGCAAAGGGCCCAGGCCAGGAGACCCCATTCCCTAGAGATTATTGATGAAATCATACAATGTGAGGAAAGCACCATGCCTGGCAGAGTCAATGTGAATGATGGTCGAAAGAGGGGCTTGAACCAGGAAACACAGCTAATCAGCTGTTCTCTGTGTTCTCCTCCTCTATCCCGACCTTGGTCCTAGGCAAGTTGTACCTGGGCTGGCAGAGACAGAAGAAGGCTCGAGCCCTGCCCAGTGTGAGTGAGACCTGATGACAGCCTGGACTCAGGCAGTTGGAGGGGTGGTGGGAGGCGGAAGCCTAATATCCAAGGATAATTCTGGGGGAGAACTGATGGGGTGGACCGAGAGGTTAGACGTGTGAGTTGGCAGAAGGATGGAGTTCAGGGATCTTTTCTCAACTGCTGGGTGAATGTGTGCTACTAACCAGGACAGGAAGTAGGAAGTGGGCATTGTAGAGGGGAGTGATGAGCTTTGGTGAAGTTCTCAGGGGGTGTCCAGAGGACGCTCAGTGGGCCACGGGATGTGTGGGCTTGAAGCTCAGAGCATAGGGCTGAGTGTAAGATGTGGCCTTCATCCAGCAAGTTGTGGAAGCTGAACCCACAGGAAGCAGGATTTCCAAGGGAAAGACGGCGGCCAGTGACTGACTCCTGAATCCTGCTCTTTCTCCCAGGCCATATTCTCAAAGGAAGGTAACAAGGGACCTTAGACACTGAGATGTCTCCATCCCCGGTTTTCACAGTCATTGCCTCTTTTTATTATTTTTTAAAAATTGATTCATTTATTTTTCCTTAAACATTTTAATTGCCAGGAGACACATGCATTTACCAGAGAGACAGAGAGAGAGGGAGAAAGCACCCCCAATGGAGAATAGTCACGCTGCAGTTCTCTCTCCTCCATCTCACCATCCCATCAGGATTTGGGGCATGCACACACACACGCCCGGCATGTTTTCCAAGCCACTAGAGCCAGGATTCAAACCACAGTCAGCCATGTGGAACCTGGTTCTGTTAACTATTAGGCTATGTTAACTATTTATGCTTTTCCATGAGAAAGAGAGAGAAACAGAGAGATGAGCACTCCCAATAGGGTCTTTTTTTTTTTTTTTTTGAAGGGAGGTTTTTAGCTTTAGGGTATGTGCGCTTGCTGGAAAGACAGAAGAACAGAGAGACAGAAAGCAAGAAGTCAGCCCCTGAGGGGACGCCCACACAGTAATCCCTTCTCCATTCTCCTCTCAGGATCTTGGGCACACACGTACACGTGCCCAATGTGAGTTTTATGTTGCAGGGTCCAGGATTAGAACCGTGGTCGACTACATGGGAGTCCAGCAATGCAACTGTTTCATCATCTGCTGGTCCCACAACAGAGTCTTAATACCATGATCCACTCCCAGTCTCAGCTGGCTCAGATCACACCCAGTATGCTCAGGAAGACCCCAGGACTGTTCCCTGCAAGCCCAGCTACGTGACCACTGACCTCCGCCTGGCTCATCTCCTGCTCTGACCAGCACCGCATATTGGCAGCTCCTATATGATCCCTCTCTGCAGAGAGAAAGTAATGCCCACAGCTCCCAGGATCAGTGCATTTGACACTTTCTGGTCTTGGGAATTAGTCTCCTTGGAGTTGGTGAGAGAGCACGGACGAGGCGGGTACAGAAAAAACTGGCCCCTCAGACCCCTGCCATCCCAGGGCTGTGGGCTGGGTACAGCATCAGATGACTTCTCTGCCCCTTCCCACCTGGGTGGGCCCAGAGCCACACAGAAGGGACAGAGCTAGTCACTGGGAGGCTAAGTGTCTTTCTCTGGTGCCCTGAGTGTGGCATTAAGAACCAGTGGCAGTAATTTGTCTCCTTGATTTCTCTCCAGCTGTTTGGTAATTCATGTTAAATCCCAAATGAGTATGTGTGCTGGTTCCAGGCAGGTTTCAAAGAAGACAGGTCAAAAGAAAATGAAAGCATTTCTCGGATTTCTTAGATCAAGTGACTTAACCTTTTTCCCCCCTTAAATTTTTAAATAACTCACTCCAGATTCTCCAGATTTCACAGAAATTTCATTCAAAGGATTCTGGTAAAGCAGCAGGAGTTGACAACTCTTCTGAATAGCACATGATTTATTCAGCACCAACAATGAAGCCGGCAGGTGATGAGCTAAACTGAACTCGCTGGCACCTACGTGCCGGGCTCAGGAACAGCAGTGACGGCAGCCTAGCGTGAGGGTCGCCCTTCCAAGGAGGACCAAGAATGCTGGGAAGGACCTGCCCCTGCTCTGAGTGAGGAAGGGAGCTTTGTGCACCCCCATGTGCCAGCCACTGTGCTAGAACTTTCCATACACAATCACAGTTGTTCTCCATCTCACCTGAGACGTTGTGTGTCATTATCTCAGATCCCAAAGATAAACAGACGGGGACTTTGAGGGCAGTAGTGACTTACAGGCTTGACCCCTAGTGTCCAATTCACCCAGAGCTCTTTGAATACTGCACTAGAAGAGGCTGACAGTAGGTCTGGTAGATAGAATCCAAGATGGCCCCAGTGGACGAGGCTCGGTATTCACACCTGTGCTGCATCTGAGCTGGCCCTGAGCAAGCAAATAAATGTGGCTGAAGTGACGCTACGTGACTTCTGAAGCTAGGGCATACGAAGCCTTACTGCTTTATGATCTCTTAGAATGCTTGCTTTGGAAGAAACCAGCTGCCGTGTAAGAAGTCTGGCTTCTCTGAGCCTGCCATGCTGTGAGGAAGCCCAAGCTAGCCACATAAAGAGGTGTATGGAGAAAGATGCTCAGTCATCCCTTGGCTGTTCAAGCTGTCACAGAGAGGCATAGCACATGTGGATGAGGAGCCATTTGGGCTGTTCCTGTCCAGCTGAGGCTTCATACGACCCCAGCCTCAGCTGCAATCTGTCAGCAACCACAAACGGCACCACTTAAGAGCTGCCCAGCTAAGCCAGTCAACCCTCAGCATTACGGGAAGTAATGAAAAATTTGAGTATTAAACGACCAGGTTTTGGAGTGGTTTGTTTGACAGTGACCTCCTGGTATAGTGAAACCCATCTAAAACAACTGAGTTTCAGTACTGTCTTATCCATAATAGTCATTCTGATCAATTTAAAAAACTTTTTATTTAATTTTATGTATTCATTCATTTATTTAAATTTGACCAGAGAGAAACACACACAGAAAGAGCAAGGGAAAGTGAGAAAGTGAGCAACCAGGTCCAGGATTCTAACCATGGTCAGTCATGTGGGAGTGTCCAGTGCCTTAGCCATCCTGCCACCTGCTGGTCCCCTCTGACCAATTTTGTATTGACCACTTATTAAATGTCAGACACCATACTAAGCATTCTGCATTTATTATCCCATTTGATTTACACAAAAACTCTACAAGACAATGCCTATTATTCAGTAGACCTGCTTTCTACTTTACACCTACGTGTGAGAAAAGGTCAGAGATGTTAAGTAATAAACCAAGATCACACAGCTAGTGAGTGGGAAGGCCAGGATGCACGCCACCCAATCCCATACCTCATGTTATTATGCCTCGCTCTGCTCTGGCTGGATGTAGGTACCTCTGAAGACTGATTCCCAGAAGAACAGACTCAGATCTGAGAGGTTTGCTTTGGAAAATTTTACTTTGCCAAGAGAGCTTGTCCTGGGAGGCTTGGAGCAGCCGTCTGGGCTCCTGCTAAGAGTCTTCCTGGGACCAGCAGCCAGAGCTTTGCAAATTCATTCACATGGAGAAACAAATGGTTCTGACCTTTTCCTCTTAAAATGTTTTTCAAGGGAAGTCAGTGCTGCCAGCTGGGTCTAGATTGATGGCATCGGATGCTGAGAAGCAAAGCCTCCACCTTGTGTCACTTCACTTGGTACTTTGGGTCAGATCAGCCAGAAACACTGCAGGACTCCGAAATGTCATGTCAATGGCCTACTCAGAAGACGCTCTCCTTCCTTTATCCCCCACCTGTATTGCTTTTCTAGTCTGTGGGACATGGAGGCTGCTTTAGATTTTCTGTCCTCAGGTCAAAAGAGATGGGCAAAGGGGGAATGCAGTCACATGAAACCAGAGGGCACCGATGAATCAGGACAGGAGGGTCTGGGCGGCAGCTCATGACTAGGTGGAGACAGATGTGACACACATACTGGCTGGGCCCCGTGGGGTCGTCAGGGCAGGCCACACTGTCCTATGCTCCTCTGTAACACATCCCTTCGTGAACTGCTTGGAGACAGAGTGCTGGACACGAGGGACTGCAGACCTGCCTTGCTGTGGCAGCTCGTTCTGGGCCTGAGTACTGAGAAGTGCTGACCTCCAGCCTCTGACTCTGGTTCTCTTTTCTCTCTGTCCTTCAACTGGGCCTTTCTGTGGTGTTTGACCTCTACATACATGGCCCTGTTCTCAGAGCCCAGACCTCAGGAAACAGCATGGGACATGCCGTGAGTTTGAGATTTCCTCTGTCCATGGGGTGTTAGCCTGCACACTTAGCCACCAGGGCCTCTGTTGACTTCCATTCCCTTCTGGCTTCACCACTGGGAACTCGCTGCCTGCAAAGCTTTCAGCATGGTCGGGAAAGTTTGTTTCCTGTCCTTTTAGTGCTATTACCACTTTTATCCCTATCCACATACTGCATGTGCTTACATTTCCTTACTACTTTTGTGGGGTTTTATTGTTTTGTTTTGGTTTTGGAGAGGTGTTTGCTATAGTATAGGGTGTGTGTGCTCTCCAGAAAGACAGAGAGAGACAGAAAGTGAGAAATCACCCCCCAGGGGGGATGGCCACACTGCAGTCCCTTCTCCTCCGTTCTTCTCTCGGGATCTTGGGCAGGCACGCACACGCACCCAGAGTGAATTTAAGCCACCGGGTCTGGGACTCGAACCACAGTCGACTACATGGGAGTCCAGGGACATAGCCATTATGCCAACTGCTGGTCCCTCTACTTTTGTTTATTTTTCTTTAATTTTTAGGGTTAGAAGGGACATGTGCTTGCCAGAGAGAGACAGGCATAGTCATTCCTTAATCCCTTCTCCATTTCTCCCTCCTTTCTAGATTTTGGGTATGCACGCACATATACCTGGTATGTTTCTCAAGTGGCCAGGTCTGGAACTTGAACTGTACAATTGGCAATGTGAGTCTGGCTTCCTTAACCACCAGGCCAGGGAGCCAGTCCTACTAGTTTTCGTTTGTTTTGTTTTGTTTTATTTTGTTTTGTTTTGTTTTTAATAGACTCTTTCTTTATATTTCACTTAAATGATTTTAAAAGTGAAACCATATGATGGAAACCAGAATCACTAGCTACAAGTAGAAGAAATTTGTACAAATGAAAACAGTATAAAAACAAACACACTATCGTTTTAGCTCAATATTATCTGCTGAAGATCAAGCTTGAGATTTGCTTTGTGTTATTTAAAGGACTATTTCCATCTGTTAAAGATGCACTAGTGAGACTCCCTCTTTCATGTAAACTAAAGAAGTGGAAGAGAATCGAAAGGGAACCTTCTTGCTATGCCATAATGCTATTCAATGTTGTGTTTGAATCTACCTAAAGTCACTTCTCCAACCCACAGTTTGTATTGTATGTTTCAATAATCATGGTCCTGCCCAAACTCTAACTGTCTTTAAAGACCAGCTCAATAGTCTTACTGTTTCCAAAAGTTTTTTCTTATTACTACTCCTGCCTGTATCTGTTTCTTCTTTCTCTAAAGAAGGACAGGAACCACTTAGAGTAACAGGTGCTCTTGGTAGTGAAGAGGTACCAGTTATTATGATACTTATTGTAACTCACCACCTCATTATTCTGGGCCTTATGTTCTATCTTGCTGGGGTCTCATGCTCCTAGAATATAGTGACCTTCAACTCTTCTTGGTGCATGTCTTGGAAGGGAGAGTACAGGGGATTTCTGAAGCATTTTTCATGCCACAAAGCACAAAGGTGATCCTTGGTTTGCCTGGCTGAATTCTATTTAATTCCTTGTGACTGCTAATTGTAAGTGTGATTTTTATATCATCATATCAGTTAATATGTATACAAATAACTAATCCTCCAGCTCAGCACACTTATTTCATGCAATTTTCAATACAATGAAATTCTAGCATAGCCAAAAGGATTTGCAAAATCACCTAACTGTGTGTAAATGTTGTATTGTCTATAATTAGAGTCATAAAAGTTAGAGAGGGAAAGCATTTGAGATTGATTAACCAACTAAATGTATTCCTCACTCTCTTATTAATTCATTCAAGAAACCCTGATAGAGCACCTACCACATGCAAGACCTTAGTAAACTCTAGGGGAATAAAGAGAAAGAATTAGTTACACTTCTAATTTGGAGAGGCTCATAATTTAGAAAGAAAGATAGCATGAAAGCCAAACCAATAATTAAACTACAATTGAATGCAATCCAGGCATGCATATAGTGCTATGGGAACTAGAAGACAGGGTTTTGATTTTGACTAGAAAAGCTGAAAAAGGTAACAATAAAAAAAGAGAGAGAGAGTGAGATGACCTTTAAATTTATGCTTTGAAAATGAGCCAGACTTGTCAGGAAAAGGGCATCCCAGGCTAAAGAAGGAACAGGAACAAAGATATAATAACTCGCATCTGGGTGTTCTAGAGGTGGTCAGGACTGGGGATGGTGACAGTATAGAACATCGACAGCTCTGGGGTAGGTAGGCTAGGAGATCAAGCCAAAATGAGAGGTAGGGCCCATACCAGGAAGGACCTTACGTGCCTACCAATCTGAAGTTGTCGAAGATCTTTAACTAGGAAAGTAGAACAGAGAGGCTAGCTATCTGCTCTAATATTGATTCTCTTTCCTTCCCAGTTACAACACTCTGCTATTCAGCCTCATCAATTAATTCTGGAAACAAAGGACTGCCATCCTTAGCTTTCCATGCAGTTTGAGGTACCCATCTGAGGAATTCTTGACCAAAAGAATACAAGCAGAGTGTAACGTGGACTTCTAGGAAGGTTGCATTTCCTTTTCTTTTGGTTTGAAACTTGACCATAGCGTTGACATCCCTGAAGCTCCTTTGGAGTAAAAAGTTGCCTTGAGGGGACCAGCAGTTAGCGTAATGGCTATGTCGCTGGACTCCCACGTAGTCGACCGCGGTTCGAGTCCCGGACTCGGCGGCTTAAACTCATGCCGGGTGCGTGTGCGTGCGTGCCCAAGATCCCGAGAGGAGAATGGAGGAGAAGGGATTGCGGCGTGGCCATCCCTCCTGGGGGGTGATTTCCTGCTTTCTATCTCTCTGTCTCTCTCTGTCTGTCTGGCGAGCGCACGCGCCCTATAGCAAAAAAAAAAACCTCTCCAAAAAAAGAAAAAAAAAAAAAAAAAAGTTGCCTTGAGGATAAAAACCAGAACTAAAATGGCAGAATAGGAAGATGAGTCACCCACCTTTTTCTTCTATGTGAGAAATAAACAAGTTTTTATGTTGTTTGAATTATAGTTATTTGAGGGTTTTATAATATTCTACCAAACTTAATGAATACAGGAGTTATTGCCTCTCTGACACAAAGATCATGTCTAACAACTTCAATATCTGGATCTTCTTTGGATCTATTTATGTCTATTTTTTTCTCTTTTGGTTTTTATTCATTTGACATTGCCTCCTAATTTTCCTTGTAATTTTTCATTGAAAACAGGACATTGGATAGAGTTGCATTGTCCACACAGTATGAGCCACACATAGCTGTTTGAACCAAAATAGAATAGAATTTAAGATTTAGTTCTTTAAAGCCATCAAGTGGCGTGGTGGTTAAGGCACTGGACTCCCACATGGCCAACCATAGTTTGAGTTCTGGACCTGGTAGATTGAAAATCATTCCAGGTGTGTGTGTGTACCCAAAATCCCAAGAGGAGACTGGAGGAGAAGGGATTGTGGCATGGCCATCCCCCCATGGGTGAGAGATTTCTCACTTTTCCTCTCACTGTCTTTCTCTGTCTCTCTCCTATAAGCACACACATTCTATGGAAAAAACTATAAAACAAACAGAACAAAGCAAACAAAAAAGATTTAGTTCCTCAGTTGTACTAGCCACGTTTCAAGTGTTCCATAGCCGTACATAGCTGATGCATACTGTATTGGTCAGTGCAGATTGGAGAGCATTTCCATCATTGCAGAAAATAGACATTGCTGGTATAGAGATTATCTGAGTCTGTGGATGATGTTACCTTCCTCCAGAGAGGAAACTCATTTCTGACCTAGTTAGGCTAGGGACTCTTTTGGACTAATAGACTCTGCATTTCAACTTTTATCTCTCTGGCCCTATGAACCTGTTGAATGCTCTTCTCAGTTTCTTGCCCAGACTTCTGTTAACCAAAGGAGGAATGCAGGCCAGCCCATAGCATGGTAGTTAAGGCACCTGGATCCCACATGGCTGATGTATGATTTGAGTTCCAGACCCCACAGCTTGGAAAACACAAAAGGCGTGTGTGCATGCATGTGCAAAAAGAGAGATGTGGCAAGGTCATTTCCCATGGATGAGGTGCTTTCTCATTTTTCCTTTGTCATTTCTGTCTCCTTCTGGTGTCTCCATATGTGCTCTCTGGCAAATTAGAAAAAAGGGGGAAGGGTGGAGTATGCCAGACCTGGCAGCTAAATGTCAGGCTTATCTCTTTGTGTTTCTCTTCTTTCCAGGGTCTTGGTCCTTTATATTTTTGGTCTTGGTAGTTCTCCAATGACTTCAAATGCACTTTAAAAACACAGTGTGTTAGGACCAGCAGTTAGCGTAATGGCTATGTCGCGGGACTCTCATGTAGCCGACCGCGGTTCGAGTTCCAGACCCAGTGGCTTAAACTCACACCGGGTGTGTGTGTGTGTTTGCTCAAGATCCCGAGAGGAGAATGGAAGAGAAGGGATTGAGGCATGGCCATCCCCCCTGAGCGATGATTTCTCACTTTCTATCTCTCTATCTCTCTGTCTCTCTCTGTCTTTCTGGTGAGTGCATGCGTCCTGTAGCAAAAACCTCTCAAAAAAAATAATAAAACAGCATGTTTTATTCCGTTTTCTAGTTATTATTGGCAGGAGGGTTTTTCTGACAGAAGCTGGTCTGCCATAGCTAGAAGCAGAAGTCATACCTCTGTTTGGGCACATAGCCCTGGGGACAGTACAGAGGCTGTCTAGAAGAATAGTCTAGACAAGAGGCAATGCGAACTTGAACTAAGGCCAAGAGGGGGGCAGAGACAGAGACAGATTGAAGAAATCTGGACAACTTAGGAAGGTGGAGTTGATTGAATGTGAGGCATGAGAGAGGGAGTAGGGAGAATTCAAGGATGACTTTCAGGTCACGTCCCTCAGCTGCCTTGGACAACAGGGTGAATGCCTCCTTCCAAAGTGATCCAAAGGAGCCAGTCTGGGAAAAATTCTTCATGGTGGCTTTGGGAGTGGTTGCATCAAATATACCATGTCCAAAACCATGCGCCAGTGAGGCCAGTGGTACCAGCTACTATGTCTGGTGTCCGGGCCATGGTAGCAGAGCCTTTCCCAGGTTCTGTAGCATAGTTTTCCTGTGTACTGGCTGATTCCTAGCTCTGCCCCTGCTTTCCTTCCCTTCCTTTCTCCCTCCTTCATCTCTGCCTCACTTTCTCCTCCTCCATCTGTTTTCCCCTACTCCTCTTATGCTTGCTTCTCCAGCCTTCTGGACAATTCTGATACCCTTTGAATGAACTCATTTTCTGTCTTTGGAGTCCATGTCTGTTGCTTGCACCCCAGAACTCTGATGGAAAAAGTGTATACTCACAATGTCCGATACATACATTCATTACAGAGGGTTTTTCCCTATGGATTAAGTTTCTTAATATAACTCTGTTAAGTATGCATGCCCTATTTTTCAGATATTCTCAGAAGTGATGGGAAAAGTCCAGAATGCAGATGGAGGATGGAATGGAATGGCTATTTCAAGCAGTGGTAGTATAATAAATACCTACGGCTTAGTTGAAGTCATGAGAATGGTTGATACTTCCCAGACATTTGACTACCTGAGAAAGAGAGTGTATGGGTTTTTATGTAGTTTGACCTCCACCTCAGTCAAGGTAAAATGTTCTCTTCTAGGAATTCTGAGCTAATTTCAAGGACTCGAGACGCGTGCATTCCTCCTAGCAAGCTGCAGTCCTGCTCAGGCAAAGGCCAACCTATTTCCCAGACATTTTATTACCTGAGAAAGAGAGCATATGGGTTTTTATTTAGTTTGTCTTCCACCCCAGTCAAGGCAAAGGTTCTCTTCTACGGATGCTAAGCTAATTTCGGGGACTTGAGACGTGTGCATTCCTCCTAGCAAGCTGCAATCCTACTCAGGCAAAGACCAGCCTTTCGTTTCCCCTTTAGCCACGGAGCAGGAGAGTCTCTGCCAGGCCTGAGTGACATTTTCTCTTCCTGAGAGCTGGCACTTTGCTCCCTGCAGGGCCTAAGTGCTTCCTGGGTGCAGACCCTTCAGCCTTGCTGGAACAAACGACCTGAGCTAGACGCCGGTGGACCAGAAGCCAGACATAGGGTAGCACAACATTCATGTGGCCCCTGAAGCCCAGCCAGCCACAGAGAACAGGGAAGATGCCCAGTCCCTGTGCTTCTGCAGGTCTGAGTTCAGCAGAGGCCCGATCATAGAGTGACCTGCTGGCCAAATTCTGACACTTGAACTTTTTACTGGGGGCACTGAAAGGTCAGCAGGCTAAGTGTCTTGATGTGCACTTTTGAAATTTGACTCCGCATGCAAATACATGGGAGGGGAAGAAACCAGACATCCCGAGCCAGTTAGGATCTGCTGGAGTAGCACACGTGAGACCGGGTGCAGATTTACACAGCAGAGTAGTGCAGGGATGCAGTAGAGACAGATCTCTGAGAGGCAGGCCAGGTGGAGTATGAGCAAGGTCAGGGTGACCAATCTTAGCCTCCCACCCACCCTGCCTCCCACCACCTTGGGTGAGTCACTTAGCCTCTCTTCAGCATCCTCATTTGTAAAATAAGGGTTAAGGGTCATCCTACTCATTTGTTCTGCAATCTACAAACGTGCCCCTCTATTTGCAGTCTGCAAACAAAGAGACCCTCAAGACATAAAGCTCTAATTAGACCTCCGAGGCTTAAAGGCCCTAAGACTTGCCAAACTACATGGCCACCGAAGTCAGGGAAAGTTTGGGTGAGAGGACTAGAAGCAGCTGAGGGGAGGGAAACTATTGCAGGTGCAGAGTGCTCTTAGCAAGTACCGAGGTGCTGCAAGGAACTGGCCTTTAAGTGAGCCAGGCAGGCCTCTTTCTCCTTCCTTCATGCGTTGGAATTGCTAATTGCATTTTGGGTAAACTTTTAACAGGTTGAGAAGAAAGATCTTTAGAGCTATAGAACCAAGCCCTTTCACCTTTCAACTGGAAAAATGGAGAATAACAGGATTGGCCCAATGCCTCTAGGAAGGCCTCCTGACCCAGAAACTGGGATTTTTTTTTTTTTTTTTTTTTTTTTGTCTTCCAGGGTTATTTGTGAGCCTGTGGAGGCTCAGCACATCTGTCTTCCCTATCTGCCAGGTGCTGTGTGCAGGGTCTGTATCCAGAAGGTGTCTCACCAATGTTCCGCAGGGAGCTCAAATCAGCCAAAGAGCCTTGAAGGATTCTGTTCTGAGTGCTGAGCAATTTCAGCCATCAGAGGTGGGGGGAGCTTTGGGTAATTTTCCGAAGCTATGGAGGCCTGGCAGAGCTCATGGTGATCTTCTAGGAGTAAATTGCTTGCCTCTGTGAAATGAATGAATGCTCCCAGGGCACCAAGTGCTTAGAGAGAGAAGCGATTCACTAAATGGTCCCCTCCTGCCGCAGAAGAACAAACGTGCCGCTCACGAGCATGGAGATTACTTATTGCAGGAATGTTTCCAAAGAACACCACTTCATCAGAGCTGTTGGAGGCATGAGTAGAGTCAGCCTCGTGATGCCACAGCCAGCCCTGGAGGGATGTGGCTGAGAGGTGGCACCTCTTTATTTTTTACGAGGGCAACCCTTGAGAAGGTAGGAGGGATAGAGACAATGCTTGTGACAGCTTAGTGTCATGTTTTCTCACCTGCTCATTCTCAAGACTGGGAAACCAAGGCCCAGAGGAGAGAGGAGACTCCCAGGGCCGTTCAGGGGCAGGGCTAGAACTTCTGGTTCTCAGTGCAGACTCTGCTGTCAGCCGACCCCTTAGAGCCCGGGACGGTCTCCTCTCTGTGGCTAGGCCACCCTCCCCCTTCTCCTTCACTGCCCCTGACTTTTCCTCACAAGTGCTGACCTGTAGCACGGGGCCCAGGCTGGGTTCTGGGAACTCAGCCCTCCAGGGGGAAATATGTCTGCTTCACTTTGTGTCTGAGCATCTTTTGGTGAAAAGACGCTAAAGTTGTCATGCTTTGAGATTGAATCTGAAGAGAGAGCCAAGAACACAGGCAGCAGAGAAGAGGCACAGTGCCCAGCATATGTGGGACTCCTTACATAGGTTACCTCATCCTGTAGGTTAACACAGATAACAGCAACAGTGTTGCAAGGACCCTGCTGAGGACATCAGAAATACTGGTTTACAAAGGAGGAAGCTGAGACTCATGAACATTGAAAAAACCACCCCGTTAATCATCTACCAAGTAGACCTCACATTAGAAAAGCCTAGGACTTCAACTATCACTGACCCTAAAGTCCATCTGGACCAGTCTGCTCCACCTAAAGTGCTTAATCTAGGATCCCGATTCACCTTGTGGCTGCCTTTCTCCTATCAGTAATATTTATGTCTGGCTCAGACCTTTGGGACTACAAAACCACCAGCCTAGGCTGGCTGCTTTCTGACAATTGGAAGTCCTGATGATCAGCCACAGAAGCCTCGTCAGATGCGGAGGCCTGCATGGGGTCCTCCTAAGGGAAGATTCTATCTGTGGGTTTTCCCGTGAAGGAGATCACTGCAGGGCCAGGTGTGGTACAATGGAGCACAACAGGACCCATGTGGGAAAGGTCCTGGGTTCGTGTCCCGGGACCTCCCTGAACACTCCTGGTGATGCACACAAGCCCATGATCCGGGCTGGCTGAGTCGGGGGTGGATCTCAGATCTCTCAGATCTCACTGGGGGTGGATCTCAGCATGAAGACCCCATTGGGGGTGCTGTCTCTTTGTCTCTGTCATAGCATAAATAAATTGAATAAACATTAACAATAAAAAAAAAAGTAGATCTGGGCCAGCTGGTGGTGTGGTAGTCTAGGTGGCTGGGTGTCACATGGATGACTGCATGGTTCCATCCCCAGATCCAGTGAGTGAGAAACAAGCTGGGCACATGTGTATGTGTCCAAAATCCTAAAAAGAGGGAGAAATGGAGAAGGGATTGCAGCATGATCATCCCCATAGACAAGTGCTCTCACTCTTTTTCTCTCTCTCTGTATCTCTCTCGTGAATGCATGTGCTTTTGGGCAAATTTTTAAAAAATTAAAAAGAAGAAAGAAAAATAGGTCACCGTAGAATGCACAGTCACAGCACCATCACCATATTCTTCCCGAGGGGCTAACCAAAGATGGGGTCCCTGGTCCATCACTGTGGGATGGTTGAGTGGGACGCAGCTGAGGGCTACAGGGCAGCTGCAGGGAGAGTCTGAGTCCACAGCCAACGGCCTCAGACTTTCACTCCAGGGCAGCAAAGCTGCACCTCGAGTCTTTAATCTGTGATCACTGGGAGCCCATTTTCACTCCTGCCAGCACCGTCTGAGGTGCTGAGGAGAGGACAGAGCACAGAGATAGGACCTTGGGTGCTGTGACTGTGGTCCCTCACCAGCGTGGTCCACTCCTCTCACCTCACCAGGCTGTTTCCTCCTGTCTTGCTTGCCCACAAAGTGGTCCTGAGTGTGCTTTGCAGAGGTGAAGCACAGGCCACTGGGAAGGGTGAGGCTGACTAAGGTGACCCTGTCAAGGGCTTAGCAAAGCCAAACTTCTCTAGTAGGGATGTTTGAAATGAAGGCTGATACAGTGGACAGCCGTTGTGTTTTCTGCCAAGTTTCTATTCCTTTTGGGGGGAATCTGACTTGCCTGTTCTATATGGCTCTGGTGAGGCTGCTGATGACAGGACCCTGTCCTCTGACCAAGGTCTTCATTTGGGACCTGCTGTGTCCTTCTTTGTGGAGAAGGGCGATCTTTCTGGCTTCTGCTCCCTATGGAAGGAAGTGGGAACCTCATCTGGTTATTGGGAAGATCAGGCATTGCCCATTTCTGGACACTTTCTATTAGGATGAGTTGTCTACTGGAAGTCCATATTCTGCTCAGCAGGGGCTGGAGGCACCCCTGGTCCAGCCCTATGGGGTAACAGGTATTTCTATTTCTGGGGTTCTGTATGTGGAAGCAAACCTGCTCCTACCACATTCTCTAATAAAATATTTATCCATGACACAGATTGTGATTGTGATATCTATTTACCTTATTCCTTTGTCTTATTCTCAGTTGATTCACAACTCTGGTGGTAAAGATGATAATGATGATGATTAATTTGCTAGAGCGCACATACACTTCCCAGAGAGAGAGAGAGAGAAAGTGAGAAAGCATCCCCCCCATGGGGGACAGTCATGCCACAATCCCTTCTCCTTCATCTCCTCTTTCAGGATTTTCAAGATGCCAGGTCCAGGAATCAACCATGCTGTTGGCCATGTGGGATCCAGCTACCTTAACCACTATGCCAAGGATGGCCCGAGGTGAGTATTATTTTTAAAAATTATGAGGATGTTTGATCCGAGCTAGGTCAGTAGGATTCTCTCTCCTAGGATTTTGAAACAGATAGGGACCTAATTTGGTTGAAACAGAGTTCTCTAGGGTGTGCCCTGGAGAGATAGTTGGTGAGCTTACTTGCTGAGGCAACCGGCCATGCCCTGGTTTCATCCTTCTGAGACCTGGATGTTTGGCTCTTGGTTTATGAGAGATACAACAGTAGCATCATTCTTTGGTTGGATCTTAAAGAATAGACAAGATTTCTGCTCAGCGATAAAGAGAAAGTGGAGGTGAAGTGGAGGCCTTGTAGAGAGGAAAGTGAAAGCAAGGAGGCAAAAAAGCCCATGAATTTTTGGAGAAGAGTCCAGTGTAATTTGGCTAAAACATATTACATACAAAGGTACCTCAAAAAGTTCACGGAAAATAAAATTAAAGCACAAGTTTTATTTTGGTGAAAAAAGAAATTAAAAGCTATTTATAGGCTTTTTTCATAATATACATTACCCATTACTTTTTGAAGACCTTTTGTATGTAGATGAGTAGGAGATATGGTAGGGTGGGGCCAGCTCTAGACACATGTTAAAAGCCAGGATAAGAAATTTTGTTTCTATCAAGTGGGAATATGAAGACATTGAACAATGGGGTGACATGCACAAAGGTAGACTGAACATCAGATAAGAGACTGCAACAGGGACCCAAGTGATAGTTGCAACTCTCCCACTTTCTCGGTTTTTTCCTCACCCTCCCTTCGGTCCTATTCTTCTGAGGTAATGAAAATGAACAGCCAGTGTGTAATTTCTACACCTTTCTTTTTGCTCACATGAACAAGCAACTATAGCATATATTCCCTCCTCCATAGAAAAGCTATCGTGTGATCACACCACAGACATTGCTCTGTAACTTGTTTTTACCTCACAACATTCAGCGAACACTTTCCAAGTTCTTGCGCACAAGTCTGATTCGGTTTTGTTTTCAATGGTTGCATTTTAATCTATATTTGGATCTCCATAATTTATTGGTGTAAATTGACCTGACTAGTCATAAATAGTCAGGTTATCTCAAGCTTTTGCTAATACAAAAATAACATAATAAAAGTGTTTAAAATGTATTCTTACGCACTTACTTTAATGTTTTTTTTTTTCTTTTTTGGTTGAACAGATGCTCAAAAGTAATACTCCTAGAATGAAAGAGCAAGTCCATTTAAATTTTTAATAGATATTTCCAGATTACTTTCCCAAACTGTCATAACAATTAATTCTCATGACTATGTTCAGCTGTTTGATGGCAAGAACAAAAAGTCTGATGATACCAAACATGGGAGAATATGTCCACTGATTGAAGTTTGTATACTTTTCCTGGTGGAAGTGCAAATTTGTATCACCATTTTGACAAGAGGCTTAATGTTATTTTATAAAGTCACACAGTCATTCATGTATCTCATGACTCAATATTTTCACTACTAGGTATATACATCAGAAAAACACTTTTATGTTCATATCAGAAAACTCATGCAACTATGTTTTAGCAGTAGCATTCATATCAGCAAAAACCCAGAAACAACAAATGCCCTTTTATTTTAAACTATTTATTTATTTATTTATTATTTAAAAATGTGCTGTAGGGCACATACACTCACCAGAAAGAGATAGAGATAGAGATGAGAAAGAGAGAGAAAACAAGCCACCAGGTCCAGGAACAGATCTGTAGTCAGCCATGTGAGAATCCAGTGCCTCGACCACCGTACCACTCACTGGCCCCATGCCCTTTTAATTTTAAATTTTTTTGCTTGTTTGTTTATGAAAGAGAGAGAGAGAGAGGGAGAGATTTTTTTGGGGGGGAGAGATTTTTGCCATAGGGCACGTGCGCTCTCCAGACAGACAGACAGAGACAGAGAGACAGACAGAGAGAAATCACCCCCCAGGGGGGATGGTCACGCCGCAATCCCTTCTCCTCCATTCTCCTCTCAGGATCTTGGGCACACACGCACACGCGCCCAGCATGAGTTTTAAGCCACCGGGTCTGGGACGTGAACCGCGGTCGGCTACGTGGGAGTCCAGCGACATAGCCATTATGCTAACTGCTGGTTCCCGAGGGAGAGATTTTTAACAAGGATTCTTCTTCCCTGGTATTTCAGCTAGCTAGGACCACAGGTACACACCACCATGTCTGGCCTGTTTAAGTTGGACTGGGAACTGAACCTGGGTCTCCCATATGGCCTCAGCCTACAAGAAGTAGTGTCTTAGCATATGCTATCATGGCTGGGCCCCAAAACAAATGCCCTTTGACAGAGCATTTATGTTAGATGTATAAGTGTGGCATCGCCACCGAAAAATAAAAATGAATGAACTACAGCTATGTTTAATAGATTATAATACATCATGACTTTCCCAATGACCCAACAGTATATACATACACTTTGTAATAAATATGTATAACACATATTATAGATGTATAAAATATTGAGTGAAAAATTAAATCCAGAAAAATATTGTTTACTGCCATTAGAAGCAACTAATATGAACAAAACTATACATAAAATAAACTTTAAACAAAAAAAAGTCAAGATAAAAATAGACAAGTGGTTGCCTTAGGTGGGGCAGAGAGGGATCCAATGGAGGAAAAACACAGGTGGATATAGGTTACTTCCAAGGCTCCGGGTCTTTGAAGTGGTTCATGGGTATTAATTATATCATAAATAGAGGACAATTAGTTAATTAACTCACTAGCCAATCAATTAATCAATTAAAAGAGGGTCATTTATGAGAGCGTGTCAGGAACCAAAACCTATACAACAAAAAGAAAACATAGGAAATTAAAACAAAGAAAAATGAAACAAATATGCCAAAGAATAAGAGGTGAGATTTGAGTCCTAGGAGACTAAGTTTCTATAGAATGGCAAGTCAGGATTCTCTGCCTCCCAGGTTTGGATTAGGGCACTTATGAGATGTTGACACGTTCAATACAGAGTCCCTGCAAGACATTTGGGTGGCTTCATAATAGCAAACAGCACAGATTTTCCGTCACTGCAGTTCTCTTGGGTATCGATGACGTCAGGGTCTGTCATCCTGAAGGTCTGAGAATGATTGGTTTCTTCCTACTTCATGTGTTTCATCCTGTGTGGGGAAATACTGTCTGGAAATGTTTATCTTGCTCTGGAGCGATGTACCCATGGGCTGGGGTAAATCAGCACCAGGAGTCACACGCCATTGCTTGGGGTTCAATTTGAGGCTGCACAGAGCTGGGTGATCTGCCCAGAGGTGAGCTGTGTAGAAGACACATTCACCTCCAAATCACCTCTCTGCTGTCCCAGCCAGCTGGCAACACCTCCAGGCCTGCCCCAGGAAGGGCTCGGATGAGAGGGTGCAGCAGATTGGAAGGGGAAAGACTGTCAGGAGGAATCGTGTCCAATTGGGGCCATCTTGGCTTTAATACAGGGACATCTGGCCTCTCCCTGAAGGGTTCCTGCACTAAAACAATCACCTTCCTCCTGAACTGGCTTGGTTGCCCTCTTTAATAAGAAAAGGGTTAAGTTGCTCCTTGCAGTCAGAGTTTGGCTGGGTGGGTCAGGATGGGAGCACAAGTTCACTCCTGTATCCCGGGGCTTAGAATGGAGCTGTCTGGAGAAGCAGCCATAATTGTTTAATGACAGACGAAACACTCACTTTCTCCAGCAGCATGAGAAGATGGTGAGCTGTTATTGTTATTATTTTTGATTTAGAAAAAGAGCGAGTCATAAAGCTCCAGGACCACTTAGCTAATGGACACATAATTCACCAGGAGTTTTCTAATGCATCATGTCATGGGCATTAGCGCCAGCTCTCTGCTCCTCTCCCAGCTGTAGTCGGCTGAGCAGTTGGGGCCAAAACTAACGCAGTCTGGATTGCTCCAAACAGTCCAGGATGTCTGTACTGGAGTTTCAGCTTCAGGTCATGTTTCAGGGTGTGGACCCTCAGAGCTTATTTTAGCAGCAAATTTGAATTTGTCAACAATAAGAGTACCTACTCAAGAAGATAAAACTATATTGCAATTTTTTTTCTGTTTTATTAAAAATACGGAGCGCTTCACGAATTTGCATGTTATCCTTGTGCAGGGTCATGCTAATCTTCTCTGTATCGCTCCAATTTTAGTATATGTGCTACCAAAGAGAGCACTATATTAGTCTTTTACCTGACCTGTTATCTCTGCAGAAACTGCACATATTGGGACCCAGTCTCCCTACTTTGATCCTTCTCCTTCTCAAGAAATGGGTTTAAAAAAAAAAAAAAAAAAAAAGAAATGGGTTTACCTGTCTCTAAAGAGGCTCTGAAATTTGGTAATATACTCTGTCCACAATGGTCAGATTCTCCTCCCCAACTTCTCATCTTGAAATTCTGCTCCTTAAAGGTCCAAATCTAATGTTGCTTCTTTTTGGAATCTCCTTATTTCTTCTAGTTGGGAGTAAACCTTTCTCCTAGTTGGAAGTAAACCGTTCTCCTCCTGCACTTCCCCCATGATGGCATCTGAGCTGCATGCCGTGTGCTGTGGTCGTGTGCAGATCTGCTTTTCTGATTGGCTGCTAAGTCCCTGGAGTGCAGGGAAGGAGGTGATGAGTAATGGCATGTGTGCTTTGTTTAATATAGAGTTAGAACATGGAGGGCACTAGAGGGACAGTAGCTGCCGCTCTGCTCTGCACAGCTCCTGGTACAAAGTCGAAGCTGAGGCAGAAAGGAGAAATGACTTCAGCTCCAGTCTGAAGCTAGGGTTCAAAATCAGTTCTTCCAGCCTTCAAAAGCTGTGTCCACCACCCCAGACCTTCTCCTTCCGGAAAGCCAGGCTGATTTCTCTGTGGGAGCACATGTCACTAAGGAGAGTCACTGACCCCAGGATGGGAATGACCCGTATTAAACATATCCAGAATTTATGGAGGGCTGCAGCTTCTACCGGAAAGGTCCTTTGATTGTTTGAGATCATGAAAAGATTTCCTCCTCTCCACCATCCCCCAAGTCTGCCTCACTGAAAGGCAAATCAAGACAGAGGATGATGAGCTCTGTGGTGTGAGCGCTGGTGCTTTATGAGCTTGTGCATTTGCCCTGAGATGTAGTGGGACGCTCACACTCACAGCGGACTTACAGTGGGGAAAGGGAGGCCCACCCTCAGGAGGTGGGCATCTCCAACATTTCACTGTAGCAGTGGACTCCAAGCAGTTTCCTTACTCCAAAGGGCTCAAAAAAGCAAGAGGCTATCGCCTGCTTGAAGAACCCACTCCTGTAACAGGGGAGATGTAAGAGTAGTTAAAACTCAGCTAACATCTGTCAGTCCCAGAAGCACCGCCAGTGTTCGCCCAGATGACTCAGAAGGAGGCCTTTTGATGGGAGTGAGAGATGGGTGTAATAAGCCACAGCGCTCTGGGCTGGGCCCTGATAGCATTAACAACTATGCCCTGAAGCCTGATGCATTGATTCAATTCACCTCACATGGTAATAGGCCAGCTCTGGTATGACGCCTCTTCCCAGACACATCTGAGAGCCAGGGGATCATGAAGAAGGACTCAGGGTGGTGAGGATGGCAGTGGACACAGGCTGAACCACTGCGCCCATGATTACATGGTTCTCCTGGGCCATATGGCAGTGGACTTTTTCTGTAAAGAATGGACCATACCTTCACTTGGATCTGGCATGGTCCCTTTGTTGCTTTTTTTTTAGTTATAGGGCACGTGCGCTCGCCAGACAGACAGAGACAGAGAGACAGAAAGCGAGAAATGACCCCCCCAGGGGGGATGGCCACGCAGCAATCCCTTCTCCTTCGTTCTCCTCTCGGGATCTTGGGCACGCACGCACACGCACTCAGCCCTTTGTTGCTTTTTATGATGCAACAGGTAAGATAGTTAGGGGGTAGATGCAACCCCATAAGATAGTCAGGGGCTAGAGAACACCATGGATTTCTGGAACCTGCTCATTTTTGTTTAAACTTTGTTTTCCTTCATGCCTCTGGCTTGGTTTTCTTTGTAGTTTTGAAGTTACTAAAATCTATTGGCTCATTGTTTTCAAAACTTTGGTTCATTTAGCAAAGGGAGCCTGGATTAGTGGAGAGAACATTTGATTAAGAACTCAAAGATCTCACTATCTCCATGATCTTGGCAATTCACTCAACAAATATTTAGGACCTTCATTCTGTGTAGGGGCTGCTACCAGATGCCATGGGGAATGCCAAAACAGCTGCTACCACAGCATCTCCTGTGTTTGACTTTATCCCAACATTGGGAATCATGGGATGTGCCCAACATTTCCCATAAGGTTATAGTTAGGACCAAGCTTCTGTGAAAGCTCTGAGCACAGTGCCAGCACTCAGAGGCACTTAGCAATGACACTGAAAGTAACTTGGCCTTTTCTTTGTCCTGGTGTACCAAGAGTCTCACTAGCCCAAGTGTCATCAAGATGCGAGAGCTAACTTTCCATTTTTAATGAAAAACAAGGCATTAATTATAACCTTTTGGTTTATCCAAGGGTGGAATTTAAGAACCAAATAGATAAACTCAACCTTCAAGTAAGTCTGAGAAAATTCACAACAATGCAAAAAGGGGCTGGCTGCTCCTTCGTTCTGCAGGGCCAGGGGCTGCCTGCCAGACTTACCCTGCTTTCCTGGAACATTAAAAATAGTGCCCAAGAAGTGAAAGAGAAATGTAGTCTTAGCCCAAGGAAAACAAATGTAGGTCAAGAAAGACCTCTGAGGAAAACACTAGCCCGTCTGCCAGCCTCTTGTCATCATCTGGAAAGGAAAGGAGGGGCCTGCAGAGGCTCAGCGGTGAGTGCAGAGGGTGGGCCTCAAGCTCTCTGAGTTTCCTGTGACTCATCAGCATGGGTGAGCAGATGCTCAGTCCTCAGAGCCCAGGATCAAGGCACCAAAGCACTCTGAGGTGCAGCCAGAAAGCTGGGCCTGCTTGGGGTTGAGGGTGAAAATGGTTTCCAGACATGGTTTCTTGACCAGTATTGATTGCTGGGGCGTCAGCGAGAATCTCAGCAGGAACTTCACAGATGGAGAAGGGGAACTTCCTAATTCAGAGACCTGGCGTTGTTGGCATCAGAGTAAAGGGTAAAGCTCAGGGGATGACTGCTTCCCACAAGTTCTAGAACATTCTGTTGCTAATAACAGAAAATACCTAAACTGGGTGATTTATAAAAATAAAGGATTATTCAATTTATGGTTTGGAGGGCCAAGGTCTAGGGGCCACATCTGCTGAGGGTCTTCTTGCTGGTGGGTAACGTAACAGAGGCCTAAAGTACGTGTGTCGGTATCCGCTGGTTGGTCTCCTTCTCTGCCCTTACAAACCCACCAGGCTTCAAGCATGAGGGCCCCACCTTTCAACACCACAGTTGGAGTAAGTTTTTGCTCTTAATTCCATCATAATCTCTCAACACATTAATCTGGGGGTGGGGGGGGCATCCAAACCATAGCACCACGACCTGCCATTACTCCCTGGGGACTACTCTGACCCCGCTGATTGCCACAAGGGGACCCCACCTCAAAGCATCATGCTATGCAGGCCAGAACACCCACCAGCAGACTGAGTCCCATGCGAGGGTCTGGCAGACACTCCATCTTCCAGAGCTAAAGGAATAGTTGGGGGCACCAGCCTCACCAAGGACCTCCGAGCTGGGGCTGAAGCAGGAGATGCTGTTACAGACCTTGCTGTGGGCTCCCTCACAGCAAGGGAAACAGTGGAACCCTGAAATACTAAGAGACCAGCTGACGGCTCTGAGCCAACAGCAGCAAGGTGAGCACAGCTGTGTCAGTGAGCACCGAGGGCTGAGTGGTAGCCAAAGGTCTTAATCTATAGTGCGATGGGGATGGAGGACGTGGCTGTTTGAGGGGCAGGATGCCGGTGGCAAACCAGGGCATTAATCTGCCTCTACTACAAGAAGGAATCCAAGATGTTTGCTTAGAAGGTCAAGAGAAACTGCTCCAATAAAAATAAAATATAGAACAACAACAACAAAACAACACCCTGATCCTAGATTGGAGCCACATTAGACAAAATATGCAAAACGTATTCATGGTTACAGGAAAGAATGCTGATGTGATCAAGCTTGCAATACAAAAATGAAAGGGCAACTGACATGGGATGATAGATGGAAGGGATGGGAAGGGGAGGGGAGTCTCGTGTCCTCATCTGCCACAGTGAGAAGAGCAGAGATGGTACGTGTAGCAGGTAGAACCAGAAATGGATGAGCAGATGTATGACTTACGTGGACCAGTAGGGAAGCAAACCCAGAGCTGCAGCTGTACTGGGAGAGGGCACTGAGGTGGTGGGAGGGGTAAGGGAGCTGCAGCTCCATCTGTCCAGGCAATAAACAATGCCTAAAGCTCATGATGCAAGAATTAATAATACAAACTGTTTAGCTAGAGACGGGGAGGGAGCTACTAAGGAACCAGCTAGCCTCTCTCCTCTCACCGAATGGGTGTAAGTGGCTGCCTTTGGGGAATAGAACTGGCTGGGGAGTCATGGGACAGAGACCTGTTGTTTTTCTTTAATCAGCTTGTATATCCTGTTTTATAACTTTTTTTTTTCACCAGAGGGTGCATGCACTGATCAGAGAGAGAGAAAAAGAGGTAGAGAGAGAGAGGGAGAAAGCCCCCCACCATGGGGCCTAGTCATGCCACGATCTCTTCCCTTCCATTTCTCCATCCTGTTGGGATATGGGGCATGCACACATGTACCTGGTATATTTTTCATGCCACTGGGGCTAGAATTCAAAGCCATGTGGTTGGCCATATGGGATCTGACTCCTTGACCACCAGGACCACTCATATATACGCTTTGTTTTTAGTCAAGTACATGCATCCTTTTGATGCACTTTAAAATAATACAAAGTAGTATTGTTACAGTACAAAAGAGAGAAAAGACAGAAGCCCTCGTAATGCCAAGCCCTGAGTGTTAAGTTCTGCAACGTAATTGAATAGCCATGTGGAATTCATCATTTGTTAAATTGTCTTTTATAAGAACAAATTAATTACAAAGGGCTGAAGAGAGAAAGATGAACACTTGGCTTCAAATTGAAAAAGAAAGGGTCGATTTCGAATTAAAGTGCCATTGCCACCAGAATGATCATGTCTCATACAAACTGCCGCTAGCCTGTTCTTGGGCTGTAAAGACAGGGGAGCCATTGGGCTGTGGGTGGCCCTGTCTGGATTGTTTGGTGTGTGCTGGGTTCATAGCGACCTCCCTTGGCATCCAGAGAGGACACAGTTTACATGACAGGAACCTGGGTACTGTTAAGGTTTCAGGACCTTCTTTTCTCAGTCTTCTGGGGAATACTTTCATGATGTGATGGGAGGCACGGACTGAAGTCAGGTAGCCCCGGTGGGATTCTTCTGGACCTTGCGGGTTCTGTAACGCCCAAGTCATCCAGTTTCTTCGCTTCAGTGAGCCTTAGTTTCCCCATCTGTAAACTAAGTTTGATAAACTCTCCTCTCAGAGCTGCTGGGAATAAGAACAAATAAACAACACACACTACAGAGTGGGGTATCCCATCACCCAGCCTTAGAAGGGCCTCTGGGACACAGGACACCAGCACAGTAGCAAGAAGGGAAGGTATGACTGGATGTGAGAAAGCAGAGGGACTGGATCTAGTTGGCCAAACAGAGAGAGGCTGTCTGACGGGGCTTCCGTATCCAGGCATTCTGTCAATTCCCCGGGCTGGCATGCTCACAATTTTGTAAACAGTCAAAGGGCACTGAACCATGGAGAATCAGAGAATTCTTTGTGCTAATTTTATTTCCCCAGACAGTCCAGCGTGACTCTCCATCTGTTTTCAGAATGTTTGGAGCATGCTCTGAGTTCTACCTACTTTCCCAGTTGGATGTTAGAGTCAGAGAGAGGTTGAGTGGTCTGTGCAAAAGTCTGTAGTGGGGCTGCTCTTTATGGGGGTGAAGTGTCGGTGGCCGTGTCAGGCCCCTCCATGGTGATCACAAGGCATGGTCCGGTGAAAGCTGTGAGGTGTGGAAAGCTGACTTGGTATTGAACGCCCCTGAACGAAGAGTCCAGTTGCTTGTCCTAAGTTTCTCTATTTGTCAAATGGGCTGAACAGTCCCCAGCCTGCCAGACCATTGTGGGGAATACAGACAACGTGGATCCGTTCTCAGCAATTTCTGGCACACAGTAGGGCTCAGTGTGTACTGCCATGACGTTTGCTATCTCTGCACAGAACCTTACGATTGGCACTCTTGTGAATTCCTTGTCTTGGAGGTTTCATTAATTCATTCATTCACTTTTCCCATGATGAAGAGACACACGGAGAGCCAGACAAACAGAGAGGCAGGTGCTGGGTCCCATGCCCTGAGACAGCCCTAAATCATGGGCACCTACATGCCTGGTTACTCAGGGCGTCTCTGGACGTGAACTCTGAACCTTCCGCCACGAGTCAGCCTCAGAGAACATTGCGTTTTCCTGCTGTGCCGCCATCCAGCCCCATCTGGGAGGTTTCTTTAGAGACTGATTTTACAAAGCAGTAAGACTTCAAAAAGCAAGCGACCAATACAGGGTTGACAATTTCTGGAGAGGTTTTTGTTTTGTTTTGTTTTGTTTTTTGCTATAGGGCATATGTACTTGCCAGAAAGACAGAGACAGAGAGACAGAAAGCGAGAAATCACCCCCCAGGGGGGGATAGCCATGCTGCAATCCCTTCTCCTCCATTCTCCTCTCGGGATCTTGGGCACGCACGCACACGCGCCCAGCGTGAGTTTTAAGCCACCGGGTCCGGGACGCGAACCGTAGTCGACTACGTGGGAGTCCAGCAACATAGCCATTACGCTAACTGCTGGTCCCCAGGGTTGACAATTTTTAATCTGCTAAGTAAGGCCACTGAAAACTACCACCTAGCAACCATTAACACCTACATTCTTAAAAGAAGGGATACTTTAACACACACATATACACACACATCCATGTGTGCAAATTAAAGATGATGTAAAATCAGGATAAAGGACAGCCTTTTAAAAATGCCCCAAATCCTGAGATTATCAACAATTTAGACAGGTAACACACACACTTCGTTATTATTTTCTCATTTTCCTACAGATTAGTGAAAACTTTTTCATATACCGACAACACTCTGAAGATATGCACTTGGAAACTGCTCATCAGAGAGACAGAAAACAAGAAATAACCTTCCCCCCGGGGGGTGGCCAAGCAGCAATCCTTTTTCCTCCATTCTCTTAGGATTTTGGGCATGCATACACATGCACCTGGTGTAAGTTTTGAGTCACCAGGACTGGAACTCAAACCATGGTGGACTATGTGGAAGTCCAACAACAGACTCACTATACCATCTTCTGGTCCTACATTGCCTGGTTTTTATAGCCAACAGTAAACTGAGCATTCTTGCCTCTGTCTACTAAACATGACTCTCACCCAGGCAAGGCCAAGAACTTCCTAGCAGATCACTCAAGGATGGGGAGGTAGAGTTCTCCTCTACCATTCTAATCTGTCCAATCTGCACCCCCAATCTCTGTGTGGATGGGCACTTCATTTTCTATAACTAAAAAGTTAAAGAGGGAGAATGAGTTGGAATCTTCCAGATAACTGAGATCAGTTGCATCATCTCCCATTGAGCTGGGCAGCCCAACTCCCTCCCTTAATCCCACACTTTACTTATTTTTAAAATTTTTATTATTTTGGGGACCAGCAGGTGGCATGGTGGTTAAGGTGCTGGACAAACCCACATGGCTGACTACAGTTCGAATCCCGGACCTCATGGCTTGCTCTTTCACTTTCTCTCTGTCTCTCTCTAGTCAAATTGAAATGAATGAATGAATGAATGAATGAATAAAATTAAATAAATAATTTTTAAAATTTTTTTTTTTTTTTTAGGTTTTTCCATAGGGTTCACGCGCTCTCCTGGAGAGGGACAAAGACAGACGGTGAGGGGGAAGGGAGAAATCTCCCTCCCTTGGTGGGGGGGGAATGGCTATGCTGCAATCCCTTTTCCTCCATTCTCTTTCTGGGATTTTGGGCATGCACTCATGCACGCCTAGTGTGATTTTCAAGCTGCTAGGTCTCAGACTCTAACCATAGTCGGCCATGTGGGAATCTCACACCTCAACCACTGCGCCACCTGCTGGCTCTAGCCCTTTACTTTAAGTAGCCCCAGTGCAGGTCTTCCTATAGCCCCAGGGCGACGAGTCCCTGGGTGAAAGGCTATGCCTAGCACAGGCCCATGTAGCCCCCAGTAGTCCATGCTATAGAGACCTGGGATGAGCATTCAGTGGCCTGAGCCACCCCCAATGCCTGAATTGGCCTCTTGTCTGATCTGCAGAGGTCAGGGTGGGGCTTAGACACGAGAAGAGGAGCATCACTGTAAAGTCTGCTCGGGGTTGACCCCCGTGACCTTTACCCACTTCACACTATCGAGGCTTACAGTCCTCCTGCCCTTCGAGCTTCCCACCAGAGCCAGCAGGAAAACGGAGATTTATTCTCTAAATAGGTTTAACAGAAGGGTTTGACATCAGGCTCAGCTGAGGGTAGTGGGGTGATACACAGGCTAACAGCAAACAAACAGGACACCCAATAATTAATTACTATAGCTATTCTGAGCTGGAAAGAAAAGGGCCTAATCCCCCTGCTGTGCTCCTTCCCTTACATCTCCTTAACGAGGGGCCTCTTCCCCTTTGGCACCCACTGCTTTATGTGCACTGGCTGCATTCTAAGGACCTCTGGAGTTGGAATACTCTGAGTTTCTGAGGATAAATTCCCCATAACTTAATTGGCGTGGGGGCGAAACTCTTCCTCCCTCAGCTCCCGAGTTTTAGACTGTGCGTGGCTATACCCCTCTTTGGGGATCAGCATATCAAATTGCCAGGGGTTCTGCTGCCTCCCCTTCCCAGATGTTGTGAGGATATGGTGGTTCCATTTCCTCCTTCCTCACTTTGTTGTGTTTCTCCTCAGGAAACAATCCCCGCCGCCCTCCTCATCCATGTGTCAGGGCTTTGGCTCTAGGGGTGAAGAATAAGGAGTCCTGAGAAAGGAGGAAGTGATGGAGGATTCTAGACCCCTTTAAAGCCTTTCCTAAAGGTAAGGGGAAGGTGAGCCTCCCTTGGGGAAGTGAGTTGTAAAACCTCGAGTGGGAGTTTCCTGCCCTGCTGGTGTGCAGCTTCCACGGTGGGAGAGGTGGCTGTGCCATTCCATGCCGCATGCAGAGACTACCTTGTGTTAAACCGGAGGTAATCACGTGACTTGTAGGCTGTCAGTCCCACCTCGGGTCTCACAGAAGCTCTGACGCCTGAGAGGTAATGCCACTGCAAAGAACTGGTGGCCCATCAGCAGCCCGGCCACCCGGCACCTCTGACCTGTCTCATCTGGGTTACCTCTAGATTCCTGACCCAAAATCCCTCAGGGCTTTCTGGTGGCCTCCCAAATCTCATGGGTTGTGCAGAAACAGAATGTGCGTCATGTGCTTTGTTTTCACGTGCCTTTCTCCATCTCCTCCAGAGAGTATTTTTAGGAAGGGGTGGGAAGACACATTGCAAAATCGAACAAGCCATTAGCAGGTACTACAAGTCACCCAGTTTGGTAATCTTTAATCTGTAGGTCCTACAATAGAAGTGAAGCATGCAGGCAACCAAAAATTCCATGGGTGAGATGGGGTTAAATCATGTGTCATTAAACAGCGTCTCAAGGAATGTGCCCAAAAATTCAGTTTGCAAACAGGTTAAATTAGAGGGAGTGATTATTAGCATGACCTTCTGCCTTCCCTAGAGATATATTTGAAAAGCAGGATAGTCTGTGGTTAGGAGCTTGGGCCAGACGGCCACTCAGCAGCCACCTACTTCCCACATTAGTAAACACAGCCATAATCCCTCTCTCCTATCTCCACACCAGGACATCAGTGCTAACTCTGCCCCAGTGAGGGCCTCAACCCCTTTCTGTGAATGGAGGTCACAGGCCAGACAGGGACAGGCTCTAATCAGAGGACAGAGCAGGTCATTCAGTCTTAGGGTCTTGGACAGTCCGGAGGAAGCCCTGTGCTGGCAACTCAAAGAAGACCCTTGACGAGACAGGAGGAAGGATTGAGCTTCAACTCATTTCCTGTGAAGGTGGTCACAAAGTCCTATGTAACAACACCCCCCAACCTGCCCAGCCTGAGGCGCAAACCATCTCCCAAGGCGGCCATACCATTGGTCTTGCTGCTGAGTGTGCCCACTACCTCCTCTCCCCTGGGATCCCGAGGAGTAGGCATCCCCGCTCCCACACAGAGGGCAGCTCCTTGGATGTTTGGAGACAGTTCCCATGGCCTCCTCTGTTGCCTCTGCTCCAGAACCCCAGTTCCCTCACTGCTCCAGGTACGACCTCATTTCAGGAATGAAGGAAACGGAAACTGGGTGTTCTCCCTCTGATGTGTGTTCTGAGTCTGGTGAAACTGCCATTCTAATACACACCCATCATGAGGCAGTGATTCTGTCCTCTTCATTGAAGAACTGGCCTCTGTTGATGTTACTGTCTTTAGGCTCTGGTCCCCATCAAAAGTGGTGGCTATAGGATTTAGCGAGCGCCCAGAAGGCCTATGTCTGACAGATTATCCACGGCACCTTGCCGATTATAAGCAAATGAGGAACTACAAAGATCTTTCACATCTGCCCTCCCTGCCTCCCTCCCATACCAGTCACTCTGAACTCCCCACCTCTCACCTCAGGCCAGTTGACTCTCCTTGCTTCCTCAGTACACACCCTGAGGCTTCACCCCATTTTGTGTCTCCCTTGATAGTTTCACTGCCTGTTTCTTCCTGGGATTCTGTTCCCCATTTAGCCTAGCTCCTGTTTTATGGTTTTTATCCCCCCCCACCACCATGCAAACGCACAGGCTCTTTGACCTAAAGGATTTAACTGCTCTGCATCTCAGGAAACCATCCCTACCGGAGGGTGGCAAAGAGCCTGAAGCCAGGAAGAGCTCACAATTCTAGTAACGTCTGCTTCCAGATGCCCTTCTGAGAGGAATGCTAACTCCGTTGGGCTCCCATCCTTCAATTCTGAGGGGAGAATCCTCCCGATCTTGGATCTTGTCTAAGCAATCAGGGTCAGAAGTCACAGAGTCAGGGAAAAGTCAGCCTGGAGGCCCTGGAATGTTCTGTAGTGGAAGGGGGCTTGCCAGGGTCAAGGGTCACATCTGTGGTTGAGGAAAGCAGAGAGTGGAATGGGGTGGGGAACTCAAATGACCTCTGTGGTGCTGATGCATTCACAAGTCAGTGGCCCTAATTCTCTCAGAAATTCAACCACAAGCTGACCTGGCTCCAGTGCCCACACTTTAACCTTCCATTGCACAGCACGTCAGGTGGGTGCTTTGTTTTTCAAGGCATAAGCATGACTCCTTCTCTTGGACCAACAGATGATGTGGTGGTTAAGATGCTGGTTCCCACATGGCTGTGTGGTAGGAGCTTAAAACTCACACTGAGCATGTGCGGGTGTGTGTTCCCGAGAAAAGACTAGAGGAGAAGGGATTACGGTGTGGCCATCCCCCCTCGGGAGGGAGGAGTTCCTACTTTCCCTCTCTGCTTCTCAGTGGCAAGTGCATGCACTGTATAGAAGAAAAAAAAAAATGGATCCTTCTCACTGTCCCTCATAGACAGAGACAGCATCTCTTTTGTCAGCCAGAGACTTCACTCAAGGAAAAAAGATAGCAAAGCATTAGTTCATAATAGCATATTATCATCATCCACCATCCACATACTTATTATTTTTATCCAGAATTAAGAATCAAGGGGCCAGCCCCATAGCTCAGCAGATAAGGGAACTAGATCTCACGTGGCATTTCAAGTACTGCCCTGGCTTAGAAAACACCATAGGGCATGTGTGCTCCAAATCCTGATGAGATGGAAAATGGAGGGAAGAGGATTTGCAGTGAGACCACACCCCATTGGGGAGGACTCTCAGTCTCTCTTTCTCCCTCTTTCTCTCTCTGTAAGCATATACATCCTCTGGCAATTAAAAAAAAATTAAGAAGCTTTTTAGCTTATAGAGAACAAGTCATACATTAGAAAATTTTGCCTTAAGAATGTCTTAAAATGTACTGAATTTGTTTTCTGTTTCACAAATAATAACATTTGTGAGCAGAGAAAATTAGTGATATAGACTTGAAATTATTGGAGCGACTGCTTTGCTGGACATTCTTTCATGGTTCTTGTAAATTAAGAAATAAAAACTGCAAGTTGAAACCGAGTCACTGACTTGGCCAGATGTTTCTTGAGCAACATTGGGAATGAGAATGAATGCTGGAAAAATGCCTCTTCTGTTGTCTTCCTAGAGGCCATTTACTGCTAAAACAAAAATGAGCTCCGTGGAGCGTAAATTCCACAATGTGACAGCAAATTTCCCTCTCTCTATCCTCATGTCAGAAGTGCTCATGTTTCATGGTTTCAAAGTGACTTGTGACCTTTCCTGTGCCAGAGTGGATGTGTTGGAAAATAAGATGGTCCAGAGCTTCCATCCACAGGGATCTCCTTCCAGGATGTGAGAGTAAGTCACAGAGAATGGTCACATAGGGTCCCACTGGGAGATCTTGGTGAATGCACGTGTGCCCAATGCAGACATTTTGTGAGCATGTATGATTATATATATATCATATATATTGCATAGAAAAACATAGGACAGTATGTCATGACTTTCCTGGCAACCCAACGTATGCATGCACACCAAATATACACACACATGGATGCACTTATGCCAATGTTTTTATGTTTGTAGGCATGAATTTATGCAACCCAGGTTTGTTAAATAGACTGTGCATGTCCTGAAAGCAGGGATTCTGGGGCCAGGTGGTGGCACAGCAGTGGTGCAACAGCATCTGCTTGGGAAAAGTCCTGGGTCCCCATCCTGGGTCCTTCCTGAGCATGCTGGGCAAGCGCACCATGACTGTGCTTCCATTTCTGGCTACTTACAGAAGACCCTGGGACCTTTAAAAATATACTGATGGGGACCAGCAGTTGGTGTAATGGCTATGTCGCTGGACTCCCATGTAGTCAACTGTTGTTTGAGTCCTGGACCCGGTGGCTTAAACTCATACCGGGCACATGTGCATGCGTGCCCAAGATCCCGAGAGGAGAATGGAGGAGAAGGGATTGCAGCGTGGTCATCCCCCCCGGGGCGGGTGATTTCTCGCTGTCTCTCTGTCTCTCTCTGTCTTTCGGGTGAACACACATGCCCTATAGCAAAAACCTCTCAAAAAAAAAAAATATATATATATATATACTGATGCCAAGGCCCATAGGCAGTAATTTAATCAAATTTTCACTTTCCAAAGCAGAAATGATATCATTTATCTCGACTCCCAGCACAGAGAGGACCTGGCCCTCAGTGGGCGCTCAGGAAATGTTTGTCAGATGAATGAATGAGTGGTGATCAGAGTGGCCACAGGGGCGGGTGGGTGTGGCCAGCTGTGCAGGAGACTGAGAAGGAAGACACTGAGCTGAGGTCAGGTTGCCCGTTAGTCACACAGAGGAGCCCACTCACATTCTATTGCATAAAAGTGATGTCGTAAGGGCACAGACATTCCTCTAGTTTCCTGATCTATAATATAGGGATAATAATATCCATTTAATGGAAGTGCCACGAGGGTCAGCGAAGGTAATGCATGTGACGTGCTTTGAAAATTATAGATGACTGTTCAAAGATGGGGCGGGAATGACAAGGATCCAATGTCCTTGCTGGACAGAAGCCTGTGTGCTGGTGAATCAGATAGCACCTAGTGTGGAAGCCAGCTGGGCTTAGTGGTCCCATCTCAGTGGGCTCTGGTGGCCAGTGTACCCACGAGGGACAGAGGAGGCCACAGCTGCACCTGCAGCAAGGGCTTTTACCCAGTGAGCCATCCCTGTGGGTTTTAAGTTCAGCTCTGCCACTGACCAAGGCCCACTGGGATCTGTGCCCTGTCTCAGTGTCCTCTGCGTGCACGCAATGGGGAGTTCCGCTTTCACGGCTTGTGGTTAGCAGCCTGCAGGGCCTTAAAATAGCACTGGGAAGATATTTTTAGTACACCATCCTGAGGCGTGGCTGGAGCCCATGGCCTCCTGTGACGCATGAAAATAGTTTTGGCTCTGTTTGCAAGTGATTCAGACAGCTGGTTTTGAAATTCAGGGGTATAAAAATAAAAACAAGGTAGGGGGAGCAAGGGTCCAGTCACAGGGCATCCCCCACCCCTGCAACATCAGAATAATTGCTTCAGAGGTTCCATTTCAGCTTAGGTTCTCCGGAGCACATACAAATCATGATTCTGCCTGGAAGATTTTAGCTGGTGGGTAGGACAAAGAGCAGAATAACCTCATTCTCTAGGCTGCAAGAAGTTTAAGTTTCCCCAAAGTTGCATAATTAATTTGTGGCAAGGTTGCATTCAGACCCACATTGAATTCTTTTTTTAATTCTTTTTAAAATTTATTTGATACACTCAATCATTGTACATCAACAGCTTGTAAAATGAATTTTCCCGGTATAAATACACCGTACAACAGTCTGGTGTGTATAACACCTGAAGATATCTAAAGATATTATCATACATGTTATTATGAACAATCTTCCATTTCTGTATCCCTTAAATGTCTTGCCTCTCTGTTTTTCTACTTGATTTCCTCTCTCTCACCTTTCCCCACCTTCCATGCTCCTCCCACACCATCTCTAGTATCCGCAATGTTCTCCATGCTTCTATATCCTCTAAGCTTTCAGTTTCCACCTTAAAGCGCAAACATTTAGAATATATTAAGTGGGGACATACAATGTCTCTCTTTCATAGTCTGGCTTGCTTCACTTAGTAGTAAATCTATATTCATTCACTTCCTATCAAATGCTAGGGTCTTGTTTATTTATGGCTGAGTAGTATTCCCTGCTGCCTTGTCAATGTTCCAACTGTAAGACCATTAAAAAGTTCACGAAGCTAGGGAACCAGCAGTTAGCGTAATGGCTATGTAGCTGGTCTCCCACATAGTTGACCACGGTTCGCGTCCCGAACCCAGTGGCTTAAAACTCACGCCAGGCACGTGTGCGTGTGTGCCCAAGATCCCGAGAGGAGAATGGAGGAGAAGGGATTGCGGCGTGGCCATCCCCCCTGGGGGGTGATTTCTCGCTTTCTGTCTCTCTGTCTCTCTCTGTCTGTCTGGCGAGCGCATGCGCCCTATAGTGAAAAAAACTCTCCAAAAAAAAAAAAAAAAACATACAAAAAAAAAGTTGACGAAGCTCTTCTATGAACTTGAACTCAATTGACCCTCATGTGCAGCAGCACGCTTTTATGTTGAAGAAACTGAGGCTCAGAGAAGCAAAGTGACCAGCCACCATCTTCCACCTAGTGAGCCCTCAAGATACACCCACACTGGCCCTGAGACTCCAAAATCCTTGAGCATATGGATGGGGCAGCTCCCAAGGGTGGACAAAATGGATGACTGACAGCCTGTAGGGGAGAAGCTATGGACACAAACGCTGCAATGCCGGGCCGGTTGGGAGGCAACAGACGTGACCAGCTGTTCTTCCTCGTGAGTACCACTGTAGGGACAAGGAAGCAAATGCAGAGACCCAGAGCTTAGGCTCTGCAGAAGAGACGGGCAGGATGGAATATCGCCTCATGTATATGGACTGGGCAGTGCTCAGAGTAGCAGTGAGCTCTGTGGCCTGAGTCCTTTAGTGGTGGCCAACCCATGGCCAGCCAGAGCTCAGGTTTTTTAGTTTTCAGTGGTACAGTGTGTCCAGTCAGCTTTAGACATGGTGTGAGGACAAGCTAATAAACACCACTGCCCCTGGGGCTGCATTATACACTCTGGAATCAGCAGTGCAAGTGGGTTCAGAGAACATACTGCCTGCAGCACCTCATCACACACTCAGCAATACTTACGGAAGCCTGGGAGTGAGGCCATCCTGAGGCACAGCAGTTAAGTGCTGTGCAGAGAGCGGATTCCACATGGCCAACCTTGGTCTGAGTCTTGGTTCCAGCAGCTTGAAAAACATGCCAGGTACATGTGTGTGCATGCCCCAAACCCTGACAGGACGGAAAAATGAAGGAAAAAGGATTGCAGCGTGACCATTTGGGAGTGCTTTCTCTCTCTCTCTGGTGAGTGCATGAAGGACATAGTAATAAAAAAAAAAAATTACTGGGAACCAGCAGTTAGCGTAATGGCTATGTCGCTGGACTCCCACGTAGTCGACCGCGGTTCGCGTCTCGGACCCGGTGGCTTACAACTCACGCCGGGCGTGCGTGCGTGCCCAAGATCCCGAGAGGAGAATGGAGGAGAAGGGATTGCGGCGTGACCATCCCCCCTGGGGGGTGATTTCTCGCTTTCTGTCTCTATGTCTCTCTCTGTCTGTCTGGCGAGCGCACGCGCCGTATAGCGAAAAAAAAAAAAAAAAAAAAAAACCTCTCCAAAAAAAAAAAAAATTACTTTAAAAAACTATGAAAGTAAAAACCACATGAAATCCTACTGTCCAAAACTAGTTTATATTTAACAACTGTCACTTATTTCAGGCACTTATTTCTTTGTGCTTGTTAGAGTGTATGTCATTTTATGTAAAGGGAAAAACGCTGACAGTGTATGTTATTATTTGACTTGCTTTAGTTAATTATATGTCATTGAATAGACATTGATATCATTTTAATTATTATACCCACTTCGTTGTATGAAGATATCTTTATTATTTAATCAGTATTCTGATTGCAGTTGACATTGTGTTTCATATTTCAGCCATCTTTTGGGGTTGTTAATCCTTGGACTTCAATCAAAATACACAAAAATGCATACTTTTAAAAGTTTTAAAAATATAATTTAATACATTATTATTATTATTTAATTTGACCAGAGAGAGAGAAAGGAAGTGAGAAAACAAGCCTCCAGGTCCAGGACTCGAACCGCAGTCACCCAGCGGGAGTCCAACACTCCAGCCACACCACCTGCCACAAAAATACACACTTTAAATAACCTGACAGAGGCTACTAACCCTTGTTTTGCTGCTACAATTTTATTTCTATTTAATGACAAGGAAAAAGAGAGACAAAAATGCAAAAGAAGAGCCCAACGCACAATTGCTCAGGCAACTTCCCAGTTCCTTTATCTTTTTAAGCGCTAGAAGTTCTCTACTGTCTTTGTAATTCTCGCAATAACTAAACTGACTTGATAAAACACCGGTCTTATTTTAGGGCCTTATCTGACCTTGCTTATCTGCTGTCACCTATCTGAGCCATCCTGGCTACCAGAGGGAGTGGGGAGAGCTACATGACCCTGCAGATTGATGTCAACACATTAAGGTCTGCGGCCAAAGTCCCAGCTCCACCACTGGGTGCTTGCAATGCTTCCCAGGCAGCCTCCTAAACTCTGAGTGTCACTTATTTTGTCATATCATTTAAAAAAATTTGCCAAAGAGCATGTGCACTCACCAAGGGGAGAAAGAGAGAGAGAGAGAGAGAGAGAGAGAGAGAGAGAGAGAGAGAGAGAGAGAGAGAGAGAGAGAAGGGAGGGAGAAAGCACCCCCAGTCACTGGGATGTGGTCTCACTACAATTCCTTCCTCTCTTTTTCTCCATCCTGTTGGGATTTGGGGTACATGTGTCCAGTGTAGTTTTCGAGATGCTAGGTCTAGGATTCAGGTGGGATGGGACTCCCTTAAACACCAGACGTTGGGGCCGGACCCCAGGTCATTTTTTGAGAGCTAAATGTAGTAAAGTATACGGGAGTACTTTTTTCTTCTTTAGTTGCGAAGGACAATGAAACATGAAGTTGCCATTTTGTTACTTATTCTAGTTACCCAGTGGTTCCTAACCTCCTGTACTCTAGGTCTTATTAAAGTAAAAAGTTTCTTGAGCCGACCTTGTGGCATAGTGGCGAAGGGAGGCGGATCCCACATGGCTGACTGCACAGTTTGAGTCCCAGATTCCATGGTTTGAAAAACACTCTGCGGGGACCAGCAGATGGTGTAACAGTTATGTTGCTGACTCCCACATAGTCTATCACGGTTCAAGTCCTGGATCTGGCAGATTAAAACTCACACCAGGCAGGTGTGCATGCGTACACAAGATCCCAAGACAAGAATGGAAGAGAAAGAATTGCGGGGTGACTTCTTGCTTTCTGTCTCTCTGGTGAGTGCACATGCCCTATAACAAAAATCTCTCTTAAAAACAAAACAGGACACACACACACACACACACACAAACAACAACAATAACAACAACAAAAAACACACTCTGTGTGTGTGTGTGTGTGTGTGTGTGTGAATCCAAAATTCCAACAGGATGGAGAAATGGGGAGGAAGAGAATGTGGTGCTACCATGCTCCAGGGGCTGCTTTCTCCCTCTCCCCCTCTTTCTCTGTGTTTCTCTGGTGAGTGCACCCACCCTCTGACAAATTTAAGTAAGAGAAACTTCTCTGAATCCTGAAAAATATCTTTCAAGCCCCTAGAACATGTGCAGTCTCGAAGGAGGTGCTGATAGTTCGGCACCACGACAGATACAATTGCACCTTTGGGGCTGGCGTCCTCACAAACAAGTTACCGCGATGCCTGCTGCAGCACCCACCAAAGCGTGTGTTGTAGCATGCGCCGTCGTGTCTGTCATAGCATCCATTGCTAGTATCCATTGAGCAAGGAAAAGATATGATGCCTGGCGTGAGTTTGGAGCTACTTTTAAACGAATGTCTATTTTATTAGTCACAATGGCTCTGATACTATTGAAAACTTAGGTATAGGGTCAGCAGGTGGTGTGGTGGTTAAGGGCACTGGATTCCCACATGGCCGACCATGGTTCAAGTCCTGAACATGGCAGCTTGCTTTCTCTCTCTCTCATTCTGTCCCTCTCTAGTCAAATTTAAATAAATAAATAAATAAATAGATAGATAAATACAATAATTCTTAAAAAAAAAAAAAAAAAAAAACTAGGTATAGTTGTAAGACTTAGTACTCAGTCTAGAGACAATGCTTGATTCCTAAATGAATTTGTGAACTCTGCAATAATTTGGAGCTCTTTTACCCGGTACCCTATAATCCAGTCCAGGATTCTGTGGCCTCAGGCCACAGGTTATAATTTATAATATTATAACCTCTAGAAAGTTATAATAAATTCTAGACACTTTCCTATCACTCATAGAATTTGATACCTTTTCCAATTCTCAGGCTCTGATTCTGAGCCATATTTTCACGCTCAATCTTTGTAATCCAGCAAATTTATCAACTCTGCAGAGAGAAGCTCTGTAGGGGGGAGTTGTCATAGAGACATCCAGAAAAGACTGTTAGGAAAAAATCAAGACAAGGACTTCTTGGAGAAGAGCGAAGTCAGCCTCAGTAGGAGCTGTTGACAATCAGCCTGTGAGGGCTCGCTCCTGTTGTGACCAAGCAGCCCTCACTTCTAATTCCATCCTCGATGCCATGTACGTACCTTAAGAGGGTCCTTAGGACACGATGGTCTTTTGACCTTCCCTATAGGCAGATCAGAACAATATAAGTAGTTCTTAAAGAAAACATGTATAATTCAGCACCATAGACTATGAGAAGTTGAAAAGAACCACTAAGATAAAGATTCTAGGATTTTATGCTGGGAAGTTCTGTACAGAGAGGAAAGTGACTTGCTTGAATCTGCCAGGAGCTCAGACCTCATGACCCTGCCTAGGGCTATTCTTATGATGCTTCCTGCTTGTTCAAGGCTAGGATTTATACTGTTGCAGCGATTCTAGTCAGGAATTCAATGAAGGTTTATTGACTTCTTTCCTGCTTCATGTCGGAACTGTGCTAGCCACTGCAGGTACAGCATTGAAGATCTCCGGTTCTCCAGGGCCTTACGTTCTAGTGAGGAGAACAGACAACTAAGCTGGCAATTAGCATACATTATGGTAATAGCCCAACAGAAGTGGACCAGAAGCTCTGGAACAACTGCAGGGTTTCCTAATCTACCTGCTGGGGAAAGAGGTGGTAGCTGGAGGAGGGCATTGAGTGCTCTTGCCAAGTGGCCTGCCTGATACCCTCAGGTGGTATCTAAACAGAGTCTCGAGATGAGCAGGGTTTAGAGAAGCGGGGGCAGGAGCATCCAGGAGGACAGGCATTGTGTTCATGGACCTGGAAACAAGAACAGCATGGGACATGGGCAGGTCAGAGCATGAGTGCAAGAGGACAAGTGTTGAGGAAAAGGACGTAGACAGAAGTCCACAGAGGAGGATCCTATGAACCGGAGTGAAGAGGCCTCAACTAACCCTAAGGTCCAAGGGAGATACGGGCCACGTGGTCACCTGGTCAGATTTGGAGTTACCAGCTGGCTCTAGACACTGTGTGGAGAATGAATCAGAGAGAAAGCAGAGGCGAGGCAGGAAGGTGTGCAGTGTCTAGGCAGGGCATGAATGGAGAGGTGATGGTGAGGGCTGGGGGCATAGAGAGAAGTGGCTGTAACCAAGAGATACTTAAGAGAGGGACCAGCAATTGGTGTAATCACTATGTCACTGGACTCCCATGTAGTCGACCACGATTCGAATCCCAGACCTGGTAGCTTAAACTCATACTGGGTGCTGGTGTGTGCATGCCTAAGATCCCAAGAGGAGAGTAGAGGAAAAGGGATTGTGGCACGGCCATCCCCCCTGGGGGGTGATTTGTTGCTTTACGTCTCTCTGTCTCTCTCTGTCTTTCTGGTGAGTGTGCATGCCCTATAGCAAAAACCTCTCAAAAAAAGAAAAAAAAAAAAAGAGAGAGAGAGATACTTAAGAGAAAGAATCAAAAGACTTGTGAGCTGTTTGAAGTTCATGTTCATGAGAGAAGCCCCATGATTCCTTGCCCATGAAATTTTCAATCTTCTCATTTTGGAGATAGTCTTTCTGGTTCACCTGGAAGCCTTACACCAAAGACGGGCTCTCTGTCTATGGGCATATGAAGCCTCTTTCACAGATGACCTCTGGAGACTGCATTAACAGTGACCAGCCTCCTGACAAACCTCAGGGTGGGCTGTAGGACTAACTGGAGACTAAACCTCACATTAGCCCTGCACCAGATGGAGGGCACAGGGTGCAGAGACAGGGAAGGAGAAGAAGCTAGCAGTGAAAATAGTTACGGATGCTGAAGGCAGTGTTGCACGTTGAGGGGTGAGAGAAGGGAAGAGTATAGAGAAGGATAGCAGGAGAACAATAGCGAGGCACGACACTAGTGGGACACAGAAATACTTTATTGCCTCTTGATGATAACATGCATAGTATTCTCAACTGGACAGCCCTGAGAAGTATTTCATGTTGGGTAAATTCTTTACACAAGCCAAGTGATATATAGTGATAGGATGTTTAAAAATAATGAGAATCATCATCATCATCATCTGAAAAAAATGATGAAAAGCTATTTGATGATGATGTAGATAGTAATGACTTTGTCTTGACTGATATGCATGGCCATCGTGCTGGGAAAAGAAATGTCATACACCGTAAAGATATATGTGATTGAATGTAATTTAAAAAGATTATGATTGGGGCCGGCAAGTGGCCTGATTGTTAAAGGTACTGGACTCCCACATGGCCGACACAGGTTCAAGTCTCGGACCTGGTGGCTTGCTTTCTCACTTCCTCTCTCTCTCTCTGTGTGTCTCTCTCTGATCAAACTGAAAAATAATAATGATATAATAATAAGTAAAGTTAAATAAAATAATTCTTTAAAAAAAGATTATGATTATAATATATAAATAAAATATAAAAAGAAGAAGAAGAAGGGGAAGAAGCTGATGGGTAGCTCCGGGTGAGCCAGAGAAAGCCAACAAGGTCGAGTGATCTGTAAATCAGGGCAGGAGTGTTTCTGAGGAAGGCAAACAAACTGTGAACCAATGATAACAGCGTGCTGGAGCTAAGGTTAAGGATCCCTAAGGGCACCATGACAGGCTGTTTAGAGAGCAAGTGCTGCTCTCAGAAACCGGAAGTCCCTGGTGCGGTCAGCACAGGAGTGGGGCTGCTCCGTGAGGGCGGAGGCCGGCGTCTGGGCACGCCGCGTGTTGGCTACTCTGCACACAGGTAGCACACAGTGCAGGAGGGTGGACAATGACTAAACGAAGAGAGCAAATGCTCCATTTCTTTGACCTTGCTGACCTTGCCGAAGGGTCTTAGCAGGAATGGACACAAGAATGTGCTCTTCTGACAGGCATGCTGGACAGAGTCCTCAGTGCTGACAAGACAGCCAGAAGCTCCTGGAAACTCCTCTAAGCTCCGGGAAGGCTGGGCTCATGGACAACCAATCCAAGAAGAGCTAAAAGAATCCCCAGGCTCCCTGCATTCCTGGATCCTGGACAGAAGACCCCCTGGCATGGACCTCTCTGGGCATCAGCCTCCTACCAAGGGATGTTTTCAGCATGCTTCTTCTTATCCAACAGTGCTGCAGATGACTGAGTGACTGAGATAGAGGAAGTGTGTGTGTGTGTGTGTGTGTACGCACATGTGTGCGTGTGTGCACATGTGCACACAAGGTTAAGACTGTGGTTAGTAAATGTCTCAAAAATAAGAATTGTATGTCTATTTGAAGTGATTTTTTATTGTGATTTCTCGTATCCGTATAATCGTACAGCTTTGCCGGGTACAGCACAGGTTTTCAAAGCACGCATGCAGTGTGTAACAAACAAATCAAGGGTATAAACGTATTCATCTTATTCAACACTGAACATTACTTTATGTTATGTAGATTCAATAATAATTCTACTATTTTTTGGAAGTATATACTGAATTATCAATGACGTTTTTGACCACATGCTGTGGGGCACCCTTCTATAACCTATTCTGTTCGTTTGCATTCATTCTTATGTCTGTTAGCAATTGATTTAAATTTTCTTCTTTGAGATCTTTTGTTGAAATATACAGCCATTATTTAAAGTAACTGGCCAACATCCTCTCCTAACAACAAAAGAGAAGCAATTGGTTAGCTGTAGGCTTGGAGAACAGATTTTCATCCTTATTAGAAGTGTGGGAAAATATTTAAAAATGGGTGTGCGTATGTGCCCCAATCCCAGGAGGATAATGGAGAAGAGTTTGAGGCGTGGCCATCACCCCACCCAGGGGGTTTCTCACTTTCCCGCTGTCTCTCTTTGGCAAGGGCACACGCTCTGTGGCAAAAACCTAATAATAATAATAACTGGTCTGAATGGAATCTCAGCTGGGGTTATCGCAGAGGACTCCCACTTGTTTCTGATTTCGCGGCCAAGTTCTGCACGGAAGAGGGTGCGAGATGATGGCCCCCCAGTGTCACTGCAGTGGGACACAGTGCAGGTGCATGGAGAACTCCATGAAGAAGTACACGTGGAGGGAGGGAATGAAGACAGGGAAGGATGAGAGCGAGGGAATCCAGACTGTGTTTGAAAGGCACATAATCTTGGTTGGGAGGGTACACGTGGAAAGAATTCAAGGAAGCTTCATTTGCTCATTCATCCTTTTTTTTTTTTTTTTTTTGAGAGGTTTTTATTCATGCGCTCGCCAGACAAAGAGAGACATAGAGACAGAAAGCAAGAAATAACCCCGCAGAGGGGATGGCCATGCCACAATCCCTTCTCCTCCATTCTCGTCTCGGGATCTTGGGCACACATGCACACACGCCCGGTGTGAGTTTTAAGCCACCGGGTCCAGGACTCGAACCGCGGTCAACTACATGGGAGTCCAGCAACATAGCCATTACCCTAACTGCTGGTCCCTCATTCAGTCTTTTTATAAAACTTCATTTAATGGCTTTTTGGGGTCTGAGGGACTGAGCCGGGAGCTGGTTAAAAACATGACAAAACGTGAATAATCAACGAGCAGGATCTTTGCGTTTAGGATACTTTTATGGAAGCGCACCAATAGTGCAAAGCAATACTCCACAGCTAGAGGAGAAGGTGTAGAGGTCTTTGGACAATGGGCGGGAGTGACTGCTGTACTTTAGTGGAGTCGGTGTGGGGGAGTGGAAGGTCTACACAAGAGGGAAGTGGGAGGCAGATGGAGAGGTTGGACAAGGTCACGTGGGCCACACTGTCCTGTACAGCACATCTCTGTGTGACTTTGAGAATGGTGTCCCTTCAGAGCAAATCAATTAGGAAAAATGCCTTTGGGCAGATGCAGCCCGGCACTAGAGCTATTGAATAGAAGGTGAGTTTGTGCAAAATGCAAAATGGACTGGACTCCCAAATGGAGTCTCCTTCCTATGGGGGGGGGGGGAGCTGTGCTCCCATGTGGAGGAGTGGGGCCCGGACAATGGAGTATGGGCTGGATTTCAGCCCCCACTGGCTCCACCCAGCCACGTGTCCTTGTGGAGGGCACCCGTGTGTAGCTGTGTGCTAGGGCCTTCCTAGAACAGAAGGGGAGCAGCTTTGGCTCTAGCAGCAGCCTGCCCCCTGCAGTCCCACAACCAAAGCCAGCCATTACTGTCCATCCATCCCTGCTCTGAGCAGTTCACAGTGTTCTCAGGAGGTGTCGTGTCTTGCTCCAGCCAGTTCTCAAATCTGTGAATGCAGAGGTTGAGCCAGGTCTCCCCCAGGGTATATTCTGCTCCTACCGCCTGCCCTGCTAAGCCTGTAGCTCTAGGAGGATGAGAATCATGACCTGGCTTCTCCCGGAAGGCCCAGCCCAGTGCAGGCTCAAAGAGCCTTTATTGACTCAAATGGAAAAATCCAGGACGCTCTAACCCTGCACACAGCTTGTGGTGGAAAGGGCAAAAGTCTACCGAGAATAGTGAAAGGACTGGTTGATAGTTTTTTAAAGCCCCAAATGGGAGAATCCACAGCATTCACTGTCAGATAACATTGCAGGGATCCACCGCAGACCAGCCAGTTATTTTGGATGCCCAGAGCACAGGACACGAAGACTCAATAGAAATAAATTTCATGACTATGTACAAAAACACTGCTTTTTTTTTTTTTTTTTTTTTTAATTTGCCAGAGGGTATACATACTCACTGGGGACAGACAGAGAGAAGAGAGGAAAAGTGAGACACTCCCCACCCTCCATGAGGGATGGTCACACTACAGTCCCTTCTCCATCTCTCCCTTTGGGACTTTGGGCATGCATGCATGTACCTGGCATAATTCCCAAGCTGTCATTTCTGGGACTCGAGCCACATGGTCAGCCATGTGGGATCCAGCCTCCTTATCCACCATGCCACCAGCCCTAACACTTGCTGGTTTCTTGTTTTATTTTTTAAGATGTTTTAATTTTTGTTTTGCCATAGGGTGCATGTGCTTTCAGGAGAGGCAGAGAAAGACAGTGAGAGGGAAAGTGAGAAACCACCTCCTGGGGGGATTGCCACTCCCCAACCCCTTCTCCTTCATTCTTCTCCTGGGACTTAGGGCACACAGGCACACATGCCCAGTGTGAGTTTCAAGCCATTGGGTCCAGGACTGTAACCGTGGTGGGCCATTTGGGAGTCCAGTGCATTGACCACTAGGCCACCTCTGGCCCCAACACTTGCTGTTTTTAAAGGGTGCACCAACCACTTTAATATCTAGGAGCGCTTAGGCCAGTTCGGAGGGCAGATGTCTCCCAGCCTCTACCAGCTCGCAAGCTCCACACAACCCACTTTCAGAGCCTTCTTCAGGCAAATTACAAATGTGAAAGATTGATAAATGTGCTCCCGGCTCTTGCCTCCCAGGGAGCTTTTCATAACTATGGGGATCACAGTCTTGTGCTCCCAGAAGGGAAGTCTGCTGGGGGGTAAGAAGTTGTCAGAGTCAGGCTCTGTGGAGGGCAGGTAGTCAGAGATGGGATTAACTTTAATAATCCAGAGGTTAATGATTAGCCTCCGTTATCTATGTTAACCTTGATAATCCAGAGGCACCCTCGCCATGAGAGCACTGTAAAAAATTCATTCATTTAACAAATATTTGTCACACAGACTTTCCTACAGGCTGCTTCCCTGGGCAGCAGCAAATACCAGGTTGGAAAGGACCAGCTGCCTGCCCTCCAACTTACAGCCCAGTGGAAACATCAGACATGGGTCTACACGGTTGTAGAACAAAGCAGAACAAGGTGAGTGAGATGCGAGAGGTCCCACAAAGAACTCTGAGGCTAACAAGGCTACATGGAAAGATGACATTCGCAATCGGCCTTGAGAACTGGGTAGTATCTCTGCAGACTGGGAAGACGGAGGAGAATGATCTAAGCCAATGCAAACCCAAGGCGTCAGGGATGCAGGAGGTGTGTGCAGAGACTGGCTGGATGGTAATGTAAGAGGTCCTGTGAAGGGAGCTGTCCAGGAGCACATAGCTGGAAAGATGTTTGCAGCCAGCGCAGAGAGCGCCAGCACCAGCTGAAGAAACTCCGTAGGCGAGGAGGAACCCCTGGAGGTTTTAGAGAAGGGGGACACGCCCAGAGTTGGGTTTTTGGAAGACTGATCATGCAATTATGTAGTGCTAGTGCAAATAGCCAGGGGACAGAGACTGCGGTTCCAAACTGATAGGACAGCCACATGCGGGGGAGATAGAACAGGATGGAGTTCAAACCTACACATGTGTTTTTTTTTTTTTTTTTCAGTTTGAAATCATGAACCCAGGAAGACAGAAAACAAAGCCATGGACGCAGCAAACAAGAAGTCCTTTGTGTGCCTTGTGTAAGACATCTGCTTTCATTTACCAATGTCTCAGAGCATCAATAGCACCAGCGTTTGACCTGAACTAAGGAATTTGAGGGTTAACACAAATAGTAGAAAGACCAGAAAAAGGAAATTGTGGAGAAATGTTCAGAACTGCAGTCAAAAGACTGAGGCTGTATGGGGCTGGCAGGTGGCATACTGGTTAAAGGCACATGGCTGACCATAGTTCATGTCTCAGATCTCATTTTCCCTTTCTATCTATCTCTGTCTGTCTCTGGTCAAACTAAAGACTAATAATAATAAATTAAATTAAATAATTAAATAAATAATTCTAGAAGAAGAGGAAGAGGAAGAAGAAGGCTGAGGCTGTAGTCCTGGTTAGCAGCACTGGGACCGTAAATAATGCTTTGACCCCTCAGGACCCCAGTGTCTCCAGCTGTAACATGGGACTGTCCAAGGCTTTGTCCAACGCTACTGGTCCTGATTCATGAATGGGAAGGATTATACAGAGGCTCTAGGATCCATGCTCAAAAGCTAGCATGGGACAGTCCTGTTGGAAACTGTGCTTTGCAAATGCAGAGGTCACCTGCAGTCAAGGACGCATGGAGGTGTGTGGCAGATATTGGTCAGCAGCAGAGGACTGAGTGTCTCCCTGGGGTGGGGTGGGCACACGTGAAGGGGGCACTCCTAAGGAAGGCACACAACAGGATCAGCTCACCCGAGAAGTCAGCTCAGGCCTGGTCACTTCTGGAGCTGTCTAACTGCTTGCAGTTAGAGTTCTAGGTGCTTTTAGCTCACATTTCTGAGACTGGACTGGACTGGTTTAAGGGAGACAGGAAAAAAACAAAAGAAAGGCTGCAGTGGAAGAAAAGCACAAAGAGGTTTGCAGAGGAAAGTGAGAGGTGCCCACAGTGAGGGATCACTCATCAGATTAGAGGAAAGGCCTCAGGAACCTGTGGAGAAGGCTGAACTTTGCAGGGAGCCACCCCTCCTGTGGGCCTCCCTGAGGCTTCTAAGCCCTAGTCAGCCGCAGAGAGCAGAAGGCTTGTCTTTAATCGGTCCCAGTGTTTCTGACAAACTCAATTTTAAAGTTCCAACTCAATTGTAACCAACAAAGTAAGCCAGCCAGAAAATCACTTACTTCCTCTGGAGTAATGAGGACCATCAGTAGCCCCAAAGGAGTTGGGGTGTCTGTGGGTCTCCATCAAGACACAGGGTCTCGGCTCCTCTGTCCTTAGTATGCATTAAAGAGAGCACCCGCCCGGCTCCCACCCCTGCCCAGGCCCTTCAGTAAGGCAGCAGCTTCCTGAGCTGTCACTGAGAGAGTGTGGATGAGCATAGGGGGCCTGGGTTCTAATCCTATGTCTGCTGCGCACCACTGGGTGTGACCCTGGGCTAGTGACTTCTGGAGTGGCACTTTTCTCATCCTCAGAGGGGTGGGGAGCAGGGACTGAGCCTGGCTATGCCTACCTTACAAGGTGGTTGTGAAGCTCAAGTAAGAAATGGGACATGGACGCTGCTTTTGTACATTGCGAGGACTGGGGTAATGGTGATGAGGGCAGTGATGGTGATGGCTGCTGAGCTACTTTTATGCACACGTCCTATACATACTGCACTCATAGATGAACCCCCGATCTTAACAGCCTAACCGTATCCACCTTGCTCACCAGGGTTAGGGTTAGGGTTTAGAGTTAGGGTTAGGATTTAGGGTTAAGGTTAGGGTTAGGGTGTGATTTTCAAGTCACTTGGTCTGAGACTCAAACCACAGATGGCCGCATGAGAGTCCAGTGACAGTAACCACTATGCCATCTGCTGGCTCTCCAGTGGACCTTCTTACCTGTCCTCCTTTGAGCATCAGGAAGTAGCACATCTATCCATGTGAAGGCCAGACTCTCAGGTTTCGCCTGAAGAAGGGGAAGGTTAATTGGTCATGGGAGTACACCAGGTATCAGGGACCAAACTTAGCAGTTCTCCTGAAGTCCCAGCTGCCTACTGTCACTCACACCAGAAGGGACTCAAAGAGAAGGGTGGGGAGGTCATATCTTATATGAGACAATGATTTACCATGCCCCCGTGTGTACATGCATGGTCAGTAAATTCTGGTTCTGAGAATCTGTCCTTGTGCCTTCTACCTGCTCCTCCCCACAGCACACCTAATAGGGAAAAGTTTGCTCTACGACAGACAGAAGTGGACTTTTTTTTTTTTAATAGAAAAGGAAATTCAGGCAATGACAAAAGTGAATTGCCAGTGGTTATTGAGACATTCTGGGTGAACAGGGCCCATAATCCCAAACCACCAACTTCTCAAACTTTTTCTGAGTACACAGAGGTGTCAGTGCTCTGGGGAGGTGAGCTTGCAGCCTGAACAGAGGCGTAGATGGCTGATGGTTACTGTGCAGAAGGGGAGCAGGAGGGAGGGGAGAGGCTTTGTGAGAGGATGTCTCTGCCCACCTCTGACTCTCAGAGATGGAGGGATCACTGGACTCCATGGGGCCCCCAATCCACTTGCCAGCAAAAACACTTCCAGAAGATGTCCTTCAGCCCAGCTGCAGTGGCACAGGTGGCAGGCAGGGTGCTGCTGCAAGATTCCAGGGCCATATGGAAAAGACCAGGGTTTAGACTCCTGGTCAACCTAAGGGCTCCCATGGTCTTGGCTTAGAGGGTGAGGGGAGAATCATGGTGTAGTGAAGCCCTTTCAGAAGTTCCTCTCTCTCAAGAAAGAAAGGAATAAATGAACTTTGGGGGAGGTGAGAACCTTTTTCCTGGACCACATTTTCTTTTCTTTTTTTAGAAAACAAGAATATATTAAGTTAGAATGAATTTCTTTCCCCATTATATATTAAAGAACTATACATCAGTCCCCACCCCATCCATGGTTTCATTTTCTGCAGTTTTAATTACTCACAACCAACTGCAATCTAAAAATAGGTAAGGGGTCAGCAGTGGCATTGTTTACGGCATTGGATCCCATATGGCCAACCATGGCTTTAGTCCTAGAACCAGTGGTTGAAACTCATGCTGGGTGTGTATATATGTGCGTGCCCAAAATCCTGAGAAGAGAATGGGTGAGAAGAGATTGTTGAATGGCCATCCCTTCTAGGGGGTGATTTCTCACTTTCCCTCTCTCTGTCTTTCTCTGGTGAGCACACATACCCTATGGCAAAAATATTTTTAAAATAAATAAATAAATATAGGTGCATGTAGTACATACAGTAAGATATTTTGACTGAGAGAGAACACATTCACATTACTTTTATTTCAGTATATTATAGTAAGTTTTCTATTTTATAATTAATTACTGTTTATCTTTTACTATGCCTAGTTTATAGATTAAAGTTTGTCATAGGTACGTATGTATGGAAAGAAAACAAACTATGTATATAAGCTTTGATACTATCTACCAGTTGAGTCCCCCACCGAGGGTCCTGGAAGATTCCCCCTTCAAATAAGGGGGGTCTACTCTGTGACCACTGACAGGGGTTTCTAATCAGCACAAGAACCTCCATGTGTGGACTCGATATGATGCTAGTCAAAAGCAATAGAATTTGGTTCTTCAGTCAAGTCAACCTCTTTGTTGGAAAATGTAAATTTCTATCAACTATTGCAGAAAGCTAGACACAGAGGAATGGAAAGCAGCACTCCAAGAGATTAGGAGAACTGTTTACTACGCCAGCGGGCACGGAGGAGTTAACACTCAAAATCTCTCACCCTGATTGGGAGTTGGACATGGTCTTTTACGGGGGAATTGGGGAACAGGAGGTCTCGGGGTGGGGATTGGGCTCAGATCCCGCCCTGCACAGCGTCAAAGGGAGGAGTCAGAGAAGTAGGAAATCTAATCCATTCAAGGTACTAATTCATTCAAGGTACTAACCCACCCAAGGTTTTCAGGTTACCTTGTAGCTCCAGGGAGAGGCAGAGAATTTGCTGGAGAGAAAACCATACACAGCTATGAGCCCTGCATTATTAGTCATAGTCATAGGAACAGTTTATAATGGAGACTCTCTCCCAAGATGGAGTCTCGCCTGCTTCACAACCTCTTGAAATTACACAGTTTTGGTCTAGACTGTCTCTCATTTTATAGATGAGGAAAGTAGAGCCCAGATGGAAAAGTCTCTTGGCCAAGGCCACACAGGAGGTTGGTGGCAGATCTGGGACTGGAACCATGTCTCCTAATTTATGCCCTGGATCCCTTTTTCAGCCTCTGAACATGCTGTCAGTTCTGAAGCTAAAAGGCAGAGAGGCACAGTTCTCGGCACCCACGGATTCTTTTACAGATCCAACCCCAAGCAGGAATCGGGGGCTGCCAGCTCATCCCACATGCCACAGGATCCAAGTTCTGTCCAGTACTCGAAACCCAACTCAACACTGACTGAGATTCTCTTCCAGGTGACTCAACTTGGCAGCAGAATGAACCCTAGCCAAGGTCATGGTGACATCCCGAAGTCTGCTGCACTGTCTTTCCCCATCTGATGTTTACCTAGAAAATTGCGAGGCCTCGTGTTTTTGTGAAATCGACAGGTAGGTGTCACTTGGAGCTGTCTTGGCTCTGGAGAAACTGGCTGGGACTCACAAGGGCTCATCGCTGAGGAGACACAGGGACCAGTGTGCCCCGGGCCATCTGGATCCTATTTTACTATTCACATTATGGCACCAAGATGACTTCGTCAATTTTCTTCCTCGGGGGAAGGTGATGAAAGGTCATTTATTTGTCATGGGAAATTAGATTGCATTTTGCTAAGCACTGAGGGCAGTGAGGGACACCCACACCTCTGGCCAGGTGTGCTCCCTCTTCCAGCAGGGACATGACTGTCCAGCCCTTGTGTTCTAACCCAGATATTACATGTGCACGTGTTCTTTCTTACCACAGAGGTTTGAGAGAAACAGAAAAGTCATGTAAATTTCAATTTGGGGTCCCCAAGTAAAACCTGCAGATAATCTTTCCTTTGTTAATTGCACAATGCCAAGGCAGCAGTCTCCATTCATTCATTCAATAAATATTTAGTAGTGCTCTTAATCCAGGCTTTGTGCTAGCAGTTGGGAAGGAATGAGTGAGTGAGTGGTGAGTGAATGAATGAACAAACGCTGTTTGTCTTGGGCACATTTCCCTGAGGCCTTTTTTTTTTAATCATTCTGTTGGTATTTGCAATTATTTGTTGAAAGTCTGTTTCCTTTAGAACATAAGCCCTTGAGGAAAAGGATTATTTCTGTCTCATTTATCTCTCTGAGCCCAGCCTCAGGCACGTCCATATTTGTTAAATGGGGGATGGTTGGTTAGATGGAAGGATAAATGGATGAATAAATGAATAAAAAAAGAGTAGGTGGCAGATAGTGCGTTTCACCAATTTTTTCATGTCCTTATTTTTTTCATTTTTATCTGTATTTTCATTCTCCTCCATTCATTTACAGTTTGCCTTATCCCAGAAGGGATCTGACACATCTTCCTCAGAGACAAAAGCTTTCATCATTGGCTTTAGAACATTCCAGACTGTGTCCCCCAATCCTTAGTTTGTCAGCATTCAGAACTGGATGGCATTTCCTGAGCCCCAGGCAAGGCATGGAGGGATCACTGTGAAGCATGGTTTTTGCCCTCCAGCCTCTTAGGCGTGGTCGTGTTCAAGATGCAGGCCCAAGGGACAGCAGCTCTGGGAGGAATGAGGGTCTCAGCAGAGGAACACCGGGCAGCCACGAGCCTTCCACTTTTACTGCAGTGAAAGTGAAAAGGTTTAACACAGGCCTGGGCAGATCTGTCCTGTCTTATTCTTTGCTTATCGTCCATCGTGCTGGCCATTCAGCAAGAGCTTTCTATGAGGTTGGTGGTGGTTGTGGAGGTGTTTTTTTTCCCCCAGGAGACAGGAGCACTCACCCAAAAGAGATACAGGTTGGGAGAAAGAACGCTCACCAGTGGGGTGTGGTCTTGCTGCAATCTCTTCTCCTCTATATCTCCACCCTTCTCTGAAGGGGCACAGTTGCACAGGTATCCAGTGGGTTGTTGAAGCCACTGGAGCCTGAATTTGAACCACACAGTTGACTGTGTGGGATCAATTAGGAGTCGCTTAGGAAAAAGCTTTTTTTGTTACGGGCTTATGTGCTTGCCAGAGAGAGAGAGAGACAGAGAGAGAGAGAAGGCGAGAAGTGAGAAATCACTCCCTGGGGTGGATGACCATGCTTCCTTCTCCTCTATTCTTCTCTCAGGACTTTTGGCACACATGTGTGTGCACGCACACACGTGTGCATGCGTACACACACCCAGTGTGATCTTGAAGCCTCCACACCCAGGACTTCACATCTCAGTCAGCCATGTAGGATCTAGCTGCCTTAACCTCCATGTCACCTGCTGGTTCAAGATCTATTCTTCTGTTGTCCATGTAAATTATTTCAGTTGTCCTTTTGCTGGTAAACAATGGGACAGAAATCGATATATTTTGGAATTATTTTGACTCCCTTTATTGTAAAACGTAATAAGCACCTGTAATGTGTCAGGCTGTGGGCTTGGGGCTAGGGTGACACTGAAGGGAGCGTAGTCCAGTGTAAACAGGTAAGCAGCTGCTCATGGTACCGTGGGCTGGCAGTGGCGGTTCTATGCCTGAGTGTTATGGCAGCAAAGAGCAGGACTGTGTAACCTGTACCAGGAGCTTCTGGAAAAACCAGTGGGACTTAGCCAAGAGAATAAGGTGGTGAGGAGGATGTTCCAGATAGACAGAATCCCTAAAGAAGGGATACAGGCTCAGCATTGCTTGGAAAAAGGTGAGTCATTCTGTTTGGCTTGGCTTTGGCTTGGGATGTGTGAGGGTCGGGGACTAGGAAGAAACTGAGATGTGAACCAGGGGTAGGCATGTGCTAAATCATGAGTAGCATTTGGCTTTATTTCGAATGCAGTGGGGAAGCAGACACTGCAGGACTTTTAAGCAGAAGAGTGACATGACTGAAGACATGTTCTAGAAAGAGCCCTCTAGGCATGGTGCAAAGGGTAGTGGGGGAAGTGAAAGGCTGATGGCCGGGAGATTAGTTAGGAGACTGTTTTACTAAAGCAGGGAGATGCCAGACCTGGATTAAGGCAGTGGCAGTGGGAATGGTGAAGATAAATGGATCCTTTACAATTGTAGAAAGGTCCATGAAAAAGACAGAAACTACTCAAGATAGAAGCCGGCCATGCGCCTTCCGCTTCTCCACTTAAACTGCTCCCCCTTAGTGCCTGCGCTTCATCCGCCTTTGCTGTTAGAATCTAATTCATCTCACAGGCTTTTAGAACTCAGAGGCAAGAAAAGAACTCACCCTAAGGATGATTTCAAGAAAATCAAAGCTCTTTGCTTTTAAGTTCTCTCATCAAAAATGGAACCTTTTCACCTTGGTCTTTTAGCAGGGAAATTTTGCTCTGAATTTTCCTCATCAGCATGACAAAGGTTGAAACCCAGCAAGGACCCCCTAATGTATTTTCTAGGGTTTCTGAAATATAAAGTCCATTTACATTGTAATGGCCAGGGTAAGGGGTAAGTCTTCAGACTTTGGTTATGACAATGACCAACACAGACCATGAGTGAGGGTCATTTGACCTCTAAAACTCTCACTTACAGGAACGATAAGGTTTTCATTTCAATATGTAAACTTTAAATGACAGTTATCTGAAAGCAAGATAAGAAGAGATGTGGGGACCAGCAGTTAGCGTAATGGCTATGTCACTGGACTCTCATGTGGTCGACTGCGGTTCGCGTCCCGGACCTGGTGGCTTAAACTCACACCAGGTGCGTGTGCTGCGTGGCCAAGATCCCGAGAGGAGAATGGAGGAGAAGGGATTGCGGTGTGGCCATCCCCCCTGGGGGGTGATTTCTCGCTTTCTGTCTCTCTGTCTTTCTGGTGAGTGCATGCACCCTATAGCAAAAAAAAAAAAAAAAAACCTCTCCAAAAAGAAAAAAAAAAAAAGAAGAGATGTGAAAGGTTCGACAAGTTATTCTTGTGCTAAAGCTACAGGAAAGGATTAAAATAAAAGCTATCCTTTCCCCCCCAAGAAGATAGATCATAATTTGTTGGTGAAACAGACAGGAAGGAATTATAATCCAATGTAACAATTTCTGCAAGGGCATTGGACGCATGGTTTGGGGAGTATCTGGCAAGATGAGTTGCTGTGAGTGTATGACATTCATATTGTGATGATTTTCTGTAGGTCTGTTTTCCTGGCTAGGCTTTGAGCTGCTCGAGAGTGGTGATATTCAGCTTCTCAGCCTTCACTGGGCTTAGCACAGTGCTATGTTCAATAAATGGGTGCTGCCCACACGTGCAAGAGCAAAAAAAAGAACGAATGAGTGTTTAAACACTATGGCCATAGCCGGGGTCTTTGGTGTGCCTGAGACCTAGGCTCGGTTTCACGGTGATGCACACTGAAACGGCACCTGTTCCGCACCCCCCGCAGATTTCGTGGGCTTCATACAATGGTGCTGGTCCTGACTATGCTGAAGGTCAGCTGTCTAAGTCTCACTCTCATCACCCGCAAAAATGATAATGATAATTCTATCTGCTCTGTCTAGTTTATGGCAACACTGGGAGGTTCAAATGGAATTTAGCTGTTCAACAAATATCCATGAGACACTGTTTTGCTTTCTCCACGTAACACACGGCCCAGCAGAAGAAGACAAAGTGTGAGAAACCAGACTCCAGATGAAAACACGAGATGATTTCGGAGGGAAGACGCAAGCTGACCAGGCTGGAATGTTACTCCCCAAGCAAGATGGGTGTCACCAAACAGTCTTTGGGATTCTGCCCAGGATCGAAGCCTCCATTCTACCCTGCTCCTGGCTGGAGGCGCTGTCTATTATGTGTTTCATAGACTCTTGTCCCACCTGTTAGAGGAATTTAAATGTAAACTCCTAAGATATGAATACATTGAACGACCCAAATGTGGGGTTCTTTCAAAGTGTACCTATTACTTCCTTTTTGCCTTTATCCTGCAGAAGAAGAAGGAGAGAAAAAGAAGGAGGACAGGAAGTATTACCAGCCAAACTAAAGACTGGCTGCTTTTCCTGCCGTTAATGAAACAAGAGGGAGTTCATGCTGTCAGCAGTTACAGGAAGACAGAAGCACCATCAAACTGCCTCCGGAGGCTCCACACGGTCTCCGTGTTTACAGGTCCGAGATAGAAGCCAGGCAGGTCGTTCCTCACTGCGCTCAATCAGAGTCAACTGCTTTCTCCTGAGCGATTATCCTGATTCCCTCAAATACCCACTCCTGGTTTCTGACCATTCTTCATCTAACCATTCATCAAATACATCTCCCTATGACTCGTCATTTGGTCAGATTGTTCTCCTTAGAGGGTTTTTTAAATTTCAAAATGGCAGTTCTTAAGCTGGCCTGCTACAGAAGGAAGAAAGGGAGGAAGGAAAGGAAGAAAAAAAAAATTGAACGTTTGTGCCTGTGTGCCTAAGAGGCCCAGTGATCAACAGAGCAACAAATACGGAATGAGGGTCCCATGGAACGGGCCCTGGGCTTCGTGCGGGGGCAGGGGGTGAGGGAATCGATCTGTCAGCACTACTGCTTTCAGGACGCTCACAGCACTTTCCAGGAGGCCAAGACATGAAGACGCATAGCTCTCATATGAGAGAGAAACAAGTACTTCATATCTATCTTTTTATTTACACCTTCCTTTGCACCAGGAAGCACGAATACATAAAATTTAACAAGGGCACATAATTTAGTAGGAGGAATAAAAGAAAAAAATAACAGCAAGGGCATAAACTGTGTCCAGGAATGGGACTACACTGGGAGAACCAATAATAAAAATACACACGGGGCACGTATGTGAGCCATAAATCCTGCTCTGAGTTTTCTAACAGGTCATAGGGAGCCCTGGCAAAAGCCCAGTTCCTGGGCCGTAGAATAAAAACTGACCATCGCTCAGGACTGGCTCAGGTATCTTCCCGAGGGTCCTAAATTAAGAGTGTGCTGTGTGTCAACATGGGCAATATTCTGATATCCGCCCAACAGCGTCCTCACAGGGCCATTTTGTACCATGCTTCAGTGACGACCACTGCTTTCCCCGCCGCACCCCACTGCTGGTCTACACTGCAAGGTGGGCACAGAGTATGTGTGGCATCGGATGAGGGCACTGAACATCTGGAAAGGGAGAAAGGCTGCCAGTTCAGGAGAAGAGGGAGAGGGTTGGATTTGGGCACGAGGAGGGGGTTAGGGTAAGAGAAAACATGCTGAGTGAGCAAAAGCCTAGAGGGAAGGTCACGGAGGGCAATGAATAACAGACACGATGATATGGAAGACCGCCCTTCCCTCTTCCCAGCCTCTCCCAGCAGGAGAGAAGAGAGAGTGCAAAAAGTCTGTGCATTTCTGGTGAGAGCTTTGGCTCTCTAGAGGGGAGTCTAGATTTTTGTTTGTTTGTTTGTTTTGTGGGGGAGCAAAGGAGAAGCTGCAAAAGGCCCGAAGCAGCTGTAGACCTGAGCTGTGGGAGTACTCCTTCTCTGAGGCAATATGGCAGCCATGGCATGAAGAAAAGTTGGAGGTGACATTAGGGTGACAGTTCTCCACTGGGGGGAACTCTGCCCTCTAGGGAATATTTGGCAATGTCTAGAGACACTCTTGGTTGCCACAACTGGGGAGGAGGAGCTACTGCATCTAGTGGATAGAGGCCAAGGATGCCGCTAAACATCCCAGAGTGCACAGGACAGCCCGGACAACAAAGCGTGATCTGGTCCAAACGTCAGTAGCTGAGGTGGAGAAACCCTGGCTAGAGGGAACACTAGCCCTCCACCCTGTGGTAGAGACAGGGACCTCTGCCAATTCCCTTAGCTCACACAAGGCTGGTAGTGGGAATACCCAGGTTTCTCCCAGAGGGCAAAGCTTAAGATGATAATGATGATGATGATGATGACAAGGATGATGAAGGATGACGCTTCCATTTGTCCACATTGCAGTGGACAGTGGACTCTCACGCTCAGTTCTTCCCTCGGGCAATCTGGACTCACATAGGGGAGAGGAGATCAAAGCCCGGAGAGCCTAAGTTGCCCCAGCTCTATTTTAAGCTGTAGTGTTTAATTCTTATTTCTCTTCCTCCTCCTTCTGGGCGGCTGCTATCTGACTGCCTCCTCCCTACCAAGCTTCTATAGTGGGATAATTTCCTAATGTACAAATCTGGAAGCTGAAGAGGACAGACACTCATTTTTCCAGTCTTCCTTGTGGCCAGGATGCAGGATAGTCGGCCTCACCCATCTTGTACTTTGAGTCAAGCACCAGGGCCCATAGTGCTGCAGCAGCAGGAGCGAGTTTTTTCTGGCCATGGTAGTTATGATGACAGTGACATGATGGGGGTGGTGGTGTAGTGGCAGCGGGCGTAGTGGTGGCGGTCGTGGGGTGATGGTGGTGATGGTGAAGGTGGCAGTGACATTGGCTGTAGCGTTGGTGACACTGGTGGTGGTTGTTTTGATGGTGGCAGTGGTAATAGTGGTGATGTGGGTGGTGGCAGTGGGAGCACTGGTTGGTGGCAGTGACATCCGGTGTCTCAGATGGGCCAGAGGAGAGGTACCTACTGAGTAGTCTGTGGGGAGTGGGCAGGGACCAGCCTTTTCTCCATCTCCAGGCTGTGGTGGTGGTTTGAGCTGCACTGTAACCTTTCATTTCTTCCAGTTTTAGCCAGCCTGGGTGGCCATGTTGGGAGCTTTGTGACATTTTTCTGTGACATTCCTTTCTGGCTTCTGTTTTTGTTGTCTACAATGAACAGTCCTGACTGCTACATTCTGTGCATGACCTTGGGCTGGGCCAGAGTTCATTCTTAGAGCCCCAGCTCTCCACAGACCTCAGACATGAACCTCATGAGGCCTGGGCAGGGGCCAAGGCAGAGTCTCAGCTACTACTCAGTACTGCTCATCTCCAACAGTAAGGCTTTGCCACGTTCAAGCCCTGCATTCCTGGCTCCTTCTTCCCTTAGGATGGACACTCTCCCCGGGGGCTTCTTAGCTCACTCTGCCCTTAGACGACTCTTTTGCCCTAGTTTGCCAGACGAAGCCAGGTGTTTGTGAATTTTTTGTTTTTTAAGGTTTTTTGTCATAGGGCACATGCGCTTGTAGGAGAGAAACAGAGACAGGGGGAGGGAAAGTGAACAATCACCCCCAAGGGGGAATGGCCACACTGCAATCCCTTCTCTATTCTCCTCCTGAGAGTTTGGACATGCACCTGGTGTGATTTTTCAAGCTCGTGGGTCTAGGACTCGAACTGTGGTCAGCTATGTGGGAGTCCAGTGCCTTGACCACTACATCAACTCCTTGTCGGTGTAGGTAAATTTTATTGTGATACAGGTTGAATTCTTTCTCCAGAGTCGTGCTAGCCCTACACCAACTGTCATCTCCGATTCTCCATCTCAGTCTGGGACCTGTTGCCCCATGGGAACTGGCTGTTGAGGTCAGTGCATTGTCCAGGCAGCTCGTCCCCACACCACTGCTCATCAAGGCCAGCTGTTCTTGGATGGAGAGGAAACTAGAAAAGGAGCTCATGGTCTGCAGGGAGTGCTGGGGCTCCATACCCACTTCCACAGGGAGACCAGCAGGGAAAAAGCTACAGCGCAGGTGAGCAGCGCCCCTCAGTCCGTCAGGGAGCTCTGGGAGGCCTGTGTCTGCTCCAGCAGGAGGAATCAGGCTTCTTGTGGGCATTGAGGCCTGGCTTGCAGCCACCAGCTGGGAGGGCAGTGTGACTAAATCCCTCCCTCCCTTGTGATACCCAGGCACAAAGACAGAACAGGAAAGGCAAGCTCCTGAGGTCCCTAGGAGGGCCCAAGGACAATCCTCCCAGGGCCATACGCCCTGAACAGAGGGAAGTGGATACGTTCGTTTCTGTCAGTCAGTCGTTCTCAGCCACAGAAGGGGACAGTACCCTGGCAAGGTCTTCGTTTACTTCCCGGGTAGAACCTTTGGCTTGGCCTGGGGCAGTGGGACAGGGGAGACTAGCAGGACCTTCAGACTTCTCCCCAGGGCAGAGGGTAAAAGGTGGCCCTGGCAGGGAAGTGGGAGCATAGGTTTTCTTGGCATTGGCTCTCAGTGTCCCCTCTCTGGGCTCCTCTCTTCCAGGCTGTCCTGCCGTCCCTTCTAGAGTTTCCCCCGAAGCTAGTTTTCTTCATTTCCTTCAGGAATGGGATTAGCCGTCTCAAGCTGACATTGTTAGAGATGACTCTCCTCCATTTCTCAGAAACACCTAAGAAGTGCTGTTGCAACATTGGAGCGTGGTGTTGGTGTATTTGGGAGACAGAGTTAAATATCAATATTTATATGGTCAAATCTATCTGTCCCTTCCTTTATTGTAACTGCCTTGATGTCATACTAAGAAAGACGTTCCCTGTCTCAAGATTACATTAACAGTTTCTATTGGGTTGTCAGAAAAGTCATGAGGTATTTTTGCATAGAAAAAACAGAAAAATACGTCACGACTTTTCCGACGATCCCATTTTTTTTCCCTTCTAGTAGTTTTTCATATTTGTCTTCTAAAACCAGCTGGAATAAATATTGATTCAAAAAGATGAAGTAGGAATGGAATATTAGTTTTTCCTAAAAAGCCATTTACCCAAGGCCTGCTGGTTGAATTTATCTTTTCTTCACTGATTTGAAATGTCATCTCTGTAATCAAAAAACATTTTTAGGTATTCTTGGACTTTATTATTTTGCTCTATTGATCTGTTTCTTTATTTTGGCATCAGTTGGTTTGGGAGATTTGTGAAGTCAAAGCAAACACAACTGACTTAATTAGTTGGACATCTTTGGTCTGTTGATCATGTGACTGGGACTGACAGAGAGGGTGGACAATTACTGGCCACTGTGTAGGAGTCCTTCCTTGTCTAGCAAAAGCTCAAAGAGCAAGAACAAAAACAGCAGGCAGAATCCAACAAGGCCAGGATTGGAAGAACCTTTAGAAATCACCTGCAGGTCCCACTTCGGGTCCCAACTTCCCAGCTATGGGAACTGGAGCCCAGAGAGACTAGAAAGGTCCAGGTAGTAGACTGTGGAGGGGAACTCGGAAGATTCATTCCAGAGGCTGTCCATCATGAATGCCTCTCTTGTAGCTGTCGCTGTCGCCCCATTTCTTGCCTTTTCCTCTCTCACCTGACCAATGACTTCGCATCAGCATTCCTCCTCCTGTCTCCAGCTCCTGGAGTGTCTGACTGACACTCTTCATTGGAAATCCTGAGTCAGTGGTTCCCCAATGAGGTCACACACAGCCTCATGTCTATGGTTCTTCACACCCATGTACTGATAGCTCTGTTTCCTCTCTCACGTAGTTGTAAGCTCCAACCAGACAGACCTCCGTCCTGTCCTGAGTATTTACTCATTAATTCCTACTTATCCTTTCTCTCCCTGGATCTCCACCAAACCACACCCACTCTTCAAAGCCTGGTACAAAGGTTAACAAGTTTCCAAACCCCTGAAAGGTCAGGTCCACTGTCCAAATCCCTCTTCCACCGTGGTCCCTGACCCAGAAGACATCTTCTTTCCCTGGATGACACATTTACTTGGAGTCACTGCGTTTTAGGCGTCAATGCTGTTTGCCTTGCTTTCGAGTTTTCCTAAATTGTGTACTCACTGGGGATGGAGATGGTAACTTTTACATATGAATTTCCATGGTACTTTGCATAGTAAGTGCTAAATAATACATAATATGTACTACGTGCTAAATTATATATGAAAGCTTTCCCTTCCCTACCACTGCTAGGATCTTTTATTACTTCCCATGAGTTAGAATATAATACATCCCCAAATCACAGAATGACTTCATAAGCTCCCTAAGGCACTGTAAATGATTTTGATAAAATTATGGAAAAGGGGTGGGCCGTACAGAAGTGGCAAATGCTGTCTTATTTTTAAAAAGAAGGAGATATACTCTGAAAAGCTGTTGATATAAAAATCTGAAGTCCATTTTGGACAAAATTGTAGATGAGACCATCGAAAGGATGGGTTCTAGACGTCTAGCCGAGGCTAATGAAAACGCATAACACTAATATCTATTGAGCCCTTACTGTATGCCCACATTACCACATTTAACCCTCACAACAGTTCTGTGAAGAGTTCATGCTGTTATTATACTCATTTTATACATGCGAAAAGTAAGATTCAGAAAGGTTAGGTGAGTTGTTCCCAACTGCACAACTAACAAGTGGGATTTGAACCAGGCCCTCTTTCCAAAGCTGGTGCTCCTTTGTGATACCATGCTGCCTTTCACAGGGGCTTAACACAGGGCTTGACACATCATAAGGTTTCCTTTCAGTCTTCCTCCTTGGCGTGGATAACGTGATATGCCACTGGCTACACCCGTAGGATTATTCTGCCTGCAGCGAGGAATAATACCCAGTCCTGCCCTGGTCCAGGCCGAGCTGCCCATTCGGGCTCACAGGGCGAGCAGAGGGGGTTTCTAATCCCACCATCTCCTAGGTGGACCACCTGGGCATTTCCTTGGCCTGTAAGATGTGGACAATGGCTGCTTCTCCATGTTGGTCACTGTTGTGACTAAATGAGGTCACATAGAGAAAGTACTGGCACAGAGTCTGGCCCTCAAGAGCTGCCTGGCAAATGCTGGACTCTTTGCTTCTAGGCATTACCCAGAGGAGAGTCTTGCAAAGCGGAGGTGTTCAAGGGGGGCCCTTGGAGGAAGAGTGCAAAAGATTGAGGAACACTGCCTGGAGGTGTTCAACTTGGGAAGCATCTTAGCACGAACTCTGGGGCTCTGAAGTAAGTCCTCCCAAGCCCAGAGTCCAAATCTCCTTCCAACAGTACTTGAGACCCACCCAAAGGCTTTCTGGATCCCTTTTTCACCTGAGCACTGGCAGGACTTTTTCTGGGCGATGCTAGGCAAACGTAACAAAAGTCTAGAAACAAGTCATTTGTGATGACTGATTTAGTAATATTTTTTGAAAATTATGTAAGTTAGAAAAAAATCACCTCCAATCTAGAAGGTGCACCCTCAGTGTGTATAAGAAACATGCACTTCCTGTATGTAGATGCATTCTAGGGGTTTCTCTTGAAACATAAAACTCCGGGACTAGCTCTGCAGTGGAGAGCTGGCCGGACTGAGAGGCCTTCCGCCAGTTCTCCAGCTGGGCCCTTCGTGTGTTCATAGCTACCGAGAGCCCCACACCCCTGTAAGTCCTCTCACAAGCACCCAACTAAGTCACCAGAAACTGGGGAAGCAAATGTGGGAGAATCGCCCCCCACCACCCTCCATCCTGCTGAGCCCACGCCGAGCAGGGCACATGCAGGACCAATGCTGTGTTTAAGCTACACGGTTAACTTGTGTGCCCTTTGCTTCACACCACTCCGTGCTCACCCCCCACCCCCGGAAGACACAGTGGGGGGTGTTCTATCCCTGGAGACACAGCTGTGGCCTTTGCAGCCAGGAGAGGCTTTCAACCCAAGAGCTATGCTCAGGGAGCCCTGAGAGCAGCCTGACAGAGCAGATATGGATCGCCATGCTGGCGTGGCGTCCTCCCCAGCCCGACCTGAATGTGCACGCTCACAGACACAGTCTACTGAAGCCCACCGATGTAGTGCACACAGCAGGCCCTTCCCATACCACGCAGCTTAATACCCGCACTGCCAGGCTTCATCACCACAGTAACTCAAGCTCACAGCGAAAGCCAGAGATGGGCCCACTTTATCCTTATCATGAATTAGTCATCCTTCCCTTTGGAAATCCCTTTCCTGAAAATGCAAGGCCGAAGGGGCTATATTTATATGAAATTCCCACACACTGTGAATGTTGGGGGCTTCTGCTAAGAGGGGATGAGATCATCCACCTTCCTCTCTTCTTCCCTTCCTCCCGCTTAGCTCAGGTGAGGTCCCTGGTCAGGGAAACCAAGTGTCCCACATAGGTGCCTTTAGAAAATGAAGTGGCAGTTATAGGGAAAAGTGCTCTGGACTTCTTTGAGACCTAGTCCCACCACCACTGACAGAGCCATGTGACACTAATTCACAATCACCCTGAACTTCAATTACTCGTCTGCAAATTGGGGAATCTTCCTCTCCGATAAAATTGGTGTGGATAACACCAAAAGAGAGAGAGAGACAGAGAGAGAGAGAGAGAGAGAGAGAGAGAGAGAGAGAGAGAGAGAGAGAGAAAGCCAGGAAAGGGCTGCATAGACCATGAACGGTCAGAAAGTGTGATTTAGTCCTGTTACACAGCTCTGGATTATAAATTAGGTGAGTGAAAGTGCCATGCAGGAGGCAGGAGCTACAGGTTTCTACTGAGAACTGCAAGGGCCAGCCCCGAGGGCAGCAGCTAATGATGCACTGGGGAGCTGGAGCCCACGTGGCTGGCTGCAGTTGGAACCCCAGCCCTGGTGCTCATACTCTCTCTCCCTCTCCCCTTCCTTCTGCTGAGTGCACACACACCCTCTGGCAATACAAAAAATTTAAAAACCTTTAAAATACGAGGGGAAAAAAAGTCCTCTCTCTCAGCTCCTCTTGGTTCTGGTAGAACCCATAAGGAAAATAACAATGTTAATAACCATAATGATAAAACTATTATTTACTGAGTGCTTTCTAGAAAGCAGGCATGATCGCAAACATCTTGTATGTGTTTAATTCAATTATTCTGCTGTTGTGCTCTGTTGGAGCTAACTAGAATCGGCTTGGGAAAATAATCATTAAATATCCAGGAATTTTCTGACCATTATTTAAAAATTCATAAGCAAAAAATCAACCATGGTGGGAATATTTACACTAGAGAAACTGGCACGTGCTATAAATTGGGCTATTTACTTATTTATTGAGCAAGTTCATCAGAGTAAGATAGCCTCCATGTTTTCATAGTTGAGAAACTGGGAGCTTAGATGAAGAAAACTATCCTCCAGGGTGGGACCTTCAACATGCCGGCTGCTGCTTCTCCGCCTCCTTCTTCTTCTGGATTTCCCATTTACCTTCTATCTCCCTACATAATTATGTCATTAAAAATAACAACAAAACCGATTTCTTTTATTTTCTTTGGAACCTTGGACACCAGTTTCTAGCCTCAACAGTCAACTTAGATGAAAAACATGTAGCCAACTGGTTCTCAGTCCTGGGTACACACCTAAATTGCCCAGGGAACTTTTTCAAAACAACCAAAGCTTGGGACCAGCAGTTAGTGTAATGGCTATGTTGCTGGACTTCCATGTAGTTGACCGCGGTTCGCGTCCTGGACCTGGTGGCTTGAACTCACGCCGGGCGCGTGTGCGTGCGTGCCCAAGATCCCAAGAGGAGAATGGAGGAGAAGGGATTGAGGCGTGGCCATCCCCCCTGGGGGGTGATTTCTCACTTTCTGTCTCTCTGTCTCTCTCTGTCTGTCTGGTGAGCACACGCGCCCTATAGCGAAAACCTCTCCAAAAAAAAAAAAAAAAAAAAAAAAAAAAAACCAAAAACAAAGCCTTTGGCCTTGATTTGATTCAACTATGAGCATCTCTAAGGCTCCGAGAGGAAAATGAGTTGCTCAGAATCACACAGCAAATTACTACCGAGTGAAGACTAGGTCTAGGATTTTTAAAATGGACATAGTGGTTACTGCACTGGTCTCCCACGTGGCTGATAGCGGTTTGAATCCTGGACTTGGAGACTTGAAGATCGCGCTAGACACGTTCCCAAAATCTCAAGAGGAGAATGGAGGCGAAGGAATTGCTGCATGACTATGCCGGTAGGGGATGATTTATCCCTTTCCTTTTCTCTGACTCTCTCTGGAAAGCACATAAACCTTATGGCAAAAATAAAAAAAAAAAAATTGAGATCAGATTTTGTTCCACTATCCCCATTAATCAGCCCATCAGTTTCTGGCGTGTTAGTGCCTTGCACACAGTCAGTGCTCAAATCCGTCAACGTCAAAGCAAGCTTCATGCTTCCAAAGTTATTCATTCTTTTGAGGAAAAAAGAAGAAATCATTCCCTCTCAGCAGAACTCACTCAAACCATGGGAAGGCCACACACGTGAAAGGAATGGCCAGCCACACGGCTTCTCCGTCTGCTGAGCTTTGAAATTTATCTCTCAAGAAATTCTCTGGGGAGCACTGGAAAGTTCCATAAAAATCGAAGCCCTGAGCAGAAATGACACAAAGCAATTTGATGTCAGAGCCAAGGAGTGATCCCAGAGAGTGCTCCCCAAGACCCTTCCTGCTGCCCTCCTCTGGGATGGCCTGCATCCGGGGTCAGCTCCCTGAGTGCCCCCCACACCCCAGTCCCTGTACATCCAGCTTCCGCTCTCCACTGTGTTTCCCTGTTTCTCCCTTCCTCCCCTCTTCCATTTCCCAAATATTTAATGACCACACAGCAGGGGTCCTGGCACCTGATTAGCAGTCGGTAAATATTTATTTTAAATGAATGAATGAATGAATGAATGCCCTGTTTCTCACAATTTAGGGCTCTGGGAGCCACCGCATTGAACACTCAGCATCTAGGCTCTGTTTGGAGGCAGCGAGGGGTGGAGGGAAGCGCACGGGCATTGCAGCGAGACAAACAGCACCGCAAACCTGGCTCTGCGTGCCATGTGGGCAAAGAGCTGCGCTAGCCTGAGCCCCAGCCCCCTCTTCCATAAAGGAAGCTTTTAGTGCCTATGTCGCGCAATTGTGGGGAGATTGAAATGGCCTCCCAGGGCCAGCCCTGTAGTACAGAGGAAGCCTGATCCCACATGGCCAACCAAGGTTCCAATCCTGGCCCGGTGGCTCCCATGGAGGTGGGCATCCACCAGATCCCGTCTGTTTGGTGGGACATGTCTGCATGTTATTTGGAGATGTCCCTTCCCTGCCTCTCCCCCCATGGAGACACACGCTACTCACGCGCTGTCACTACCTATGTGCTCTAAATGCAAATCCCCCTTCTTAGCTCCTACACATCCTTGCTTTTTATCACCGGAATCTCATCAGCTTTATAGGCCACCCACCTGGGACATGTCCCTGTGGAAGCCTTGTCGTTGACAGTCCTCTGGACCTTCGCCTGGCCCAGGGGACACATGTGTCCTTGCCCAGCCTGTTGTTGTCAGCTCAGGTTGCTGCCCCCTGGCTCTGTCCTCGCCCTGCGTCACAGCAACCCCAGCTGCCTCTCACACTCACAGCTACCTGGGTGCATCACAGGCACCAATCATCCTTCCGTCTACAGCCCAACATCTTGGGGTGCTTGTTAGTCTCTCTCAAGAAACTTCTTCCTGACACCCCACTGAGATATGGCATCCTCGGCAAACCTCAGGCAGGGAGTGGTTCTGGGACTTCCCTTCCTCCAGAGACTCCCCATGGTTTCGATATTTTGTTTTTTAGAGGGAGATTTTTGGTATAGGGCATATGTGCTCACCAAAGAGACAGAGACACAGGAAATGGGAAATCAACCCCAGAGGGGATGGCCACACTGCAATCCCTTCTCCTCCATTCTCCTCTCTGGATTTTGGGCACGCACACACACACACATGCACCTGGCATGAGTTTTAAACCATTGGGTCCGGGACTCAAACTATGGCCAACTATGTGGGAGCCCAGCAGCATAACCATTATGCCATCTGCTGGTCCCACTCCTGATGTTTCTTTTCTTTTAGAGAATTATTTATTTAGTATTGGTATTTTAAAATTTGACCACATACAGAGAGAGAGAGAGAGAGAAAGGGAGAAAGCAAGCTACCAGGTCCAGGACTCGAATTGTGGTCAGCCATGTGGGAGTCCAACACCTTAACCACCACACCACCTGCCAGCCCCCCCACACTCCCCATGTTTTTGAGTGGTTCTCTCAAGGCCCCCTCACTTGGCTTGGAGTGGGGGTAATGCCTCTTATTCCCTTGAGCAGAGGAAAAAGAAAAAAAATTCTCTACTTTTTCTCTCTTTTTTTAAATTCTTTTTCTTTTTTCTTTGTTTTTTTTTTTTTTTGTGATGATAGAGTACACTTATGTGTGCATACGCAGGAAAGAAAGGGAGAGAGGAAACACATCCTCAATAGGGTCTCGGTATGCCCCAATTTCCTGCAGCTCCTCAGGATCCTGGGTGTCTGCACTCACACCTGGCATGTTTCCAAGGCTAACTTGAAAGTTCAAATTTGCAGATGGCCTTGGGCTTCCAGCATGCCAAAGGCAACACCCCCAGGCTGGGCAGAGACCTCTCTACTTTTATGAATTCCTTGACTTCAATGAACTTTGAGATTTCTGGGTTTGAAGTCATCGAAGCAGGGATTTGATGGCCTCTGGCTGAGCATAATGAGTCCCACCTGAACATTCTTTCAAACGAGGGGTCCATATTCCACTCTTTGTTGCATAATTGGTAAATAAATAAAACATGCTGCGGAAGAGATGCCGTGTTTTTTTTTAACTAATGAAAATATTTCATTCAATAAAGCTTGGAAGTCCAGAGCACAATTGCAAAAAGACATGTTATGACTTGAAGAACCAGTTTTGGTGGGGAAAAAAAATTATTTTATTTGCCAGAGGTTGCATGTGTTTCCCAGCAGTGTGTGTGGGGGAGGAGGGGGGGGTGGAGCACCCCCATGGAGCTCGGTCACACCGCAATCTCTTCTCTCCCATTTCTCCTATTGGGATTTTGGGCATGCCTGCACAAAGGCCTGGCATGTTTTTCAAGCCACCAGGTTGGGGACCTGAACCATGCAATTTGCCATGTGGGATCCAGCTGCTTTAACTACCGTGCACCAGCTGGCCCAAAAAATATTTTTGAAAATGTGAACTCTGTATCATGGGTTAACCAATAATTTAATGCCACAGACATATAACCAATAGATGACATGAGGACCTTTACAATTTGAGATATATACATACCTTTTAAATGCAAGGAACAGAATTAAGGGGCTATGGCATCTGATGAAAAGTTCCCAAGAAATGCTCACTCCACAGAAAAATGTGATTTCTAAAAATCTCTGAGGTCCATTTTTAAAGGTGTGCTCATCTTGCTATAGGTTTCAGGTAACTAGACTGAGAAGACTTTGGATACCAACTTATACATGCTCAACTTAGCTTAAAAACAAAGGTAGGGACTGGAAAGATGCTCCCTGGTGGAAACCAAAGTAGAAAACATGAATGATCAAGGCAAACTGAGCATCCATATTCAGCAGGCACCTGCAGTATGGTCTTCATCCAGGGAAGTAGCCCTAAGACAAGGGGCCAGGGAGGTTCCTCGGTACGTCAGTGTGCAGAAACATGCATGACAGAAAATGTTTAGAAATCAGACCAGCTTTTGCTCAGGAAGTATCTGCCTACCTTAAAAGATCATTGTGGCCAGGCATGTGTGTGTGCGTGCCCAGAATCCCTACAGGAGAATGAAGGAGAAGGATTGTGGTATGGCCATCCCTCCTGAGGGGTGATTTCTCACTTTCTGTCTCTTTGTCCCTCTGGCAAGCGCATGTGCCCTATAGCAAAAATCTCTAAAAAATAAGTAAGTAAATAAATAAGAAATTGCGAATTAAGTGTTGTTGTCTAAGTGAAAGGACTTTGAGAGGTAGAGTGTTTGTCATTCTACTCCTGAGCTGAGAACCTGACACTACAGGGCCCATCACACACGTTTTCAGATGGACTAAACTATACACTAAGGAGCCCAGGCCCCAGTTTTGACAACATCTTCCATGCAGGTTATAGAAGATCGGGCTATTTTAGTTACATCTTCCCTGGAAAACATTTAATCTGATCTTGAAAAGCACAGTGACATTTGCAGCCTTCTTAAAATACGGACAACTCATTGACATTTATAAATGGGGACTTACTTCCAATCCAGTTGCTGCAGCTCAGGCAGGAGCATGAACTCCTCTTGCCGATGAGAAGTGCCCAAATGACATCTTAAATAACAAGATCACATAAGCCTAACCAGGTCCATGTGCAAAACGTCTGGTGTTTATTTTACCTATGCTTTCCTTTGAGTTAAAACTTCACCGTCAAAGCTATTGACCAAGCAAGCTTCTTTCACAGCTGTTTCTCTCCACAGTGATTTCGCAAGGACAGGACGTTGTCCTAAAAAAGCATCTTCTGGTTCCCTGCTGGATAGGCCACCAGCTGGTTGGGTGTCACAAACAAGCCAGAAACGCACGCTCTGTGATGCCAGCTCACTGAGGAAGCTGGGGGTATGACTTCAAAAGCAGGGCAGCAGTGAATTAGGGGAAAAGAAGTAGTGAGTAATGTGAAGTTTGCTGATTTCATAGAGAGCCCAGGAACGCAAAGGCTGAACATAGCCAAGGCCCCAGAGTGAAAGTACCTGAGAACTGCAGAAGAATACAGAGAGATAAAACCAGCTAGAGCGGTCACCTGGTCTGCCTTGGGTCTCACGGAGACCTGGAAACAAAATTGAGCACAGACAATGAATAGTTTCCCAGATCAGAACAATCAATCCCATTGGGCGTAAGCTCTGCTAATATCAGGAATATAAGAGAAGCCATGGCAGTTGGAATAGCAGCTATCCATTGCATAATCACTCACAGGAAGTTAAGCACATTGCCTGCATTTTCTCCTGTGATGCCTTTAAGACACTGAAATGAGGGGTTTTATTACACTTGAATACAGAAGAGGAAACGAATTTAAACCCCCCACCTCACACCACACACATAAATCAATCCCCAGTTGAGGTGTAGTTTTTAAGGGCTTAACAGTGGCATGGCAGTAAAATGCAATGTTCTGTGAGACTGACCAAATAGAAAGGTTCTGGGTTCATGTCTGGAGTCCTCCCTGAGTACACTGGGCACATGCATATCCATGGCCCAGGGCTGGCTGAGCCTGGGGGCGGATGTGGCATGGGGACTCTGTTAGGGATGCTGTCTCTGTCTCTCTCAGTCTCTCTCGCTCATGGAAGAAATAAATAAACTTAAAAATGTTTAAATAAAATAAAGTTTTTCAAACAAAATATGAGAGAACGTTTCATAACCTTCAAGTAGACAATATTTCTTACAAAGGGCACAAAAGCCCCTCACCATAAATAATAAAATTGTTAAACTGGATTATGTTAAAATGAAGAACTTCTGCTTATTATGGACTATAGAGAATAAAACAGCAACCCATGAAGTAGAAGATATTTGTATTATATATAGGAGTCATATAATCAAGAATATATACAGAACTTCTACAAATCAATACAAAATACAGAATGCCCAATAGAAAAATGGGAAAAAAAGACTTGAACTTGCTTCATCTAAAAAAATCCAAATGGATTAGTGACCAGGGAAATGCAAATAAAAACCACAGTGCCATCTCACTGCGTACCCATTGAAATGACTCCATTTACAAGTGTGGGAAGTACCAAATACTGGTGAGCATGTGGAACTGTCAGAGTTCTCGTAATCTGTAAAGAGTGTAAACTGGTACGGAACTTCAGAAAGCTGTTCGTCAGTATCTACTAACGCTGAATGTAGTCCTACCTTCTACATAATTTCACTCCCAGTATATATCCAGCAGGTATTTCATACATGTCCTTTGGTATCATTTCACTCCTGGCGTGGACCTAACAGAAAGATGTTCACTGAGAGATTTATACTAGAATATGCACAGCAATACTTTTTATGATGGCTGAAAACAAAAACAATTCAAACGCCCATCAACAATAGAATGGGAAAATGAATTATAGCAGATGCACGTAACAGCGGTGAGAATATATTGACCTAACAAGAACACACAGTAATAAATGGATCAATCTTAAAGCGTGATGCGGAGTAAAGGAAACCAGACTCAGATGAGTATGTTCTGTACCTGTTCTTTATTTAAAGTGAGGAGACAGAAGTCAGGCTGGTTCCCGAGGGAGGGGTCTAGGAGCGGGCGTGGTTCGCGGAGGCAGGCTCCTCTGTCCCTGAGGCTCTGTCGCTGAGCTGTGTGTTGGCTGCACAGGTGTGCTCAGTTTGTGCAAACGTCCCGAGCTCTGCACTTACTGTACGGGCCAGCTGTTGCCACAACAAAACACCCACGTGCCCGGTGGTGGACAAGCATCTATTTCTTGCTGACTGGGCCGTGGGGGGTTGAGTTCAGCTGTTCTGGGGGGGCTTGCTGCGGGTTGAGGGCAGGGCTGCTCCACGTGCTGCTCACCATCCTCTAACTGGCAGCCGTCCCAGGCTTGTTCTCCTAGGCCAGAGGCAGGAGCCCAAGAGGGTAAATGAACACACACAGGCGCTGGCATGGAACGAGAGTCCTTTGACCGCTGCCACGTCCCACTGGCAAAGGCGAGTCACACACCCCAGCCGACATCAATGGAGCGAAGAGCTGGCTCTCAGTGCTCCTCCCCACAGGAAACAAATATTTGCTGAACCATCGTCCAGCCCAGGACATCCATGACAGGGGCAGTTTTCTCTGTGTGTTTCATATTCCAAAAAAAAAAGTTTCAAATGGAAAAAAATGGGAATCAGAACAGCTTTACTTCCCTGGCACTCAGCCACACTCCCACTCACAACCTGGCCCTTAATGGAGAGCCAGGTTAACAAAATTCTCCAGGGGCTGGCAGGTGGTGTGGTGGTTAGGGTGCTGGACTTCTATGTGGCTGACTGTGGTTCAAGTCCCGGACCTGGTGGCTTGCTTTCTCACCTTTTCCTGCTCTCATGCGTGCGCGCTCTCTCTTTCTCTGTCTCTTTGGTCAAATTAAAAATAATAATAAATAATAATAACAAATAAATAAATAATTTTTTAAAAGAAAATTCTCCAAATGAGCATAAAGAAGAGGAAGGAAGAGCATGTGCTTCCCGGAGCACAAGGCACTTCCTGTGTGGTGGGCCGGAGAGCAATGCCTCCCGGGTATGCCAGCCCAACAGAGAAATGGACACCAGTCAGCTGAAGGGATTGCTCTAAAGCACAGCTCTGGTTTCCCCAGCCCCTACTCCCTTCCCTTCGCTGGCTCCCTATTGTAGACAAACTGCTTAAGATTGAACTTTTTCAGTTAGAAGAAAAGAACTGAACATTTCAAAGTCTCAAGATTTCTGCAAGACCAATAAAACCTTTTTGCTCTTACTACCAATAGTTCTGAAAAAGCCTCTCTTGTCCACAGCAGAGACAGTAGGCTTTTTGTTTGTTTGTGTGTGTGTGTGTGTGTTTGGGTTTTTTTGGAGAGGTTTTTTGCTATAGGGCATGTGCGCTTGCCAGAAAGACAGAAAGAGACAAGAGACAGAAAGCGTGAAATCACCCCCCAGAGGAGATGGCCATGCCGCAATCCCTTCTCTTCCATTTTCCTCTCGGGATCTTGGGCACACACACACGCGCCTGGCGTGAGTTTAAGACACCAGGTCTGGGACTCGAACCGTGGTCAACTACATGGGAGTCCAGCAACATAGCCATTACACCACCTGCTGGTCCCGAGACAGTAGGGTTTAAAAGCAGGCAGTACATTCCTTTAAGGCCACATCCTATTCTTCGACCTGTATCAGAAACACTGACAGGGAGACTAAGCCTTCGAAGAGGCCTGGTTCCCACTGTGATAAGAGTGCGGAATTCGATCCTCCGTAGTAAGGGAAAGTCTGAATACACATGACAATTCAGTCCCCATCATGCCGTCTCTCGTGTGCACTCCCATCTCTAGGCTCGGACTGCCTGTGTCCACTCCTGCCTCTGTTACCTACTTTGCTGGGCAACCTTCAGTAAACTTCAACCACCTGAATCTTCAGCTGCTCCATCTGTAAAATGTACATCGTGTATGCATTCAGTGGGCCTTTACTGAAACATCTACTGGTTAGGCAGGGTGCCAGGCTCTAGGGGTACCCTGGAACTGAGCCTGACATGGTCTGGCCATCATGGAGTTTCTACGTCGAAGAGGCTGAGTGACAAAACAAATGTGGGGTGAGACTGTGGCACAGCGGTGAGAGGCCACTGACGGCAGGGCCTCCCACGTGGGGAGGTTCGCATCTGACTTCCCTGAGTGCACCTGGCACATGCGTGCCCGTGACCCGGGGCTGGTGACACTGGGGTGGATTGGAGCCTTAGTACCCCACTGGTGCGGTCTCTCCCTCCCTCTCTCTTTCTCTGTCTCTCTCACTCATTGAAAAAAATAAATAAACTTCAAAAAAAAAATCATGCCAATATAATCATCATCAGAGCCCTAGTCTTATAAAGGAAATAAGCCATGGGCAGAGATAGGAAACAGCAGGAGAGTCAAAGGGGGCCTCGCTGAGTGGTGACACTTAAGCCAACCTCAAAGGAAGAGGAGCGAGCCAGGGGGAAGCTCATCGGGTAAAGGGAGCATTTATGCAAAGGCCCTGGGGCCAGAACGAGTGTGGTGCGTTCAGGAAACTGAGAGACCAGTGGGCAAGGAGGATGGCTTTGAATGAGGCTGGAGAGAGAGGCAGGCGTCATATCCGGCAGGGCTGGGAAGCTGGGGAGAGGTCTGGATTTTGTTCTAAAGGCAGGGGACAGCTACCGAAGGGCTAAGATGCTCGCGCTGGCTGCTGCGTGCAGACTGGGTGGGGAACAGTGTGGTGATTAGAACAGAAGTGAGGAAACTAGAGAGGCTGTCACGAGAGTCCAGTGGGACGCGGTGATGGCGGTGGAGATGGGGAGAAGTAGATGAAGTCCATGTCCCTGGTCGGGTTGGAAGACCCCTGTACTTGTGGATGGATTGGGTGAGTGTGCATGAGTCTGGCTTGAGCCAGTGAGTGCAAATGGGTATGACTTGCCGATACAGGGAACACTGAGGAGGAGAAAGATGGCTTGGGGAGGGAGCAGGGAAGAGTGGAGCAGGTGAGGTGAGCCGGGAGGTCACCAGCATGGAGAGTAAGGGAGAGGAGGGGCGGGCAGCAACAAGTCCTTCACAGGAGCAGCCAATAAGGTGAAAGGAAAGCAAGGAGTGGGCTGGTCCCAGAGAAGGACATTTCAAGAAACTGGACCCATCTGGGTTCCATGTTCTTAAGATAAGGATGGAAGTGTCAAGACAGATTGGTAGTGGAAACAGGACACAGAACCATGTATATGGGTCAGACAGTCCCCAACTTGCAGGGACTCAAATTGCAATTTGTTGACTTTATGACGGGACTCAAGCAAAAGTCATTTGGTAGAAACTACCTCAAATGTGGGGTTTTATTCTTTTCCTGGGTTTGCTGTCTACGGTCAGGTATGCCAGTGGCACGGCGGTGAGCACGGCTACTGCCGGCAGCGTGATCATGGGCTGGACCACCCGTGCTCTGCGGTGGACAGTGTTGCCAGTGCTGTTTGAATGTTGTGTCTGTGTCCTTCCATGTCACCGTGTCTACTACACTCTCCTTTCAACTTAGCTGTTTCCAACTTTGATAGGTTTATCAGGATGTAATTCTATCATAAGTCCAGAAGCATCTATGAAAATTGTCTTTAAAAATGTGCAGGTGTGGGACCAGCAGTTAGCGTAATGGCTATGTCACTGGACTCCCATGTAGTCGACCGTGGTTCGTGTCCCGGACCCAGTGGCTTAAAACTCACGCTGGGCGTGTGTGCGTGCGTGCCCCCAAGATCCCAAGAGGAGAATGGAGGAGAAGGGATTGTGGCGTGGCCATCCCCCTTGGGGGTGATTTCTCGCTTTCTGTCTCTCTTTCTCTCTCTCTCTGTCTGGTGAGCGCACGTGCCCTATAGCCAAAAAAAAAAAAAAAAAAAAAAAAAACCTCTCCAAAAAAAAGTGTGTGTGGGGGTGTGTGTGTGGGGGGGGTGGACACTTTGGCTTATTTGCAGGTTTTCCCATGGAATGTCTCTGGTAGTTTCTGCAAGAATCTGTCACAATGGCTGCCTATCTACCTCCAGAGGAGAACACTGAGAACGGGGTGGGGCGGGAAGGAGACTTTTCACTGTGCATCGTACCCTTACTAGCTTTTACAGCTTCAAACCGTGTGGCTATATTCCTGTTCCAGATTACGGTCAAACCTACCCTGCCTTACCGAGCCGCGGTGAGGCTGAGCCTCTGCTTTTTATGTGCTTGTCATGAGGCCTGCAGGGGGCAACTTAGCTCAGTCCTCAGCAGGGCGCTCCATGGGTCAGCTGTGGCCTACTGCGGCTTCTCCAGGAAACAAGGGAGAACCTTGGCCTGGGTAGTATGTTTTCAGGGCTCCTGTGACAAAGTCACAAAAATAGGGGGTTCAAAACAGCTGGAACTTGTTCTCACACAGTTCTGAAGGCTAGAAGTATAAAATCAAGAAGTCGGCAGGGTCATGCCCCTCCTTCCCCTCTCTGCCCCACTCCCCCTGCCCTAGGTGCTGGGGAAGAAGCCTTACCTGCCTTTTTCTAGTGTCCACTGATGGGCTGCACTGCCGGTGGGCCCTGGCTTGCACCTGCATCCCTCTGATCTCTGCCTTCCACCCTCGGTCTGCGTCTTCCTTCTTGTCAGAACACCAGTCATTGGGCTTGGCCCTACCCCAGTCTCGTAGGACCTCAACCTAACTGATTACCCCGGGAAAGAGCTATTTCCAAATAAGGTCATATTCACCAGTACCAGATGGATCGGATTTCAGGGACACTATTTTTATTTATTTAATTTTTTTGGAGAGGTTTTTGCTATAGGGCGCATGCGTTTGCCAGACAGACAGAGAGAGACAGAGAGACAGAAAGCAAGAAATCATCCCCCAGGGGAGATGGCCATGCCGCAATCCCTTCTCCTCCATTCTCCTCTCGGGATCTTGGGCACACACGCACATGCGCCCGGCATGAGATTAAGCCACCGGGTCCAGGACTCAAACCATGGTCGACTACATGGAATTCAGCGACATAGCCATTATGCTAATTGCTGGTCCCTCAGGGACACTATTTAACCCAAAAGAGCCTGATGGTTAAGATTCTCACCACCACAAACGTATCCAAAACCCAGGTCAGTCACTTGTTTTGCCCCTGAGCACATGGTTCCCATCTGTAGAGCTAAAGTGGGGCTGGAGGCACTTTGAGCCCCACCCCGGCCGGATGTGCAGGGTTGTGGGGCACTCCTGGGTCCAGCTCCCCGAGGTAGGTCCGGCTGCAGGGCCAGGACCTCCGAGGCCAAGCCTGGTGTGCGCTCATGAGGCTGCAGGTGGGGGAGTACGCTGCAGCCGTCACCTCAGATGCCCTGACACCGGCCATCGGTGACGATTTCTGGAGTCATGAGCCCTGGGGCTATTGGGAGTGGGGCCTTCATGAGGCTTGAACTCTGTGGCTAGTCAGAGCCTGGGACTATAATAAGGAAACCCAGTCCTGCCCAACCTCTTGAATCACCTAGTTCACGGGACGAGTGCAAACTCACATTCTCATCCAAAGAGGAGTCGGAACAAACTGGATTTAGCATGGCAGATTCCAAGGGACATCTGAGGTCGGGGACTGAGCAAACAGGAGGTGCTGAGTCACAGCATGGCTGCAGAAGCCGCCAGGTGACTGCCCCAGCCTTCAGCAGGTGGGGGAGGAGGGGCGAGGTACGAAGACAGCGGGAGAAACAGCTGCTGATGGGAGTTTGTGGGGAACCTGCTCCCCCCTTGCATCCCTTGGGTACCGATTGCAATGAAAGCGATGACTCCATTTAGACAGAACTCCGCTCCACGCCAAAGGTGTCTATATCTCTTATCTTATTTGATTGGATTTTCAAGAGTTGCAAGTGGGCGGGACTTTCATCTCAACTTTATGGATAAAGAAATTAGATCTCAGAGCAGTGCCAGGCAGGGCCCTCCCAGGGGCTGCTGCCAGCTTGGCTCCTCCGGAGCACGGCCTTCAGAATCCCCGCCCAAACCTCCACCGCACCCCCACTCGGCCTCTCCCCCAGCCCCCGTCACCCGACACAGCGCTAAGGGCACGATCTCGGGTAAGGACTCTCTGTTCTCACGTTGTTCTATAAAGCGTGAATACATGCATCTTTATAGAATGCTGCTATTTTAATCCATTTATAACATACACTGTAAACGAAAGCAATGTGCTTGCTGAGCAAACACAGTTCCAGACGATCCGGGAAGACCCCTCCCTGTGCTCCAGCCACTTGGGCTGGGTCCCCCGGGTGACCGTGGGCCGTCTTGCCCCCGGCTGGCACGCCGTAGGAGGGGAGCCTGGATTTGGCCAGACAGGCCACAGCCTCGCTCTGCCAAGACAGCGTCAGCACCTGCTCAGCTGAGGACACTGCCCCGGGAGAACCCCAGGGCCACCTCACCGGCTCCCAGCCTCGGGCGGGCGCAGCAGGCGGGCAGGCAGACTCTGTGCCAGGCTGGTTTCCAGACCAGGGAGGAGCCAGTTCCATGCTGGCTCTCGGTTGGTTCAGTTGGTTAGGGGCTTCAGCCGGCCGGTGAATTGCGTGACCATTAGGCAAATGTTTGGGGCTTGCTTTTGGCTTTAAAAATAGAAAGTGAAAAAATTCAGCTCGGGGAAGTGGTATTTTACGGTTGTGTGGGAGGAACGGGCACTGAGTCTGACTGTGCTGGGGTGGAGCTCACACCGCAGTTTTGCCTCTGTGTCATTTGGCCGTGGCTGGCAGCTCAACCACAAGAAATCACAGGGCAGAGACACCTGGGAGCATGGGCCAGGCGTGGAGGGAGGAAACAGACCCGAGGGTGACTTGCCAAGGTCACGCAGCTGTCCGGCTTGGCAGGACTGGGTGGGGACCATGTTTGTCCATGACACCCCTGTGTCCCCAGCACCCATCGGGTGGACCCACTACAGAGTGTCTGTTACATGAGTCGTCTCCTGAGGGAGAAGAAGGCAAATGGGGGGGTGGGGGAGCAAGCCAAGGTGGAGGACACGGGCCTTTTATCATCCAGGCCAGTGCCATCATTCTGAGCATGACAAACAGGAATGGGGAAGAGTGGGAACAGGGTGTATGAGGAATGGGAGGACAGAAGCCAGGTGACAGTGTGAGCAGGTGCTCGAGAAGGAAGGACGGAGCGAGTCTGAGATGGTGCGGGCTCCAGAGAGGGTCAGCTTTCCCAAGTCAGGACACTGGCCGGCTGGGTAGAGGCCATGGCTCGGGAAGTGGAAGAAGAGACAACCAGAAACGTTTCCCCCAGGTCCTGGCCCCATGCCCCGTGACACAGGCTCCAGTGTTCGGGCCTCCCGCGTCTTCTGCTGGAGCACAGTGGGACTGGGTACAGGGACGGGGGCCAGAGAGTGCAAACACCCACGCTTCTAGGAGGGAAACAGCAGCAACCCTGAATCCACTGTCTTTACTTCGACTGTCACGGCCATTCCCGAACAGCGCTGTGACGCTCCCATTCCGCAGGTGCAAACACTGAGTCCCTCTGACTCTCCATTTTCCACGTCTCCATTTGGTCAGTTGCCTGCTGACCAGTGATAAACTAAACTAGAAGGCCAGCGAGTACATTCTAATTTAACAAGTCGTAACCGAAGGACAGAGCCTTTAATGGACTCTGCTGATGAGCTGGTCAGGAGACAACCAAAGTCGGAGAAATTCCAGCCACTGCAACTCAGCAAGCAATTTGTCAAGGATTTACTATTTGCCGGCACTACCTCCTTATCATCACATTTACTTTCACTCCTAAAAGGCAGGTACTTTTTTTTTTTTTTTTTTTAGTCTTTTGGGTTTTTGTTTGTTTGTTTGTTGCTGTAGGGTACACATGTTTGGCAGAGAGAGACAGAGAGAGGAAAGTGAGACATCACCCCCCAGGGGAGATAGCCACACTGCAATCCCTTCTCCTCCATTCCCCTCTCAGGAACACACCGCGCCCTATGTGATTTTTAAACTGCTGAGTCTGGGACTCAAGGTGTGGCCACCCACGTGGGAACCCATCACACCACCTGCCGGCCCCCAGGTGTGCGCTCTTGATATCTCAGGTAGTAAAACCGCGTCCCTGAGACATCAGCGACCTCGTCCAAGGTCATTCCAATCAGTGGGACCCTCTGGGTACTGCCCTGTGTTCACTTGCCTATGCATGAGAGCGGCTTCTGCCAGACAGTGGATCTCTTTCTCTAGTTTGGTATAGGGTGTGTGTATTCATCAGAGAGAGGAGGGAGAGGGAAGGTGAGAAGCACTCGAGGGTGAGGTGGGGAGAGGTAGTCACGCTGCAATCCCTTCTTTTCAAAACAGTTCGATGGTGCTTGCCGTCTCCCTGTCACCAGCTGCAGAAATAAATTACTGTCCTCTCCAGCCTCTGCTTCTCATCCATTGACCCGAGAGCAGCAGCCAGGCTTGGTTGGCCGGTAACAGGACCTACTCCTAGACTCTGATATTCTAGATTGATTACGATCAGTTTGCGTGATAAGGAGAGAGGACCACCTGGAGAAGCCAAGAATGGATTCCCTTTGCCATCCATAGCACGCCTCAGAAAGCAGGTCACCTCCAGGGTCCGACTCCTTCCTTCCCAGACCCCTCTGAGAAGCAAGGCAGGAATCACTGGACCCATTTTATGGATGAGGAACCTGAGCTCCACTGGAGGTCTGAAGAGGAGTGGTGCCGGAGCAAGGCCCAGAACCCGCAGCCCCAGGCTCTCTGCTCCAGCGCACTTTCCTCCCTGACTTCGCCCCGCTCAGGAGGCTGTGGCAGGGACTCAGGACACAGGGACAGCACGTGCGTTCAGACATTCCAAGACGCTTCCATTGACCTCAAAGCCCTGAGCATCAATGCAGCCAGGGACGCAGTGGTGTAGGGATTCATGTGAAGACGGGAATGCCCTGCAGGCCCATGGGTAATACTGCTTGGTGGCTCCTACTCTGCAGGGAAATGCCAAGGGATGATCAACAAATGGGCCAGGAGAATGACTATTAGAGCAGAAAGAGCCTAGTAGTGATCTCACTTCAATCCACTTCCCTGCGACTTCCTCTGAGATCTGAGTTTAATCCCAGGACCACACGGAACATACCTAATTGTCTCCCAAGCATCAAGCCCTCAGAAATATGAAGAGGGCGTGTCCTCTCCTCCTCCCTAAGCCTCTCCCAATGTCTCTTTCCAGTTTCCTCAGCTCCAATTCATTTGATAAGATCTTCATTTGAACCCATCTCCCTGGTCCCTCTCCCATGACTCTCCCCTCTGTATTTGTGTCTAAAAGATGATGTCAGGAACAGTGGATAGCACCTACATGGCAGTGCCTCCGTCACTGTGGACTGTATATCTCTAGTAATACAGCCATCAACTACACTACCTTCTTTCTTTTTTGGGGGGTAGGGGTGGGGAGAGATTTTTGCTACAGTGCACATGTGCTCGCCAGAAAGACAGAGAGAGACAGAGAGACAGAAAGTGAGAAATCACCCCCCAGGGGGGATGGCCACGCCACAATCCCTTCTCCTCCATTCTCCTCTGAGCACACAGGCACACGCGCCCGGCATGAGTTTAAGCCACCGGGTCCGGGAGTCGAACCACGGTTAATCACATGGGAGTCCAGCGACATAGCCATTACGCTAACTGCTGGTCCCTACACTACCTTCTTTGATGTAAGGGTTATGAAGTGCTCCCTAAACCCTATACTTGCCCAATCCTTTCCTTGAATACATAGGACTGAAAGTTATCAATAAACTCCACCCTTCAAAGCAGTAGAAAACCAGTCTCAAGTAGCGTGGCTGCTTGGAGACTGACCCAGACTTAAGCTTAAATTCTCTAACTCCGCAAGCTAAGATGTGGATTCTGCGGAAGTTACCAAGCAGGTCCTAAGTGGCACCTCCAGCCACAGCACGCACATGCAGCCGGACACACCACCACTGCCCTGGGGCTCAGAGCCCTCCAGTAAGGCGGTAAGCTCAGGGTTGGTTCTCTTGTGGGCTAAGCCTCTGCAATGCACACGGCAGCATGACCCATGGCCGAACTGACACAGCCCTTGTTCAGAGAACATGGGTGCTCCCTAGCCTGGAAGTGACAGACAGACCCGCTCTCCCGTGCTCCACAGGCTATGAAGGCAGGTGAGGACAGGCTGTAAATGCAGTGTTCACATCTTACACCTTCCTGGGTTTGGATAGGCTCGTGGGGGCTTGCTGGGAGAGGCTGGGCATCATGTGGGACTCACGTCAGTCCTACCCTTGGGCTTAGTGAAGTGGGAAACCCTGTTTGGCTGTACAGAGAGACTACGGACGAGATGTGCTGGATCGTCAGGATGCGCAGATTCGAGCAGCCTCTGCATTCGCGCAGGGGTTAGAGGGCTTCCCCGACCCCGGACTGCTCCTGTTTCCTGGGACTGTGGTGAGGGTAACAGTGTCGGGAAAGTGCCAGGGCTCTGGGAGAGATGGGTCTTACTCATTTTTGGATCCCCATGATGTGCACCTGGGGGACATCCGATCTTGCCAGGCAGGACCTGTTTCCTTCCTTCTCTCTGTAATGTTTCTTTAAATGTCCTAGGACTCACGGTGACTGCAGAACAGAGCTCAAGTATGCCTACGCGGGGCTGCCTGGCCCCTGACCTCTTTCCCGGCCAGGGCCAGCTCCGCGAGTGGCATCCCAGTGTCTTTCCATTGCCCGGCCCGCCACGCTTTGTCCTCCAGCACCTCTAGAGCTGTTCCCAGCCACGGATGCTGGAGGCCATGGCAAAGGAGCTGGCATTGCTGGACCCTCCCTCTCCCTCCCACTCCAGCCCTGGCCCCGTACAAAGCTCTCTCCTGCTCAGGGCCCCACCATGGCCCTGCAGGTCCAACATCTCTGAGAGTGAGGGCCAGCTGGTCCAGGGCCACCATGCAGAGCACGGCCAGCTGTTTCCATGACTTCCCACTTCCTTCCCGGAGGCTGGGTTTGGGTGGTGAGAGGGTGCAGGGCACCAGGCAGGGAAACGGGGGGCTGGGTGGACAGAGGCCAAACTCAGCTCTCTCCCTGTGACCCACTTATTAACTCAGGGCATGCGAGGACTTCTACAGCTGTTGAACACGGTTCTCACTTTGACTGAGCCCAGATGCCCAAAGCCATCTGAGAGAAACCTGAGTACCTACCGAGAGAGCCGGCATCTGCCTCTCTGCTTCTGTCGTCCCCGAGTCAGAGAGGAGAAGAAAATCTTGTCCAGGCCAGAAGTTCAAACGTGCCTGTGAGGAGCTCAGACTGGGCCTCCTTGCCTGTGTATTTACTACCTCATCGACGTCTAATTTTCCTGGTCTCCTAAGTAGCATTTTCCTCCAGTCCCAAGTTCCAATATTGAACTCTTGGAAAAAACTAGTGAAGCAGTTGCTTTCCTTCGCTTTGTGTGTGCGTGTGAGTGCGAGTGTGTGCGGCATGCACATGTGTATTTTAACATTCACTAGTGATTTGGCTAAAGACAGACACTTGGTTAGGAAAACACAGGAACTTTCCAGAGAAAGCCAGACGGGGATCGGTAAAAGTGCAGGCAAGAGGGGCCCAGCCTCCCTGCCCTCCCAAGCTGACCAGCTCCATTTTCCCTCATGCTACCCCACACCCGGGGTTGGTGAGACTCAGCCCCCTCGCCACACCCTGCCTGCAACGGACAGAGCCATTCTCAGGCAGAGCTAGGGTAGTGGCACGGAGGTCGGGAAGGTTCAGCAATACCACTCCAGGCCCATGAAGGCCAGTCTCCCCAGCACGGCCCACAGGCCTCAGTCTGCTCCGATCACTCCTTCCGTCTCATCTCTTGATTCCGCTGGCTCCTTCCCCCTCCAGACATCCACGTCTCTGTCCTGACCAGACAAACTACCCGGCACACCTCTTTCCCCACCATTCTTTCTGTCCCGATGTTCCCCTGAGGTCCAGCTCAGTGTCCAGGGCCTCAGGATGACATTATCTGACGTTTCTTCCATAAGAGAAGTCAAGGCCTCCACCCTGGTGCCCCGGGGTCTCCCCCTTTATCACCATGCTCCACGCCCAGCACCTCTACGGTAGTTCCCCCTCTCTTCCTACTGGCCTTTGTGTTCTGTGACGCATGGTAACAGTTTGCTGAAACTCCAGAGCAAGTTTATTTTTCTGATAAAACAACCTGCTGATAATAATATGAAAGTGAGTTAGAACTGAGGCAGTGCGGCCTTTTCAAATCCACAGACCAAATTGATTTTTCCAAGAACTTCATCAAATTCCGCATGAAGAGTAGACTTCTTAACTGGATTTTTAAATTAAGAAGCAGCTTTAAAAACTATTAAGTCATGCTATAGTCTAATTCCATCAGCCATTTGTGGGTCAAGTTCATTGTGATCAATAATCCTGTGACTCTTGGGAAGTTTCATGTGATACTAGGAGACAGGAGCTGATGGCTGAAGCTGGCAGGGGTGAAGGGGACCCCAGTGAAGAGCCCCAGGGCCAATGGCTGCACTGGGGGCCTGAGGGGAAACTCCAAAAAGACAGCGAACACTCTGCTGTGATCATTGGTTTTATTTTCCGTTTGCTTGTCTGCATTTTCTACACAGGTATCACTTTTGTAATAAGAAAAAGCAGTACATTTTTTTAAAAGCACAGAATGTCAAGCAATTAATTGATTGAAACTATTAAAGCTCAAGGACGAGGGTAAGAAGAAGAGAGACCTGATAGTAAAGAGGTTCCTGCCCCTGAGCTCTGTGGCCTGACCCTTGGGCAAGAAGCCTGACTGTTGTCCCAGTAGTCATGCCAAAATCGTGGTGATGGTGGTGGATGCAGGAGCCCTTCCCCTGTCCAGCTGCCTCACCTCTTGTGCCCATTCTCAGGCAGACCGCAGAGGTGCCCCAGAGCATCAGAAAAGCACACCACTTAGACCAAGTGCTACCTCTTACAGCTACAGACCTTAGGGAAGCCGCCAGGCCTCAGTTTCTCCATCTCTCGGGTGGACAGCAGCTGCCTCCTGGGAACACAAAGTGCATTATAAACCACACAATGGTACACACGCAGGAGGGCTTATGGTCATCATAGCTGGTTCCAGAAGGAGGCAAGGCTGATAGGTATGTATGAGCAGAACGATAAACCCTCTTTCAGGTTCATGGATGTTTCATGAGCTGAACAATATCCAAATCTCCACTGTCCTGTAGGTACCATGTGGGGGTACTTTCAGTCACAATCTATAAATAATAAAATTGAGGCATGAAAAGTTGGGCAAAGTGTTCACCCTGCCACTTAGTTAAGAGCAGAGGAGCCAGGATCTGAACCCAGGCAGTGGGTAGCACAACCTGCAGGAGTTAACACCCGTGAGCATGCACAACACACATACATGCACACATTCCCTGTATCCATCCCAAACACACTGCCTAGCTGAATTTTTCAGTTTCAATCCTGGATTTGGTTTCTTTAAAACCTACTTGTCAGGGCCAGCAGGTGACATGGTGGTTAAGGTACATGGCCAAACATGGTTCAAGTCCTGGACCTGGCAGCTTGCTTTCTCATCTTCTCTCTCTCTCTCTCTCTCTCTCTCTTTCTCTCTTTCTCTCTGGTACCCTATAGCAAATTTAAATATAATAATAATGATGATGAACAAAATTCAATATTATTTGTTTAAAAAGAAAAAAATGGAACTGGCAGGTGGCGTGATGGTTAAGGTGCTGGACTCCCACATGGTTGACTACAATTTCAGTCCCGGACTTGGCAGCTTGCTTTCTTACTTTCCCTTTCTTTCTCTCTGGTCAAATTAAAAAATAAATAATAACAAATAAAATTGAACAAATGAATAAATAATTCTTTTAAAAAACCCTAATTGTCCTTAGACACTGTTGACAGTTTACCTGTGAGATGGAATGTAGAGTCAAGGTCACTTTTCATTTTATACCTTTCTGTGCTATCTTGATAGATTCTTCCCCGTGAGTATGTATTATATTTATGAAAATGAATGGAAAGACATAGTTCCTTCTTGAAAGGACTGTGCTTCAAAATCAAAGTTTTAATGTTTATGGGTATAAAAATTCCTCTGACATTCATGGATTTTTGGAATCTTGTTTATCGAATGTCCTGGCTGTTGGGGAGCTTTCCAGTGTGGTTGGAATCAAGCCCGTGTTTCCTGATTTCCCCACCTCCAGCTTTCAGCCACAGCAGCCAAACCAGACCAGCCCCTTCCTGTGGTTTCCAGCCTGGCCCTCCTGGTGGGAGGGAAGAAGGAGGTGGGAAGGGAGGAGAGAGAAGAGGGGGCATACCTGTGTTAGGCTCTTCCAGCGGGAGCCCCCAGTGTCTGGTGAATTCAGGTCAGACACAGTCCAGGTCACGAAACCTGGTGATGGAGGCCCGGGACAGTGAAAATGGACATACAGGGAGATTAGAATCTGGGGAGGTCACTCAGGCCAGCGACGGGCTAGGTCTGCTGGCAGAGGGCCTGCCAGGAGGGGCAGGCTGGAGCACCAGGTCTCCAGCCTCAGCCCTTGCAGGGATTCTCCTACTTTTCTTCCAGGATCCAGAGGAGTCCAAGGGGCAGGATTCCACCGGGGAAGTGGGCCCAGAAGGGTGGGGGCCCCTCCTGGCCGGAAATTGGGCACAGCAGCTCCAGTTTACAGTGTACAAACACACCGCCACGCATTTCTCCCTCAGCACAGAGTCACTGTCGCAGACTGGAAGCGAGGCAGGCTGGCTTATTCCTGTTACGTGTACCTACTTAGCAATGTCATTCCAATTTCTCAAACACATTTCCTGACAGCGCCACAGGCTTCTGTTCAGGGAACTCGGGCCCACTCATACAGCAGTTTGCAGGCAGCTAGAGCCTGTCTGCCCAGACTGCCGGCGGAGGCAGAGTTAGCCAGCCATCAGCTCTCGTCTCCAGAGATCTCGGCCCTGCGCCGGTCAGCGACAATGTGTTAAGCGTGCAGAATTACCCCTGTGCTATCACAGACTGGAGATTCCCTCTGTACCAAGTGCCCCCCAACCCCATAGAACAGTTTCTTTGCTACTTCCTCTGCAAACTGGCTTTCTTTTCTGGCCACCAACCAGGCATTATCAGGGTGGGGCTCTGCCACTGTGCTGCTGTAAATGTTTGCGGGATGGAAACTGCTTGCTGTGTTAACCAGCAAGGAATGTGTGAGAAGCCTTTCTTCTCCCTTATTAAATGAGGCACGAGCAAAAAGCAGGCGCTGAAATGTTATCTGTTCCAAACCCTCAGATGGCTAAATATTTACCAAGAATGTGACTGTCATTCTCTCATTCAGCACAGCCAGTGCCCACTGAGTGTCAGCAACCGAAATGCCAACCCAAACAGGAAGGCTGAGGCAAACCAAGTGAAGCAGAAGTTTATTTGCACCAGGGTTGGGAGGATCTCCCAGGCACTGCAAAAATCCAAGTTGGCCTGAATAACCTGTGCCAAAGTCTTACAGATTTCAAGATGAGTTTAAAGGCAAAAGTTGTTCACAGGAAGGGGTTGGGGGTAGCAAGGAATCTTGTACAGCAGTGGTTGGTTCAATTCTGTGGCCGGTAGCGTGGGCTCGTGGTCTCCTCTAGTCACTGTGCTTGATATTAAGCAAAGCATGGAGACGGTGAGTCTAGAAAGTAAAGAAGGAATGTATTTGGACAATAGGGATGTTCATATTACAAAAGTCCAATGCGTCTAGAGAGCATCTTGAGCTATTTCAGGTGCGCATTCCTAAGAAAGCCACAATATGTGCGTAAGTTTTATTTCTTTATAGCACTAGCTTAGGAAGACGAGCTTCTCCTGTTTTCAGGAAAAGTGGACCTATTTGAGATCTGTCAGCTTCCTTCAACTTTCAGTTAGTGATACGGCATTTCAGCATGAGTGACTTTGTCTGGATATGGTTTGCTGGGGCGTAGGGCAAGAGTTGAGTCCAAAACAATGGTCTCTGATAGTTTTTATGTGGCAGGGCCTAGGCAGGCCATTGGGCAGGGTGGCCTGACTCCAGGGAGAGCAGGTACCTTCCAGCCCAGCTTGCAGGTGGAAGTGCAAGTTCGCTGGGATCCTAGGTTGTCCATCACCCTGTCCTTGATAGATCTTTAGGATGGCCTGTCCAGCTTTATACCCCACAAGGAGCCCTAATCGCTGGCACCATGAAACTTCTCATAGGTCTGCAAACATACAGCCCTTTCTCATGGCTTGGGGTGGAATTGATTGCCCCACCTGGCACACTCTTCCCGAAATGCCCGTCTTATAGCATTGGGCACCCATCTGGGTCATGGAAGCCATGGAGGCTTCATCTGGAATACCAACTCTGACCAATTTGTGAGTGCTGCCAGGAGCTTCGTGTTGTGCATTAGGGCTGAGGGGGACATTGAGGCACTTGTTTCATGGGCTTGTAACATGTCTAGTTGATTGGGAATGCCACTTCATCCATGACACCCTCAAGACTCCCACCACCAAAATAAATGGAATCCCTTCTTGCATTCCCTCTGCACCTGTGTCACTTTTCATCTTCCCCCTTGTATTATGTTTATTCAAATAGCTTACTCCCCTCCCCCTACTTTTCTCTAGGTTGCCTAGAGTACCATAGTGTCCTAGGCAGCTACGTTTCCCTTGCAGGTATCCTTCCTTGCAGCCAAGGGGGCTGAGTTGACTCTCCTTCTTTGGGACAGCTGGTGGAAGGCAGAGCCATCTTGAATACTCCTCACAAGACTGGACATTTGGAAGAAAGCTGGTTGATCTCATGGGCCTGCTCTGGGGGAGCTGTTGCTTCAGAGCAAGTATTAGGGCTACTAGAAGCACAGGGAAACTGGCTGGAGTAAGGAGTAGCTGTGGTAGGGTTGCCCAGATAAAATACAGATTCCCAGCTAAGTTGAATACAAGTATATCTCAAATATTACATGGGACATACTTATGCTCAACCAGTACATTTATTATTTGTCAGAAATTCGAATTTAACAGGATAGCCTGTATTTTAATCTGCTTAATCTGGCAACCCTGGATGGAAATGTCAGGGAGGTCTGGAGGGCATCTCCACAGACTTTCTAAGTGATATTTCCATGGAGGAACAGCCTAAGGAGGAGAGCAGAACGAATCCAGCCAAGCTGGCCCCTTCTGTAGCTGATGATCCTCCCAATCTCCTCGTGTTTCCAGAAGAAGCTCTCTAATTTGCACCACCAGGTCCCTCATGGGGCTGGGTACCTCTGAAAGCCAATGCCAGTGAGATCCAGGCAGGGGCGAGCTGTGCTACCTCACTTTGTGTGTGGGAATTCAGTCAGCCCTGGAAGGGCGTTCCAATGTGTATAATTGAAAGCTCCATTGGGTAAGGACCCAGCCTGTCTCGTTCATCTTCGGAGTCCCAGTGTCTTGCACAGTCTTTGGCATAAAGTAGGTGCTCAGTAAATATTTACCAAATAAATAGAGAGTTTGGTGCTACTGGGCCTTCTCCACCCACGATTAGGCTTATTTCAGCTACAGTGATAAAAATGAGCAGAAACAGGAGTTGGCATTAAGCCTCTCCTTTAGAGGAGTCATCACTAATTTCCATTACCCAGCAAAGTGCCCGAGTGCATTAGGCTGACTTGGATTTAAAATCAATTAATGCACCCTCAGGGAACTTGGCTACTGTAAAGGCAAGATCAAACTGCATCATCTTAAGTTAATTTATTTTCTTTTAAAGGGCAATTAATATGTTCTCACCGATATGAATTCAGAAGGAAAAGCAGCATGGAAAGAGCACCCGTGCGGTCTCGGGACCTCAGGCAGACACGGTAGCCCTGGCTACACCTGTGTCTGGCACATCCTCCTTCTCTCTTTCTTATCCACTCCTAGCCACCAAACACCATTATTTTCTCTAGTTTTAGCTTTTTCCTCCTCTGCTGAAAATCCTGATGGAAAGCAAAGCCTGAACCTGGATTTTGAGATTTTACGGTTAAGAAGAGCCCAGAGGCCGAGGAGCCATCCACAGGACTGGAGCGAGAATAGGCCAATGTAGGGGGAACCAGCAGTTAGCGTAATGGCTATGTCGCTGGACTCCCACGTAGTCGACCGCGGTTCGCGTCTCGGACCCGGTGGCTTACAACTCACGCTGGGCGCGTGTGCGTGCGTGCCCAAGATCCCGAGAGGAGAATGGAGAAGGGATTGCGGCGTGACCATCCCCCCTGGGGGGTGATTTCTCGCTTTCTGTCTCTATGTTTCTCTCTGTCTGTCTGGCGAGCGCACGCGCCCTATAGCGAAAAACCTCTCAAAAAAAAAAAAAAAAAAGAGAATAGGCCAATGTAATAAGAAGGTCAGGGCTGGGGGCAGGATTAATGGACCTCCATATGTCAACTATAAAGGGAGGAGAAGTCCCAGCTTCCTGACCTATGACTGGGTCACAGCCAGGACTTAGTTGCAAACAACAGAAACTGACTCTAGAGCTCTAAGAAGAAAAGGAATGAGTTAGATATTAGAGCCCACTACATCGATGGCAAGCCAGGAGAATCAAACTCAGAAAATAGGCCAAACCAAGAAAGGCAGGACCAGGGTCCCACCACAAGAACAGCCTGGCCAGGTGACAGCCAAAGCATCAAAGTGCCAACCGTGGGACACTCGCTGCACTTACCCCCTCTACTGCCGCTGTGAATAACATCTAGCTTTTGCATTATTCTCAAGAGCCAAAATCCCATTTACATGGTTGGAATGGCCATGCCTCTGTCATGTGTGTATGCCCATCACTAGGGGGCCGATGTGGGAATGTCCAGACCCCTTCAGACTCACACGTACTTGAATTTCCTCCAAATGGAAAAGGATTCATACAACAAAGAAAGAAGATGGCAAGTGACTCCCATGGTGGCCTTGAAGTAAGAAGTACAAGAAGAGTCAGTTTGCATGGGGTGTGGCAACGAGTTCAATCTTGAGCATTCTGAGTTGGAGACCACACAAGTGCCTGGATAGGACTGTGGAGAGAGATCCACGTGGCAGTGCTGCTGTTTACAGAGGTGACAGGCCATTGGCGGGTGCCCTACCCTGCCCTGGGTCGCTGGCTTCTCCAGCCATTTTTCACTCCATCATCTTCAAACCCTGATGTCTTATGAGAAGCCCAGGATATTAATGCCCAAAAGAGAATGGAGGTTTGGGTGGGCCATCTTTTCCCAGAAATCTCAACTCTGGGTCTGAATTTCGAATAACTAAAAATTACTAGCAAATAAAAGGAGTTAAGATGGCTAGTGTCTAGAAATAAGGGATCATAGAAGAAAAAAAAAAAAAAAAAAAAAAAACAGAAGAATCCTCCCACCTCTGGGCTCCATGGACTTAATTTCTAGGTCCAATACATGCTGCAGAGCAGAAATCTCTCCAGGGTGGCACAGGGGTTCTGCAAGGCTCAGAGCCCCAGAGCCTCTGAGAGCAGGGGACTTGGAGACCGTACAGTACAACTCCTTCATTTTATACTCAAGGGCACGGATCCTCAGCCCTGAGGATCTGACTGTGAGGAAGGGACACCACCTTTCACCTACACCTCAGCGCATCCTGCCGACCCTGGTACCCACCTGAGAGGAAGGGAGGCCTAGCGGAGGATGCAGCTGGGTGGAACACCTCCCCTTCCTCTGCAGGCGGTGACGTCCATCACTCCTAGGAGATGATTACAATGTTGCTGCTATTGTTAAATTTTGGTGAATAGATTCTGGACTATTCTCCCATGCAGGCTGGTTATGAGTCACCGTAGCACATCCTCAGGAAGGGGCTGGCTGGACTTCCAAAGTGGCTAGAGCCTGCCGTAAACCGAAGACCCAGGAGCTGTCACAGTGCTGCAAATGGGCTGAGAATGGAGGCTGTAGTGACTGTGCCCACAGGGAATAGAGGGACTGGACATCAGGACAGACCAGAAACCCACTTCTGGGGTTGATGACAGAGTGTACTAATGATAAAAGCCAATCGCCTGTGGGAAAACTTCATTATGACAGGGGGCAGGGCTAAATAAGGGCATGTGAGGGGAGGATTAGTAGGTGCCTGCATAGAAAAGCTATTCAGTAACGATCACTTCCTTGTTTTCTCCTCCTAGGAGGTGGTCCTGGAGCTGGACCTCGAAGTTGACCAAGTCTCCTCCTTTCTCCTATTGGGCAGTAAAGAAGTGGAGAAGCCCTGGCAAGGGCAATTCACAGATTCCGGATCTTCAGGAGTCCAGTCCTGCAGCTTGGGTGACTAACTCACACACTTCTGTGTGTAGCTGACGAGAGGAATATTCATAGTGAAAGGACGAGGCACAAACTGCAGAAATCCCAGGTTAAACAAAGACGGCGAATGACTGTGCCACTGAAGAGACCAGAGTAGGTAAATGAGTACTCGGAGGGATGAATGAATGACCATAACCTGGTATGTCCAAGGACTTACTGGCTGTGTCAAGTGCTGAGAAGGAAAGGGCTCGTGCCTTTGCTCCCACCCTCGCCTCCGCTTCAGCACCTCTGTACTGTTGCACGTCCACGTCCCCACGCTTCAGCGCAGCTCAGATGTCATCCCCTCTTCTGGGAAGCCCCTTCTGACTCATCATCTCAGATGTTCCCTCTCTTCTGCCTTCCATAGGCTTCACTCCCACTCACAGGCCCTAACTACTAGGCCAATGATGGTTACCAGCAGGTGCCTCTAGCGCCAATGCTGACAAGGAGAGCTGCCGAGCGGAGCTCTTCCGGGGAAACTCACATGGGCACGCCATAAGTGTTAAATAGAGTAATCCTGATAAAAACAATAGTGGACTTTTTTTTTTTTCTTTTTTGAATTCTTGCAATGTACCAGATACTGTTTTAGGTCTTTTTTAAAAACAAAACAAAATATACATTTCTTAATTTAATCTTCTTTTAAAATTTAATTTTTATTTTATTTTTTCATGAAAGAAAGAGATACAGGCACCCCCAACACAGTCCCCGAGCCATGCTCAGTCCCAACTGCAGCCAGCATGACCATGGGCCCACATGGGCCTAGCATGTACAGGAAGACCTCCAGACACGACCCGCTTCCACTTGGGCCCAGCACCACGGGGCGCTCTGTTAACAACTGCCAATACTGCCAGCCCTCTTCATTTAATCCTTTCATCCACCTGTGATTAATTATTATTATTTTATCCTTAACTTACAGATGATGAATTGGAGGAACAGAAAGGTCATGAAACTTACCCACATAGCTAACCAACAGGAAAGCCAGGACTTGAACCTACTCTTTGAACATTGACTGCTCAAAGCCTATTCTCTTAACAACCATGAAATAATGATATGGCATTAATATTAAAACACTTGTTCATTTCATTTTTGCCCCAAACTTCAACGCCCTCACTTTAGATATTTTTCTAAAGACATGTTTTATTTAATTAATTAATTTATTTATTTTAGAGAGAGATTTTTGCTACAGGGTTTGTGCACTTGCCAGAGAGACAGAGAAAGAGAAAGCGAGAAGTCACCCCCGCCACCCCCCCAGGGGGGATGGTCATGCTACAGTCTCTTCTCATCCATTCTCCTCCTGAGATTTTGGGCATTCACGTATATGTGCCCAACGTGGGTTTTAAGCCACTGGGTCTGGAACTGGAACCACAGTCAGCCATGTGGGAGTCTAGCACCTTAACCACTCAGAATCTACTGGCTCCTTTTTTTTTTTTTTTTTTTTTTATGTTTTCAAAGATTTTCACCATAGGGTACATGCACTCAACAGAGAGAGACAGAAAAGGGGAAAGTGAGAAATCATCCCCCCGGGAAGATGGCCATGCCACAATTCCTTCGTCATTCTCCTTTCGCAATTTTGAACATGCGCCCAGAGTGATTTTCAAGCTGCCAGGTCTGGAATTTGAACCGGGGTCAGCCATGCAGAAATCTAGTGCCTCATCTGCTGGCCCCTAACACTGCTTTCGATAAGTGATAAATCTTTTTTTCTCTTTTACAGGATACTTCCTAGCCTTGATGTGAAAATAATAATTTTTAGAGTAATCTCCAAAAGTCTTAATCAAGGAAAACCTCAAAAGGACTGATAAAAGCAATTAAAAACAGTAGAATCATCTATTCTGGTTATGTTTGAAGGTTTATTTCACTGCAATTCATTTTCTATTTGATTTTATATTTACCAGGACTCATCAAAAATTGAGAATTCTGTTTGATGGAAAGGGAAACTCAGAAGGATGAAATAGACACTGATTCAAAAAGTAACCTTCAGGCACACCTGAATGCAAGTAATACATTTATTCATATCTGTACAGATAATAAACTCATTCTTCTTGAATCTATTTTCATGATTTGAACAGAGACTATAAATGAACAATTCTACACCATTTCTAAAAACAAATGCTTTCTTGCCTAAGAATGTGGCTTGTATATTGGCAGTGGAGTTAGGATGTTTTCAGCTGCAACTAATAGAAGACCCTGACTCAAACTGCCTCAAGAATATGGACATGGATCATCTCCCATAACCGATAGTTCAGATAAAGCCCAAGCTTACATGAATCAGCAGTTCAATAACGCCATCAAAAAGCCCAATTTCTCCACATTTCTTCTTCATTCTTCACTCCGCCATCCTTGATTTAGTTTGAGTCCCAAGACTGTCTGCCAGATGGCTGAGGCAGCCCCAGTGTGACATTCAGAATGGCATCCAGAAGGACAACAGAAGCTGTCCCCTCTTGGATCTTTCTTAGACCCACGAACACCTCTTCCAAAAGGCTCTCAGAGGTTTCTGGCCAATCCCTTGGCTGAACTTGGGCCACATGCTTACTCCTAAAACAATCACGGGTGTAGGCCCACCGTGCTGGGGACTCTACCTCCATAACCACCACAGAGACACCAGCTATTTCCAAGTTATATTTCTGAAAAAATTGCCCTTCCTTCATCCAGATAGCAAGCCTTTAATTGCCCATGGAAATAATAATCTCCAAACAGAAAAACCTGAAGTTGCACAAGAAGAGGAGGCCCGCAGTTTCTCTTGATGATGAATTGTCCCTATCACCTCACACGGTCACCTTGCTTTCCATAAAAATGACTGTTTCTGAAAATTATGAAATATGAGCTAGCTAGCCAGATATTTTAAAGGCAACAGAGCAGCTTGCTATTTAGAAGAACTATTGTTAAAAACGTTCTTAATGTAAAATGACCAGAACTTCAGGTTACAATGACGTATTAAATGTACACGTAAATCTCCCCTCGATCTCTAAATGACGCTTAAAAAATAAAAGATTAAACTAAAGGTGTAAGTTCGTAAGAACAAAGAAAGTGGAAAAGGAATTATCACAACAAAATTTCAGGAACTGGAAACCAGATGGATGAGTGGTATTTGACTTGGCAGACCCAAGAAAGCTGAATTGTAGGACAGCCTTGGGGGAAAGCCAGGAACTATCCTGGTTTTATATGGAAGAGTTCTTATAAGGCTCAAAAATTGGTGGCACTGTGTGCCTTTGAAGTACAGGTGAAGAAGGGCTGCAATACGCGGATTGGTTAGAAGAGGCTGTTCAGTTTGGCTTCTCTGTATCTATTGACTGCCCTTTTTTAGCAAAATGAAGGTGTTTTTATTTAAAAAAAAAATTTTTAAAAAAAGAAGTCTGTGCACAAAGCAGGTGGACCTCTGACTGCCTTCCCCTATTCCTCACCGTGGGTGCCACCTCTGCAGAAGGCTGGAGGTCGATTCTCGACAGACAATAAGAGAGAGGGTCTGCACCTGAGCAAACGTCAGTGAAATCAAAGGCAGGGGTATCACCCATAAACAGAGCAATTAAGTGAGAGATTACAAACAGTGTTGAGATCACCAGCTTTCTTCCCCTGGCAGCACCCTGAGCATTGGGGATCCGTTGTATCCTTCAGGCAGGAAGTGGAGGAGCACTGTCTGGGAGAGCTGAATAACCCAAGAAGAAATATCAAAAGATATTGATATTAGGGGTACCCAGCCAGATTACTCTACAGAAACCACAGTTGATAAAGCCCTTAGACTCCAGAGCCTTCGGTCAACTGTTAAATCCCCGTTTTTAAATATACACAGGCAGCTAAAGATCAGCAGACACTGGTGAAAGTCTCTAATATGAGAGAGTTCATAGCAAATAAACAGAAAGAAAAAAGAGCCTTGGATGAAAGAGGCTGTACAAAGAGAATGGAACTTTTTAAAACATCTGTCATTAATAGCTTTACAGAGAGAAAATATTGCATCTGTGAAACAGAAATAGTATACTATAAAAACAGGTTAAAAGCCCTTATAAATTAAAAACAGGAAAGTAGAAATGAAAAACTTTATAGCAAGATTAGAAAGTTAAGGTAAAGAAGTCTTCCAAAGTGGTGCAAAAAAGCAAAGAGATGGAAAATAGAAAAGGTTATTTTTTTTCTTTCTTTATAATAGAATGTGTGCACACGCATGTAAGAATGAGCTAGAGAGACAAGCATCTTCTACAAGGTCAGCGATCTCCTCTGGTCTTCCATTCCATGGGATCTTAGGTGCACCGGGAGGGTTTCAAACCCGCCAGGCTGCGGACTTGAACTGCAGTCACCATGTGGGATCTGGCTTCTCTTGAGCAGACTTTACCACTGTGCCACAGTGCCAGCCCACTCAGAAAATACACGTATATATATTATTTTAAATTTTAATCTTTTAAAAAATTTTATATTTATTTATTTTACATTCATTCACTGTATATCATTGCAGTATACAAAATGTGTCTCCCATCCAGAATACACTGTATATTGGCTCAATCAAAGATATTGCCATATATGTTATCTTCAACAAATAATTTTCCATTTCTTGTTTCTTATATATTTTACTTCTCTCCCCCCGCCCTTGATTCTCTGCTTCTTACCCTCTGCCATTTCCCACCCTCCTCCCACGCTGTCTCTGGTATCCACAGTTGTCTTCCATGGTTTTTTTGTTTTGTTCTGTTTTCACATTTTATTGATTCACAAAAGATCTTAATTAAACTAAATACTTTCAGTAGTAAGTACAGTTGCTATGAACATATCTGTGAACACATGTCTGACTTTAGGCATCAACCTCAGTGAGTAGAATGCACAGACTGTGGGAGTTCCTTCACTTCTCGCTAGAAGGAGAGCACCTCTGTTTTAAGTCCAATATATTCTTTTTCAGTTGACTCAACCACTTTGATGGAACACATTCTTTACATTTTTAAGGAAGAGCATAGGTTTGGCCCCATGGCCTAGTATTTAAGAGAACTAGATCCCACATGGCTCACCACACTGTTTGAGTCCTGAGTCCAGAACCAGCAGTTTTAAAAACATGCTGGGTACATGTGAGATATATAGCTAAGGGTGTAGAGCTTACTGGGGTCATTAAGTAGCTATGTTTTTTATTATTTTTGTTTGTTTGTTATGTATTTTTTTTTTATTTCAAGAAAAGCAGTTTTAGTTTTATACATCAAAATTTAAAAATGTTAAGAAGAATTTGCTTAAGATTTAAAGCCAGGAAAAAGATTAGGATTCTGTTCAAACAGTAGGTATATATATACTAAAACTCAAAAAACAGATATGGACAAAGCTAGCATCTAGTAACTAGTGCACTGTAATTTTCTTCAGAAACATTTTTTTTCCCTCTCTCCATTCCCCCTTTTAAACTAACTTAAAAAAAAAAAAAAAAAAAAAAAAAAAAAAAAAAAAAAAAAGAACACTCACAAATATTTTCCAATTCCAGAGGGGTCAGGAAGGGAGAAAACTTTGTTTCAATTAAAAAAAAAATTAACAAATTGGGACCAGCAGTTGGCGTAATGGCTAAGTCGCTGGATTCCCATGTAGTCAACCGTAGTTTGAGTCCCAGACCCAGTGGCTTAAACTCACACAGGGTGTGTGTGCGTGTGTGTCCAAGATCCTGAAAGGAGAATAGAGGAGAAGGGATTGCAATGTGGCCATCCCCCCAGGGGGTGATTTCTCGCTTTCTATCTTTCTGGCAAGTGCACACACCCTATAGCAAAGACCTCTCAAAAAAAAAAAAAATTCACAAATTGCTGAACCTATCAACAGCTCAAAAGAAAGCAAAGATCCTTAAATCCAGAAGACAAAACATAGAAGAAAATCAGTAATGTTTTAATCAAAAGTCACAAAATTCTACTTCACTAGTTCATTCTTATGTAATTAATTTCTCTTCTGTTGAATTTGCAGTGTTACTGTGGTCCGATCTCTCCGTTTAAATCCTGGACGTTAACGTTCAACATTCTTATTGATATCTCCGGACTCGTCCCTATCATTAAGTTGGCCATTTTCGTCATTTTTTGTTCTATTTTTTCTGTTTGTCTTTAGTTTTCCTGGTATAGCACTCCCTTCCAGAACTTCTTAAAGAGTTGATCTGGTGTTGGTAGATTCTTTCAGGTTTTGTTTATCTGAGAAATGTTTTTATCTTCCCATATTAAGGATAATCTTGCCAGCTATAGTTTTCTTGATTGATATATTTTTAATGGGGGACAAATGTGGAGATCCAATATCCAAACAATAGGAGTTTCAGAAAGAAAATAAATGGGGGAGAAGAAATCAACAAAGCAATGAAGAAAATTTTCTAGAATTGAAAGATTTCTAGACAAACATTGCCCACTAAATGGATAAAACTAGACTCACGCCAAGCATATCACTGCGAAATTTCAGAACAATGGGGACCAGAGAAGAATCTATAAGTTTTGGGTTTGGGGAAGTGTGATGGTTAATTTTAATTGTCAGCTTGACTAGACTAAGCGATAGCTAGATGGCTAGTAAAGCATTATTTCTGGGTGTGTCTGTGAGGGTGTTTCCAGAAGAGACTGGCATGTGAGTCAGTGGCTGAGTAAGGAAGATCCCCCCTTGATGTGAGCAGATATTGTCATATTGGCTGGGAACCAGGATAGAACAAAAATGCAGAGGAAAGGAGCTGGAACGCCCTTTGTCCTGCCCTTGAACATCAGAATTTCAGGTTCTCCAGCCTTTGGACTTTAGGACTTGCACCAGCAACCACCTCAGGTCACCAGATTTTGGGCCTCAAACAGAATTATACCACCAGCTTCCTCAGTTCAGAAGCCTTTGATCTTGGACTGAGCCACACCACTGGCCTACCTGGTTGTCAGGCATCAGACAGCAACTGAAGGACTTCTCAGCCTCCATAATCACAAGAGCTGATTCCCCCAATAAATCCCCTCTCGTGTCTGTCTATGTACACATATCCTATTGGTTCTGTTTCTCTGGAGAGCCCCGACTAATACAGACAGGGACTGATTTCTTTCAAAGGAACAAGCATCAGAGTCTGAATGCATTGAATTTCACAACAGTTAAATTGGAAACAGCATGACAATGGAACAGTGCCATCAAAATTTAGAGGAAATATTTTTCCACCTAGAATTCTGTATCAATCAAGTGTGAGAATAACCAAAAAACCTTCTTTAGATTTGTAGGACAAAAACAAAAAGTGAGTTTCTATGTACTCTTTGATTTATTTTTTAATTGCTTGAGGGTGCATGTACTCACTGCAGACAGAGTGAGATGGAGAAGGAGAAAGCACTCCTTACTTGGACATGGTCACACCACAATCTCTTCTCCTCCATATCTCCATCCTGTCAAGATTTGGGGTACATATGCACATGTGCCCAGCATGTTTTTAAAACTGTCGGGTTCAGGACTCAAATGGTGTGGTTCGCCATGTAAGATCTAGCTCCCTTAACCACTAAGCCATGGGGCCAAACCTGTGCTCTTCCTTAGAAATGTAGTGAATGTGACCCATCAAAGCAGTTGAGTCAAGTGAGAAAGAAGAATGTATTGGATCTAAAACAGAGGTGATCTCCTTCTAGAGAGAAGTGAAGGGACTCCCATATTGGGTCAATTCTATCAGAGACTTGATCAAGAAAACTAAATTGACAGAATAGTTGAGATACTTGAACATATTAAGAAAAAAATGTACACACTTAAGAGAGGGTTTAAATTGGTGTAAAGTACATAGAAAACTTACAAAGTGTAAAAAAGAAGGCAATTATTAATTCCAGGGTAAGCAAAAAGTTGTGGGAGGAAAGGGAAAGAACCATAGCACACCACATGACTCTGGTATAAGTAGCATTTACAAAGTCAGGTAATGTAGACAGTGGGGTTGGCTCTGTGCTGCAGTGGTGACACACAGCTGGGGAGAAGCCTAATTCTACATGGAGACCATGGTCAAGGCCCTGCCTGGTCAGCCCAAGACACATCGGGCATTGCACATAAACAGGTGCCTGAGATCTGAAGGGTTGGAGCACGAGAGGAGGGGGCTCGTGGCAGGGTCAGACCCTGTGGATAGTTCTTACTCACTCATGTGTATGCATGTGCTCTACATGAATAAAGAAAAAAACCCAGAACAATGAACATGGATGTAATTCCAACTACTCTATAATCATACCAGGAGGGTGGAGATGTAGGAAATACATCTTCACAGAAGAGTCTAGGTGGTGGCAGTAAGGGATAAGTTGCTGGAGCCTCGTCTTCCACAGTGGGGCGTCCATAGATGAGGCCCAAACTGCACAACCAGTAAGTAACAATATACACATCTGTAGAAGGAATACCAACAGAATCAGTTGAAAGACCTGAAAATGCCTTAGGCTAGTGAGAAATAGGGTAAGGGGGGGGGGGGGGGGGGGACTGTTTATTTCAAAGGCAAATAAAACTATTTGACTCTAAACTATGTACTTGTGAACGATTGATTTAAAATTTCAAAACGTTGTCTATTTCTCAATTAGGCCTTATTAATTGAGATTTCATATCTGAAATTTATGTAAGCAGCTTATACTTGTGGAGGCTGCTTGGCATTACAGAGTGTAACGAAGGATGATTTATTCTCGTAATGAAGGTCTGACCTAATCCCCTGTAGTGCAGTTGGAACAGCAAGGCTTGATGACAACAGACAAAAGCCTTGGGAGCCAAGCCTCCTGCAGGAATTTCTGCAATAATTTTTATTTCTCTAAAAAAAAAACGAAGAGTAAGTTACTTATGGTATTCAATTACAAGCACTCCCGGAGGACAAAGAGGAGTCACTTTAGACCCCTGCCTGGGGCTGGTTGACTTATGGAATGTTGCCAGCTATTTATTTATTATCCATTTACTCACTCAACAGACATGTAGGAAGCACCTTTAAAGGCCAAGCAGGTGGATGGAAATGCAGATGAACAAGACATAGTCCCTGCCTTCAAAACCCTCACAATCTAGCGCCTTCAAGTCTAGTATAGGCGCTGATACTCCATACCATGCCCTCTCTTGTCCCTGTGCCTTTCCTCATGCTTCATTTCTCAGAATGCTTTTTTCCCAATACACTCTCCCTTTGCCTACATGGACTGGTTACCTCTAAATCATTACCTAAGATTCAGCCAAAGGATCACCTGCACCAGGAATCCTTCCCTGACTCTCCTTTCAATCTCTCAGAGTAGATTAGGAGCCACTCCTATGGGCTTCCATCACTACTTCTGGTGACGGACCCCACCCACTTGTTCTGAGAGTAGACATGTGATACATATTAGACCAATCAAATCATCCCATCTCTCTCACTTTGTGATTGGTGCAAGGATAGATGTGTGATCCAAGCAAACCAATCGGATTTCTTCCTTGGATTGTTTTTCTACTGGAGCTGATAGAGAAGAGTTTTTTCCCCCAAAAGTCTGTTGCTCATGGTCGTGATCCTTCCTAAGTGCAACAATTTGGTTTGAAAGAAAGAAATCAAGATCAAAAAAGAAACAAAAATAATAAGGACCAGCAGTTGGCATAATGGTTATGTAGCTGGACTCCCATGTAGTCTACCACAGTTCGAGTCCTTGTGCGCAAGATCTCAAGAGGAGAATGGAGGAGAAGGGATTGTGCCGTGGCCATTCCCCCTGGGGGGTGATTTCTCTCTGTCTCTCTCTGTCTTTCTGGCGAGCGCATGTGCTCTATAGCAAAAACCTCTCCCAAAAAAAAAGAAAAAGAAAGAAAGAAAAGAAACAAAAATAAGAGATTGAGATAGAGACAGATTAGTGTTTGGAATTTGCTGTTGGCGGGGCAAAAAAAAAAGCTGTTTGATGTGTAAAACATTAAAAAAATTACATAGTAGATATGGCTAATGAGAGTCTCAGAAAAGATATAGTAAATGTGATTAAAAAATTTCTTCTCAGCAGTCAAAAAAGAATGAGTGAAGTTAGTCTTCTAAAGTCAAAATTAAATATCTAGTAAAAAACTTAATCTATTCTTAACAGTATCTGAGCTAGTAACTTTGGCCAATTACAAAATGGTTTATATTTTTGCAAATACACAAGAAACTTAAATGATGTGATGTGATAGTTTTTTTAAAAAAAAAAAAAAACAACCATAATAAGAGTTGGCCCTATAACCTAGGGGTTAAAGGAGCCAGACCCCACATGACCTTCCACAGTTCAAATCCCAGTCCCAATGGCTTGAAAACCACTCTGAGCATGCGTGCACACATGCCCCAAATCCCAACAGAATGGAGAAATGGAGAAAAGGGGATTGCAGCGTGACCATGGCTCATGGAGAGGGCTTTGTTCCTCTCTCTTCTTTTCTCTCATTTCTTTGTCTCTCTCTGGCAAGCACACACTCTGGCAATAAAACAAAAACAAACAAATAAAAACCCTCCTTGTTAAAATATGAAAATTTTGTTAGAAAATTAAAAAACAAAAAAAGATATTTTACTAACTGTAGAAATCTCCAATTAAGCCACCAAACAATTGCTCACAGAATGCAAGATCTTTCAATAACATAAACAAGTCAATTGATTCAACATTTGAAAAATGAGTCATACAATAAAAAGATACTTCCCAATTGGTATTTTGTGTGTGTGTGTGTGTGTGTGTGTGTATTTGATATTTTATCTCAAAAGACTTCCAAATTTACAAAAAACGCATGTCAATTTATGGCCTGCAAGACCAAATTCATGGCATAGATATTATTTAATGTTTTATATTTATCAAATAAGAACTTCTACTAGGTATGAAAACATTGGTTTCTTTCATGATGGATGGTACTCTAGCTGCATTAGATTTAAAATCAAGATTTACTGAAATTCTAACACAAGAGGCCAATGTTTTCATTTATAAAATTTTTTTTTCATAGTTTTCTAAGTCAGTGTTGTGGATACAGTTGTTCTAATCATTGAATACATACATGCCAATGTGTGATTTATTGCCAGTTTATGGAAAGGTTGGAAAAAAATAAGACAAGGAATGTAATGATCGTGTATTCTTTGTTACTCCTCATTAATTGAATGTTGGAAAGTTTTTACAAAGATTTGCTGCACTAGCTTTAAGATTTTCTTGAAACAAAAGAAATACTTACTAGGTAGCAAATGATCAAAAACAAAATACGGCACTATCACACCACATATGAATAAGCTCAATGTAAAGTTCCCAGGAAAGAAAAAGTTTATATGTGACCTAGATAGTTAGGTATAAAAATTTATGCTGAGAGACCAGAGTTGGCATAATGGCTATGTCACTATACTCCCATGTAGTCGACTGTGGTTAGAGTCCCAGACACGGTGACTTAAACTCATGCCAGGCGTGTGTGCGTGCATGCCTAAGATCCCGAGAAGAGAATGGAGGAGAAGGAATTGCGGCGTGGCCATCCCCCCTGAGGGGTGATTTCTCGCTTTCTATCTCTCTGTCTCTTTCTGTCTTTCTGGTAAGCGCACATGCCCTATAGCAAAAACCTCTCCAAAACTGAAACTTCTTATAATTTAAGCAATATAGTGGCCAGCTCCCGTGGCACCATGGTAACACACCACTCCAGGTGTTGAGTACCTGTGGGAGGTTAGGGGTTCAGTTTCTGGACTGACCAGTACGTGCCAGACTTACGTGTACATGCCTGTGACCCTGGTGGGCTGGGAATGCTGGAAGGGGTGATTGTAGTATTAGACCCTGTTTTGAGGGAGCTTTTTGCTCTCACTTTGTCTCTGTCTCTCAATTTCATAGGAAAACAACTTTTTTTTAAGAGGTTTTTGCTATAGGGCACGTGCACTCACCAGAAAGACAGAGAGAGACAGAAAGCGAGAAATCACCCCCCCCCGGGGGATGGCCACGCCGCAATCCCTTCTCCTCCATTCTCCTCTCAGGATCTTGGGCACGCACACACACACGCCCGGCGTGAGTTTTAAGCCACCGGGTCCGGGACACGAACCGCAGTTGACAACGTGGGAGTCCAGCAACATAGCCATTACGCTAACTGCTGGTCCCCCGAAAAATAACTTTTTAAAAAAATAGTGATTGCATGCATTTTCTAACATGACTCAAGATACAGAGATTTTAATGGAAAGTAATAGCATTATTTAAATTGACTACAAAGCCGTAAGAAAAATTGAACCATTTTTATTGATATTGGCAAATTTAAAGTATCTTTTCAATTTGTACAATATGTCTTTGAATTCTATGTTAATAATACAAAGTTAACTCAGGGGTTAGAGTCAATTTACTTAACTTCACAGAAGTAATTTTGAAGCTAATGGTTTTTAGCTTCAAAGTTACAGTGATTCTTCCAAAATAAATGAACTAGTTTTGTAGATGTGAATATGAATGTTAAAGGAAAATGACTCTTGGATACTCAGTTTCACTACTGGAAAACTTTTAAGTACGTTTAAAACAACTTGAGGATATGAATCTTTGTCAATTTTATGATATTGAAATACAGTGTTTCCAGTGAAGTATGGGGCCTAAATTAAAATGTGCTGTAAGTGTAAAATACACACTAGATTTTGATGACTTGATACCAAAAAAAGAAAAAAAGAACATGAAATATTTTAGTAGTGTTTTATATTGGACACATCATGAAGTGATAATATTTTGTATGTGTTAGATTGAGCGTAGTATAACTAAAATTCTTTTCATTTGTGTATTTTCACTGCTAAGTGTGAATACCAGAAAATTTAAACTTAGGTCTGGGTCTCACACTCTTATTCTAGTAGCTAGCACTAGGTCATATGTTCCTTCATCAAGATTTGTTTCGGGGACCAGCAGTTAGTGTAATGGCTATGTCGCTAGACTCACACGTAGTTGACCACAGTTCTAGTCCCAGACCTGGTGGCTTAAACTCACGCCGGGCACGTGTGCATGTGTGCCCAAGATCCCGAGAGGAGAACGGAGGAGAAGGGATTGCAGCGTGGCCATCCCCCCCAGGGGGTGATTTCTCGCTTCCTGTCTCTATGTCTCTTTCTGTCTTTCTAGTGAACACATGTGCCCTATAGCAAAAAAAAAAAAAAAAAAAAAAAAAAAAAAAAGATGTGTTTCTTAATTGCTACACTATGCATTACTACATGTTACATACCAGTGATTGTACCAAAAGCTTTCTTTACAAACACAAAACACAATAACACAGCCTCAAAACAACACTGAAATAAGTTTACTGACTAGAAAACTGAGGCTCAGATGACATAATGGTTACGTCACTGGACTCTCATGTAGTTGACTGTGGTTCGAGCCCCGGACTTGGCAGCTTAAAATTCACACTGGGCACATATGCATATGTGCATAACCAAGATCCTGAGAGGAGAATGAAGGAGAAGGGATTGTCGTGTGACCATCGACCCCGAGGAGTGATTAATCACTTTCTGTCTCTCTAGCACTTACATGAGCCCCAAAGCAAAAATCTCTCTTAAAAAAAAAAAAAAAAAAAAAAAAAACGAAACTCTTTCCAGGCACGTGTGCATGCATGCCGAAAATCCCAACAGGAGAATGGAAGAGAAGGGATTGCTGAGTGGTCATCCCCTCTGGGTGGTGATTTCTTGCTTTCTGTTTCTCTGTTTCTCTCTTTCTGTCTCTCCAGTGAGCACACAAGCCCTATAGCAAAAATCTTTCTCAAAGAAAAAAGAATGAAAAACACCTGAGGCTCATGGCCAGCCCCATAGTGAAATGGTTAAATGCTATGTAAAGGGAGCCAGATCCGGGAACCAGCAGTTAGTGTAACGGCTATGTCGCTGGACTCCCACGTAGTCGACCGTGGTTCGCGTCCCGGACCCAGTGGCTTAAAACTCACACCGGGCGCGTGTGCGAGCGTGCCCAAGATCCCGAGAGGAGAATGGAGGAGAAGGGATTGCGGCGTGACCATCCCCCCTGGGGGGTGATTTCTCGCTTTCTGTCTCTGTCTCTGTCTGTCTGTCTGGTGAGCACATGCGCCCTATAGCGTAAAACCTCTCCAAAAAAAAAAAAAAGGGAGCCAGATCCTACATGGCCAACCATGGTTTGAATCCTAGTCCCTGCAGCTTAAAATATAGCCAGGAACATGCGCATGCACGTGCCCAGAATCCTGAAGGAAGGAGGAATGAATAAAAGGGGTTTGCTGTGTGATCAGGCCCCATGGGGGCTCTCTTTCTCTCTCTTTTTTGAGTATGCACACACATACCTTCCGGCATTAAAAAAAAAAAATTTAAAAAATCAAGAAAAAGGCAATGAGGTTTATAGATGGCAAGTAATTTGCTAAAGGTCACGCAGCTCGTAAGGAATACGGCCAGACTTCCATCTTAGGAACCGTTACACCGCAAACCTGTGTCCTTAATCACAACGGCAACATCTAGCACATGGCCACGTTAGTGTTTCATGCAGGAATTTCTTCTCTGCATTTCTCAGGAAATTAATTTTTTTCCAAAGTCCGAATGCCCACAAGAATCATCCAAGAAATTAAGGAAATGGAAAAAAGGATAATTCTTCTGTGAGCATTAAAGAGTATCAATTAACATGGAGACATTATTGGTCAAGGCATCCTCTTGATGTCAAGTTGACAGCAGGAGCAAAATACACAGTGCCACATGGAGGTGGAAGTCAGTGTTCACGGGGCGAGGGGCAGGAGCATGTGGAGGAGAAGGGGCTCTGGTCTCGCTGGCTGGCCTTGCCCATGGCCACTGCCGTGCTAGAAACGTGTGTTCCCGGACTTTCTGCTGCTAACGATGAGTCATTCCTTTAAATACAATAAATATTCATATGTTTATGTCTAATAAATGTACAAATTCTATGAACGAGTTATAAAAATAAAGTACATCCTTAAATTGGCCATTTCCACAGATGGTTCTATGAGGTGCTGTTAACCTTGCTAGGAGAGCTGATGCCACATATTCAAATACCACCCATGGTGTTCACCAGGGACTTCCAGGTGAACGTATTACACATGCCACCAAACTACAAATGTTATACATGCCACCAAACTATAAATGTTACACATGCCACCAAACTATAAATGTTTTACGGATATCGTCAAGTCTAAATACTTCACAAAGGCTACTAAACTTAGCATTTCTTATTTATTAAATAAAAAGTTTATATGTCAATAATAATGAGTAAGGAGTGTAAAGAATATTAGAAAAGGTTTTATTTTTAAAATAACATGATTTTGGTCATTTTGGTAAATTCCCAGACATCGCTTTTTTTTTTTTTCATTCCAAATCTCAAAGGTGAAAAGCTGTCAGGAATTTGGACATAGTGCCTGGCATCTTAACCCTTTAAGACAGTTTACTGAAGGAAAGAAAAGAGGAAGTGATGGTTAGGATCCACAACCCTGGGATCTGTCTCACAAGGAGTGGGAGTAAAGAAGGATAGAGCTGGGTACTAAGGCCACAAAATGCATAGCTGCGGGCAGAAAGCTTGTGGCCACAGGACAGCCTCTGTCCTCATGAAGTGAGGGTTAGGGTCATTTGCTGAGAGAAAGGCAAGAAGAGGCTGGCAGAGTGCTTAGACTTCTAACACTTGAAATTGCCCAGGAAGGGATGCTCCTCAGAGCTACCTGGCACATCTGGTCGGCATCACCCAACTCTCGCTGAAGTCTCGGGTACTCACAAGAGTAGAGAAAGTCAGCATGTGACAGGCTCCCCATGCTTCAGGACCTTATGGGCTTTCCGAGTAGACTCAGGGTGCCACGTGCACACTCACTAACACAACCGTGCACACTCTCTCATACCCACACCCACAACGACCTGTCATTGCCACTAACGAACCACTCCTCGGTGTGCACCCTGCGAGCCGCGGTGGACTCAGGGTTACCCAGGTTGACCGGCCAGGAATGAAGGTGCTGCCGACAGTATGGGTGGGGTAAGGAGAGGAACACACACCTTAGTAAATACGGAGTTTTGGGGCAACTGAGTCTAGTGCCAGGAATGACTGCTTTTGCAACTCCTCATTTCACCCCGCCTTTTACTTCCGCCTTCTAAAATCACGCTCGTAGAGAGCAACCCGCATTTGGCCCCTTCTTCTCAATGAACTGAGTACGAGTCAGGCGACCTGGCTTCCAGCCTCAGCTGTGCCACTAATTCAGTGAATGACCCTGGGCTCTCTGGGGTCCGCTTTCCCATGTGCATGATCTGATGGTGAGTGGGGCTCGAGGCAGGGGCATCACGGTCGCAATCTTGGTAGCTATGTTGGCTTTCTGAAGCAAAGGACAGAGACCTACACAGGTCATCTCGTGTGACGATGGTCATTGCAGTAAACAGGAACAATGGGGGAGGCAAGGGCCACAGGAGAAGCCAGGCCTAGCCATATAGTCTGACCCTCTGGAGCCCAGAAGTGCATCTAAGAAGCCATTTGTGGGTGAACTGCCTACCTGCAGCAGCTTCAGGAGCTCACTGCCCTTCGCTCTAGTGCCACGCCCTTACCTTAGCTAAAACTACATCCTGTGTGTGTGCGTGTATGTGTGTGTGCATGTGTGCATGCATGCATGCATGTGTGCATATGTGTATGGATGCCTGCTTGCTTCTGTCCTTCATGGACCATTCAGAGAGAGAATGTGACTGGCTCAGCTAATAACCATCTAACTGATAGGACCGACTGACTGGGCCAAACTATCTCATAGGAAAGCTACTTAGTCAATGGCTCAGCTGCCCTTGGGTAATTTCCACTGAGATCTGCTCAGCTATGCCCAGGAAGGAAAGTTCATGTGACAACGCGTGGCCACCCCGAGTTAAGGACTGCCACAGGCTGCCCCCTCTCTGGTGCTGCGAGATGACAGGCACCTTGCTTTCCCTTGCTCCCTCTGGCTCTGGCATATGAAGAGATTGACCTCTCCCACCCCATCCTCTACCTCCTATTCATTTTTAGTGTATGCCTACTGGTGCCAGACTCTACACTGTTTGGTTCACATTACTCATGTGATTCACTCAACAATTCTCCAGGCTAGCGATCCCCACGTTATAGAAACAGACACTCAGACCCAGTCAATTAGGGTCACCTAGATAATAAATGGCAGAACAGGATTAGAACATATAATAGGTCCACATAACTCTAAGACTTATTTTATTGCTATGCTGTTACCCTTCTTTCTCCTCACAAAATCTGTATAACCAATTTCTTACTTGGGGCCTGCATTCCAAAACACATTTATTCAAGAAAAGGATTTTGACAGTGATGATCCACATCTACTCCTTTCTCCACACAGAAGTGCGAGGGGTTTTCAGCCCAGCCCTCCTCTTGCCCAGGACAGCCACCATCTGGAGACAGCCACAGCACACGGCCCTCCAGCTGGGGCAGCAGAGGAGCAGCCTAGAAATAAATTAAAAGAGACCAATTATTCCCTGGGTGTACTTTAAACCATATCAGAAAAAAATTGCCTATAAATAAAATTGGATAGCAGCCTCGGCAAACCAGTGCAAGTAATTATATCAACTTGATGGCAGTAATTATTTTTCATAAAACTCAGTTGCTTCCCACCTCCAAGAAATGTATGCTATGATAATTCTGTAATATGTATTCATTGTACGTAAAACTAGGAATCATTACCAAGTGTGCTATGAATATGCGCTGAGTTTCATACCTCCTCCGAAGACCTTGACCTGTCTGTGGCAAACTCCCTCAGCCTCAAAGACACCAGGATGTCTCTTTGTTGGTTGTGGCATGACACGGTGCCAACCTTTGAATGTTACTGATCTTTTGCTAAGAAACTAGCAGTATCAGGGAGGACACACAAATTAGGTGATGGGAGAGAGGACACTGGAGGCCACCGGGGAGTTGGAGAAATCAAGGATCCTCCTCCTGCTTCCTCTCCTTCACAGCCAGGTCTTTCCACTCAGGAAGAACTGTGGACATAGAGCAGTCATTTCCTCTTTTAGGAGAGCACTGGCTGGGGTCAGGATGCTGTGTTTGGACCCCAGTCTTGCCAGCTGAATTGCTGTGTGGCCTTGGTAGCCTCATTATTTCTTTGGGCATCTGGTTCTTCATCTGTAAAGACAAGGATTACACCATTTTTTTAAGTTAAAACTTGAGTTTTAGACAATTTTAGGTTCATAGTAAAACTTAGCAAAATGTACAGAGATATAACGTACGCCCTTGGCCCCAAGGCATGCATAGCCTCCCTCATTATCAATACCCCCCCATCAGGGCTCACAGTGTTTTACACTCTATGGGTTTAGACAGATATATAATGCCATGTGTCCACCATTACAGTATCAGACAGTGTCCTCACTGCCTCAAAACCCTAAAAAGGTCATAAAATCTTGGAAGAAAACTTTCCAAATCTAGAGAGGCATTCAAATATCCAGACCCAAGAAATACAAAGGACCCCTAGTAGAATCAAACCAAGAAGATCTTCTCCAAGGCACATCATAGCCAGACTGGTCAAATCTACAGACAAAGACAAGATAATAGAATTGGCAAGAGAGAAACATCAGGTTACTTATAAACGTTATGCCACCCGGTTAACCTCAGAGCTCTCATCAGAAACAGTGTGAGCAAGGAAAGAATGGGGACATATATTCAAAGTGTTAGAGTGAAAAACAGTTATACTATACCCGGAAAGATTATTTTTCATATGGAAAGAAAGGATAAAAACATTCTCAGATAAACAAGACCTGAAAGAATCTGCCAGTAGCAGACCCACTCTTCAAGAAGTTCTGAAAGGAGTGCTCGACCAGGAAAACTAAAGACACAAACAGAAATAAGAGAGCAAAAGGCAGCCAAGAAAACGACCAATTTAATGGTAGGGACAAGAAATATCAATAACAACGTTGAATGTTAACTTCCAGGATTTAAACGGAAAGATTGGACCATAGTAACACTGCATATTCAACAGAGGAGAGTTTGAACATAAGACTGAACTGGAGAAATAGAATTTTATGACTTTTGAGTAAAACATTACTGATTTTTTTTTTAACTATGCTTTGTTTTCCCAATTTAAACATTTTACTTTCTTTTGAGTTGTTGACAGGTTTGGCAATTTGTTAAAATATTTTTCTTGTTTGTTTCTTTAAATGAAAATACAAACTTTTCTTCCTTCCTGACCCCTCTTGAATTGAAAATATTTGGGAGTATTCTTATTTTGTGGCAGAAGGGTTATTTGTATAAGTTCAATAATGCCTATTGCATTGAATAAGAAACTGGAAATACTCATTATTGGGCAGGGTTTTGACTGGAATGTCATATCAGAAGATCAATCAGAAAATTGGAACCAAGGTGAATCTCAAGTAAGCCTACAGAAGCTCTTAGAAAGATGGCCTGGTATCTTAAATAGTTCTGCCTGGCAGAGAGGATTAGAGACGATATATGAAAGAATTTATAACATAAAATAACCTGGACTTTTCCAGCCCAGCATTGTAACCAGTAGAGATTGCAAAAAAGCAACCACACCAGAGGATTATCTTGAGAAAGACTTTGAAGGAAGAAAAAGAGATTAATCTTTGCTAGCAGATGGTATATCACAGAATATTTGGTAGGCAGGGCCGAATTGAGGTTTATGTGTGACTAGTGTGCTGGGTATTTGCTTTTCAACAATTTGAGTAGTTGACATGTAAATATTTTCTCAAAACTATTTAAAACCATACTGTTTCTGTTGTTATAGAGTCACAAAATTGTACAAAATTATAAGAAAACATTTTGAACATTATCTTCAAGATTCAGTATTTTGAAATTGAAAGTTGTTTATAAACTGTCAACTATAGAGTATGAGTTAAAATTTTTTGATATGTAAAATAAATGTTTGTGGGAAAATGTAAAAATAAATAAATAAATGAAAGGGAAAAAAAAAAACCCTCTGTACTCTACCTATTAATCTGTCTTAGTCCATTTTGTACTGCTATAACAAAATATCTAACTGGGTAATTTACAAAGAACAGAAATTTATTTCTCACAGTTCTGGAGGCTGGAAAGTCCAAGATCAAGATGCTGGGAGGTTCAGTTATTTGGTGAAGGCTGCTCTCTGCCTCCAAGGTGGCACCCTGTTGCTGGATCCTCCACAGAGGAGAAATGTTGTGTCCTCACACAGAGGAAAGCAGAAGGGTGAGAGAGTTAAACTCACGGGAAATCTTTTTCATAAAGACCTTAATCTCAACTGTAAGGGAAGAGGTCTTCATGACTAAAACATCTCTTAAAGGCCCTACCTCTTACCATTGCAATGGCAATTAAGTTTCAAGGCCTGAATTAAACTACGGCATTATTCTGCCCCAGGTTAATGTATTTGATTCAACAAAACTTTTTAGGAGAAGGTAATGTTCGGGACAGCTTCCTGGTGGTAGAGACACTTAAGTTGGTATCTAAAGGACAAGATAAGAAGAATCTCTAGCAAAGGAAAGATCCTGATGGCTTTGAACAGAGAGATGGCTTCTCCAAGAGTGTGGCATTCCTAGAGAGCTTCTTGGTCTTCTTCATACGATCTGGCTGGAAGCCAGTGGACATTTAGCAAGTGTTTGCTGGATGAATGGCCATCTATTGTCCCATAACACCCTGGAGAAGCAGCCATCATGACCTAGAGCACACAAGGAGAAACCAGTCCAGTCCAAGTATCATAGTCTACTTGTGGTGATGTCATATCTGCCAACCTCCAGACCAGATACGAGGGTCAGATGAGGTCCTAGAGGCCACAAGAGTTTGATACCAAAGAGTTGATGAGCACATAAGAAATCGTGATTATCTCTATAGCTCTTCTCTTTTCTCTATCTCCAAATGACAACCACTGGATCTTCTGCTTCTCAAACAGCTGCCTGGCTGCCTTGTTTACTGCTTGGATGAAATTTCAGAGCCCTGACTTAACACTCATGCTTCCCTTCTCCATCTGTGCCTGAACTGGCAATTCCAAGGAGCAGTCCTCTTTCCTGCCTGGGAGCTGAAAAGGGGCCTTCTCCTGAGGCCCCGGAAAGCCAGCTGCTCCCCTAGGGTTGGACCAGGACTGCGGTGTTTAGGTTTTTATGCATCCCCCATTAGACCCTCCCAGGAGCTGCCAGGTGACTGCACTGATGGCTTGCCTGAAAGGACAGGAGTGTATTTCCATATCAATTGGTTATTTAGCATTCATTAAAAAAGCTGACAAGTGCCAAACAGACACATTTATCTTGATTCCAAGATGGCTCTGCTCTCTCTTTTCAAGTTTGAGTTAGCACTGTCAATCGTGCCAGGGGCCTCAACTTTGATTTTAATGCTCATTATTTCAGAGAAAGTTCCTCTGGTCTTTGGTGTTATTTCAAACCAATCCCATATCCCTAAAGTCTCTGACTACCACTTCTCCTTCTCCTGGGAGGATCCACTTCCCCTAAGACACAAGTCTAGGCAGACCTCGGCTGTAATCACCCTCACACTGCCCCAATCCCTCTCTACTACCCCACTCAGCAGGCCCGGGCCTTCTGTAACCCACTCTAATAAAGACAAAAATCCACACAGCTGTCGCCCTGAGCAGCAATTCTCGCCACTCTCCATCTAATTGTTCCAATTATTACAGGATTGCTGCAGGCTCAGCCGTGAGAGTAAAAGAAAACAATATTGAAACAAGGACAAAATAATTGAAGCAGTGGGGGTTAGATACTAAAGATTGCAAACGGAGGCTGGTAGAAGCTTCTGCGATTGCGTAGGAAAGAAGATGGTCTTAGAGTTCAGCTCATTTGCTAAAAAGGCTGGGGAAATGATCAGGAGAGATTAATGTCTCATGAGAGAGGATCCGCTAAAGTGTTCAGAGTTCGATGTGTGGTCCTGATGTGTTTGCAAGGCAGAGCACAGAGCACAGAGCAGCTAGGCTGCTCCATTCAAACTACGGAAAAAACCTTGCTGCTTCCCTTACTGTCTTCCCCTAGGGTGGGCCGTGATTCCGACTTGGGCTTCCAAGCCAAGGTAAGAATTAGAATAAGTGCAAAGTCCAAACTTGAGTGAGGTGAGAGCAAGGCAATTCTGCACAAGACGAGATGAGCAAGTGTACCCAGGCTCCTTCCCCTGAGGACTCGGTGGTCACAACCGAGGCCCATGCCTGCCCACTGGCCAGTCACTGACAAGAAGTGCCCTGGAGTTAGAGGTAGCACATCTTCCGAAACCTTGTGGAAGAAAGATGGACGCAGAGATAAGATTGGGGCTCTGCCAGCAAAACACCCCAGCTCTAAGATCTCCTCCACTGTATCTAGTGATCTAAATAGAGTGCAGGTGTGAGAAGGGAAGGTGTGAGGAAAAAGCTGAGAGGGGAGAGAGGAACAGGTGCAGAGAGGACTAGGCATGGTTACTATAAAACCTAACGATGGTAAGGACATGGAATCCGGGCCAGTCAGTGGTAGAGTGGTTGGGGTGGCTGGATCCCACATGGTCAACTGTGCAGTTCAAGTCCCAGACCCAGTGGCTTGAAAAACACACTGGGCACATGTGCGTGTGTGCCCCAATTCCCAAGAACAGAATGGAGGAGAAGGGATTGTGGTGTGGTCATCTTTCCTGAGAGGTGGTTTCTCATTTTCTCTCTTTCCAGTGAGTGCACACACCCTATGGCAAATTTAAAAGCAAACAAAAAACAATCCCGGGAAATGGCATCCCAAATGTTCAAAGATCGCCTTAACATGTTATAGGCATAGCTCCTTCTTGAATCTCCCTACATGCCATCTCTCAGAAAAACAAACAAAAAATGTTCTCTCCCCTTAAAGACATATCCATTCATTTTATTTATCCCAGTGTCCCCTTTCACAGACAGTCATTTGGTTATCGTGGGGTTTTTGTTAACGCTTCACGTATTTGCAACTTTCACCCCCTTTTGTCTCTACATACTTCAGAGTTCTTTTTGCCACATTCATAAGTTTTTTAGTTGACCCTGTCTTAGATCTGCTTTAGCCCACTAGATTATTTTTTAATGAGAGAGAGACAGAGAAAGAAAAAGAGAGTAAGAGAAAATACCAGGGGTTGGGGGATAGAGAGAAAAATAGGTGTTTTTGATAGGGTCTTACCATATCTCAATTTTCCTGTCCCAGTCCCAAGTTGGCTGGGACCACAGGCACACCCACCACACCTAGTGTCTTTAGGTTGGGCTGAGAACTGAACCTGGGTCCCCTGTGGTCTCAGCCTCCTGGCAGCAGCACCCTCCCACTTACCACTTCGGCTGGGTCGTGACACTCCAGACTTTTTCAAGCACATAGGACATAAGGTTGCGCAAAGAATGGTCTTTCAGCCTGTGATGTATTTCATTGCCATTATTATTTTAACGTGTCTTTTATAAAGCAAGTTTATAATTTTGAAGTTCAATTTAGCCATTTTTTCCTCTTATGTAATGCATTTTCTTGGTTCTAAAAAATCTTTAAATATTCCCAAGATTGTGAATATTTTCTCTTATATTTTGTCCTAAATGTCTTAGATTTTAAAATTGTTATATTTAGGCCTATGACTCATAGCTTGTTAATTACTCCATCTATGTAGTATAGGGCTAAGCTCCACTTTTTCTTTTTTGGAAAGATTTTTGCTATAGGGCGCGTGCGCTTGCCAGACAGAAAGGCAGAGACAGAAAGCAAGAAATCATCCTCCAGGGGAGATGGCCACGCCACAATCCCTTCTCCTCCATTTTCCTCTGGGGATCTTGGGCATGCACACACATGCGCCCGGCGTAAGTCTAAGCCATCGGGTCCAGGACTTGAACCGCAGTCGAGAGAGTCCAGCAACATAGCCATTACGCCAACCTCTGATCCCAAGCTCTATTTTTTTCAAATTGTGATATCCCTTGGATCAAGTACTATTTGTTGAACAGACTTCTTCTCTTGGAATTATCTTAGCTCTTTTGCTAAATAACAACCATCCATGTAACATTCCATTTCTGAATTCTCTATTTTTTTCCATTGCTTTCCAGGTCCATATTTCACCAGTATGACACGGTCTCCACTACTGTGTTTTTAAAAAACCAAATAGTATAAGTTCTCTAGCTTTGTTCTTCTTATAAAAATTGTTTTGTTTTTGTTCTTTATATTCTTTGCATTTCAAAATAAATTCTAAAATCAGTTTGTCAATTTGCATTTTTTAAAAGCCCACTACAACTTTGATTGCAATTGTGATCAATTATAGGTCATTTTGAGGAGAGTTGTCATCTTAATAATATTTACTTCCCAGTTATTAAACATAGTATGTATGTCTCATTGTATTTAGATCTTCTTTAATTTGTCTAGATTTTTAATTTTCAGTGTTTAAATATTAGACATAATTTATCTTTAAAATTTTTTAGAGAGAGTTTTTTCTTGGAGGGGGAGAGGTTTTTGCTATAGGGCTCATGTGCTCGCCAGAAAGACAGAGAGAGACAGAGAGACAGAAAGTGAGAAATCACCCTCCAGGGGGATGGCCATGCTGCAATCCCTTCTCCTCCATTCTCTCCTTGGGATCTTGGGCACGCATGCACTGGTGCCCGGCGTGAGTTTAAGCCACCAGGTCTGGGATTCAAATGGCAATCGACTACATGGGAGTCCAGCAACATAGCCATTATGCCAACTGCTAATCCCAAATTTTTTGGAGAGATTTTTAAAAATTTATTTATTTATTTAATTCCACTTGTTATTGTCATTTTCTAATTTGTCCAGAGAGACAGAGAGAGAGAGAGAGAGAGAGAGAAGGGAAAGGGAGAAAGCAAGCCACCAGGTCCGGGACTCTAACTGTGGCTGGCCATGTGGGAATCCAGCACCTTTAACCACCACCACCTGCTGGCTCCAACAAACCAATCACTTTTTTTTTTTAAGAGAGATTTTTTTCTGTAGGGCAAGTGCACTCACCAGAGAGATAGAAAGTAAGAAATCACTCCTCAGAGGGATGGCCCCCCTGCAATCCCTTCTCCTCCATTCTCCTCTTGAGATTTGGGATGTGCATGCACATGTGCCTGGCACAAATTTCAAGTGGCCAGGCCTGGTACTCAAACCGTGATCAGCCATGTGAGAGTCCAGCGATGTAACCTTTATGTCATCTGCTGGTCCCTGAGAGACACATGTATTTGCTGGAGAGACACATAGAGACAGAAAGTGAGAAATCACCCCTTAGGGAAATGGCCACGCTGCAATCCCTTCTCCTTCATTCTCCTCTCTGGATCTTGGACACACATGCACATGTGCCCAGCGTGAGTTTTAAGCCACCAGGTCAGGGACTCAGACTGCAGTCAACTACATGGGAGTCCAGTGATACAGCCATTAGGCCTATGGTAGTCCCATATTTTCAAAATTGTTTAAGAATCATTTTAATTCAATTTTATTTATCATTTTTATTATTTTTCAATTTGCTACAGGGCACATATGCTCACCAGAGAGAGACAGGCAAAGGGAAAATGAGAAAGCAAGCTGCCAGGTCTGAGGCTTGAACCGTGATCAGTCACATGGTAGTCCAGCAAGTTAGCCATTACACCATCTGCTGGCCCCCTAAACTTGCATTCGTAGGATAAAATTACTTGGTCATTGTACTATACTTCATATTCATTTCAAATTTTAAATTCAATTTGCTATTATTATGTAAAGGATTTCTCTATCATATTCATGATGGATGCGTTTCTTAGTTCTTGTAAATTAGTGTCAGATTTTGGTATCAGGTGTATACTGATTCATGAAAATGAGTTGAGCTGCGATCTACTCCATATTTTGAAAAAGTTTTTGTAGGATTGGTGTTATATCTATCTGAATATCTGATAAAATTCAACAGGGAAACACCTAGGTTTAGAGTTTTCTTTGTGGAAAGATTTTCATTAATGAATTCTATTAATAGATATGGAATTATTAGATTTAGTAAGTTTTGTTTTTTCCAAGGAATTTGTCCATTTTATATTTTATATATATACATATATAATATATATTTATATATTATATATTTAATATATAATATATTATATATTTAATATAAATATATATTATATATGTATTATATATACATATAATATATATATATATATTCTATTTTCTTTTTCTGGTAAGCCTAACTAGCAATTTGTCAGATTTGCTGATCTTTCACCAGCTCTTAATTTTGTTAATTTTCTCTACTGTGTATTTTCTATTTTGTTGAGTTTTTTTATATTTATTATTAGTTTCTTACTCTTTACTTTGGGTTTACTTTCCTCTTCCTTTTCTGCCTTCTTAAAGTAGAGCATTAGGGGAACCAGCAGTTAGCGTAATGGCTATATCTCTGGACACCCATGTAGTCGACTGTGTTTCGAGTCCCGGACCCGGTGGCTTAAACTCACGCCAGGCGCATGTGTGTGCATGCCCAAGATCCCGAGAGGAGAATGGAGGAGAAGGGATTGCAGCGTGACCATCCCCCCTTGGGGGTGATTTCTCGCTTTCTATCAATCTGTCTTTCTGGCGAGTGCACGCGCCCTAAAGCAAAAGTAGTGCATTAGGTAATTGATTTTAATTTGAAAGCTATTTTAAAATAAGAATTTCCTCTTTTCTAACAATTTAAAGGTATGAGTTTTCTTTTAAACACTGCTTTAGCTATATTTCACAAATTTTGATATATTATTATTGTCATTAATTTAACAATACTTTATATTCTCTCTCTCTTATAATTCTGTTTTTATTTATTTTAATTCGTAATTTTGTTTTTTTTTATTCATAAATTATTTAAAGTATATTGCTTACTTTTCAGATATTTGGGGTTTTCCTCAACAGTTTTATTTTTGACATTTGATTTTACTCTATTGTCAAAGGGTTCACTCTGTATAATGCTGATCATTTTACATTTATATATATACTTTTTTCTCAGCATATGGTCTATCTTTTTTTTTTTTTTTTGGAGAGGTTTGTGCTATAGGGCACGTGTGCTCGCCAGAAAGACAGAAAGAGACAGAGAGACAGAAAGTGAGAAATCACCCCCCAGGGGTGGATGGCCATGCTGCAATCCCTTCTCCCTCATTCTCCTCTCAGGATCTTGGGCACACATGTACATGCACCCAGCATAAGTTTAAGCCACCAGGTCTGGGACTTGAACAGCAGTCAACTACATGGGAGTTCAGCAACATAACCATTACACCAACTGCTGATCCTACACATACACATTTTAAATCGTTTCAGTCTGCTTTTGATTGAATCCATGGGTGTGAAACCAGCAGATATAGTAGGTCAATTGTATGATTTTGTAACTTTTGCTTTAAACTATATTTTAAATAAATTAAGAGAAAAATTATATTTTAAAAATATATACCTACATAACCACCATTTATGATACTTAAAAAAAATATTCCTGAAGATCTGATCTTCAACTGTCTTAATTATTTTAGTCCAAAAAATTTTCTAAGAGTGCAGGTCTGCTGGTGATGAATTTTCCTAGTTTTCTTTTATCAGAAAGAAAATTTCATTTCATTTCATTTCTTCTTTATTCTTGAGGATGTTCTTTAGCTGGATATAGAATTCTGTGTTGATTCAGCATTTTACTTCTTAATAGATAAATTTTACTTTTGAACAGTTTTATTTACAGAAAAATAGCTAAGATAGTACAAAGAGTACCCATGTATCCTACATGCAATTTGCCTTCTTACTGTACCTTTCATGAATATTGTATACTTATTAAAATCAATGAGCCAGCAGAGGGTATAGCAGTTACGTCACTGAACTCCTACATGGCTAACCATGGTTCAAGTCCCAGACCTGGTGACTTGAAAATCATACCAGGAGCATGTGTGTGTGTGTGTGTGTGTGTGTGTGTGTGTGTGTCCAAGATCCCAGAAGAAGAATAGAGGAGAAGGGATTGCAGTGTGGCCATTCCTCCTGGGTGGTGATTTCTTACTTTCCTTTTCACTGTCTCTGCCTGTCTGTCTTGCTCTTTCTGGTGAATGCATGTGCCCTATGGCAAAAACCTCTAAAAGAAAAAATCAAGGAACTGATACTTTCTGAAACAGATGGTAAAGAATTAGTATTCCATTTAACAGACTTCTTTCTTAAACGTTTTATAGTATTTACTAGTAAAGTCTTATGACCTGGTGCTTTTATTTGGGGGGTGGTGGTGCAGACAGTAAGGAAGATAGTTTTTTAAATTAAATTTCCTTGATGGATATAGGCCTATTCAAATTATCTATTTCTCTTTGTGTGATTTTTGGTTGTTTGAATCTATTGTAAATTTTTCTTGAGGTTTATTTTTGACTCATGTATTATTCAGAAATGTGTTGTTTAATCTCCAAATATTTGGGGATTTTTCAGCTATCTTTATGTTATTGATTTCAGTTTAATTTTATTGCAATCCAAGAACGTACTTGATATGACTTCTATTCTTATAAATTTGTTATGATGCGTTTTATGATTCAAGACATGGTCTCTTTGTTAATGTTACATGTAATCTTGATAAGAGTGTGTATTCTGCTGGTTTTCAATGTAGTATTTTAGAAATGTCAATAAGATCAAGTTGATTAATAGTGCTATTCAGGTCAACTGTATCCTTATTGATTTTCTGTCTGCTTAATCTATCAGGTCCTGAAAGAGGTGTGTTGAAGTCTCCAGCTACAGTGTGGATTGTGTCCATTTCCCCTTGAGCTGTGTAAACTTTTGCCTCAAGTATTTGATGATACGTTGTTAGATGCATGCATATTTACGATTGTTATGTCTTCTTGGATAACTAATTCCTTTATCATAATCGAAGCCCCTCTTTATCTCAGATACTTTTTCATATTGGAAAGGATACTTTACCTGATACTAATATAGCTATTCCAGCCTTCTGTTTATTACTGTTAGCATGGTGTATCTTTCTCTATTCTTTTGCTTTTAATGTATCTGAGTTTTGACATTTAATGGATTTTCTTATAGATGACATATAGTTGAGTTTTATTTTTTTATCCAGTCTGACACTGTCTTTTAATTAGTATATTTAGACCATTCACATTTCCCATGATTACTTATATAGTTGTATTAGTATATACTGTATTTGTTACTTTTGTTGCATTTGTTCCTTATTACATTTTTCTCTCTTTTTCTTTTTGGTTGTACTGAATTTTTTTCCTTCAAGTTTACTTATTTATTTCTTTTATAAGAGAAAAAAATGAGGGGGAGAGCCTAATAGCTTCTTCATGCCCTGATCCAGCTTCAGCCAGCGAGGATCATGGACAAGTGCACATGTACCCACTGTGCACAGAAAGAGCTTGGGACGTGAACTCAGATCCTTCTTATGCCTCAGCATTGTGTAGCAGTCTGTTACCACTGTTGCTGGCTAATGAGCATTTGAAAGGAGAGGAGATGAGAAAGAGACAGTGAGAGGGAAAGTGAAAAATCACCCCCCAGAGGGAATGGCCACACCACAACCGTTTCTCTTCCATTCTCCTCCTGGGATTTTGGGTATGCACACAAACATATCTGGCATGATTTTCAAGCAACCAGGTCTGAGACTCCAACTGTGGTTGGCCATGGGGGAGTTCAGTACCTTAACCACTATGCCACCTGTTGGCCCCCGTGTCTCCTTTCTTAAAACATAAAGCATACTTCTTCATTACTTGTTTTGTAGTTGCCCTAGAGTTTGCAACATACACCATAAACCAATCTAAGTATTTCTTCAAATAGCACTGCATCACCTTATATGTAGTTCAAGTACCTTATAATAGAGTACTCCCAATTCTGCTTTTGTATCCCTATGACATTGCTGTCACTTATTTTACCTATTTATATGCTCTAATCATGGTACATTGTTACTATTACTAATTTAAATGAATGACTAGCTTATGTATCAAGCAAGAGTAAAAAATAGAATATTTTATTTTGCCTTCATTTATTTATTCTGCAATACTTTTTCTTTCTTTATGTAGATCTGAGTTTCTGACTTATATAATTTTCCATTTCCCTAAAGAACTTACTATAACATTTCTTCTGAGCAGATTGCTAGTGCTAAATTTGCCTAGTGTTTGTTTTATAAGAAATTCTATTTCTCCCACTTTTATAGGCTGATGGATTTTTTTTTCTTTCAACACTTCAAATATTTCACTCAACTCTCTTTTTGCTTGCACAGTTTCTGAGGAGAAGTTCACATCACAAGAATTCTCATCTTCATTCTTCTGTAGGTAAGGTTTTTTCCCCTCTGGCTTCCTTAAAGAGTGCCCTTTTGTCTTTGATTATAATATGCATAGGTGTAGATTTTTTAAAACATATTTATTCTCCTTGATGTTCTCTGAGGCCACCACATCTATGATTTAGTGCCTATTAATAATTTGGAAAAGTTCTCAGCTATAGTTACTTTACATATTTCTTCAGTTCTGTTTTATCTTTCTTCTCTTTCAGGTATTCCAATTATATATAAATTATACATTCTGCAACCAGCTTACAGTCCTTAAATGTTCTGTTCTGTTTCTTTTTATTTCTCTCTTTGCATTTTTGTCTCAGAAAATTCTGTTGACCTGTCATCAAGCTCACTAATTCTCTCCTCAGTCATGTCCTGTGTACCAATGAGCCCATCAAAGGCATTCTTTATTTATCTCAGTGTTTTTTATTTCTAGTATTTCTTTTCATTCTTTCTTATAATTTTCATCTCTCAGATACATTGTCTATCTGTTCTTGCATGTTGTCTACTCTTCTATTAGAACCCTGAACTTTTCATCATATTTATTTTAAATCCCTTGTCTGATAATTCCAACATCTGCATCATATCTGGGTCTGGTTTTGGTGTTTGTGTTGTCTCTTTACATTTTGATTTCTATTGCCTTTTTAGAATAACTTACAACATCTTTCTTGAAAGCCAGACCTGGTGTATTGAGTAACAGGAATTGAGATACACAGGCCTTCAGTGTGAGATTTAAAGTTAGTCTGGCTAGGGGACCAGCAGTTAACGTAATGGCTATGTCGCTGAACTCCCATGTAGCCAACTGTGGTTCGAGTCCCAGACCTGGTGGCTTAAACTCATGCCGGCACATGTGCATGCGTGCCCAAGATCCTGAGAGGAGAATGGAGGAGAAGAAATTGTGGCGTGGCCATACCCCCGAGGGGTGATTTTTTGCTTTCTATCTCTCTGTCTCTCTGGCGTACTCACGTGCCCTATAGCAAAAACCTCTCCAAAAAAAAAAAAAAAAAAAGCTAAAAAAGGTAGTCTGGCTAGGCATCAGGCTATATTTGATGTTTCCTGTAGCTGTAAGGGCCAAAGGCTTCAAAAGTCCTTATTTTTCTGCCCTGCTCAGGAAGAATCCATTCTCAACTCTTTAAGCTGTGCTCCTCTGTAGTTATGTTTGGGCATCTGTAGGGAGTGGAAGTGGAGGGAGGGAAAGTATTCTGTAAGCATGTGATTGTAGCCTTTAGTGGGCCTGTGTCTGTGGGCTGTGGCTTCCCAGGGACTTCATAGCTTTCCACCTCTACTGCCACCTTAGGGGAGCCAAGGGTCTGGAGCAGAAAAGATGCCTTTCTCCCAGTAGGATATGGCTCTGGTAAAGTCTTCTTCCTTGGCAAGGAGGGATAGGTCTTTGTTATGACAATGCACCCAGAGGAAATAACTAGCCATGAGGTTATCTTTGTTGTCATTTTTTTTTTCAAATCAATTGCTATCGTTTATTATTATCTTTAAAATGTCATATAAAGGCTTTAGAACTTATGCAGCTTGTTACTGTAGCTGGAGAACTCTTAATCTTACTCATCAGCCTGTTGAACTGTGCCCTTCTCAGAGACAGATACCATCCAAGAATTTTCTTATACCCTTATTTTTAACTGTCGTGGCTTGCTGTATCAAAGCGGCTGAATTTGAAACGAGTTCAATATCATTGCCTTCAAGGATCAGCTCCTCTTTCTGGGCTTGAGATACTAAACAAATATGTTGTCATTTCATTAAAACCTGGTAGGATTCCTGGAGGGGAAGCCTGCATGAATTTGGGGTTCCCTCTAAGACTGAGTTTCTCACACTAATCCACTTAGCCTCCAGAAAATCATCAGGACTGCCGGTTTATAATCCCGGTGGTTTCTGCTCCAGGTAAACAGGTCTCGTCTGTGACTCGAGATTCCCCCATCTCTCCAGATTTCGTGGTGCCAGCTTGCCCTGATAGCACCATTCTCTGATGGGCCATGATGCCTGAAACATACTTTCAAATGGCTAAACAAGATTAGAATGTGTCTATTGCATATACTTACACGTTTTAATATACATAAGTGGAGATCTGTGTGTGTGTTTATCGGTGTATGTCTGAGGGGAGGAGTACAAATATGATAAAACATTAAAATCAGTTAATTTAGCTAAACGATATATTGGTGTTTGTAGTATTTATGTTAATTTTTTATTGAAGTCTTATATATGTACAGAAAAGCATATGGATCATAAGTGTGCATCATTATACTAGTCTTGGAAATTTTCTGTAGGATTGAAAATTTTTTTATTTTATTGCCAGAAGGCACATCCACTCACCAGAGAGAGAGAAAGAGGACCCCCCTCTCTATAGGCTGTGTTTCTCTAGCCTCAGGGGCAGAACTGCGTGAATTCCAGCTCCCCACACATAGGACTTAACTGTTACACTGTGGAGATCATCCAGGACTGAAATTTAAAACAAAAAAAATTTGTATTTTTTAGGTTTTTTTTGCCATAGGGTGCATGCTGTCATCTGAGAGAGACAGAGAGAGGCAGAGAGAGAAAAAGTGAGGAATCACCTCCCGGGGGGGGGGGGGGGTGGCCTTTTCCTCTATTCTTCTCCCAGGATTTTGGGCTTGCATGCACACACACCCAGTGTGATCTTTAAGCTGCTAGGCACAGGCCTCAAACCATGGTTGGCCATGTGGGAATACAACACCTTAACCACCACACCACTTGCTGGCCCCAGGACTGAACATTTTAAAGGAAAATCTTGGGGGAAAGAAGGCAGTGGCCATAGACTGGCTTATATATCATCTGCATGAGTTACACGTGCCTACGCGAGCACACCTAAAACCAACATCACCACTCCGAGGTAACTCCTCTGCTTGAGGCAGATACCTGAGATCAGCTTCTTGGAATACATTTTGTGCCTTCCTAGCACTCTCCCTGAGCCTCAGACTCTAGTAAGCGGCACCGTGAAACATCACAGCTCTCCACTATCTTGTGAGAACTTCCTACTCCGGACATCAACTTCTTCTTGGGAGTAGGAAGGGGTTAAGCCAAGGATATTCACAAACTGGGACATTTTCCAAGTGTAAGCATGTCTCTTCTCCAGCCTACTGCCCTCCTCCAGAAAGGGGCTAGTAAATTTTCAGAAACCATGTAGCCTCCTGGGAGGAAGAGTTCACAGGCGACCCTCACACCTTCATTTTGCAGGTTCACGTTATTAGACGCTCTCTGACAGGCTCAGATGATTGGGTCTGGGTTCAACTGGCAGGAAGGACTTCAAGTAGATCTCTCTACCTCCCCACAAGATCCCCATGGGTCAGAACAGCATTGAACATGGAGCTAGACAGCAAAATAACATTAGCCCTCCTCCGAGTGTGGACCCCCCAGCTCCAGAGTTTGGTGAGGAAGACAGAGGGAGAATGAGTGTCTTCTTGGGCAAGACCCTCTTCAGCCTGTACCAAACCCTTTCAGGCTTAGAGCTCTGAGAGTTCTTAGAAAAATAAGGTGGGAAGTCCTGAGAGGGACAGGACTTCCTGTGGCTTTGGCTGTGGGGGTGGCTAAAGTTTGAACATTACAAACAGATGTGGTCATATTTGCCTTTCCAGCTGGTAAAGCAAGTTTTTGTGTAACAGAGTCAAAGGCATTTTCAAAGTCAGAGAAATGTTACCAATCTATTTCTCGTCAGCATACCATACTCAAGGGCATTGGTTCAAATTCTCGCTTCCCCTTCCTCCTGCCCACTCCGTTCTCCACGCTCCTCCTTCCTCCCAGGTGGAGACGTGGGAGGCAGGAAGGCCAGTCTCGAAGAACCTTGAACTACGCTCTAGAAACTTGGCTTCTCCCTTCTACACCTTCCCTTCCCTCACCTTTCTGCCCCTCTCAAAGAAGTAATAGTAGGGTTTGAACACTACTCAGAGGCTTTGGTTCAAAAAAAAAAAAAAAAAAATCTGGCTTCAAATAAGGCTGAATTCTTTTTCATAAAGCGATCCAAAAGTAAGGATTATCCATTTCCCTGAACTGACTGAATGCTAAGCCAGGACACACGTTTTAAGTGAAATCACACTTTTAAGTATGTTTGGCTAGCCCAGTTTCATCTGGAAAAGTCAATACTGTTACACACACATACACAATTTCTTTTTTTCATTCCAAAGTAGTGAAGTATTTGGAGCTCAATAGCCCAAGGATGTGAGTTATGTCCTTAACTTCATTATTTTAATTGTTTAATTCAAGCACTTTTATCATGATGTACATATACATCTATTTCAACAAAAAGAATTGATTCAACAGTCCATTCCAGACCAAGCAGAATCATCTCACTGTACTCTTGGCTACATCTCTAACGCTCTGAATGGCTTTTACCATGGGAAGAGTATCAACTGAAAGTAAGCTGTGATTGAAAACGTTACCCACTTGTGTTGGGGCCAAATAGCATAAGAGGCCCCTGAGTCTCTCCCGTCCTGCTGCTAACATCATGGTTTCATTTTAAGATCAGGCATGGTATCTAGCAATAAATTGCAACACCCTGCTTGATGTTTTGCTGAAGCACAGCTTGGCACCGCCACTGCAGGCGAAGAGCCAAAGGCAGGTCCTTTTACTAGCATAGCTGCCTGTGTTTACCAGCCAGTCTCTCAGGATGCTCCTGCAGACAGGGGTGGCAGCCAGCAGCTCTCTGTGGAAGAGAAAAGCACCGCGAGTCTGTGACGTTGCAATCAGGAAGGCGCTGTAGTGTGAACGAGATTAATGTACAGCTAGACCAACAACTCTACATCCTCTTTCTAGAGGTGAAAAATGGTTCCATTAAAATACTGTATTTCACATTCTTGAAATATTCGAGCTTCCGGGTGGGCATTCTTCTCGGAGCTGGGGAGGAAGCTGGACTCAGCTCCGCTCTGGAGACACATGAAGTCCTGGGGCACAAGCCAGCGGTGGGATGGACTTGTGCAGTCTCCAGGGCCCAGGAGAACTGGGGGCAGGGCCAGCCCTTGTGCAGCTTGGGCACGAGGGTGTGAGGGGGAGGGGAGGGGCCGAGAGGAAAGGAGTGGGAAAGTTGGAGGAGAACTAACTGGAAGCCAAGGTCGTTGTTCTGATCAAGTCATTCCTTCCTGAAAAGAAAACGTTTTTGTGCTTAACCTCATGGCCTCAGATTTCCAGGATGTTGCTGGCTCCCTGGATCTCTCTGGGGCCTGCTTATTTACCGGGCCTCTAGGTCCAGGAACAGAAAGATACGAAAGGAAACCACTCAAATGGGACGCAAGGAGAAACCAAAGGCAAGCCAAATGCTTCAAAAATGCTTCCCACAGACATCTTTCAGTAGAAATTACAGTTAAACAGATGCCATATTTTTACTGCCCATCACAACTTTTAAGTGTATTTTATGGGGTTTCAGGCTATTTTGTTTTTTTTCCAAAAAACAAACAAACAAACAAACAAGAGTGTCATCTGGACAATGTCCAAAATGGTAAAGCAAAGAGAGGAACGCAAATTTATAATTTTTGGAAAACTAAATGTAACTTTTGGAAGCCACCTCTGTCTGTGCCCAAATGGTCATGTTTAAATTCCTTAAAGTAACCAAGCGTGAGAGAATGAGGTCTCTGCCAGGAATCTCTCACCTCCTACACAAGGTAAGACTTATCGGATCAAAGCGGGCAGGGTTTTAACATAGACTTTTGCTATCACTTGGCACGCAGTGATCTGAGCCGTAGAGTCCGCACAGACGCACGTGAGGGTAGCTACTGGGCCGTGGGGTAGGAGCAAGCTGGAGGACCTCTACGCTGTGCAAATTCGATCAAAGCACAGGCGAGTAGGGTCTCAGAGCACAGAGGTGTCATCTAGCGAGGGGCTTCTCTAAAGAGAAGACCCACTCAATCTCTGACCATCTCCCCTGGGAGCAGAGGGACAGGTTTGTACTATGTGGCCCCAGGAGACCCAGGTAGGAACAGAAAGGAAATGAGATTTAGTTCCATAAAAGAGTGTGTCCCCAAGGTGCTTCAGGGGGCCGCGACATCCCTGACCTTGGCCTGTCTATTGCCAGTGCTGGAAGGCTCTTGTCGGGAAAGCTGTGTGAGGACTCTGGTGCTGAGCAGTTGACGGACCCAGACTCAAGAGTCTACAGGACAGACTCCGAGAAAGGCAGGGTGAGGAAAGCATGTTTCTCCGAGGAAGGAGATGTTCTGATGTCAGCATTTCAAGTTCCCAGCAAAGGCTCATTCTGAAAAGGTCTTTGCGCTGAGCACTATCACTTCCTGAGAGCAGGGACTTTGCTGATTCGTTTCTATGCTCCTCGGTAGAGAGTAGCACCATATTTAAAGAAGTGAATGAATGGATGGTGGACAGAGGAATGAATGAGTGAATATTGATCTGCTGAGGAAGCAAGATGTGGAGTGCTACGTACCCCAAGCACAGGGCCAAGCGGAGCAGAGTAGGAACAAGATTATAAAGGACTCCCAAGTGCTAGGCAGAAGAATTTGCCTTTACCGTGGAAAACTAGCACATGCCGCAGCCTACACTTATTGGTCAGCTCATCTCCCAAATCTCCTTAGCTCACACTTAAATATCTCCTTTCTCACACCCTAAGCCTCCCTTACCTCACACTCAAAACCAGCCACAGTCACGCTCCAACTATCTTCTAGTTCAGGATGGTTGTACAGTCTTCTGTGGAGTCTCATCAAGACTTAATCCTTCCTAGAACCAGTTGATCACCACCATTGTCTCTCTGTGACTGTGACAGAGACAGCTGCCATCACTGAGGGCTGATGTTCCCTTTCTCCTCCAAAGTAGTATCTCTCTTAAAGACCACATTTCTCAGGACCAACAGTTGGCGTAATAGCTATGTTGCTGGACTCCCATGTAGTCGACCATGGGTCGAGTCCTGGACCTAGTGGCTTAGACTCACACCAGGTGTGTATGCATGTGTGCCCAAGATCCTGAGAGGAGAATGGAGGAGAGGCGATTGCAGCGTGACCATCCCCCCTGGGGGGTGATTTCTCGCTTTCTGTCTCTCTGTCTCTCTCTGTCTTTCTGGTGAGCACACGCGCCCTATAGAAAAAAACCTATCAAAAAAAAAAAAAAAAAACCACATTTCTCAGCCTCTCTGGCATATAGGTGGTACCACGTGACTGATTTTCACCAATATGGTAATAGAGACAGTGCATTTCACCACTGTGTTGTTGTAGTTAAGAAGTGTGTCTTCTCCATGATCATCCATCAGCTAAATGAAGAGGGCTCTAAGATCCTGGCAGAGGGAAGAGTTCAAAAGAAAAACAAGCTTGGCTCATGCAAGGTTTCCCAAGAATGGGTTCATCCATGAATGGGAAAGAAATGTCTATTATAAGTCATTTAAATTGAGGGTATCACAGGAGCTAGACTTCTTCAACTCCAAGAAAGATCAACTGGAATCATTTAGAGACCAACGAGAAGACTCAGGATCAAGCAGTGCCTACCAGCGCCTGGCACAAAGGAGGAGGTCAGTAAGTGCTGGGTGAACAAATAAATCAAAATCCTCTGGGTCTTCAACATTTTGGAAGAGCTTCTGAACAAGAGGCATCCATTCCCTACTGAGGAATAGGGTCTCAAGTCAGATTCCAACTTGACGAGGGAGGGTGAGTGAACACGGGCCCCTCAGAGAAGGATGAGGGCCTGAGTGTAGGAATCTGAGCCATAAGCACCCCCAGCCTCAGTTTTGCAATGGTGTTTTGATCCTCCCTGAGCCCTTTGCCAAGAACTCGAGTTGCCTCACTGACCCCGTGGCTGCCACTGCAGACCCATTTCATTTGGTGATTCCTGCTCCATGCCAAGTGCAGCAGGTTCTAAGACCTGGTGCTGCTCCCGGGAACATGCAGATGCTCCAGAGAGGCCCAGTGCTGCTGAGCTATGCCAAGGGGTTGGACCCTACAGCGACAGAAAACCATCTAAACTTCCAAAGCATAACTCTTCCTGAGCCCATCAGAGAGCTGAGGTTCCATGGCAACCAAGGACCCTGACATCTAGGAAAAGTCAGGCCCTTCAGGGAAGAGACAAGATGTGGGTGCTGATTCACTTGTGGCAGAACATGGATGGAAGAGAAGTGCAGGAAGAATTCAGCTAAAATTTTAAGGAAATCACTGAAGATTAAGTGTGGGCTCCCGTAGGTGTGCAGACACCAGAGAAATTTGCACGTACACACAGCCACTTCTCCAGGAACTTCCACCAGGGGCACACAAGGAAGACCGGGACAGAGAGCACAGCAGGAGAAGCCTCCCCTGGTGGTGGTCTAGGAGACAGGGAGATAGGAGCCGCTGCTGGGCAAGAAAGTCTCCTAGCACGAGAACAGCCCAAGATACAGGAATGGCGGAGTTTGCTACCACAGGGAGGAGAGGCAAGGTTACTGAAAAAGCTCCAGTCCCCAGAGTCAAGGGACACATGGGCCTGCCTAAGACTGAAGCTTGGTCAGAACAACGGAAAGCACCCCTGCCCTGGCCCCTAGGCTGTTATGAAGGCTGAGACAGTGAGTAACAAGCCACATCTCCAAGACCACCGGTCTTGGTAGAGGGCGGTTCAGATTTCTGTATTCTGGGGAGTCTCTCTCTACCTGCACTGCATCAAAGTGCAACGGAAAAGTCCACAGCAAAGGTCAATCTGACTTCAGAGAAATACAAAGACTTATTTAGCCAAATGGCTTCCAGACTAATAAGAAATCCCACCTTCTGACCCATAGATTTTGTTCAAAAAACCCAAGGGGAATACAGAAACTTCAGTGAGCTTTCCTTCCTGCCTTTTCTGGGAGGGAACAAGAGAGGACTGGGGAGCTTTGACGAGTGCCTCGGGATGCCCTAAAATCGTAATTAATCAGCACTAAAATTCACATACCCAAGGCAGAGCTCCTTAATAGATCAAGTCTCACGGCTAAAGCTCAACTTACAACTTTCTTTTCACAGAAGATTTAACCTTAGGGGAAATTAATTTAAAATAATTGCTAAAAAGTTCTTCACATTGTTTTAAATAAGATCACATTAACCTCATCTCCAGCTAAATGGTAATTTCCACTCCAATTTTTGAAAAATCTCTTTTTGAGCGCCATGCTTGTAAACTAAATACTGGGCATCTCTAACTTCTCATGGTCTCACCTGGAGATCATACCATGAATCAGGAGATGAAGCAAATTGCTCTCCTGATGAGAATAACAGGTAGGTACCCTCCAGGCCTTCGGACGGAAACTTCACACTCAAACCAGCTTGGGAGGAACTGGCTAGACGCGCAGTTGTTGGACCAGATTTCATTGTCAGATGAGGTTTCCCCTCATTTTCTTCCTTGTATAAACCCAATCTGGGAATTTTACATGGACTCAGAGCCTAGCATAGATCTTTAAATTCCTAATGTTAAGTCCCCATCAAATTTTTTTTCACAGAAGAAAATTCAATGCTTTTCGCTTCTGTGAAACTGGACCCAATACAAGACCAGAGTAGTTGAAAAGTTGGATCTAGGGAAACCTGGATTCCAGTCCTGCTTCCGTTATTGGTGGTTATGACTTTGGACACATTATTCCACTCTTTGAACCTTGGTCTCTTCATCTGTTAAATTAATCGTATTTATCTTACAAGTACCTAATAGCAGTTTGAATTAAATGAGCTCATGTAGTGGATCAGCCAGGTGGCATGGTGGTTAAGGTGGCTAGATTCCACATGGCCATCTGAGCAGTTCCAGTCCCAGACCCAGCAACTTGAAAAACAGGCTGGGCACATGTGTGTGAGCTCAAAATCCAGGAAAGAGAATGAAGGGATTGTGGCGTGGCCATCCCCCTTGGGGGGATTCTTTCTCACTTTCCTTCTCTCTCTCTCTCTCTCTTTCTCTCTCTCTAGCTGCATATGCCCTATAACAAACAAACAAAAGAGACCATGTAGCATAAAGCAATTACCAAAGTTCTTAGAATAAAAGCTCAGCTGATACTGGCTGTCATGTAATCAGAGGAAGCCCCGGCCACTGGTGGCTTACTCCTGGGGAAGTTACTTCCATCTCTATAAAAGCAAGCATTAGAACTGGGTCACCTCCAAGGGTCCCCTCAGACGAGACAACTGGGCCGAGTTACAACTGAGCCTTGGCAGGATTAGCTTGGCAGGTGGTCCCTAGCTCCCTAGTTCTTGTTTGGTAGAGAGTTCCTGTGGGCGTGAGCAGGGTCTGGCTATGACAGTACTCAAGAACTGCCCTCTCCATTGGGGCTGGCTGGAGGCGAAGCGAGTTCTCCATCAATGAAGGCACTTACGGAGAAGCTGGACAGCTGCTTCCTGAGAACAAGCTAGAAAAAATTCAAACATCAACATGGGTCAACTACCAGTGTTTAGGAGACATTTCCAATCCAAATCTTCTCAAATCTGCATGCTCTACACTCCCCAGGAATAAGTCTTTGTTATTCAAACCAAGTAGCCTCCTGGAACTGGGAGTGATCAGCCTGTGGCTGTTTGTCCATCCAGGCTAAGGGAACACTAACTGAAACCACAGCAAGTCCGCGTCTTTCAGGCAGGAGTGTAGGAAAGGATCAGCTCGGATGCTTTTCCAGATGAACCACCTGCTGCCACTGGGGCACCCCACTGCCTCACCCAGGAAAGCCTGGAATTAAGCATAGGGTGGGGATTGCAGCAGCCCAGTTTGGTAGTGAGAGGCAGAGTGAGACAGACATTGGGTAAAAACTGCGTGGACTGGAAGTTTCCCCACAGTGATTCCCTCTCCTCAAGAATGCCAAGAAAACTCAGACCCATTGCCTGATTTGCTTTCTCACAGAGAATTGAACATCAAGTCCTAGAGACAAGGAAGAAGACCTATTGCCAGAGATGACATCTTCAGGAGGAACGAGTCAAAGCCTCACTGGTCAGAATGCCAGAACCAAGGCCCTGGCTCTGACAATGTCCCATCTATTTGACTTTGTCGACAGGGCCCTGGGGGACATCTTGGCACCTGTGACGCTGCTGTCTACGTACCAGATGCTTCTCTGCAGATGCTTCCTGGCCTTCTCTCTTCCTGGGCACCCAGGTGCTTTGCAAAATGAATTCTCACTGCATATCTTACCAATAACACCTCCTCTTTCCTTTTAAAATTTTTATTTTAAAAAATTATTTTTTAATTTGCTAGAGTAGGGGTTTCTGACGTCCAGGGCTGTGGACAGTGTCAGTCTGCAGGGCCACACAACTTGGGTGGGTGATAGGCAAATGGGCAAAGCTTCATCTGTGTTTGCAGCCTCTCCCCATCACTCATATTGTCTTTTGGGTTCCGCCTCCTGTCTGATCAGTGCTGGTATTGGATTCTCATGGGGGCGTGAGCCCTATAATTGTGTGATTGTTTCATTGCATATTGCAATGTGGTGGTGGTAGGAATGGGGTGCACTGTGGATGCAGTGCACTTGGGTGTACTTGGGTCATGTTAGGACTGATGCCCCTTCATGGAGGGATTATCTTCTGCAAGGCTGGTCCCTGGTGCCAGGAAGGTTGGCAACTGCCATGCCAGAGGACATGTGTGCTTTCCAGAGAGAGAAAGAAAGAGGAAGGGAAGGTGAGAAGCCCCCCCCCCCCAAGGGGGATGGTCATGCCACAATCCCTCCTCCATTTCTTCTTTCAGGATTTTGACCATGCACACACACACACACACACACACACACACAGCTGGTGTGCCCTCCAAGCTGCTGGGTCTGGCATGCAAACCACGCAGTCAGCCACCTTAACCGCTGTGCCACCCGTTGACCTGATATCATTTCCTTCATCTCAATGAGGAAGTGGGACCAGGACAGTGAAGAGACTTGGTCATGCGTTTTTCCAGTTGGCAGCAGTGGAATTTCGAATATCAAACAGAAACAGCATAATCAATGCCACTATGGGAACTGATGACTCTGGATTCAGATCCTGCTTATTATCTGTGTGTTCTCAGATAAGTTACTTATCCTCTCTGTACCTTAGATTTCCTACCAATGTTTTCAGTGGGGATAGAAATAGAAACCATTCTATAACATTGTGGAGAGGATTAAAATGAGTTGTTAATATGCAGTGCTTAGAATAGTACCCGGGCATGGCAAGTGCTGGGGAATAGTAGCTGGTACCCTCAGGCGTGCCCACGCTGCTCAGAAGCCCTGCAGAGTGGCAGGGAAGAGTGGGTTTCTAAGTGAAGAGAAAGAAGAGCCCTGCGCTCGAAGGAGGTGTGGCTCAAGGACCAGCTGTCTGCCTTTCCTTCCTGTGGGCCACCTGCCATCCAGACCTCAAAAGAGTAGTTGACTGACTGGCTCCATGCTGCAGCAAAAGAGAAGCCTTATACTGCACGGGAGTTGGGGTTCAAATCCCTGGCCCAGTCAGCCTGAAACACAGTGAGCACGTTTGCAAGACCCAGTGGCCTCCAGGGCTGGAGGCAGGGGTCTCTGTATGGCCAGCCCCTGGGGAGATCTCCCTCCCTCATTCTCACATGTGCACATGTATGTTCTAACACTGAATAAAGAGACACATTTAAAAACAAATAAAAGGATCTGGAATGTCCAAGGTCCAGCATCTGTCTGGAATAGGCTCATTTCAAGGCAAGCAGGAGAGCGAGAGAAACTGGAGAGGGGGAGCTGCTCGGCCCTTGGGAGGGGCAGTCGCAAATAGGCTTGCTTTGCTGCTTCCCTGTCTTGACAAATGTCCCTGGCTCCTCTGGCCATTGCCTCTGCCAAGAGCCAGCCGTGGTCTGGGTTAGACATGGCCCCTGAAAAATGACCTAAGCACAGCTTTCCTAAGGATTAATCATGCCCGCCCGGAGGCCTGACAGCCCAGAAAACACTGCATCATCCCAGCTCAGAGCTGTGAGCAAGAAGGTCTCTACCGCCTCCGGGAGAGGAGAAGAGTTGTGATTGCAGCAACGCACTTCTGTGACTGGCCTGTCCAGCCTTCCGGATGCTGATGGGCTCCTGGGCCAGCGGGTCCACCAGTGCTTGCCCCGGTGCTAACTGGAGCTTGGTATGGCTGAGGCCATGACTGGGCAGCTGCAAGGTGCAGGGGAGGAGGAGAGAAAGGTGGGCCGTGGGTGCAGGCTTCCTGTGAGACAGACCGTGAGGGAAGAAGTGCCGCTCAGAGAGAGGGACGCATCCTTCTAACTGCAGAGACCCCAGGGGTCTTGTAGGCGAGATGGAATTTAGGCTGGACAGAACTGCGGGTGGGATGGAGTGGGACGACTGGGTGGCATTAACACAAGGGTGGGAGTAGGCGTGTTGGGAGGAGGGCGTGGCCCAGGGTGGATGAAGCCCGGGTGCCTGAGGGCAGTTGTGAGCAGAGGTGACAGGTCACATTGGGAACACTAACGCCCATGAAACCACCCAGGTCTCTAGTGGACAAGAGGGAAAGGACGGGAGGTGGGGCTGTCCTGGACTGGGGAGTGCTCAAGCACCTGCCCCTTGTCTCCATGACAGCTCTGGGTTACTGGGTCCTGGGACAGCAGGCCTGCAGGGCCCACAGGGTATGTGCCCTTCCCCCAAGTCCTGCCATAACCCCTTCCTCCACCCCCACCACCCTGCACCCAGTGCAAGCGGCCTTGCCCACCCCAGACCAGCCTCAAATACCACCGGCTTTCGGGCCAGCTGTGCCTGGTGGTGTCCCCAGAGAGTCAGAACAGGAAGAGAGACAGAAGAGGCTCTAAGTTTCCACCTCGCTTCTACATCCGAGGGATGGGCGTTTCAGGATTGTGAGGTGGGGGTGGGAGATAGAAATGAATAACCAGTTAGAATGGAGAAGGCGGGTGTTTCACACGTAGCCTCTTTTATACCAGAGAGCAAATGCTGAAGGGCTCTCAGGAGGCCTTCCCTCCAGACCCGAGGGGAATCCTGGGGCTGTTAGGACGGGGAGGGTTCTGGGAGCCAGAGAGCTGACTCAGGACCACACTTTCACCTTCCGGAGCCCCAGGCGAGGCTGTGAGGAGCGGTGCTGTATGAAAGGCTAGCAGGAACCACCCAAGGCCTGCCGAAAGGCCTCTCTGTCACTCTGTCCTCTTCTCTCCCTCTCTCTGTCTCCCACGTTGCAGAATTTCTCATTTATCTATTTTCTCATATCTTTTGGTTTTCAAGTCTTTCTCTCATCAATCACCTATCCTATTTCTCTCAACTCTATCTAAAACCTTTATTCCCGCTTCTCTTTTGACATCCATCTTTGTTTGTGTGCTTATGGCGCTGAAAACTGAATGGGTAACAAATTTCTTCAATTCAGGGCAGAGGCGTCCCCCTGCTGAGCTCCTTCGAGGCTTCAGAGGCTGCCTGTGATGGTGCTTGTTCGTAACTACTTATATTGTCTCAATCGCTGACCCCGTGGTAGTTAATTTTTCATGATGAATTTGCCTTGTCTTCTTAGGATTCCCGTAAGCGTCCATGGTGCCCAGAGCCTGCTCTCCTTACCAGCGTCTCATCGTCAGCCTCCACGCCAGCCCCACCCATGGGCTCTCAGGTAAAGGGCATGGAGAGACTGCTGTCTCCTCCTACCCAACACAGCCTTTTAACCTTCACTGCCCGGTGGAGTTCCTTCAGCTTGGGGTAGTAGCACAGTCACAGCTTGAACAGGCTTTGCCCCAATAATTTCCTTTGTCCATCCCAAATAAAAATACTCTAAGTGGGACCGGCAGATGGCATAATGGTTCTGTTGCTAGACTCCCATGTAGTCAACCATGGTTCGAGTCCCAGACCCCGTGGCTTAAAACTCATGCCGGGCGTGTGTGCATGCATGCCTGAGGTCCCAAGAGAATGAAGAAGGGATTGCAGCATGACCATCCCCCCTGGAGGGTGATTTCTTGCTTTCTGTCTGTATCCCTCTTCAGGGAGCACACATGCCCTATAGCAAAAATCGCTCTGAAAAGTACTCTAAGTAAAAAAGAATATCCATTTAGCAATTATCATTGCCTGCCATTTGCAGAAGAGACAGAGCAGGGGCTCTCTTTGACTCCCCAGTAGGCATTCAGTCTTACGGGTTGGAGGTGGGAGACAGAAATGAAAAATCAGCTGGAACAGAGAAGAGTAAGCATCTCTGATAGCTCAAGATAAATCACTAGACTCTCTAGCTCCCCATTCAAGTCTTTCCTACATAAAAATTCTGGGCTAGCACCTGACCTAAGATCTTTGCCTGCATTCTCTATTCATACTACTTATGTATTTGCAAAAGAAGAAGAAGGAGAGGAGGAAGAAGGGAAAAGGAGAAGAGAAGAAAGAAGAAGAAGGAAATGTCAGGCACTTAGCTAGAAGCTAGGAACACAGCGAAGATGACTACACAGACTTCGTCCTTGAGAAGACTGTGGCCTGGCACTGGACAATGACAAGCACATGAATATATGTAAATAGGTAGTCTTCCGAAATACATTTCAGTGAGCACATACTGTGTACCAGGCTCTGTTCCAAGTGCTGAGGCCATAGCAGAGAATAACAAACATACAACAATAGAAAAATGCCCTCTGGAAGTATTTCCAATATTTACCCACCATTACCGGTTAGGTTCTCCAAGGAAGTTGACTCTGAATGGGATTTAGTGTCAGCATGTTTCTTAAGGAGTGACCTTGGGATTCATGTGATACCTGTGGGAAGAGAGGAAAGCCAGATGGGACAGAGAGAGAAGTCCAGCTGCAGCACAAACCCACTAACAGCACTAGCCAATGCCACAGGGATCTGCAGCCAAAATACTCCCTGTCAGTGCTGTTCTGAGTGGGGTCAAAATGATGCTCCTTGATTAGCCATTGACTGTGGCCACCCCAGCAAGAGCATGACTTTGGGCAAGGTGGTTCTTTGTGACTGAGATGATTCCTGAAGGGGCTAATAGCAGACAGCCCTCCCGGACGCTGGTCAAGAACTGTCAATAAAGGGAGACCTGAAGGATACACTCTATCTATAGCACCCAGATGTGGAGAGGGAAGAAAGGCGCCTCCGGGGAACGTTCCTGCACACAGACTTGTGTCTGCTTTTCCTCCTGGGCTATTGGTGGGCTGAATTTCCACGAGCTCTTGCATCAGCTGGGCCATGTGAATAGTTCTTGCCAATTCATAAGCTCTCAAAAGCTTGCCATGAAAACTTCCAATGAGCTTCTTCATGATCTCTCTTCCCTCACCTGGCAACCAGAGTCCAGCGAAGGGGTCTGGTGCCCTGACAGATATTTATGTCACACAGAAGAAGGAGCCTGGGTCCTCCAGTAGCAATAGCAAGCAGAGCTCCCACTTCTGCCACCTCCAACCCAGACTCAATCACTATTAAACTGTGATATGAGAAAGAACAAACTTTTATTTTGTATCATTTGTCAGAGTCACTGATGTTTAGCACCTGTTTGTTTCAGCAACCAGCATTCCTTGACTAACATAATAAGTAATTTTCTAAGTGGGGTATTTGAATAGCGTGTGAAGGCTGAGTAATGAGAAGGGTTATAGCAGATTAGGTACCTGGTGCTCAGACAAAACATTTGTTTAAAAACTGCTGTCTGTGGGATCAGCAGATAGAGTAAGGGCTATGTCGCTGGACTCCCACATCGTCAACCGTGGTTCGGGTCCCAGACCTGGTGGCTTAAACCTTACTCTAGGGGTATGTGTGTGTGCCCAAGATCCTGAGAGGAGAAGGGCCTACAGTGTGGCCATTCCCCCAGGGGGTGAATTCTCACTTTCTGTCTCTCTGACTCTCTCTGTCTCTCTGGTGAATGCATGCACCTTATAGCAAAAATATTTCTCTTAAAAAAATTAAAAACAAACAAACAAAAACCCTGCTGCCTGTGATAACCAGGAGTCAAAGACACATGCTGTCGAAGAGGCTGGAAACAAGTAAAGGAGGATATTAATGCTCTGTGTCGCCTGTGGTTGGCTGAATTCAGAAAGATTGTAACAAGAAAAAAGATGAGCTCAGAAAAGAACTGGTCACTTTGCAAGAATAAATGAAATGGAATAGAGAACCGTAAATTCAGGGCCTTCGGTGATGGGAAAAACTAACATCTTCCAGAATACTCTTTCCCTTTTGGGCTCTTTCTACCTTCAGAGATAAAATTAATCCCTGTATTAGTGGGGATCTGCTAACTCCTGTGACATACAATCCCCAAATCTCTTTAAGTGAGATTTCAAATACAATGAAACATTCCATCTCAGACACTGTCCAAGGACTGAATTTTAAAAGATTGTGAGCAATGAAGACCCAGTGAATCTTTTTCTTACAGTGAATCAACTCTGAAGCAAAAATCAACTCATGGACTGAATCTCTCTACCTGAGCCTGATAGACTTGGGGTAATCAACATTAAGTTGAGAAAGAATGGCACGAGGAAGAAAACCAAAATAAGGCAGGGTTGAGAACTGTTTCTTTAAGGTTTTGCCATAGAGTGTGTACACTCTTGGGGGAGACACTCACGGGGAAGAGAAATAGTGAGGGAAAGTGAGACATCGCCTCCTTGGGGACAATGGTTCTGCTGCATTCCCTTCTCCTCCAGTCTCCTCTTGGGATTTTAGGCATGTATGCACACACACACCCAGTGTGATTTTTCAAGTCACTGGGTCTGGGACTGAAACCAAGCTCAGCCATGTGGGTATCCAGCACCTTAACCCCACACCACCTGTTGGCCAGAGGGTCGAGAATTTTGACTCAGAAAAAACTTTGGGCACAGTTATCAGCACATACAATTGACTGGAAAGAAATATGCTAAAAACCTCCTAAAATGTTGAGAGAATTTTGTGGCCAAAGAAGCCAGAAAATTGAATTTAAAGGTCTTTGGTTATCCCAGAAGATCCACAATTTTGAACTAGATGTGGTGACTAGATGGGACTCTGTATAGCATCTCTGGAAAGGAAAGGAGAGAGACAGGAAAGTATATGGGCAGACTGTGGCAGGAACTCTGCTCTCCTAGCCTGGGTTCACACCCTGGAACATTATATTAGTCAGCTCAGGCTGTTGTAACAAATACCACAGATGGTGCCTCAAACAGTAGAAGTTCAAGATAAGGTGTCGGCAGGTTTGATTTCTTCTGAGACCTCCCTTCTTGGTGTGCAGATGGTCACCTTCTTTTTTGTCCTCCTATAGTGTTTCTTTTGTGTGTGCCAGTCTCTGGAATCTCTGTATATCTAATTCCTCTTTTTAAAATATTCATTTATTTATTTCTCCTATGAGAAAGACAGAACAAGACAGAGAGACAGGATACAACCAAGTCTTGGTGCCACGATCCATCACCAGCTCTAAACAGACTCAGATCATGGCATTCATGGCCTGTTCTGCAGGGAGGTCTCTGAATGAACCTGGAACCTTCCCTGTGGATCAGACTTTCAGAGCAGTGTGTTTTACTACCATCCAGCCCCCAGATTGCCTCTTCTTATCAGGACACCAGTCAGAGTGGATCAGGGCCCACCTGATAGCCTCAGTTAGATTCAGCTGGCTCTTTTTTTTTCCTTTAAGAGAGATTTTTGTTATAGTGCTCATGGGCTCATCAGAGAGACAGAGAGAAACAGAGAGACAGAAAGCAAGAAATCAACCCCCTGGGGACAATGGCCAGGCCGCAATCCCTTCTCCTCCATTCTCCTCTCGGGATAGGCGCACATGCACCTGTGCCTAGCGTGAATTTTAAGCTGCCAGGTCTGAGACTCAGACTGTGGTCAACTCCAAGGGAGTCCAGCGACGTAACCATTAAGCCATCTGCTGGTAACTCAGTCAGCTCTTTAAAGGCCCTATCTCGAAAGACAGACACATTCTGAGGTCCTGGGAGTTCAGACTTCCACACGTAAATTTAAGAAGGACACGATTCCACCCAAGTAAGTGTATTTCCTACTCCCTCACATCTAGGCAGGCCACAGACTGGTTCTTACCATGGGAATGTGGGCAGATAAGACCCTAAACCACCCATGGCACCTTTTACGGCCAGTTTCCTTGCCTGCCTGACTGATGCAAAAAGTCCAGGGAAGAGCCACAGGCCCTGGACGGTGGGGAAGTCACAGGCCAGAAGGAGCCAGGGCTCTGCATGGATACACAGAGCAGAGTTCCCTCGCAGGGTGGCACTGCACTGTGTCTAAGACTGCATTGAACCCCCTGGATTTGGGGCTCATGTTACAGCAGTTAGCAGCTCCCCACTGGCAGAGACGGAGATTCAGTTTATGCATCTTACTTGGGGCTCCACCAGCCCCGTGGTGCGGTAGAGCAAAGGAGCCAAGCACGTGCCCGGTGTGTTTCCTCCTAAAAGTTATGACAGGAGCCGCATGGATCTAAGATGACAGTTCTCAAACACTGAACGAGAAAATCTGGCACCCAGCTCTCACTACACACTCCAAGTAACAATGATTATTTCCCCAAAAAAGTAGTCTTCCTTCTTGCTCACTATGTAGGAGTGCATCTGGGTCTCTGCATCGCTCTCATTTCTGGTCAGAGGCGTCACTATTCATCAAGAACATTGCAATTCTCATCATGAATGCTTTCTATAAATAGAAATCTTTAGTATACGAGCACAAATCTATAAATAAATACACATTGCAAATACTTAACCCTCCTCCCAAAGACCCCTACTTAGTGGAGAACTTAATATGGAGCAACGGGGCAAGAGTAAAGGAAATGTGAGTGCTACGAGGCCGACCTAGTGCTGCACAGAGGCTGTGCAGGGCAGTGGTCAGCCTCCTGGACTTTGCATTGGGCTGCCAGGTCCAGAAACTCGGCCTATCACCAGACGTTCATGACTCGGGGAAACGATTTCAGCTCTCTGAGATCAGCTTCTTCACCCACAGACAGAGGCAGTGATGACAACATCACCTCCCTCACAAGGCTGTGTGAGATGAAAACACTCGGGAGCGTGGAAAATCCTCGGCAGAGCGTCTTGTGTGTAGTGAACACTCAGTAAAGGTTAACCATTCATACCGCCTCCCGCTCGGCTCCACTTTCCCTCCACTTCTCGAACGTCTAGCTCTGCCTCACTGAAGCTGCAGCTGTCGAGGAGCTTGTTTGCAGCACCCTTGGGTCTCCTGCCGGCACCTCTCTCCTTGCTGCCCAGACTCCATCGCCGTCCTGCTAACCCCACAGCCCAATGCTGCCTGCTAGACATCACAGGCTAGTTTTCCTCTGTGAATTTCCGCTTTTTGCTCTCTCTGAACACATTTATGATTTATTTTATTTATTTAGCAAGCACTTAGTGTATGTGCACTGCAGCTTTGCATTTCTAGCATTTCTAGGTTATTTTAAACCATCCCTGAGCTCCCGGGTGTAATGTTCACTGACTTTATGTAAACTGTATATATAATCAATGTTTTTTGGATTGCTAGCTTTTGGTGCTCTGTACTTCTTTGTTAGTCCTTGGAAATCTTGAAGACTATACCAAGTGTTGCAGAATAGGCTAATGATATGAAAGTAGGCACACCACACACGGGGGAAGCTGCGCAAGAAGACACTGACTCGTGAGTCCTGCTTCTGGGGCTCTCTGGACTCAGAAGCTCTAGGATAAGCATTCACACAGCAGGCACCAAGACAGCAAGATGTGGGGGAAGCTCCAGAAAGGTCCCGTAAGGTGGCCCAGCCTTGCCATCCCTCCCGCTCTCATGCATCATCTCCTGACAAAACATCCTGGCCTGGGCTTAGCAATGGTCAGGATGCTAAGCCCCACCAAAGCCCCTAAAAAAGAGGAGGGCTCTAGGGCCATTACACTAGCTTAGTGGCTAAGAGAGCTGGATCCTACATGGCCAGTTGCAGTTTGAATCCTGGCCCTGGTGGTTGGAAAATCATGCCAGGCATGTGTGGGTGTGTGCTCCAAATCCCAGCAGGATGGAGAAATGGAGAAGAGACGGAAGTGTGATCACATCCCATTGGGGGTTTCTCTCTCTCTTTCTCTCTCTCTCTCTGTCAAACACTTGTACCCCGTGGCAAAATAAAATAAGTAAATAAATAAATGAGATTTATAAAAAAGAAAGAGGAGGACGCTGAGCCAGGCTTCCTGTAGAAGTTGCTGAGGAGGAAGAGATAGCTCCTGTCTCTTTCCTTTGTCCTTAGCGACTGCAGAGGCCTGGCGCGCACGTGCAGGCTTGGGAGGTCTTCCTGCCTGGGCAAGAGAAGCAGCCACAGGGCCTGGTGGGTGTGGGGGCCGCTCCGCGGATGCATGAACACGGAGAGTGGCAACTGGGGATTCTTCAGCCTCTCTTTTTCTCTCTCCGAGAGAGAGGGTTGGGTTCTTACCACATTAGCACAGCCAATGAACCAACAGATTCTCGACACAACCCAGACAGCCACACGAGGGGAGGAGCCCAAGAGTCACATCAAGCCCGAAGTGCTAGTGACCAGAGGCTGTGCTCTGACCCTCCTCCAGGGTGGGCGTAGGCACCGCGTCCCCTGAATGCAGCCCAGCCTCTGCTCCCTCAACCTCTGCCTTCGAAGAGTTTTGGTCTTGTCCCTACCTGCTTTACAAGGTCTCCCAGCTCCCTAACACCTCAAATCGCTCACATTTTTTTTTTTAGAGGTTTTTGCTATAGGGTGTGTGCGCTTGCCAGACAAAGAGAGACAGAGAGACAGAAAGCGAGATATCACCCCTCAGGGGGGATGGTCACGCCGCAATCCCTTCTCCTCCATTCTCCTCTCGGGATCTTGGGCACACGCGCCCGGTGTGAGTTTCAAGCCACCGGGTCTGGGACTCGAACCGCGGTCGACTACGTGGGAGTCCAGTGACATAGCCATTACGCTAACTGCTGGTCCCATCCTGGGCTTCTTTCTGGGGCCCCATTATTTTAGCAACAACATTCCTGGGGCCCCTTTTGGCAGTCTGTTGCTAATTAAAAGGGTCTGAATTGCAGGTGCATTCCTATCTTCACCTCTCATCCTTCAGATCGATTGTTACCCAGGAGTCTATTAATAGGCAGAAGTGACCCATCTTATAGAATCCTGAGAAGGGAAAATGGTTGCCTTTGGGGTCTTCTTTGCTTGCCTACTGACCCCACTCCATTTTCATTGCTTTATTGGGGTTTAGCATCTTGGCTCCTCCATCTTCCCAAGCAAGCCTCCACATTATCGGGAAATGCCAATGACTGAACCAAGAAAGGAGGGGTGTGCTAATTCGTGGGGCATTGTAAGGCAGAACAGGGCTGGGACTGAGTTCCAACCAAAATTAATGTGGAAAACATGTTGGGATGGACAATGAATAAATGTTGCTGTTTTCAGTTTTTGCTGTGGAAAAAGAAATGGAATGTAAACATATTTCAACATAAGGAACATTTCAGAGGTGTGTGATGCTAGCGGTGCCATTGCTTGTTATAGAGGAATGAGTTGAGAACATAGTTTGTGGTTCCCCAGGCTGGGACTCTTGCCCGGAGGCTGTCCCACCACCTGCTCAGACAAAGGTGAATCCTGGGTGACTTTGCTGTCTTGTCTTGGGGCGGGGGTGGGGAGGAGGGAACAAAGGGAGAGGAGGAAGAAAGAGCCTTCTGGGGGGAGAGAGGAATCTTTAGACATTGTCATCCTCAAACAGAGAGAAATAAGAGCATTCCACTTCCATGGATTTTACCGATCTCCGTAAGGACTGTCTGGACAATAAAGTCAGAGAATGCCAAGGTTGAAGAGGGACAGGAGGGGCTCTTGTTCCCTCACTCGCTGATTCCACATCTTGACAAAAGGCCTGTACGCCATTGGGCATCTGGTGCTGGCTGCTCGCGGCCTCCCACAGCAGCGTAGACAGCCTGGAACCCCGGGAAATGCAGTGACTGGGTAGCGAGCTCTACTCTGCGTCTTCGTGGCTGTATCCCATCTCCCTAGCGCCTGCCTGCAGGGCCCAAGAGCACACGCAGCTCACTCTTCTCCAACGCCCTTCGAGTCCTGCAGGTCTGCTCTTACGCCATTTCCCCCTCACCCTCTCCCAAGGAGCCTCAGCCTTCCTCAGGTGGCCTCGTGTTCTGCCCCCACCACGTGGAAGCAGCCCAGCATGTCATTGTTCCTCCTTCTGGGGATGACCCTCCTGATGTGGCCCAGCCTGCCTAGAAGAGAGCAAGCCACTTCACTTCCGGTGGGCCACTGCTGTGCTCAGCATCTGTCACGTCATGAAAGAGCGAGCTGAAGGGACACTGTGATTCCCCAGGCCAGGATATGGCGGAGCTCAATCCAAGGTCTTGCCATCTTCCTCTCCTCACCGCTGCGAGTCAGCTCAGATGAGTCCATGGTGGGATGCTTCAGCCATGGGTATGGCCCTGGGCCACACGTGCCGAAGAGCCAGCTCAGCAAAGTCCCTCCCTCTTCTCTGTACTGCAAGCCTGAACATGTCGTTCCAGCTCTCACAGGGGCACATCCTCGTGTGTGAGAAGAGAGGGGCCGAGTGTGGAAGACCCAGCGTTCACTCTGGGAGGGCATTTGACCTGTGTTTAACATGCTCTTTTCTCTCCATTTTACAACCTTCATAAAATAGAGGCATCCGGAAAAGCTCGATGCCCACCTACTGCCCTGAAGCTGCCTGCTCTTGCTCATCCAGAGGCATCCCAGATTTCATTTAGCTCCACCACGCATGCTGGCTGTGGGCATGTCAGGTATGTCTGACCTTCAACACGTGTATAGCATTTGAAGAAAAGTCATGAAGAAAGGGCCACCATAAAGTTTCCCAGCTTCTTCAGATCTCGACTCCACTTTCTCACTCTTTCCTCCAGAGGCAGAGGTCACCGTATGCCTGCTGAACTGCCTCTGGCTCCCAAGAAGGGACAGCAGGAGAGGGGGCACTGTCTATTCCCAGGGCCTGCTGATGATGCCGTCCTGTTAGAAGAGGTCCTGCTTGCAAGTCGATGTGGTTAGAAACAGACACTCGTGCTCCCTAGGTCCCCTAAGCCTCTTGTGGGGTGTGCCCAAGGCCTGCCATTATGGGGCATGACCAAACCCAGTGCTGTGGGGATAGGGTCTGGAGCACCCTGGGTCTGGAGCACACCCTTGCCTTATGAGGACTCTACTGCTTGACTGTGTAAAACAACGCTCTGTTGGGACATGGTGCTGTGGCTTGAATATGTTCTTCCAAGTTCGTCTATTGGGAACTTAACTTCTGAAAACAGTGGAGAGATGGGACCTCAAAAAGGTGATTAGGTCACAAAGGTTCTGCCCTCACGAATGGGTCAGTGTCATTATTTTAAGAGTGGGTTTATTAAGACGCTGGGCTCCCACATGGCCAACTATAGTTCGAGTCTCAGACCCGGCGGCTTGAAAATCACGCCAGACGTATGTGCATGTGTGCTCAAAATCTTGAGAGAAGACTGGAAGAGAAGGGATTGCAGCATGGTTATCCCTCTAGGGGGTTATTTCTCACTTTCCCTCTCTCTCTCTCTTCTTTCTCTGTGTGTGTGTGTGTGTTTGTGTGTGTGTGTGTGTGTGTGTGTGTGTGTGTATGTTTCTCTGGCGAGCACACAGGCTCTCTGGAAAAAAAAAAATAGCGTGTTTGTTACGAAAGTGAGCTCAGGCCTAGCTGTGATCACACACACTGGTTGACACTGTTACTCAGGAGGCCCAATCCACCCTGAAAAGCTGGACATAGTGGCATGCATGTACAGTCCCAGCTACTTAGGAGATTGAGGCAGGAAGACAGCAACATAATAAGACTCTATCTTAAAAAAAAAAAAAAAATGGGGCCAGCCAGTGTCATGGTGGTTAAGGTAGCTGGATCCCACATGGCCAACTACATAGTCTGAGTCCCAGACCTGGTGCCTTGAAAATATGCTCGGTGTATGTACACGCATGCCCAAAATCCCCAAAGAAGAGAGAAATTAAGGAGGAGGAATTATAGCGTGACCATACTCTAAGTGGGGGTGCCTTCTCACTTTCTCTCTCTCTGGCTCTCTCTGGCTCATGCACACACCCACTAGCACATTTTTTAAGAATGAATCTGGCTCTCTCTTGTTATCTTGAGTGCATTTTCTTGCCCTTGCACCTTTTGCTATGGAATGAGACAGCAAGAAAGCATCCTCAGCTTCAAAATCATGAGAAATAAATTGCTGTTTATTATAAATTACCCAGTCTCAGCATCCTACTATAGCAGCACAACACAGACTATGACTCACAGCTTCTCACACTTAAACACCTTAGAAAACAAACAAATTCTGCCCCTTCTTCCAGTGCGATATTTGCTGTGGGGTAAGGTTTTCGACTTTGGGGGGTCAGCAGGTGGCATGGTGGTTAAGGGCATTGGATTCCCACATAGCAGAAAGCAGTTCAAGTCCCAGACCTGGTGGCTTGCTTTTTACTCCCCCACCCCCCCGTTTTTCTCTGCTCAAACTGGAAAATGATAATAATGAATAAAGTTGAATAAAATAATTCTTAAAAAAAAATTTCCAATTCTGTGGCAAGTGGAGTCCTTTCAGAGGTGGTGGCATGATTACATGGAGCTGTCTTTATAAATGGCTCCTGGTCATGGCCCCAGGAGAACAGCGTCTGGTGGATGTCTGGGCTGGAGAATCCATCAAGGCCATGCCATGAGTCCTGCGGCTGAGAATGCATGCTTCTTAAAGCATCAACATTTGAAATGCTGGGTTGGGTAAAGGTCACCCTCACCAATGTGGGCAGGCATCATCCAACCAACGGAGAGCCCAAACAGAGCAAAAAGGCAGAGGAAGTGCAAATCTGTTCTCTCTTTTTGAGCTGAGACATCTATCTTCTTTCTGCCCTTGTACGTCAGAGTTTCTGGTTCTTGGGGCTTGAGAGCCCAGGGTTTACCAGCAGCACCGTCCCTTTGGCCTCGGGCCTTGGACTGGGTTTCGCCATCAGCTCCCCTGGTTCTCGAGCCTTCACACTCACACTCCAGCCCACCGCCAGCTCTCCCAGTCCCCAGTTTGCAGATGGCATTCCATGGGGTTTCCTCCATGGTCACGTGAGCTGACTCTCAGAATAGATCTCCTCTTCCACATCTCTCCAGTTGATGCTGTTTCTCCAGATTACACTGACTAATACATGAAGACTCTTTCCATCTCCTTTCATCTTTCTTCACTTCCTCTGGTTCAATTCCAGCGGTACTCTCCTGTCTCCCATGTCATCTGCTTTTAAAATTTCGTTTTGGTTTTGCTAGAGTGCTTTCTCAAAAAATCTGTTTTCATTTAGGGTGTATGACTGGTAGCTAACTGTAGTTGACTGAAAAATGACCTCCCCCAAAATAGTCACATCCTAATCCATGGAGCCTGTGAATGTTAATTTATATGGGAAAAAAAAAATCTTTGCAGATGTGGTTAAGGATTTTGAGATGCAAAAATTATTTTGCATTATTCTAGCAGGACTGCAATGCAGTCACAACTGTCTTTATGAGACAGAGATAGATGAAGATTTCTCACGCAGACTAGAGGAGAAGGTGATGTGAAGACAGATCAGGGAGAGGTTGGAAGATGGTAGCTTTAAAGATAGAGTGTTAAAGCTACTTGCCAAGGAATGCCAAGGTACCACCAGAACCTCAGAGAGACAAGGAAGGGTTCTCCCCGGGAACCTCCAGAGGGGGTGTGACCTGCCAGCGCTTGGGGTGAGGCCCAATGATACTGATGTTAGATTTTTGTCTTCAAGAACAGAGAGAGAGAATATATTTCTGCTGTTTAAATGACCAGGCAGTGGGGTCATTTGTTACCACAGTCAGAGGAAAATAACAGAGGAACACCGTGATTTCTCACATGCTTGCAAACAACTTTCAATTTGCCGCCCTCTTGTTTAGAGTTTGACGGAGTATTCTGTGTTCTGTACTCCTGACCATTTTCCTTAGAACTTTGTGGACATTACACTGTGAGCTTCCAGCACCCAGTATAGCTGATGAGAAGAAACCTCATGTCAGTCTGAATCATGTTATTTTTCAACATACCTATTGTCCCCTCTATAAGCTCTTAGAGTTCTGTCATGGCATCCGAAAAGTCTCCTTCATCCATAAATCCTTGACCCTCTGTGGCCTGTTTCAGTCTAAAAACCATTGTTTCCTTCAGTTCAGGAAATGTTCCTTTTATTTTTTAATGTCCATTTGCTATTAAAGCTCCTATGAGACAAATATTAAACCTCCTGGTCTATTTTCTATTTTTCTTGATTCTTCTCTTTTCTCTTTTTTCTTCTGTGTGCTTTTGCTCTATATCATAGAGAATTCATGTTCAAATTACTAATTTGGTTCTCAGCCTTGTCCACTGTATTATTCAACTTATCTTGCTGAATTTTTAATGTCACCCATCATGCTTTGACCTTCGAAAAGATCTTTGTTTCTAGTTCTCAGACAAGTTTTCACACAGCAGCCTGCTCCTGTTTTATGGATGTGATGATACCTTCTTGATCTTTCTGAGGACACTAATTACAATTTTTAAAAATGTTTTTTACTGGTTTCTTGATTTACATATGATTCTTTCAGGGATAACTGGCCTTTATGACTTTAATGGCCTGTGAGTGTCAAGAGGAAAGAGGCAGGAAGGTATCGTTTTAGGACACACACTTGAATGTTAAAACAGGATGTAAGGTTTGGGAACTGTACATATCCGTAAAGAGAAAAACATTCCCTCCCCCATGCAAAAGACTCCAAAGGCGGTTCTGTTCCAAGTCACATCCTACCTCTCTCCTATGCACCATTTCCATCTGCACATTTTTTAAAAAATATTTTATTTATTTATTTTGCCTTGAAAGTCTGGTTCACGTCTTTCCCCCCCCTTTTTTTTTAAAGCAAGCAGAATAATTTTGAAGCAAGTGAATGAAAAAAAGTGTACTTCAATGCCTTCTTCTGTTTAGTTTTTTTATTTAAATTTATTCATTTACATTCATTCACTGTACATCTTTACAGCATACAAAATGAGATTTTCCATCCAGTGTACACTGTATATTGTCTCAATCAAGCACATCAACAAACATGTTATTGTCAACAAATAATTTTCCTTTCCTTGTTTCCTGTATGTTTTGCTTCCCCCCCATCCCTGATTCCCTATCTCTTACCCTCTGCTGTGGCGCGCCCCCGCCCATCGCCTCTGGAGCGCGCCCCTAAGATGGCGCCAGCGGAAGCCCGAAGTCTGCCCAGAGGGTGAACAACTTTGAGGAAGTGGAAAGGCGGAGAGCGTGGAGAGCACGGGAACACAACATGCGACCAATCCTCATTCGAGGATTGGCTTCCGTACACGTGGACAATGCGCTGATTGGCTAAGGGCCCTTTAAAAGGCCCTGGGAGGAAGCGGGGAGGGGGGGAACTTCTGAAAGATAACCTGGTGAAATAAAGTGCGGAAGAGAAGACCGTCTCCGGGTCATCTGTAACGCCGACAAGTGGTGGCCCGTACGGGGAACCTTTGAAGAATCAAGGAGCGGCCAGAACTCTTCCGTCCCAGGGCAGCCGGCTGGAAAACCTCGGTACGAGAGGTGAGTAAACAAACCCCGGTGAGAGGGGTCAGGCACCTCGGTGAGAGAGGTGGAGTGATCTCGGTGAGAGAGGTCACGCAGCCTCGGATTTAGAGGCTGGTTCCCAACCCCGTCCCTAGTCCTTTCCCTCCGTTAGTTCAAGGGGGTTCCGCTGGTTTGGACCGCTATGGGCAACTCCCCGTCCCATCCTCTGTTCCTAGCCCTAAAGCAACTGTTTAAAGTAAGGAAGTTGAAACTACGTGATAAGACCTCGGGAAAGAGGCGATAAGTAAAAGACCTCGGGAAAGAGGCGGGTATAAGACCTCGGGAAAGAGGCGATAAGTAAAAGACCTCAGGAAAGAGGTGGGTAGAAGACCTCGGGAAAGAGGCGGTAAGTAAAAGACCTCGGGAAAAAGGCGGGTAGAAGACCTCGGGAAAGAGGTGGATCAAGACCTCAGTAAGAGAGGCAAGTCCCTCTCCGCTTTTCCCTCTTTTCCTTTTTCTTGTTTCTTTAGCCTGTTGTCCTAGCCAACATGGGTAACTCACCCTCTCACCCCCTTTTCCAGGCGCTTAAAGTGCTCTTAAAAACTAGAGGGCAGTCAAACCTCGAGGTTACTGAAATTTGACCGATGGCACCTGGATCAGGGGCCGATGGCCTGCTGGTCAGTCCCAAAATCACACCCTACCCCCAAAACAGCCACGCTGGGCCCCCTTTTGTAGAGGATCCTATCAGAATCCTACCCAGTCCGTCTCGAGCAATCCTTTCCACATGTGGTTACTCTGTGGTATTAACAGGAACTGTTTGGATCTTGCTCCAATGTCTATGCTAACTGGAGGGGCCGTGGGTCACTCACAAATTTCTTGGAATCAGACCGAACCCTTTGAGCGCTCCGCCTCTGTCCATGCAGGTACTAACAACATCACTTTTGGCCCTACCCCCGTATGTGTTCATCCTCCCTTTCTCTTTCTAGTAACCAATGGGTCAGTGCAAAATGGCCAGCTTCAGTGTCACAATGGCACCTGCTTCTACTCTCTGTGTTGGAATGCCACTCAATTTACAAGCGCTGTCCTGGTTCGCTTGCCCACGGCTGTCCCGGTCCCGGTGGAGGCCCCCTCTACCCTCTCCCTCTTCGGCGATACACTGGCTGTGGTGACGGCTGTTGCTCTTGCAGCTGGGGTTGCAGCCACTGCAGCTGTTTCTATGTATACCACAGTTCAAACAGCAGATACCTTAAATAATCTATCCGCTAGTGTGGCACAGTCCCTAAGCTCCCAGAGCCATATAAATGCTCATCAGAGGGTTGACCTTTTACAAGAACAGGTTGACATTCTTTGGTGCCTCGCCCAGCTAGGCTGCGAGTGGCATACCCCCTCACTGTGTGTCACTGGAGTACCCTATGAAAATATGAGTCTTGCAGCTAATATTTCTCGAGAGCTTTCCTCCCACCTTACAGGTAACTGGTCCTTAGAATTTGACAAACTCACAGAAGCTCTACGTGTCCAGATCGTCAACATCAACTCGACTCACGTCAGCCCTGATGTAGCTCGCGGCCTTGGGCAAGCCTTAACAGCAGGATGACAGCATTGTTACTGCACTCGGGGCCCCTGAGAGGGCCACCCCGAGGAGGGCATGACCAGCTGCATATGGGTTGGCACCGCCATCTCCCATCCCCCAAAAATCGGTGCCGGACAGGTGGCCGCCTGGCTCGATGCCCTAGTGCATGGAGCCATGCGTCTTACATGGTCCCTATTCTCCTGGGGGTTGTGTCCTCTACCCTCTCCTGCTTTGTAAAAACAAAAAGGGGGAACTATGGCGCGCCCCCGCCCATCGCCTCTGGAGCGCGCCCCTAAGATGGCGCCAGCGGAAGCCTGAAGTCTGCCCAGAGGGTGAACAACTTTGAGGAAGTGGAACGGCGGAGAGCGTGGAGAGCATGGGAACACGACATGCGACCAACCCTCATTCGAGGATTGGCTTCCGTACACATGGACAATGCGCTGATTGGCTAAGGGCCCTTTAAAAGGCCCTGGGAGGAAGCGGGGAGGGGGGGAACTTCTGAAAGATAACCTGGGGAAATAAAGTGCGGAAGAGAAGACCGTCTCTGGGTCGTCTGTAACGCCGACACTCTGCCATCTCCCACTCTCCTCCCACAGTGTCTCTGGTATCTATGATTGCTTTCTATACTGTTTTTCCCACACATTTTATTGAATTACTAAAGACTTTAATTAATCTAAATATTTTCATAGCAAATACAGCTGATATATACATTTCCATGAACACAAGTCTAACTTTAGGCATCCTATAAAGTAGCACCTAGCTGGGGCTATATATCTTACTGCAGTCATTGAATAGATAGTTTTTTCTGAAACTTTTTTTTTGTAACTTAATTTACATTCTTTCCCTAAGCATCATCACAGCATACAAAATGTGATTTCCCATCCAGAATATACTGCATAGTGACTTAATCATGCATATTATTATCAAAAATTTTCCATTTCTAGTTCCTAGAATTTTTTTTAGCCCTCTTTCTGACCCTCTGTCCTTTCCCACCCTCTTCTCACACTATCTCCGGTGTCTACAATTGTCTTCCATTCCTTTCCCACCCACATTATATTGATCACACAATTTCTTAAATAATCTAACTACTTTCAATGGTAAGTTCACTCGGTGCTATTAAGAAAACCAGTTTTAACTTAAATCAAAGAAATGCCAGGGAACAAGCAGTTAGCATAATGGCCATGTCACTGGACTCCCACGTAGTCGACCACGGTTCGTGTCCCGGACCCGGTGGCTTAAAACTCACGCCGGGCGCGTTTGCGTGTGTGCGTGTGTGCCCAAGATCCCGAGAGGAGAATGAAGGAGAAGGGATTGCGGCATGACCATACCCCCTGGGGGGTGATTTCTCGCTTTCTGTCTCTATGTCTCTCTCTGTCTGTCTGGCGAGCGCACGCGCCCTATAGCAAAAAACCTCTCCAAAAAAAAAAAAAGAAATGCCAAGGAACTTTGCTTAAAGCTAGGAAACAGGTTAGGATTCTGTTCAAATGGTAGGTGCGTGAACCTATTAGTCTCATGTACTTTACCTTCTGTTGTGGTTCAATTTTCCCGATTAAATTCTGGGATATAATATTCAACTCCAGACTTCTCCCTACGATTAAGTTGGCCACTTTCTTAGTTTTTGAACTCTTCTTTCCGTGTGTCTGTATTTAATTTTCCTGATACAGCACACCCTTGAGAACTTCTTGGAGATCTGGTCTGGTGCTGGTAAATTCTTTCAGGTTTTGTTTATCTGAGAATGTTCCTTTCTTTTCTTCCCACATGAAAGATAACCTTGCTGGGTTAAATACAGTATTCTTGGCTGAAATTGCTTTTCTCTTAACACTTTGAATATATTTTCCCCTTCTCTCCTCGCTCACATTGTTTCCGAGGAGAGATCTACTGTTAGCCTGATGGGATGTCCTTTGTAGGTAACTTGATGTTTTTCTCTTGCCAATCTTAGTATCTTGTCTTTGTCTGTGGTTTTGGTCAACCTGGCTATAGTGTGTCTTGGAGAAGATCTTCTTGGGTTGATTCTATTTGGGGTCCTTTGTATTTCCTGGGACTGGATCTTTGAATGCCTCTCTAGCTTTGGAAAGTTTTCTTGCAGGATTTCATGGAATAGATTATCAATGCCCTTATGGGTCTCTTCACCTTCTGGAATGCAAGTTATCCGGATGTTTGAATATTTGATGGTATCTAGTACTTCTCTTATATTATTCTCAAATTTTGGGGCCATTTTCTCAGTCTTCGTGGTGGATTTTTCTAGTCTAGGCCAGCAATTTTCTCTTCTATGTCTGAAATTCTATTTTCTGTATGATCTAGTCTGCTTTTAATACTTTCAAGGGAGATTTTGACTTCCTGTATTATAGACTTCATTTCTAACAGTTCTGTTTGATTCTTTTGTAAAGTGTTTAATTCCTCTTTTAGATCTTGCAAGAATTTCTTCACCTCCTGGAACTCGTCAACTTCTTTCTCCTTTCTCTTTAGCAGTTCATTGTCTCTCTTCTCTTCCATCTCTGCTAGCTTCGCCATTATGAATGCTCTAAATTCTTTATCAGACATTTCCATAATTTTCATTGACCTTCCCTGGAGGAGAGGTGTTTTCTTGCTTTCCCATATTTCTTGTGGTCCTGCAGTGATTTCTCATCATCTGATGGATGGTGTGTTTCTTTCTAATTCTTGAAGTTCAATCTGAATGTTCAGGAGCAAGCAGAAAGAGGTGATCTGGAATTTCTTTGCCATTCTGTTGTGATCGCTGGTGCAGCAGATTCAGTAGATATTGAGGAATATTTTAGCCCATGCTAGCTTGTTTGCTGGAGGCTGAATTATCAGTAGAAAATCTTCATTTCTCTTGTACCCTGAAATACCTAGTTCACAGGAGCCATGAGAAATCTTCTTCTCCATCTGCACATTTTGAAAATCAGTGGACCAGATTAGTGACTCTTAATCCTGATGGAATATTAGAATCAACTACAGTATCTGAGTCTGGCCACCCCTGGGGACAGCTGGTGCATATCTAAGGTTGTGTATCCCTGGAACAGACACCTCTCTCAGACCTTGTTGTGACCCATGAACCAAAAGTTTCACTGTTGCTCAGAACTTGTTAGAACTGAAGTCTCAGCCCCCCACCTCAAATATTTTATATCAGCATCTGCATTTAAACAAGACCCTCAGCAACTGATAAGGACATTAAAGTTTGAGGGGCACTGACTAATGGGAGATTATGAGGCAGTGTGCATCCAAGTGTGACCTCCAAGGCCTGATAGAACTTCAGTTTGATTCCCAACTCTGCCACTTAACTGATTTCCAAATACATGGCCACTGGGGAAGCATGGCTATGGAGCACTTAGTCCAGAATCTGGCCGCTGGCAGCGCCTCAACAAATGTCATTCCCTCCCTCGTCTGCTTCCTCCAGGAGCCCTTCACAGGTCTGAGGCACTGCATCTTCAGTAGAAGTCTTTCCCCCATGCCTTCATTCCTTTCCTGCCTGATTCCAGCACTGATTAACCTCACTCTTTACTGTCCCCAGCTCTGAGCTGTACTGTCAGGTAACTCTCCTTAGCATTGTCTTCAGTGATGGCTTCTGGTCTTATACATTTTCATATCAAAATGCTTTTGATATGCAAGCTTCTTTGAAGCTAGCTGAGTCCACACTGCAGAGTTAAAAAGATGTTCTGCATCATGGTGCTTTTTCATACGAACCTGGAGTGTGAGTTAAAAAGACAGCCGTGCTCTCTGCTCTGCTGGTTCCATTTTCCCTGCACACTCCCTGGAGAAGCATGAGAAATTGATTCTGACAGGTGATGATGACACTATCCTGTGGCTGCGGGACACCTTTGATTCACTACCAGCTCCCTCTTACTGAGCTCAGGGTGAACTTCCTTCCATACTTTTTCATGTGTCCTCACTCCCCCGAGCTCTGCTTAGAGCCTGGAATAGAGGGAGGGAAGTCTGCCTGTTTTACAGATGAGGAAGCAACTGCAGAGAGGCTAAGATACTTTCCAAATAAACACACACACACACACACACACACACACACACACACACACACACAAGGTTTTGGATGAGCCTAAGTCTTCTTAACCAGATCTGCCACAAGAAAATTAAAGGGAATACTGCCTCCAGTAGCTACTAGCCATCAGGTCTGGAGATAATTAACCAGCCAGTATCCTCTTTCTGACACACATTTATTCTAGGAGACACCATCTGCTGTTGGTTAAAGTCAACCACCAGGTACTTTCTGAGAAAAACTATTTCATACTCTCCTTCTCTGCTCTCCTCACTGTACTAACTTTCAAGCCATGGGCGATGAGAGCTTGGTTTGCACATGGATGATAATAGCCTGAAAAGGCTCTTGCACATGCGTATTCATCCCTGGCCCGCTCTCCATCTCTACCTACCTCTGCCTGTGTGTCTGTATCCTTCTCTCTCCCTCTCTCTACTACACACACACACACACACACACACACACACACAGAGAGAGAGAGAGAGAGAGAGAGAGAGAGAGAGAGAACAATCTAGAACTTCTCTCAGCAGCTCTTGGGTAGGATAAGAGGCTGCTCTGCTGGCAGAGGAGAAACTAGAATAGCCATTGTTCCTCCCATGAATCTCCAGTGAGGTCTACAAATGTCAGATTCTGATTCAGGGTCAGGGGTGGAGTCTGAGATATCCAGTAAGCTCCCTAGTGGTGCCGAAGCTGCTCGGAGGACCGCACTCTGAGTGACAACAGCGTGGCGTGATCCCGCATCCTGTGGTGTCTACAGGTTCTACAGAGGAGGTGGCAATACTCCAAGAGGGAGGGCATGTGTGTGCATGCCCAAGATTCCTAGAGGAGAATGGAGGAGAAGGGATTGCGGTGTGGCCATCCCCCCGGGGGGGTGATTTCTCGCTTTCTGTCTCTCTGTCGCTCTCTTTCTGGCGAGCGCACGCGCCCTACAGCAAAAACCTCTCTAAAAAAGAGAAAAAAAGATATTTGTGGGACACAAATATGATTTATTACCTGTTGATGAGAATGTGTATAGTATTCTCAACTGGACTAAGATGTATATCATGCTGAGTAAAGCAATCTAAATGATGTATAGTAATTGAATATATAAATAATAATAATAATAAAGAAAAAATATTTTTTATCAAATCTTTTCAGCTTGTTTATTTTAATTTACATTAATTATCACGAATCTTTATACTATACAACATCGTTTTTTTTTTCATGAAGACTACAGCAGCGATAATCATTACATATTTTGATTTGCCATTTTAAGTTTTCTGACATTGAAGGAAGTTTTGGGAATTCTTAAATGGAGCCTTAAATGCCTTAGAAAGAGACATGCGACATTTTGACCTGTTGAAAATATATGAGAAATATAGCCCAATAAGAAATTGTATTCAGTACTCTGTGTATATAAAATTGTTTATTACTGTTCTAAAATAGTATGAGATTCTTAAATATCTGTATGAATTAGTATGCAATTTGTGAAAAAAGATTTTTAAAAAACTACCCAGAAAAAAAGATTATAGATATACTAGTTAATCTAATTTGATCATTGTGCAATTACATGTATTGAAACATCATGCTATAATCCATCAATATGCACAATTATTAGCGGTAAAGCAAAAATAAAATAAAACTTAAAAATAAAAATAATAATAATAATAAATAACATTAAATAAATAATTCTTTTTTAAAAAATCCAGTATGTTGTATTGAATGTTATCAAATAGCAGTTCAGAATCCAGATGAAAAAAACCTAAACTGCCAATTATCGACTGCATATATTATAGCACAAATCCATTTCAAAGAGAAATGAGGAGGGAGAAGGAAAAAAGCAAGGGATCAGAGGAAAATAACACCTAGTTTAGGCCATAGGGTTTTCTTTTTGTTCTTGTAAGTGGGGCATGCAACTTTTTTTCCCTCTTAAAATTATATCTTTTAAGAGACCAGACCTTCTTTGTAAAGGTAGATTTCCTTCACAAGCAAGTAGGCACTGTCAAAAGTATTCAAACTCTAACCCAATAATCCCACTGTTCAATCCCAAGGAACAATTTTTAAATCCCATATAGGGGCCAGACAGTGGCAGAGCAGTAATGCAACTGGACCTACACAGGAAAAGGTGTGGGTTTGCACCCCAGGGCACATGCCTGTGATACAGGCCGGCTAGAACAGGAGAACAGGGATGGGTTGTGGCATGAAGACCCTGCCCTGGTGTGCCTCTCTCTCTCTCTCTGTCTCTCTCTCTCTCTCTTTGTCATAGAAAAAAATGAATGAATAAACTCTTTAGAAATCTCAAAAAATCTTCATAAATAGATGTCCATCAAAGCATATTTATGATAACAAAAATATGGAGGTAATTGAAATACCCAACAGTGGGGAATGTTTAAAGAGCTTATAATAAATAACACTTGGTAAAATATATTGCTTATTCAGAGTAATAAAAGTATGAGAAATATAGTTACATGGTTTATCAAGAGTAATAAATGCATGATAAATATAGTTAAACATTAAACAAAAAAGCTGTATGAAATTAAATGCATAATTTCCTCACAAATTGTGTGTGTGTGTGTGTGTGTGTGTGTATAATTTTTTTAGAGAGGTTTTTGCTATAGGGCATGTGCACTCGCCAGAGAGAGACAGAGAGACAGAAAGGGAGGGACCAGCAGTTAGCGTAATGGCTATGTCGCTGGACTCCCATGTAGTCGACTGTAGTTCGAGTCCCGGACCTGGTGGCTTAAACTCACGCCAGGAGCGTGTGTGTGTGTGCCCAAGATCCCAAGAGGAGAATGGAGAAGGGATTGCAGCGTGGCCATCCCCCCTGGGGGGTGATTTCTTGCTTTCTGTCTCTCTGTCTCTCTGTCTTTCTGGCAAGTGCACACACCCTATAGTGAAAATCTCTTCAAAAAAAGAAAAAAAAAAAGAGGGGGCAGAAATCACCCCTCCGTGGACATGGTCATGCCATAGTCCTTTCTCCTGTACTCTTCTTTCAGGATTTTGGGCATGCACGCACATATACAAGTGTGAGTTTTAATCTCCCAGGTCTGGAACTCGAACTTGCGTCATGTGGCTTTTGGGTCTGGCATCCCTTACTTCTGTAAAGGTTCATCCTTGTGGTGACACATATTAGTACTTCTTTCTTGTGCCAAATAATATCCCATTGTATGATTATACAGTACTTTGTTTACCAGTTAGCAGATCAGTGCATCATTCAACGGACATCCGAGTTCTCACCTTTTGGTTATTCTGAATACTGTGCTATAAACATTCATGTACAAGTTTTTGCCTAATATGACAAGTATTTTCATTTCTTTTGGGTGTCTGACTAGGAATAGAATTGCCGGGTCATGTGGTAACTGTTTACTCTCCCAAGGAACAGCTGAACTGTTTTCCAAAGTTATTACACCATTTCACACTCCCCCCACTAGGAGTATATGAGGGTTCCAATATTTTTCCCATCCTCACCAACATATTATCTGTCATTTTTAGTGTAGCATGCTAGTGGTTGTGAAGCGGTATCTTACTGTGATTTTGATTTGCATTTCTTTGATGGCTAATGAAATTGAGTATCTTTCATGTTCTTATTGGCCTTTGGAGAAATGTTTATTTGGATTCTTTATGCTTTCTTAATTGAGCTCTTTGTCTTTTTATTATTGATTTTCCCATATTTCTACTTGCTTGGATGTTTCTTTTCATTGTTTTTTGCTTTGTTTTGTTTTGTTTATAGATAATGCTCTGATATTTTGACAAAAAACTCAGTCCAGGCTAACTTTTTACATACGCTCCTGGTATTAAAAAAATAAAAACAGGGGCCAGTAGGTGGTATGGTAGTTAAAGCACTGGACTCCCACATGGCCAACTGCAATTCGAGTCCCAAACCTGGCGGCCTGCTTTCTCACTTTATCTCTCTCTCTTTCTCTGTCTCTCTCTGAAAAGCAAATATGCCCTATAGAAAAAATTTAAATAATAATAAATAAAGTAATTATTTAAAAAAGAAAAGAATCACACACACCATGCGTGTTCACACAGCCCAAATTAGTCTCCAGGCAGGAACTAATCGTAGTGGACATTGTGTGGCTATTATTGTTTTGATGGCCCCGCCTCTGGGCCCCTTGTCATGTCTGCATTTACTAACTTATGAGTCTTTTCAGGAAGCAGAATCTCTCCTTCCACTTCAGAAGCCAAGAAGACCAGATTTATGTTTTTCCAATTTCCCTTGCAACTAGGTGTGAGCACATGGCTTAGACCCAGCCAATCAGATTCCTACCTGCTCCAGACACGAGCCAGGATCTGAGGATGAAAAACAGAAGGGTCAACAGGGAAGGCATTCCAGTGGTGGCAGAATCCGTGGCTGAGCTGCTGGGTAGAGGAGGGGCAGCAGAGCCAGCGGCAATGAATGCCAGTGTTCCAGGCTCACGGCAATGGGTCACAGGATGCCAGCTGAGACTCTGTGCTTCCTAGCATATGTGAAAACAGCACCTTCTCCAGCCTCGTGCTGGGTGTGGTTTGCTGTAAAACTGAGTGCTGCTAGCCTTTTTAATTTCTCTTGCTCATTCTTTCTTTCTACTTCTTATTAAGTTAATCTTTTCTTTCATATAAGAGAGAGAGAGAGAGCAAGAGAGAGAAGTACTCTTGGCAGGGCCTCACCATGCCGCAATCCCTACCCCCAGCCCTCCAGCCAGCCGAGATCACCAGCACCACCACGGCCGGGCCCAGACCATTTTCTAAGCTCAGTCCAGCTTTCCAGTGATGTGGGCACAGCACCCAACATCATTAAGTTTCTTTTTGGCTTAAATTAGCATAATTGCTTTCTACTGTTGCAATTAAGAAGTGTGACTAGCCAAAGATCATGTTTCTTTTCCTGAGAAATATCCCCTTTATATTGACTCATATGCAATAGAACATTTAAGAGTCTAATGAGATAACAACCACTTGGGATTGTATTTAGTATGAGAAGCTTAAACAGATGCTGGGCCTTGACTGAGCCCCAACAAACACTCTAGTTGTCAAAGCAATTCCTAGAGATGCCAAGGTCTTCCAATCCAGACAAAACCTGAATGGGGACAATTTACTGTTGTACAGAAAAGCAGTATGAGCATAGACAAGCAAAAGAAGGTCTTGTCTAAGGTGGGGAGGTCCTGATTTATGACCCTTACAGCACGAAGAAGTAACCAGTTCCATGGCCAAGTAGCACCAAGTGCTAGCAGAGCTCGGGATTCTCGGGTGATGTCTGTTTTTCCTACTGACTCGTGGCACACTTTCAAGATGGCCCCAAATGAGCATCACCTCCTGGTAGTCAAGTCCTGCGTGGTCTTTTCTCACACTGACTCAGAGCTGGTCTGTGTGACAGACTATGACAGAAGCAATAGTATGTGGCAGCCAAGGCTTGGTCGTCAAAGTCATTGCCACTTCCTCCTTGGCCTTTTGGATCACTCCCTCTGGAAAGCCTCTGCCACACCTGGAAGACACTTAAGCAGCCCGAGAGGAGGCCTGCCTGGAAAGGAACTGAGGCTCCCACCATCAGCCACACCCACTTCCAGTCACGATAGTGAGCCACCTTGGAAGTAGGTCCTCCAGGGTCACGTGAGCCTTCAGATGACCACAGCCCCAGCTGACGTCTGACTGTAACCTCAGGAGAGGCCCAAGCCACACTGCTCCCAACCTCCTGACCCAGAAAAGCCGGGGGAGACATTAAACAATTACTGCTGTTTTAAGCCTGTAAGGCGTGAGTGACTTGTAGCATGTTGGTATGAAATATCAATCAACGGCACATACATTTCCTTCCTCTTTTGAGAAAACACAATAAATACCACTGTGTGGGCAAAAAATGGGGCACTCCAGTAACTACTCACTCAGCAATTTGTATATTCAAGAACACTGTTTCCAGTATGATGGTGCATTCCTCTATGGAGCTGGCATTTCCAGCCCAACGTGGGCTTTTCTAAAGAGAAACTCTGGCTTATTTTCCATACATGTGTTGCTAGTGATGTTGTGGAGAGCTCTCTCTCGATCTGCAGGGCTAGGCGTGTGGAGTGCTTCTTGGTTAGTCTTGGCTAGTGGCAGAGCCGAGGAGTGCTATAAAAAGAGGCTACTAGGAGGCAGGAGTCAATGCCAAATATGGGACCATGGCCTCTGGGGTCAGGATCTCAGACCTGGCTGGGGCGCCAATGACTCCAGATATCTAGACAGCACCATGTTCTCTCTTTCTCTCAAGGGCCCTGCAGGGGCTTTAATTCCTAGGACAGGGCAATTGACTACAATCTTCCTTTCACCCATCACGGCAAACCGTAAGCCTATACTGTTGAAAACTTGTAGACGCTTTATGCTGTAAACTAATCACTGAGACCAGCATGAAAGAGCATCATCACTTAGGGAACAACAACAACAAAAACTCGGGACCAGCAGTTGGTGTAATGGCTATGTCGACCATGGTTCGAGTCCCAGACCTGGTGGCTTAAACTCATGCTGGGTGGGTGTGCGTGAGTGCCCAAGATCCCGAGAGGAGAATGGAGAAAGGATTGCAATGTGGCCATCCCTCCTGGGGGGTGATTTATCGCTTTCTGTCTCTCTGTCTTTCTGGTGAGCGCATGCGTCTATAGCAAAAACCTCTCAAAAACAAAAACAAAAACAAAAAAACTCTAAAATGTCTTAACTCTGCCAACTCTACCCTTCAGAAGTGTCAACAATGATTAGGCAGGCCTTATGCTCTACCCCAGTAGCGGAATGGCAGGTAGAGCTGTAATTAACCAATAGGTCAATCAACAAATACGTATTTTTGTTTTTAGAAATGGACCAATTTAGCAATGCTCTAAAATGGGCAAAACATTCTCTTTTACTCAACAACCACACCCCTGCTATCCGCTCCCCATACACATACCTAGTGCTATGATGTTTGCAAAGTAAACATGGATGACGCAGGCTTTTTGCACACAGTATTGAGCCTTTCACTTTAAACAGGACTGGATGTGCTGTGTCCTTTGGACGTGCTCCAAAGATTATGGACAGGGATTCTCAGACTGCCAATGTGGTATGAGTGCCCTGAGCCCAGAAACTCATCAAGCTGGGCCCCAGACGGTTTACCCTTCAGGGACAGCAGTGTGACCACAGCACCACCTCCGAGGCATGCGGACCTGGCAGGAGACAAGCCCTCACCCACAAAATGACAAAGTATGCAAAGAAATCCAAAGCCATGAGCTACAAGCAGCAGATTCAATGAACAAACGCAAGTGAGAAACTAAGCATGACAGAGAAGTCTGGAAGGGACTTTTTTTTTAAAAAAAAGTTTGTTTAGGGACCAGCAGTTAGTGTAATGGCTATGTCACTGGACTCCCATGTAGTCGACCGCGGTTCGCGTCCCAGACTCAGTGGCTTAAAACTCACGCCGGGCACATGTGCGTGTGTGCCCAAGATCCCGAGAGGAGAATGGAGGAGAAGGGATTGTGGCGTGGCCAACCCCCTGGGGGGTGATTTCTCGCTTTCTGTCTCTCTGTCTCTCTCTGTCTGTCTGGCGAGTGCACGTGCCCTATAGCAAAAACCTCTCAAAAAAAAAAAAAAAAAAAAAGTTTGTTTAGTTCTTTCAGCAGAGCGGATAAGCGAGAGGCAGGCTACCTCAGGTCATCCACACAGTCATCCACTCCGTGTCCCAGCATAGCTGGATCGTGGGCATGAGACACGCAGCCTGGGTGCTCAGGGGTCCTAGGACATGACCCCAGGGCCTGTCCCATGAGTGTGCAGTTTCATTACCACTGTGCCACCACCTGGCCCCTGAAAGGGACTTTGAAATAGCTATGCTTGAAATAGTCAAAGTAAGTAAAGAAAGAATAGATTGATAAGGAAAAAAACAGAATCATATAAAAGACAAACAGAAGGATTTTAAAAATAAGAAAAATATTAATGAAAATGAACAATATAATAATTGATTTTTAAAAAATATTGGTCCGGGGGGCAGCAGATGGCATAGCAGTTATGTCATTGGACTCCCACATGACCAACCATGGTTCAAGTCCCGGACCCAGTGGCTTGAAACTCATGCCGGGCACATGTGTGTGCATGCCCAAGATCTTGGGAGGAGAATGGAGAAGGGAATACATGCCCCTCCCCGCTGGGGGGTTCCTCACTTTCCCTCTCACTGTCTCTGTCGCTCTCTCTCTCCAGTGAGCACACATGCCCTAAGGCAAAAATATCTACAAAAAAAAAATTGGTCAGGTTAAACAATCACTAGAAAACTGAAGGAGGAATTAGTAAAAAGAACAATAGTGCTTCAGAGATCACAGAGATATAAAGAGGATATGAAGCACAAGAGAGGAAGGAGATGTGGAGGAGAGACTGAGAAGCCATTCCTCGCTCCTCATGCGTGACAGGAGATCCGAAGTAAAGAATGTGAGACGCAAAAGAGGCACTGCTTAAAGAGGTCATGGCTGGGATTCTCGCATGATTTAGGAAAGACACTTGGCCTTACATGGAACAAGCACACTAAGCCCAACAAGCACCAACACTGGAAAACGGACACCAATCCACATCTACGATGACAGAAATAACACAAGCTAGTCTAGTGGAAACATGGCCTACGAAACAATGGCTCTCATACAGACAGCAGTGACCGTTATAAACACGGACAGCACAAGGCAATGGACTTACATCTTCAATGTACCAAGGAAAAATACCCTCCAAGAGCATTATATAAGGGGTCTTCAGAAAGTTCACAGAAAACGTGTATTACAGGGAAAGTATGGGGCCAGCCTTTGGCAAGGCAGTTAAAGCAGCTAGATCCCACATAGCTGACTGCGCCGTTCAAGTCCCAGACACAGCGCTTGAGAAACGTGCTGTGCACATGTGCGTGTGTGCCCAAAGTCCTGAACGGAGGGAGAGGTGGAGGAGAAGGGATTGTAGCATGGCCATTCCCAATGAACGCTGCTCTCTCAGTTTTTCTCTCTCTCTCCGGGGAGTGCATACCACAATCTCTGGCAAAATTTTAAAGTAGAAAAACTATGCATGGATTTCAATGTTTTTCCACACTAAAATAAACTCATCCTGACTTGTTAGAACATATCTGAACAGGACCTCGTTTGAGGCACAAGAAGGCTACGACATCAGTTTGAAAAGAGTTTCTGTGCCAGTCCTGTGGCTGAGTGGTTAAGGGAGTCAGATCCAACATAGCCAACTGTGGATCCAATCCCCCAGGGGGGCTTGAAAAACTCACAGATACATGAGTGCTCAAAATCCTGACAGGATGGAGAAATGGAGATGAGATGCAGTGTGGCCACACTCCACAGGAAGTACTTTCTCTTTCTTTCTCGGTGTGTCTCTCTCTGTCTTTCTCTAGCAAGTGCATGTACCCTTTGGCAATTTAAAAGAGAAAGAGAGAGAGCACTCTTATCAAAGCAATATGAATCCTGCTAAAATTGAAGCAAAAACAAACATCAAATATATGGTGAAATCACTGATACACTATATAAAGTCGATGGGATCAATGCTCCCCCAAATCAGCAGTTTATAAAAGTATAACTTCTTTTAAGAAGTGATAAGGTGGGATCAGTAGGTGGCATGGTGGTTAAGGTGCAGAATTCCCGCATGACTGATCACAGTTCAAGTCCCGGACCCAGCAGCTTAAAAATCACACAAGGCAATTTGTGTATGCATGCTCAAAATCCCAAGAGGAGAGTGGAGAAGAAGGGATTTTAAGGTGGCCATGCCCCCTAGAGGAGGGTGATTTCTCACTTTTCCTGTCTCTGTTTCTCTCTGGTGAGCACAGGCACCCTATGGCAAACACCAAAGGAAAAAACAAAAGTGATCAGATGATGTTGAAGAAGACACCCGTAGTGGCAGATCATCAACATCACTTTCCAGGAAGAAATTATTTTGTTTCTGCCCTAATTGAAGAGAAACAACAACTAACAGCAGAAATAATAGCCAACACCATAGAGATCGCAATTCGTCAGCTTACACAATGAAAAATTTTTTTCCTAGAAGGTGCATGTACTCCCCAGAGAGATAGAGATAGATAGAGAAATAGACAAAGAGAGTGGGAGAGGAGGAAAGCACCTCCCAATGGGCATGGGCATACCACAATCCCTTCTCTATTTCTCCATGCAGTCGAGATTTTGGGCACACATACCCCTGGTACATCTGATAAGCCGCCGGCTCTAGGACTCTAACTACAGTATGCTGTGTGGGCTCCAGCTCCCTTAACCACCAGGCTTTAGGAAACACTGGACGGTCAGAAACATATGCATCACCTTCCAAATCAATAAAGACCGAAAGAGAGAATAAAGCCCAATCAGTCTCCCTAGAAAACCAAAAGTAAAGGAGGTAAGTCAAAGAAATGCTACATGAAGAATGCACAATAAGATCGTAGACATAAATCCAAATAGCTAATTTTGCCTATTACAAGCTAGACACTCAAAGTACACTTTAGATATCCAGTTATATACAGTTTATAAGAAACATGCCAAGTATAATTCACAGTTTGAAAATAGAGAAAGCTATTATACCAGGTATATCAGTTAGAAAGCTTTGGTTATGTTATAGAACAATCAACTGAAGACTGGTTAATATAGATTTACTAGCTTAGATAAGCAAAAAGTGCAGAAGCAGGATTTCCTTCAAAGTAGGGTGATTCAGGAACAGTCTCAGCAGGAAGTCAGTAGCTTCCCGTTTCTTTTCTTTCTTCCATAGTATTAGCTTGATTCTAAGGCTGGATTCACTTTGGGTGCAAAATGGCTGCAAGAGCTCCAGGCTGCATCTCACACATCCCACCAAGAAAAGTGAAGACAATTCTAAAGAATAATAAGAGATTAATGGGCATACTTAACCAATGGGATATAAAAACTATAAACAATGAAAGCAGAGTTAGTATTTGTATAGCAATGAAAAATAGACCAAGTTAGTAGATCAGAGAGCCTAGAACCAATATATATCTGGTACTGGGAGAATGGCTTTCCATGTAAAAGAGCAAAATTAGGTTCTTATCTTATAACATGCACAAAAACAAATTCCACATTGATTACAGCATAAGTATTAGAAATATAACTTTTAAGCTATTAGAAAAAGTAACAATATCTTTTTTTTTTTTTTGAGAGGTTTTTGCTATTGGGCACGTGCGCTCACCAGACAGAGAGAGAAAGACATAGAGACAGAAAGCGAGAAATCACCCCCCGGGGGGATGGCCATGCCACAATCCCTTCTCCTCCATTCTCCTCTTGGGATCTTGGGCACACACGCACATGCGCCCGGCATGAGTTTAAGCCACCGGGTCCGGGAGTGAACTGCGGTCGACTACGTGGGAGTCCAGCGACATAGCCATTACGCTAACTGCTGGTCCCCAAAGTAACAATATCTTTAGGACATCAGGTAAGAGAAAGCTTTCAAGACATAGAAAGAACCAACCATTTCAAAATCGATGGACTGGACCACATCAAAATTAAAATATTTTATAACACAAAAGTGAGATTGGATGTTATTTGTAACATAAAATAGCAAACAAGTAGTTTCCAAGAACATGTAAAGATCTTCCACAAATCACTAAGAAAAAGACATTCGATCCTGCAGAGAGGAAGTCAGAGATAGGAAGGGTTCATTCACAGAGGACGAAATCCGAATGGTTAATGCACACAGGAAAAGATGTTCAACTCATGGAAGTGCCCAGTTCTCAAGTACTCACAGAAAACAAAGGAAAATGCCATACCATTACAATCCCGTTATAAAAACAAATTTAAGAGTCTGGCGATACTAATCACCATGAGATGTGAAGGAAATGGGAACATTCGCATACTGCAAGTGGGGAGATCAATTAGCACAGCCACGTGGGAGATAGCTTTGTAGTTAGTTACTATTAAAATTGAAAAAATGCACATATTTTAGGATTCAGCTATTTCCCAAGGTATCAAACCTAAAGAAACTCTTTTATGAGGGTAAGAAGACACTTTCACCTTGTAACAATGAAAACATTTTTAACAACCTAAATTTTCTCTAAGAAAATAATGAATAACATAAAAGTGGAATACATATGGGATCTTCCAAAAGTTCATGGAAAACACGTATGAAAAACCTGTGCGTGGATTTTAACATTTTTTGCATCAAAATAACCTTGTATTTTAATTCTATTTTCTACAAACTTTTATAAATTGCCTTGTATTCATTAGTAGCAGTTGAATTGAGTAAATTAAATCTGTATGTCGGAACACAGATCTCCAAATCCTACGTTGATTGTAGAAAGCAAAATGGCAAAAACACGCATGAAGTAAGAGATCATTTATTTATATCACATACATTTTTTTTTTTTTGGAGATGTTTTTGCTATAGGGCACATGCGCTCACCAGAAAGCCAGAGAGAGACAGAAAGCGAGAAAGCGAGAAATCATCCCCCAGGCGGGATGGCCACGCCACAATCCCTTCTCCTCCATTCTCCTCTCGGGATCTTGGGCACACACGCACACGCGCCCGTGGTGAGTTTAAGCTACCTGGTCCAGGACGCGAACCATGGTCGACTACGTGGGAGTCCAGCGACATAGCCATTACGCTAACTGCTGATCCCATCACATACATTTTTAAAACTACAGAAGACAACACTTTACATTGTTAGGGACATAGATATGTTATAAACATTTTTAAAAAGTAGACAAGAAGGAACATATCAAATTTATGACAATTTTCTTTTCTTTTTTCTTTAATTTTTAGGTTTTTGCCATAGGGCTCATGCACTTGCCAGAGAGAGACAGAAAGAGACAGTGAGAGGGAAAGTGAGAAATGACCCGCAGGTGGGAGGGTGGCCAGACCGCAATCCTTTCTCCTCCATTCTCCTCTCAGGATTTGGGCATGCACACACGTGTGCCTGGCATGACATGTGCCTGGCATGATTTTCAAGCCATCAGGCCCGGGACTCAAACCACAGTTAGCTATGTGGGAGTCCAGCGCCTTAACCACTATGCCACCTGCTGGCCTGACAATAATTTCCTAAGGAAAGGGAAATAGGATTGGCAAGTGAGATCCAATTTCATCAGTGAGTTTTCTCTTTCTCTTTTTTAAAAGTTTATTTTCTCCCATGAGCAAGAGAGAGTCAGAGACAGCACCCCAACAAGGTCTTGATGCTGCAATGATGAACCCCGCCTCAGCCTGCCCAGATTATGGGCACTCTTGTGCTGGCATACCCAGGAAGGTGTCAGCTTTCCAGTGGCCTAGGCCATGTTGCCAGGCAGACCCTCCGACCCTCACCCTGCCTTAGCCGGGGTCCCCTGATGCACTCCACACGGCACCACCACCCTGTCCTTAGTGTCATTTTTTTAGAGAGGGACTCCCTGTTTCTGGATCTGCCTGTGCCCCACATGGGCTCAGCCGGGCAGGCAGCAGTGTCTTACCAGCACGTACCTCTGTGGGTTTCCTTTTCCAAAGCTACCCATGGGATTAGGGTGAGGCTGGCACTTCAAATCTCACCCTCCTGAGCCTCGTCCCCTTCCCTGGCCTGCTACCCCCATCCCTTCCACTTTGTCCCAGGAGCACTTCTGTAATAACTGCATGCATGGACATTCCCAGCCCAGCGTCTGCTACTGGGGAACCAGTCCTAAAGCAATGACGGAAGACACTCCAGCCTCTGCGCCTCCCTCCAACCTTTCCCTCTGGGGTAGGCTGAGAAAGTGATCCTCCTCAATATATCAGCATCCTAATCCCGGAACCTGTGCATGTTACCTTATCTACAAAAGAGGGCCTTAGCAGATGTGATTAAATGAAGGGTCTTGAGATGGAGGTTTATCCAGGATTATCTGGGGAGTGAGTGACAGACCAGATAGTGGGCAGACCAGCTCTGGGGGCGGGCGGTCCTTGACCACTGTGCACTGTGATCCTAATGTTCAGGTTGGACACCCAGCAGGGATGGGTATTAAGCAGAGGAGGACAGGGAGATTTATCCACTCCCTGTTGTCTGTTAAGACCCCAGGAAAAAGTTACCAGTTTGGCCTGACATGTCACCCACTAACTCCGAAGAAGGGCAGCCCAGGCAAAGCCCTCCACAGGGACTGAGCAGGGCAGATGGCTGTCACTCATCGTGCTGAGAGTCCACACGGAGCCGTGTCCTCCCACCCAGCACGTTCTGGGATCTTCCTCCAGAGCAGCTCATTATGGGAGATAAAAAGAAAGAAGACCAAGAGAACGGAAGGAAAAGAGAAATAAAACAAAACAGCCCAAACCATTCACCTGAGTACTCATTTAATGAAGGAAAATTAAATTCTTGAGGAAGCAGGTGCTCAGTGGCTGGGAAAATGCCAAGTGGGTCTAGCAACACCCAACAGTCTTCAGGACCCGATTAACCTCCAGTTGGGACACTGGGCTCTTCACTGATCCCTCCTCTGGCCAAAGAAGCGCCCTGTGCTTTGACCCCCTCAGCCCACCTGCTGGGGCCCCTCGAAGGTCACACCTGCCCCCAGTAACACTGCTGTCTGAGCCCAGAGCCTAGCTTCCCAGTGGCGTAGGCCATGTTGCCAGGCAGACCCTCCGACCCTCACCCTGCCTTGACCGGGGTCCCCTGATGCACTCCACACGTTCTCAGGGCACCACCAGATTAAGCTCAGACCCTGCCCCTGCTTTGAAAGAACCCAAGACTGCTGAGATCAACTTTCCACATACCTTTCATACAGGGCAGACCGCAGTTCAGCCACATGGAGCCAGAGCCGCACTTACCATTCAAGCATTTACTGTACTGAGCAGTGGCCAGATCTCTTGCCCCACGTGACACATACATCTCTGTGGGTCCCTTACCCCACTCACAGGGCCTGTCACCCTGCTGTCCAACCTCGAGGCAGGCTGGAAGGCTCAAGCCTTCACCTGAGGAGGCCTGCTGGAATTCACCGGGACCCCCGGGCATGGTGTGCGCCCAGTCTCCTGCGTCCCCCAAGTTGGTGCAAAGCCCCCTGACCCCCTCACCTCCCCTCCTCCATATCCTGGGGCCCCACTTCATCTGCCCAGTTATCTCAGACCTTTATTTTTCCCTTGCTAATACTGACTACCTTTTGAACCACACTGATGATGCATTATGCTAAAATTCCACTCCTGTAAGGATCAGGGGAGAGGGGAAGAGGACTGGATGGGATGGAGAGAAACCAGAGCCTCTTCCTATCTCCTGGCACAGAGATTAAGGAGTTGAAGGGGTTCTTCTGGAGAAACTGAGGCTTCAGATTGCCCAGTAACCTGTCCAAAGCCACACACCTTAACAAGAGGTAGAGCTGGGATCCTACTGCTGACTGATCAGAGAGGAGGTGAGGATGATAGGGTATTCAGGCACTTCTACCAGGCCTGGGTGGACAAAGCAGGTGCCTGGTGGTTCTAGGTCCAGGATGCTCAACACCCCCTCCTGGCCCCATGGAGGAACTTCAGGGAGAGCCTGGAACCCCAGCTCTGGTGCAGTCAGACTGAGACTCTAAAGGCCGGACTGGGGGCTGCAGAGTGGCCTGGGGTACAAGCCATTTCAGCCTAACCTACACCACACAGCAGAGGGTACCGGGCCCTGCCAGGAATCCACAGGTAAGTCCTGCTGGCTGATCCACTGACTGCTGCCGCGCCAGCCAGAGGCCTGAAGAAAGACAACTGGTCGGTCAATTGTGGAGTCATTGCCTCTGTGGTCTGAATCCCCCTGCAGGCTGGGGCAGAGATTCTGATCCACAGCCCCTTTTGCCAGCCAGCTCTGCAACCCTGGGGGCGCTAGAGGGAGACCACGAGGCTGGCGGCGGAGGCAGGCCTTGCTCTTTCCTGTTTGTTCCCTGTCTGCTTCCTGCAGGCTTCCTGTTTCTGGGGCGCCATGCAGCCACCGTTCCTCTCCCTGGTCTGCCGCAGGCGATTCCAAACTGTAGCAGCAGCTGAACTCGCTTGCCAACTCTAGCAGGAGCAGATGCATCCTGCCTGGCCTCTCAGAGACAGTGTCAGCAGCTGACGAGTGACCTGCTCAGAGGTCTGGGGCCCAGGCGCGTGGACACCCCAGCACCAGCCAAGCAGCGCCCCCTTCCTCCAGTTTGAGTGTTAGCTCTGCAGGGTCCCTCCATTGTGCTTCTAATTTCCCCTTTGCTGCCTCAGCGGTAGAAATAGGAGCTGCTTCCTGACGTTGCTACTTCCGGTTACCCTTCCGGTAACAGTGCTTTCTATTAAACCCTCTCTGTTTTCATCGCTGGACACGGACAATGCAGTATCTTTCGTGGATACTATTCTGATTCCTCCCATGATATCCTTCTGACCCCCTTATTTATAAAACCAGTCCTCCTGCATAACCCATTCCATATGATTCTATTTAACCGCCAGTGGTTATACCCTCTGCCCTGACCTGGCCTGGAAATAATGCTGGGTCCAAAGTGTTACCAATTTTTAATTGATTCTTGAAGGTGGGATCGTCTGCCATTCGTTGTCACAGAGCCAACTCACCAAACCACCACCAAGTGTCACGGCACAAGCTTTATTCAGTGGCCGCAGTGGAGAAATGGGTCCAAACACAAATCTACTGTACTTCTCACTTGTCTTGAGTGGGGGACTTTAAGAAGTAGCAAATGGGGAAATGAGGTGAGGAATACTCAAAGCTTTTCCTGGGAAAAGCAGGGACATCCCAGAATTACAAAACCCACCTCCTTTTTTCTCCTTTTAAGGACAGTTCCAGTGGAATTCCTGTTGATGGTAAACTATCATGGTGCTGGTAGGTGTGTCACTTAGGATGAGAATATGATTTGACTCGAGTTGTCCCTGTGGAAAAGAACTTCCTCAAATACCATTTTTTAAGTGAAATTTATTTGAGAAGAGAAAAAGGCTTAGTTTTCTGCTTGAAGTCTTTTGCCAATGAGTTATCCAGGTGCACCAGTCCAATAGGGAAAAATGCCAACTCAATTATGATGAGATTCGGGGTCTTCCCCAGGTCATTACGGTAGCAGCGTATCCTGGATCCCACTGGTCCAGGCTGGTTCTTAGAGCAAGAGTGTTATCCACAGGCGTGTATCCTGTTCCTTAAAGAAAAACACCATTGAGGAAGGAGCTGGGCATGGTGTGAACATGAACTATATTGCTGCGGGATGCCTTCTGCGATGATATCCAGGGTCTTGGTGTTTTGGACAAAAAATTGAACAAATCACACAAAGAGTGTTTTGGAAAAAATAGTTTATTAAGGAAAAGTAAAAGTACACTCCTGAGAGGCAGGAGCAGGCCTGAGCAGACAGAGTGGCTCAAAAGGCCCTGGCAGTGGTACTCTGCCGGTTTTCTCGTTTTCAACCTGGATTGGGTGGATGATCATTGGCTGGGCCTACTGATGGTTCTCATCTCATTGGCTCTACCAAATGTGGCAAGACCCACTGATTTTTTTTTTTTTTTTTTCTTTTTAGGAGAGGTTTTTGCTATAGCGCACATGTGCTCGCCAGGAAGACAGAGAGAGACAGAGAGATGGAAAGCAAGAAATCACCCACCGAGGGAGATGGCCACGCCGCAATCCCTTCTCCTCCGTTCTCCTCTTGGGACCTTGGGCATGCATGCACATGTACCCAGTGTGAGTTTAAGCCACCGGGTCCGGGACGCAAACCGCAGTCGACTATGTGGGAGTCCAGTGACATAGCCATTACACTAACTGCTGGTCCCATCACTAATTTTTCATGTGTTATGTCATATATGACTGGGCCCACTGATTCATCTCATTGGCTATACCAATGTCACTTAATCAGCTAGACACCCCCCACTATTCTCATGCCTACATCACCTTGGGCAGGGAATTTTCTGCCCTGATTGGGTTTTTCTATCTAGCCACATAGGCAGATACTCCAGCCCCCTTACCCACTTCCATTTGCTAGTTTTTTCCTGCCTCAGTATGCTGAGTGACAAGAATGGGTGTATAGACAAGTCAGTCCAATAGAACTTTCCCTGGGACTTGCGGACATGGTCACTGACCTGGGAGACTTAAACTGGGTCGTCTGCAGCAGGGTCTCTCTCCTCTCTCCTCTCTCCTCCATCTCCACCCCAGAAAACAATTAAGGCAACTCACGAAGAGAGAAAAGACAGCACTGGAGAGACAGAGAGAAGGTTGATGACATTGTTAAGTCCTCAGTCCAGTCATGCTTAATGTACACCCCACCATGTCTTTCCCAATTTCTGGAGCCCCAAAATTCCCCTTTGCATTGAAGCAAGTGTGAGTTGGGTCTCTGTCACATTTAACCGAAAGACTGCTGAGTCATGTGTGTCTGAGGCAATGTTCCTCAGACCTGGGCCTTCCGCAATGCAGATGAGTCAGCATTTGTCTAGTCAGTCCCTCACAAGGCCCAGCAAACCGGCTGCCATGTCTACTCTTCATAGCTTCCTGCTTAAGAAATTGCCTAGTGAGGGACCAGCAGATGGCGTAATGTTATATCACTGGCCTCCCACATGGTCGACCATGGTTCGAGTCCCAGACCCAGCAGCTTCAAACTCACTCAGGCGCATATGCATTCCCAAAAAAAATCCCAAGAGAAGAGAAGAAGGGATTGTGGCATAGCCATCCTCCCGGGGGGAGGGGGAGTGATTTCTTGTTTTCTATCTCTCTGTCTCTTTCTCTCTCTCTCTTTCGAGCAAATGCATGCACCCTATAGCAAAAATTTCTTAAAAAGAAAGAAAGAAAAAGCGAGCCCAATGAAGGGCCTGGATGCTCCACCAGCCAGGGCTTGAATCAGGATCAAGCTGAAGAAACAAAATCCAGAGGGAAACTGAGTCAGAAGGGAGACAAGAACGTGGCCATCCCTCCATCCCAGGGTCCTAGCAGAACCTCCTTTCTATACAGTGTTCCCCCACTCGTGTAAGGAAATGTGCAGGCAATGCGTTACGTAGCCACAGGCTCTTTACCTAGGTGAGCTCATTTTGGAAGAACTGGGCTCCGAAGCTTGCTAAGATAAATATGCGTGCACACACGTGTGGAATTCAGGGAAATATATATATATATGTATATATATATATACACATATATATATATATACATATATATATGTGTATATATATATATACCAAAACATCTCTTCCCTTCCTACAGGAAGAGACTCACCAGGACCTTAAAGGCTATTTCATCCAGTCTCCAACCCCTCCCAGAGAAGTACATGAAGGCTTCTCACTGAAAAATGCATCTGGTGTCTCACAACGGGAGGAGTGGAATCCAGACCTCTCCAAAATGCCCCGTGCATGTCTGAGCAAGCTGAAACCGCACAGAAGGCAGAGGTGTTGGAGCTGCCATCCTCCACCGTCAGTGTGACAGGGCTCCCTGCAAGCCCTTGTGGGACGAACAGGGTGGCTGAAGGCCCTGGACTCCATTAGGCCTTCAGGCCCATCCTCCCCAGCTGAAGGAATGTAGGGGATGTCCCAAGTAGGCACATCTCCCAGCTGTATTTTCCAAATCTTCTCTGCATCAGAAACTTGAGAAGAATACAGCCTCAGTTTGCTAACTCCAGCCCAAATATTACAGGCAGGATGACGCTGGAAAAAAGCCCTGGACTGGCAGCCAAAGCTGGGTACTAAGCCGTCCCACAGCAGGCAGGGCAAATCGGGTAAGTTGTGTCACCTCTTTGGGGTTTGCACTCCTCTCCAACACAGAGGGCAAAGGACACTCTACTTTCCTACCTGACCTACTTTTCAGGCTATGTCTCCATCTCCCTTATCCAAAGATAAGACATTACCAACCCCTCAGTTAGTGCCTCTCCAGGTGGCAACAAGTGAGCACCCATCACCGAGTACAAACTTCCCAGCAGTGCTGAGGAGGGGCATGACAGACCTGGGATCCACTACAGGGGCAGGGGTCACACATATTAGCTCCTGTCCTTCAATAGGGCAGACTGCAGCTCCCAGGCCTTGCTGAGTCGTCCAGCCCTACCCCCACCCCAGTCACCCGCTGCCTGCAGAAGAGCCTGGAGACCAGGCTGCACCCCGAGGGCTGGAGAAGCACACACCTTCCTTCCTCCTCCATCACGAACTCCCTTCATGACTCCACCCACTTTTGGGTCTTTATTGCAAACTAAGGAACCAGAGAAACCCAGGTTGTCAAAGCTATAGAGGCAAGCTCACGGATTTTAGCCCTGTCACTCCCAAATCCTCTTATGGATGAGAAAACTGGGTGCCAGAGTGGGTCGGAGAACCCAATGAGCCAGTTATGAGGCAAGGACTGGGACCCTCGTGCACAGGTCGTGACATCAATTTCCCAAATCAGTCCTCAGTCTCCCTTCATTCTGGATGTGCACCCTTGTCTCAATCCCTCTGAGTCCCAGTTTTCTTCTCTGTCAAGTGAAGATAGTAGTACCTTCCTGGCGGGACCGTTGGGAGGCCCAGGGGGTGGATAAATGCGAAGTGCTTGGAACAGTGGCTGACAGCTATGTATCGTTATGAGCTCTTGAGTTATTACCTGCTCTGATAAACATCCCACACCTTCTGAGTCTGATCTCAGCAGAAGTTTACACTCTTGTAGCAGCTCGATGTTGGCACTCCTTGTTGGGAGCAATTTGCTACACGGTGACCAGGAACTCAGGCTCATTGGATGTTGTGGTTTCACCAATCCCTAGAACCTGGGAGTCCTCTGCTTACAGTCAACACAAGGGGAAAGAGAAGAGTGAAGAATCCCCATCAACTCCTAAAGCCTCAGCCCAGAGGTATCACCCATCACTTCCACGCAGTGGCAGGAGCCAGCTACATGGTGGCCACATCTGACACAGAGGGAGCTGGGAAATGAAGTCCCTGACTGAGCAGCCACCTCCCAACCACAAGCTCACAGTATGGAAGGGAGCACAGATTTCTGTGAACAGCCATCTCCATAATAACTAACAGATAGTTAGTTCCAAGATGTAAATGCTTCAAAGGGCATCGCCATCAACACAGTTTTGCAAGTCAACAATGTGGGCTGAGACCAGCAGTGGTTTTCCGTCTGTGTTCACTGTAGCAGCACCTGGTAGCGACAGCTCGACAGGGCCTGAATGCTCTGGAATGGCTCACACCGCAGCGTGAGCATGTCAGTCAGGGTGCCCCGGGTCTCCTCACAGCCTCTCCGGCAGGCCTGTACACATGGCAGCACAGTTCCAAGGTAGCAATGGCAGGATGGCCAAGGCTTCTTGAGGTCTAGATTCGGAACACACCTAGCATCACTTCTGCAGTGTCCTACCTGTTAAAGCAGGTCACAGGTAAGACCAGGTTTAAGGGATAGGGAAACAGCCTCCACCTACTGATGGGAGGGGCTTCAAAGAATCTGCAGTCATTTGCAATCTGCAGAGATGGGAGAAGGAGCAACTTAAAGAAAAGAGGAGCAGACAACCCCACAAGTCCTCAACAGCTATCTGTCACCAGGATTTGAAGAGGTAGCCACATCATACCCACACATAACCTCTGGAATCAATGGACTCACTGGAGGTGAGAGGAGAGAGAGATCATTTGAATAGTATCATTAATCCCGAACACATGCCCTGGAGTAAGCCTGGGACCTGATGCAGGAGACAAATTCGTGGTCGTCTCCTCCTTCTCATTTCCCACATGTCTATCAAGGAGCATTTCTCTGGGTGGAACATGATCGTAATGACTGAAGGACATGTTTTTCTCATGCATGGTTCCCAACACACATCAGCTACTTCCTCAAATGCTCCAAGAACCAACCATCATCTCCAGGGCTAGAAGAAATTCTGGCTGGGTTGGCCCTACAGAGCCATAGTGTGTCAGACCCCAGTGTTACACCTTCCTAGGGGAGTCTCAGAGACAGTGGTGACTATATAGGCTTCTGACGTCCTGTGCTGGGCTCAGAGCCCCGCCTTCATGTTGGGTGCAGCTCCCTGGGTATACCTCTGCCCCTAGCGTAGGTGCTTGTTGCTGGAAGGAGTGCGCTGCGTCTCTGGTAGGAGTCATGATTCTAACCACGGCGTCTACAATGAACTCCTCCCCTGGCACCAGGAAGCTTATAGCAATAGACTATGGGGTTGTTGTAAAAGTCATGCCGTATTTCCATGCACCGTGACTTTCCCAACAACCCAATAGAAAGAAGCTAGAGGAAAGGGCCCCACCCGAAGGGGCACAGAGGAATTTGCAGAAGGAGGTCATGGCTTAATAGAACTGGCCTGCAAAGAGGAGGACACAGAGAAGACAACAGTCCCCACGCACCGGACAGAGCCAACAGGCTGGGGTGTGTTGTTATTCCCTATTCAGAAGCCTGCTCTAGAGCAATGACTTCAAAGCCCTTTTTTAAAATGTTCTTCCCTCTCTCCTCTCCTCCTCTCTCTCCTCTCTACCTCTCTCCCACCCCCACTTCCCTCACTTGCTCCTTAACTTAAATGTCACCAGGAGTTCCTATATAAAACCTGCAAGAGTGCTGACTCCCCTCAGGCAGTCTAAATCTGCACTTTGAGTGGGAAACACTCCAGTTTGGTGAAACTGCAGAAATACTTCAGGGACACCCCAGAGTTTCCCAGAGCAAAGCTGTCATGTGTTTTTGCTAGAGAACCTCTAAAACCATTTCAAAATGTATGGACCTCCTTATATATATTAAGTGAAACTCTAAACTTTTTATTCTAAGTTAAATATTCAATAGTTGCAAAGGATGTGACTTGCGGCACACCCCACATACTGACATTTTAAAATAAAACAGTTCTATTACTTTTCTGAATGTATCTAATACATCCGACATCCTAATGCTTTGATCCTGCCGTCATCTTCTGTTTTTTTTTGTTTTTTTTGGTTTTTTTTGGAGAGATTTTCGCTATAGGGCGCGTGCGCTCGCCAGACAGACAGAGAGAGACATTAGAGACAGAAAGCGAGAAATCACCCCCCAGGGGGGATGGTCACGCCGCAATCCCTTCTCCTCCATTCTCCTCTTGGGATCTTGGGCACGCACGCACACGCACCCGGCGTGAGTTGTAAGCCACCGGGTCCGAGACGCGAACCGCGGTCGACTACGTGGGAGTCCAGCGACATAGCCATTACGCTAACTGCTGGTTCCCATCTTCTGGTTTTTAATTGTGGTGAAATACACATAATGTGGAATTGACCATTTTGACCATTTGCGAGAGAGTGGTTTGAGGCCACTAAGTACATTCATATTGCTGTGGGCAGCCCTCTCCTCCCTCCAGTCCCCAAGCCCTTTCATCTCGTGACTCAGAAGCTCTATATCTGTTTAAACAATAACTCCCATTCTCCCCCACCGCCACCCCCAGCTCCGGGCAACCACCTTTCTGTTAGGTTGTCCGGAAAGGCATGACGTATTTTGCTATGCAAAAACGCGTCATGACGTTCTGACAACCGAATACTTCATGTCTCTATTAACGTGACACTCTATCTTTCGTTTTAAAATACGTAAACAGGCTCTTTAACATGCAGATTTTTAGATTTTTGTTTTTTTTCTCTTTAAACTCACCATTCCACTTCTCACACAGAATTTTATCCTAATACAAGGCAATTTTGTGCTTGAATGTATCTTGTTGGATCATCCAAGCATATTCCTTGTAACAAAAACATGAATATTATTTTTAAATTTCTGCTTTTCGATGGCTATAAAGTTCTAAGTACTTAAATGTTTTATTCTGGATCGAGTTATTGTTAAATTATGAGCAGCATGTAATCAATCAAGATAGAAACATAAAATGTAATAATGATAAAACTTTCAAAGCAAATTTGTATTATAAATACTTGTTTTGTGTGTGTGAAGACTGAGTTTCATTGTGTCGTAATACTCCTTCCTCACCCTCCTGAGTAGGTGGGAACGCAGTCGCATCACCAATCCTGGCTTTTCATGGTGAGCCAGGAATCGGCTCCGGCCTCCCAGGTGCCCTTGGTCTGTGAGTAGCACTTTCAATACGCACATTCTACCACGGCTGGGCCACAGACACATTTCTTTTTCCTTTTTCTTATTTTTTTTTCTATAGGGCGTGTTTGCTTGCCAGAGAGAGACAGAGAGAGAGAGAAAATGTGTAAAAGCACCCCCTGAGGGGGTAACCACGCCACAGTCCCTTCTCCATTTTCCTCTTGAAATTTTGGGTGCGCACACACACACACACACACACACACACACACACACACAACCTGCGAGTTTTCACGTTTCTGAGTCTAGGGACTCCAACCACACAGCTGGCCGTGTGGGATCCAGCTGCCTTAACCACCACACCACCTGGCTGGCCCCAAAATACATTTCTTATGAGAAAAATAGGATTGGTGTTTTACCCAACGAGGTCACAGTGCAGAGTGACATATTGCTTTGATGCGTCAGGGCTCAGCATCCATTCTATACCTATTGTCCCGGTGGCTTAGATATCAGCTCCGAGAGACCCTAATCACATCAGCAGATGGGGGTAGAGGGCATTTTGTTCTAGCAATACCACCATTTAATCCTCTGAACTATTGCAATACTTGTGTAACAATAACATAGCAAACCATAGTTCAATTTTGGTAAAAATAAATAAATAAATAAACAGAAGCCATATGACTTACAATTGTTTTGCTTTGTTTTGTTTTTGTTTTTGTTTTGAAAGGTTTTTTGCTATAGGGCATATGTGCTCACCAGAAAGATAGAGAGAGACAGAAAGCGAGAAATCACCCCCCAGGGAGGATGGCCACGCTGCAATCCCTTCTCCTCCATTCTCCTCTCGAGATCGTGGGCACGCACGCACACGTGCCTGGAGTGAGTTTAAGCCACCAGGTCCGGGATTTGAACTGCAGTCGACTACATGGGAGTCCAGCCACGTAGACATTACACCATCTGCTGGTCCCAACTTACAATTTTCACCCAGTCTCTAGAGTTATTCTCCTCATCATTTTCCTGGAAAGAACACCAAGTTCTACTAAGACTTATTATACAACAGTTAATCAGACCGTTACTCTTTCCCTTAGAGGCACTTATTTTAACTCATTATTTTCAGATAGGGTTGGGAAATCTAAATCCATTCATTTAATTAGGCTTGGCCAATAAAACTTTTTTTTTTTTTTTGGAGAGGTTTTCGCTATAGGGTGCATGTGCTCGCCAGACAGACACAGAGAGACAGAGAGATAGAAAGCGAGAAATCACACCCCAGGGGGGATGGCCACGCCGCAATCCCTTCTCCTCCATTCTCCTCTCAGGATCTTGGGCACACATGCACACGCACCCAGCATGAGTTTTAAGCCACCGGGTCCGGGACGCGAACCGTGGTCGACTACATGGGAGTCCAGTGACACAGCCATTACGCTAACTGCTGGTCCCAAGCAATACAACATTTTTAATAAAATGCTTTTATCACTTGCCTTAAATATATTTTCACAAAACCTGGAAACTTCAAATTCAGTTTATTCAACTTATAAAAAATATATCATGTGACTAAACTATCAAACCAATCCTTACTGTTAAACGAGATTATTTTATGTCAATGCCTGACTGTAGAAATGGGTTAATGGGCATTTCAAATAATACTATGGAACATACTAGAAAATAAATTCTAGAATAAACTTCACAAGGTACTGTTCTAAAATTAGGTAAGATATACATGATTGTAGTGAAATGTGAATGTGAAGCCAAAACTAAGTTTTTTAGGAAGTGAGGAGTTTGATAAATGCATACTTCTTTCGACTCTGGTGCATGGCTTTGGGAATTAACTACATAAAAATAAGAAATAATTACACTAATTTCACTGCACATAATGATTAAATTTTTGTATACATTTATGAAAGAGAAAGATAAATTTCATTTAAACAAGATGTGTGCTCAGTATATCTGAAATGGGAGGTAGAAAATATGAAACATTTTACATGATGAGATAAGATGAAGATCAACCACATCTAGGCTAAATTTTTCTGTTTTTCCAACAACTCAATAATTTGTGATGTGATTTGATAACTTGTAACTACTATATTAAACAATATGCACAAATATGAAAAATACCACATATTGTATTTTTTCTTTCAGTGTATCTTGAAAAACATGATAGTCCCAGGAAATACTAGAATTTTGTTTGGGCAAAGGAAGAGTTAAAGTTCTTTTTTTAAATTTTTAATAGATTTTTCTTAAGGGGCACATGCACTCACTGGAGAGTCAGAGGGACAGAGACAGAAAACAAGAAATCACCCGCTGGGGGTATGGCCGTGCCACAGTCCCTTCTCCGTTCTCCTCTCGGGATCTTGGGTACACACGCACACATGCCCAGCGTGAGTTTTAAGTCTCCAGGTCTGGGACTCAAACCACAGCCAATCACGTGGGAATCCAGCAACATAATCATTACACCATCTGCTGGTCTTAAAGTTCTTAAATAAAGATTGAATTAAAAAAAGAAGTGGGTCTAGTCTGGGTTCAGGTCTGGAGACCTCGCTGAGTACACCTGAGTACACAAGACACGTGCTTGTCCATGATCCAGGCTGCCTAAATTGGGGATAGATTACAGCATTAAGACCTGTTGCAGTTGCCTGTCTTTCTGTCTGTCTGTCTGCCTGTTTTTGGTCATGGAAAAATAAATAAGTAAAAACTAAGAAGAAAAGGGGCCAGCAGGTGGCTAGTGGTTAAGGGCGCTGGACTCCCACATGGCTAACCGTGCTTCGAGTCCCAGACCTGGTGGATTGCTTTCTGACTTTCTCTCTCTCTTTTTCCCTCTCTTTCTCACACTGTCCCTCTCTGGTCAAATTTAAATAAATAAATAAATAAATAAATAAAATAATAAAGTTAAATAAAAATAATTACTATAAAAAAATTAAGAAAAATATTATTGCTCCACTCGAATTAATTACCACCCTAGTCTAATATAAATCTGGATTCAGAGTATCTCAGCCTGAGCTGACTTTCCCATTTCTAAAGCCCTTTAACAAAATATGCACAGGAACTGGAAAAGTTTGTTCCCTAAGAGGTTTTGGGGGCCTTGGTTAATCCTTAGAAGAGGTCTCCCTTTGTGTGGCGGTCTGGGGGCTTTCCCCGCCAGCCTCCACAGGGTGAGAACTTGCTTTCTCAAGTTAGGAGAGAGCTAAACTACACCCAGGTACCTCCAGGGAAGATCAGCTTCAGGAAACAGCACCATCAGAAGCCAAGACTTAGACACTAATTCCCTCAAAACGTCCAGTGCTCGGGACCCCGGAGTGGCCTCTCCTCCCTGCAGGGGACTGTCACCCTCACTCTGAACACCGCTGTCCTAGGGCACTGGGATCTGCCCGGTCAGCTCCTCCATCCGGATCTTTCGTGTCTAGGTCCAGCCGCCCCTGCTGCCGTTCTCACAGCCTGGGCTTTCCCCTTTCTGCCTCACGCCTGTGCTTCAGGCTGGTGTGCCTCCAGTCCTCTCATCGTGGAGGAAGGTCACAGAAACTGGACGCGCCCTCCCTGGAAACCAGGCCCTGTGCTGGGAGGGCTGCTCCACCGCAAGCACATCCGTGCTCAGGGCCTGCCCCAGAAAGGACGTTGGGGCCAGAACTCCCTTTTCTCACCTCAGTGGATTCTCTGGAATCCTTTCACTACCATCCCTGTTCCCTGCAGGGAGCAGGGTGTCTTAGTCCCTTAGCCGTGGGAAATTAACACTGGTTTCTGCTTCTGTGACTAAACCGTGGAGTGTGTGGCCCGGGCCACAGGAATGAACTGCAGGGTAGGGTAGGGGGAACCGAAAGGACACTGAAGCCAACACCTGGACTCAGACCTGGGCTGCAGCTCATCAGCTGTGACTTTGAACACATCACGTGGCCTCTTAGGGATCTAATTTCCACATGCCTGGATCTGCTTGGTGATGCCCAGCCCGAGTTGGGGGGCTGAATGGGGGTGTGTAACTGTGGGAGCTGACGCAGTGCAGGGCTCGGGGCTGCCCTGTGATGTCCATGGCATCCTGCTGTCTCCTGCTTTTCAGCTAAGGGTCAGAGTCTCTCCAGCCTCTTCGGGTCAAGTCCAGGGAGCCCCCGCCCCCCTCCCCTCCCCCAGCCCTGGTCCCAGCAGTCTCTGCTCCCCAACCTCCTCCTCACTCAGGCAGCCCTGGCCCCAGTTTCACACCCAGCCCCGAAGGCTTCCGGAATCAATGCCCTTCCCTCTGAGCCTGGCCCCTGAGCGTCACACACATGCACACATGTACGTGCAGACACACACCAGGGGCTGCCTCCCTGTGGGGCTGAAGCCAAACACAGAGAAAAATACGAAGCACAAAAGAGAAAAAACGAAGTTCATTTTTCACATTCTTCCAGGATCCCTGAACTTCAGGGTAATTAGACAGATGTGAAATGAATGCGGGGCTCTTTTTTTTAATCCTAGGTCTGCTTAATTGCCTCAGTTGGGAGAGTCATTACTAAATGATTAATGGGACGAGCGTCTGTAAATCTGAATAACCCTGAGATGTGCAAACTGACTAGCCCTGAGATGTGTCACGGCCTGCAGCCCAGACACCCTTTAGTTTCCGGCTGTCAATAGCTTCTGGCTGGCTGTCTAACTTTCCAGAGCAGACAGTCCCAGATAGAGCCAGCTTGTCCCCAGAGCCGAGCGCGGGGCTCATGGTCGGAGGGAACAAGGACAGCCGGTCCACAGTACCAGCAGCTGGTACTGAGGCCCAGGAGGAGCGCCAGGCCGGTGCCTGATGATCTAAAACATCTCCTCCCACCACGGGGGTTTTACAGAGGCCAACCAAATCCCATAGCCGTTAAAACAAATAAAATCAAAGACAGCCAGTACTACCCCCCAACGTAACAGCAGTTACTGTCAGGTGAGACACTTTGGATTTTTATTTATAATTTTTCTGCATCAAACCTGCATTATTATTTGTTTAATGAATGCCACTTTTTTTAACTTTATTTAAATTTATTTATTTACATTCATTCACTATACCTCATTACAGCATACAAAATGAGATTTCCCATCCAGAATACACTGTATATTGGCTCAATCAAGCACATCAACATACGTGTTATCATCAACACATAATTTTCCATTTCTTGTTTCCTGTATATTTTGTTATTTTTGCCATTCTTGATTCGCTCTCTCACCCCTGCCATCTCCCACCCTCCTCCCACACAGTCTCTAGTATTCATGGTTGCTTTCTGTGCCTTTTCCCCCCATTTTATTGATTCACTAATTAACTTAATCTAAATATTTCCAATAGCAAGGCAGCTGATATATACATATCCATGAACATAAGTCTGACTTTAGGCATAAACCTCAGTGAGTAGAATGAACATACTGTAAAGTAGCACCTAGCTAGGGCTATATAGCTTATTGCAGTCATCAAATATGCATTTTTTTATTTCAAGAAAAACAGTTTTCATAGTTTTTTTCTCCTGAAACTTTTTTTTAATTAATTAATTTACATTCATCGCCTAAGCATCGTCACAGCATACAAAATGTGGTTTCCCATCCAGAATATACTGCATAGTGGCTTAATCATGCATGTTATCATCAATTATTTTCCACTTCTAGTTTCATATATATATTTACTCCTATGTCACTGAAAGGTCAAAGGAAAGAAATGTTTTTTCCAGCTGAAGGCAGAAACCGGGCTTCCAGTAGGTGCAGAGCTTCCAGGGGTTGTTTGAAGTTTCCGAGTTTGGAATTTCACTAGCAATGACAAAGTCAGAGGCTGTGGAGCTGTTTTTCTGCTGTAAAGAAGCAACCACAGGGACCAGCAGGTGGCATAGTGGTTAAGGTGCTGGATTCCCACATGGTTGACCACTGTTCTAGTCCCAGACCTGGCGGCTTGAAAATCATGCCAAGTGTGTGTGTATGGGTGCCCAAAATCCCAGGAGAATGGAGGACAAAGGATTGCAGCAAGGCCATCCCCCTTGGGGGGTGATTTCTCTCTTTCTCTCTCTGTCTCTTTCTATCTCTCTCAAGTGAGAGTTTGTACCCTATGGCAAAAAACTAAAAAAAAAAAAAAAAAAAAAAGACCAGCGACCACCTGCGTCCCCACTTTCCTCACTGTCATCTTAATTTCCAGTTCAGCTTCCACCCACGTGTAACCTAACCCTAACACGTACAGACGGAAAGCCAATTGGTAGAGACCCAGGGATGAGCGTGGGAATGAAGAGCAGCTGCAAAGGGGTATGAGCACGCTTACCAGGGGGTGGAAACACTAGGCTGATTCACAGTAACGGTGCGCCACTCAGTTCACTTACTGAAACTCATTGAATTATATACTTACAATGCCTGAATTTCATAATCTGTAAAACAGACCTCAATAAAGCCGGTAACAAAAACACAGCAAAAGCAACAAGAAGAAGGAAAACCTCTTCCGTCTTATGAAACCTCTCTCCAAACTCCTTCCAGCTGCTTCCTGTGTGTGGAGCTGACCATCCCTGCTCAGTCCTCCTGCAGCCCTTTCTGGGCGCCCGCACGCTTTCTACCTTACCCGGTAACCGTTGCAGTGGTGCCTGTGTCTCGTATCTAGACCAGGCCTTGCCACCTCCCTGCCCCAGGGTCCTTCCGGTTCCTGAAAATCTATTTGGCTTGAATGAATGGAAGGAAGAAGAGGGGTGGCCTGCAGGTTCGCTACATTGTTCAAGGATCCCAGAGTTCTAGAAACTTAACTAGTCCTTAGGGCCAGTCCCACACAGACCTGTTTTATGGACATTCGTAAGCCACCTGACGCCACCTGCTTTGTGACCCAAAACTCAAGGGCACTGCTGCCTCTAGGAAAAGAAGGAAGGAACCTCGACAACACGGAATGCATTGAGATATGTTATTTATAACAGTGAGAAGCTGGAAATCAAAAAGATCAATAGGTATTAGTTTTAAAAATGTGTCACCATAGGATGGATTATTATGTAACTAATTGAAAAGATATTACTCAAAACAATTTAATGAATGGGAAACTATACAATATATCAAGCAGTAAAAGCAAGTTGGAAAAATGTAAATAATATGAATATTCCCTTTTTTTTTTTTTGGTAAATAACTCAACCTGGGAAGAATACCCAAACATTTACAGTGGATCTGCAGATGTTTCCATTTCTGTAACACTATTTTTTTGCATTTCTAATTTTCTCCAATAAGCATGTATGTCATATATTACTGTTTTTCAGTTTTTTGGGTTTTGGTTTTGGGTTTTTGTTTTTCTGTGTGTGTTTTCTTTGTTTGTTTGTTTGTTTGTTTGTTTATTATAGGGTGCATGTTCTCACCAAAGAGAGACAGAGAGACTGCAATCGCTTTTCCTCCATTCTCCTCTTGGGATTTTGGGCACACGGGCAAATGTGCTCAGTGTGATTTTCAAGCTGCTGGGTCTGGGACTTGAACCACGAAATCAGCCATGTGGGATCCAACTACCTTAAATTCCATGCCACTTGCTGGCCCCATATTACTGTACTTTAAATTTTTACTTAAAGAATATAGAAAACCACAACGAATACTACGAAACCATGTACTAAAAATTATGCACTGTGTACAAAGCTATGTGTGAAATCATGCCCCAGGGGACCAGCAGTTAGTGCAATGGCTATGTAGCTGGATTCCCATGTAGTCAACTGCGGTTCGAGTCCCGGCCCCGGCAACTTAAACTCATGCCGGGCACGGTGCGTGCATGCCCCAGATCCCGAGAGGAGAATGGAGGAGAAGGGATTGCAGCATGGCCATCCGCCTGGGGGGTGATTTCTTGCTTTCTGTCTTCCTGTCTCTCTCTGTCTTTCTGGCAAGGGCACACGCCCTATAGCAAAAACCTCTCCAAAAAAAGAGGGGAAAAAAAAAAAAAAAAAAAAAAACATGCCCCAGTAACAGAAGGCCACCTTTTATTTAGATCTTTTTGTTAATGAAGCTACAGTTTAGATAAAAGCCCGTATTTCCTCTTCCCCAGTCCTAATCCTGTTCTTCCTCTCCAGAGACAATGACTTTTACAAATTAGATTTGTATCCTGTCCATGTTTTAGAGCTTCTATTGCTTATATAGAATTGACTTTTTAAATGTCTTTAAACTTATCAATAAAATGGTATCACACTACATGTAAAACCCTGCAACTTACATCTTTCTAGAGCTATTTGTGTAGAAATAGTTCATTCGTTCACATAACCAGTACATAATCATCCACTAGGTAAGATGCCGTGATATATCAGGTTCGTTTCTCATTTTTGCTAGAGGAGATGTTAAGTGCACATGGGTGTGCCTTCCTATGCACAGAAACAAGAATGGACTACAGCTGTGGTTCTCAAGGTGCTGATGACATCACCATTTCTGTGAACTTAGTAGAAATTAAAATTCTCACTGCAGACTGAACCAGAAACCCTGGAGTTGGGATCCAGTCATTTGATTTAATAAGCCACCAGGTGGTTCAGATGCAAACTACATGCTGAGAACCATTGCTCTAAACTAGAGTACCTATTTAGAAATGGAATCACTAGGACCTGGTATCTGCCACGTGGGGGTTCACCAACACCCCAAATCGCTCTCCAAGCAATTGCTTATTGTTTACTGCTCAGCAGTGGATCTGAGGGCTTCCCCAGGCTTCACCAACCTGGCACTATCGGGCCATCTGCTTTTTGCCAAGCTGATAGATGGAGCTTGTACCTCATTTCCGTTTAGATGTGCGTACTCATGATTACTAAAGCAGTTTTCATATATATATGTTGGCCACTCTGGTTTCTTCCTCTTTGATTAACTTCACAATCATAAGAAAGAGATTTTAAAAACATACATACAAACTGGGCCAGCAGGTGGCATAGTGGTTGTGGCATTGGACTCCCACATAGCCAACCACAGTTCTAGTCCCAGGCCTGGTAGCTTGCGAATGTACATGTGTGCATGTATGTGCATGCCCCAAAAATCTCTAGAGGAGAATGGAGGAGAAGGGATTGTGGCATGGCCATTCCTCTGGGGGAGAGGAGGAGATTTCTCACTTTCTCTCTCTGTCTCTTTGTGTCTCTAGCGAGCACACACGGCCCTGTAGAAAAGTGCTCTAAAAAACAAACAACACATACATACAAACTTCATGCTGTACTTACCTGCCTCATCAGTACTTATGGAATGAAATGGCCCTGGACTAGATCTCTGCAGCTGCTCCGACGCCTCCCTGGAGGTGCCCTGCCTGCCCACAGCTCCACTCCCAGGCCCCAGGCCTCTCCCAGGACCGCCTTCTAGAGAGAGGCTCGCATTCTCCTCCCCGGACTGCAGCCATCACATTCAGAGGTCTGCTGCCTGGAAATGGTCCGTGCCCAAGCACTCCAGTCCCAGGGAGCAGCAGGCCTCACACAGGAGGTCATGCCCAGTGACTGCTTAACACTGTCCAGAGACGAACTCGGTCATTTATTCATTCAACCAACAACCATTTACCGACTATCACTGACGTGCTAGATCCTGAGCTCCATGTGTTGGTGACTGAGACCACACTTGGCAGGTCCATGTGAAGTTCATTTTCCTTAAGATGCAGACATTAGGGAGACCAGCAGTTAGCGTAATGGCTATGTCACTGAACTCCCATGTAATCGACTATGGTTCGAGCCCCGGACCTGGTGGCTTAAATTCATGCCGGGTGCTTGTGCATACGTGCCCAAGATCCCGAGAGGAGAATGGAGGAGAAGGTATTGTGGTGTGGCCATCCCCCCGGGGGGTGATTTCTCGCTTTCTGTCTCTATCTCTCTGTCTTTCTGTCTAGCACACATGCCCTATAGCAAAAAACTCTCAAAAAAAAAAAAAAAATGCAGACTTTAGGGTCAAGCCTGGTGGTTATATGAGCTGGGTCCTGCATGGCTGATGGAAGGGTTCAAGTCCTGGACCTGGCAGCTTGTGTAACATGCCGGGCATATACCTTTACATGGGGATGGAGGACAAAGGATTGAGATATGACCATGCCCCGTGGGGTGTGCTTTCTTGCTCTCCCTCCATCTCTCTCTCTCTCCAGCGAGTACACACGCCCTCTAGCAAATTTCAGAAAAGATACAGACATAGGGCCAGCAGGTGACGTGGTGGTTAGGGGTGCTGGACTCCGACATGGCCAATAGTGGTTTGAGTCCCAGGCCTGGCAGCTTGCTTTCTTGCTTTCTCTCTCTCTCTCTTTCTCACTTTGTCCCTGTCTGATAAAATTAAAGTAAATAAATAAATAAAGTTAAATAAAATACTTTTTAAAAAGAAAAAAAAAAAAGAAGATACAGGGACCAGCAGTTAGCATAATGGCTATGTCGCTAGACTCCCATGTAGTTGACCGTGGTTCGTGTCCTGGACCCGGTGGCTTAAAACTCACGCCAGGCGTGTGTGCATGCGTGCCCAAGATCCTGAGAGGACAATGGAGGAGAAGGGATTGTGGCGTGGCCATTCCCCCTGGGGGGTGATTTCTCACTTTCTGTCTCTCTGTCTGTCTGGCGAGCGCACGCGCCCTATAGCAAAAACCTCTCAAAAAAAAATAAAAAAAGAGGATACAGACATTAAATCAACAATTCCACAAATTCATGCGAAGTCCAACTACCCCAAGTGCCGAGAAGGAAAGGTGATGCTATGCTCAGTGGTCAGAGTCGTCAGCGAAGGCTTCCAAAGAAGGTGATGACGCAGCTGAGAGCTGGAGAAAGCATAAGACTGCCCAGAATGCCAGATCCTCAAAGCCCACCCAGCCCTTCACGCAGAGCTCTGAGTACACAGCGAGAACACAGGCTGCCCGGAGCAGCGGTTCTAGACACAAGCCCAGATCCTCTCTCCAGACAAAGGACTGGAAACCCACACCCCACACTCTTAGCCCAGCAGGCCCACAGGCCTCAGCAACAAACGACTACATTTCACCAACCACCATCGCCATTAGTAAAGTTCGGGATACTGCTGCTCAGGACCTGAGGCCTTGGAGGTGGGGAGTCCCGGAGCACCCGGCCAAAGGCTGGCTTCTTAAGCAGATACAGCCTACTTGTTTTTAATAGTGCAGTGAAGAGAGCGGGAAAGAATCACCCCCACACGCTGCCCCTCCCACTTCTTGAGCTAGAAATCTCTTCCCTGGTGAATTTATGATAATGCCACTGTTTATGGTTTCCAAGTGAGGTGGAGGGGCTGATTCACTGCTGCCTGGGTGTCAACAGGCGAGACAAGCTGTCATCTCCATCGCGCTCTCAATCTCTCTCTCAGGGATTGTTACAAAACACCTCCCCTGCCCTTCTTCTGGATGGTAACACGGAGGAGCATTCTGGCTTTGATTGTTCATCAGCACAGAAACCAGCTCACTTCAGGATCTAGAGTAATTAGAACGATCTTATTTACAACAGGCTGTGTTTTAAATGTTCTGGCTCCTAGTGTTGCAGGAGATTCTACACCTCCCCTTGGAGCATAGCTAGAGTAAGGATAAACCAATTGTTTAGGAAAAGGTCAATTCTTTTTTTTTAAGACTCCAGGTATGAGCAAATTCTCAACAGCACACAGAGAAACACAGTAACCTTTTGATCCTCTCCCAGTGACGGCCAGGACTACACGCAAAGGAACAGTTTGGTAAAATCAGCTTGACCTGGACCAAAACACTGGAGCCCACATCTGAAGTTCTCCGGTGGTTTTCATAAACCAAGAGGAGAAGTGTGGAGTAGTTAGGATGGTATTCCTCAAACCAGGGGCCAAGAATTCCTGGGAGTTCCCAGGCTTGATTTTGAGTTTGACAAACAACACTGTTTGGGAGCAATTATTCACAATTCACATAAATTCCAAAAGAGGCAGAGAAAGAAAACGCGCTTGGCCCAGGGGCCACCAATCAAGGGTAACATCCGGGGGCAGCTGTCCCTTGCACACCATTGCTTCACCTGCCCCTGCACATCCACGTTGCTCCCGTCCCTGCACCTCCCCGCTGCCCCTGCTACTCCTCAGCAAGGGCAGGCCAGGCAGAGCTGCGCTGGTCTGGGTAAGCTGCCTTTCTTGGTTCCCAGCAGCCTCAGAGAAAGGCCAGACTCTGCCACACACTGTTCAAGGCTCTGTGATCCTCCCCACCTGCTCTTCCAGCCTCACGAGCGATGCTTCTCCATCCGCTCCCACTGCCCCCAGCACCCCGGCCGACGCATTGACTTGCCGTTGCTCAGACCCCTTCCAGCCTCTGTGTGTGTGCCCTTTGCCTCTCCCCCCTCCTGAGTTTTTCATTGGGCATCCTTCTCATCCTCCAAGGCCCTGCCCAAAGACCAAAGCTAAGCTTCCCCCACCTCTGCTGGAGATGTGCTCTCCCTCTGTCCCAGCGCGCTCGGTCAATGTCACATCTGTTCACACAGCTCTCGTTACTGGGTCCTGCCTGGCAGTGGCTGACACTGGGATGAAGCGGAGAGAAGCCCTCAGCCCCAAGAAGAATTTCAGTTTCTCGGTCTTAGATCTGTCTTCTCAACTTGACTAGAGGCTTCTTGGAGGCAAAGGCCTCTGCTCACAAGTCCCAGCCCTCCTGGGTTTCAGCCCTCCCCCTACATGCCCAGCGGAAGTTCCACACATGTCTGCAGAGACGGGGCAACGTGGGCTGAGGTCAGGTACCACAGAGGGCCAGTAGGCGCTGGGCCTGCTGGCTGGCTGAGCTGGGGAGGGGCAGGGACTTGGAGTCCGTTTGTCACAGCAGGGCCACCTGGACAGTGGCCAAGGGCAGAGGGAGGGCGGTTGCCTCCCGTAGCTCAGCACCTGCCAGGCGTTGCACTTGTTGGCATTTCTTGCTGCACCTGTTTGTTCAACCAAAGCATTCTGAGCACAGTGGCCATCAAAGCTTGTTGTCATATTTGAAACTCTGCATTCATGCCACTCAGCCTTCAGTCTCGCATCTGCCCGCTGTGCCGCTAGTAATTAAAACAGTGGATGAAGTAAGCCCGCTGAAGGCTCTGGGGGGGAGGTGGGGCTTATTGCAAAGGGATAGGGTTTCGGCTTACAGGCTGTGCTGGCTTGCTTTTCAGAGTCCAGCGCGCAGTCATTCGTGAGCACCAACGTGCCCAGCATCTTCTAGGCGCAGCCTTGTTCCTAAACATCACTGAGTCCTGAGATACATGTGCAGGGATGTGCCATCGTGCATGTGGATACATGTGATGTGCACACGTGTGAGCCCTTGGCTCGCTCGCGCGGGCGCAAGGACAGCTAATCTGTATGACTGCCAGCGCCCAGCACCCAGGGCACACCAGCCTCGGTGCAGGCACTGGCAGCCAGGACCCAGGTGCTCTTTGTGGCACTTGGAATGTGGGGGGGTGGGGGAGAGCCCTTCTGCTCACATCAATCACTGGAGATTAAAAAAGAGAGAGACTTTGTGTTTACTCCGGACTCCTTATGATGATAATTACCAGGACTTTGTAATCTCCCTCCTTGAGAATTTGGCAGGCTGGGAATACTTTATTTTGATTGTTGCCAGCTCTTCATGGAAGGGCTCAGTGAATTCCTCCCAGGAGAGTTATTTGTCTCATTCTGAATGGCAGCTTGGAACCATGAAGGCAGGCCCCCCACGGCTCAGCTCCATGGGGTAGGTCTTGCAGGATCTACAATGAGATGGAGCCCCTGCATCTGTGCGGTGCAGGGGCCCTAAGGGAAGGGGCCCAGGCCCAAGGCAGTTGAGAGCTCCCAGGTCTGGGGTCTGGCCTCCAGCCCACCATGCCATCTTGGAAAACTTCCCCCCACCACCTCCATCTTGGGACCTGCGTCCTCATTTGCAAAATAAAAGCGTAGAATGTTATCATTTCTTAGGTCCCTTCTGCCTACTAAGCTCTAAGAGTGTTCCAAAACTGGAGCTGTCCTGCTGTTGAGGGCGGGAACCACAGGCTCCTAAAAATGGTAGAGCTGGAAGAGACTGAGCTCAACTGCCAGCCCAAACCACCACTCTTCCCAGGAGCAAGTGCTTTGTGCAGAGCAAGTCAAGGCAGAACAGGGAACGGGCATTCTGGGATATAAACAGAGCCATCATCCGGGCCACTTGATGAGGTTTTGAGTGCATTTCATCTCCGTGGGCAGCAGAGCTCACTTCCCCTCAGCTTCAGACAGGACGTGGCTTGGGCCTCACTCAGCTCCTTGCAAATTGTCATTCCTCCTCCGAGCTCCCGCTCAGCCCCGCGCCATGCGCTCGTTCCTACCCTACCCGAATGTCTCCCTGCAGCAGCACTGCGGGAGCCTGGAGTTCGGAGACACCAGAAGGCCAGGCCCCAACCTGAACCTTTTAACCGAATCCCAGGTGATTCATTTGCACATTAAGCTTGAAAACTGCTGTCCTAGGAACCCCTGTCTATTTCACTTCTGCCATCTTCACTGCCTGTCTCCCCAGCTAGGCAGCAGCTCTTCAAGGGTAGAACACAGCTCATTCATTGGTTGCATCCCAGGGCTTGGGTTACTCCCTGGTGCAGAACAGATGCTCAACAGGAGAGGGATGAGTACATGCGTGCAGCGGACCTGCAGGCCCTCGAAGGCAGTGAACTTGGCACCGAACCTGAAAGGAAGGATTTAGTGCTGATGGACTGAAAAGAGAAGCAGGGGCTTAAGGACCCGCCTGGTTGGCAGGGAGGCAGGTGGCATAAAACAGCTTGAGAGGAGGGTGGAAAGGAAAAGAGGAAAGGAGGGCAGGAGGTGCAGGGGCTGAAAGACAGCCAGGTCGGGGTGGCTGGGGACAGCTCTGTCTACCCAGCTCACAGTTCCCTCCGCTAACTCAGTTTCCTGAACATTGACCTTGGACCAGGTAACCTTGAACACAGGAGAGGAGCATAATGATCAGAAATGAGGCTCTGAGGTCGGAGAGTCTGGCTCCAATTCCACCGCCTACATGCCGTGTGAGCTTGGGCAGGTTGCTGACACTCTCCATGCATCGGTTTCCTCATTTCTTTTTTCGTTTTTTAAGAGAGATTTTTGCTATAGTACACACACACTCGCCAGAGAGAAAGAGAGACAGAAAGTGAGAAATCACGCCCCCTCCTGGGGGGTGGCCACATCACAGTCCCTTCTCCTCTATTCTCCTCTTGGGATTTTAGGCACACATGCACACGTACCCACCTTGAGTTTGAAGCCACCAGGTCCAGGACTCAAACCACGGATGATTATGTGGGAGTCCAGCGATGTAACCATTACACCATCTGCTGGTCCCAAGTTCCCTCAGTTCTAAAATGGGATCACAGAGGCACGTTCCTCAGAAGGTCCCTGCGAGGATCAAATGAGATAATGACACACGGGCACAGTGCCTGGGGTCAGGAGAGGGTCCGCTGGATGTGAAATGAGCATAAGGAAAAGAATCCGATCTGATATTAGCAGGCTTGAGACTTGTCCAGCCTCGGAGTTTGGCACCACGCTCAGTTTGCAGGCTCTCGAGGCTCGTGCATCAAACACTTCCGTTTTCCTTCTGTGTCCCTTGGATTTGTATCCCTCAGGAGGGACAATGGCATGGCTTTGCCTGGGCCGTAAAACCGAGGTCCTCCCAAGTCCTCCCACCCAAATGCTACCACCTTCACGTTGTCAGCTGTCAGGAGTACAGACGGGTTTACACCACTGAATTGGAAAGGCCTGACAGCACAAGCCTGCGGTTTCCAGTCTGTGTCTTGGTACTCTGAGGCCCTGCAGGGTTCTGCAGCAGGGCCGCCGCCTACAGTCGTGTGGGGGGTACAGGCTGTAGGCTGTGAGTGGTGCCCCTTGGAACTGCATAGTGCACAACCTGAGTAGACACAAGCACTGTCCCTGTCCCCAAACCCCACAGCAATTAATGGACCGTTCCTCGTGCATAATTTAAAGACCTTAAGAACAGCTGTGCAGGTGTTGGGCACTGGCAATTCCAAGTCCCAGGTCTGTTCTTTTAAAATAGTCCCTGCCATTCAAAATGATATTCTGGGCAAAAGAGTATTGATCTCTATCCCAGCGAGAAGTGGGAAAAGGTGCAGCAGGAGAAGTTCTAAAATAAACACTCAGCTTTTCCCTTGCCGGGGGGTCTGCCCCTGGCTGCAGACCACAGGCAGGTCTGCATTGCTAAGCCCGGGGTATGCGTTCTCTGGGATGCTTCACGGGCAGGGCTGGGCAGGCAGGTGCTGACCAGTACATCCCACACCAAAGGCACCTGCTGGCACTCGTTACCAAACCCTGGCAAACGTGTCCTGAGTGTCGCCAGACTCCTCCAGGACACGGGTCCCCCTTCTCCTCCACTCTCTCTGTCTAATGAGGCACTTTGCACATTTGAATTTGTGTGACCACGGAGAAGTGGCAGCCCATTTATTCTTAATAACGTTACTGAAAAATACCAGTAATTGCATAATGACGGCAGAAAAGTCATATTTAAGGAAGTGAAGAGAGGAATGATTGTTGCTGCATTTCCCCAATGAATATGCAATTACTGTCTAGAGAAGCACCTTTCTGACTCACAGAAGGACCAGCCCTCCTTGTGAGAGGAGTTTGTGCTCCCTCGTGGGATCGGGCAGCCTGGGACATCGGCAGGAAGTGACCTGCCTTGTTCTCCCAGGTGCCGTCGTGCCATCCTGAGGCTCTGCCTGAGAGCAGGGGCAGGAAGCTAAGGTATGGGCGCCTCTGCACCTCGACACACAACACCCAATTCACCCTACACCAGGGAGGAGCCTCTCATCCTTCCGGGCCCAGGGTCAGTGCCACCTCCTCCATGGAGCCTTCCTGATAGCCCAGACTGCTCTGATCCACTTTGACAGGAGGTGGCAGGTTCCCAGCATGGCAGAAACTGCCACATTTCCCTCTTCCTCCTGGAGGGGCACAGCTAGAGCCCATTTCCCGCTTCCCCTGGTAATGAGGTGTGGCCCAGTGCCCAAGCTCTAGCCCACCAGGTCTGGGTGGGAGTAATGAGTCTAGCACATTCTGCTGCCATGCTGGCCTCTGGCTGCCCATCATGTCCTCCCAGAACAGAAGCTGCACACAGTCAGCAGGGTGGCCAGACCCAGGGCAGTGATGCTGCTGACCATGACGCTGAGCGAGGGGGTTTCAGCAGGCTCCGAGCACAGCACGGACCGTTAGTATTCCCTGGGCCAGAGGCTGCCTCCCTGCCTGACCAGGCTTAGGGCCACTTCACTTCGCTGGCATGAAGCAGCCCCGACACCCCGGAGCCCTGGGCGGAGCTATGAGCACACACCCTGTGGGCTCAGGGTCTGTGAGCCCGCCATCCTGCAGGGTGAGGCTCACACCTGGGGGCGAGGGACAGTCCCCTCCTCTCCCCACATTCTGCTTCGGAGGCCAGTAATGCGTCTCCAACTTCTCTTACACGTTTGTGAGAAAAGCAGAACTACACAAAGGATGGTTGGGGGCTATAAATAGTTCTGACCCACATTCGGCCATCAGCCGCTGCCAATCGTGTGTGAAAGTATCACAGAATCTGAGTTCCTCCTAAGAACCTGTAAAGGAGCGAGGAAGTTAACTTTGACCTCGTCCGTCGTTTGCCTCTCGCCTCTGACATTCAGGTCTCTCCTGAAAGCAAAACCTTGATGGATGGAAAATCTTTAGCTTCGAGGACCTTTCCTTCATGACCCTTGATGTATGGGCTAATTGATTCTAAGAGCTGACTCTAAAATTAATGGAGAAGAACAAAGGAGCCAGAATAGCCAAAGAAATTTGGGGAAGAAGAACAAAGCTGAGAGACATATGATGGGACTTCAGAAAGTTAGTGAAGGGCTAGCCCTGCACACAGTGGTAAGCACAGTTCATTGCGAGCTGGATCCCACGTGGATGACTGGGGTTCAAATCCTGACCTCAGGAGCATGGTGGGATAGAGAATGGAGGGAGAGGGATTGTGACATGACCACCCCTTATTGGGGGGTGCTCTCCCTCTCTCTCTCTCTCTCTCTCTCTCTCTCTCTCTCTCTCTGGCAAGTGCACGTACCCTCTGGCAATTAAAAAAAAAAAGAAGTTTGTGGAAAAATGGAATTGGAGTATGAGTTTATTTGATCAAAGAAATGTTGAAATCCATGTATAGTATTTTCATAACACATATTTCCATTCATTTCATTGAAGACACCCGTGTGTTCCCTGCTTTGGACACTTCCTACAGCAGCAGAAAGCCCGGCATGGGTGACAGGAGCGACACAGATCACCGGGGCAGAACAGTGAGCCCTGGCACGAACAGCTGAGACGTGCAGATGAGACAGTCGTTGGTTTTTGACAAGGCCACCAAGGCCATTCTTCACACGGAACGTATCGTGATTTAAAATCACTTGCCTACCTACTGGTTAAACGCCCGTCTCCCCACGTAAGCTGTGTGCCCGGGGAGGAGAAAGACGTATCAGTCTTGTTCACAGCTTTGTCCTCCACACTTCATACAATGTCTGGCACAAAATTGAATCTTCCAAAAATATGTTTGGAAGGAAGGAAATGGGGACCTGGGGGCAGGCGGGCTTTCTTGATCCTTCAGGCATGAATGGAATCTTGCTCCAAATTCAGACTTCTGTCAACCTCCGTGTAGCTAATGCTTTTGTTCCTCACACCTACGAGATGTTACATAATGTTTCATTCATTTTACAACTTGCTTTGCTTCCAAAATGTCTTCCCACTTACAAAGACATGAATATCAAAAGCAAGCGTGTCTTTCAGGCCATCTGCTCTGACGGGAAGGAGGATGACGTTCTTAGAATGTCTCAGCTCTCCTTGGGCTCCGTGCTTTAATCAGCCCCAGAGCTGAATGGGCTCTGCAGCACCTCCCCCTTCGGCAAGGCCCCTCCTGCAGGGTCGCCTGGCTATGGTCTGGCGTGCAGGACATCACAGGTGAGGAGCGGCGGCTTCTCCCAACAGTCCTTGCAGAGAAAATGCTGCTGTGGTTGAAAGGATGGAGAAACGCATTACTGAAGGAGTTGATTTCCACTAAGACACTTTTAGCTGGCAAGAACATGACAATCTGGTTCTTAGACGCAGAAACTTTTCTTACTGAATTAGGACAGGAGAAATGTGTTCACTTTGCGTTTTGGTAAAAATTTCTGAGTTAACAAAAGAAGCAGCATCCTTGGTCTCAGCCCGGGACCTCCGTTTCCCTTTCTTTCATTTCCGAGGAGGAAGGCCAGCTCCTGTCGATGGCAGCTCTGCGATTCCTTCCACACTTGCGCAGCTCCTGGCTTGCCTGTAGTCGCTTAAAAATAGAAACATGACCTGAACCTGTGGAATACATTCCAAGTTTTTCCAAAGTCCTTTTATTTGCTGCTCCCCATTGTTTGGCCAGGGTCAGAAGGCCCATGGCCCAAGATTAGAGGTGAAATGCTTTTAAGGAGGCTTCAGGGCCCTCTCCCCCTTTCACTGTGTCAGGAGGGGAGAGGGTCCAGACAGAGCCTGGGACAAGCACTTCCCAGCCAGGCCCCATGTCTGGAGCAGTCGCTGTGCGCAAGGTGCTGTGCTGGGCTCGGAGGGGCTACAGCAGAGGAACTGGAGAAGGGCAGCAGGGGCTGGAGTGTGGGGTGGGGGCTCTGCACCAACTCAGGCACCAGCTCACTGCGCAGACTCCATTTCAGTAACTCTCCGAGCATCGGGTGTCTCACTTGACCACAATTTTTTGAAGTCTCTCTTTTGACATCTCTCTCAGAGATCCATAACGAGAGTGAGTAAAGAGTCCAATGAACTGGCAAGTGAAGAGTAGAAATATACTAAGTATTCCAAGTAGCCTTTTCCAGCAACTTTCATAAAGGCAGGCAGAGACCAGCAGATGGCATAATGGTTATGTTGCTGGACTCCCATGTACTCAACTGTGGTTCAAGTCCCAGACCCGGTGGCTTAAAACACAGCAGGTACATGTGCGTGCGTGCCCAAGACCCCGAGAGAATGGAGGAGAAGGGATTGCGGTGTGGCCATTCCTCCGGGGGTGATTTCTCACTTTCTGTCTCTCTGTCTCCCTCTGTCTCTTTGGCGAGCACACATGCCCTATAGCAAAAACCTCTCTAAATAAATAAATAAGGGACCATGCTGCGATTTGTTTCCTAGGGTTACCACACCAAATGACCGCACACTAGATGGTTTACAAGAGCAACTTCCTCTCACAGTTCTAGAAACCAGACCCCTGGAATCAGTGTCCGCAGGGCCAGGCTCCTTCTAAGGGTCTGGGGAGAATCTTGCTTCTTCCAAGTTCTGGTGGTTTCGAGCTTTCCATGGCTTGTGGCTGCATCCCTCCAGTCTCCGGTGAACAAGAGGAAACTGAGACCCAGAGAATTCGAGGAATGCACTCAAGGTCACATAACTTCTAGGAGGTGGAGCTGGGGCTTACACTCAGGCCCCTTTGGCAGGAAAGCATAAGATTTTTTCTCCTCGAGAAAGAGGGCTGTTTCGTTCGCAAGCAGGAAGTTAGGGCAGCCAAACCTGCTGCTACAGACGCTGTAATGGAGGAATTCCTTTGCTCTCTCATTACCTCCTGTCACCCCAAGTCTGGGCTCACCTTGCCAAACCGCCCTGCCTGGAGGAAAGGCACTGACCTGGGCCCACGCCACACACCTGCCTGCTCCTCCCCTGCCCTGACTGCAGTCCCATCTCACAAAGGCTCCAAACAACAACACTCCTCGCTAGAAAGAACGGATGACTCAACAGTCTGTATTAATCACACCATTGGAGGAGGGAGTCGCGCGTCTCGTTGGCTGACCCGCGTAAGGAAGAATTCCCTCGTTCACAGACCTGCAACGGACCAGCACAGGAGACGGTGGCCTTTCCTTAGAGGTGTTCAAGCTGAGTGCAGATGACTCCACCTGTTAGAGATGCCATCGGGGCTCCTGTTGTGGGCAAGTGTGGAGCTAGAGGATGTCCTGAGGTTCTAGAAGCCACAGGTCTCTCATCACGTGGAGGAGGACACGCAATAGGAACCTCGCTGTGGCTGAAGCAGTGTCTTCCTTCTCCACGAAATGACACGTGTGGCTCTCACTGACAAACGACGAGCCAAAAAACCAGATTCAGGCACATGCAGTGTACACATGTGAGTGCAGGTCCTCGCAGACAGACTCCAGGTGAGTGTACACCCACAGAGACTGACTGGGAAACGAGAGCCCAGAGGTGGAGGAGACTTGAGGCTGTGATGCAGGACTGGTTTGTGCAGGAGGCAGACTGAGGGGAGAGTGGGGAGATCTCCCAGGACTCAGCCTGCACTAGCACCCCACATTCTGTGCTCCCCCGTTTGCGGAGGCCAGCCCACTGGAAAGAGGGGACACAAGGGCGAATTCTAAAAGAATGGGCCTTTCTTGATCATGCGTCCCATAGCAGAAGACTGCTTCATGGCTTCTGCAGGGAGAGTCTGTTTACACGAAAGTCAGGAACAGGGCAGAGTTTACTGACGTGTACACTTGAGATTTGCACACCTCGCTGCATGCATACAGTCAATAGAAATCGCCAAAGCTGTGCTTTCACTAGCTCCATTTTTCCCCAGGAGCATTTGCACATGCGTTTCTGAGACCATTACTCAATCAACATAAGGTAATTGCCAAATAAAGTTTTGGTGAATTTAACTTGGGTAGTGCAGAGTCAGGAAGAGAGGAGGCCCAGAATTTAGTGTGGCCTCTCGACTCACCCTATGACAGAGCTGAGGTGAGAGGGGGATACAGGGAGGCAGGCATGTTTTTCAAGCCGCCAGGTTGCAACACAGAGCTGGCCATGTGGGATCCAGTGCCCTAAACACCATGACACCGACTGGCCCAAGACAGCCTCCTTTCTACACAAAAGGGGAACCCAATGACCACTCCAGAAGGTTCCCAGCACCTGCCCTCCCGAACCTCAGGCCTTTATTTAGCAAAATTTTCCTGAACCCCTGCTATGGGCCAAGGGCAGAAAGATGGAGGCAACAACGCAGGCCCTGCCTCTGAGCTCACTGCAGAGCCTACGTTTACCTGGGGCGATGACAGCGTGCTAAGACCAACCGTCTCTGCCCTCAGGCAGCTTGCAGTCTGGGCAGGCCTACACACTTGTTTTTAACACACAGGAGATGGTATGAGAGGACAAACGAGGGAGGATGAAGTCCAATTGGCTTCTGGAGAGGAAGAGGCAAGCCCAAAGGAAGAGCCTCAGGTTAAATGGAGATCGGAGTAGAAGTGAGCAAGCAGAAAGGAAAGGCCTGCCTCACTTTTCTCTGAGGGGCTGTTCTGGTGAAAGGCTGCATCGTCTTCCATTAACTACATCGGAATTTCAGAGATGTCCCTCCTCCTCACGCCCGTACCATTTCAAGGTGCAGCACCCCAGGCAGTCCCAAGGAGTAACGCCCCAGCTCTGCAGTCCTGGTCCATCCTGCTGGTACCGCTGAGAATTGGTGTAAGGAGGGAGAAGTTTCTGGCACTCCGGCTGGTGCTCAGCCCATTCTGAGTCCAGTAAGCACAGGGTCATTCCAGCAACCACCAATATGGCTGACACTCAGTGATCATGTGGGATTATGCGTCAAAGCCCCTACTTCCAAAACTAGGTTCTCTTCTCAGAACCCTGAGAATTTCAACCAGATTTACAGTGAAGAATTCTGACAGACTGAGACCAAGGACAGTTTGGCTAATCCCTATTGTCACGACTCTGGCTTGTACTGATCCTCCTAGGATAGGCTGCGGAAAGCAATGTTAAATGCCATTCACCATTTTTGTGGGCTGGTGAACTGAGTGTCTACCTGCTTTACAGAAGCCACAGCATCCCCCGCCTCTGCCCTCCCTGAGCCGAGAGGCTGCAGTTTCTCTGCCGGACAGCGCCCAGCTGTAGCTCTGCTGATGTCACGCACAATACAGAATCCAGCCACTTCCTACCACTGGTGGCTGTGGCATTTACTCAGATCACTTCAGAACTTTCAAGTGGACGTGCTCAGATCAACCAAAATATGATAGGAAACAACGCAGCCTTAAACTGGTCCAATATTTTACATAGATGTGTAAACAACCAAAGAGGAGGCGTCCTTAAGAAAATATATGGGAGACACATAGTTATAGTTTGCTTTGCCAAATGGCAATTGTTCTTCCCACACGGCTCCCTCGGCCTCTTCAGAGGGAGGGAGTGCTTTGGGAGAAAGAACGAATTCTCCACAAGGTGAGAACCCTGACTTAAGATAGAATCTCTGGCAGGAAATGAATGGGGCATTTCATAAAAGTGTTTTTCGCCCTGAGTGCTGCCTAGGCGGTGCAGAGCCAGGCTCACCAGGCCTGTGTGATGGCTCCGATTATTAGTTGTGCTGGGCCTCAGTGCCCAGCCTGATGGTATCTCACACCCAGAGTCACCGTGGTCACAGCATTGTAGAATGCACTGTTATTCCCTCACCACACTGCCCAGGGCTGCAGGAAAGGCTGCAGGAACACAGGGCCGTGCTTGGCCTTTTCAAGATTGGCTTCAAGGGCCTTAGGAAGCCCCTCTTGACCAGTCCAGACTGTACTATCTTCTTCTTTATTTTTGGAGAGGTTTTTGGCATAGGGCGCGTGCACTCACCAGACAGACAGAGAGAGATAGAGAGACAGAAAGTGAGAAATCACCTCCCTCCAGGGGGGATAGCCATGCCTCAATTCCTTCTCCTCCATTCTCCTCTCGGGATCTTGGGCACACACGCACACACACCCGGCGTGAGCTTAAGTCACCAGGTACGGGACTTGAACTGTGCTCAACTACGTGGGAGTCCAGCGACATAGCCATTACACTAACTGCTGGTCCCCGAGACTGTACTATCTTCTTCCTCGACTTTCACAGCAGCTGAGTCTGCACCTAAAAACCTAGCTCCTAACGGAGTAGAAGATCTGGACAGAACACAGTGCTCCCCTGTCTACCCGACCGCCGCCTAACCTGTCCTCTCCTTACCGTGTCCAAGAACTGTGCAGACCTTGACACCTGCCAAGCTGGGGCACTCACGACTTCAAAGGGGGGTCATTCAGTCGTCACGTATATCTTACTGTTAGGGCTATCTTCACCAGTCTCCTTCAGCTTCCGCTCATGGCTCATCACTCCTCTCTTACAGCCACACAGTTCTCACCCTTGTTCCGCCTGGCAACCACCTCTTCCAGGGCCCCAGCTATGCAGCTTATGTCTTCCTAGGATCCCATCTAAAGAAGCCATTGATGCTTCTCTAATTATTTAGCCATCTTTTCCCATCAGGTGGACCTCACAAGCCTGGTCTCCCTTTGTATTCAAATCCTTCCCCCACCGCTCTGCTTACTTCCCCCATCTTGAGCATGGGATTGAGAACCTAGTAGATCCCCTGGCGAACTCAGAAACCTCTACCTGAAGTTGCATCAAAGATTTACTCACATTCTTCTGAGGCTCTTTTTATGATGCCAGGAAGATTTGTATCTTGGGAATATTTATCAAGTGCTATGAAAAACACAGAGATGAGCAGCAAATGCAAACCCAACACAGGCCGATCTTGAGTTTTGCAATCCATGACGGAGAAATGAAATTCTTTTTTTTTTCAAGAATTATTTATTTAACTTTATTTATTCACTTATTCATTTTTAATTTAACCAGAGAGAGAGAGAGAGGGAGAGAGAAAGGGAGAGAGAAAGTGAGAAAGCAAGCCACCAGGTCCAGGACTTGAACCATGGTCGGCCATGTGGGAATGTCCAGTGCCTTAACCACCATACCACCTGCTGGTCCCGCAATTCTTTTTTTTTTTTTTTTTAGCCCACAGCAGATGCCCCTTGTTCCTGAGCCTCAGCAGGGAACCCTGGACTTCAGTGGTCCAGTAACCCAACTGCAACTGAGATGGTGAGGGTTTTTCAAAACCCCTTAGGCTTGAGTCATTTTTGCAAATGAACTTTCACAAGGATCTAAAACATCTATGAACAGAGCTTTCCAGTATGACACTCTGGCAGGAGGCCTAAGCCCCACAGCTTGAAAATCCAACCTCCTCAACCAAGGACCCCTGAGAATCTTTCCTGAATCCCTGGGTTCCATAGAACACAGTGTGGAAATGACCACTCTAGATCTTGCTCTGTAATGGATTTGCAAAATCCTGCAAAATCATCAAACACTTCACACCTTACATGTCTTGCGGCTGTTAGAAGGACTGGATAGCTCAGACTCCCAGGACTCGGGGGTTGGAAAGACCCATAGACATCATCAGGATGAGCTCACTCACTCGGCAGAGAAGAAAGCCAAAAGCCCGACTAGAGAAAGAACCCACATTAAGACTTCTGGTGGCAGCACTGCAGGACAGCCACTCAGGGCAGAGAAAAAGGATGTGACCGCATGGAACAGGATTTGGGAAGGCCCTGCTGTACCAGCACCCTGACCCCAGAGACCTGCATTATTGATGTTAGCGCTCTCCCCAGGCTCCAGGGCCCTGTTGATGTCCCCTCAATGCCAACGACTGCCCTTCATGGAGCTCAATCCAGACCTTCCCTGCCTCGTCCCACATCCCCGTTCATTCTATTTCCGCCTCTGCATCCTCCACTCTGCAAGTTAAGCCGATTCATGTTAAGATGTCTGCGAGGCGTGTTACCTAATAACAGAACTTTGTGGTTAATTTGTCTGTTTTAGGTTGTCTAATTTTTTGGCATAAATTTGTTCATAATATCCTCTTATTATCCTTGAAATATCTGTGGCATCTCCACTGACAGCTCTTTTTTCATTCCTAATGTGAGATATCAGAGCCTTCTTTCATGCTTTCTGTAGCAATCTGACCAAAGGCTTGTCTGTTTTATTAGTTTTTGCAAAGATCGCTCTCATTTTTTTTCATTTCGTTATTTATACTCTTATCTTTGTTATCTTCCTCTTTCTGTTTTCTTTAAATTAACACTTCTGTACTTTTTCTGGCTCCTTGGATTGCAGGCTAAACTCATTAATTTTCAGAGGCCACTTTCAGTGCCAGCTTTATTGAGATATAATCCACATTCTATAAATGTATTCATCTAACATATACAGTTCGCTGGGTTCAGTACAGTCATGGAGTCGGGCAATCGTCACCGCAATCAATTTTAGAACATTAGCAGTTACACTCCATTTCTCCTACCCACCAACCACACCTCTGAGACCTTGGCAACAATTTCCTGTCACTGTGCATTTGCCTACTCTGGTATTTCACATGCACAGAATTATACAATATGTCATCTTCAGTGTCTGGCTCTTTTCACTTAACATAACGTTTTTTAAGAATTATTTATTTAATTTTATTTATTCATTCATTTATTTTCATTTGACCAGAGAGAGACAGAGAGAGCGAGAGAAAGAAAGTGAGAAAGCAAGCCACCAGGTCTGGGACTCAAACCGTGGTTGGGCATGTGGGATTGTCCAGCCTAGCTACCATACCACCTGCTGGTCCCCCTCACTTAACATAATGTTTTTAAGGTTCATTCCTTTTTTTTTTTTTTCTATTTTTGAGAGGTTTTTGCTATAGGGCACGTGCGCTCGCCAGACAGACAGACAGAGACAGAGAGACAGAAAGCGAGAAATCACCCCCCAGGGGGGATGGCCACGCCGCAATCCTTTCTCCTCCATTCTTCTCTCGGGATCTTGGGCACACACGCACACATGCCCGGCGTGAGTTTAAGCCACCGGGTCCGGGACTCGAACCGCGGTCGACTACGTGGGAGTGCAGCGACATAGCCATTACGCTAACTGCTGGTCCCGAAGGTTTGTTCCTTTTATCAGTACTTCATCTCCTTTATTTTTTTGTCAAATAATATTTCACTTATGAATACATCTCATTTTGCTTATCCATTTATCAGTTGATGGGACACGTGCATTATTTCTGCTTTTCGGCTACTGTGAATAACAGTCCTGTAAATGTTTGTGTCATCATTTGTGCAGGTAATGTCTCCATATCTGTCTGATATTTGCCTAGGAATGGAATTGCTGAGTCACAGGGTAACTCTGACTAATGTCCCTTAAAAAAATAAAAATCTTCATTCCCAGATCAAAAAAAAAAAAAAGTACCACACTGTTTTTCAAAGCAGCTGCACTATTTTAAGTTCTCACCAACATGTTTGAGGGTTCCAATATCTCCACATCCTTGCCAACACTTGTTATATGACTTTTTGATTCTAGCCATCCTATAGGGTGTGAAAGTATGTTTCGCTGTGGTCTTGATTTGCATTTCCCTGATGATTAATGGTGTTGATCATAACAGAGAGCCTTCAAAAAACTCATGGAAAATACATATTTGGGGAAAATTATGCATGAATTTGAAAATTATTATTTGAAAATAAACTCATACTTTAATCATATTTTTTCCAGGAAATTTTTGGAGTCCTCTTATATTTTCATGTCCTTAATTGTCACTTTTCTATCTTCCTCAAGAAAGGTCTATTCAGATCCTTTGACCATTTTTCAATTGCTTATTGCTTCTATGATTGAATTTTAAGAGTTATTTACATGTTCCTGGGACCAGAAGTTAGCGTAATGGCTATGTCGCTGTACTCCCGTAGTCGACCGCGGTTCGAGTCCTGGATCTGGAGGCTTAAACTCACGCCGGGCACTTGTGCGTGCATGCCCAAGATCCCGAGAGGAGAATGGAGGAGAAGGGATTGCAGCATGGCCGCAAATCACCCCCGGGGGGTGATTTCTCACTTTCTGTCTCTCTGTTTCTCTCTATCTTTCTGGCGAGCGCACACGACTTACAGCAAAAACCTCTAAAAAATAATTAATAAATAAATAAGGATTACTAGTTTCATCTCTTACATTCAGGTCTTTGATCCACTTTGGGGTAATTTTTGTATGTAATTTTAAAAGGGTTCTATCCACTGATTTCAGCTCCATTTGTTGAAAAAACTTCTTCCCCCCACTGAATCACTGTGACCTTACTGTCAAAAATCAATTGACTACAAAGGTTTATTTCTGGACTCTCAACTTTAGTCCATTGATTTACACTGGCTATCTCTCTCTCTCTCTCTCTTTTTTATTTGTGCTATAGGTGTGTGTGTGTGCTTACCAAAGGGAGACAGATAGAGAGAAAGAGAGATGGAAAGTGAAAAATCACCCACCAGGGTGGATGGTCATACCATAAGCCCTTCTTTTCTATTTTCCTCTCAGTATTTTGGGCACAAACATGCGCCCAGTGTGATTTCCAAGCTGCCAGGCCCAGGACTCGAACTACATATTTGGCCATGTGTTATCTAGCTTCCTTAACTACCACACCACCTGGCTGGCCCCATGCTACTTTAAAAAATACATATGTAAGGTTATCCATTTCTCTTTTATTAAGAATTATTTTATTTAATTTTATTGATTTATTTATTTTATTTTAATTTGACAGGGTGAGGGGAGGGAAAGCAAAAAAGCAAGCCACCAGGTCTGGGACTTGAACCTCAGTTGGCCATGTGGGAGTCCAGCACCCTTAACCACCACACCACCTGCCGGCCACATGTTATCCATTTCCCTCTAAGGACCACTTTAGATAAATTCCAAATACTTAACATGCAGCGTTTTTATCATTATTGAATTCTAATTATTTTTAAAATTTAAATTTTTTTCTGTCTTAATGCATGTATTATTTATAAGTAGGTTCTTAACCAAACAAAATTGGTATATTAGATATATGTTAATTTTTAGGTTTTTTTTCAGAGAGTGTAGTCTATATAATATTAAATTTTGAAGACTTTTTTTTAGATTTATTTAAGGCCTAGAGAGAGTTCAATTTTTATTTTATACACATTCAAAAGAACTTAAGTGTTGGGTGCAGATGTACGAATTGAACAGCTGTGAATCTTGATCAAACTTATTAATTTTAGTATTCAAATATCTATTCCTAGTAAATTTCATGGCTTCACCTATCAGAGAGACAGAGAGAGTGAAAAATTACCCCACAGAGGGAATGGCCATACCTCAATCCCTTCTCCACTCTCCTTTCAGGATTTTGGGCATGGACGCACATACACGCATCTGACATGACTTTGAATTCGCCAAGTCCAGGACTCAAACCATGGTCATCCATGTGGAAGTATAGCTCTTTAACCACACCGCCTGCCTTCACCTATTGATTATTAAGAGAACTAAATTTCTTATTTTGATTGTGTCTTTACCAGTCTTTCCCTATAATTCTGTCCATTTTTAATTTATACATTTCAGGAATATTTTATTATAATAGATTCATACAAGTTCACAATCGCCATATTTTTCTGGTAAACTGTTCTTTTTTCTTTTCATATTGAATCTCTCCATCACTAAGAATGATTTGTGTCTTAAAGTCTGTTTTGTCTGATAGAGTAACTAGCCAATTTACTTTTGAACAAAAATTGTTTGCTATATCGTTGTATCCATTCCTTTGCTTGAGTCTTCTATGCCATTATGTTTTAGGTTTGCCTTTGATAAACAGCATTGAGATAGAATTGGGTTATTAATTATTTTTAAATCTAGTCAGAGCCTCCACTTTGTAACTGGCTAGATTTGTTTGGTTTATATTTACTGTTAATTGAGATAGATTTTTTTCTGCTATGCCAGTTTTTGCCATCTCCTTTGCTGCTTCCTATTAAACTAAACTGAGTGAATTTTTCTTTCTTCTTTCTTTCTTTTTGTTTTGTTTTGTTTTGCTATAGGACACGTGTGCTCACTGGAGAAAGACAGAGACAAAGAGAGGAAAAGAAAGCACCCCCCAGGGGGATGGTCATGCCACAACCCCTTCTCCTTCGTTCGGAATACACACACAAGCACACAACATGTTTTTAAAGCCACTGGGTCCAGGACTCAAACCACACACAGCTGGCCATATAGGATCCAGCTGCCCTAATCACCATACCACCTGGTTGCCCTGTGAAATTTCCTTATTCCCCTACTCTATGACAGTTTGGAGTTTCTACATCCTTTTTCTATTATGCTAGTGCTCTCACTTAAAATATTCAACCATCATAAGCTACTTAATGAAGCCAAAAAGTAATTTATAACTCTAGCTTCCTTTCAATAAGTTGGGAGAATTGGTATATGCCAAATCATGGTAAAAGAAAAAAAAAAAAAAACAATAGTACTGATCTTGTCTTTATTTTGAAATTTTAATATTTTATGCAACATAGATTTTTGCATTAATTTTATCTTAACATAATGCATTAAAATACCACGTGTCATTGAGTTTTGACATCCTTTTATTTTTTTTTTTTTATTTTGCTATAGGGTGTATGTGCCCGCCAGAAAGAGAGAGAGAGACAGGGAGACAGAAAGTGAGAAATCATCCCTCGGGGCGATGGCCACGCTGCAATCCCTTCTCCTCCATTCTCCTCTCAAGGATCTTGGGCACGCACGCACACATGCCTGGCATGAGTTTAAGCCACCGGGTCTGGGAATTGAACTGCGGTCAACTACATGGGAGTGCAGTGACATAGCTATTACGCCAACTGCTGGTCCTGCTTCTGACATCCTCTTGTGTTTTGTGCCCAAGGTGAGCGGCTCCCTTTCCTCAAGCTATTTAGAGTCCTATTTAGAATACTTAAACTCTGACCCCATTTTGCATGTTTATTTTGCTAGTATTTTAGTTATATTTTATTTTATTTCCAAAAATATTTTATCACTGCAGTTGTTGTTTTATGTAATCATTGCTCATTCAGATTTACTCATATATTCACCATTTTTCTTACTGCTTACTGTTACTGTTTATATTTTACTCTTTCCCCCTGATTTTCCTTCTGATATATTTAAGGATTGTGGACAGAAATCTGACTATTCTTCCTATTTTCCAAAATCTTTTCAAAAGGGACTGGGGAAGTCATGCCCACAACATTAATAGACCATTTATTTTCTATTAACAGGATTCTTCCTACCTCCTGTTCCTGGCATGGTATCTTTGAGATGTATATTTCAACCAATTACAGTATATTCTTTTGCTTATCTCTTCCCAAGACACAGAACTTCCCTTTTCCTTGAGATGTAGATTAAGCCATTCTTTAATCTCTTTCCAAGACACAGATCTTCCCTTCCAATCACCAACCTAGGAATTGTGGAACCCACCTATAACCTACAAGCTCCCCCCTTCTACATGTCCCGCCTTTTTGGGCCAGGCCAATGGAAAATCTCTTCAGTAAATGTTGTCTGTCAATCTCAAAAACAAATAAAAGGAACCTCTGTACATGATCACCCCGAGAAAGGCATGTATGCCTCTTCTCCGGGCCTAGGTCACTCACATTTGGCTTGGAAATAAACTGCATTAATTATTAATTATTAATTTTACAATTGGTTAGTTTTTCCATCAACAGGATTAATATTAATAACTAGGAACTTCTTTTAGTCCTTGTGTATCTGAAAATGTCTTTATTTTGCCTTCATATTTGAAACATATTGTTTTTCTTACTTTTGACCTTTGTAGATAATGTTGACAAGTCTGCTACTTACTTTTTCTCCCCTGTAGATTAATCTTTCTCTCAATTGTTTTTTTCTCCCTTAAGAATTATTTTATTTCACTTTATTTATTTTAATTTGGTCAGAGAGGGACAGAGTGAGAGAGCGAGCAGGAAAGTGAGAAGGCAAGTTGCCAGATTCAGGGCTCGAACCTCAGTCAGCCATGTAGGAGTCCAGTGCCCTTAACTACCATGCCACCTGCCAGCCTCATCTCTCTCAATTGGTTTTAAAATTTCATCTATGTTTTTGATATTCTGAGGTTTCACTATAATGTATTTAAGTGTAGCTTTAATTTGATTTATCCTACTTGGGTAGGATAAATACTGTGTTTATTTAATGTGAGGAGGTTCATTTTTTTCTATTTTTTTTTTTAACTTACCAAAGTGGGACCAACAGATGAGGTAATGGTTACATCACTGGATTCCCATGTAGTCAATCGTGGTTCAAGTCCCAGACCTGGCGGCTTAAAACTCACACCAGGTGTATGTGTATGCATGCGTAAGATCCCAAGAAGAGAATGAGAAGTGATTGTAGTGTGGCCATCCACCAGGGGGATGATTTCTCGTTTTCTGTCTTCCTGTCTCTCTCTGTCTCTCCAGTGAGCACATGAGCCCAATAGCAAAAAAAAAAAAGAACTCTCTTAAAAAAAAAAAAAAAAAGATTTACCAAGGGACAATATATATAAAATGTGTGCATATTTAGGTGCAGCTCACTGACTTTTTAAAACAAACCATGCCCATGATGTCAACATCATTATTGAGATATGAAATATTCTGAGCATCTTGGAAGCTCTCAGATGCCCTTCCAGTGACTACTCTCCACAACACTTCTGGTTTCTTTATCTTTTTTTAAATTGCCAGAGGGTACGTGTGCTCACCAATGAGAGACAGAGAAGGAGACAGCACTCCCCACCTTCACCCAGTGGGGCATGGTCATACCACAACCCCTTCTCCGTTTCTCCATCCTGGCAGTATTTGGGGGACCTACACCGAGGCTGGGATTTGAACCTTGCATTGACTATGTGGGATCCGTTACCTGCTGGGTTATGGAGCCAGTCCATCGTGCTGGTTTTGACCATGTTTCTGGAATGTTTCCTAAGTGAATATATGTTGCCTCATTTGATTCCTATAACATTGGAAGCTAGGTAGGGTTGGCCCTCAGTCAGATGAATAACAAACAGCGTTTTATTCAGTACCATCTCTCACTGCCTTCATAATGGCATTTGCTAATCTGGGAAGGGTATTTTGTCAATGACCTAAACAAACTACACCTGCAAGTCTTCCTGTTTTACTGAAATAAGTAAACTTGAGGCATTATTTAACAGACAGTAAAACCCAACCCACTGAGAGTGTCTGCTCTTTTGATCAGTGGGAGGCTCAGCTGTTACCAAACTTCTCTTTCCCTCAAGCCTTTATTCCTGTTGCTTGCTTTTGTTTTTATTTTGTTCCGTTTTCTATTTGGGTCAAGTTCTTTATTACGGTTGCTTTCGAATTAAAGAACTGCATCTTCCAAAGTTCATTAGTTTGCCAAATGAGGTGAACTAATGACTCTCTGCTACCCTGTTTAACCTTAGTTTGTCGAAATGTTTTAAGACAAGACCCAATGAACATTTTCAACAAAGACTTGTTCAAGGTTTCTCTTTGTTATTATTATGATGCCTAATTATAATGTTTACGTATAATAGTTGTACACATTTACAGGGTATGTGGTAGGCAGTTAGTTAGTCGTGAGCGGGCAACCCTAAGAGAAAAGCGAAAGGCTCACCTAGCCCCGGGCACCAGGAGGGCGAGGCAATTTGCCATCTTCCTTTCTTGAGGCCTGAGGGAAGCATACAGGGATGATTCATAGATTTTTCTCTTATCAAAAAGACCCAAGCAAGCATTTTGGTCAACACCCTAATCCCCAAGTAAGCGTTTTGGTCAGCGCCCTAATACCCACTAGGTCGACGCCCTAATTCCCACTAGGATGATGAATTAATTTGGCAGTCTAATTAAACGGCCTGGCTCACACTGGGCATGCGCAATAAGGTAATCAAATTCCTCATTCCTTACCTGTGAGAGAAGTGTGCAAGCGCAGGAGAAAATGCGCAAATTCAAATTCAAACGGAGGACAGGTAATATGACAGACCTCCCACCAATAAATATTCATGATCACCTCTAGTAATAAAAGTAACAATTAACCAGTATCAAGCGCAGTTGCCACCTAGCGATCTGCCCACCCAAGAGCCTTTTGGGTGTACTTTCTTTCCTATTAAATCTTCTTTTCTACCTACTTCATTGGCGGTTGCAATTTCGTTTTGCGCCTAGGGACAGATCTAATTTTAGTGACCTGGACCCAAAGAACCAAGGACATCACAACACAGCTCGACATTCTCCCATCCGTTAACAGGTACCATGCATAATTCTTAAAAACCTGTAGCCATTATCTCATTAGTTTGTTACTCCCATTCTCTCTGTTTGGAATGCCTATAAAATGTATATTAGGGGAACTTCCATCCTCTAAAACTCTTAGAGTGTCTATCGTGGGGGTCAGCAGGTGTTGTGGTGGTTTAAGCGCTGGTCTCCCACATGGCAGACTGCAGTTTCAGTCTGTGACCGGAGGCTTGAAAATCACACTGGGAGCACGTGTGTGCGTGCCCAAAATTCTGAGAGGAAACGGAGGAGAAGGGACTGTAGTGTGGCCATCCCCACTGGGGGGTAATTTCTCACTTTCCCTCTCTCTGCCTTTCTTTGTCTCTCCCCAGTGAGCACACGTACTCTATGGCAAAAACCTTTTTTAAAAAGCTTCTATTGGGACCAGCAGTTAGCGTAATGGCTATGTCACTGGACTCCTATGTAGTCGACCGCGGTTCGAGTCCTGGACCCGGTGGCTTAAACTCACGCCGGGCACATGTGCGTGCATGCCCAGGATCCCATAGAGGAGAATGGAGAAGAGATTGGGGTGTGGCCATCCCCCCTGGGGGTGATTTCTCACTTTCTATCTCTCTGTCTTTCTGGCAAACGCACGTGCCCTATAGGTAAAATCCTCTCAAAAAAAAAAAAAAATAAATAAAATAAAAGCGTCTGTCATATATTTAACTGCCATTTTGGGAAGTTTTTTAAAAACTATCTCGTTATGCTCCATTTTGGTAAATTTTTTTAAACTACCTTTCCGTTTATTTATTTTCTCTTAATCCTTATTTATTCTGTTTTCAACTCATTCACTATTTTTTATTTCAAATACCATTTTTCTATAAGTTATATTTGCTGCTTTCTCAAATCTGCCTGTTATTTTTGTCCTAAAGTCCTACTTTTTATACTTTCAGTTCTTCTCTAGAACTCTTTTTTAACATTGCAATTTCTGATTTACATATAATCATTGTACATCTTTGAAGAATACAGTGTGGGCTTTTAAAGTATGTCTACAATGTGTAATAATCAAATCAACGTGTTCTCCATCTTCCACATTTAACATTACATCATGTTGTACACAGTTGAAATTTGTTCGACTGAGTTTTTCTAAGTATATATCAAATTGTCACTGATCTCTTCCCTGTACTGTGGTACGCTGCTCCAGGACCTATCCCTTTGTCTACAAGCACTCGTGTGTCTTTTAACCAAGCTCCACCTCCACACATCCTGTCCAGTTCCTAGTAACTACCGTTATTCTATCATGTCTTCTTTTCTACTATTAAATTCACTTTTGCAGTTAATATATTCTCATGGTCAAAAATCAAAATAACATAAACGATTCATGTTGAAAAGTCTTTCTCCCACCTTACCCTTTCCAAATCATCTATACCCCAATCTCAGTGAGCAATAACATTTATTATATGTATTTAATATAAATATAAACAAATTAAACACACCATTTCTTGGGACCACCAACAGGTGGCATAGCAGTTATGTTGTTGAATTTCCAAGTAGTCAGACACGGTTCGAGTTCTGGACCTGGTGACTTAAAACTCACATCTGGCATGTGTGTGTGTGTGCCCAAAAATCCCAAGAGGAGAATGGAGGAGAAGGGATTATGGTATGGCCATCTCCTCTGGGGTTGGGGAGGGCGATGTCTTGCTTTCTGTCTCTCTGTCTCTCCGGCAAGCCCATGTGCCCTATAGCAAAAATATCTCCCTCCCCCCCCAAAAAAGACACAAGTTCTTATTATTTCTCCTCCCTTTTTTAGATAAAAGGGGTTAATTACATAAACAGTTCAGTCAATATATTCTGAATATCTTTATAGATCAATACATAGAGAGCTTCTTTATTGTAGCTTATAGGTACATAGCAATTCTTTAGATAGATATACTACAATTTATTTAATCAGTCCTCTAAAGAAGAATACAAGTTGTTTCTAGTATTTTTTCTCTTACAGATAATACTCTTACAAATAAATAAGCTTGTATTTTTTATATATGCAAGTTCTTTATTCATTTTAGACACACTTGTATTCTTTATCTGATTGTCTTTCTTTTATTCCAATTTTCTGGAACCTGAGTCCTGTTCATAAGTCCTTAGACTCCTGCTCACCATATTTTCCTCATCTTTACTGCGGCTTCTGTATTCTGTGGAACTCCTTTCATTTTAGGGTGTAAAGTAGTTTCTCCAGAGTGTTGCTGTATTTCTCCAAGAAAATAAGAAGTATCAGCACCCTGAGACACATTTTATATTAAGGATTTTGGCTAAGAGTTTCCTAGATTTCTGGATCATATAAATTCAAACTTAAATCTATGTAAGACGCAGTCCCTGAGTTTCCATTTCTTAGAGAAGACTTTTTTTACTCTAGGCCCTAGTAGAGAGAGACGTGCTTTCTTGTTATGTTGCTGTGCCAGTGGCCAGGTTTTTCATCTATACTTTCCCTGAGCATGTGGCCCTCCAAGAATGCTAGCTTTAAGCAAGGTTTCATTCTAGCTCCCCTCCTTAGGCAGACCCAAAGTCTCATTTAAGGAGATCTCCTTTAGTGTGGGCAGGCACCTTGCCAGACAAGATTGACATGAGTCAGTGGACTAAGAGAGGAAGAGCCACCTTCAGTGTGGACTGGTACCATTCCATTTGCTGGGCCTGTGGGAGGAATAAGCAGAGGAAGTAGTGACGCAGGGACACAGGATATGCAGGTGTAGGCCTAGCACCCACAGCAGGACACTGGTTTTTATCTGCAACTCCTGAAGAATTAGGCATGAACACAGCAAGGGGAGAGTAAGTAGAGTTTATCAAGAGATAGAAGGAAGAACAGAGCTCTCAAGCAGAAACCAGGTCCTGAATGGGTTCTTGAAGAAGAACTGAGGCAAGGGGTTTTTATCTTGGTCAGAGGGACTTTGTCCATGCTTGTTTTTCCACCCGTTTTTCTTTTGATAGCATTTTCCATGTATTTTAGGCCTTTCAACTCATCTCATATTTTTTTGTTGGGCCCAGGTACATTAGATTTCAAAGTTAGAAGTTGTCTGGCTTTGGGTACCTGACTTTAATTGTTTTACCTAATGGCACATAATTCTTGTTTTGGCTAGAGGAACAGTAGGCAGGGGAAAATGTGACTTCCATTGAATTAGAGTAGGTTGATCAATTTTACTGTCTTTTTCTCTCTCTCAGTGCTCTATCATGGCTCCCCTTTTGTTATCTACTCTACCTAACTGCCTAGCCAGAGTCTGCCTCGGTAGAAAAGCCTGTTTTTTTCTCATCCTCCTCCTCCCCTTTCTTCTTCTTCCTTCTTTTTCTTCTTCTCCTTCTTCTCTCTCTCTCCACACGCCTGTAGATCTGCTTGCTTCTTTTGGCTACACTGTGTAATGTAGCATCAGATGCTGGCCTCTTACTCTCAGACTTTCTAGCTACCATCATTGTGAGATAAATAAACCTCTATTCATTTTAAATCACCCAGTCTCAGGTATTAATATTTCTGTCTAGAAACAAAATAATGGACAAATATAGGAAGCTGGTGCAATGAGCAGGGTTGTGTTGCTATACACATATTTGAAAATGTAGAAGTGGCTTTGGAACTGGTAATGGGCAGAGGTTGGAAGACTTCAGAGAAGCAGGGTAGGAGAAGCCTAGATTCTGGTGACAGCTCAAAAGAAGAATAATTTAGAAATGAACTGAAACTTTTTAGAGATTGGTTAAGCAGCTGTGACCATGATGCAGATAGAAATATAGACAGCAAAGACCATTCTAAGGTGTCAGGTGAAAATGAGGAAATTACTGTGGGATGAAGGAAGTTTATGTTATGAAGCAGCAAAGACTTTGGCTAATTTGTGTCCATGCTCTAAGGCATTGTGGAAAACTGAACTTAAAAATGGTGACCTAAGTTCTCTAGCAAAAAAAAAAAAAAAAACTCAATAAAATCCACAAACTGCTGCTTGGTTGCTTCTAACTGAATTTAGTGAAATTCAAGAGTAAGGGGAAGCAGAATGGGAAAATTTGGGAAACTCATAGCTCATGTAAAGTGCAAAAAAGAAAATGTATGTTTGGCCAAGAATTCTAAGAGTGTAGCAGAACTATTAGTTGTGGAAGATACTAGCACTGATAGAGAGCCAGAAGCTAATAAGAAAAACAATGGGAAGACCCTAAGGGCATTCCAGAGATCTTCAAGACCGCTCCACTCATCAAGGGCCCAGAGGCCTAAGGGAGCAGAACAGTTTCCAAGGATGTGCTTGGGGCCCTGCATAGCCTGGAGCCCCTTGCATTCCAGTGTAGCACCTGATTGCTCCAGTTGTGACTCTATCAGCCCCAGGTTCAACTAGAGCCTTCATTAAGAAGGATGCAGACTGTAGGCCAAGGCAGTGGCAGCAGCAGATTTTAAAAGATGTACTGAGGATGTGAGGGCAATCTGGCTGTGACATCTGTCAACTAATTGATCACCAGGGCTGATTTGGCTGAACTGGTTAGTTAGGCAAATGTCTCCTTCCTCTCTTACTACTCCATGTGCATCCCTCCTGAACCTTGGTTGAAGAGGACCACCATGTCTGTTAGAGGAGGATCATTCTTCAGCTGAGTGTTTAAGAGTAGCTGCACTCTTCCTTTTAGAACCTCCAAACGAACCCTCAAAGTATGCACTGAAAAGCCTGGGAGCTTAAATAAAGACCCGTTACAGGGGCAGAGCCAACAAGAGCCTTCCCTAGGGTAGTGCCAAGTGAAAATGTGGGGTTAGTACTACAGGGGTGCGACCACCTTTGAGACCTCAAAATTGTTGATCCACCAGCAGTGTGTAATGTACACCTGAGAAAACTATAGGCACCAGACTCCAAGTATGAGCAGTCACAAGAGCTGTAACCAGCAAAGATATGGGGGCAGGATGGCCCAGGGCCTTAGGGAATCAACCCTCTCTGAAGGATATGGGGCATGGTATCAAAGGAGATTGTACTCAAACTTTAATATCTAATGCTTATCCTCTTGGATTTCAGGCTTTCTTGGGTTCCTTTCTTCTGTGATGGGAATTTCTTTAATGTGGGCAAATACCGTCCAATAGTTTGGGAGCATGAGAGGGGCAAATAGTCTGTCTTTCTACATGCCTGTGAACCTGCCACGTTGTGATGTAGCTGCAGAGGCCAGGCAGATGCCAGTCACATGCCCTTGGACTTTCAGCCACCAGAATCATGAGCCAAATAAACTTCTATTTGTTATGGTCACCAGTCTCAGCTATTTGTTTAGGAAGACAATAATGAGTTAAAAAGACAATAATACAATTACACTTTGAGCTAGACCAAGATATCTGTAGCTGTCTCAAAATGCTACAAGCCTCATGACATTAGAACAGTCTTGGTTTTCTTCATATTATTCTAAGACACGTGCAATAACCAGTACTTATTCTGAGGTTCTGTCATCAGGGAGATTTGTGGTACTTTTGGAATCAGAACTATACAGCACATCTGCTCTTCCTCTTGCTACCTTCCTTGCAAAGCTGCATCTAAGCTATAATAACTAAATAAAATTCCCTAAAGAAAACAAAACTTCAATAACTTTAATAAAAATGCTAAAACTTTAATAAAAGTCAACAGGGAAAATGCTGAGTTTAGTCACAGAAAAATTTAAATATCATAAGCAAACAAAAAGAACATGTATAAAAATGACACTCTGTTTTCTGCTATTCCAACATGTCTGCTCAAGAGAGATGCATACTGTACTAACTTATCAGTCAGCACAATGGTGCATCTGCTCCATCATAATTACTCCAATACTTAGGAGAACTGACCTGGAATGAGAGTGCAGTAATCATATAATCTATTCTGAGTGCACAGCATTTTCAAGCCCATACCCTCAGGGAAGCTGAAAGTCGGGTCACCATCATTTGAATAAGACAGAAGTCATTTGATTTTGTTAAGTTCCTTACAGCACATAGAATTATAGAACCATAAAATCTCAAGGTTGGAAGGGGACTTAAAGGTTACTTATTCAATCCAACTCAGGGATCTCCTTCACAATATCCCAACCCATTGGTTAAACAAGCTCTGCTTCAATAGTTTCATTGATGAGAATATGCTTCTCCTCAAGGTAGGCTACTGTGACTATCCCTCCTCCACTAAGAAGCAGAGATTTCCTAAGGAAGTTTACAGGTTTTCAAAAACCAGGTTTCTGGGGCTACACAGGGGTACAACAGTGAAACAAGATCCTCCGTGAGGCTTACCCACATGGTCAGGTTCTGGGTTCACACCCAGAGATCTCCCTGAGTAAGCAAGGTGCAGTGTGCCACATGCTGATAGTATAGGGCTGGCTGAAGCTGGGATAGATGGTGGCATCAAGGCCCTATTATGAGTGCTGCCTTTCTCTGTCTCTCTCTCTCTCCATAAATAAGTACATAAATAAGAAACAGGTTTCAAATAAATTCATGTTAAGTCCTTGTAGCAGGCTCTTCCACTTTCTAAACCAGCCTAAAAATTCTCTTTTGTGAGTTCCCTAGACCTTCTCCCTTTGTCTCAAATCCTGATCCATCACTTCCTCCCAGTTCTTGCGAGGCACCCTCATTTCTACATTGTTATAGAAGTTAAGATCACCAAACAAGGGACCAGCAGGTGGCATAATGTTATATCACTGGATTCCCATGTAGTCAACTGTGGTTCGAGTCCTGGACTTGGCAGCTTAAAACTCACACCAGGTACATATTTGTGTGTACCCAAGATCCCAAGAAGAGAATGAGGAGAAGGGATTGTGGCATGGCCCTCCCCCCCACCACCCGGGGGTAATTTCTCATTTTCTGTCTCTCTGTCTCTCTCTCCTGCGAGCACACATACCCTATAGAAAAATCTCCCTTAAAAAACAAACAAAAAATATCACCACACAAAAGCTACAAGCCTTCCCCGCACCCCAGATCTCTCTCATCACTCATCTTCTATTCTCATGTGCCCAAGGAAGAAGTGTCTTCCTTCTAATCCCAAGGCAAACCTTACTCTCTTTCTGGGAATCACACACTTACTGTTTTGTTGAATTTGAATGACCAGGCAAGTTCTCTTCTCCACCTTTCCTGGACCATTCTCCTCAGACTATAAACATATTCAGGCCTTTCCTGTACTTAAAAATAGCCTCTCTTTAGCCTCCTGACCCTTTCACTAGGACTCCATCTATACTTATTCTTCTTGTATTAGTCAGGATAGGGTAGGCTGTGCTGCTATAACAAACAGCCCTAAATCCAACACAGCAGAAAATCCATAAGATCAAGGGCAGGCTGTGTGGCTCTCAGGGAAGCAGCTGCTTCTCCATCCTTCCCAAACCCTGAGAGTGTTGTAGGAGGAGATGCCCACATACCCCAGAATCTAAGACCCCTATCCCCAGTACCAAATGCCCCTTTTCCGGGCTTCCCCAAGGGCCAGGGACAATTTTAAATAGTTTTGTGAGGACAATAAAGAAATAGCAAGAAATTAAGTGGCAGAGCTTTTGAACGAATCCAGTGAGGAAGTGTCTTTGCCAGCACCTATGGCAAAATATTACAAAAATATTACAGACAGGGTCTATGAATAACAGAAATGTAATAAGCAGTAGCACAGACAGGGCTAAATAAATGGCAGAATGTATTTTCTTACAGGTTTGGAAGTCAGAAGTTGAAGATCAAGATGTTGGCCGGTTGGATTTTTCTAAGGCTTCTTGCCTCCATTCTACAAATGATCACCTTCTCACTGTTCTCACAGGACCTTCCCTCTATGGTGTGTAGCCCGGAGTCTCTCTGAATGTCCACAGTTCCTCCTCTCATAAGACACCAGCCAGATTGGATCAGAGCCCACCTTCACAGCCTCATTTTAACTTCACCACCTCCTTAAAGGCCCTGTCTCCTGAGGCTGACACATTCAGAGGCCCTGGGTCCAGGGCTCAACATGGGAATTTCGGGGGCACATTTATCCCATAACAGGAAGGGCAAGCTTCTCCCTTCCTTTGCTGCTTCTGCTCTTCCTACTCCATCTTTTCAGCTGCAATTTCTGAACACCCGAGGTAGGGCTTTGAAAGGCAGATGCGAAGACTGCTCTGAGGTGGTTTTCACTGCTTTTCAGAGGCCACCCCTTCCTCATCACTGCACACTAATCACTCATTACAGTTCCCCGATCAAGTGAACGCATTGCCATCCCAGCTCACCAATGCTCCTCCCTCCCCAGGCACAAGGAACCTCCTTCTGCTGAAATCAGTTCACTCCGCACATGCCTATCCTTGATTAATAAGATGCTTTTGGAGCACACACAGTGGTGGAGGTGCGTCTATGAACACTGCAGGGCCTGGGCTCAGGCAGGAACCAGGCACAGGAAGACTGTGGATGAGAGCAGGTGAGAGCTGAGCACAGACAGCAGATGGAGCTAGACCCAGTACATCTGTGAGCAGGTGGCTAGATGGACAAGAGAAAGGCACCTAAAGGTGGTAGCTATGTTTTCCTGGCATTAAAGACTGTGCACCCATAGGACAGAGAAGTTTGCAGAAAATCCTCCCTTCCCTTCCAGCCGAGAACATGAGTCTTGAGTCTGCAAGGCTAATGACAATGGCTAGCATTTAATGAGTGCACAGTATGTGCAAGGCACTGTGTTAAGGACCTCATATATACACAGTGTAATGCACTGAACTCTTACAACCCTGTGGTCTGTCATTGCCTCCATTTCACAGATGAGGAAACTGAAGCACAGGGGTTAGTAATGTGCTCTGGGTCACAGAAACACTGAGCTAGAGATAAACCCAGGCAGTTTGCTACCAGAGCTCATGAAGATACCTTCCACAATGGCCTGGCCCTCAGAAGAGAGGCTGTTCAAAGTAGATAATCAGACCAGCCATGGCCCAATGGTTAAGGCGTCTGGATCCTGCACCATTAACCACATGGTTGGAGTCCTGGACCAAGGGGCTTGAAGAACATGCCAGGTGTGTGCATGTGCATACCCAAAATCCCAAAAGGAGGGAGAAATGGAGGAGAAGGGATTTCGGCAGGACCATATTCCATGGGAGTGGGGGGTGCCTTTTGTCTCGTTCTGTCTTTGTCTCTTTGAGGACACACGTACCCTCTGACAAATATTTAAATTAATTAATTTAATTAATTTTTAAAAGAAGACAATTGGGACCAGCAGTTAGCGTAATGGGTATGTCACTAGACTCCCATGTAGTCGACCACAGTTTGAGTCCCGGACCCGGTGGCTTAAACTCACACTGGGCGCGTGTGCGTGCGTGCCCAAGATCCCAAGAGGAGAATGGAGGAGAAGGGATTGAAGCATGGCCATCCCCCCTGGGGGGTGATTTCTTGCTTTCAGTCTCTCTGTCTCTCTCTTTCTGGCGAACGCACGTGCCCTATAGCAAAAATCTCTCAAAAAAAAAAAAAAAAGGAGACAATCACTTGACACTCAGCTGTGTGCGGGCGGCGTGGGTGGAGAGGAGTTGCAGTGGGAACTGGGACTGCCTCCCCACTCTCAGAGGAGCCGTGGGTGGCACTTTGGCCCTCCATCTCCTGCTTCCTGTTAAAGCTAGCTGAGGGGCCACAGTGTGTCCTCCATTCCCAGCTCAGAGTAAGTGGCCTACAAGTCTTTGTTAAACTGAAACTTGATTTTAATTTGCCAAAAATATGCAAAGCCATGGGCAAGGCACTTTCCTCTCTAGACAGTTTCTTGACTTAGCAAACACAGTAACTCCAGCCACTGATTTCCATAGTCCATGCCTATTTCCCTGCAATCGTGGGGTTTGCAGCCTTGGCTGTTTATTAAAGCCTTTCAGAAAATACCCAAGTCTGGGCCCCCAAGTCAATGAACTCAGAATGGAGGAGGGCACAGGTGATTCTCCTACACAGCCAGGTAGAGAACCAGGACCCCAAGCTCGCCACAACACTCCAGCTCAAAGCCTTGGGCCAGTACCATTCCTTTCTTTCTTTTTTCTTTTTTTAAGAGGTTTTTGCTACAGGGCGTGTGCGCTCGCCAGACAGACAGAGAGAGACAGAGAGACAGAAAGCGAGAAATCACCCCCCAGGGGGGATGTCCACGCTGCAATCCCTTCTCCTCCGTTCTCCTCTCGGGATCTTGGGCATGCATGCACACGCGCCCGGCATGAGTTTAAGCCACCTGGTCCAGGACGCAAACTGCGGTCGACTACGTGGGAGTCCAACGACATAGCCATTACGCTAACTGCTAGTCCCTCCTTTCTCTTTCTAAGCAAGATAAATCAGAGGCATTTTGCTGTGGGTGGTTTTGGAGGCACTTGCTTTTTCCTTAGGCAACTTGTACACAGACCAACCCAAGATGGGATGTTCGGGGCTGGGCCAGCAGATCCTTAAGCCTCTTAAGCCCCTGAGTGTTCTGGCAAGCTGAGAGAAGGCTCGGCACCAACTCCGGAGAGGTTTCCAGGCAGTGTGGCCCATTCATTCAAGCTGCACACACATGTCACATGAGAGGCCCTGGGCCTCTAGGGAGCCAGAGCAAAGTCGTCATCAGTCAGGAGGCCCGACTAGGCCCCAGCACTCAGAGGTGGGAGTCTTTCTTGAATGCACAAATTCATCACAATGATTTTGTTCTGTGAAGTGTTAGCAGCTGGCAAATTGGAGCTCTCTCACAGAGCCTATCTCTAGAAGTAATAGAAAATGAAAGTTTTCTTCTGCAGAAACAGAGAGAGGCCTAAGGAGCCATGATTAAATTCAGGGTGCTCTCCAGCACCAAATTTCTTTTTATCAATTTCCTTAACACAGACACCAGCTCGTTAAATAGAGGGATAAAGGTGAGATAACAGGAAGTGCCCTAGATTCGGGGGCCAAGAGGACTGGATCTGAAAGCCAGCCCTTCCTTCCCGGCTCCTGCAGGTCATGGCGTGGCCTCCAACCTCTCTGGCCTTTGTTCTCCCATTTGTGCCATGAGCACATCTGACCCCTGAACTCGAGCTTCCCCAGTTCCAAGGCTCTGGGTCTCCTCCCTTCTCATGGGGCGGGTCTTTTCCTACCTCTCACTCTGCAACCAGTAGAGAGCTTCTTGGAAAGTTCGTCCCAAGAAACTGACCCTGTGAGCCTTGAGCGAAATGTTCTCTGGAAAACACGAAAATATGAGCTTCACTGGACACTGGGGAAGGAAGGGGTGCATCCCCACTAAGGCCCCTTCCCAGAATGAATCCTGGGCTCCTGCCGGAAGGAGAAGTTGAATGGTCCTAGCTAGATCGCCCTTCTGGTCCGAAAAATCTCATGAGCATCAGATTTGGCAAAGCCCCACCTCCAACATTTAAAAATATAAAACTCAAAACAACAAAGGAGTGGAATATTTTTTTTTCAGTTTAGCAGTATTTAAAATGTTACCTGAGGGGCTGGCAGGTGGCGTGGTGGTTAATGCAGCTGGACTCCCACATGGCTGACTATGGTTCAAGTCCTGAATCTGACAGCTTGCCTGCTCACTTTCCTTCTCTCTGTCACTCTCTGGTCAACTTCAAAAATAAAATAAAATAATGACAATGAATTTTTAAAAAATGTTACCTGAAAATTTATCCAACATAGAGATTTAAACCTTTTATCGTGAAATACTTTAGCGTGGTAGAGATGGTTCAGAGTACTCACGTTCTTCAGGCACTTCCTGAAGGTTCACATCTTACATAACCACGGTGCATGTGTCAAACCCAGAGACCAACGCTATCAACCTCGTTAGACTTTACTGCGCTCTCACTAATGTCCTTTTTCTGTTCCATCATCCATCCAGGATACCATATCATTATGTCTCCTTAGTGTCCAACCATCTGTGACAGCTTTTCAGTCCCTGATACTCTCAGGCAGGGGTTCTCAGCTGCGACTGCCCTTGAAAGTCACCACGACCGACCAGAGTCACATGTCGATTAATTCAGGGGCTCCAGGCTGGGGCAGGACTAGCGTTTTTACCAAAGCTCCCCCCACCATGATTCCACGGCCCAGTCAGCAGAGACATACGCTCTCAGGATATTGGTACATCTCCTTGTCCAGCCAAAGTTCTTCTCGGTATGAACAAGTGACTATTTCTAAATTAATTTTTAATGACACACAAATATCTAAATACATTTCTTTCATGGTGCTCACTAGTGTTTTTTAACTATTCAATCAAATCAGAATATTACAGGTAAAGGTTAAGTCTCTTGATTAATTCCTCAATTATATTCTCTTATTCTTTTCCAAAGACACTCATCCTTATTTATGTCTTTGGCTTGTTCCATTAAAGACTCTTTAATTTTTTTTGGAGAGGTTTTTGCCATAGGGTGCGTGTGCTCGCCAGAAAGACAGAGAGAGACAGAGAGACAGAAAGCGAGAAATGGGGAGATGGTCACACCGCAATCCCTTCTCCTCCATTCTTCTCTCGGGATCTTGGGCACGCACGCACACGCACCCGGCGTGAGTTTTAAGCCACTGGGTCCGGGACTTGAACCGTGGTCGACTACGTGGGAGTCCAACAACATAGCCATTACACTAACTGCTGGTCCCAAGACTCTTTATTTTAATATATTTTTTTCATAGCAATATTAGGAAATGAGTTGGTAGCGGTAGCTGGAATCATGTCATGTGTAACATTCTACGATGTGTTTTTTTTCCCTTAGAATTTTAAAGAGATATCCTCACTGTGCCATAGAAGTCTAGCTTATTCATTTCAATAGTTTCCTGGGACTTCATGGTATGAAAATACACCAACTTACTTACGGACATTTAGATTTTTCCATGTTTTTGCTCCTGTAAGTCCTGATGGTATGTCTGTCCTTGGGTGGGTCACAAATTCTTACTTACAATCCAGCATTTATATCAATAAATACCCCATCTTGTTCCCAGCATGTTTCTATATAAAGGAATGAGTAACTAGGAGTGAAAGGAGTAGACCTCAAAGGAAGTGGGGTTGGCATTTTTTGTTTTAGTTGGCATTGCCTCAATCTCATCTAAACCAGCTTTCCCGGTTGGTTCTCAATGAATTCTCCTGCAGCAGTGTATATGACAGCAGCATTTTCCCCAGTCTGTTCCAACACTTGGTTTATCAAACTTTTAATGTTTGCAAACAAAGAGGTGATAAATGCTATTTCATTCTTTTAATTTGCATTCAAATGACTCTTTTAATAGAACTATAAAACACCAGAGTTGAAAGAGGCCTCAGTGATCTGTAGCCAATCCTTTTGTTTGAAAAAAGTTTTTGTTGTATATAAATAATACATGCAGGGGGACCAGCAGTTAGTGTAATGGCTGTGTCACTGGACTCCCATGTAGTCGACCACGGTTCGAGTCCCAGACCCAGTGACTTAATCTCATGTGGGGTGTGTGTGTGAGTGTGTGTGTGTGCGTGCCCAAGATCCCAAGAGGAGAATGGAGGAGAAGGGATTGTGGCGTGGCCATCCCCCCTGGGGGGTGATTTCTCGCTTTCTGTCTCTGTGTCTCTCTCTGTCTTTGTGGCAAGTGCACACGCCCTATAGCAAAAACCTCTCAAAAAAAAAAAAAAAAGAAAAGAAAAGAAAAAAAAATACATGCACACATCGTTGTGGCAAAATTTTTAAATATATATAAATGTATATATTGCAATATATTGGATAAATATGGAAGTCATTTTTTGCATCCTCCTCTGACTTCCTTACTGAGAGAGAAACTGGTGTTAATAATAGATATAGCATAATGGATAATGTACTACTTATTTATACGCATATGTAAAATGCATTAAAGATATAGTGAGTGGGACCAGCAGATGGCGTAGTAGCTACGTCACTGGCCTCCCACATGGCCTACTGCAGTTCAAGTCCCAAACCTGGTAGCTTGAAAATTACACCAGGTGCATGTGCATGTGTGCCCAAAATCCCAGGAGGAGAATGGAGAAGGGATTGCAGTGTGGCCATCCCTCCAGGAGAAGATTTCCCTCCTTCCCTCTCATTGTCTTTCTCTGGCAAGTGCACATGCCCTAAGGCAAAAACCTCTAAAAAATAAAAAATTAAATAAAATAAATAAATATAAATATATATGTGTGCTTGTGTGTGTAGTGAGTAATGGTAGTATTCTATGTAAAAGAGGTAAGGCTATATGTTTTTTCTGTAATTATTATTTTCTCTTAACAATACATCTTAAAAATCTTTCCATATCAGTACATGTAGACCTGCTATTGTATAAAATTTACAGTATAAGGTGCATTAGTTATCTATTGCTGTGTAACAAATTAACCCCACCTTTTAATAGCCTGAAAAAACATAATGTATTATCTCATACAGGTTCTGAGATGGGAATCCTGGATCAGCTCATCCTGGTGGTTCCAGACCAGGGTCTCATGAGGTTGCTGATCTGTGGACCGAGGCCGCAGTCATCTGAAGTCTTGACTGAGGTTGGCATGTAAGATGACTGAATTAGCTATTAGCAAGAGGATGGCGTTCCTCTCCACATGGGCTTCTGTACAGGAATGCTCACAAGGCAGCTACCTCAGAGCAAGAGAAAGAAGACCCAAGATAGAGTCCACCGTCTTGTGATAACCTAAGCTCAGGAGAAACATGGTCATTACATCTGCTGTGTCCTGTAATCACACAGACCAGCCCTGGTTTGATCTGGTTCAGTGTGGGAGAAGACTACCCCTGGGAACTGCCCAGAGGCAGGACTCACTGGCGCCATCTTGGAGGCCGACTTACCACAGCAGGTCACCCTAGTTTCTCTACCATGCTCACGGGAAGCATTCTATTTTTCATGCTCACATGCAGTGCTGCCATGGATATCTCCGGGCATGCTTTCTGATACCCAGGAACTTCTCTTACTGGAATGCCTTTGCTTTCAAATGGGGAAATTGAAATCAGAGAACAGTGGTTTATCCAAGGTCATACTGGTAATCACCTACAAGACCAGGATTACAAAGTCAGTCACCTGACGTCCAGCCCACTATCTTTCCAGAGCCCTTCTATGGGCCAGGTAAATATGGGCTGAGTTCAGCAAGAATCTTGAGATAAAGTCTGACTGGAAATTGCCGACACTCAGTTCCCAGAATGCCAACAAAACATAATGAATGGCTAATCTTCCTTTGCAGGTGCTAAATAAACGTCATTGCACTCAAAGGCTAGAGCCACCGATGCATGAGCACCTAATCTGCCTTGATTAAAAGGCAGCTTCTGGAAACAAGGAGCCTTTTGCGTGCCGTGATTAGCAGAAACACTGCAGTCAGATAGACCTGGGTTTGAATTCTGGATCTAGCTCCATGACTATAGGCAAGCCACATGATTCCTGTGATACTGCTTCTTCATCTGTAAAGTGGGAGCAATCTAAGTACTCCCCTCATAGGGGTTCTGAGGCATTCGTGTGATGGTCCATACGGTACTCTCAGCATAAGGTCTGGCATACTCTGCCGTGGAGGCTGGTGCCATTTGTATTCTCCCTGGTTATCCTTCAAGCTTCCTGATTGAATGAACTCCATTTTCTAAAAATATACTGTGCCTGCAGAACTCTTTTTATTCCATTTTCCAACATTCTAAATCTCTGCCATTTATACTGCCCGTTATTTTGTGGCCTGTGTTTCTTGTTGCAAACGATCCGAATTCTTGATGAATGGGGCAATGTGTGGGAGTGAAGTTAGTAGGGAGCTGCTGACAGCTGCCTCTCCAGCCTAGCAAAGCTCTCTTCCCGCCTCCTGTGTGGGGGCTAGTCATACGTGCAACTGCCCCTGCTGGCACAGCCTGAATCCTCCTCACTTCTGTGACTCTGGAGCGGGCACAGTGCTCAGCACTTCAGAGGTAACTAAATGAATGAATGAATGAATGAATGAGTGAAAAGGGATCAATGGAACCAAATTGAGGGAAATGTGTTGGTCATTCCTTTAGTCCATTGGATTCCTAATATCAGAAATACCTAAGTCTGGGTAATTTATAAAAATAAAGTTTTATTTGAATCAGTTTGGAGACACATCTGATAAGGGCCTTCTTGCTGGTGGACAACATGGCAGAGGATATTACATGGCGAGGCAGAGCAAGGGCAGAGCATGTCTGTGGGTGTGTTCTGCGTCTCCTTGTAAACCCATGAGCATCTAATTATGAGGGCCTCACCCTGATTCTAGTCTTTCCCAAAGGCCCCTCCTCTTAACACAGTTGGATCACATATCCACCCTCTTAATTCCACTACAATGGCTCACCAAATCTCAACATGTGAATTTTGAGGGGACACTTTCAAACCATACACTCACAGAAGACATCTTTGGGAAATCAGAGCATTGCCTGGATTCTGATTTAAAATGTTAAGAGCTTGGCCCAGCCTGTGGCACAGCAGTAATGCACTACGCAAGAGAAGCTGACTCCCACATGGGGACCATGATTTGAATCCCTTGCCCACTCCACCTGAGACACGCCAGGCATGTGCATAGATGCGCAGGTCCCAGGACCAGCAGATAGCATAAAGGTAATATCGCTAGACTCCCACATTGTCAACAGTGGTTTTTGTCCTGGACCCAGCAGCTTAAAACTTCCACTGGGACACATGTACATGCATACCCAAGATACCAAGAGGAGAATGGAGGAGAAAAGATTGTAGTGTTGCTATCCTCTCTTGGGGGGGGGGGTTGTGTCTCACTTTCTGTCTCTCTGTCTTTCTGGCAAGCACATGCACACTATAGCAAAAATCTCCCTTAAAAAAGTGCCCAGGTTCCAACAGTCTTGAAGACTGGAGGGAGGGGATCATGGTGTAACCAGACCTTATGGAGGGTAATTATCTTTCTTGTTCTCTTTCTCACTCTCAAATGCATGCACTCTATCATGAATAAAAAGGAAAAAACTTAATAAATAAAATGATAAGAGGATTGGGAGTGCTATGTGCTAAATGTTTGCATCCCCTTCCCCCAAAAAAATGTGTAGGTTGAAACCTAATCCCCGTTGTGGTGGTATTTAAAGGTGGGGCCTTAGGGAGGTGATTAGCCATGATGGCCATTTAGTGTCCTTATAAAAGAGATCCAAGTAAGCTTGTTAACCCTTTCTTCATGTGAGGACACCACAAGAAGGCACCATCTACAAAACAGAGAACAAGAACTTACCAGAAAGCAAGTCTGTTAGCACCTTGATCTTGGACTTCCCAAACATTCAGAGCAATGAGCAATGAGTTTCTGTTATTTATAAATTACCCAGTCTAAAATACTTTGTTATAGCAGCCTGACCAGACTAAAACAGAGGGTATTTGGAACAATGTCAAGTTTTAATTTATCTCAGGAGAAGAAAGGATAGATAGAGTGGGATGGAAACCAAAGAGGAGACAAATGTGGAGTTAGTTTTCTATGTGATGAATTTAAGGTGCCTTGGGACTCCAGAGTAGGCATCCTCTATTGGCTAGAGCTTAAGAGGAAATCCATGACCTTTTACCAGTTGATTGCAAATAGACTTTTGCCAAAAAGTCATTGGATTTCTCTGAACTACAAGAAAGAATTCCTGGGATCCCTACTGTTCTTCAAAATCCAAAGGCCACATGAGATTTTTGCCATAGTCAGATAAAAACTTAAAGGCAAGCATCCTAGGAAATGATGCTGAAAGTCAAAACCAGAAGGGTACAAGTATCTTCTCTCTTTCTGGAGCCTGAATGATCAGGAACACCTGAGCTTGGCTTCTCAATCCTTCTTTCACCCTTGGCACTACCTCCATAGCCCCGAGGAAGTCTCCAGCTTCCTAGAGGGTGGCTGTTTGGCTGGCTTCAATGGTGAAGACCAGTTTTCCTCTGCTTAGATTGTCCTTACTGGTCCAGGAGGAGGTACAGTCCCAAAGGGACCTGAATGAGAAGCCCAGGGCTCGGGGCTGCCCATGCAGGTCTGGGGCTTAGCAGGGCCCAGCATGACCACCATGCTGCCCACAAGGCCCGTCTGGGATGTCCTGTGACACGACCAGCCAACGCTTACACACCACACACTCTCATTCCAAACCCTTTGCTATTCTTCCTCAGGAAGCTTCCTATTGAAAGATAAATGTTCAGCCTGTGATCAAATGGATTTATATTTATTTACTTTCCTTTTCTCCCAGGACTGAATCAGCCAGACAGGTCAAAGAGCAGGATTCCAAGCAGATAAGAGGGTCTTTAGAGAAGCTCGGAATTTCCTTGTAGACACAGTGTGGTAGAAATAGACCTGGTCTCCAGGCAGCCAGGGTAGGGGGTATTCCAAAACCCAGAGCCCTTGGCAAGTAGGGCACCTCTCAGGGGAGAAGGGCCCTCTAGCTCTAGCTGTGCAGAGATTCTTGATTCTGCTTCTAAGGGGCCTGGGGCTCTTATGTCCCTAGGAGTATAGAACAATCACAGAGACACATCCAAAATTCATATTCCTTCTAAATAGTGTCCAGGCGGGAATTAGGAAAGAAGATTCTGTGTACTTTGGTAAATCTGTGACTAGCTACAATGTAACTGGGCTGTTCTAGTCTATTCCATTGCTAATAACAGAAAATACCTGAGTCTGGTTGTAATGGTTTGAGAGTCCACCTAAAATTCAAAATTCATGTGTTGGAACTTGTTTATCTTGTAAAGATGTTAAGCAAACATTCAGTCCCTTCATGGTGTCCCAGGGCAGGCCTTTGGATATACTGAGATAATTGGAAGAGCCCCTGGGATTGAGTTCTGGTGGGTTTATAAGCACAAGGAATGCAACCAGAGCAAGAGATGCAGGTCACGGATACAGACCCTGCTCTGCTCTGCTACAAGTTCTGCCTTCCACTATTTTGTGATGCCTTTGAACTTTCCAGCCATTAAAATGGCGAGTTTTACAGGTAAATCTCTATTTCACTTTCTTTTCTTTTCTTTTTCTTTTTTTTTTGAAAGATTGTTGCTATAGGGCTCAGGCACTCACCAAAGAGACAGAGACAGAAAGTAAGAAGTCACCCTGCAGAGAGGACGGCCATGCTGCAATTCCTTTTCCATTCTCCTCTCCGGATTTTGGACACACACGCACCTGTGCCCCGCATGGGTTTCAAGCTGCCAGGTCTAGGACTTGAACTGTGGTCAGCCATGTGGGAGTCTAGCACCTTAACCACTATGCCATTTGCTGGCCCCAAATCTCTATTTTCTTTATAAACCACCCCATCTTAGCTATTTCTGTTAGTAACACAAAAACAGACTAAGACAGATTAATTAGAAGAATAGAAGTTTATTCAGCTCCTAGTTTGTAGGTCCAAGGTCTGGGACCTTCTGTCTGGTGGGGTCTTCTGGCTGCATCCAACATGGCAGAAGGCAGGAAGCGTGGTCTTTCACATGGGTCTCTGCCTTACAGCCCCACCAGGAGAAAATCATGTGGCCTCACTCTGATGACCTTACTTCTAGCCTCTTCCAAAAGCCCTACCTTTAAAACCATAATTGGGTCAAGTTTCACCCTCTTAAACCCATTACAATGGCTTAAGAATGAGGTGGGGAGGGGCCAGTGAGTGGTGTGGTGGTTAAGGCAGCTGGATTCCCACGTGAATGACAGACCGCGGTATGAGTCCTGGACTCAGTGGCTTGAAAAATCACATCAGGCGTGTGTGTGTGTGTGTGTGTGTGTGTGTGTGTGTGTGTGCCCAAGATCCCAAGAGAAGAATGGAGGAGAAGGGATTATGCTGTGACCATTCCTCCTGGAAGGGTGATTTCTCACTTTCCCTCTCTCTGCCTTTCTCCTCTCCAGTGAGTGCATATGCCCTATCACAAAAACCTTAAAAAAAAAAAAAAAAAAAAAGAATGAGTTGGGAGGGGTATGTATTCAAACCATAATGTGGGCCTCAGAACTGAGATCTTTGTGTGACTTCTTACAGAAGAGCTCCACAAAGTTCCTGAAAACTCCCTTATCAGATACTGTCAGGAAACAGGAGCTTCCACCAAAGTAATGTGGTGGCAATTGAAGACCATTCCAAACTCAAACTTTCGTATTTATTTTACTAATGTACAAGATTTAGATGGAAAATTCCCTAGAAACAGTGCATGCAGCTTTGTGTTCTTAAGCACATACACTGAGCCTAAATGGGAAGGGTAAGCAGATGTCCCTCTCCTCACAGGTCAGGCCTGTGAATTCCTATAGCCATCGGCTGTTCATGCCTTTGTGACCCTGCCCTTTGTCAAGTCGTCAACATGTCCTCTCCAAGCACATTCTCCTTCCAATATCAGGGCTAGAGTGTGGTGCACGGGTTGAGGGGCTGGGCGAACAGCAAGGACGTCTAGTCCTGCCCAAGGTCCTCTGATCTGGCGCATGAAGCCTCTCTTCTCTGGACCTCAGTACCTTCATCTGAATCACAGCGAATAGAAAAGCCAATGCAGGGTCAGCTTGTGGCGTGGAGGTTAAAATGGCAGGATCCTACGTGGCCGACTACACAGTTCAAGGAACCAAACCAGGTGACTTGGAAAACATGCCGGGTGCATGTGTGCACGTGCCCCAAATCCTCTCAAGAGGAGAATGGAGAAGGGATTGCGGAGTGGCCATCCCCCCTTGAGGGTGCTTTCTTACTTTCCCTCTTGCTCTCTGTCTCATCATCTCTATCACTATCTCTACTTCTCTGATGAGTACATGCACCCTATAGTAAAATTTTAAAAAATAAAAATGAAAAGAACAAAGGTGATTCTGGGGGCTGGTGGTAAAACATGCTGCTCTGTGAGGCAATCCCACACGAGAAGTTTCCGGGTTCAAGTTCAGAGCTCTCCCTGCGTACAGTGGGCAGATGCTGGCCCATGATCCAGGGCTAGCTACAACTGGGGGTAGATCTCAGCCTCAAGGCCCTACTGGGGGCCTCAAGGCTCTCTCATTTGTGAAAGAAATGACTAAATAAACTTAAAAAGAGAGAGAGAGAAAAGACAATTCCGTAAGGTGCTAAGGCTCTGTTAAGTCCCCTCAAGTGCTTTAAAGTGCTCCCAAATCCAGCACAGCAATCAAACAGACTGTGACCCTGTTACCCACTTAGATGGCTCCTCTCCTAGTGAACCTCACTCTCGGGGCACGGAACTATTTTCTTCCAGGATCTGCCAGGGGCTGGACTGCAGCACATGTGTGGATGGACCAGGTTAAGAGCAAAGTACTGATTCTCTCCTCTTGTAAACCTCTCTTCACTAGCTGAACCTACCTATGTGATTGCATGGCATTCTCTTTTTTAAGAGAGGTTTTTGCTATAGGGTGCATGCGCTCACAGTAGAGACAGAGAGAGAGAGAGAGAGACAGAGAGAGAGAAATCACCTCCCTGGGGTGTGGCCACATCGCAGTCCCTTCTCCTCTTGGGATTTTGGACACACACACACATGTGCCCAGCATGAGTTTGAAGCCACCAGGTCCAGGTCTCAAACAATGGTCAGCTACATGGAGTTCAGTGACATAACCATTACGCCATTTGCTGGTCCCTACATGGCCATTTTTAAAGTCCTGATTTAAAGCCAATTAGGCTGCAAGCTCCCAGGAACACAAAGTGGGTCTTCACAGGCTCTCCAGTCAGGGCTGGGTTGGCAGGTGCTGAGACACCTAAGTGCTTCTGTCCAGTTGCTGTGCCCCACCCCCCGCCAGACTGGCATCACCCCCAAGGCCTCCCACCCATAATTCAGCTGTAGTGGGTGAGGTTGGTGTCACCAGGCCTCCAGGACTCTGCTCCAGTACAGAGGCCAGTGTCATTCTGATTGGTCAGTGTCCTTGCCATACCGTAGTTAAATGTCCCAGTGATGGGCCAGTCCATGCAAGTGGCAGGATGGACAGCAAATGCTTGGTAAGTGTCACCTACTCCCTGGTCTTCCAGGAAACTGAGGAAGTTCTCAATAAGCAAGTGGGCAGTGTCTGCTGCTCGACCCCAAGGAGACATGTATACGGGGTCCCTAGCTGGACAGCACAAGGGCCTTTAAGGACATCACAGGTGAAAGGAAGTGCGGACTTACTGTCCTTGCCACACGCTGCCCCCCCCCCCGCCCCCATCCATCCATCCGTTTATCCTTCTGCCTACCTGCCACTCACTCACCTTCTAAAGAGGAGCCTAGTCTGGGTACGTCAGCCTGGGAGGCTGGAGAGAAGGTGACGTACACAGAGCTGGGCTGGAAGACCGGCGGGGCGGTAGGGAGGCAGCAGACTGGCCTGAGCCCTGCCCGACCTGCTAGCCAGGTGGCCACACCTCTCCGAGCCTGTGTTTCTTATGTGCTCGAGAGGGAGTTAAAACCGCCTTACAGCTTACGGAGCCTGGGAGTCTAACAGCTCTGATGTTGCTCACAGCTCGCATGGGATATTATTTTGATCAATCCGGACTTTAAAAATGGCCACCTGGTCACACAGGTATGTTCAGCTTGTGAAGATGCATCAGGCTGGGAAGACTTCAGTATAACATTTTTTTCTATAGTAGGTGTCAGTACGAAAACCCCAGGTGTGTTCTTAGGCAGCAGGATGTTGTTAGTAGGCCAAGTCTCTGTGGCACGGCTGGTAGCATACCATGCTGTAGAGCTAGAAGCCACATGCTGACCGGAGTTCAAGTCCCTGGCCTGGCCAGACTGAAAACACACCAGGTACATGTGTGCACGTGCAGGGTCCTGGCCTACTGAAGACCTGGAGGAAAAGAACTGCAGTGTGACCAGAGCCTGTGAGCTGTGAGCCTCTTTCTCCCCTGACTCCCTCTCTTGTGCACATACGTGTGTTCTATTGTGAAAAAAATTAGTTAAAAAATAATACATAAAGAGGCCAGCAGGTGGCGTGGAGGTTGAAGGCATTGGATTCTCACATGGCCAACTGTGGTTTGAGTCGCAGACCTGGAGGCTTGTTTTCTCTCTTTCCCTTTCTCTCTCTCTCTCTGTGTCTCTCTCTGATCAAATTAAGAAATGATAATAACAAATGAATTTAATTAATTAATAATTCTCTTCAAAATAATAAGTATATACATAACACCAATAAAAAGCAAAGATACTAAAAAAAAAAGGGTTTTAGTCCCAGAGAGAGTTCTTCAGATACGTCCTTTTCAATCCGAATTTCCTATCAGCAGAGGGATAGAAGAACACATAAATGGCCCCTGGTACACTTTCCCCTGTGAAGCTAAGTGTTTAACTGGTACAGTTCAGCAGTAGCAGAGCTGGAAAAATAAGTCTGAGGATTAGCAGAGAGATGTGGGCAGCTGAGCCAGGAGGTGGGTCCACAGGCCCTGGGCAGACACGCCTGCAGATTAACACTGAGTCAGGAGGGGTTAATTATAGAGATAGGTGCAGGCTTAAAAGGGAACAGGAGAACGATGCGGTTCCCACCACATACGCCAGGCTGGGCCTTGGCTCATTGCACCTAAGGACTGATCATTTTATTTCAGATCCAGTAAGTGCTATAATGTTGACCTTCCAAGCTCAGAGACGTTTAGGACACAGAGTGGAACAGACACGTGCAATCCAAGTGACAGTGAAATTTCTAGTGTGCTCTGCCCTCTTGGGGCAGGGCAGGGAGGAGTGGAGTCGAGAGATGGCTTCAGTCCTTTCTAGTTTAAAAGGACAAGGACCCAGGCCGGGTGCCTTTCTGGTCCACACCTGTTTCTTCCCACTGCAGAAGTGTTTATTTTCTTCCCATATTGGTCTTCCTGGCCTGGACACTGGAAATGCAGCCAGTCCTCAGGTTCCCCATGGACAGGTCATTCCCATGGGCTGATTGGCACCAGGCAGTGTGGAATTCAGAGTGCATGACCCATACAAACAGTGCCCTCCCCGGCACAGGGAGCACCAGCCGACCCACAGTCTGTCCCAGCAGCCTTAATAGGTCTGGAGACCTCCCACCATGATACTGTGAGCATGCACCTTGGGCTTAACTCACATCCCGAAGGCAGTGGTGTGGAAGAGTATGGAAGGGCAGGAGTTCAGGGTAGGGAGCGAGGGCCAGGCCCTGGGCTGCACAAAGAGGCCTTTGCAAAACCAGGGCAGTGGTGGGCACAGGGAGGTGGCTGCCTAGAGGCTCACGGTACACTCCATGTTCCTGAAGCTGAACACCCAAGGGAGGCAGCAGGTGGAAGCCCCCAGCTCCTCTCCAGGGTCCCTCCCCTCCAGGTGAAGGGGTCCAGGGCCTGGCAAAATGGCAGCATCCCCAACACAACACCCCAAGTCTGGAAAGCATAGCCCTTGTATAAAGAGCCTCAGCAATGAAGTAAGAGGGCCTGGCACAAGTCCTCCTCAGGTGCCCCCTTCCTGCTTGCCTCCTCGTTCCCCCAGGGCATCCACTGCACAGTCTCCTTTGCAGCAGGAGGGAAGCGCTAGGGCTGGCTGATCCTGACCTGACCAAGGCCTACTAGCCCCTGTGCACTGGCCCTGAAGACTTCTGTCATTGCACTGGTACAATTCAGAAAGAGTGTAACAGGGTGGTCAGAGACAGCTTGGAGGAGGAGGAAGAGCAAACACATGGCCATGCTTAAGCACAGATGGTGCCGTCTGCAAGGCCTGGCCTCCAGCACCTCATTGGATGCCCAGGTGCTCCTTTCATTTATTTTAATAGAGATTTATTTTTTTATTATTTTTATTTTTTCATTTCATTTTCTTTTATACATTCAATCATATTATTATTTGGCTTACAAAATGGATATTTCAACAGGTGGACATTTCTCCCTAGTACAGTTGATAAAACTACAAAATATCTTCAACAGATAATACCACATTTCTTTGTGCCATCAATGCTTTGCCTCCCTATTTTTCTTCTAAATGTCCTTCCTCAGACCCTCCTCTTTCACACATACTATATCTGGTATTTATATCTATATACTGTGTTACTGTATCCTTTAGTCAAATAGTTTCAGTCATAGAGTGCAGACACTCGGTATATATTAAGTGGGGACATACAATGCGTCTCCTTCATAGCCTGGCTTGCTTCACTCAGCAGTAAGTCTTCCATATTCATCCACTTCCTTTCAAGAGCCAGGGTTTTGTTGTTGTTTTTTTTTTTTTTAATGGTTGAATAGTATTCCATTGAGTATATGTGCCACAGGTTTTCTATCCATTCATCTGTTTGTCGGCATTTGGGTTGCTATAGGGTACATACGCTTGCCAGAGAGACAGAAAGAGACAGAGAGCCAAAAAGCAAGAAACCACCTCCCCTCCTACCCCCTCCCCTGCCAGGGGGAATGGCAACACTGCAATCTCTTCTCCTCCATTCTCTTCTTGGGGTTTTGGGCACACACGCACATGTGCCCTGTGTGTTTTAAGCCTCCGGGTCCAGGACTCGAACAGCAGTTGATTTTGTGGGAGTCCAGTGACATAACCATTATGCTATCTGCTGGTCCCGATGCTCCTTTTCAAGGAGGCAGGGCTGTAGATGCTGATTTTCAGTGCTGTTTCAAGGAAACAGAAGAACTGAAGCCAAGGGAAGGGCCTTGCATTGCTGAGGTGAGAGAGGCAGGGAGGGAGGGAGGAGAGCTGCAGACCTACACCTTCAGGTAAGCCTTTCCAGCTGGCGGACCCTGGCTACAGGGCAGGTGGGGCACAGAGCCAGGTGCGCTAAGACATGGTGGCGAGGTCTTACAGGGTCACTTTGCGGGTCTATTCAGGCACCTCCAGAATGTCTGGGACAGAGTATTGTCTCCCAGCCCCTCTGGGGAAGGGCCACGAAAAAAGCAGAGGGAGTCAGGACTGGGGGCCTGTCAGAAGAGAAAGGAGTTTGGGCGCGATTCTTGCTGACTGCTTTCTGGGCTCCTCGGCTGTGGTGCTGCCCTGCCTTCTGGAAGAGCCCACGGCAAGAGATGGCTCCACCCTCCCTGTCCACCATCCTGAGGAGCAGCCGGGGATCAGCAAGGCCAGATCAGAGGCAGGAAGTAAGAACTGAGATCTCCTTCCACTTGGAAACCTTCAAATCAGTATCCGAAGGAAGCAGGCACTTCCTAGGGACAAACAGAACCTAAAAAGTGGAATTGCCAGAAACCCCGCGCAGTGGAAATGAGCAGGGTGCAGAGGTAGTCACAGTCCTCGCCGCCACCTTTAATGTCCCTATTCCCTACCTTCACACCTGGCCCTTCACCCCAAGGTTGTGCAGACCCTAGAGAACATCCCTGGGTTCCCAGCAGAGCGCTCTGGAGCGGCTGGAATGGTCTGAATCGATGCTTTCCCAAGGCAGGAGAATTCAGAGGCAGCCCGCCAATCTCCTGCCATTCATTCTTCTGCAAACCAGAGAGAGGCAAGAATTCTCCTTAAACCAAAAAAAGAAGGGCTGGGGGGTGGGGGTGGGGGTCGGAGAGAGACAGGGAGAAGAAGAGGAAGAAGAAAGAGGAGGAGGAGGAAGAAAGAGGAAGGGAGGACTAATAGAACAAGAAAAAAAGGAGGAGGAGGTGGAACAGAGAAGCAGAAAGAGGGAAGGGACCAGAAAGGAAGGGAAGGGAAGGGCAGGGCAGGGAAGGGGAGGGAAGGGAAGGGAAAAAGAGAGGAAGGAAAGAGGAAGGGAGGAAGGAAGGAAGGAAGGGAGGGAGGGAGGGAGGGAGGAAGGAAGGAAGGAAGGAAGGAAGGAAGGAAGGAAGGAAGGAAGGAAGGGGGAAGGAAGGAAAGCTGAGGGCAGAGACCCACTGCTGTGGTTTGCCCCCAAGGGTTCCTGTGTCACAATTTGGTCCCGAGTGTACTGTGTTCAGAGGTGGCGTGACCTTCAAGGGGTGATGCCTATTGAGCAGTGTTCGGGTCACAGAGTCATCATCCCCAGGAATAGATTATGCTGTCTCACAGAAGGGAGAGAGTTCTCACTCTCATAAGGAGTTAGTTCCCATGACAACCGGTTGTTCCAAAGCTGGCTGCCACATGTCCCAGTCACTGTCCGTGCCCTCCCTCTGCTTCTGTGGGCCATGTTGTGACATAGGCCCAGAGCCAGCCTAGTGCTGCCCCATGCCTTTGGACTTTCCAGCCACCAGAATCATGAGCTAAATCCCTGTTCTTTATAAATCATGCAGTCTCAATCATTTCTGTTCGGCATACATTAATGGGCTGATACCTACCCAGCTGTGGCAGCCCCTGTTGGCTGGTCCCAATATTTGTTCCCCCTTCCTCCACAGGAGAATCAGCTGAGCACATGGCTACTTAGAATAAAGACATATTCTTGCAGTAGATACAGCCACGTGACCAAGATCCAGTCAGTAAGTAAGCGCAACATCAGGGACATTTTCTTAAAGGGAGGGGAATGTATCTTCATCCTCCCCTGTTCTTTCTTCCCGGTGGCTAGAATGTGGGTGTAATCCTGGGAAGAAAGCTGTATTTTAAAAAGGAACATTACAAAGATATTATGTGTCCCTGATGCCATGGAGTTGCCATACTGGCCCAGCCCATCTACCTTTTGAAATTTCTATGCAAAAACATAGCCTTGTATTGTGTTTAAGCCATTTCCTGTTTGGGATTTCCCAATGTCATTATAGTACTAGTCATTTCATAGACTAAAGCACAGGGGGTGTGTTTCTCCTCACAAATTCCTTTCACCTACAGTTTTCATTCAGAGTTATGGTTCCTGGAGAACAGCTAGGGTAGGTACAAGTTGTCAGGTGGCTAAGGCACTGGATCCCACATAGCCAACTGTGGGGTTTGAGTTCCAGACCTGACAACTTGAGAAACACACTGGACTTGTGTGTGTGCATGTCCAAAATCCCAAAAGGAGAACGGAGGAGAAGGGATTGTGGCGTGGCCATCCCTCAGTAGAGGGTAATTTCTCACTTTCTCTCTCTCTCCCTCTCCTTCTCTCTGGCGAGGTCATGCACTCTATCTTTATATATATATATATAATATATATTATATATATTATATATAATATAATATTATATATTATATATAATATATATAATATATAATATTTATAATATTTATAATATTTATAATATTATATATTATATATAATATATATAATATAATATATTATATATATTTTATATAATATATATAATATATTATATATAATATATATATATATATATAATATATATAATATATAATATAGAGATAGAGATAGATATGTTGCCAGGTGAGTAAGTGGCAGGTCAGAGGGGCAACTGGTTTTTTGGTTTGGCTGCATTTTTAGGCTGGAGTTTTAATTCTAAGTGCGTCCATCTCCCCTCCAGCCCTATGAGTTCTTCTTTGGCCTAGCCCAGTGGGTGCAGATTCAGCTTTGATCTCTTCCAGGACTGAAAATCCTACTTCCACCAGGTGCCCTGTGAATTTGTGCTGAATTGATTTGCTGTAAATGCAAGTTCTTCTCCATCTGAGAGTATTGATTATTTCTAAGCTGCATTTCTCTGTTTGACATTCTCTGAGAAAAGAAGAAAAACTGCAAGGAAAGAAAAGATCTTGGTCCTTTCAGGCAAGCTCTGGTCTGCAGAGGCCTCGACAGCCAGGGCGTGGCAGTGTGAAGAGGCCTGCTTTGGAGACAGCTGAGACTCGGCCACACTGCCCGGCCCCGAGGAGTAGCTGCAGGGGGAGAATGTGCTTGAGCCTCTGCAGCCAGTGCTCAGAGGCCCAGAGGATTCCAGCTGGAAGCTCAGTGAGGATTCCCACCCGGCCCACTCAGGACTGGGAGGACTCGAGGAGCCCCCAGGAAGGCAAAGAAAGGAGGAAGTTTCATAGATTATTTTGCTGTATTATTTCATTAAGCCTCACGGCATTCCCCTGGGCTGGGAGATGGGCAATTTCATATTTTGATGGAAACAGAGAGCTGAGGAAGGAGAATTAAGAATGAAATGTTGTGTCCCAGCAACGAGGAAAAATCACTGCCCCAGATCTGCAGTGTTCCTATGGGGAGCTGGGACTTGAGGATCCTACTTCTGGAAGGACCCTTGTTCCCCACGTTCACCCAACAGCTCTTGACTGAGTTCCAAGGCCATCAGTTCAATCCACAGAACAAATCCACAAGGACCAAGGCAGGCATTGCCCCTTTCGACAGTAAGAAGCCTAAGGCCCAGAGAGAGAAAGTGACTTGCCCAAAGTCACACAGCACCAAAACTAGAGCCCAGATGTCCTTCCTCCCACTGCCTACAGCTCCTTCAGGGGACCTAGCAGTGGATGAACCTAGGAGACAGGCCTGCAAAGCCCTCGGGCTACCCCCAGAACAGGGGCCACAGGGGGAAGAAGCTCAAGCCAGCTCTGCTCCCCGCAGTGGGTACCCAGGACCCACGAATAGCCCCAGGGCTGTGGACTGCTAGAACTAGAACAATCTCATGGAAAGGGAGAATACCGTGAACCATGGGGAAGGGGCTTGCCCAAGGTCACGTGGACATGGTCAGGGTGCTGACAAAACGGGGGCTGCAATCACTTCTTGGATTAGCAAATGAGAAAGGAAGCCCCAGGCCTCCATTTCCATGCATAGATGTCAATTCTGTCCCCTCTTCTGGTATTCTCCACGGACAAGGCCTCACCCAAGAGACTGGCGTCTCTGGAGAGGGAGTCTGTTCCAGGTTACCAGAGTGCCCCCTGCCCTAGGAAGCCCTAACTGTCTTCTGAAGATTGTAGCCTGGAGTTGAGTCTCATTTAAGACTTGACTGGTATCTTGGTTCTCCAGCCAGGGGGTGCCTCTCAGGGCATGACCTCCAGGGTACCACCCGTGCTTCCCCCAGATTCTTAGGTATGAGAGAGAGTAGTGGAGGTGGGTTCCTGATGGTTAGCTATGACTGCGAGAAGCTGGGTTAGAGGACTCCGTAGTGCTGAGTGCCTGTGGCCACAAGTGGAAGTCCCTGAGAGAGCAACGTGGGGACAGTGGAGGAGGGTCAGGTCCCACCAGCCTCTTAGGCTCTCAACCAGGCTTCCCAGGAGGGGTGTAGTGAGTACAGGGGAATAGTTCATGCGCTGGGCCAGCCTTCCTGTGACTGTAGTGGTATCCCTTTAAGAAACCTGGTGGTGGGGAAAGCTTCAGAAGGTGCCCAGACCCATCGCCCCTGCATGGGCCTTTCTGAAAGGCTCTTGCTGGGGCTGGCTGCCTTGCCATTCTCAAAACCCATGGTCCCTCTGAGCCCCCACCTGCCTTCTGTTCTTGACAGATGTATCTGTTCTTCACACAGAGAGCAGAACAAAGCCAACCACCATTAGTAATCCTAAAAGTAATGAGAATCACAAGTCGAAAGGAACGTGTTCCTCTCTTGTGTCTTACAAGTCCCTTTCCAGATGAGAGGCAGACAGCTGGCCGCCCCGCTGATTGGCCACAGGGGCCATGGAGGGAAACGCAGCAGGAGGCAGTCGTCTGGACTCCGGCTTCTTCTCCAGCCCTTCTCATCTCAGTCCTTCCCCTCCTCCTGTCCCCACCACATTTCTAAATGTGAGTTTAGAAGGATGTGAAAATGCTAAGATACCACACCATGCCACACATAGGAAAGAGTTTTTTGCTACTTTTTATATTAACTTCAGTCCACAGCGTCCTCAGAGACAGCTCCCAGGACGACAGCACTTAGCACCATGGAGTCCTTTGAATATGAATGTTATTCCTTTGATTTCCCCTTCATCACGCTTCAGCAAGATTATTGCCATAGCAGCTTCCCTCCACTGTCTCCCTGCTCCCCTGGGAGCAGCCAGAGTGGTCCTCTGAAACTCCATGGGGTCTTCACTCCTCTGCTTCAAACCTTGTGGGGCTTCCCAGCACCCACAGCAGGGGTGCTCAACACACCGACCACCTAACACATCATCTGCACACTTCAAAACTGTATCAATGACGAAGACTCCCCCAGAACAACAGCAAATCAGAATTTGGAAGGCAGACATGGATAATCTCTAGAAGCTCCAAGTAATTCAAATATGCATCCCGAGTTTAGAGCCGTTGATCTAGTACAGAGTAAGAGTGAGAGAAGTAAAGCACCTTTTACAGTAGAATGTCTGCCAATGTGTCCAGAAGGACTTAGAGAATTAGAAAAATCACGATTCAAGGCCAGTCCGTAGCCTGGTGGTTAAAGAACTTGATCCCACATGGCCAACCATGCAGATTGAGTCCTAGACCCAGAGGCTTGAAAAACATGCTGGGCACATGTGCGTGTGTGCCCAAAATCTTGAAGGGAGGAAATGAAGAAGAGGTCATGTCCTGGCCACTACCCATGGGAGGTGTTTTCTCCCTTTTTCTCTTTTTCTCTGGTAGTTGCATATGTCATCTGACAAATTAGAAAGAAAAATAAAGAAGAAAGAAAGAAATAGAAGGGCATCAGCAGGTAGCATGGTGGTTAAGGTGCTGGACACTCCCACATGGCCAAGCACGGTTCAAGTCCTGGACTTGGTGGCTTGCTTTCTCACTTTCCCTTTCTGTCCCTCTCTCTCTGTATTTCTCTCTGGTCAAATTAAAATAAATGAATTAATAAATAAAATTAAATAAAAATTATTTTAAAAAAATAAAGAGAGAGAGAAAGAAGAAGAAAGACAAAAGAGAAAAGGAAAGAAAGAAAAAAAGAGGGGAAGGAAGGAAGGAAGAAAGAAAGAAATGAAAAGAAAAGAGAAAAGAAAGGAAAAAAAAGAAAAGAAAAAAGAAAAGAAAGAAAATCACCATTTGATAGCCACCAATACTGAGGCAGGCAAATCAGCAGATGCTATAACCATTGGGTGAGAGGTTCTTGGGGACCAGGGATTCACACAGTCCCAAAGTTCACCCCACATAGTAATCATAATTTACAAAGGGGAAAAGGTACTTTGATGCTCGGGAGATCTGGCCGATCTCTGTACCAGGTCACTGAGCCCAGCACCACCTCCTGATATGATGGTGTGAAGGGGAGGAGGCAGCCCTAGGTAGAACTGGGGCTAAGCATCCATCTGAGTCTGATCTAAGAATCAGGTTATGAGGCCTAGACTCCCAAAATATTCAGACAAGAAGCCATTTTAAAGTTGAGGTGTGTCTTGGTGTGTTCAGGGAAGCTATGTTCTAGGCTCCATCTCCTAGACTCCCAAAATATTCAGACAAGATATCACATTTCGAAGCACAGTGGAGGACAGATTTTATCACAGCATGACCAGAAACCACTGCAGAGGCACAAGAAACATGAGAAATCAAAAAAAAATCTCTTCCCTAAGGGAAAAGAACAATCCCTCATCATCCACAGACTGTACAATAGATTTCATGGAAATGTCTGATAGAGCATTCAGAATATTTGTAATAACAAAACTAAATGAGATGCAAGAGCTGAGAGATAATGAACTCCAGAAGATGCAGGAGAAAAGAGAGGATGAGTTCTAGGAGGTGAGGAAGTTCTTCCATGACCTGAAAGAGGAAACACACACCATAAAAAAGAATCAGATGGGGAACCAGCAGTTAGCGTAATGGCTATGTCGCTGGACTCCCACATAGTCTACCGCGGTTCGTGTCCCGGACCCGGTGGCTTAAAACTCACGCCAGGCGCGTGTGCATGTGTGCCCAAGATCCCGAGAGGAGAATGGAGGAGAAGGGATTGCGGCGTGGCCACCCCCCACCCCGGGGGGTGATTTCTCGCTTTCTGTCTCTATGTCTCTCTCTGTCTGTCTGGTGAGTGCACGCGCCCTATAGCGAAAATCTCTCCAAAAAAAAAAAAAAAAGAATCAGATGGAGCTATTAGAGGTGAAGGATGCCATTCAGAAAATCAAAACCTCCCTCAAAAATATTAAAAGCAGATTAGTCCATGTAGAAAATCAAATCTCAGATACTGAAGGCAAAACCTCTGATCTAGAAATAAAAAAAAACTGAGAAAATAACCCCCCCCCAAATGAGAATACTACATGAGAAATACTAGACAGCATTAAGCACCCAAACATCCAGGTAATCCGTATCCCAGAAGGTGAAGAAACTAATAAGGGCATTGATAATCTATTCCATGAAATCTTGGAAGAAAACTTTCCAAATCTAGAGAGGCATTCAAACATCCAGGCCCAAGAAATACAAAAGACCCCTAGTAGAATCAACCCAAGAAGATCTTCTCCAAGGCACATAATAGACTGGTCAAATCTACAGACAAAGACAAGATACTAAAATTGGCAAGAGATAAACATCAGGTTATTTATAAAGGTTATACAATCAGGCTAACCTCAGACCTCTCATCAGAAACAATACAAGCAAGGAAAGCATGGGAAAATATATTCAAAGTGTTAAGTGAAAAACAGTTTCAACCAAGAACACTATACCCGGCAAGATTATCTTTCATATGAAAAGAAAGGATAAAAGCATTCTCAGATAAACAAGACCTGAAACAATTTGCCAGTAGAAGACCCACTCCTCAAGAAGTTCTGAAAGGAGTGCTCTGCTCTACCAGGAAAACTAAAGACACATAACAGAAATAGAACAAAAGGCAACCAAGAAAATGATCAATTTAATGCTAGGGAGAAGAAATATTAATAACAACGTTGAATGTTAACTTCCAGGATTTAAACAGAAAGATTGGACCACAGTAACACTGCATATTCAACAAGAGTGTTTGAACATAAGACTGAAACCGTGAAATAGAATTCTATGACTTTTGAGTAAAACATTACTGATTTCTTTTTTTTCCCCAGTTTAAATATTTTACTTTCTTTTGAGTTGTTGATAGATTCAGCAATTTGTTAAAATGTTTTTCTTGTTTGTTTCTTTAAATGGGAACATAAACTTTTCTTCCTTCCTGATTCCTTTTGAATTGGAAATATTTAGGAGTATTCTTATTTTGTGGCAGAAGGGTTATTGCATAAATTCAATAATGTTTGTTGCATTGAATAAGAAATTGGAAATACTCGTTATTGGACAGGGCTTTGATTGGTATGTCATACCTGAAGATTAACTTGTGTGCTGGGCATTTGCTTTTCAACAATTTGAGTAGTTGACAAGTAAATATTTTCTCAAAAATATTTAAAACCATATCGTCTCCATTGTTATAGAGTCACAAACAAAATTATACAAAATTATAAGAAATATTTTGAACATTATCTTTAAAATTCAGTAGTTTGAAATTTTGAAAGTTGTTTATTAACTGTCAAGAACTATGGAGTATGAACAAAAACATTTTGATATGTAAAGTAAATGTGGAAAAATGTAAAAACAAATAAATAAATGGGAAAAAAAAAACTGAAAAAAAAAAAAAAAGGAATTATGTTGTGAGCACTTTCCCTGTAGAGCTGGCCCAGGAGGTGGCTGTGAGGGAGAGGCTGCCCAGGAGAATGTAAGTTCTGGGGACTTGCAGACATCTTGGGGAAGACAGTGGACCTTCCAAGGTATGGGACAGCTCTCCACCGACTCCAGTTACAATCGTTATTGTAATTATTATTATTGTCCCAGAGATGCCTGGCCACCTCAAAGGGGTGTGACAGGGTCCCCTTAGGGTAAGTGTGTGGTGTGGGTGAGCGGTTCCAGGTCAGGGCCTGTCTGCCCAGCTCTTTGAAACAAGCGGAGCCTCAGGGACCAGCGTGGACCTCCGGGCCACTGGACGGGCCCCTGGCCTCTCCTCACCTCCTCAGCTTGAGCAGCCCTCCCGCATGCCCTGCAGAGCTGGAAGGCATGTGCTCCAAGCCCTCACTTGTCCCTGCTGCTGGCTCAGCTGAGGAAGATGCAGTGGGACCTCAGAGCTTTCCAAAGTCACCGTGTGTTCCTGTCTCCATTGTCCTCCCCTAGCCCTGTAATTCGAATGCCCTGGAGTTGGGATAAGGGCAATCTGACTGTTCACTTTCAAGTCGGCCGGCACGGGCATGCTCAGGCTTTGTTCTCATTCTTTCCGTCTCCTGAGCCCTCTCTTCTAAGTGGACCTCGTCCCCTGCATGGAAACACTGGCGACTAAAGACCCCTGAGGGCTGGGGCCCAGGTGACTCGAGTTTGGGGACCTCTGCACTAGAGGACCTCTGGGGTGTGGCTGTGAAGGACCTCTCAGACCTTGCTTCAGAACACTGCTGGGAGACAGCCCTGCACTCAGCCTGTGTGGGGGCTGGCCTGGGAGGTAGAAAACACCCTCCAGGGACAGCCTACAGCAGGTGAGTGGTCCATGCAGCAGGATGGTGCCAAAGGGCTCTCCCATCCCAGCCCCTGGGGTCGTCCTGTGCACCATCCTGCTTCCGTCTGGTCCTCTAGGTCCCAGGAGCTCTCTCTGGCACAAGCCCCACACTCCAACGCCGATCTTCATTTGGAACTCTCTTGCCTGAGAATCCAATCTGCCATAGCCTCAAAGGGCTCTGACACTCAGTCATGTTCGTCATCACCATCATCTTCACCGTCACCACAGCCTGTTACGTGCTCACTATGTGCAAGGCCTGGTGCCGAGAACTGAAGAACATTATTCTGCTCAGTTCTCAGGACCACCCTAGGATCCCTTACAGGTCAGGCTCAGAGAGGTTGATTTGTCCATGTCACTCAGCAGTGGGTGGAAGTGGGTAGACCAAGCCTGGTCTGTCTGAGGCCACAGGCAAACTTCAATCTACCTCACCCTTCTGTCTCTCAGGGGTTCATTTGTGAAGACTGATGGGGTCAAGGTAAGAGTGTAGAGAAGAAGAGACCAGGAGGAGGGTCCTGAAATGACTTGTGACACTCAAGGAAGTTCTGAGTGACCCTAGGTTTCACACAGTAACCCCAAGGTCAGTAGCCAGGGCTCCTAAGCCATGCAAGAAACAGCCCCATCCTCAAGGACCAAACATAGCTGGTCTTGACCTCTGATAATAGGGGCAACTCTCGCGAGTACCAGCAGCACGATCAGGGAGGGAGCGCAGGAGAGGGAGACTGCCTATGGGACATGAGGTGGAGAGCACCAGGCAGAAGCTAGGAATCTCCAAACACTGGTGAGCCTGGACTATGGGTGGTGACAGGGAAGAGGGTCCAGGCCTGGCCAAGCAGCCGTGGCTGGAACTTCTCATGAGGCCAGGGCTGTAATTCCTTTGCAATCAGAAAGCTCTGGACCACCTCTCAGCTCTGCCAGTAATCCAATTTCTCCAAACCTTATGTTCCTCATTTCATGTTTAAATAACATGACATACGGATATACACACACCACCTGCAATACAGCAGGCCCGCAATGCTTGTCTCGTCCTGTTCCACTTTACCTCAAGACAAATGACTTGGAAATGAACAGAAAATGACTAGCGTTATGTCTGGAATCTGGCAGGTGATACAGAATGGGCCTTCCCTACATGTGGACGGCTCTGACCCATCCTTGAAGAGCCATTCCAGTCTGATTGAGCTACGTCTGAGGTGCACAGTGTAAGATGACATCTCTCACTCTACTGCATGATGTGCACAGACTAACGTCAGTCTGACTTTATTTTCCAGGGTCTACAGTATTCTGTTAACCACTCCCTCCTTCCCGAACCACCCTTGTCTTCTCTTGGCTCCTCTGACCCCCTGGCTCTCGTTTCACCATACCTTGGTCTCTTTGGCTAACTCTTTCTCCTTCGCAACTCACGGCTTGGTCCTTGGCCCTCTTCTCACAATTTATATTGTATTTCTAACGATTTCGATCAGTCCTGGACCTTTACATATCATCTGTTTATCAGTGACTTCTTATTTTGGCCTAAGCATCACATGCAATTTTTTTTTTAAGTCAAACAGTGCTAAAAACCTTACTTTTGAAAACCAGCAGTACTTTCTCTACCTTCCACATTCTTTGTCAGGAATAATCTCTTTCCATTTCTTTAGTTAATTTCCAAATTTTACACACTTACCTCTGAATTTCTGAACATATGCCTATTTTGCCAGTCTCTGGTGACCAATTTTACAGTATTTACTACCTGTTAACTTCTTGCCATAGGAGATAATTATTTAAGATTTTCTATATCATTTTTCCTCCTTCCTTACACTTTAGGTTAAAAAACATTTGTAGTAGTATTTAATATGATTATGCTAATGTATTTTATCAATGAGCCAGTGGACTATATTTTTTCTTTTGAGTTTATGTGTTGTGTGTGTGTGTGTGTGTGTGTTTCCATAGGGCTCATGTGCTCACCAGAGAGTGACAGAGAGAGAGGAAAAGTGAGAAATCATCCTCCGGGGGTTAACCACACCATAATCCCTTGTCCCCCAATTCTCCTCTCAGGATTTTGGGAAACAAGCACATGAATCTGGTGTATTTTTCAGGTTGCCAAGTCCAGGACTCAAACTGTACAGGAGTCCATGTGGGACCCAGTGCCTTAACCTCCGTGTCAGCAGGCCGGCCCAATAATTTTTTTTTTTTATTAAAACTTTTTTAAGTCCAGAATGAACCATTTCATCTGCTAAGTTTTCTTTTATTATCTGGCTAGATCTTCCTACACTTCCTAAGGCTTTCTAGCATAATTTTTGGCCTCTAGGACCAACAGTAGGTAGCTATCACTTCTGTTTTTCCCCAGAAAAACCCTTCTAGCCTCCTGGTCCTGTACTGCTGTTCTGAGCCAAGCACTCCCCTCAAGTCTCGGCCCAACCGGAGCCCTGCGCCCTGAATCCCATGCATTCCTCTTGTGTAGCTTACTTCCTCCCTGTGGTGAAGTTATCTCCAGAAGCTTCCCGAGAAAGAATGAATGGGAGACAAATATTCTGAGATTTTATGTCTGACATTGTTCCCATTCTAGCCTCACTTTTGATTGGAAGTTTGTAGGACTTTCTCAGTCTCTCTGAAATTCTGAATTTTCACATTGATTGCATCAAATGCAGGTCTTTTTACATTCTTTGAACTGGGCATTTGTGTCTTCCATTTCTAGGAACTTTTCTTATGTTATTTCTTTAGTAATACCCTCCTTTTCATTTCTTTAATTTTTTTTTCTTTGAGCTTGCTTTGGACAGATTTCAGACCTAATATTTTAATTTTTTTTCTATTTTTACCTTTGTCTTTCTCCCACTGCTTTCTTAAAGATTTCTCCACATTTATCCTTCAATCTTGCTATTGAATTTTTCATTTTAGCTGTCATTTCTAATTTCTATGAACATTTCATTACTTTGAACTTTTCTTTTTCGTCTCTATTTATGTTTCATGAATACAATACTTTCTCATCTTTTTGAGGATATTATAATTTATCTTGACATTTTCTTTTTCTCTAATATATTTTTTCCTAACTATGTGTTTTGACCTCTGTCTTTTATGTTAGAGGCTTTTCTCAAATATCTGATGAACATTGGCTTTGCCCTTGTATCCAAATGCCAGTAAGAAGCTCTGGGTGTATGGGTGGGCTTTTTTATAGAGCGATCAGGTGGGCAATCGGTATTTCCATCCAAACTCCCCAAATGTCAGTAGCTACAGGCATTTTCTGGGAAGTTCATTTTCTCCAGAGAATACAAGGGTCCTTCTTCAATAGTCGGTCCAGTGATAGCTACCTACTGTGGGTCCTAGAGGTGACGGGAAGAGCCCGCCTTTCAGTGTGCACCCTCACACCCAATCTGTTGTTTTCACCCAGGGCTTTACTACTGCCCTCCCCATTCTCAAGACTTCCTGGATCATTTAATCTAGAGAATTAAGTTTCAGTCTCCTGCAGGATTGGGGAGAGGGTACTCATCGGTGAGGACTCGGGAGGGACTACTTCTTACTCCCTATTTCCAGCCCCCATGCCCTTATCATCACTCCAACCTTTTTTATCTAGTGCCTCCCACTCCTGTTCCTCACAAGTTTCTGCAAGGTAACACAACTCTCTCTCTCTCTCTCTCTCTCTCTCTCTCTCTCTCTCTCGTATTTAAGAGAGATTTTTGCTATCTAGCACATGCACTCACCAAAGAGACGGAGAGACAGAAAGCAAAAGATCACTGATGTCTCCCTGGGGGTAGCCATGACACAATCCCTTCTCCTCAATTCTCCTCTTGGGATTTTGGACATGCACGCACACATGCCTGGAGTGAGTTTTAAGCTGCCAGGTCCAGGACTCGAACCATGGTCAACTACATAGGAGTCGAGCGATGCAACCATTATGCCATCTGCTGGTCTCCCCTGCCTCCTTCTGATAGGCATCTCTGCCTTGCAGGCACTAGAAGGGGGCTTCCCTCCTCTTTGCTAAGTTATTTATCATTCCTCCTTCTCCTTATACTTCCCATCTTCACACATTGCGGTTTGGGGATATAGACATCTCCTCGTCTCATTATTTTAGGTTCTTGCTCTCTTGTGTTTTGGGGTGAGTTAAAGAAGGGAGAAGAGGTAGTATGCTTACTAAACCATCGTGGGCCCATAAATCTAACATGCGCATTTACATCCCATAATTGACCTCTCACCTGCACTCTGACAGTCTGCTTAAGATTTATACTTGGTTATTTTAAAAATCTCTCAAATTTTTCAATAGGACCTTTACTTTCTTCCCCTTACCCCAAAAATTGCTTCTCTCCAAGTTTTGGCTAACTTAATAAACATTACCCAATTTACTCAAGGCCAAAACAGAAGGTCTGGGTTGTCCTCTTTTTTATGTTTTAAAGAATTATTTACTTGGGGGCCAACAGATGGCTTAGCAGTTATTTCACTAAATTCTCACATAGCTGACTGCAGTTTGAGTCCCAAACTTAGTAGCTTGACAATCATACTAAGTATGTATGTGCATGCCCAAGATCCCAGGAGGAGAATGGAGAAGGGATTGTGGTGTGGCCATTCCTCTTGGGGGGAGGGGGTGATTTCTCACTTTCCCTCTCACTGTCTCTGTCTCTCTCTCTCTAGCAAATGCATGCACCTTAATGCAAAACAACTCTAAAAAAAGAAAAGTGTAAGAATTATTTATTTTATTTATTGTTATTATTTAATTTGCTATAAGGTACATGTACTCACCAGAGAGAGACAGAGAGAGAGAGAGAGAAAGTGAGAATGCAAGCCACCAGGTCCAGGATGCAAACCATGGTTGGCCATGTGGAAGTCCAGAGCCCTAATCACCACGCCACCTACTGGCCTCCTGGACTCTCCTCTTTGTGCTCATCCCAAGCAAAATAGAACCTGTTTAAGTTCTATTTCTCAGTAGGTCTGGACATTCTCCTTCCACGGCACATCCTACTTTTTCCCTTTGTGTCCACCTCAGTCAGCCACTATCACCTTTTCCTAACCTATCTTATCACCTCCTAACTGGGCTTCCTCCGGAAACTCTTGTCCACGTACATTCTACAGGGTGGTCACATTAAGTCACTTCCCTGCTTCAGACTCTGGTGGCTTCCCATTCTACTTAGGATAAACTCCCAGTTCTTCCCAAAGCTAATGAGAAAGAAGGAAGACGCAAACAAAGCTGGGGCCGGCTCCATGGCGCAGTGGTCACGTGCTGCTCAAGGAAGCCAGATCCCACATGGCAGCTGCAGTTTGAATCCCTGGCCCAGTGAGTCTGAAGCAAGCCGGCCACACATGCAGGTTCCCAAGACCCAGTGGGCTGGAGGACTGAAGGGAAGGCATTGTGATGTGACCAGACCCTCTGGTGGGTGCATGTCTCGTTCTTCCTCAATCCCGCATATACATGCACACGATCATGAATAAAGAAAAAAAATAGCCGGGAGCCGGAAGTGCTTTGCTCCAGTGGGAGCCTTACCTCTGTAAGCCAGGCAAGCTTAGGCAGGTCACATCCCCTCCCTGAGTCTCGGTCTCCCCCAGCACACAACAGAGATAAGAGTTCCTTTTCTTTCCGTGTGGCAGGGAGGATGGATGGTGAAATGAGGAAGTGACAGTGAAGACTCCCCCTAAGTGCTTGTTCGTGAACCACAAAGTCCAGCGAACACATGTAAGTCCGGAAAATGCTCACAACGTCGTGACTTTCCCTCTCCGTCCCACTTACGCCAAGAGGAACTAAAAGTGAAAGGAAGGCCAAGAAGGGGGAACTGGGTTTAATAACCTTATTTTAGACTTAAAGACCCACTGCTACCTGAGCCGTGAAAGGAGGATTCTGGGCTTCTGGGGAAGGAGGCTGGGCTAGGGAAGGGAACTGGCAGAGGTCACAGAGGTGTGGAAAAACGATTGGCTGGAGGGGGTGAGTTGTCAGAACTTCCTGGATTGGAGATAAGTCTGGAGCTATGGTGTGTGTCCCCCAGAATTCATGTGTGTGATTTGGTTGTAGGTGTATTTAGAGGAAACAGTATCTTCACAGTGTCAAAGGTGGGCACCTTGGGAATGACTAAGGGACTAGGGTGGGGCCCTTATGATGGACTTCCTGGTATGTTGTTTTTTTGTTTTTTGTTTGTTTGTTTGTTTTATTTTTTGAGAGGTTTTTGCTATAGGGCACATGCACTCGCCAGACAGACAGAGAGACAGAAAGCGAGAAATTACCCCCAAGGGGAGATGGCCACGCCACAATCCCTTCTCCTCCGTTCTCCTCTCAGGATCTTAGACACACATGCACACGCACCCGGCGCGAGTTTAAGCCACCAGGTCCAGGACTCGAACAGCAGTCGACTACATGGGAGTCCAGTGACATAGCTATTACGCTAACTGCTGGTCCCAACTTCCTGGTATGTTTTTAATGAGAGGGAATGAGACCAAGATGTACATGGACAGACACACAGACGTGTGCTCCTGCACTCTGTAATGTGACACCGTCATGGCCCAGGACCCCCACCAACAGGAAAACCCAGCAGACATGATCTCTTGACCTTGGCCCTCCAAACCATGAGCTGAATAAACCTCTATTCTCTTACGTTACCCAGACTCAGGTATTTTCTGTTACTAGCAACATAACAGACTAGAACATTAAGTTTTCCTGAAAGGCGGAACAGGATAAGATGGATCCAGGCTTACCACAAAGCTGCCTGCCTGTGACCAAATACTTAGATTTTTCAAAGCAGCGTTCAGTTAGCCTTGGAAGATTATCGACATTCCTGCCACTTTCTGCTGTTTGAGCAAAAGAGGATTACTGACCTCCCAAACAGCCTTGCCAGCACAGAAAGCCTCCCAACAGCCCGCAGGAAATCAGCCCTCAGCGCTGGGCCTCCTGTAAAGCCATTCTATGCCTTCAAAAGTGCCGGGGCTGGCTAGTTGGGGGTTAGAGCTTCCTGGCTTCGCCTGAATTGGGAGAGGGGGCTTTCCTGAGAAGCAGGACACCCTAGTATGAACACCCAGTTCTACCGTGAGGCAACCTGCGTGTGGAGCCAGAGGGCCAGGGCGCTCCCTAGCAGATCTTGGGCTGACTACAGAGCTTCCACGGTAGGTCTGGAGTTGGGGGCATCCGCGCCAATAGCTCTATGTGGATCTCGGGATGGACCAGACACGAGGGAGTGGGCTCTCTCACCTCCTGCTCATGGCAGTCCTGGGAGGGCAGCAAGCCCAGGGGCTAGCTGAATTCTCCCCAGTCCACAGAGGTGCACTTGGTCAAGGTCACGCAGTGAGGAAAGGACCAGAGCCCAGGGCCCCCAGCTTCCCGCCCAGCCCCTTCTTACAGCAGTATAATACCATTCGCAGTGATGCAGCCCCACGACACCACCCGCTTTGCAGGACTCCTATACAAGTATAACAAGGACCCACACGCGTGTCGATGCACACAGAGACCTGTGAATGTGAGCAGCCATGTAGAGAAAGGAAGGGCTTGAGCCGGGGAGAGTGGGGAGGGGCCATGACTCAGACCAGTTGGCACCATTTGGTCAGATAAAGTGTCAGCATACCCTACACGCCAGCAGGATATACAGCACAAAGAACTCACCAAGTCCATAAAGAAGAGGATTACTGGGGTGAGCGCATGGCCAGGGGCTGCGTGAGTGTCCCTTAGTGTGAGCAAGGGCTATGGAATATGGAAGAGCACACAATATGGCGGCCTGCTGCAGTTAGGAGGACACATAATAACCGACAGATCTTAAAAGTGGTGCTTGGGACTGGCCTATGGCATATGGTTGCATCGTTGTACTCTCACATGGCCAACCCCGGTTCTAGTCCCAGACCAGGAGGCTTGAAACTCATGCCAGGCATGTGTGCGTGTGTGCCCGAAATCTAAGAGGAGAGTGGAGGAGAAGTGACTGTGGCATGGCCATCCCCTCTGAGGAGTGATTTCTCACTTTCTGTCTCTGAATCTCTGCAAGTGCATGTGCCCTATAGTAAAAACTCTCTTAAAAAAAAAAAAAAAGTGGTGCTAAATAATAAAGAAAGAGCATGGGAACAGGCTGACTTATCGAAGCTAAGCACATGTACACAGGACAACAGGACTGTATTGCAAAAACACAGAAAGAGACACACGTCGTCAGACTGGGGGGTGGATTCGGTGATGACAGGCAATAAGGGAACAAGGACAGAGCGGTGGTGGGCTCGGGTTATGAACTGAGCAGTGTCATCAGCTCGCTCCAGGTGGGGGCCAGAACAGCTCCTAGGCTCCATGCGCGTGCAGTCTTGCACAGGCTGTGTGGCAGGGAGTGGGGTGCTCAGCGAGGGCTGGAAGAAACCACCGTGTTTCAGGAATCGAGGCTGGAGAGAGGAGGGAAGCCAGTCGGCCTTGGAGGTGTGCAAAGCTCCTCCAGCTCTGAGGCTCCGAGGACGTGTGGCCTTCGGTGAGGCTGCCAAGTGTGTGCGTGAGGTGGGACACACCTTCCTGCTCAGAAGATGCTGTCGGCTGAGCCAGTCTGCGGAAAGACAGCCTCACTTCTGTCTGGAAGGTTTTCCGGCCATTTGCAAGCACGCAGGGGGTGGCTGGCCAGTCGGACTGACATGTTTTCAGGGCAGCTCTGCCTGGTCTCCCCGCCCAGGGGTTCATGATGCAACACTCCCCAAGGTGAAGCCCGTGGGGTATGGACAGTCTACAAAGCTGCTGTGCTGGGAGGCCCTTAGGAAGTGGATCACATAAGCCAACAGCTAAGCAGAGACGGTCGCTGGCACAGCATTGGTGGGTGAATGAGTAAGCCGAGGGCTGGGGCTCCTGGAAGGCAGCTGCTTCTCTCTGGATTTCAGATACCCCTCCACAGCTTGTCTGCATCCCTCGCTTTGCCTGAAAGGAGTGTAGGGAGGTATTTACAGGAAATTTGAATGAGTGTGAGTTTAGAGTCATAAATGCCAAGTAGGTGAGTGATGAGCTGAGATCTGAGGGTCTGCATGTGATCTGGAGTCCCTGCTCCAGTGCGTGAGCCCCAGAGGGTGCGTGTTAAACGTCTATTGTGCCAAACAGCTGGGAGCGTGGGTGCTGCTCAGAGATCCAGTCCAATCACTTGCTCCCGTTTCACAGAGGCAAAAGCTGAGGCCCAGAGAGGGAAAGGATTTATCCAAGGACTTCCAACTGGTTACCCGTGAGTGAGATCGCCTTCAACTTCCTGGACACACCAGGCGTTTACAGAGTGGTGTGAATAATGAAAAACTGGACAGCTTCCAGGCAAGCACCTGGTCAGCCCTGGGCTCAGGGCGATGCTACCAGCATGTTTAATGTGCCCTAAATGACTCTAATTTATTACATAGAATAGCTTAATAATGATCAGAATTCCCCTACATCTATGTATTGGTTCCCGACTTAACCAAGTCTTTACACATCTCTTCCTCCTACTGAACTCCTTCCAGGGAGCTCTTAATACCTAAGTGTAGAAATAGGGAAAGAGGTGACTTCGCTCTCCCAGATTGTCCAGCCAGTGAGGACAGACACAGATTCGAAGCCAGGGCTCTGTTTCAGACGTGAGGCCCTCTCCATTATACCGCAGTTTGCTTGGACATTTCTGCATGCCCTCCACACTCCAGATGTAGCCCAGCCTCCGGGCCTCCCATGTTAAGATGAGCCAGGAAGTGTTAAAATTAGCAGAGGTTTGGCTCTTAGGCCAGGCAGGTGCCAAATCACAGCTGCACTGGCTACCTTCGCCTACGGACTCCAGGTGTGCGCTCGGCTGTGGGCCCACTGAGCCAACATGTTCTTCTTTGGCTTGATGAGAGGCTACTAAAGTGCACACCATCAGCTGATTGGTTTGACACACACAGAAAAATAAAACTCTTCCACAAGCCTGCGAGCTTTCCAAGGGCCATTACCATGTGTGGGGTAGACTTTGTGTACACACAAAAGATGCCAGTGTCTGAGAAATAAAAGCAGGGTCTAGAGCTGCTATTAATAGAGCACTTCAATTTAGAAAACTAGGCCATCCCGAAGGGAAGTTGAAGAGCCAGAACCTCCTTAGCCTAGATTACGTTTTCTCCTGGGTGATGCCAACCACGGCCATCCTGAGCTGTAAAATGGCCAAGATGATACTTACCTGTCACTGCCGAGAGGGAGTAGGATTAAAAGTAGATAGTATTTATTATTTATCTTTACTATCAAAGTAATTAATATCCACTATGGAAATATGGAAAACACAAAAATATAAATGACGATAAAAAGCAACTTAACCTTAGTGACCAGAACTGTTATCTTTTTCAGATTTCTGCCCTACTTGTGTGTATAGACATATGTACTTTGACTCAACAGTGACAGTTTTCATGAAGCAAATTAAGCAGAGCAAAATTAATTATGTATGCAGTAAGCTAATTATAACAGGATGTCAATCAGGAGCTGGCACTCCAAGATCTGTGAGAAAGTTGCTCAAAAAAAACTGGTCAGTGTAAAGCAGTGGTCTTGGCTGGTCTGCCTGAATTTCCTGCTCAGGATTCTTTTGCTATTCACCACGGGTTGCAAGGTCAACACCAACACTGGTGATAAGAAGGGACGCTCCTGGCTATATGGATTCAATGGTAAATAAGGAAATGCTGGTTGGGTTTTGCCCATTTTGACCAACCAGTTGGTTGTTTTATCCTTGCAATAACAAAATAAACTCACAGTTATGGAAATGCTTTAATTATGGAAATGATTGCAGGAAAAACACTTTTGTTATTGTGAATCTAATATTCTCTAGCCTTTAATCCACATTTTTTCCACCACTGAGGTCATCACTTGTTTAATGTGGTGTTTAAAACACATGTTTTTAATGAGCTGAACTGGCAAATATAGCAGAACGAGATCCCTTTTTATACATGTGCATGTTTGTGTGTATATATCTATGTACACGCATATATACATACACACATATATATATATATATATATATATATATATATATATATATATATACTTATATACACATACGGTCATGCCTCACTTAAAGATGGGATGCATGCTGAGAAATGTGTCACCAGGTGACTTCACCATTGTGCCAACATCATAGACTGTCCTTAAGCACAGATAGCACACCCTTCTGCACATGCTATGAGGCCACACACATAATGCTATGTGTGTTCAACCTGTGGTTGAGCAAAATGTCAAACAGCACATGACTACACATACACACACACGTCAAGACACTGCAGAAAGTTCATGGAAAAATGAAATTAAAATGTGAATTTATTTTGGTGCAAAGAAAGTTTCAATTTCGGGTGTACTTTTTTTCATAATAAGCGTTTTCCATGAACATCTTTAAATCCCTATATAAGTCATTTGAAAATAAAGACTCACATCATACACATAATCTTTTATTTTTTTTTTCTGGAGAGGTTTTTGCTATAGGGCGCATGTACTCGCCAGACAGAGATAGAGAGATAGAAAGCGAGAAATCACCCCCTAGGGGGGATGGCCACGCCACAATCCCTTCTCCTCCATTCTCCTCTCGGGATCTTGGGCACGCACGCACACGCGCCCGGTGTGAGTTTTAAGCCACCGGGTCCGGGACGCGAACCGCGGTCGAATACGTGGGAGTCCAGCGACATAGCCATTACGCTAACTGCTGGTCCCACACATAATCTTTTTTCACTTAATAGAATACAGTAGCATTTCCTAAGGATTAAATATCCCTCAAAAATAAGAGTGTTGGGACCAGCATATGGTGTAGCAGTTATGTTACTGGACTCCCACATAGCCAGCCACGGTTTGAGTCCTGGACCTGGGGGCTTGAAACTCACACTGGGCACGTGTGCATGCCCAAGGTCCTGGGGGGGGGATGAAGGAGAAGGGATTGTGGCGTGGCCATCCCCACTTCGGAGTTATTTCTTACTTTCCTTCTTATTGTGTGTCTCTCTCTCTCTGGTGAGCATACACGCCCTAAGGCAAAAACCTCTTAAAAAATATGAGAGTGTTAATGCCTGAAGTATTCCATTATGTGGAATATAGCAAAATGTAGCATATTTTAGTTATCTACTTCTCTACTCAACATATAAAGTTACTACCAACTTTTTTCTATTATAAAAAATGTGCATGACATCTCTTATATTTTCTTAAAATAAATTGTAGAATTGGTATGCCCTTCATGAGATTTTCACGAGTATTATCAACAGTGTGTGCAAATCCCCCAGTGCAATGCTTGGCACACTGCAGGCTGTATGACTGATAGCTATAAATAGGAAACCAAGTAACAGAGAACAGCCTGACTGTGTCACCGTAGCGGATTAGGAGAGAAACGTGCTCCATTTCAGCAGGGGACAGCGTAACTGCACCTCTAGGGTAGAAAGGATGAGACGTTTTGGGGTTGTCTTTGCTCCCAGGGACACATGGACCTGCTGAGACCTAAACGGAATGATGCTCTGCTCTGAACCAAACACAACGACATTAACCCTCCCTGTCACCCTCTCAGGTGTGCCCTCCCTCTGTGAGAGGCTGCTCACTTAATCAGGTGAGAGTGGGAGGCTCTGACTGACATGGATCTCATTCCTGATCCAGAACTTCTGTGTACCTACAAACCGATCAGACGTGAATAACATGAATCGCCATGTTCTCAAAAGACTATTTATTAGCTGTTTTCACTCATGGTGTAAAGAAAAAAGGAAGTAAATGAAATTGAAACGAAGGAAGATGAAAATCCACAACATTTCTCTCCCAAGGACATCAGCGGGACTATAATACAAAACGGATCGAAAGGAGTTTTGTGTTTGTAGCTTACTTACAGCAGAACCCATGGAAAGAAGAAACACAGATATGGCATTCTACGTTCTCCTAAGGAAAGGGGTCTGACGTGGTGAAAGACAAAAGAATAACGATCATTAAAAACAAAGGTACTGGAACGCACATAACCCTGGGAGTGACCCCCTTTCCTACGCACACAGCTGCACTACAGAATCGCCGGGCTCCCTGCAGAAGGAGTCGTCCACCGCAGACATCCCATCGCATGCCGTTGGAGATGGCCAATCGCTGTTCTTCGATGGCAGATTTGGTTTCTGCGAACACTCTGGCCACCTGGAGCTGGCTTGGGCAAATCAGGGATACACCAAAGAGACCAGTTTCCTTATGTGGGTCCCCTGTTGGTCCTGAAGGCCTCCCCCAAAGAGGTGGCGATCTTTAGAGCTACCCCAAGCCATGCGAGCACCCCAAGAATAAGTGCACAGCCTCCTGGGGGTGAGGATGCAGCAGCCAGACTTCGTCTGCATGCTCAGACTCTCGGCTGGTTGTGGAAGCCCTGGCTCATGCGTTGGGAGCTCGCTGGGCTCTGAAGCAATGTGGTTTGTTCTTTCTCACAAAATGGAAGCCTGTCAATTTAAATTACATTTATAATTGGCCCAAGAAATGCCTGTTCTTCAAAGGACTTCCTTTCCTTTGGGGCTGGATAAAAGGGCACCATTTTTCCTTCCTGCCTTTTCTTTCAGCGCTTGCTTAAAGGCTTAAAGGCCCTCGGGAGATGTTCTTGTGTTTGTCTTTCACGACGCCTGGTCCGTGGAGGGAAAAGGTCCTGAGCACCGACAAGGCAGAGGCCAGTTCTCACCAGGTGGCCTCAGACGTGGCCACTGGGCAGGAGATGCACAGCACTTCGGTCAGAGGATGCTCCTGCAGCATCTCTCTAGAAGTCCTGCCATCCCGGGGCCCACCCCCAGGAGCCTCTTCCCTGGCTGCAGATCCAGAGGCCCTGGAGGTGCGGCGGGCGAGCCTATTCCTAGTCTTCCGGGATCGGGGTGTTACAGTTCCCATGATAGATCTTGACATGGCCCTCACACCGGAAGTAGGCCTCAAAGACGTCGCTGTAGCCGTGGTCCCTCCACCAGGTGCAAAGCTGCCGGTTCCAGGTGCAGTCGAGCACGTGGAAGAGCTCGGGGTGCTCCATGCCGATCATGGTGAAGAAGTCCTGGTCCCCGAGGTGGCCACGGAAGTGGTACTTGTCAGCTAGTTGCTGCACCTTCGCCGGCTCCAGCAGGCGACCGTACAGCGAGGACTGGCGCATGGCCTCCAGGTTCAGCAGCATCACCCCACTGTTGAAGCCGGGGAGCCCCTCAGGGGGAGGGCCGCCAACCCTGGTCTTGGGGTTCTCATGGCGGAACTGCCAGAATGTGTGCCTGTGAAGGGAAGGAGAACAGAGTTAGGCCAGCCTCGGGGGAACCACTGAGCAGCCCCACTTCCCCGAGTCCTCACAGCCACCCTGGAGGGAGATGCCACTTTCACCTGCTTTACACGGACGGAAACAGAGGCATTCTGAGGCCGGGATCTACCTCCTCCTCTAGTAAGTGGCAGAGCAGAGCCTCGGCCAGGTCTCCGGACACCAAGCCCCATGCTCTGGCCATGTCTTGCGCTACCTCAGGTCAACAACGGGGATGATAAAACACTTAAGTTTTCTTAACTTTTTTTAAACTATAGGGCATGCATACTTGCCAGAGAAAGACAGGGAGGGAAAGTGAGAAATCATTCCCCAGGGAAATGTCCACCCTATAATCCCTTCTCCTCCATTCTCCTTTTGGGATTTTGGGCACTCGGGCACACACACCTGGCGTGATCTTCAAGCTGCCAGGTTTGGGACTTGAACTGTGTGGCTGGCCGTGTGGGACCCAGCCCCCTAACATCCATGCCACCTGCAGCCCAAGTCATAGCTAACATGTCATAGATTTAGCAGGAGCAGAGACTGGGTGAAAAGCAGCTGTAGAGACGCAAGTGGATCATGGCTACGTAGGAGGAACGTGCAATTCCAATTCTCTCTGGGCAGATTTAGACATTCAATCTAGGTTCACAGGGCACAGGCTGCTGCAGCCAGAGGGGTCCTCCTAGGTCCTCTAACCAAATGCTTCCATTTCGAGGAGGGAAGAAAGACCTAGAAACCATCCCTGACCGTGAGCGACATAGACAGGGGGCTGGTCAGTCCGTTTTCCAACGTGTTAACATCAAGGTCTCGTCTGTGCTGCCAGGAGCGATCAGGAGGAGGGGCAGAGAGCCCGAGCCTGCACCCACCAACATGGGGCCACAGCAGCACCCGACACTTGGAGGAAAGCGAGAAGGCGGCAGTGGTGGGGGTGGACCCTTGTGGGAGGAATGCGTCATGGCGACACCAATTCTGCCTCTCAGACTGGGCATGCCACCACTCTGGTCTCACAACCAACGAGAGAAAGGATCTGCGTGATGAGGTGTAAGGGGCCGTGGAAATGGAACCAGAAACCTGGGCTGGGAGCAGCAGATCCGGTCTCCAGTTCCAACACATTTCTCCATGTCTGGGAATGGCGGAACCTGCCCGGAGGGCTCGAGTATCACAGAGGGTGCTGAGAGTTTGGTCCTGGGGAGGGGGCGGCATTCCCTTTGAACTTCCTTGCAAGTGGAGCACACAGGCTCATTGTGCGAGCTGTGCCGTGAGCCGACTGAGTGGGACAGAGCCCTGGCGCCTGCCTGGTGATAACAACCTTGGCAAAAACAAGCCTCTTAAGCAAACTGAGGTGCTGTAGTCTTCCAGACCACGTGAGCCCGCAGCGATGGGATCACACGCGGATGGGGTGCAGTTTGGCAAGTGTGTGTTCATTTCCCAAGCGGTTCATTTCAGGACCAGGTTGCAAACCAGCTCACGTTCTAGCAGACAGGCTGGGACGCCACGTGTGGTAGAGGAGGGACCTTCTGACTAGAGCAGGCACCTTCCTGCCGAGACACTCGATTCTCCCTTTGACGGGTGAGAACAGAAGCACCTCCAGGAAGGAGAGACGCACCGAAAGGGAATAACGACAGGAAGACCGAGCCTGTGGCCTGTGGAGGGCCCAGACCACCTTGCGCTCACCACACACCTTCCCCACTGCTTCCTCCCTTTCCTCCCCAGACGACCTGGAAGAGGGAGAACCCAGCCCGCTGGTGGTACAGTCTACACAGTCTCCCCCAAACCAGCATGACCTCCACTTCCTCAGCATCTTGCAGGGCACTGGGCATGGGAAAGCTCGGAAAAGATGAAGTGATGACAGGAATGAAGCAAAGGGTGTGGGTCAGACTACGCAGTCCTCATCAGCAGGAACAGGACAGGACGAGGTCAGACACGAGCTGGCGCTGCAGAGCCGCGGCTCCCCTCCCAGGCCTCTGTGGGGCTGGTGAGGAACGAGGAAGCACAGGCAGGGTGCTCACAGGTCTTCAAGGGGTTTCTACTCTTGAAGGAAGGAAGCTGGGGAGCATGGAGGCCATGCACTGGGCACCCCACCCCCTCAGCAGGGAGACTCCTCAGGTCGTCCCTGCTTGCATAAAGGGTGACCACGGGGTGAGCTGGCATTGGGCGGACCAGGCTCAAGAGAGGGCCTAGAGGCAGAGAGGAGGACAATGTCTCCAGGCAGAGTGTACCCAGGTGGCTCTGTGGGAACATAATGACCAGCATCAGCATTCAACAGGAGGAAGAGGCATTTTCTAACAAAGAGCCAGAAAGAACAGGTCTGGGCATCAGCACATTACGACTTCCAAGGAGAGGCAGAGGAGGGACAGGAAATTGGAAATGCAAGCTGGCTGCGAAGCAGAAACACAGTCTGAAAAGGAACGGATGGTTCTTACAGCACAAAATGATCTCTAGGGTGCCCTTGTTCAAAACGGTCCTACTATCCCCAAATGAGCCCAGAAAAACATGGTGGTCACCTGGAGGAAGGATGAGTTTCTGTGGCTTCCACGTCAGAGGTTCTCGTGGGGAAACTGCGCCAGCCTTGGCTTAGAGAGAAGGGCACGGGGGTGTGGAAAGGGCTCGCATGGAAGCTCTTCCTCTATGGTAAAAGTGCTGAGGTGGGACCACCAGTCCCTCACACTCCACACGTGGCCTGGGCTGCAAAGCCCTCTGACCTTCGCCTCGGCTCCTCTCGGGCAGTGCAGGGCCGTAACTGCCTGCATTTGACAAGGAACAGAAGTTCGCAGTTTGTCAAGGGTGGAGCTTCTGATCGCCAAGCTTTCTTTATCTCCGGCTGCCTCGATTCCACAGGCCAATGTTCCAAGGAGCAGCGCTTGGATTTGCATCTCATTTCTGGATCTGGCTGGCATACCCCAAGGCCAGCGGCTCTGAGGACCAAGCCGCTGGGTGATGTGGCCACTGCTGGCCCTTCAAGTAGCTCAGGGATCAGACCTGAAGCTGCTACGAGGCAGGTCAGTGAGCGCCCCAGGCCCCTGCCTTCTCCTCACGTACATGTGCATGGGCGCTGCCAGCGGCACGTGCTGAGGTTCGGGCACCCGCTGTACGAGTGTGGGATCTGGTGTCTCTGATTAACCCGCCATGCCCACAATCCAGCTGCTTGGCCCTAATCATCCAAATGTGGGCCTGTGTGGAGTCTTGTCCCCACCCTCCATGGTTACTAGAGATCTATTCTACAGATAAAGTTTCTTCCCTCCTTCAGAAATAATTTCAACTGTCATTCATTGTAAATCTTCATTCCTTTCAGAGGTTGACCAGGCCTGCTGAGAACCTTCCAGCACATTCTGTTGGTTATGAATGATGAAGTTTCTCCATTTTTTTATGTGGAGTGTATCTTGATTCATAATCACAATGAGGGTCGGCTCCATGGTGCAGCAGTAATGCGCTGCTCCAGAGAAGCCAGATCCTAGATGGTGACCATGGTCTGCCCAAAGGCTCACGAGCAAGTGCCCAAGATCTGATGGCTCAAGGACTGGAGGAGAGGGATCGCGGCATGGCCAGACCCTGTGGCAGGTCCACCTTTCCTCCCCCACCCTCCTCAGGGATATGCATGTGCTCTATCAAGATTAAAGAAAAAAAAAAAGTAAAAAAAAAAAAAAATTAATTCCCCCAAATAAAAAAGACCATTAAAAACTAGTGAACTGGTTTTCATAAAGAAAATCCATCTTTACAGAAAGGGGGTATTTCAAATAATGTTGAAAAGCAAAGTCACTTCTTCCCTCAGTCTTTGCCTGATGATCATGGCCAAGGTCACTCCAATAATGGCTCTCAGTCAGAGACCTGGGTGGTGGTCTAAAGCTCGCTTTCTAGAAAGGAACACGCACTGCCATGAACAAGCCCTTCCTCCTCCTCCTGCCACCTGGAATCACAGACCCCTTTGCTTCTGTCTCTTCATGCCTTTTTTCTCATGCTTGGACTTTCCTGGACTCTGAGGTCAGAGTCCTCCATTTTCACTTCCATAAGGGAAGAAGGCAAGGTGGGAATGGACTCCAGGCAGTCTGCACCGAGCTCCACAGGAAGGTTCTAGAAGCCGGAGTTGTCTCAGGCTGAGTTCAGTCTGCAGGCTGCCAGGCAGAGAAGGCTCTATTTCAAGTCTAAGACTCATGAGCGCAACATCCAAGCAGCAGGTCACCTTGCTGTGGCTGGCCCCTGGGGCATGTGCCAGTCTTGAGGGCAGCCCCCCAGGAGCACAAGGCCAGGCCTGTGCACAGTGAGAGCACATCCTCTGATGCTGTCTGCCCAGGTGTAGGCACCAGGCTCAACCTACAAGGGTCTCCGGTCCTCGAGATGGGCCCCAAGAAGAAGAGCAACCTCATTTCGTCTAACCTGGGGCCTGTGAGGGGCCCTGGGGCAGTTCTGGCTCAGAGGCTCTATGGACACCCTGCTGCTCTGGCTGGATGAGACCAGCTAATTTCAGACCAATGACACAGTGTCTTGATCCCACCTGAGCGGAGGCTGAAATTATATGGGGCAGGCAAGCACTACCGGCCCTTGAGGTACCTAACTGGAGAAGGCACAGACTTCCCGGCCTTGTGGGGCCCCTGCAAAGCCGTACATTGCCCACCTATCGGGGGCACTCCTTACAAGTAACCTTGTTAGGATCTCTTCATAGCAAGGCTTCCGGCAGGCTCAGGTCTCCAGCTCCGCTGGACACATCTAGCAGGTCCCCTGCCGGGGCTTGTCCCTGGGCTGTCTGTCAGCCCTAAGAGCAGTCATGAGGGAGTACAAGGCTGGGCCTGCTCACAGTGGACGCACATCTACTGCTGTCTGACTGACAGGCACACCGGCTGCTCATGGTAGGATCAAGAGGGCGCCTCAGAGAACCACGTCTACCAGAACCTAAAGATACTTAGGGACTCCTAGTTTACTTTACATTCCCATTTTAAAGATAAGAAAGCTGAGGCTGGAAAACTGGCCTGCTGTGAGTCACACGGGTAAATAGCAACTTGTTTATTCCCAGGCAAATTGTTTATTCTTTTCCACAAACGTCTTTGCTCAGCAAAGATAACTGCTCCCTCCCACCCCTCAGGACGATTCCGGCAGCAGGGGAGGCAGCCCTGCTTAGAGCCAGCCTTTCAGAAGGCACCATGTGTGGTTCCCATTGGGCAGGGACCACCTCCTCCAAGCTGGCGTGTGGGCTAGAAAGGGAGCTTGGTGGCCAAATGACTGACGCACTTGCTTGGGGCAACAGGAGGAAAGCAAGCAGGTCAAGGCGCAGGCTCACCTCGTTTGTAAGACATCGTGGGAAACAACACAAGCCCCATTTGCAGGCCAGCAACTGAGTTTCCAAACCACAACACCCCAGAACCTGGAGAGGCGGGCAAGTGGGGGCCTAGGCAGGGGCCTCTGCCTCCTAGGGAAACCAGGCTGCCTGGCAGGAGAGGAGAGGACTTCTGGGGTACCGAGACCCTGCCGAGGGTTTCCACATGGCTCCTCCCACTTGAGCCTCAGTCCTCCCCTCCACAAGGAACCAGCACAGGGCCTCCCTCACGGTGCCTGCCTCCTAAACTCCTGGCACCTCTGCGCTACCCACTCCAGCCTGAGAATGGGGGCTCAGAGAACTAAGATGACGTGGAGCAAGGCCTGGGGGAGAAGGGGGGGGTCTGCCGAGTCGACGTCTATCTCATCACACAGGACAGCGTTACCACCCACCCACGTCCACTACTGCCGGGTCACAGAGCAGACGGCACAGGGACGAACTCACTGCATATGTTCCTGTGTTTCCTTGAACCAGGTCATGCTGGGCTTTTGGCTGGCACGGGGAGGGAGAGTCGTGACAGAGGGCAGTGGGGTGAGTCCTCCATGAGCCAAGACGTCTGGAGGGCTGGTTGTGGCCCGCCCTGTACATCCGGTTCTCCGTGCTCACCTGCAAGGCCACTGGGCTCCCTGTGCTAGTCTGCTCGAGCTGTCAGACAGAGGACCTCCAACAGCAGCCCAAGCCGCAGGAACGTACTCTCTCCCGGCTCCGGAAGCCAGGAGCCCAAGGTCCAGGAGCGGCAGGGCTGGCTCCCTCGGAGGCTCTGAGGGCTCTGAGGGCGAGGCTGCTCGCTGCCCAGCTCTGGCTGTTGGCCATCTCTGGCACGCCTGGCAGAACAGCGCTGCCACCTCTGCCTTCACCTCACATGGTGTTCTCCCTGCAGGAGTGTCTGTGTCCACAGTTCCCCTTTCCACACAGATGCCGGGGGACTAGGGGCTCACCCCAATCCAGAACGAGGGACTTCAAAGAGTTTGTGGAAAATGGAATTAAAGTACAAGTTTACTGTGATGCGAAACAATTTTGGAATCTATGCATAGTTTTTAGTACTACGCATTCTCCAAAAACTTCCTAAAGAACCTTCGTACGGCCTCATCTAAGTTTTGCATAGTAAAACACATCGTGGTTTTTCCAACAACTCAATATGTCTGCACAGACACTCTTCCCAAAAAACTCCCATTCTGAAGCACTGAGGATTAGGACATTAGCATATGAATTTTGGAGGGAAACTCACAGTACACTCCAGCACTGAAGATGGAGAAAAATATCCTAGCTCATCATCTTCACCTCATTCTCATTGCCCACAGACCCCGAGAACACCGATGTGGTCCAGGACTACCCCTGCTACTCCCGATGGGCTGGGTGGCCTCTCCCCAGGGGAGTGAAACAAGGCAGCAGGTGTCAGTGGCTGCAAGGAGAAACAGAAGGATCAAAACTGTGGGTGTGGGAGCAGCACTGGTTAGCCACAGAGAGATGTCCAAACACCCCCCTGCGAGGTCTCCTGGTTCTCACTGAGACAGGCAGGAGTGTCAGAGACCATCCTGAGTTGAAAGAAGAAATCAGCCCATGAGCACTTGAATACTTTTTTTAAAGAATTATTTATTTAATTTTATTTACTTATCCATCCATTTTAATTTGACCAGAAAGAGATACACAGAGAGAGAGAGCAAGAGAGAGGGAAAGTGAGAAAGCAAGCCACCAGGTCCGGGACACGAACCATGGTCGGCCATGTGGGAGTGTCCAGTGCCTTAACCACCATGCCACCTGTTGCTCCCCAGCACTCAAATACTTAACAGAGCACACAATGGACCACACAGAAAGGGAACAGGCAGAATATTTCTCGACCTCAAGAAACTGGTGGCCAAGAAGATGGGATCTCACGTGACTCTGCCCACAGGGGCAGTCATGAGGTGAAGAGAGCGTCTGTGATCTGGAACTTGGAGACTTGGACTCGAGGACCAGCTATGCAAGCCACGGGGCCTTGCCGGGCCTCGCTCAGTAATGACATGGAGATGAGGACGACACTCTCTACAGGGCTGTGGAGGGACCCTGGGAGCAGATGGGTACACAGACCCTGCCCAGCACCCTGCCCACGAGGAGTGGCCCTGTCACTGTAGGTGCTCAGCCACAGAAGGCCCAATGCTGCCAATGCCCTTCCCTGCCCAGGCTCCTCTCAGGGTGTGGTGGCACCTCAGAGACCAGCCCTTGTCCACCCAGCCTGCTGTTTAGAGGTTTCTGTTTGGACATGGTTTCCTGCCGAGGGAGTCCGGAACAATAAAGGTGACCCACACTGTCTCCATCCCAAAGCTGCACACGCAATGACAAGTCCATCTCTGTGGGACTCTGTAAAACCTGGCCTGGCACTGGCGTCACACAGGGTGAACAGCCTGGCAGCAAGGCCTCGGGCCTGCCACAACGGCCCCCCAAATACCTGCAGTCCTTTTCCCCAGAGCCCTCCGAAGGGCAGCCAGAGAGCACGAGGCCTCCCCATGAGACTGCCATGCCTCGGGAGCTGTGCGACGCCCTTCCGCAAAACTGCAGGCGTCCTCTCCTGCACTCGGGGAGCAGGTGCGTCTCCTGACTTGCTGCCCCCACTGCTCGGCTCCCTGGGCATCTCAGTCACACGGCTTTCCTCCCACACTTGCTGCCCTGGAGCTGCTGGGTGGCCCTGCTACAGTGGTGCATGGGTAGCATCGCCACTTGAGAGGCTGGAAGCCACACGGGAGACCTGGGTTCAGTTCCCTAACCTACGTGGACACACCAGGTGTGGTTGTGTGTACCTATGGCCCCAGCTAATTGGGAGGATCACACCATGTGAAGGGGCCAGCAGGTAGTGTGGTGGCTAAGGTTCTGGTTTCCAGCATGACTGACCACGGTTCAAGTCCTGGACTCAGCAGTTTGAAAATCAAACCAGGTGTGTGTGTGTGTGTGTGTGTGTGTGTGTGTGTGTGTGTGCATGCCTAAAATCCCAAGAAGAGAACTGAAATGAAGGGACTATGGCGTGGCCATCTTCTTTGGGGGGTGACTTCTCACTTCCCTGTTCTTTGTCTCTCTCTGGTGAGTATACACACTTTATGGCAAAAGCCTAAAAAAGAAAACAAAACACCTTACATGTGAAATCCTGTCAGAAACATCTGTGACTCTGTCCCTTTCCCTCTCTTTTGCCCTTTCTCTCATAGAAAGAGGGTGAAAAAAGGAAGGGGGGTAGAAACTGGAGAATTCACCATCTCTCAATCCCACAAATGGCTCCAGAGCACACAGGGCCAACATTAAGCTGCCCTCCGGGAGGGTGCATAGAAATAATTGGGGGGAAGAACAAGGGAGAGAGATGGGAGGTGGAGAGGCACTGGAAGATTGGAACCGGCAGGCAGCAAGGGGCTTCAAGCCTGGGTTACTACAGGGCAGCTAGAGCCAGAGACGACAAAGGCAAAGCTAGGAGGGAGGGGGGCCTGCATGCATATAATCAGGCCTGGGTCCGCCTCACGATCCTGTCCAGTCCCTGAATTTAGGCTGGGCGGGATGGAGATGGGACGTTTAGTGAGGGTGAAGACAAGGCCAGAGGGTCACCTTCGGAATCAGCTCCCTGCTCCCTGCAGCCCCGCAGCCAGAAGGCTCAGGGAGAGTCCTGGGAAACACGGAGGGGTATTTTCCAGGACAGTGAGCAGAAGGCGGATGTGCATGGTGTGGGTGGGAGGGACAGCGTGTGTGGAATTTACCCTTTTGTCCCCAGTTAGACCCAGTCCACACCAGCACCAGCCCAGGCATAAAGGCACAGGGCGTACACCCCCACACAAGGGTAACCAAGACAGAGCACCAGGTGGACTTCTCAAGGCCGGAAGGAAACCTAAATGCCCTCCGTTCCATCGTAGCTGGCCTCAGGTCCCGAGGTTCCTGTTCACTGTCCTACATCTGTGCAGGTCTTGAGCAAGGTAAGAAGAGGGGCAGGCACACTGACGTTAACACCGAGGGCCTCCTACACGTCTCATGGAGCAGGGTGTGCAGGAAGACAGCGAGGGCCAGACCCAGGCCCTGCCCATCGGGAGGGCTACCCTGGGAACCGGCTAGAATGCGGATTCTCGCTCAGACTCTGCATTCATGACTAGCTCCACGGAATGCTAGTTTGAGGGTCATAATCAGAAGGCAAAAAAGAGTATTTCTATTATTTTTATAAAGAGATGAAAACCACAAGTGTAGCAATGACATCGTTTAACCTGAAAATGGCCATAAAAAAAGTGGCATAACCTGGATGGTCACAAACGTTACACAAATTCTACATTAACACTTGTTTTACAATAAGTATGGTCGTTTTGCCACAGCCTCGGGCAGGCCCTCTGGGGGAACGCTTCCTGGAAGCAGCTGGTTTACGGTATCCAGAGTGCAGATCCAGTTTCCCACCTTCCATCCCCAGGGATTAGCAATCAGACGGGGGTGGAGGGAAGGGGGGGCAGAACACATATATTAGATTTCTGCTGCCTTGACAGGAGAGTGCCAGAGCACCCAGCAAGAATGCAGGTTCTGGGGCAGACGGCCCGTGTCTGGGATTCAAATCCTGCTCCTCTGCTTACTACTTGGAAAAGGTACGACCCTTCTCTGTGCTCCAGGCTCTCTGACCATGTACAGGGCTGCTGGGAGGACTGGATGACACATGCAGGTAAAATGCTCAACACATACAGACGAGACCATGGGCGCCATGGCCGCGTGTCCGGTCCAGGAGCTGCATGGACTCCGGCCAAATGCGCAGCCTCCCGCCGTGCGAGCCCTGAACCGCCCACCTGGCTCTGCACCGACCAGCAGGGTGGCCTTGGGCAGTGGCTGCTCCTGGGACCTCCGTTCCAGCACCTACTCAGCGGACTGGTCAGCCCAAGGACCCTTCTCAGTTCTGAAAGCCTGATTCTACGCCGGGGCTTGGATTCACCATCCATGAAACTTGGGCAGTGAACTTCAAAAGAACACAGCGCCACTGAGCTGCAACGACTGACCCCCTCAGTGTGTGAGTACGATACAGTTTGTTTCAATTTGCTATTTTGCTATAACCGAAGAGAGACAGAGGGTAAAGCGAGAGTGAGAGCGAGAGAGAGAGAGAGACGGAAAGTGAGAAGTCGCCCCCGGCAGGGGGGAGGCTAAACTATACTCCCTTCTCCATTCTCCTCCTGGGATTTTGGGCTCGCACATACATGTACCTAGTGTAACTGTCAGGCCGCTGGGCCTGGTACTCCAACTGTGGTCGGCTATGTGGGATCTAGCTGCCCTGACCACACCACCAACCAGCTCTAGATTTTTTCTCTTTTTGGCTACCTGCTTTTGCTCTGAAACTCATTTCCATGTGGCGACAAAGCCCCATCCTTGTCCTGTGTTGAGCGTCTGGGTGGTGCCCGGTTATGAGCACCTCACAGCGAGCTGTGTGTCAACGGTCGTGCTGGGGCAGTGCTGAGTGCAGTCCAGGTGCCTGCGTGTTTCTGCTGAACCCTTCCTGCTCTTGTCCTGTTGGTGTCTGCAGGCTCAGGTTTCAGAAAATAGGAGAAGATCGATTTAAGTCCTCTGCCCCCTCTTCCCTTCCCCCACCTGGAGGTCTTACAGGACGGCTGCTGGCACCTGTCCCTCTTCCCCCATCTAGGGCCACCAGCTGGGCACCTGTGCAGGAGCAGGAGGGAGGGACAGGCAGGCCAAGAGTCCCTGGCTCCCAGTACTTCCCACCCTCAGTCATTTCAGCATAAACACCTTGTTGGTGTGGGGACCCAAGCAGGAAGAGAGTGAGGAACCTTGAAGGAAGCCCTCTCCCCATCTGCCGTCAGTCATGGCGCTGGGTCAGGAAGCTGAGCTCAGCCCTCCCTCCTTTGAGATGCTCTCTAGGGCTCCACTCAGACTGGCCCAAGGCCTCCCTCCTCATCAACTCCTTCTCCAAACCATCAATAAATGTGTGTTCAGGGCCTATTATGGACGCAGCACGGCCTGCAACACTAAGGAAGAGGAAGAGGATAGCTGCCCCACTCACAGGAGCCCTTTTTACACGTTTCCTCAGTTCCTCACAAGAACCACGTGGTTAGCAGTGTTTCCATCGTACAGATGAGAAAATGGAGGCTCAGAGAGGTTAAGTAATGTGCGCACGGTCTCACGGCCCTCCCGTGAGGCGAAGGCAGAGGTGCAGTTGCTGGGGCAGGAGGAAGTGGCTCACTGCTTAATCCTGGGCTCCGCACAGACCCATCGACCTGGAGTTCCGACAAGGTGGCTCTCTCCCGGCGCGCATCGACTTCAGAGCTGGAGTGAGCAGTCGCATCAGGGAAGGGCTGGCAGCTGGAGCAGAAGGTAGGGTATGGGGGCTGAGTGTCCTGGGGCCACCGAGCAGGCGGTGGGTGAGGACAGGACAGCAGGCTCTGGCCCGCGTGCTCCCTGCCGCAGGTGCACTCAGAGGCAGGAAGCCGGGCTGCAGTCATGGCTCTGGCCCTCGAGCCAAAATCTCACAGCTGAGAGAAACCTACAGAGGTCACTTTGGAAAACAGAGTGGAAGCAGCTTGGGCAGGGCCAAGCAGCTAGGATGCAGCCATTCGCTCAGGCTGGGCCACCTCGAAACTGCCATGGCCTTTCTCACTCCGGCGAGAGGGCAGCGTGGCTTGCTCTGTCTCAGGCTTTCCAGATTTTGACTGAGCAAACCATACTCTTTCGGGAGGCCAGAGTGCCTCTCAAAATTCTGTTCCAAAAACACTTAGGTCAGGATCCAGCAGGTGGGTGGTGGCTGAGGCTCTGGATTCTCACAGAGCTGAATGCAGTTTGAGTCCCAGACCTGGTGGTTTGAGAATCAAGCGGCGCGCATGTGTGTGCATGCCCAAAATCCCGGGAGGAAAGTGGAAGAAAAGGAATTCGAGCGTGGCCACCCCCGCCTACCCGCCCCAGGGTACTTCCTCTGCACTTCCCTTTCACTGTCTCTCTCTGGCTCTCTCTTGAGCACATGTACCCTAAGACAAAGACCTTAAAAAAAAAAAAAAAAAAAAAGGAAAAGAAAAACACCAAAAAAAAACTTGCAGCCTGCTCATTCCCCATACTCCCAAAGTCGAACCACCCAAGGATGCCCTCGGTAAAGCTCCCACCACTGCATACAGTCAGGGGAATTACTTGGCCTTTGAAATCAAACCACGGGGATCCCTTCCAGTCTGTCTGGTCAGTTTCAGGGACCCAGGACGTGTAGGGCACTGAGGATACTAAGGTGACCGTCACAGAGCCTCCTCCTGCAGAGAACATTCTGGTGATCACTCTGGATGCTGGGGACAGCGAGCCTTAGCTCTTGGTGGCAAAGCCTCTCTGATTGTCCCTGACACGGTAGCTCCTGCCAGGCGCAGGTGCTGAGGGTAAAAATGGAGGCCAGAGCGGCCACTCCCCACTTCTCTCAAAATATGGAAAAACTGCAGTCTGCTTCATCGGCGTGGTCTGAAGTCTTCACGTGCCATCACCTCACCAAGGACAATGCTGTGGGACTGACATTATCCAACACCAAGCCCTCTTGCCTGAGGTCAAGTAGGAAGAGAAACTACTGCTATTTAAAAGTTCAAGTTGGGGACAAAAGGAGGCCTAGCGAGGCCCCTGCAGAAGGCTCAGAGGAGAGTGGCTTTGGAGAGGAATCCCTGGGTTTGCCCCTCGCCAACCTCCCCGCAGCTCTCAGGGGTTCTAGCAGTGTCAACCTCCAGTCCCCATTTCTACCCTGCTGCCCAGGCTCTGAGCTGCATAGTACAGACAGACAGCAAGAGAGCTTAACTCCGCGTGCCCGTCTCGGCTCTGAGACCCCTACCGTGCCTGTGGGCTGCCACGCGCAGTTTTGAGCCACAGCCTGCATATGGTGGCCACCATGGCAGAGTCCTAGACGATGCAGGGGATACTCCCAACTCCCAGCTCAGGTTCATTCTGATCCTTGCACCAGGGGCTGGCCCAGGGTTTGGCTCAAAGTTCTCAGGCCCTGGTCAGCTGCTGCGGCACAGTGGTAACACAAGTGCCCTGCAAGGCTGGAAGCCGCATAGCTGACTGAGTTCGGACAGCCCAGGAACACACTGGGCATAACCATGGGCACCCAGGATGGGAAAAGGGGATCAGGGCGTGATCTCCCTGTTGAGGGTTCTTCTCTTCTCTCTCCTTCTTTCCCTTTCTGCTTTCTCACGCACGCATCCTCTCTACCATGTATATGTATATAGAGGTAGATACAGAGATAGATATAGAGATGGATATAGATAGATATTCCAGGCCCCTCCTAGCCTCACTCTCTGGCCGTGGTGACAGCACCACTGCTCTGAGCACTAACGTCATGCTCAACACGGGAACCAGCACCTCAAGTGCTTGCTGGGCTAGCCTCCTCCCCAGCCCAGTGCTAGCCCCCAAGGCAGTGCCCTGCTCACCTCTGCCCTCTCTGCTGCATCTCAGAGGTCAGCTCCCCCTACCACTTCATCACACCCAAGATGCAGAAAGACCCCTTCTTGAGTTTTAAAGCTGCTCCTCATCCCAGGGCTGCTCAGGGCCTACGTGTAGGGGCAACCGCATTAAAGGCCGTTGGTGTGAACAGCACATTTGAGTGAACAGACCTGGCCTGCAGGTCCCCTGCACACCCTACATGCAACAGGTCCCCATGCAGCTGCCTGCCCTGAAGCCTCACGGCTCGGCATTCCACGTCAAGGGTCTTTGCTTTTTACATTTTTTCTCCTTCTTTTTAAAAAGAAGAACAAGAAGAAAAGTCACAAAACCACCTGTCCTCCTGCCAGGCCGGCTCAGATCCTTGTCATGCTAGGCTGGATCATGGACACATGCCTGGAGAGGGGAGGGAGCGGTTAACAGGGCGGTTTGGCTCGGAAAATACACAGCTCACGGATGGCGGCTAGGTCTGGAATCTTGGCTGCTCCCCACCCCACCTTCCCAGTCTCTAAGCCAGCAGGTGCATCTCAGCAGGGACCACAGACCTGCAGGAGAAAGGCCTGTCCAACTCTGCACAATAGGCGTGGCAGTTAACAGTGGAGTTCAAGCCTCAGGACTGCGCCATCCTACCGGTGGGACCCACAGCCAGTTAGACTTGGAGTCAGAGTCTCCTATAAAGTGGAGATAATAGTACCTTTCTCAGAGCTCTTCAGCTTACCTGGGATAAGATATGCAAAGTGGGGGGAGGGGACTCGTTTATTAATTTAAGAAATGCTACTGAAACCTCTGTGCGCTAGATACTGGCCTAGGCCCTGGAAGAAAATACTAGGTAAGACACTGTGACCTACTTCCCAGAGCTTGGTGTCTGCTGGGGTGTGCAGACCAGGTGACAGGCCAGCACAGCTCCAGGTGGCAGGAAAAAGGACAGCACCAGCATGGGGGCCCTGTGAGGCAGCAATTGTGAGGTGGGATGAAGGGTTTCATTGGGTAAAGGTTCCCAAGATCCCATGAGGTGTCCAGCTCTGTCCGAGGTGGGGGCGTGGCAGCTGCACTCCTGCGTCAGCCTCTGCGTCTAGACAGGAGGGGTGAGGAGGCCTGGCTGGGCCGCTCTGGGCTGGTGGTGGTGGGGATACAGTGAGAGCCACAGAGCTGTGCACGTCTCAGCTGGGAGGATCGGGGAGACCGAGGCCCAGTGTTGGGGCGGGGCCTGGCCAGTGTCCCTGTGCAAGTCTCATGTTGGCGATCATGGTTAAATTGTTATCGCCATCTACCTCCTGGTCGGGAGGCTTGAGCCAGAAATGGGACATGGAACTTCATCTGTATCCCTTATGCTCCTTTACCCCTCTGTCCATCAGTCCTCAGAGCCAGTCAGGCACGTGCTGGAGAGCCCTCATCCTCCGCTTCTCTCTGTCCTTGACATTGCCACCTTCCTCCGCCCGAGTCACCACAGCAGCCTCCTGCCTAGTCCTGCCTTTCAGCTCTGCCTCCTCCAAGCCCGCGCCTGCCCCTGCCGTGTGACCTTCCTCGTACACATGCTGCCTTGTCCCAGGATGCCCCCACCTGTCTTTTATTTATTTATTTAATTATTCATTGCCATAGGGTGTGTGTGCTTTCCAGAGAGAGACAGAGAGAGGGAAAGCGAGAAATCATCCCCCTTGGGGGAGATGGCCATGCCATAATCCCCTCTCCTCCATTCGCCACTGGGGATTTTGGGCACGCACGCACACATGCCTGGAGTTATTCTCAAACTGCTGGGTCTGGGACTTGAACTACAGTTGGCCATGTGGGATTCCAGTGCCTTAACCTCCATGCCACCTGCTGGCTCCATCCCAGACCTTTCTTATGCTCAGCATCAAGGTCGCCTCCCTGATCCTCCTGCTATAGGACCATGCTGGTCTGACCCCTGCCCTGTGCCCTCTCGCTGGCAGACTGTGCCCCTCCCAGCCTGTACTGTTTGTCACTGTACATGGCTCAGCCACCGCCCACCTGCCCCGCTCTTCACCTCAGCTCTGGGCTTAGACACCAGCTCCTCCAGGGAGCTTCCCTGAGGGTGCCCTACCCCCAAGACTGGGAGAGGAAGGTCTCAGGGCCCCTTTGGAGCGCTATCCCTTCTCCCAGCACCTGGAGCTGTGCTGGCCTGTCACCTGGTCTGCACACCCCAGTGGACACCAAGCTCTGCGAAGTAGGTCACAGTGTCTTACCTAGCATTTTCTTCCAGCCCTAGGAGAGTGTCTACGCACAGAGGCTTCAGTAGCATTTCTTAAATTAATAAACATCCCCCCCACACACACACACATACTGTGTATTCCTTATCTCATGAAAGCCGCCAGCACTCTAAGAAAGACACTCTCGTCTCCACTTTACGGATGGCTCTGACTCAGAGTCTGACTGGCTGTGGGTCCCACTTAAGGACAGTGCAGTGGAGATCTGAACTTCACTGTCAGTAGCCTCAGGGGGTGAACGTGGCAGCTCTGAGTTGGTTCCGAGCCCCATCCCTCCCAGCAGCCTGGCCCCTGGACCAGGGGACATGAGCCTGTGTAGGTCAATCTGTCCCCAGCACGCTGTCTGCTCCTTCACAGGTGCAAACCCGAGGCTGCATGTCAGGGCCCCCAGCCCAGATTGGAGGGCATTTGCTGACGCCATTCTGAGAGCCATTGCCCTTCCCAATCATTCCTCTTCTGAGCTCAGCTCGGCTCTGACTCTGGGAGAGTTTTCTCAGCTAGTCACTCTTCACCTCCCTCCTAGGGCTCTCTTACATTAGAGCGACCAATGCCAGGCAGTGCCCCCAACTTCACTGCACATCTGGAGGTGACGGGGCGGGCTTCCGCACGGCTGAGTAGCTCCATGCTTCCCAGTAGTGAGGATGGAGAGGAGGGAGCGGGACCAAGTCTGTGAGACTGAGTTCTGGCCCCGCCCCCGGACTAAGCACCACAAAGGACCCCAGGAGGATCCAGGATAGCTTGAGGCAGGCAGCACAGTCCCCAAACCTGCACTTTCGGATGCAGTTTCTCTTCCTTGGCTCCCGCTTCCTCCCAGTAATGTCTCCGAAGATTGCCAGGGAATGAAATGGAGTAGCAGGGCCGTTCCTCCTCCCCTCCCCAGACCTCTGCACACAGGCAAAAGAAAACCCCTTTGACCTTAATCAGAAAGTTTGCTGTTTCAACCTACTTTTACCTACTTTTACAGGGTTCCTGCCCGGGACCACCCAAGGGAGACTAGGGGAACTCTCTGGCCTGGTCCCAGTCCATGTCCAGAAGGGGCACACGTGTGGTCAGAGAGAAAGCACTAGAAGTGTCAGCGGTATAGTCACGGTGCTCAGAGAGCTCTGAGTGGGGTATACAACTTGTAAGCCCCCAGAAACCATGCTCTGTTCCCACTGCACCCCCAACACACAGCTGCACACAAAACACACATGTGCCTGTATGCAAACACACATGTGTACACAATATGCATGCACATATACATGCACACAGGTAAATGCATGCATCTTGTGTATGTGCCCGTGTGTACAAACATACACATACACAAATGCATGTACAAGCAGGCAAACACATGTGCATGCACGCATTATGCACGCATACATGCACACTTTTCCTCTGCCTTCGGGAAGCTGGAGTTCAACTCTCCATCTACTTTCTTCAGGAAGAGGCACAGATTTGCAGGGAGGCCATTCCTTCTCCAGCCCCAGCCTTTTCCGCACCCCAGTAACACTTCACACAGCTAGTTAACAAGCAGGCGGAGGTTTCCTTTAACTGGCAATTACAATCAGTGCACGGAGACAAGTTTTATAAAGCTTGGTCTTCATGGAGGATAACTTTCCTTCTGTGGGTTTAAAAAATGAGAATTTTGATTGAAACAGTAGGAACCCACATAAACAGTGGGGCCAACTTAACCTTCCACACTGAGGTGGAATGTGAGGACCTTTTCCCGAGGTTAAAAAAGAATCTGAGGTCTCGTGACTTGGGAAAAAGTGCTGAGACTGCTGTGTGCTAACCGGGACTGCCCAGTGCCAGCTGCTCGGGCGAGGACCTCGCCAGACCCCTGAGAGCTCCCTGTGGCGGCCATCTTCCAGGCTCCCCGTTTCTCTGTTCTTTTGAAGGAAAGAGCAGGACATGCTGGCAGGGTCCTCTTCATCGGCCTCTGGCACAGTCCAGTATCCGACACGGCAACTTTAAGTTGGAGCCAGCCCGTGGAACCAGTCTGCATGCTGAACTGGCTTTGAAGTCATGCATACATGCACACACGTACACATGCGTGTATGCATACCAATCCCTGACACGTACTAAGTGCTTATTGCTTGCCAGACACTCTTAAACAATGTATGCGCATTATCTCATTTAGCCCTCGGAAACTGAACTTACGAGAGTGGCAGTGGTAACACTAGCACTTAGGCAGCAGCGCACACCAGCGCGGGTAAACACTGTCGTGTCTACACCCGTGAACTCCTTCATCCTCCCCAAGCTGCTGAGGTAGGTAGTCATTATGCCCATTTCATAAACCAGGAAGCTGAGGCTTATTGTGGTTAAGGAATTTCACCCCAGCCATCCAGCTAGGAAGTAGGAAGTCTGGGTTCAACAAGGCAGCCCAGCCCAGAGTCTCCTCCTACCGTACTGACCCCTCACGCCTCTCAGAGCATGTGGGTGGCCGGGGAACTCTGGCTGGGATGGAACACGGTTGCTGTGAGTCAGCAGGGAAGTGTGGTGGGGGAAAGATCCTTACACAGAGAGCCCGTACAGAGCAGAGCAGTCAGGCCAGGAAGGGAGCATGCTGTCGACCAGTGTCCCAGACACAGAAGGACTGGGCTACTTGAGGGGAATTGTAAATGCCCAAACAGCTCCCATGATGAACCAGGAGGAAGGACCCATGGAGTGTGAAAGGTCCAGCCATGGGAGTGGGCTGGGGAGGGGATGGAACACGTGCCCACAGCCCAGAGACACCAAAGATGGCAGAGCAGACACACGCCACAGGGCTCCAAGCACATGAACTGCCCAGACTAGGCAAATTCACAGCGACAGGGAGGAGACCAGAGGGGCCCAGGAACAGGGGGAGGGGAAATGGAGGGTTTTACTTATTGGGTGCAGAGTCTGTCTGAAGTGATGCAAATATTTCAAAAATAGATGGGGTGATGGTTGTACCACATTGTGAATGGAATTAATGCCAGTGGTTGTGCACTTAAAATTCATTAAAATGGCAAATTTTTATGCCATACAAGGGGACTTCAGAAAGTCCACAGAAGGCCAGCCCTGTAGCCTAGTGGTTAAGGGAGCTGGATCCTTTATGGCCAACCATGCAGTTCGAATCCCAGCCCCAGAGGCTTGAAAAACACCCCAGGCAAGTTTATGTTGTATACCTGAAATCCCAACAGGACGGAGAGATGGAGGAGAAGGGACTGTGGTGTGACTACACTCCATTAGGGGGGGCTTTCTCCCTCTCTCTCTTTACATGTGAGCTCACGCAAACTTTTTTCTTAAAGTTCATAAAAAATGGAATGAAAGTATGAATTTATTTGGGAGCAAGAATTTTTGAAATCTATGCATAGTTTTCTCACAATATGCATTTACATGAACTTTTTTTTTAAGTGGCAGAGGAGAGGCAGCATTGGGCCCAGACACTGGCAAGGTCTCCCGGGGACTCTGGTCACTGCACTGGTTCCTGCTGTGGAGTTCACGTCCAGAGGTGAGCGATTTCTTCCCTGGTGCCCCATTCTCCATTTGCCTGCCCACAGTCACCTGTCCTGGGCTCCCCGCCCCACCTAGGGCCTCTCTCCCTCCGTCTGGGCTCTGAGCAAGGACACGCTGGCCCTCAGCTTAGGAGGGTTTCTGCTCTCCCTTTTCCCAGTCACTGCTCCAAGACAGACCGTGTTACAATCACAGTGTATCTGCCTCCCAAAGGAAAAACTGTGGGAGCGGCAGATTGTATAATTCCCGTGGAATGTTCGGAGGGACCTGCGGATGCATGGGACAAAGGTCGGGTCCTCAGACAACCACCTTCTGTTGAAGAGGCTCTGTTTTTCTCCTTCCCTCTCCCTCCCCAAGAAATTAAAATAATAAACTCTGAGCAATAAATGAGCCTACATGGGGTCTAGGCTTCACCTGCACGAAGCAGACGCTGGCAGAGGGGCGTGGACTCATGTGGGTAACAGCTGGGCAGACGTGGGCCGCAGCCGTCACAGCCCAGGTGTCGCCACCATAGACGGACGCATTTGGCAAGGCCATCTGGGGCCCTGCACTGTCAGCCTGGATGCGGTTACCTCAGCTGGAAGTGAAATTCATGATTTATAGGAAAGTTGTTCACAAGCCCCTGTCCCTGTGCAGCTTAACAAGACAGAACATTTGAGGGAGAATTCAAGGCAGTCATTAGAAATCTTGTTCATTGTAAAGGTTCTTGAGAAAAAGTTATGTTTTTAAAGTGGAGCTTTGCTAAATATTTGGGGTCCATTCCTCACTGGACATAAATGGGAAAGAGAAAAATTCTTTCTTAGTTTTTTTTTTTCTTTTTAAAAAGGACGGACTAAATAAAGTACAATGAACATCTATAGGTGAAAGTTTGGGAGGTCAGGGATTTCCAGCTCCGGCAAATATCTGCCATCTGGCATTGAAAGGAGCCCCCACCACTGTGGTTTCTGGGCTCTGCTGGGCTTCGTACAGTAGGCGACCACTCCCTGGAACGAGTGGTGAGGCCACATCTGTCCTCTTCTCTCCCCACCAGACTGAGGACCGCTCATGGCCGGTGGAAAGGGCGACTCCTGTCCATCTCTGAGTCCCTGCCTACACCCCAGCACAGGGTCTTGTCTCAGACAGTGCGGCCTACAAGGGATGGAAGTGAGTGACAGCCCCATGTTCAAACTGGCCAGATAACAAGGCAGTGTTATTTAGCTAGGACACGGCGGGTGTCTACAGAGTCTTCCACTCCGATGGAAGGGTGACGTCATGCTCCTCACTGCCTGCAGGATTACCTCTAACTACGGAGCCCAATGCAGAAGACCCCTCAGCACCGGGCCCCACCTGTGTTCAACCTCATTCTCTCTGCTCCCTGGTGAGCCTCTTGTGCTCCCTGCAGACAGACTCCCGAAGCCCCTGCTCATGCCACCCTCAGAGTCCTCTGTGCTGCTGTGCTTCTGGGCTATAGCACTCCCTCCCTCCTTGTTCACCCGAGGATTTCTCTGCACTAAGGCCCAGCTCAGAGGCCATATCCATTGCACGGCTTTCCCTTACCTCCTCCCAGCCGTAGGCCATGTCTGGTTGTGGTGGTGGTCATGACCCTGTGGTAATGATGCCTCTGTCCTATGGAACTGAGTTCTCTGGCCACACAGATTGCTTCTTTGTGTCTGAATCCCCACTGCCTAGCCAGTGCCTGCACCAAAGTGGAGACTCAGTCCGCATTTACTTGAAGCAAATTATCTGGACAGGTTTACTCTCACCATCCAACATCATGGGTAAAATTGGCCTTTCCCAAGAGCAGCAGGCTCCACAGTGTGGCCAAATGGCCAGGGCCTCTGCCAGTCTCTGTGAAGGGTTCTGGAGTCAGGCTAATAACACAGCCTTGGTGCCCCCACCCACAAGGCATCTGACCTCTGGCAGCAAGGCTATCTGCAGTACAAATGTGTTCCCCTCAGAGCCTGACGGGCCCACTAGCCAGTGCAGTGCCCCCCTATAAAGCCCGGACAGCACCACTTCCCCACCATACCACCTCACCTCAACCTCAGCTCTCGAGTCACACGGGGAAACGGGCGTGCATTGGCAGACTAGCGCTTAGGCTCTCATACATCGCCACGGTGAAGCAGGCAGAAACATCTCTGGTACAGAACCACCCCCTGCCCACTTACTCATTTTTCTAGAAATGTACATAACTCCTATCTGCTGTAGGTAAATGTTTTCAAATACTAATTAGTCCCACGGATACTTCTTTTGTATACTGTACACTTGAGGATTTGGGTAAAATGTGGTGGTTATATTTGTCTCTCTAATTAGCATATTTCCTAAATAAAAATGAACACACCTGGCTCTTTATTAAGATAAAATGTCTGGAACTGGGATGGATCAGAAAATATATCTGGCATACCCGATTCCACACCTTCCCAACAGTTAGGCAAGAATAAATGTTTTCTTTTTTTATTCTATATATTTAAGATGTAAAACATGATGTTTTGATATTCCTATAGAGAGTGGAATGGTTACTATAGTCAAGCAAAGGAATATATCCATCAACTCACAGTTGCCCTTTTTCGGTGCCACTGTGCTTCTGGGCTGTAGCACTAAGGCCCAGCTCAGAGGCCATATCCACTGCACGGCTTTCCCTTACCTCCTCCCAGCCGTAGGCCATGTCTGGTTGTGGTGGTGGTCATGACCCGTGGTAATGATGCCTCTGTCCTACGGAACTGAGTTCTCTGGCCACACAGATTGCTTCTTTGTGTCTGAATCCCCACTGCCTAGCCAGTGCCTGCACCAAAGTGGAGACTCAGTCCGCATTTACTTGAAGCAAATTATCTGGACAGGTTTACTCTCACCATCCAACAACATGGATGGTGAGAGTAAACCAAGAGCATGTAAAATATACTTTTGGCAAAAATCCTGAATACAGTAAAATATGACTAACTGTAGTCTTTGAATATTACTAACTACAGTCTTCACGCCATACTTCAGATCCCGAGACTTGTTCATCCTAAGTATCCGCCACTTTGTATCCTTTGACCTACATCTCTGCATTCCCTCCTGCCATCCCCATTCTTGGTAACCTCCCATTTTATTCACCATCTCTATGCATTCAATTATGTTTTTTTAAGGATCTCACATAACAGTGAGATCAGGAAATATTTTTCTTCCTGTGTCTGGTTTATTTCACATAGCATATTGTCCTCCAAGCTCATCCATGCTGTGACAAATGGCAGGATCACCTTCTTTAAGGCTGAATACTATTCCATTGTATGGATATACCACAATTTCTTTATCTATTTGTCCACTGGTAGACAGATTTTTTTCCATATCTTGGCATTTGGATGTGGGAATGCAGATACCTTTATGAGGTAGTGATTTAATTTCCTTCGTGTATATACTCAGAAGAGAGATTACTGGGTCACATGGTAGCTCTATTTTTAATTCCTTTAGAAACCTTCATACTGTTTTCCACAATGGCTGTGCTAATTTACATTCCCACCAACAGTGTCTAAGAGTTCCCTTTTCTCTACATCCTCACCAATGCTATTATCTCGTCTTCTGAATAACAGCCATTCTAGCAGGTATGAGATGAAAATAAATGTTTTCTAATTTTGCTTTTTTTTCAATGACAAATGACAAGGCACTGCTGCACTCCCAGCCTACACTAGCTGGGAAAACGGGAGGCTTGCACTAATAAGGGCCAGAGCTGTGGAGGCAAATGGAAAGAAGGCTGGGAATGCGACATGGACATGGTGACCTGCTCGGGAGAAGGACTAGGGGTTCTGGGCCACGGACTGAGCCTCCTTTACTCAGGGCTGGCTGTCCAGTGGTCCCTTTGCCAAGAAAAGGCAGAAACGTGAGCCCACCCCAGCGGCCTGTAGTCATCATTTCTGCCTTTGTTAGAGGCCATCCGGGCCTACGTCAGACACGCTCAGGGGCCAGAGAGGTAAGGCAAGAAAGGAGTTAAATATAAAAAGGAAATTTTGTTTTTGCCTTTTAAAGACTTTTAAAGGTTATCGACATTCACTGTCTCTGTGCCTTTACCGAGACTCAGATAAATGAGGGAAGAGGTGATGCTCCCCGAGGCCTTTAGAATCCATCAAAGGGAAGTTGCCCGGCAAGAGAACCGTGACCCAGACCTCAGGCAACCAGGGAAACAGTGAGAGAGACAAAGCGGTTTTGCTGAGTGACCAATCCAAATCGCATCTTCGACCTCACAGAACAGAAGAGAGTTCCAGAACATCTCGGAAGACAACGGGAGCTGGGGTGGCACGTCTGATCACTGAGCAGGGCCGGCTCAGGCTGACGGTACCCCGTGTTCCTGCAAGGGTCCTACCCAGCCTCTCCAACAAGGGCACACAAAGCTGATGCTCTAAGTTCACATTCCTGGTCTGTGTAGACACCTTTGGGTGAGAACGATTTCCTCCTACACACTATGCACACGGGCCCAGAGGTGGAACAGGACCGATGCTGAGGATCTGTGGGCCCAACTCACTTCGGGTCAGACATGACAGGAGCACAGGGCCCACAAGGTTGAAAGCTACATGCTGACCATGGGTTGAATCCTTGGGTGGGCCTGAAAACATGCAGGGTACACACCAGCCACCCAGGATCCTGAGAAGCTGGAGGGCTGGAGAGGGGGGTGCAGCGTGAGACCCTGTCATGGGTGCTTCTTTACCTCTCTCTGCATGCATGTGCACGCGCTATCAAAAAAGGGAAAAATATAAAAAGAAGGAAAGAAGGGAGAGAAGGAGGAAAGGAGGGAGAGAAAAAGAAAGAAAATAAATTTTCCAGTCAGCAGGGGTACCCTTGGACCACTCATTGCAATGGCTGTGAGGGATCCGTGTGTGTGTGTGTGTGTGTGTGTGTGTGTGTGTGAGTGTGTGTTGGGGGGGGGTTAGAAGACAGGTGCCATGAGAAAAAAATGGGGTTTTAGAAACAGAAATACAAGAAAGTGATTCAAAAACAAGAAGTCCTAAGCAGAAAAGACGACTCTGAACCCCACAGCACCTCGGTTTATATCCTCTTGCCATGGGACGACGGCCTTCTCTCTAAAGCGATTCACCTCCCAGGTGAGCACGGGGGAGCAGCTCCCTGGAGGGCAGGCGAGGAGGAGAGTGCCCACGGGAGCAGGATGTTTGTGACTCCCTGTTCAACTTACTGAGGAGCGTTATGCCTGAGGTCCCAGAGGGCCAGGCAGTGGGGGCAAGGCGGGGGAAACCGCAGAGACCCGGCAAGCACGGGCCATCTGAAAGACACTGCGCAGTCACTCAGATGAGGCCATGGGCTTCAAAGAGAAGGAAGGAAGGCCTGGTGTTGTCCCAACTTCTGAATTTTAAAGAAAGGCTATGAAGTCGCCTCATTTTCAATCTTGACAACTCATACGAAGTAACCAAAAAAAAAAAGCTATACGAAAAATATAACCTTTTCCACATGACCCAGGGCATGCCAGTCTGCAGCCTCTTTCCCCGTGTCCACAGTCAGAAGTCTGGTTCTTCGGTTCCAAGGCAAGATACAGGCCAGAACCACTTTGGGGGCATGGTCAACATGCAGATCCGGAAGCCGGGTCTTAGCCATGGAGGCAGGACCCACTGGGAGAAGACCCAGGAACCCGAATTTGAGAGGCACCCAGGAGCAGCATGATGTCGGTGCACCCTGTTTGAAAACCACCGACTTGTCTGTCATTCTGCTTCCTACCGGTCAGCCAGGATTTCATTAGACAGCCCAACTTTCACTTTTGTCCCAAACCTCATCGTGATAAAGTCATATTATAGGAATGATAAAATAACTGATAAAATCGTAACAAATACTGACCAAGACTTCTAAAACTTCTCCCAGGGATAGGACAGAGTTGAATGCCAAGGGGATCTGAGAACACAGCTGGTGCCCAGTGTGTGATATTGGCATCTTTTTTAAAAAATAAATTATTTTTATTATTTTAACTTTATTTATTTATTTGTCTAAATTTGACCAGAGAAGGACAGAGTGAGAGAGAGAGAGTGAGGAAGTGAGAAAGTAAGCCGCTAGGTCCAGGGCTCGAATCACAGTCAGCCACATGAGAGTCCAGCGCCTTTAACCAGCATGCCACCTGCTGGCCCCTGAAATTGGCATCTTATGGAAAAAAAAAACTGATGAAACTTACAGATTCTTAGTTTTTGTTGTTGTTGTTTTTGAGAGGTTTTTGCTACAGGGCGCATGTGCTTGCTAGAAAGACAAAGAGAGACAGAGAGACAGAAAGCGAGAAATTACCCCCCAGGGTGGATGGCCACACCGCAATCCCTTCTCCTCCATTCCCTTCTCAGGATCTTGGGCACACACGCTCACGCACCCAGCATGAGTTTAAGTCACCAGGTCACCGGGTCCGGAACTCAAACTGCAGTCAACTACATGGGAGTCCACGACACAGCCGTTACACTAACTGCTGGTCCTGAAACTTGAAGATTCTAATCTACCATATGAGGGTATTTCGAAAAGTTCGCAGAAAAAAATGGAATTTAATTATGAGTTTATTTTGGCACAAACTAAGAGAAATCTACATATAGTCTTTACATAATACACATTTTCCACAAAAGTTTTGAAGACTACCCCCCATATATTCATGTATTTTAACATACCAAGTTCCCCCTACTAAATCTTTGGAAAAAAAACCTGATTCTTTAGGAAGAGGTAATACGTTTTTATCCTGTGATTTGGAAACCCCAAGTATTCCCCAAGTACAAGCATCCCAGGATAGCTCCCAAAGTTTAAGAAGCACAGACTTGTATATAGTTACCATATTCACTCATCTGACTCAGTCCACCATAAAGAGGCTCATGGGCAAGATTATTCAATAGACTTCTAGTTATTAATATATTTCTGTTCAAAGGTATGTGAGTGTTCGAAATGTATTAGCTGGGGAGAAAATGATGAGATCATAACCAGAAATTAACCTTTTAACAACACACAACTTTAAAAATGTTAATGGCTCCGGTGTAGCTTACACACATTTTGCATAAAAGTGGCCAACAGAAAATGAAGCCCTGGTGTTGCTCTCAAGGCCTGCTCACCTGGAGGCCTAGCTCGCGGTGTTGCTGTGTGCTGTGAGTCGATCAGACTTTTCCGGAAGCCAGAGCCCATCCCTGGCAGCTCCGGTCAAGTGTGCCCCTCCATGTCCACACACAGGGCCACAGAGCAATGATGCAGAGACCTGTGCCAACCCCTGGCGAGGGCAAAGAGGTTGGGGAGCGATGCCACCCTCACCACCGCAGAGCCTCTGCCAGCCACCCTAGACAAGTGCTGGTGAAATTATGAGAAAACCAAGGCATTCCAGCCTCAGTGGGAAAGGACTGGCTTCTGGCTTTTCCTTTCTTGATGACATCTCCAACTGTCACTGGCATTAGGGGCATGCTTCCTATTTTGCCCTTTCCCTTACCCTGATAACAGATTTTTTGTTGTTATTGTTTTAAAGAATTATTTTATCTAATTGTATTTATTATTATTATATGCTAACTTGACCAGAGAGAGACATAGGGAAAGCAAGAAAGTAAGCCTCCAGGTTTGGGACTTGAATTGTGGTTGGCCATGTGGGAGTCCAGCACCTTAACCACCCCACCATCTGTCAGTCCCAGATTTTGCTTTTGTCTTCTTTTTTAAATTTGCTATAGGGCAACTGTGTTCCCCAGAGAAACAGAGAGAAAGTGAGAAAGCACCCTCAGGGGGAATGGCCATGCCATAATCCCATTTCCTCCACCCACCCTCCTCTCGGGATTTTGGACACGCATGCACATGCACTCTGCATGTTTTCCAAACCAGATGAAGCATGCAGATGAGCCAAGTGAGAACCCGGCCACCTTACCTACCATGCCCCCACCTGGCCCCTGATATCATCACTTCTTAGGAAACTTAAAGCCATCCTTTTTCCTGGAGCTCTGCATTTTATTAAGTGTGAGACTGCTGGTTCGTTTCAGCAGCATTTCACTCACGTGTTGCAGTTAACTGTTGATCTGAATGCCACAGGTATTGATTCCTACAGAAAAGAATTGCTTTCAATTACACATGGGCTCTTTATGTCAAAGTGCCCGGCATGTTACTGTTAAGAGTGATATTAAATGGTCAATAAAGTTTCCTTATATTATCAACCTGAAAAAGATAATAAAACCTCTTTGGGATCCAAGTGCACGTGTACGCCTTCATTCATTAATGTTCCTGACGGACAGATGCTCTTGCTTGATTCTACACTCCCATCCCCCAAGGAGGTCCTGACCGCACACACACCCTCCTCGTGGGCTGAGCCGCTTCCTCACTCTGAGCCTCTAAGTGATGTCTGTGTACCACAGACAGAAGATGGACCCTTCTGGGCCTCAGTGACGCTGAGCTGTGCCGGGAGAGGGGCCAGAGAGGGTTCTCTGACCTGCAGACAGACCTGGCCATGACACAGGTGAGACCCTGCCGACAAGGCCTGAAAATGCAGCTGAAGAGGAGAGTGGGCTGTCAGCACAGGGGTGGGCTGGGGGCACTTCAAGCAGAGAAGCTCGGAAGGTGGCAGCCCCACGGTGTGGGCAGGAGCCAAGTCTCCTTTCTGTCGGTCTTTCACCGTAATCTTCTGGCTGCCACCTCTGCCTCAGGTCTGACAAGCTCGCATCCAGAGACCCCGAGACAGAATGGGACCCTCAGCACTGAGCCCACCCAGGCCAGGGCAGAAGTCCTTCCCAGAGGAGGGACACTTGGAGATCTGGATGTCTGGCCAAGCATCCCCCAGATGATAGATTGGCTGCTTCCAAATGGTAATAAAATCAGGGCTCCTTGGAGCCTTTTTCTTTTGGTAACAGGATTAGAAAATAAAAATAAATCCCAAACACACAGAAGCACCTCCCTTCTGCCTTGTAGAGCATGTTGTTTTGCCTAGAATGACCTTGTATTTATCAGCTTCACTCGCAAGATTAAAAACTGCCACCAAACACTGTTGAAAAAGAAAGTAGGGGTTCCCAGTGCCGGAGGCAAGGCTAATGACAGCAGTCAGTACGTCCCTCCATTAACCCCCCACGCCTCCCCTATCCAGGGTGAAGAGTAAGCCCTGCCTGTCGTGGACCCTCACAGCCCTGCGAGGCAGGCCTAGTAGAGAGGCCAGTTCATTTTCAGATGGCAAAATCACCTGCCAGGCTTCTACACTCTGGGTCCCTTCCTCCACAGCCAGTGGCCTGCTCGTGCTGAGGGGCCAGGGCCACAGCAAACAGAAACCACTCCCCCAGCAGCTCGACTAGCATGCCTCATGCACCTCTCACAACGGAGGCCGGTCAGCCTCGGAAGGAGGCTGGACACAGCCCTACCTAGTTTAGAACCACTCCCCACATGGGAGTCTACCCTCCTTTACGGACCAGTGCTAAAGCCAAGAGAGACTTAGGTGACCCCAGAGACAGCCTGGGCGGCCCCCAGTGCTGTGGTGCTCTTCTCTCTGTTCTGGCTTTTCGTGACTAAATATAACTGCATATTAAAACCAATTGGGGAACCAGCAGTTAGCGAAATGGCTATGTCGCTGGACTCCCACGTAGTCGACCGCGGTTCGCGTCCCGGACCCGGTGGCTTAAAACTCACGCCGGGCACGTGTGCATGCGTGCCCAAGATCCAGAGAGGAGAATGGAGGAGAAGGGGTTGCGGTGTGACCATCCCCCCTGGGGGGTGATTTCTCGCTCTCTGTCTCTCTGTCTCTGTCTGTCTGGTGAGCGCACGCGCCCTATAGCAAAAAAACCAATTGGATGGGACTGGCAGGTGATGTGGTGGTTAAGGTGCTGGACTCCCACATAGTCCATGGTGGTTCAAGTCTCAGACCTGGCTGCTTGCTTTCTCACTTTCCCTTTCTCTCTCTGGTCAAATTTAAAAATAACAACTAAAATAAATGTTAAAAAAAAAAAAAGACTAGGTATGAACATTAATTAGACATGCAAACCACTGCATTTATGAAAACATCCAATCTGAGTAAGAAGGAAAGAAAGCCCCAAATCTAGGTATAATTGGAATTTTTCCCAAGAACCTTTAACTGTTATCAGACCACTGAATCTAACTCTTATTTTATTCTTTTGGGACTTAGTAAAAATATTTCCTTTCTTAGGAAAGAAAAACTCAATTTATTTGTAAAATACATGTTCAAAGTAATAAATCTGGCTTCTTTACAAACCATAAGGAAAAAGCACTGACATATAACTCAGTCCCAAAATCCCCCCTTCCTTCTCCATCTCTCCCAAACACACACACACACACACACACACACACACACACACACACACACACGAAGCTAGAACTCGCAGTGTTTCGGCCTAGGGAAGCAGATCCAGGGCTGCCTCCTGCAATGTGCCAGTGCTACCGTCAGTCCCACAGACACTGACTCACAACCACAATCCAGGCAGCTATCTGCCATGAGTCCAACAGCTCGCTCAGAGCTTTACCTGTATTTTCTTCAGTTGTCACAACCACCCCAAAGGCATTATTACTATTTCCAATATAGCAATCAGGCAGTGAAGCCTCAGGGAAGTGAAGTACCTAGAAAGTGACTTGAAATCACCCAGTCCAGCTGCCCCCAAGTTCATGCACTCTGCATTCCACTAGATCCTTTCTCTTCGGCTTTGCAGCGCTCCGTTCTTGAACAGCGGCATCATTTTAAAGAGAAATGGCTCTTCCCCACCAGAGGCCAGCACCCAGGAGCCTCCTTCATTACAGCTCGGAGTTCACCTGGGTCCCTGAAGGGCTACGCTTTGAGAGGTCATGATAACTAGGCCTGGCTCTCCCAAGCCAGGGAGGTTGTGAGTGTGTGTGTGTGTGTGTGTGTGACACAGGGAGAGAGCTCATTCACTAGGGCTGCCAGAACAAAGAGCTACGGACTGGATGGCCTCAACAGTGCAACTTCCTATCCCACCACTGTTTCAGGGACAGAAGGCTGAGGTCCCGCTGTCAGCAGGGGTGGGAGGCTGCGGCATGCACCTTGTCCCTGCTGCTCCCTGGCTGCAGGTGGTTTGCTGGTGGTCTGTCATTACCTACCCGGCAGAGGCAAAGCCCCGATCTCTGCCTCCATCCTTACATGGCGTTCTCCCTGTGTGAGGGTGTCTGTGAACACATCTCTTTTTTTTTGGGGGGGGAGGGAGAGGTTTTTGCTATAGGGCACATGAGCTTGCCAGACAGACAGAGAGAGACATAGAGACAGGAAGCGAGAAATCACCCCCCAGGGGGGATGGCCATGCCGCAATCCCTTCTCCTCCTTTCTCCTCTCGGGATCTTGGGCACGCACGCACACACGCCCGGCGTGAGTTTAAGCCACTGGGTCCGGGACTCGAACCACGGTCGACTACGTGGGAGTCGACATAGCCATTAAGCTAACTGCTGGTCCAACAAATCTCCTTTTTATAAGGAAACTAGTCATATTGCTTTAGAGCGCCTCACTAATAATCTCAACTAATTACATCTGCAATGACCCTGTTCCCACATAAGGTCACGTTCTGAGGTCCTGGTGGTTAGGAGTTCGACATGTGAGTCGTGGGGAACACAGTTCAGGCCATAATAGGGAGAGAGAGAGGACAGATGGGGGGCGGGGAGGGGGAGTGGAGAGGGACTGGGCTGGCTGACATGTGGGTGGGCTGGTCTGTTCACCATGTGGCTAGGGTACTTCTTCAGGGGCACGTGTGTGATGGCACCAGTGTTTCTTATAAAGGAGTGCACCCGTCACTGTGCAAGCCATAGGTAAGAAGACAAGAGAACGTGACAAAGTTTGAGTGCTACTTTGCCATCTCTGGCCCACCCACCCAGCACTACTGGTTCTAACTCTTGAATCATGTATTTTCTCATAGGCACCTGCTGCCTTCAAGCTGGTAAGGCTGATAGCCTTTTTTTTTTTTTTTTTTTTTTTTTTTTTTTTTTTTTTTTTTTTTTTTTGGAGAGGTTTTTGCTACAGGCGCATGCACTCGCCAGAAAGACAGAGAGAGACAGAGAGATAGAAAGCAAGAAATCACTCCCCAGTGGGGATGGCCATGCCATAACACCTTCTCCTCCATTCTCCTCTCAGGATCTTGAGCACACACACACACACACACACGCCTGGCGTGAATTTAAGCCACCAGGTCTGGGACTCGAACTGCATTTGGCTACATGGGAGTCCAGTGACATAGCCATTACACTAACTGCTGGTCCCTAGGCTTCTGATATGTGCTGTTCCAAGAGCCTGGGGGCTGTATTACCACAGGAAAGAGTTTTCAGTTACTATAGAGTAGACTATTCACAAATATAAACTCAAAGATTTAAAATAGGTAAAGTGGCCTTATAGCACTAATCCTAAAGGAAAAGTATATAAATATAAAACATCATTTACTCACCCCAGTCATGGAAACTTGATTCAAATAGTTCATGCCTATTGTGTATGCAAAGTGTACGTTAGGATTAAATGCCTCCGAAACGCATTTCTGTTACAGTTTACTTGGCATTACTGTCACTACATAAACGTTCTACAGATGATGTAGGGGCTAAGATCAGTCAGTAAATTGATATATCAAATCAGCTACAGTGAGGGAAATGTAGTTATAATTATTCTTAAAAGCAAGGAGACCACGTGAGCTCCATGAACTGGAACACTGAAACAAAGCTTGTTGACATCCCAGCTAAGTCTTAGCAAGAGGCTATGAAACCTGGCTGGGTTATGTGAGCGATTACCGCTGAGCATGGGGCCAACACAAGTTTAGCTGGATGCTTTGGGGTTTCCAGGCCTCATAAGATCTGGCCACACTGATCCACTCTGCTCACCACAGAGGCATCAAGGGCAAGGCCCCCTAGCACCCACCTCTTCCCCCGTCAGGACCGTGCACACATGCCTCTCCCAGCCCGGGTGGCAGGAGAAGCCAAGTGAAGCAGTCAAGAGAGAGTGCTTTGGCACTGACTTGCCTTTAATTGAAGCCATGCTCCTCACCTGCTACGGCATCTTAGTGTCTTAGTTGCTGGCCCTTTTTGAGTTTTAGCTTCTTGTAAGGCAAGAACATCAGTACATAGCTAGAGGATGTTGTGAAGAGTAAACAGTTCTCTGCATGAGTAGCCCTCACACAGCGCCTGGCCAGAACTGGTCCTTGATCTGGGAAAATTTCTGTTCTCCCTCTCTTCCGTTTTAAGGATGGAACCTTCTCAGGGAAAAATCTCCCCAATCGGCCACAAGTATGGAATTTAAATTGAGGTGAACATCCAGGAGGAGCTCTGAAAACCTCTAACTTCAGGCACTGTCTTTTGACAAGAAGAAAATACTGAAAGTTCATTTGGGAGGGGGCAATGTGATGTTATATCTGGGTAATGGTTTATCCCCAAAGGTTCATGTTTAGAATTTGGTCCTCAAGGTAATGGTGTTGGGAGGTGGTGATGGGATCAGGGGGAGAGCAGCTTCATGAATGGATTAATATTTTCTTGTGAGAGACTGGGTGAGTTTTTCCACTCATGAGATGTAGTTAGTTCTCATGACAGCAAATTGTTATAAAAAGCAGATAACTGCCCCAGGGCTCTCTCTCTCTCTCTCTCTCTACACTTGCCAGTAAGCCTCTCTCTGCTTCCATCAGCTAGGTTACAGCCAGCCTGAAGCTAGCCTCACGCCTCTGGACTTTTCAGTCACAGGAATCCTGAGTCAAATAAACCTCTATTCTTTATATTTCACCCAGTCTCAAGTATTTCTGTGAGCAACACAATAGCAGACTAAGACATATACTAATACACATAAACACAAGTGTGCTAAGCAGAGTTATGAGAACTTTACGTATTTTAAAGTATTTTAATTCTCACAACAGCCCCACGATGTAATGTATTTATTCTTATCTCTACTAAACAGATGCAGAAACTGAGGCACAGTTAAGAGGTTAAGTGGCTTTGCCAAAGTCACAGAGCTATTAAGTGATAGAGCCAGGACCTGAACCCAGGCCATGTAAACCTAGACCCACAGTTGCAACCACACCACCTTGCTGCCCCTTGTTGTCAGAATCCTTTTTCTCTTTCATTGGTTTGGAATTTCTACCTCTAATTGACGAGCTTTCACTTCACTTCTTAGTCATTCCTCCCACAAACACTTACTCAGACCCGGAACCTCGGAATACAGAGCTTGGCTGGGAGGGAAACCTGCACAGCCTCCAGGAAAGGAGAAAAAGGTAGCAAGATGCTCTGAGTGTTCAGACAGGGTAAGGGCAGCTCCTGGGGCTGGCAGCGAAAGAACGCCATAAAGAAGGTGCATCTGAATTGGCTGTGAATGAGAGAGGACTTCTCAGGGTGAAGAGGGTGCAGAGATCCCATCTGGGAGGCAGAACAGCATAGCAAAGATAAGAGGGTGAATGCCTGGTTCAGCTCAGGGAAAAAGGAACATCCAATTTAGCCATAGCATACCGAGTCAGTGCCAGGTCATGAAGGGCTTGAATGCCAAGCCCCAGGGATTAAAGTTCTGGTCACATTCCAAGATTCAATTAAGGAAGCAGGATGAAGGTCTGCCGTGAACCAACTCTGGATTCTGCTCCATAACAGTGGCAGCTTATCATCCTGCACACGCTGCCCTGGTCAGATGTTCTCCAGCAAAGCTGCACAGGATGGTCACCTCTTTTCTCCTCTATGTGGAACACTGCGTTCAGCTGCTTAGGTTCACTGTCCCCTGCAAGAGCAGAGCCACACTGGTGCCCCTGCAATGCAGGGCTCAGGGTCAGGCCCAAGAAATGACTTCTGCCTGGGGATCTGAGAGACACAGAGAACCCCAAGTGTCCCAACTCCCGCCTGCATTTCATTTCTTTTTATTTCATTCCATGTGATAAGCTTTGACACCTAGTCTGTGTTAGTACTATTGAACTGGAACCTGAGGAGGGGCCGAGAAGTGCCAGGCCCAAGGCACGGGATGTCTCCCGACCTCCACTTCCTTCCCTATGATGAAAACTGCCCTTGCTTCCTAGAAACTCAACACCCAAGCCAGTACTGCAGCCACAAGCCCAATCATACCAGCTTGCTGAGCCGCCTTCCACACACCAACCACCTCCCACGGGTCTCGTGAGACTCACGCTGTTGCTATTTCTCTAGCACCTGGCATGCATTTGCCCCCACGGTCCACAGGGAGCCATGTCGTACAACCATGTCATGAACAAGATAAAGTTCCTGCTAATTACAGTGCTGGGAGAATATCTCTTTACATGTTTAATAATGAAAACCAGGGTTGGTCGTGAAACCCTAATGACCCCAACGAACAGCACCTGATACTGAAGCCAGCATGACTGAGTACAGGCACATTCCCTGCCCCTTGACCAAGCTTGTCACTGCGGAGTCAGGTACAACGAAGTAGAAACAGCTTTTGGAGCACTCGGGAAGGTAGCAGTATCTTATGTGCTTTGAAAAGCAGAGACAGCAAAGGAAGCATGGTCTCTCTGCTCGTGCAGTGGAACCACGAGGGGGCCACCACCTCCAGCAGGCGCTGACGCCACAGTGCCATCACTGAAGCTGGGCTGGGTGGGGCTGAATTGCGGAGCCTGAATGCAGAATGCTCCTCTCCCCTCACTGCCACCTGATGAAATCCTACCTAGCTGAGGTTGCATAATGGGCTCCCGGAAACCTCCCTTGCATCCTGCTTTTAATGAGAGACTGGAACAGGGGAAACCATGTTTCTCAGGCCCCAGGCAGTTAGAGCTCGGGATGTGAATCGGGTGTGCCAATCAGAAATCACATGTGTTCACGTGGGATGTGCCAGGTGGGAATGCACTGGTCTGGCTGTCACTGCTGGTTAAGAAGGTCATGGCTGCCCAGAACGCAGAGGCCATGCCGTAGCTTCCTTGGGATCAAAAAAGTGGGGCAGTTTGGGACAATTTTTTGTCCAAGAATTTACACAATTTCCTGTCCAAATTCCATAATCCCTAGACCTCAACTTAAGAGTGTCCATCCAGGACCAGCAGGTGGCGTGATGGTTAAGGGCAACTGGACTCCCACATGGCTGACTGTGGTTCAAGTCCCAGACCTGGCAGCTTTTTTTTTTTTTTTTTTTTTTTCACTTTCCCTCTTTTCTCTGTCCCTTTCAAGTCAAATTAAAACTAATTAATTAATTAATTAAAATAAATTTTTTTAACAAACAAACAAAAAGTGTCCATCCTTCAGCTTCTTGGAACGTCCAGAAAAGGCAAAGGTTATGGGGCTGGCAGTAGTTGCTTCTGCCATTCAAAAGGCCCAGCCTGGACGCTCCTTCAGCCCCAACAACAATGTTGTAAGTGTTTACTTCCCAATATTGAACTCCTTCTGTTAAAAGACCTGGAGTGGTTTCTGTTTCCTACACTGATACCTGGTTGATACACCATGCCTGATAAACCAAAAGGCACAGGAGACAGCGTGGTGCAAACTCTGCTGGAGCACTGCAATTTAAAGGAGAACCAGAGGGCTAGCTCGGCCTCGTGCAGAGTATTAACTCCCTGATATCACTTCGGAGAAAGGCCCTGTGTGCTCTCACCTTAGAGCAGAGACGTTCATGTCTGAGTGGAGCCAGAGGTTGATGAGGGGTGGTGGGAGGTGCTGGCCAAGTGGGTCCATACCAGGACAGGGGCTCAGTTGCCTAGAAGGTAAGGAGTGTTTGTTGGAGGGTAAGAGGGTCTGGTGGGGGTAGTTTCGTGTGAAAACAGGAGCAGTTGAGGTGGTCTCCAGGCTCCAGGGAGAAAGGCTGAGAGAGAGGACAGAGACAGTGATGAGAAGCTGGGCCATGGGGGAGACACCAGCAAGAATGCACCAAGGCAGCTGCGGCATCCCGTATTTGCCACAGTGGAGCTGGGTGGCTGAAACGGGTTGTTTACTGGTGTGGGTCTGGTGAGACCACAAGGCACAAAGGGGCCAGGGAGAACCCACTGGATTGGGTATACTGAGTTTCCTTAAATTGAGGTATCTCTGATATCCAAAGGGAAGGGGTGCTGTATTCTGATAGGTGACATGCACTAAGAAATTTCAAGATAAAAAAAATAAGAACTGGGTGACATGTGGGACTGGCAGGTGGCGTGATGGTTAAGATGCTGAATTCCCACATGGTCGACCATGGTTTGAGTCCTGGACATGGCAGCTTGCTTTTTAACTTTTCCTCTCTGTCTCTGTCTCTCTCTGGTCAAATTAAATAATAATAAGAAGAAAAGAATTTGGTGACATGCACTTAGAAATCTCAAGATTAACAGAGGAGAACATGTGCTGTTGTAAGCTAGTGAATCCCTGCCATGTTGGATCTATTCAGACTTCTGAAAAATTCAAAATTGTAGTAAAATTTATGGGCAAGAAAGTTTTAAATGGTTTTTTTTTTTTTTTTCATAGTTCTAATTAGAATGCTTTAAGTGGGTGTTTCTCACTCTTTAATGTGCACATGAATCACCTGGGAATCTGGTTAAAATGCAGCTTGTGATTCATTTGGTCTGGGGTAGGGCCTGAAATTCTGCATTTTTAATTTAGAGACCACATTTTGAGTAGCCAGACTTTAAGCTTCATAAACATCAGTCAGGATCTGAACTATTGACAGGAACCCTGCCAAGAGCCACTCTCTCAGCATCTAGTCTCTATTTCATAGATGCAGAGTCCACATCAGGAGGACGTGAAGTACCTTACCCCAGGACAGATGGGACAGAAGTAACAGAACTCACCCACCGGCCAACCTACCCATTCTCCTACTGGCAACATCATTTTCTGCTGTCCCTCTCACACCTATCCTGGGACCGCTGGAAGAACACGATTTAATTTCTTATTTCTATGGCCTCTAAAGTCTATGACAAAAAAGGAAAGGAGAGGGACTAAGCGCCGATGTCAGCGGATCAGCTCAGGTTACGATGGAGCCACGTCCTTGCCTGCCTGACCCAGAACGTCTTGCTCTCTCCTCTGGAACCCTGGGAAATAAACAGACAAAGGATACAACAGGTAATTCATGGAAGAGAATCCGAACAGCAGATAATCACATGAAAGAGTGGTGGGACTCACCAGGAGCCAGAGAAATGAAAATCAAAGTAACAATGAAGTATTACTGTCCCCCCGCCAGGCCAGCCAGCACTAACAAGGAAATAACATCTAACACCGTGGGGACGGGAGAAACAGCCCGCCTCGTGCCCTGCCGATGGAAATGAGCGCTGTTGTAGTTTATTGGGAAAACAATCTGGAAACATCCAACAAAAATAAAAATCACATACCCTTCAGCTCAGCACTCTTACTTTTGGGAATCCATCCTGGGAAGTAAAAGCACTAGTTCAGAATGACACACGCCTGTGTGCAAGTACACGCACACGTGCGAACACACATACACACACACACATACAAGGACATTGTTTATAGCAGCATTATTTATAAATCAAAAAGTTGGAGACAGAGTGAATGCCCATCAAAATAAGGATGGTTGCATAAGATATTGATCACCTGTACTATGGAATAAATTTGAAAAGGTATACCAGTTACCTTGAGGGATTTTCCTATGAAGTATTGATGAGCAGGGAAAAGCAATATTCAGTAAGTATGATTAATCTGACTCTTTGTAAGCCAACTTTTTAAACAACTTGCACTATACATGTGATTATGTGTGGATATAACTGTTAAATATGATTGTTATACACATAGATAGGTAATAGTATGGGAGGATTCCAAGTTATTAAAGTGAGTTATTTGGTGTGGAGTAGAAGTAGCATGAAAACAAGGAAAGAAAGCCCCACAGACCATCTCTCTCTCTCATAAATGCAGACACGCACACATACACAACCATTCCTGCATTGATGGATGATGACAATGAAAAGGTGACAGTTTTGAGAGTCCTTGTCCTCCTCTAGTCCACACTTTCAACTCACGGCACTGCTTGAAGGGAAGACTCACGACTCTATACCAGGCTGCTGCTTTCAGCAAACTCCCGCTGTCTGCACAGTATGAACCTGGAAATGAGATGTCAAACATCCCGTCCTCTCTCACAGATCCTTCAGGCAGCCATAGTCCTGCAGGCCAAGCTGTGCTCACTCGGCTCCTGTCCTCTGTAAGAATCAGAGAGCCCTGTTGCCACCACCATCAGCATCGTCACTTAGAAAAATTAAAGCTGAGGTCAAAAGCCTGGGCCCCCATACAAAGGAAGAGAAAGGGATCCGGGTCCTCTTCGTCCTTTGAGGTTCCTACCTGGAGCCTCAGCTCTTGGGGGTAGCTGTCACTAAGGAGGAGGAGAGCATAATCACAGGCCACCAGGTGTAAAGAAAGGTGGCCATCTCCGTGTCCATGGGTGTTCCAGTTACCTGGCCCTTGAGCCACAGCCTCCCCATCAGAGTAGCACTTGGAAATTTCCAGGGAGGAGAAATTCACTCTGCTCAGGACATGTTCTATTTCCTGAACACTATACTTTATAGCAAATTTTCTTACCTTGTGCTGAATTTCACCCCTTAAAGTCTCTACTCACTGTTCCATGTCTGCACCTTGAAGCCACAGGGAACATGTTCACACACACACACACACACACACGCCATGAACACAGAGATAATGCCCCAGGGGCTTTCTCTTATGTTGACTAAACACCCCCAGTTCCTCCCACGGTGCTAAGCATTCATCTAAGGCATTTCCTCATGACAGCCAAGGGGTTGCTCCTCCAGCACAACACGGGGACTCGATGGGGTGCAGGCAAGGACCCCAAATGGCTGGGCCTTCCAAAGGAACAGTATGCAGCACCTCTATGAGACGGCTGCAGGAGACAGGGAGCAGGAAGGGGAGGGAGGCAGTTCTAAGGCCCTTCTTCCCTCGCCAGGAGCACTGACTGCCCTGGAAAGTGGGGAAGAAGCCCATTACTAGGTACCACTGGGGTGTCACACAGAGGACTACCCCGGCTTCCCACCTGGCTCCAGGTGCAGGCCATAAGGCTTTCCTGGCCATGCCTTATCCACCAATTAACCCACGTGGACATGAGAGGAGGAATGGGCAGATGTGACTAGGTTCGATGTTGAGGTGACAATGAACATCTTAGCTTCCCACAGTCCCTTCCACAGGGCTGGAGGCTATGGCTGGGGCACTGGGCGTGCCAGCCCATTGGGGAAGGCAGCCTTTACAAACTTCTGCTGAGCCCAGGGGCCACTCAGGAGCCCACGAGGGGAGGAATGGGCCACAGAGGTAAAGCTCATTACTGCAAACCCTCCCAACTCAGAATTGGAAAGACCTGGGCCTGGGATTTTACAGCCCCAGACCCAGAAATAAGAGGGGTCTTTTAAGAGTTTCAAGAAAATGCCTATATGACAAAACTATGCATGGACTTCAAAAAATGTTTGTACCAAAATAAACTTGTACTTCATTTTTTCACAAACATTTTGAAGCCCCTCTATAGCTTTCATGGCTAAAGACAACAGCGGTGCACTCCGTTTTAGAATCCCAAAGAAGGTGGCCAAGGAGTTCCCTGAACTATGACTGAGTTCCCTGAAGGCGATGTCTCCAGTAGAGGCCGAGCCCCCTGTTCTGTCCAGGCTCTGCTATCAGCTATGTGACATCGAGCCAGTCACCTGCCTGCTGTGAGCCTCAGTTTTGCCTTCTATAAAGTGAAGATGACATCTATACAATGAAACTGATACAAAGACCTAATAAGGCAAATCATAGAAAACGACTCTGCAGACCGTGGATTGCTAATTTCACGTGACTTTATTATTTCTGCAGAAGACAGCCAATGAAAGGCACCCAGTGAGAGGCAGGGAGCTAATGTGATTGGCTATGACTGGGTGATAACACGGAGCCGTTCTTCCCAGCAACGGAACAAGAGGAATGGACTAGAAACTGAGTGAGGCTTAGCTGCACTCTGGCCCCGGCCGCAGAGAGCGGGGGAGGCGGCCGGGACGGCACTGCACGACAGTCAGCTGGATGCCCCCAGTCCAGCACCAAGAGGCCTCAAAGAGCTGTTTCATCTTCGCTCCCCAGAACAATGCTGAGTCTCCCGAATGCCTCTTTTGTTCCGTACAGCACAAAAACCACAAACATTTTTTAACTGCCCTGTGTTTTCCTAGCTGTTTGTTCTTTTCTCAAAGGTCCTAAGATCGCCGACACACGTCCAAGAACAACAGCTGGTGAGCCTGCCCCATGCAGTTGGAACAACAAGGCCAAGGGGTTCTGGCTGAAAGGGGGAAGGCAGGAGGCAGGGTTGGCGGTAGGGGAAGCAGGCCAGGGCCAGGGGCCTGAAGGCTCTGTCCCTGTGCCCCCTGGAATGGGAAGTCCCAACTGGGCCCGCAAGCTTCCTGCTGGATGACTGGGGCACTGGCCACATTTCTCCAGGGTCAGGTTCCATTCAAAACTCACGTGGTCTTCCTCTCTCCTCTCTGAAAAATGATTAGCACAGGGGCCATCAGCGGCACGATGGGTAAGGCACTGGACCACCACATGGTCCACCGCTGAGTCACAGGCTGGCCTGCAGCTTGAAAATCATGCCAGGCACATGTGTGTGAAAACCCAAGTCCCAGGAAGAGAATGGAGGAAAAGAGATTGCAGCGTGGCTACCTACCCCCTAGGGGGTGATTTCTCACATTCCTTCTCACTGTCTCTCTCAGAAGAGCGCACACACCCTGTGCAAAAAAAAAAAAAAAAAAAAAGAAAGAAAATGAATAGTTTAGGTTTCTACATCAAGGGCCCAGGACAGAGGATCCCCTGAAAGGAAGGCAGAGCTTTGACACCCCGCAGAGGCCTCACCCTCCCACCTGCCACCCCTGTCCCCTGGCTGCTCACACGTCCCACATGGCCACAGAGAGGAAAGTGGTAAAAGAGCCTCAGCTGTGTGTGGACCCTGACCCCAGTCCATCCTGGCTCTGAGGCTGACCTTGAGCGAGTACGCAGCTCACCTGCACCTCAGTGTTCTCACCTGAAAATGGGAGCAACAATAATACTGACGGTAGCATTGCCACAACGCTCTAATGTACCGAGCACTGCCTGGCCCAGGGTGCACCGATAACACAACCAGCGTTATCGCTCTCCGGCATAGCGAGGCACGTACGGGCATTTCTGCATGGCGACGACCATCCTTGGTGCTGCCATTGTCCCTGCAGTGTTTTCCTCAAACGAGCCAGGGTCCAGGGAAACTGCTCAGTAACTGCACGGGAAAGGCGTCAGCACCTGTGCCATCACTCATCTCATTCAGGACCTCCTCTCTGAGCACCTCCCACGTGGGGCCAGAGGGAGGCTGAGGCAGGCTCACGGCTTGCAGCGCTGGAGGAAGGAGAAGGGGAGAAGCCCTGGCTGGCACAGCGGTGCCGCCACCCCAGCCCAGCCTGTTCCTCAGCAGTCATGTCCCTGAGCCCTCTCCTGCAATCAGCCTTGCAGGGCTCCCCGCTCTCCTGTGGCTCACAGGCAGGATTCTGGGAAGCATCCGGGGTATAGCGGGTGGCCTGTGGGCCATGCATGGTCTGTGGTGCCTCTTCCTTGAACCCTTCTCCCTGGGGTCCAGACACCTGAGAACCACGGGGTCTTTACTCCTGAGAAATACCGTCCTTGTGCAAAACTGCCCTAAGCCAGGGGCGGCCATGTGAGCAGCAGGGGTGAGGCTGCGCAGAGCATGGGGCTGGCCTGGCCCTGTCTGACTCCATGTCCCTGTGCTTTCTGGACAGAACTTTAGCCCAGTACTGCTCCCTCTGGAAAAAGAAAAGAAAGGTCCCCACTGAGAGAAGGGGCTCCCCCTAGTGCAGAAAGGAGTGAAGAAGGCCGGGTGTGTGCATCCAGGGTGGATGAAGATGGGCACCACGACCCGGCTTGCCCCACCTCCACTCGGTTACCCTGTCTGTCCTCACACCTTCCAACGGGCTCCCTGAAGACACAGCCCCTCTGGGCATCTTGTTCCTCTGCTGAAGAGTGACGGCTCCTCTTGGTGTGACCCTGACTGACTTTCCCCTGTTATCTGTCCTTCCACTGCACATAACTCCCATCAGCTGTAGCGCCTGTTCCCTGCTCCCTGAACCTCCTCTGTGCTTCCCAATCACTGGGAGTGGGGGCTATAAGACACGCCGGTCCTAACTGGAGGATGGCGTCCAGAACTAGAATGGCTGAGGGCCTGACCTGAGACCCTGCAGGAAAAACCCATAAGGGGAGCCAGGCCTCTCCGGTGCGTAGTGGGTGCTAATCAGGTCGCCTCTAGCTCTGAGTCTCCACGAGAAACACGAGCCTCCAGGGCCCTAGCGTGCCATATCCACCCCAATCTCGTCAGGATATTGTCACAAAGTACCACAGGCCAGGCAGCTCATCACGCAGAAGGGTATTTCTCATAGTTCTAGGGGCAGGGACCAAGATGGAAGTGCTGGTAAGTTCTGCGTCTGGTGAGGCCTACTTCCTGGTTCACAGACCACTGTCTTCTGTGCTCTCACATGGTAGCAGGGACAGCGGGTCTCTGGGATCTCGCTTATAAGGACACTAATCCCGTTCGTAAGGGCTCCACCCTTACGGTCTGATCACTTTCCACACCCTTATGACCTGATCACCTCCCACACCCACCACCACCTTGGATGTCAGAGTGTGGACAAACGAATGTGGAGGGGCATGGGCATTCAGTCTACCACAGTGCTCAGCAGTCTGAAGGGCTGAGTCAACAGTGCAGAAGAAGATCCTGACCCCCCACCCCCTCACCTTCCAGGCTCCAGGGGAAGGTGGAAAACCTGCTCGGCGTAACTGGAAAGTAGCCCACGCCTGAGCACCCCGCAGCCAGGCCCAGCAGAACCTTCAGACAGGTGAGAAGGGCGGAGTCCCATGGTCCTTCCCCGGAACAGCCAGGGTGGACTACACCGCGAGGGGGAGTGGATTTGTAGAGGCAGTGCCAGCCCCCAGCACCGCACACAGCAGGGAGCTGAGAGGAGGGGAGAGGAGTCTCTGGCTCTGTTACGCGCACATTATTGATATGACGTAAAATGATCTCATGTGACAACCCCCTCACTGCCCCATCAGTGTGACCACCAGGGACCATGTGTTGCCCTCGGTATCACAGCGCCAGAGAAGGCATGGCACCAGTGTCCCAGCGTCACCGTGCCTGGGGCTGTTTGCAGCCCTCCAAGAAGAACACTGAGCTCCAGAGAGGGGCTCCGAGGCAGAGCAGGAGGTGAGAGGACGTGGGGATGCAGGTCCGGAGCCTGGGCCCCGGCTCAGCTCTGCAGCAGACCAGCTGGGTGACCTTGAGAGAGGCACTTTTCTCTGGTCTCATTTTCCTACGCTGAAAAAAGAGCAGGCACTGGATGAGATGATTTCTATGTTCCCATTCAGCTGTGACAGTCTATCATGCTGCTAAGTGGGAATGAGAACCAGATCTAATCAGCCAGAACTAATTCAACCAATATTTTTAGGAACCTTCAATGTACAAGCCTCTAACACATAAAAATAAAATACAAAAAAAAATAAAATTCTACGTTTTTTTGACTTTCTAAATGGCTAAAAAGGACAGAGGCAGAGGACAGAGGAGAGGGGCCCCCCACCCCAGCACCAGCGGCTTGCCCAGCCGCAGCCATTCCCCAGAGCTCGCTGCCAGCAAGCCCACCCTCTCCGAGATGGCTGATATAATTAACCTGCATCAATCTTCCCTCATCCGACTGATGAGGCTTTGGGGATTCTGGAGAGCACGGAGGTACTACTGCCTGAGTCATTAACATCTGTAATATTAAAGAGAACTTTCCCAGGAACATCTCTGGGGGCAGAAGACAAGCCGGCCCCGAGGGCTGGCAGGCCTGCGTCTGAAGAAGCTCCTCAGCTGAATTATTAATGGAACGCGGAGTACGGCTCAAGTTTCCCATGACAGATGGTTTTGCAAGCTGATGGTTCTGAGACCAATTAAGAATGATTGTGGATTCCGAAGCCGTCCACCACCAGTGAATATCTTAAAATGTCTCCAGAACCCACAGCAGGAAATTCACAGCCAGCTGGCCCCTCGGACACAGGCATGAAAATCACACAGTAGAAAGGGGTGCCAGGTGCTACAAGGGCTGGGGCCACCACCGCACACCAACCTCGGTGCCCAGCCTGGGGTGCTACCAGAATATGGGGGCAGCATGTAGAGCCAAGGGCCTTCCTCAGTGTCTGGCCCAGCAAGCTCTGCAGAGTCTCAGAGCCTAGGGAAAGCAAGTACCGGGTGGGAAAAAGGATCCAGGTCCAAAAGTTTAAAAAAGGTAATGTTCAACAAAGCCAGACAGCACTGTGTGCTTTAGAGCTTCTCTGTCTTCATTATGCTGTGTTCTAGAAGAAGAGCTGTGTGTGTGTGTGTAAAGAGAAAGACAGAGAGAGTGACCGAGAGTCTCAAACTTATTTGATTAGGAAATCCTTTCCTCCAGGACACATTCTGCAATGGGTGTTCTGTGGAACTCATCCTGAGAAGTGACTCTTCAGCACAGCCTGCATTTTAGAGATGAAGAGACAGAGGGCCAAAGTGGTCATACAGTGAGCCAAATCCTAGGTGGAGTCAGTCCTTCGTGCACAGCGGTAAGGTCCAGGTGCCTGGCAGCCGCATTTGGGTTGGCTCCAGGAACTGACAACACGGCTGGGAACTGAAATGCTTCCGGGAGAATTATGGGTATGATCTAAGCTCCGGGACTCACCTGGAGGGAGATGGTTTATGATAACAGCATGAGAGAGCTCTGAGACCTTGGGGCCCGGCACAGAATAACACGTCCTTTTCCCTGGTAATAATTTGCTCGGTGTTTCTATGCCTCCCCCCTAGACTGTGAACTCCACAGGGCAAGAACCAAGTCTGCTCTGTTCAGCACACACCTCCAGCACCAGCACAAGGCCCGGCCAGCAGACGGGGCTCAGGAATGTTTGCTCACTGGCTGAGAGCTGAACGAGCATGTGCCTTAATATGGACTCCCACGGACCCTCTTGTTTCCAGGTGGAAGGACCTCATGGGATCTGAATGCCAACCCTTTCCTCGGCATGGTGAGGCGTCCTTGCTGCCTGGGATGCGGTCGGCCAGGCTCCGGGGGCTGGAGCCCACTGGAGCCGAGCAGAGTATGGACAGGGGCTTGCCCAAAGAAGGCTACGGTCTGTGCCAGTGCTTGAACCATTTCTCGTGGGTGCAAGACACATCTGCCTTTTCTATCAGTGACACAGGGCGCACAAGGCAGCGTGGGTTACCTACGTAGAGGGGGAACGACGAACCAATGGCATCCCGACCTCTTCTAAGCCACTCCAGTGTTTATTCATGTATTCTACATTTACTAAGCAGTTACTCACAAGGAAAGACAAAAAATGAAAGGCTTGATCTCTGCCCTCAAGAAACTAATGGCCTGGAATGAGAAAGAAGGCGTACCGAGAGCTCGTGTGAGGAGACGCTGACGTTCAGAGACACTCAGGCTGCACGCTTCCCTGGGAGCGGGAGAGCGAGCATGTCCCTGACAGAAGCTGCCCTGACTTTAAATCTGGGGCCTGCAAGGGATGCTTCTGGCCTCTGCTCCTCAATCTTTCACAAGAACAGTCCCAAAAAGGTAGGGGGGGAAGCCTAGGGCCTGGATTCTTTCATTCCCAGCTCTTTCTTGGAGGGATGGAAGAGTTGTGTGTGTAGGGGGGTGGGGGGAGGTTGCTCAGGAGCTAGACCTGGGGCAGGCTCTCCTTAGGAAGGGCCTGGGAAAAGCAGGGTGGCCCTTACAGGGCTGTCCATAGCAGGCGCACGGAGGGAGCTGGGCCCGGAAATGAGCTCACAGGGGCAAGCTGGTGGGGAAGAGCCAGGGTGAGCCACGGAGCTATGGCAGCTATCCTGCCTGCCACCTGATTCAAAACTCTTGGGGAGGGAATAAGCCCCTATCAGGATACAATCTCGGCCAATGCCCTGGCAGTACCTGCTGGCCCCAGGCTTCAAATGCAAATTAGTCCAACCAAGGGAAGAAACCACACTGATTTTTCAACTGAAATCCTGCCCAAAATAAGTTGAAATGTTCATGATCACAGCCAAGAGACCAGATGAGACCCAAAGACCCTGTTGGCACCCACTGCTAGAGAGGGCTGGCAGGGTCCCTCCCTGAGGATGGCTCAGAAGTCACTGCAGCTTCCCCACACGCCAGCCACTGCAATAGCCAGGATCCAGCCAGGCCACTGCCACACCAACAGGAAAAGCAAGGACAGGGAGCAGCTCTGGGGGAGACACACGAAGAGGGAGCCAGCCCAGAAGTAGTTCAAGCCTGTCACAGAACAGACCCTTCTCCGAAAGTGACGGCGAAAATAGGAGAGCTGCTTCCTCTGCTTGGAAGGGTGTCTAGAGCAGGAAAAAGACATAGACAAGGGGTCCTTAAAAAGTCCCTAGAAAATGCCTATTGTGAAACAACAATGCATGAATTTAAAAAAATTTTCGCACCAAAATAAATTGATATTTTAACTCCACTGTTTCCATGAACTTTTTCTAGAGAATTATTTAATTTTATTTATTCATTCATTTATTTTAATTTGATCAGGAGAAAAAAAAAAAAAACATAGACAGAGGAGGAAAGTGAGAAAGCAAGCCATCAGATCTGTGACTCCAACTGTGGTTGGCCATGCGGGAGTGTCCAGCGCCTTAACCACCACACCCCCTCCTGGCCCTCCATGAACTTTTTAAAGGACCTTCAATGGTGCTGCTGTTTCTTGTCAGTTTAATGCAATTGTTCAGCCCTCCCCCCAAACTGAAGGTGGCCTTTAATGTGCATAAGTACACCCAGCACATCGGAACGGAAGAGTCCTAGGGGAAAACAGTGTCTGCCCAGGATCTGGGGTCACAAGGGGCTCATGAAACTGGTTTTCAAGAACTGAGTAGTTTCTTGGCCCAGGTAGCCAAGAAACTACTTGGCCAAGGCTGGGCACAAAGACCAGACCTTTCTAAAACAAAGCGTTCCTCAGGAGGGGGGCGTCCCAGGTCCCGTGCAGCCCTACGATTGTGGGGTCCTGGATTAGCCACCTCCTGTGTGGCTTCTGCCTGTTCCTAACCAAAGAACTGCGGAATGGAGGGAGGGAGCAGAGCCTGAGACAAGAGCTTAGATGCAGATAAGAATTGTGAGGGGGGGACCAGCAGTTAGCGTAATGGCTATGTAGCTGGACTCCCATGTAGTCGACCATGGTTCGCGGGCGCGTGTGCGTGCGTGCCCAAGATCCCGAGAGGAGAATGGAGGAGAAGGGATTGCAGCATTGCCATCCCCCTGGGGGGTGATTTCTCACTTTCTGTCTCTCTGTTTCTCTCTGTCTTTCTGGTGAGCGCACATGCCCATTAAAGGGGAAAAAAAAAAAAAAAAAAAAAAAAAAAAAAAGAATTGTGAGGGGATCCTGAAAAGCAGAAGAAAGGAGGAGACAGAAAAGGAGGAAAAGCTGATACTTGTCCTACCAGGCTTGCCAAGAAGGGGCAGGTGCCTCCCAGACGGCCTCCAGAGGTGGCGGGGTTGAAGCACTGTCCCACCGAGATAGTCCTCCATGGCTGAGGGCTGCCTGGGAGCCCGTCACACCCACTGCCACTTCTGGGCTGTGCATGAGTGGCAGAGAGTCCTTGGGGGCCACCCTATGCTCTACAGGACTGTCAGGAAGGCTGAAATCAGAGCTTCTGCTATAAAATGATCACGTATTTCACCAAACACACATAGATATGTAATATGTACATACGTACGTATATGTGTAAGTGTGTGTGTATATACTTATGTGAGTGTATTTATATGTGTGTGTGTGTGTGTGTGTGTGTGTGTGTGTGTATATTTATCCCCAAGAAGCTAAGGGATAAACTAAATTCTCAATCAAAGCATTGAAAATATTTAACTTTTTATTTCCTCATTCTACAGGGTTTTTTACTTAAAAAATATTACCTAAATCTCTTTCATCTTTTAGATGCCACCTTAAAATCTTTGCAAGTAGATGGAACTTAAGTTATAAATAAATTAACAAATATATGTTTACATTTTTTATTCAAATAAGTTTTTGACAAGTTCAGTCGGCCCCATGAGATCACTGAGAGATACGAGAATCACTGTACCACAGCCCGAATTACTGCTGTAGAGTCAGCGGGAGAAACGGGGACGTGTCGCCAGTGACAGAGACACGTCGCATACACGCACTGTAAGATTTTCTTCAAGTTTCTCTTTATCACAGACCCTCCTTGAGGAAGATCCTCTAGAGCTGAGACAAGGCTCAGTTGTCTTTTTCTTTTCTTTCTCTCTTCTTTTCTTCCTTCCTTCATTTTCTTTTCTTTCCTTCTCTTTTCTTTCTTTCTTTTCTTCTTTCTCTTTTTTCTTTTTTTTGTAATAAGCTGAACTCCACTCCTAACTTCCAGAGGGGAGGTCTAGAACCTTCTCACCCCATGCAGCCTGAGGCAGACAAAGGCCCAGAACAGAAGGCTGCTAGACTCGGGTCTGAAAGCGTCAGACAGCAACACAGCAAAGGGCCAGGTATTTCTTCATCCTCCCAACCCTGTTTCATTTTTTAATTTCTTTGGTTTGGTTTTGTTTTTAGGTGTTTGCCATAGGGCATGCGTGCTCGCCAGAGAGACAGCGAGAGTAAGAGTGAATAGAGCTGTGCTGAGACACACTGCCTGCCCCTCAATGGGCCTAGGCAGGTCAGAAGTAGCCTCCCCAGTGATAAATGAGATCAGTCATTCTGCAGTTCGTTGATTCACTCACTCACTTTGCAAACGTTCCCAGGCACTCCATGCGGAGCCTCGTACCAAGCACTGGAGACCGAGAGGTGGTGATGACACTCCTCCAGGGAGGAGCTGGGTTAGAAGGGGCTGTCCCACTCTGAGAAGGTCAGGAAGGGCAAGGAAGCATACAGGGACAGAATGTCCACTCTTGAGAAAGAGGAGAAACAGAAAAACAGGGCTGAAGCTTCCCTCCTCCCCCAACAATCCTATCCCAACACTCCCCTCCCTGGAGGAAACAGGACTCTTCAACAACGTGGTCAGCCGCTCGCCTGTCTGCCGGCTGGAGGGGGCGCCCCGGCTCTCAGAAGCCCTCCATTCTCCCCTCGTTACCTAGTGGAAAAACACTGTAAATTTGCTGGGACGTGATTTGATTTTCTTGCCTAGTTGTGATGCAATTATGATGTTATAAGGCAGAGCGACCAAAAAACACTCCCGGGGAAGCAGGGAGAAAGAGTCCTTTCATCGTCATGTGTGCCATTCTGTAACTCAATTGCAGCAAGCAGCACCTGGGTCATTCTGCAAACTGCTCCACAGTTTTCAGAGAGGGGCTTTAGAGGCCCTGAGAGGTGAAAGTAGAAGGAATCTGAAGTACCTGAGATGGACATCTACATTCTAGAAGAGTCCGCTTTGGGAAAAGGCTTCTCCAACACTGCTCACCAAGAAGTCTGGGTGGTGAGAGATTAGTGCTGGAAAGAGAGGCCTGGGGAGAGCAGGGCTGGGGAAGCTGAAATGTAAGCTTCTGAAATGATCTAACAGCGGACCGCTGATTAGAAAAGAATTCCTAAGCGTCTCTGAGATGGTTATGTAACTCCGGGAAAGAGGGGATTGTGTAAACATGTAATCTCTCCTTACACAGAGTGACAGAGTGTTGGAGCCGGGAGCGAGTCTAACCTTTGGAAAATCTATCTCCCCATACACATGGTTAGGGAACTCAAAGCCCAGAAAAGTGAGAGTCAGGTGTGCTGGGAGTCCATGGCCCGTGAGGGCCCGCGACCTGTCACAGGGCGGATCGCACGTGGCCACGCTGCTGGCTGGTGGCAGTTTCAGGAACACTTCTGTCACTCTCTAACATGTGTCCTGGTCTGTTTACGTAAGCACTGCCGCTCCGCCTCAGTGCAGCTCCCCAGGACGCAGATGACTAACAAACACCCGCATATGCCCAGGGCCTCCTGTCTGTCTCTGTGTCTGTCTCTGTCTCTCTCTCAGACAGGCATCCTTACCCAGCACGATGACCGAGCTAGAACCCAGATGCTTCCAGACCCCAAGGCACACTCATCCTCATACTCAACTCCCCTCCTTAAATCTCACCTTGCCCCAGGCATTATTCTCACTCTCCTCCAATCTAATCGCCACCACGAAGCCACCTTGTCCTTCCTAAACTGAAAATGAAAATAGGCCTTCCCACTTCCTACAGGATAAAGCCCAAATACCTTTCATGGCTTACAAGTCCCTCTCCAGGGACTCCAGCCAAACCTCTTAGCTGCACACCTTGGTGCCCTGGACTGGAGCCTCTCAGTTCTGCTGAAGCACCCAGGGGCGTTGCCCATGGAGCTCCCTGTACTTAAAATGTCCTTTCTTTCTGACCACGTCCTACTTGCCTTCCAATAAGTCACCGCTTCCTGATACCTTCCTTAATTTCTTCTAGTTGGGTTCGAGTGTCTCTCTGGTGTGTTTAGAATCCCCTCCCTGCCAGAACTCCTGTCTGCTGCTTGCTTACTCGAATGTCTCCCCCACTGTATAAGCTCCTTGGAGATGGAACCATTGCTGTCTCTTGAGATCGCTGATACATGATAAATATTTGCTGTGAGAGAGTTACTGACTAAATGAATGAACGCATGCGCCAACTCTGAAAGCTGAGCCGGCAGAGAAACCCAAGCGCACGCGGAATCGTTATCGTTCTCTCGCAAAGTAAAAAGGGAGCTAAATCATAAAAATGAAATAAAATGTTCATCTTTAAAAGATGACTTTATACAGATCTGTCAGTATGTACGCTTGTTCTTCCCTGGAAAAAAAAAAAATTGTTATGTGGGGGAAAGGTGGTAGGCGAAGGCAGAGAAGGACGGCCCCAAAAGATATCTGTGAGGAGTAGGTTTGGCCCGAGCACTGAGGTCCACATTATACCACAGCAGTACTCCTCCTCCCACCTTTATTTATTATTTTGATAACAGTTTTATTAATATATAACTCCCATACCATACAACTCAAGCTTTAAAGCGTCCTAGTCAGTGGATTTTAGTATATTTACAGAATTGTGCAAGTACCCTACAATCGATCATAGAACATGGTACCCATTAGCTATCACCCCCACCACTACCACCACCGCCAAACCTCCTGAACCAGCTGCCCAAGCCCTAAGTAACCATTCTAGCTTTTTGTTTGCTTGCTTGTTTTCTATAAGGCACATGCAATCACTGGAAACAGAGACAGAAAGAGAGGGAGAAAATGAGGAAGCTTCCTCCCATGGCCCCCAGAAGGATGGCCACACCACAATCCTCTTTCCTCCACTCTCCTCTCAAGATTTTGGGTGTGTACCCACTCATGCCTGGAGTGTTTTTCAAGTCAATGGGTCTGGGATGCAAACTGTGTAGCCAGCTGTGTGGGATCCAGCCACCTTAACCTCCACGCCAACTGCTGGCCCAAATTTTGACTTTTTCTAGGCATTTCATTTAAGTGGAAGCATGTAACATGGTCTTTTGTGACTGGCTTCTTTCACTCACCATAAGGTTTTCAAAGTTTATCCATGTTGTAGCATCTTTTTCATGACCACATAATATTCCATTATATGAATATACCACTTTTTGTTTATCCACTTTCCAGTTGATGGACATTGGGTTGTTTCAGCCTTTGGCTACGATAAATAATGCTGATATTAACATGTACGTACAAGTTTTTGTATGAGCATATATTTTCAGTTCTCTTGGGCATAGCACTAGGAATGGAAGTAGTGAGTCATAGAATAAACTCTATGTTTAACTTTTTGAGGAGCAGCCAGACTGTTTTCCAGAGCAACTGCATTACTTCCCCTTCCCAGCAGTAGTCAGTGAGGCTTCCAGTTTCTCCACTTCCTAACACTTGCTACTGTCCTGTCTGTCTGATTACGGTTATCCCAGTGGCTGAGGTGTGGTACCTCACTGTGGTTTTGATTACATTTCCCTGACAACCAATGCTGCTGAGCATCTTTTAATGTGCTTTTCTGGGCCATATTACTGGTCTCAGAGTATACTCAGTGTAATCCACTCAATACCCAAGATTTCCTAGGGGATCTGGGAAGAGATCCTAGTGGATCTCTCTAAAGACTACTGGGTACAATGTCAGCCTACCCACCAACAAGTCAGAGGCACCTGTTATCACCCTGAGAGACAACTCTCGAGCTGACTTCGAAGTGACAATGATTCGAAGCAACAGACAGGGATTGTGCATCCTGCTACCTTCTACCAAATGTAAGGTAGGGCAGGGCTGGAGGCAAAAAGCACAGGGGTGAGTGAGGGTAGACCCTGCTGGTCCTTAAGGACTTCCGGTCAAGCTGTGGAGAAATAAGCAAGAGGGAGGAGAGAGGCGATTCTAACTTGGGGGTGGAGTACAGCTCGGGGAAAGAGCTCACAGCAGTAGTTATACTTGAGCTCAGCTTACCAAATCAGCAGGATTCAACAGCCATGGTAGGTGAGGGGTCTGCTCAGCTAAGAAAGCAGCAGGAGCAAGGCCTTGGAGGCAGGAACACAAGAGAGGCAACAAACAATCGGAAGGGGATGGACTCAAGTCAGCACCTTGGACGATCTGACCAAACACACTCACGCCCACACACAGCTCAGTGCGTAGATGTTCAGGATGTAGGGAGAGAGGGGGATGAAGGGAAATGAGGCCAAAAGATCAGGTTAAGCCAGATCCAAAGAGGCCTTCAGGCCACACCAAGTGTGCCTTTTTCTGGCGAGGAGACAGAAGTGACAGAATCCCCAAGGGTCTGCTGGCTTGGGACCTGCAAACAGTATCAGAGCCAATATTGTGGGTTCTGCATCCGGGTGCCTCCCTCGGTGTATGCCCTATGGCCCTCTTTCCTGATAGCCGGTCCTCAGAAACGGACACGGGAAGCATTCTCCCCTACAGTAGCCTGTTCCATCAGCCTGGGCCTTCTCCACTGCTGAGGAGAGCACGCTCTCTGCTACGGGCAACCTAATTATCAAAGATCTGACCCCCGTCTGCTATGGTCTAAATGTGTACCTAAAAAGTCAGGTATTGAAATCTACTGCGCTATTTTAACAGAAGAAAAGGGAGAAAACTTAATCCCGCTATGGGATTAGGAGATAGAGTCTTTGGGAGGGGATTAGGAATAATGTCAGCAGGGCAGGGCCCCCATGACTGAATACTAGTGGGTTCAGGAGAGAGAACGAAGAGACATTTGGACACTGACACGCAAACTCCAGCCACGTGGTGACCTATGCTACCTCAGACCCCAACAATAAGAAGGCCTTCACCAGGTGTAGCCCCTTGACCTTGGACCTCTAAAACCATTATTTTTAAATGACCAGACCTACGGGGGACCAGCAATTGGCATAATGGCTATGTTGCTGGACTCCCAGGTAGTCAACCGTGGTTCGAGTCCTGGACCCGGTGGCTTAAACTCCACCGGGCACGTGTGCATGCGTGCTCAAGATCTGAGAGGAGAATGGAGGAGAAGGGATTGTGGCGTGGCCATCTCCCCTGGGGGGTGATTTCTCGCTTTCTGTCTCTCTGTCTCTCTCTGTCTTTCTAGCGAACACATGCACCCTATAGCAAAAACCTCTCCAAAAAAAAGTAAATTACCAGTCCTAGGCATTTCTGTTATTAGCAACACAATAGACTAGAACACTGCTCAGTCACTCTAAAGTCAGACCCCGAATCAGCTGGCTATCTCTCTTATCCTCCCTTCTCTGTCCCCTACCCATCTCGAAACACACAGTCTTCTTAGTCCATGAAAGGGACAGGTGATCTGACTCAGCTCTAAGGCAGGTGGATTTTTCAGTCCTCGCTCCACATTCTCATCAGCATCCTACAAATGAGGCAGACCTTGGCTCTGTAGCTGACTGTGCTGGAGCAAACCAGACATAAGAGCATTTGGCTAGCTAGAGCCTGGCTATTTCTGCAAGTGCAGCAAACCCACAAATCAGCAGTCACACAGGATGGCTTGGAATCTGCTGCAGCAGGAAAACGAATCTCCAGAAAGCCCCACTCCACTTGCAAGACACTTTTCCAGAAAGCTCCACTCCTGTCGTTAGACACTTTTTCCATGCTTTCCTCCACCATGCTCACGCATCAACAATGCAAGCAACGGTTCAAACTGAGGCCCGAGAACGTCCTGAGGAGACTGTGGAGTCTTCTGGATGCCCTGAGTCAGCAGAGTGAACGACAATTGCCATATCTCACTCGCTGTTTGCTTGGAGATCTGTAACTGGCGCCTGCCTTCCAGGAGTCCCCAGTGAAAAAAGAACGCTTCCACTCGTCGCCAGCATCACCCATTGCAGACGCACATGAAATGAAAGGTTGACGCGGAACAAACAACTCTGAGCCAGGCAGTATGACTCTCACTTTACCAATAGAGAAAGTACGGCAAGATTTTAATTCTGTTTGCTTAAATTCCATACACAATTCACTTTCTGTCGCAATGGTATGTCCTGATGAACTGGATTTTCTGGTCAACAAGGGAGGAATTAGCTACATTCTGTAAATAGAATCCAGTTAATTGAGTGCTAGTGAAACAAAATCTTACAACGCCTCATCCCACAAACCCCGCCTGGGGTGGACGTGGTAGGCAGGTGTGAGCACCAGCAGTCTCTGAGGATGGCAGACAGGGGGCCAGTGACCTTGGAGCACGGCCTGTTAAGAAACAGGCCATTCCTCCCACTGGACGCACACATGGCTGCTGGACTGTGAAGCCTTGTTGGGTAAAGAAAGATGAATTATCGAATGGCACCAGAGACACAGCAGCCCACATTTGCAGGTGGGTGGGTTTCCCAGCTCTGTAGAAGGAGAGGGTGGGGCCTTCCCCCAAAAGCAAGAAGAAGAAAAAATTGGGGGAACTCAAGGTGCCCAGAGTTCTGGAAGTACTATAGGCAAAGAGGTGACCAAAGACCTTCAGAGAAAGGCTCCCATAAGCAAAGGCACCCACTGGGTTCTCGGGGAACACATCTGCACCAAGCAAATCAGACATTCAGCTCTAGCATGATAAACAGTCCTTAATTTAATCACCTCTTCTATAAATAACAACCACAGGCAGATGATCAGGTATTTAAAAGGCTCGCAGATGCCTATTTTTGGCAACTAGTCACCATGCTGTATGTATATTTTAGCCCAAGTTAATTTTATCAAAGAATTTTTTTTTAACTTGTAACTTTTTGACTTATTTTACAAATTTGAGGGGTCTCCAGAATTTCATGGAAAATGCAGATTATGCACAAATTATGCATGGGTTTTATTTTTTTTTACACCAAAATAAACTCATACTATAATTCCATTTTCCCACAAACGTTTTGAAGTCCTCCTGTACTCCTACGGCCTTTGTGCCAAGCACTGTTCTAAGCATTTGATAAATGTTAATATATTTCAACATTACAATGGTCTGCCTCCATGAGGAAGATACTCTTTTACAGCTGATGGCCAAGGCACGGGGAGGTGACAGGCTTCAGGCCACGCAGGGGAGTGAGTGGCGCAGTTAGAATTCAAGCCCAGACCATTTGAATCCAGTCTATGGCCTCAACCTCTCCACTCTGCTCATTAGCGTCACCTGCAGGCCCGTTCTGAGAGCACAGAAAGGAAGTGGTACAGCTTCCCCACCCTGAGAGCTGGGCCCTTCTCGCAAATGCTGGGACACCGGCGCTCCAGAACCTACGGGGCTCCCTAAGGGCCCTGCACAGCACTGCAGAAGCGCAACCCTGCGCCAGAATCCCACGCAAGAAGTGAAAAGGTTTCGAAATCCCTAGAGATCACCCAGATATATACCAGGGACACCTAGGGCTTCATTCATTTTTATTCCATTACAAAATTCACACTAATGTTTTAGGTGACAATAGAGGCAGTGTGGTCTCAAAGCAGCCATAGAGAAATGTCTCCACGCTATGACGAATGTCCCCCAGCCATGAATTCTGGCTGTCGGGAAGCCCAGGGAGCAGAGGCCCTGACAGCGAACAGCTGTGAAGATGCCCTGCCCACACTTGGCAGAAAACCTAGAGGGGACGTGCTCCCACCCAGGTGGCAGGAAGAAGAGAGGGCAGCTCTGGGGGGCGCCATGGTTTGGAAAAGACTGCCAGGAGGGGCCTGTCACCACGTGAAGCAGATCACAGCCATCTTACCATGAGCCTGAGGTTGGAGATGGCCACGCCAGCCAGCCCACTCAGCAGGAGACATGACAGAGCACGGCCATCGCCTATTTCTCCCTCAGAGTGGAGAAAGGAGACTGTAAGTGTGGAGAAGAAAGTAAGAAAACCGCTTCGGCCGCCGTATCTTGGGAATCCACTGCAGTCCTGCTTTCAGGGATCTTCCAAGTTCCCTGCTGACTTGATGTACCTCCAGACACCGGCTGAACCGAAGCTTTCTTCTCCCAGCCCCAGACAACCTGCAAACAGTGCTGGCCTCTATACTCTGAAAAAGATATGACCCTTGCCGATCATCACGACCTACCTGCACGGGAAGGGCCCTGACCGGGCTGGGGGAACAGGCGCTGGCTTGAATCAGTGCACACATCTGTCTTTCCTGCAGGTGACCAGGTTAGCCCAGAGGATATCAGGGTGGGATTCCCGGAAGGCTACAAACTGGGACCCTGGCTTCACAGGTAAGAAATATGTGGCAGGCTTTCTGTCTACATCGCCAGCTTGCCGGCACTCCGAAGATGTGGTGGGAGGGTGTATGTGCGCAGGAAGGGCTCTTAGATCTACAGAAGGCAACTCGGAGGAAATGAGAGTTTCTCTGACAACCTGAGATTCAGAAGGATGTCTGGGGAAACGGGTGCATAGACGTGTTCTGTGTGGTCTCATAGGACAGAAGTGGAGCCACCCGGGAGAAGCCACAGGGAAGCAGATTTTTAATTTAGCATACAAACATTCCAATGAACTTGTCCAATAACTTGCCTGGGTTGGAAGCAGCCAGGTCCCCACTGTGGGGGGTGATGAAGCTGAGACCCAATAAACAGGGTGGATGTAGGGGGATCCAGCAGGAGGAGAGATGCCCTCGGTGTCTCCCATCCCTGCAGCTCTGTAACTGCACTAACAGAACCCATAATCGCCTGGCACTGTGAGAAAAGGCATTTCAATTCACCCTTCTCATTTTATAAAGGAAGAAACCAAGGACGATGGGAAGGAAGTGACTTGACCCAAGCCACCCCTCGATCTTTCCATCCCCTCATCAAACAAAGTCTTTGAGCAGGAGGGGGGATGTTTATTACACATTTTAGTGAGAGAAAGGGGGCACCGAGGAGACTGAGGGAGGAAGGAAAAATATAAGCAGACTAGAGAAGGTTTCTACCCCAGGAAATCTTTCCCTTCGCCTTGGCTGCCTAGCTGGGTGGGGGGCAGTCAAACAGGCATATTCTAATGCTTCCATATTAGTGAGAAAAGTTTCCGTCCAAGTCAGGTTACAGACCTATTTAAAAAATGAAGCCATGTCCTCTGATTAACACAAAACATCCCCTCTCTGCTGTAGAAGCTACGGTTGGCTTGACTGGATACAATTCACACTAAAACCAACCCCACTGAGATTCCCAAAGATCACAAGCCCCAAGAAAGAGCCTGAGACCAGCCATGCACACCCCTCTGTAATTGCACATGGATCACAGGATCGTCAGGGACATCACGGTCGTTGAGAGGAAGGGTGAATAAAGACCGTGTTGCTGAGGAGACCCACACAGGGTAGAGGAGAAAGAGAACTGGCAAGCCTGACTATGGACAGAAGTAAGCGGTCCACTGTACAAAGAAGGGCCAAGTGCTCTTAAATCTTTTCATGGACTATGAGTACCTTTCTGAAATTTATTTATCCACCTTTCCATGAATGAGACGGGCAGAGATAGCACGCGAGAGGGTGCAGAGAAACAGAGAAACACACCAAGACAGCACCCCCATAGGGTCCTGATGCCACGGTCCACCCCAGCCTTCGGCCAGCCCCAGACCACAGGCTAGCATGTGCCCACTGAGCTTTGCATGTTACTGCCGCGCCTCCATCTGGCCCCCGTGACTACCTTTAACACGCACATCCTTGCTGCATATCCCAAAAAAGAAGATTCAGGGAGCCGGGCTGTGAGGTGGCTAGGTATGGGGGTGCAAAACCTCTCAAGAGCTGCTGTACCCTAACTGTACCCTAATAGAGGGCAGGCTCTAGGCACCACCCACCTAGGACCTCACGGACTCTGAGGACAGGCAGGGCACTGAGGCTTGGGACCTGAGCTCTAGTCCTGACCAAGTGACCCTAGGCAAATGTAACCTGTCCCAAACTTAGTCTCTTCTGCAAAATGAGTAGTGGTGGGGTGTGTGTGTGTGTGTGGGGGGGGGGGGGTAATGTCTGCCTGCCCACTTCACTGAATTAGCATGAGGAACAAATTTAAAACTCAGCTGGAGAGCCAATCTGTAAGCAGGTGACACCGCCCAAGCCTACTGGGCCGCAGGGTTCCAACCCCCCGCAGGAGCACACATGCTGACAGGGAAGCTCCCCGCCCAGGGCAGTGAGCTGGGATTGGGGAGCTGAGGCTACAGCGGGTCTGTGAAAGCGTGGTCGCTTCAGGCTGGGACCCCCCAGGAAGTAAGCGATTTATTCTTTGCCTGTGGACAGCATAAATGGCACAGACCTCACTTACTAAGTCTGGATCCCGAAGACAGATGCTCACACTGAGAAATGACCACAGAGAATGAGCGTCTAAAGGAGGCGGTAAGACTTCAACTTGGTCAAGTCACGTGAACTTCCAGAAGCTCGGGCTTAGCTGCAGGCAGCCCGGGATAGCCCTATCACGTGAATATGGCACACTTGGTGCCCAGGGGCTGCAGCACAGTGCCCTCATCTGCTGGCCTGGGGATCGCAGACAGAGGAGGGGGCAGGACAGGAAGAAGGTGGAGTGTGAGAGAAAGCGGAGTATGGACTTTCCTCTGGGGCAGGGTGGGGGCAGCAGGCAGGGGTGGCCTCTTACAGGTAGGAGCTCGAAGGCTTTAACACGTGGTCCTTCAAACCCTTGGCACCACTCTGTCGTGAGCCATTTTCAGCTGGAATTGACAGAACACAGGTGGCCACTCATGGCCGGCTCCAATTTGACTCCCATGTCTGCACCTTTGCCAGGGTCTCTACACCGTGGAACAGGAAAGCCAGGCCAGGCTGCTCATCGCCGTCAAGGGCAGGACCACGACGAAAGACTGTGATGAGGAAAAGGCCTGCGGCAGCGTCCTCAAGGTTCATATATCCAAACACTCCATGACAGGGGAAGGAGAAACCCTTTCATAACCGATATGCTGGGTATATCCCCATCTTACAGGTGAGGAAACTGAGCTTTTCAAAGCTTTAAGTGTATTATGCTAAGTCATATGGGAGTGAGTGGTGGAACCAGCAGTCAATCCCACAGTCTGACTTCAAAGACAGAAATTTGCTCCATTTTAGTCTATCTCCACGGTAGAAGTAAGAACATGCATCTTCCCAGAAAACATGGGATTTGACTTATCTATTTGGCTAGAGAGTCCAGTTCTTTCCCCTTCGTGCAGTTATTTGAAAACAATGACCAAGACTGACACCCCCAGATGTATTCAGAGAGCAGAGCTAGAGCCCGGCCAAGGCCATGGTTTCAGTTCAAGGCCCTCACACCTGGTCCACGAGACTGAGAGGAAGAGGCTGTGTTAGTCGAGGACCCAGTCTTCAAAAATGTATAGCCATATGGGGGAGAGACTGTCTTCCAAGCCATCGGTCCTCCAAGCCACGAGCTGTGGTGTGATCTGACACCAGCACACAGTGACAAGGAGTGGGGTTACAGCTGGGCGCTCAGTGGCCCTCGGGAAGGCTTTCTGGAGCTAGTGGCATCTCACCTGGGCTTTGAAGGATGAGTAGGACAAAGAGAAGAACAGGACAGAGGGAGAGTATCCTAGGCAGAGGGAAGAGCAAACCCCAAGGCCACAGGTGTGGGTAAGTGCCTACCTCAGAAACTACCCCGGGTTGGAGAAAGGAAGTGTTGAAGGGGCTGATGGGCAGAGAGGTGGGGGTGGAAGGAGGGAGACTGTGGAGTTTCCTGAATATCAGGCTAGAGTCTGGCCTTTGGAATTAGCACAATGTCTCATGTACAATGGGTGCTCAAAAAAGCTGGAGAGAGGGAGTCATCACTCAGTTTGAGGACATAGGAGGGGCAGTCTGTCCCTGGCTACAGAACATGATCCAAGAGACTATGTCGAGCATGGAAGGAAATTGGAAGTCAAGCAGACCTTCTGGTTAAAGACCTTCCAAGGGGCAGAAAATGGTGTGAAGTGATGGAGAGGGATCCAGGTCCCTAGAGTCAGAATACGCAGAAGCAAACAGGTCTGGAGGCAGCGCTAAGCCACTGTCACAGGCACGTTTATCGTGTGCTGGGCCCCTTGCCGCGGGCGCAGAACCAGCCTTCCAGACTGCATCCTTCAGAGGGCGAGGTCTATGGCTTATTCATAGAGCACAGTAAATCCTAGGCAAGGAATTCTTCACAGCTGAATTGTTAAATTCACTGAGTTAGCCAGGATAGGCTCAAACGTGCAACCTCCAAAAAAAGCTTCCACGACTGAGGCCAAGCTTACATTAACGTCCTCAGTTTATCTTGGGCAATGCCAGGGCCAGGCCATGTGGGTGACTTCCACAACGGAGCCTGAGCTTCCATTCCATTCCATTCCATTCCCCACCCCAGAGTCGGACTCGGCTGGGCTTGCTGCCTGCCCCCCCAACCCCTGCTGGCTTCTCCAAGACAAGGACCCCCTCCGCTTCTGCAGTTCTGTTCTGGACACAATACCGGCCCATCCAGGAGGCACAGGGTGACATTTTCTGAGTCTTGTACCCTGGTCTGGGGGCAAAGCCCTCTCCACCAGGTATATTTACACTCTCAAGAATACATGAAAGCAGGCAAGTCATCCGTTTCCGGTCACAGACTGAGGGGCAGCCTGGTGAGGTTCTGACACGGAGCTAACACACACTAAGAGCAACTCTGGGGACTTTTCAAGACAGCCAAAAATCAATGGTGGCAACAAAGCATTTACACTTTTGAGAGGCAGCTGTCTCACCTCTACTTTTTTCCCTTCATGCCTTATACACAGAATGATGGCCCAATCCCCATGTTAGTTCTCAAAATTAGCAAATGCCTCCATAGGCGAGTTAAACTCCAACCGACAGAGAAAGCCTAACTCTCCTATTCAACCCAGCAGCAAATTCTAGTTCATTAGCTGACATGGACTGCCAGCAGCCTTGGCAGTATGGACTGCATGTCCCCGAAACTCTACACTAGAATCCGAACTTCCAGTGGGATAAAGCTAGGAGATAGGGACCTTGGTAGATAATTAGGTCATGAAGGAGGGACCCCCATGAGAGGACCAGTCTGCTTTTAAGAAGTAATATAATAGCCCAGACACTGCTGCTTGGCAGGCCGAGGCCACATGGGAAACCCAGGTTCCACCCTCAGCCACCCTAATGGCATGCACCTGTGAGAACAGACACTCGGGCGGCTGAGGCAGGAGCACTGTGAGCTCTCAGCCAGTGCAGACGATATAGTGAGACCCTCTGAAAATGCTGGAAATGGTGGGTATGGTGGGACACATATATAGTCCCAGCTAATTGTGAGGTTGAGGCAGGAGGACTGCAACACAGTGAAACTCTCTGAAAACACCCCCACACACACATTCACACACGCGCACACACACAGAGACAAGAGAGTTTGCTCTCTCTCTCTCTCTCTCTCTCTCTCTCTCTCTCTGTTCTCTGCCATAGGAGGATACAATAAGAAGGCCACCATCTATAAACCGAAAGCAGGCCCTCACCAGACACCTGATTTGCCAGTACCTTGACTGTGGACTTCCAGCCTCCAGAACTGTAAGAAATAAGTTTCTGTTGTTTGTAAGCTACCCAGGCTATAGTATTTGCTAAAGCAGCCTGAACTGGCTAAGACACTTAATAATATTCACTTACAGAGACACAGTACTTCATGCTTGGCCTTGGAAGTCCAGTCAAATAAACAAATTCTAGCTCAAGAATGATCCAATACCACCCTCCTGGTCCCAGCAGATGAGGGGTCCTGATACTGTGGTGTGTGGCTTTCAGAGTATAAGAAACACACAATTGGCTACCTGAGTGACTTACGTTCCGCTGTGGGAAGAATTTGGAGTGAACTCTCCTCTCCCCTCCAGGACATGATATCACAACTTACCAGACTCTATATGTGAGTTAGTGACTTCAACTACCAGATTTTAGAATACACATAAACCCGAATTTGTCAGTCTTTAAGGCTGAGACTTCGGCAGGGCCACACTCTGTTAGCTACCTCCCAAATGAGGCACTTATGCCGTGACAGCGCTGCACTGTCAACCACTTCTGCAAAGACCTGAGCTCAGACAATAGCCAGCCCACAAACTGTCAGCCCTTGAGTTCATCTCAGAAGCCTTGCAGGCTGCCACCAGGGACCGCTGTGCTATCAGGGTCTCCACTGTGTTGGTCAAGTTCTCTCTCCCAGGACCCTCTACTACAAAGGTACACCTCAACTTTCAATTGGACTTTACTTTCCATGGAGGCTGGCTCGCATCCTAATTGAGGAACTAGACTTTAGTCATTTTGGAATCCAGTCACTGTGAGGTTAATGTATTCCCCATGAGAGTTGTCCTCATTCTCCCCGTCTTTAAGCACTGTGAACCATAAGGTAAGGGAAAAAATTCTTTGTAGCAATAAACCATGTGATTTGTGAAATCATAGTTTGATCATTTCCTTATTTTAAAGTTTTTTTTTTTTTTTTTTTTTTTCCATTTATGTCTCCCCTAAGTGAGCCAGAAAGAGAGAGAGAAAGAAAAAGAAGAAGAAAAGGCACCACCATAGTCTTCACATTGCAACCTAGCTCCAGCCTCAGCTAGTCCTGGATCATGGGCACATCCTGCCTGGTGTACCCAAGGAGGTCTCAGGGAAAGACCCCACACTTTCCCATGTGGGTCAACCTCACAGAGCATTGAGTTAATGAAGTGTCACCTTCTGCCCACTTTCCTCCTTATTTTTTAAGAGGTTTTCACATTAGGGTGCATGCACTCACTGGAGAGAGACAGAGACAGTGAGAGGGAAAGTGAGAAATCACTCCCTGGGGGGACAGCCACACTGCAATCCCTTCTCCTCCATTCCTCTCCTGGGATCTTGGGTATGCACGCACACATACCCAGCATGAATTTCAAGCCAGTGGGTCCAAGACTGACTTGAACTGCGGCCAACCATGTGGGAGTCCAGCGATGTAACCACTATGCCATCTGCTGCCCATCTTCCTTATTTTAACCTTTCCAAATCCACTGCCAGCCTCAGCGGTATAAGTACCTCAGCCTACCTCCCTTCCTGCTCTGCCACGTAAGGTGATCACATGTCCTCCGGTAGTCCAGGACAGCCCTTGTTGTTCTAGCATAATCACCGATACCAGCCCTTCTTCACTCTCAAAGTGTTCAAGGTTAAATGGTAACTTAATGGTGGACTTAAATGGCTGTGCCCACCCAGGACTGTTTCTCATCATGCTTATCTTTACCTACTCCAGGTACAGATCTAGAAACTGGAGTCTTCAGTGGTAGGGCCTAATTCAGGAGAGCACATGTTCCTCCCTCCTTCCTTCCTTCCTGCTGTGGTTTGAATATGCCCATCCCTTAAAAGTTCAAGTTTAGAAACAATCTCTCTGCCCTTGTGAGTGGATTAGTGGATTAATGAGGGCTCTGCCCGAATGAATGAATTAATGTTGGTATCATGGGAGTGGATCCCTTAAGGAGGGAGTGGCGTTGTTACAAAAGTAATCTCTCTGGCTCTGTCGCCATGTGATGCCCTCCTCCACATTATGACACAGCAAGAAGGCCGGCACCGTGCCCGTGGACTTCCCAGCCTCCAGAGTTTCTTTATAAATGACCCAGTTGATGGTATTCTCTCAGACCAGCAGAAAACAAACTAACTCAGACCAGCAGAAAACAAACTAAGACACTGTCTTTCAACTTTCATCCCTCACTCTATATCAGAGGGCATTTATCGTAGCTAATAAAGACATCAAAATGTATCCTATGAAACCATAAGCCTGCTATAGGTATGCCATATGTTTGGCTGTTAGGTTTTCTAGTAATATGCTTTTTCTTTTTATGGAGAGGTTTTTGCTACAGGATGTATGCGCTTGCCAGAAAGACAGAGAGAGACAGAGAGACAGAAAGTGAGAGATCACCCCCAGGGGGGATGGCCACGCCGCAATCCCTTCTCCTCCATTCTCCTCTCGGGATCTTGGGCACGCACGCATATGCGCCTGGCGTGAGTTTAAGCCGCTGGGTCCGGGACTCGAACCACCGTCGACTACATGGGAGTCCAGCAACATAGCCATTACGCTAACTGCTGGTCTCTCTATTAATATGCTTTAAAAAACAAAAACAGAACAGTACAGAAGAAAAAGTCAATTATTCATGAGAAATGCAACTATTCCTGACTCTAAGGTCATCTCCAGATGGGTCATCAAAGAGGACACTCCGTGACGCCATTAACAATGTCCTTGGGGCCCAGCAGGTAACATGGTGGTCAAGGGCGCTGGACTCCCGCACGGCCGACTGCAGTTCGAGTCCTGGACCTGTCGGCTTTCTTTCTCATTTTCCCTCTCTTTCGCTCTCTCTTTCACTCTGTCCCTCTAAAATAAGCAAACAAATAAACACAGTTAAATAAAATAATTCTTTTTTAAAAAAAATGTCCTCAATACACTGCTGAGCAGGCAGAGGTTTGGGCTGGTCTGTGTTCATGCTGGGATCGCCCTGGGGCCAGCAGGGCTCAGGCTTGTTTACAAGGCAGCCCAAGGGAGGCCAAGGGGAAGGCAGGCATGCCACAGCCAAGCCTCACTGCCCCTTCCCTCTCCTCCCTTTGTATTTCCCTCACTCCTTTCCTTCCTACGTAGGCCTTCAGCCTCTCAAAAGAGCTTCCAGCCACTGAGAGTGGTTTAAAGATGCTCTTATACACACTAAAGCTAAAGTAACTGCCAGCGCCAATAAATGGTGACCTGGAGATCTTTATATTTTCTTCCGAAATTACATTTCTAGACAAGAATTATGCTTGACCTTGACATTTCGTGATTAGGTAGGTCTGAGGTCAATTCGAAAAACATTTGCTAGAAATATTAAATTACCAATAAAAGCCAACTAGTTCAAGTAATGGAAGAAAACAACTCAAAAAAACAAAGCACCAGTCCACAAAGACCTTCAAGAGTCCACACTTAGGCCAGAAGCATTTAGTCAGGTTTTGCCTCAATGAAGCTTTAAACAGAGGTCTCGACCCGGCAGTTCTGACCTGAACCTGGTTCACTAATGTGTTTTATTTGGCCAGGTGACTGTCTGCTTAATTGTCAATATTTAAAAATCAGAAGTGTTTACATTAACAACTCAGACTTCTGGCTTTTCTTGGAAAGAAAAAAATCAGAAGATCTGGCAACACTGGGACCATATCCGCACCAAATGATCAAATAGAAACACCAGTCAAGAACCAGGGAACAAATGGGCTTTCAATCAATTTCTTTTCTTCTCTTTCCTTCAGATCCCTTTTTAAATCTTCAAAAACTTGCAGTACTTCCTCAAGGCATTTACCTGAAATTAAACTGCTACAGGCTGTTTCCTGAGCTTCTGAATCACAGAAGGCCCCTTCCTGACCCTCTTATAATATGTTATATTCACTTTCTTCATGAGAGCTAATCAGGTATTCTCTCATTTTGTAGGTTTTTTAAAAAATAATAATAATAAAAAAAACACCTACCCACCCCACATGATCTTTAATGTGACATGACGTGTGGATTGGAGGCTGGAGCTCTGATCTGGTCTGTGCAGGTGGCGGGCGGGCACCTGCACCCACAGCTGGTCACATGCCATCCAGGAGCTCATTTTATCCGCGAATCTCTCCCAGGTGCTGGCTGGCAAAGATGGATCCGCTAGTTCTGTCCCCACCATTTCAGTCTTCCCTGCACCAAAGGGGCCTCAAGGACTCTACTACCCCTCTTAAGCAAAAGCATATTACTGGACCATCTGTATGATGCCTTTAACCTTGGACGGCAGGTAAATGGAGGTGAGGTATGAGACAGGAGGTGGCCTGCAGGACCAAGGTCACACTCAGCAGCCCTCCCAAACCCTGCTAGCCTCTTAGTGGGAAACAACACAGAGAAGACACGGGAGGGCCTCCCCTCCGCTTTGAAATGCTATGATGCACCTTCATGACTGTACCTTGCTAGACACTATCTTCCAGGCTCTCTGAAAGCTGAATACCAATGAACTCCAATTCCACGATTATGAACATGAAAACCTGGTTTACTGTCAGCCCAAGCAGAGTGCTGGGACTACACTGCCTTCTCCACAGCCCCGAGTTCGGGATCCTTAGACAGCCTCAGTCAAGAGGACGATCCTAGCAGTAAGGGAAGGAGCACCCATGCAGACAGTGGGCTTCCTTTTATCAAGGGAGGCAGTACTTTTTTTTTTTTTTAATGGGCAAAGGGGGATAAAATAGAATAGAGAAGGAACCACATGCAAGGCGAACGCACTGGCACCTCTCCCCACCCTGGCCGACAGTAACGAGGCCCCGTGGGCAGCTCTGTGACTTCACTTTCGGAAGTCCATCAGGACCGGCTGCCTCATGATGAGATCAGGCTACAGAGGCAGGGACACCGCTAAGGTCCAGGCAAATCCTTATACACTAAGCAGTTCTGGTTCCTAAATAAGATTTTTTTTTTTTTTGTACAAGTAATGGTAAAAGGGCCAGTCAGTGGCATGGTGCTGAAGGCAGCTGGATCCCATCTAACCGACGGTGGTTTGAGTCCCAGTCCCAATGGATTGAAAAGCATACCAGGCACATGTGCATGTGTGTCAAAAGTTCTAAGAGGAGAATGGAGGAGAAGGGACTGCAGCATGGCCATCCCTTCCAAGGGGATGATTCTTTTACTTTCTTTCTCTTTCTCTCTCTGGTGAGCATACACATCCTAGAGCAAAAACTAACTAAATAAAATAAAACGATAAGGGGCCAGAAGGTAGCATAGTGGTTAGCCTTAACCAGACTCCTACATAGCCGAAGTCGGTTCAAGTCTTGGACCTAGTAGCTTGAAAATGATGCCAGGCACATGTACCTCCATGCCCAAAATCCCAAGAGGAGACTGGAGGACAAGGGACTGTGGCATGGCCATCTTCCCTGGGGGGTGATTTCTCACTTTCCCTCTTTCTGTCTGTCTGTCTGTCTGTCTCTCTCTCTCTCTGTCTCTCCTTGGCAAAAACCTTAAAAAAAAATGATAGAAGATTCCCAAAGATGGGGAGAGATGGGAAGGCTGGGTTCCTGGATTGAAATGTTTCTAGGGACCAGCAGTTGGCGTGATGGCTATGTCATTGGATTCCCATGTAGTCGACTGCGGTTCGCATCCCGGACCCAGTGGCTTGGAACTCACACCGGGCGCGTGTGCGTGCGTGCCCAAGATCCCGAGAGGAGAATGGAGGAGAAGGGATTGCGGCGTGGCCATCCCCCCTGGAGGGTGATTTCTCACTTTCTATCTCTCCTCTCTGTCTCTCTCTGTCTTTCTGGTGAGCACACATGTCCTATACCAAAAATCTCTCCAAAAAAAAAAAAAGAAAAAAAAAGAAAAGAAAAAGAAATAAAGAAAAAAAATGTTTCTATGGGCAGCTCTTTGATGTCTCGGGTCAATTCATCTCAAACAGGTGATCTCAGGAGTTCTCTAAGATGAACAGTAATGGCTCATTAAGTGACCATTTAAAAAGTTGCCCAATGCAGGAATAATAGATCAGTGTTCAATTCCCATCAAGTTTAAACGCTTTATATTTCAGCCATAACCAATTCTGCTACTAACCTGGAGTCAGCAGAAGGGCTGGAGACTGCATATCCATTTCACTTAGTCACCTGCAGAAAAAATGCCCTCATGTGACTGAAATGTGTACCTAAGATGGCCACGGAGCCGTATTGAAATTCCCCTCAGGTGGAGCCAGTCACGCTCAACGCCGTCCCTTCCGTACGCTGTTTGTCACAGAAGGTCCCTCTTGTACACATGCCACTGTGATTCAACGATGCTATTTTGCTTTTCTCCCTCAGAAGGATGCTTACAGATACGTCTTTTTTCGCTGCCTGGACTGCAAATAAGATTCTCACAGTGAGATTTTTCAGCGAAAGAAACAGGCTGAGGTAATGCACAACAGGGACGTCCTTCCAGGCCCCCCATCCTCTGCGGTGCCTCCGCTGTCACACCTGCCCCGCCCACCTCCAGGTGGAGCGTGCTGGGGAGGTGGTCCCACCAGCGAGTCTGCAAGCTCCTCAAGGACAGGGTCTGGTTTTTCCCACTCCACAGCCAGGCCCTTGGCAAATGCTCGCACAGGGAGTTTTGTCTTTGCGCACAGAGTCGCACCACCCTAAGTGCACTACATAGAGGCTCTGCCTGTACAGCAAAACCGAGCACCTTTCCGAGAGACTTTTCAGAGGAAAGGAAAGCGCATGCTACCCATTTCTCAGCATTTTGAGGGCAGGCTGTTCAACTGAGGACAAGGCAGGCCACTCAGCAGTTCATAGTCCTACAGCGAAGTGACGGTGCGGCTCATCTGGGAGTATCTGAACAGCAGTGCTGACGGTGTTGCCACCTTCAGCATTTGTGTCTTCATGAGGTTGAATACGTGTTCTCTCCCTCCCACCATCACCTCCCCCCAAGCAGGAACCATGTATTCTACTTAGTAATTCCTCAAAGCACCTGACCCTGGAGTTCTCACACACACGGAGCAAAATAAAAATGAGCAAAATAAAAATGGAGAACAACAATGTTTCAGATGGATTGTCTTGAAAAAAAAAAAAAAGAAAAAATAGGGCCAGGAGGTGGTGTGGTGGTAACACAACTAGGCCCTCAAGGGAAAGGCCCCGAGTTTGTGTCCTGGGACCTCCCTGAGGATGCCAGGTACGTGCATGTGTGCCCGTGATCCAGGCCAGCTGAGACCAGGGCGTAGATCTGAGCATGAGGGCCCTGCTGGGGAGCCCGGCTCCCCCCCCCTCTGTGTCTTTGTCTCTCTCTTTCTCATGGAAGAAAGAAATGAATAACCTTAAAATGTTTAAAGATCAGCAAATGTTTTTTAAAAGGAAGAGAAGTAAAGTGAGAGATTTCTACATGAAGACCAGTGTTGAGACCACAGAGCCAATATATCAATATATTCCTTTTTTTTTTAGAGGTTTTTTTTTTTTTTTTCTATAGGGCATGTGCGCTCGCCAGACAGACAGGCAGAGACAGAGAGACAGAAAGCGAGAAATCACCCCCCAGGGGGGATGGCCACACTGCAATCCCTTCTCCTCCATTCTCCTCTCAGGATCTTGGGCACGCATGCACATGCGCCCGGCATGAGTTTTAAGCCACCAGGTCCGGGACGCGAACCGCGGTCGACTATGTGGGAGTCCAGTGACATAGCCATTACGCTAACTGCTGGTCCCCAGAGCCAATATACTTCTGAGGGAGCAACCTCTGATCAAACCTCTGCTCCCTCATTCCTGCAGACACTGCGCCCATGCTTGCACTGGGCTCCCCAGGGTGAGCAGCACAGGCCTGGGCCCAGCCCTCCGCTCATCGTCTCCCTACTCATTCTTTCAGGAGACACTCGTGGCATACAGTGTGGTGGCTCTTTCTCTGCTGATTCCATGAAGGCACTCCTACCATGCTGGGAGACAGAAGAACCAAAATGAGCTGGTTTCCTAGAACGGCAAAAGCCTCTCACACCATCACCCCTCTTCTCGGCCTGACCGGCAGCTGCCTTCCAGCCCCCAGAGCCTTCAGAGGGCTCGCTCGGGGGACACGGCCATGGGACAGGAAACACTCACACTGACAGGTCCACAATCCCACTTGGCTTCTTCCGTATACTGCCTTTTCCTTTGAAAATACAGTTTCCCTGTGACAGCCCGTTTCTCATCTCACCACAGGGCAGGTGCATTCCTCCCCTCTTTGGGGGTAACTCAGCAGGGGCTACAGCACTGACTCTGAGCCACACAGGCCATGCAGAAATAGCTATTCCCAGGGAGGGAAGGAGCTGCTATTTAAGAAGGTGGTAAGCTTTTCTCTCTTTCACTCAGGTTTAACTCTAATAGAAACTGACAGGCTCAGTCTTGATTCTTGGGTCTTTTAAAACATAAGAACAAGGGCCAAGAAATTCCTCCTTGGTATCAGAGGGAAGAGGAGAATCTATCTTCCAGTCGTATACGCATGCACCCTGAAGGGATGGCGGTGGTAGGGCTCTTACAGGCCAGGGCTTGGAGCCTCGTGAACAATGAACCCAAGTTTATACTAGCCATAAAGCCTTCCAGACGCACGGTTACATTAACGTCCTGACATGAGGCCGTCTGGAGAGGGCTGGAAAGTGCTAGCTGGCCAGGTGTTAGAGCCACCTCTGTCTCATTCTTCTAACTCCAACTGAGTTCAGAATGAAGAACTGGAGTACAAAATGACACCGTTTGTCCACACAGCTCAGCCTGAAAGCTGACAACAGCAGATTTTTTTTATAAAGAATTATTTCACTTTATTTATTTTTAAAATTATTATTATTGTAATTTGCTACAGGGCACATGTGCTCATTAGAGAGAGAGAAAGAAAAAGCTGCCAGGTCCAAAACTCGAACTGCAGTCAGTCATGTGGGAGTCCAGCACCCCAACCACCATGCCCCCTGTGGACCCCAGCAGATTTTTTTTTTTAACACAACAGACTAAAAATGACATTTACAGGTGAAATGGCATTATTCCTGGGATTTGCTTCAAAATAATGAGGGGAGGAGAAAAAGTCGGTGGAAATAGAGATGAAACCAGAGGGCCTGAGGGCCGATAATCACTGAAGCTCCATGAATACCGTAACACTGAGACACGCCAAATACCATGTGGTTCTGTCCACTTTTGTAGATGTCAGAAGTTTCTCACAGCAAAAAGTAAAAAAAAAAAAAAAAAAAAAAAATGTATCTGGAGACTAGCCATGTTTGACAAAGAAAGACTGGGAGCCAGCAGATGGTGCAGCACTTACATGGCTGAACTCCCACGTGGACAACCGCTGTTCGAGTCTCAGACCCGGTGGCTTGAAACTCACACTGGGCACGTGTGCGTGCATGCCTAAGATCCCAGGAGGACAATGGAGAAGGGACTGCGGTGTGGCCATCCCCCCGGGGGGTGATTTCTCACTTTCTTTCTCACTGTCTCTCCCTCCCTCCCTCTCTCTCTCTCTCTCAATCTCTCTCTCTCTCTCTTTGGAGAGTGTATGCGCCCTAAGGCAAAAACCTCTAAAAGCAAAAAGGAAGACTGAGTTAGGTATAAGGGTGGTTCAGATGCTCTGTTAAATGAACAACAACAAAGAGAGACACACAGGAATATATAAAACATGAGTTCATTTACACACACATGCTGGTAAATTTGAAGACAATTTCTGAAAAGAGAATCCTCTTACGCTATTTGAATTTTTTAATGAAAAATCTTATTTTGATAATTCCTCTTTTTTACTGCCAGAGGACACATGTACTCACCAGAGAGAGACAGAAGAGACAACAGTCCCCGCCGTGGGCGCCACAATCCCGTCCCCACTGCTACCCCCCGTCTGGATTTTGAGCACACATACTTATGTACTATGTACTCAGCACATTCTTCACGTCACCAGGGGTGGGATTCAAACCGCATTGACCTTGTGGGATCCAGCTTCCTTAACCACCAGGCTATGGGGCCAGTATATAGATATATAATATATATATATATATATACTACATATATATATATATATATATATACAATATATATATTATATATACATATATATTATATATACATATATATTTTATATATACAATATATATTTTATATATATAATATATACAATATATATATATATATAATATATATATATATATATTTTTTTTTTTTTCCAGTTTTTGCAGAGAGAAGAAAAGTGAGAAATCACCCCCAAAGGGGGATGGGCACCAGAATCTCTTCTCTTTCATTCTCCTCCTGGGATTTTGGGCACACATGCACCCATGCCCAGTGTGAGTCTCAAGCCACTGGGGCCAGGACTCTAACCATGGAAGCTGGCCATGTAGGATTTAGTGCCTTACTCTCCATGCCACCTGCTGGCCCTGTTAATTACACTTACATAATACTTTTCTTTTATTCAAGGGAGGTGATGGGAGAAAAGATACAACAGGGCTGAAAAATAGATAAACCTGGAACCAGCAGTTAGCGTAATGGCTATATTGCTGGACTCCCATGTAGTCGACCGCGGTTCAAGTCCCGGACCCGGTGACTTAAACTCATGCCGGGGTGCTTGTGCGTGCTTGCCCAAGATCCCAGGAGGGGAATGGGGGAGAAGGGACTGTGCGTGGCCATCCCCCCCGGGGGGTGATTTCTCGCTTTCTGTCTCTGTCTTTCTGGTGAGCACACGCACCTTATAGGAAAAACCTCTCCAAAAAAAAAAAAAAAGGAAGAAGATAAATGTTGGGACCATTGGTTGGTGGGGTAGTTAGGAGCACTGGACTCACACATGGGCAACCACAGTTCAAGTCCCAGATCTGGCGGCTCACTTTCTCACTTTCCCTCTCTCTCTCTCTCTCTCTTATTCTGTCCCTCTTGGGTCAAATTAAAATAAATAAATAAAGCTAAATAAAATAATTTTTAATAATAAAAAAAGGTTTAAAAAAAAAAGTCTCCATGAACCAGAACTAGACAAGAACCACACTGGTGACAAGATGGCAGTGAGGACCTGGAATCTGGAAGCAAGTAGGGTGGCCAGAGTTCACCTGCTGTACAGGGTAACGGACCAAATCCCTATGTATGGGCACGGGAAGTAGAAGCCAGCCTCAGGCGTAAACCCAGGGGCCAGGGTACCTGCTTCAGTCACTGGCCTCTCCGCCCCCCTCCCTCCTCTGTGGCAGCATCTACACCACAGTCTCCTGCGTGCACACCCTCCCTGGCTCACTGGCCTCCTGGCTTCCAGTATTCTCGGGATATTAAATCATCTTCCATCATTGCAGACTAGTTATTCTCGCCTTGTAATGCTGTCAGTTTCTGTTTTGCAAATACTCTCTATTGCTTAAGGTATATAATAAAGAGTATACAAATCAGCCCAAATTCAGGACAATAATTTCCTCGGGGGCGGGGGTAGAGGAACACAGTACCGACCCCACAGCTGCTACAGGAAAGCTAAGAACTAAAGTATCTAGCCGTTCTGTCTTTCCTAGCAGGAGGCAGGCTCATCGGGCCAGTGATTCCTCAAACCTGGGCAGGAGGTTCAGACATTGAAAAGCCAGGGACCAACAGATAGTGTAATGGTTACGTCGTCAATGGACTCCCACGTGTCAACTACAGTTCAAGACCCAGACCCAGCGGCTTAAAACTCATGCCAGGCACATGTGTGTACATACCCAAAATCCAGAGAGGAGAATGAAGGAGACCCAGGGGATTGAGGCGTGGCCATCTTCCCAGGAGGTGATCGCTCACTTTCTGTTTCTCTCTCTCTCTCTCTCTGGAAAGTATATGCACCCTATAGCAAAAATCTCTCTCTAAAATAATAATAATAATAATAAAGGAAGAAATAAAAAGAAATGGAAAAGTCAAAAGACTAGTTAGGCTAAGTTATCAGTCGCCCCAGTTTTACCTATAAGGACACTGAGATTAAGTGACTACCCTAAGGTCCAGACCAAACTGGTGGCCAAATACGTTGTGTAATTTAATCTTCCTACCAGCTCTGCCATATGGAGTGTTAATAATGTTATAAACTCTAGGGGCTGGCAAGTGGCGTGGTGGTTAGAGGTGCTGGACTCCCACATGGTTGCCTGTAGTTCTTACTTTCCCTTTCACTCGCTCTCTGTTTCTCTCAGGTCAATATTTTAAAAATATATAAATAAATAAAGTTGAAAAAGATGATGTATAAACTCCATTTAGCCAAAGAAACTAAAGCTCAGAGAGGTCCAGAAAATTGTCCACAGTCACACAGCGACTGCGTGGCTGAGGCGGGAGTCAGTCACATCCTCCTTTCCTCCCTCTGCTCTGGTCTTCGCTTCCTTCCCCACGCCGCCCTGGGAGTTTGCGCCAGTCCTGGGGCAGGACAGGGCAGCCTGGGGGGGGGACATTTCATCCCAAGCGTCTAGAAGGAGGCTTCTAGAAGGAGGCGAGGCTGGCACAGCACTGCCAGGAGAACCACGCAACCCAGTGTGAAAGAGCGGGCACTACTGAGACACTAACACAAAAGCCCGTTCCTGCCTGGTGGCTGCCAGCTGCAGCTGACAGGATTTGCCTGCTGCTTCCCCCTCGGGTGGGCCTGGGCTCATCCCCAGCTCACAGCTGGCCTGGGGAGCAGGAGAGAAGGAAATCGGAAGCTTGCTGCTCCCCAACAAAGCTCCCATTCAGAGGCTCTCAGTGGCCAGCTCCAGGACCCAGTGGCTCCCATCAAGGCCTGTGGCCCGGCTCTTCAATTCCTCAGTTTCTTTCTCTCCCTGCCCAGGGTCAGCAAGAGCTCTGTGGCCTGCAGTCAAGTCACTGCCAGGCCTCCTGGCCCTGGGGCCTCTCCAAACAGTCCAGGCTGCAGTTTGACTTCCTAGATCCTGCTGAGTGCTGACCTCAGGCCCCGCCCCCTGCCCCTGCCCCCACCGCCCCTCTCACTCTTGCCCCAGTTTCCCTGAGCCCCAAGTCCATACCCTTGCTCCTGTTCGCTGAAGGATGCTGCGAGGCAGATCGCTCACTTCTGCTGAAAAGGGAAGTTCTACATTTTTGAGTTAGAGCTGCCAGATTTAGAAAAAAGCAAGCAAACTGACACCCTGTTAAATTTAAATTTCAGAATAAATCACAAATCACTGTTTAGCATACATATGTTCCATGCAATATTTGGGACATAGGTATTACACAAAACAAGTATCTTTGTTTACCTACAGTGCAGTTAAACAAGTGTCCTATATTTTAACTGCAGCCCTAGGTGGCTGGGGTGGGGTACAGCAGGAGGGGACACGAAGAGTAACTCATCTGGAAAGGTGGACGCAAACAGCCGTGAGGGTGAAGGGAGTGAGGAAACTCTTTTCGCAAAGGTCTCTCTCAGGCCAGAAACATCCATGTGTGCTATTTCATTATCGTTTTCTAATCATTCTGTACAGTCAACATATCTGTCCCCACTTAGAGATGAAAAAGCAGAGGGTCAGGGCCAGCAGGTGGTGTGGTTCGAATCTGGACCTGCTGGCTTGCTTTCTCACTTTCTTACTAGTCAAATTGGAAACGTGGGGGCCAGCAGGTGGCGTGGTGATTAAGTGTGCTGGACTCCCACATGGCTGGCCACGGTTCGAGTCCTGGTCCTGGAAGCTTGCTTTTTCAATCTCTCTCTCTCTCTCTCTCTCTGCCCCTCTCTGGTCAAATTAAATAAAGTTTAAGAAAAAAAGATTTAAAGCAAAATTGGAAACAGGAATAATAATACATAAAATAAAATAATTAATTTTTAAAAAAGAACAAAAAAACAGAGGGTCAGAGAATCAAGTGGCTTGCAAAGTAAGATGGGTAATTCAGTTCCGAGCACACCCTGAGGCTACTTCTTCATCAAGCTGCTCTACCTGCAGATATATATCTCTATAATTTTTATAGCTTACACCAACCACTTCGTTTCCTTTTCAAATACATTCATAAAGAGGCAGATTCAAAATTTGCACATATGTGCAAAATGCAGCTGTCTATTTACAGAGGAGGTTCTAGCGTCTTCTCTCCTTTCAGCTACTTATCCCAACTAAACACATCGCCACTGAGGACCTGTCCGAGGGCTAGCTCCTGATGAGGAGGCAGAAAGGGGCCAAAGGAAGGAAGGGCAGATCCTACCAGGGTGACCATGCACTAACTAGGCCCCTTACTTCCAGATGAGGAAGGCACGGGATGTCTGACTCAGCAGAATCTCTCAGGGAGCGAGAGCGAAAGTCCTTCTACGGCTGTGCGAACACCCTAGGATCCCCGCATCCTTTTCCAGAAACAGACAGTTCAGCGTATGTTTGGGGTTGGGGGGGTGGGATTGTGAAAAACACTATATGTCAAATAGACAGTGGGAAATACTTCTTTCCTCCTCTAAGCTGCCAACGTCCATGGCACACAATAGAGGGGAAATGGCCACAAAATGACTTAATCCGATGCCCTTTTGAAGTACAGAAACTGTGTGACAAGTGACTAGAAATGACACAGCTGGGAAGATCAGTATCTTTTTATGCTTAGTGAATTTCCAGATCAAAATGTGCTCACTTAACCAGTCAAATTTTGCTTTTGTAGGGCTTCGTTGTTGTTGTTTTAGATTTTTGGCATAGGGTGCATATACTTGCCAGAGAGAGAGAAGGAAGTCAGAGAATCACCCTTAATCTTTCTCTCTCTCTCTCTCTCTCTCTCTCTCTCTCTCTCTCTCACACACACACACACACACACACACATACACGTGGAGTAACAGCCAAACCAGAACCTCTCTCTATTCTCCTCTCAGGATTTTGGGCACACGCAAATGTACCCAGCATGTTTTCTGAGCTGCCAGGTCCAGGACTTGAACCCCACACATGGTCAGGTAAAATCCAGCTGCTTTAACCACCATACCACCTGGCTGGTCCTGTTTTGCTTTTAAACTTCGGATGCTAGCAGATTCCCCTCAAATAAACAACCTGTCCACCTCACACTTCCTCACTGGGCAGATACCACTTGGCTGTAGGAGCCCAGCTGCCAGTTCTGTGAAGACCCTCGGGAAAGAGCCAGCAGTCGGGGCAGAGGGAGGCATGGATCCCTATAAACTGTGATGGCCAAGTTCAAGGAGATAGGGACTGCAACTGTCCACTCAAGAGAAGGGCCCAGCTCTACCTGCCCTTGCCTGGGCACCGTCTACTCACTCCCTTCCATCCCCACCCTCTCTCTTCTTTCACCCTCCTCCCCCATTGCCTACCCCTGACCCCTGATCTCCAGCAACAGGAAGACTCCAGACTAGCCAACAGCTACCACTTAATCTTCCAGGTCGTGAGAGTCTTTGATTTCCTTCTGAAAGAAGCCAAAAGCCATGCTCCATTCCTGGTCTGCCATGGCCCGGTACCAAACCACTCTCAGCCTCAGACCAAGACTGAGATACCACTGAGATACTAAAGAGCAATTCCCCAGAACCACTAGTCGCTCAGCAGAGCAGGGAGGTCATCTGCAGACTTCATCCTTAGACATCTTTAGAAACATTTCGGTTGGAGGCAGGTGGGCAGGCATGTGAAGGAGCTGCCATTTCTGTGGACTCCGAGGGCCTGAGCTCTGTACACGGCATTCTTTGGGCTCTACCATCAGCAGAGATGGCTTCCTTCTCCTCATACGTAATGAGGATTACAGACTCTGAAGGTGAGACTCACTCAATTTCATTTCGAACCTAAAATCTTTCAGAGACTTCTTCTGGAAAGCCAAACAATTACATTGATTTAAGTAGAGCTGTTCACAAAATCCTCGATGCACAGAAAATGTAAATTCAGGCCAATACTGTATAAAGTAAGTGTGATGCGGTTTCCAGGTTTCTGCTTGTATCAATATTACAGGACAGGATTCCAAACCAGGGCTGGAACACCCGAGTGCACTTGCAATGAGCCCAGTCTAAGTATCCCGGGACGCCGGCTTCCCGAGCACCGCAAGCTCACCAGCACCCAAGCAGCTTCTCGTGGAGGGAAGACAGCGAGGCTCAGGAGCGCCTGACCACGGGTGCCAGAGCTGTGGCAGAGGCCCTGGTGCTCACCTGTTCCTTAAGCACAAGGAAACCAAGGCCCCAAACATGGTGGCAGAGCTGGGACTCCCTAGGACTTGGGACTCCCTGTTTAAGGCTGCTTCTGCCCAAAGCCTCTCCCCTCCACCACATCACAGGGTAAGAGGCCTCCCAGTGATTCTGGGGCAATTTGCAAGAGGATTATGTAAGGGAGTTATCAGCTCAGCTCAGAGGCCTTGTAGGAATTTCCTGTTATGTGATCTGGGTCTTGCAAATAGCCACAATAGCTGTCTCTTTGTCCTCTCCCTCTTAGGGGAAATGCAGGCTCTCCAGTCACTAGGTACCTATGCCCAGTAGCTCACTAGTGACTGGGCCTCACTCTGGGAATATCTGCAGGGAGCCAGCATTATGGGGGCACTGAGAAAACAGAGCAGGCCAGTCCAGGACAGGAAACCCCCACTCTTTTCCAGTAAACCTGGCAGCTCTGGCTCCAGTGAGCTGTTGCTCTACTCACTGGAGGAAGTCAGCAACACAGAGTTCTCGGACCCGGGGCCATGGCCCTAGTTTATAACAAGTGCCTGCTTCTGCAGTTCTTTCTTTTAGAGGTTTTTGCCTTAGGGTACGCGCCAGAATGAGAGACAGAGACATTGAAAGGGAAAGTGAAAAATCGCCCTCCAAGGGGGATGGTCATGCAGTAATCCCTTCTCCTCCATTCTCCTCACAGGATCTTGGGCATGCACGCACACGGTGCCTGGTGTGAATTTCAAACCACCAGGTCCCGGACTCAAACCAGAGCCAACCATGTAGGAGTCCCACAACTTAACTGCTACGCCATCTGCTGAGAACATGAACAAGACCACCAAGGTAGAGAGGTGAAGCATCACAGCTCTCCAAAGGCAATCCCCCCAGCCTGGTTTTCCCTCCTTCCACCATGCTGGTTTTGGGGTTCATCATCCCCTTGGTTTTCCCGAAAATTTGTAGCACCTGGATATGCTCCCCTAAAGATAGTTTAGGGGGACCAGCAGTTAGCGTAATGGCTATGTCGCTGGACTCCCATGTAGTCGACCACGGTTCAAGTCCTGGAGCAGGTGGCTTAAACTCACACCGGGCGCATGTGCATGAGTGCCCAAGATCCCGAGAGGAGAATGGAGGAGAAGGGATTGCGGCATGGCCATCACCCCTGGGGGGTGATTTCTTGCTTTCTGTCTCTCTGTCTCTGTCTTTCTGGCGAGCGCACGCGCCCTATAGCAAAAACTTCTCTAACAAAAAAAGATTACCATTTAGGGGGCCAGCAGATGGTGTAGTGGTTAAGGTGCCAGACACTCCCACATGGCCAACCATGGTACAAGTCCCAGACCTGGTGGCTTACTTTCTTACTTTTCCTTCTCTCTCTCTCTGTGTCTCTCTTTGGTCAAATTAAAATAAATGAATGAATAAATAAAGTTAAATAAACAAATAAAAATTCTTTACAAAAAGATTGCAGTTTAGTTTGGCCTATTATTGCATATAGCTACTGTTCGCCCGTTTCTGTTGCTGTATGGTGCTCAACTGGACGAACTCGTTTTCTTTCTTCATTCTGCTGTCTAGCACACTTCGGTTGCTTCAGTTTGGGGCTATTACAAACACTGCTGCAGTGAACATTCCTGATTCTCAGGTGCTGGAGTTTCTCTACGATACACTTAACAACAAAACATTGCACCTTGTAGAATGTGCTCTTTCACCTGAACTAGACAACGCCAGGCTGTGTTCCAAAGCTACGCTGCCTTTCCCAGCTTACAAAATCCCCAATCAACCCACTCCTTACAAAGAGCAGGGGTCACTGGTGATACAAGGGCTAATACAGCCCAGTTGAGCACTAAACAGAAGTCAAATCCTGATCCCTCTTTTGTAAGACAAAACCCAGGATTTAAAAATCCTGAGCTTGGGATCAGCAGGTGGCATGATGGTTAAGGTGCCAGACTCCCACATGGCTGACCACAGCTCAAGCCCCAAATCTAGTGGCTTGTTTTCTCACTTTCACTCCCTCCATCTCTCTCGCTCTCTCTTTCTCTCTCTGATGAGCATACATGCTCTGTAGCAAATTAAAATAATAATAATAAAAATAACAATAATAATAATGATGAAAAATAAAATTAAATAAATATATATTTTAAAAATTCTGGGCTTAACCAGAATCAACTACAACTGGATTTTCCTGAAGAAAAATGTCATGAGCTCCCCGAAAATAATGAGGTAGCAACCACAGCTTAAGAGCACGCCAGCTGCCCACACTATTAACTGTAAGCAATAAGGACAATGCATTGCCCAAATCTGAAAAGCAAAAAGATTACACCCTGATACATCGCCATCTGTTGTGGGTGGCAGAAGGGAGAGAGGATGAGGGATGGGTGGGGAGAGGTCCTGGCACCACCTTCGTGCCGCTGCAACATACCTGTACACCGGCTGCATCTCCCTGGCTATGCCGATGACAGCGGCCGGCAGGAAGTTGTCGAATTCCTCAAACAGCTCGCGGATGTTGGTCTTATACTTCAGGTCTAGGTCCAGCTGAATTATGCGCAGGATCTCTAGAGGAAAGAAAAAGACAATAAGGCATTGACACACATCCAGGGAGACTCAGTCGTGGACAGAAAATGAAGTGGAGGGTACAGAAAAGGGCACCGTGTCATTACTGTTGTCACTGAATCATGCCAAGTCGCTGCTGGAAACAAAGCCCCTTCATCGACCAGCAGCCCCCTCCGCAGTGGAAGCCTTCACTAAGGGTTGCCCCATAGCTCTTCTTCCAACTGCAGACATCCATCTTGTTTCAAACGAGGTGGCCGTATGCTCCACCTAGGCCTCCTGTCTCGGGTGCGTGCTAACAGCGCACGTTTCGCCCTCCAATACCTGCCTCGGATGACACATCTTACGAACACCTACTGCAACAATGACTCAGAGCACCCAGGTGTTTCGTCTTTGGAAGACAGATGCTGAATGACCCACAGAAGAAAGGGGTAGAAGCTGCTATTGCCTTAGGCCTTTGTTAGTACCTTCTATAAAACCAGATACATATCAAGATGCAGACCCAGAGAGAAACAGCAGAAAGACCTCAGACACTGCCGTGGTTCTCATCCATTACCAAAAAGACAACATGAGCCCTGATTATTCACTCTCACAATTACCTGCACGAGCTGTTTGCTTCTGTTGCCTCCAGATGACTGAGGACTGGGGAGCGGAGCAGGAGGCAGAGTCCAGCCGGGACCCAGAGGGAGGCAACAGGCTCGGTTTGCTCCGTTACCCTTCACCTTGGCCCAAGCAAGCCTGGCTGAGCTCCCACAGCGTCAGTCATTGCAAGAGGGGGTGGACTGGGACCCTGCCCTCAAAGTGGGACAGTGGTGATTACACACAGAGGGAGGAGCTAGTGCTGCGGCATGGGATGGGGGAGGGGAGCATGCGAGTCCCAAAGTCTGAGCGCTCAGGGCTGAATGAGAACGCAAACAGCAAGGACCTGAACAGCGAGGGCCTGGCCTGGGCATCAGTACACCTGAGCTCGAGTTCCAGTTGTGCTGCTGATTAATCCTGGAACCCCAGGAAGTTATTTACTTCTGTAAATATCAATTATTTCACTTGTTAAAATGGGGACGATAATCGTGAGCCTCCTAAGGCTGTGAGGCTGAAAAGGTGCAATAATGCGTGGGAACTATCTTACAGGCCAGGGGTCCCCAAGCCCCTGGTTAGGAACCTGTTGGAACGGCCTGTACGTCAGGAGGGTGAGCAAGCAAAGCTTCCTCTGTGTTTACAGCCTCTCCCCATCACTCTCACTAGTGCCTGAGCTCCGCCTCCTGTCAGATCAGCGCCAGCATCCGACTCGCACATTGAAACATGTCAAAATCCCAGCCTTCACTCATCGCCCCTGTCGTGCCAGTTTGGCTTTGAATGCAGTTGGATTCTAGTTGCAAGAAAATGAACTCCGGGCACCCACCGATTCTGCACTACGGTGAGTTATGTAATGATTTCATTATGTGTTACACGGTACTAATAATAGAAATAACATGCACAGTAAATGCAATGCACTTGAATCATCCTAAAACCATCCCCTACCACTACCCCTACCTAGTCCATGGAAAAAATTCCTTTCCATAAAACTGGCCCCTGATGCCAAAAACGTTGGGGAGCCCTGTTAAAGGCTACAGAGCATGACAGGAATCCAGAGTCTGGAGAGCAGCAAACTTGTTAAGGCTTGAGGTAATCAAGGGAAACTTCATGAAGGAAGGGGACCCGAGCTGGGCCCTGAAGTATGGGCAGGTATGAAGAAGCCCCCTCCAGAACACAGAGCTCTCCCCTTTGCTCTTTAGCCTCCTTGGCTTGCCGGCCCAGCTGCAGAGCCCCGCGGCTCTCCGACAGGTCACCCGCCTGTGTGGAAGCCCTCTGAGGACAGGGCCACATCCTTCGCATCCTGAACTCCACCCATTCAGCGGTGTCTGGCATTCAGTGAGCACTCAGGAATGTTGGTGGAATTCAATGGCCATTCTCTCAGCTTGTTTACGAAGAAATTATAGCTCATGATTCAAGAAAAACTGATTCATTTGTTCCTTGTTCTATTTTCCTTTGTGACGCAGAAACAAAGCACGAGTTGACATTCTGCATGACTTTTCTAGGGGGAAAAAGGTACAGCAGATGAGAACCCAGCTGCCAGGCCAGAGGACAGGGAGAGGTTCCGGTGCCAGCTCCTCCGGCCCCAGAAGGAGAAGGCACAGGATAGGGGTCGGCCGGGTCAGAGGAGGACCTGCTGCCACTGGCTCCATGCCACCCGCCCACATGGGAGCAGTACTGCTTTCCTCCCGCACCTAAAAACCACAGTAATGGCACCCAGCACCGGGGATCAGGACAGTCGGCAACCTGGGAGCCGGGTCGCCAAGTCCTTGTTGGTCTCCCAGAAAGCTACCCTACACTGAGGGCCAGAGGGTAGAGACAGGCCATCAGGCAGAGCCTCGGGGCTCCCACTGCTCTCAGAGGCGGCCCTGGAGAACACAGGGGGAGAACCTGAGGGCACCCTAGGGAAGGATGCCGTGTCCAGAAACAAATTCCACGAATGAAAGCGGTGGCCACCAAGAAGCCTGGATGGACGCCCCTCAGCACACACACCCGTGGGCCATTTCTCTCCTTTGGTCCATCTCCTGCCCCCCCAAGTTCCCACATCTAGGGTCTCAGGCAGCTTTTATGCACAAGAAGGGTGAGCCCTGTGGGACAAGGACAGCGTCCTCTCACTGGCCACTGCCCGTACACCTGTCCCACCACTCTTGCAGAAGGAGCGCTCCTTGGGGACAGACTTCTGGGAGGGCAGAGCGTGGGGACACAGGACAATGACTGAAGACCCAGCTCCTCCATCTTGCAGGGCCCTAGTCTGGTCAGGAAATCCCCCCATAAACTTGAGCTCTTTCCCTGCCCTTCAGGGACTGGCCGGGAGTGAGCCTGGAAAGGTGACATGTAGCCGTCAGTCATAGGACTTTGAGGTGTTCTCATATTATTTTCAACTCCTCGTTCATAAAGCTCTGTTCAGAGGGGCTTTTAACACTTCTCTCAGGAGGGCCTTCACCTCATGAGGGTAGTTGGCCAGGGAGGAACGGGGCCATCACTCCAGCACAGAGGGGACCCCCTCGCACGATGTGAAATGCTGCCATCCCCTTTCAGGCTGAGGTTGGGGCGGCACCAAGGACTAGGTGGGCTTTCTGATCTGAGACGCATCTCTACTGAACACCAACTCCAGTGGGTAGGGTGGGAACGTGGGCCATCTTCACAAGGTGACCCTCTCATGTCTCCATGTAAAATAAATAGGGCCACTTGGCTTGAACTAGTTGGTCAATGGACAACATTGAAAGTATGAGCTGAAGATGCCCTTTTCGAGACCGCGCAGACCTGTTGCCGTCATCACCGCCGTGGCCCAGGGCAGGGGTAAGCCTACGTGTGCTGCTGGTACGTGTATGTGCGGCCCTGCATGCTGGCCAGGCCTGGTCGGGCGGAGGGACGACCTCTCTGCGTAGCTGCACTGTTGGGCCACATTCATGGCCTTGGTGCCATCTGGGAGAGTCCCAGATCAACATTCCCCTGCAGAAACAGGCTTGGGACAACTCGTCATCAGCTTCCAATTAAACTAGCCACAGGCATGTCATCTGACTGTGGATGGAATTACAGCCCAGAGTGAGTAATTAATGATAGCCAAAAACAAACAGCCAAAGGAGAAAAAAAAATCCCAAAAGGAAAATTAAAAAAAAGCAAGCCTCCTTTCCTCTCTCCTCCCTTCTCCTATCCCGGGAAACAATTCCTGGCAGACATATCTTAACACACACAAAACAATGTGCAGCAAAGCAGACCAGGAAATGATGCAGAGAAAAGACAGGCTTAGGTAAACACAGAGCCGACCATCCTCAGATGCACACGGGCCCTCGCAGAGGGCGGGCTGGCCAGGCGAGCGCATTCTCTCCCTTTCTGTTTTGAAACAGCTTCAGAGCTTCCCAGAGATAAATATTTATCACACATCAGAAGACCTTCACCTCAGAACTTCAGCCCAAGCTTTCCACTAACGGGGCGCGGGTTTGGGGAGAAGGGGAAATGATGACAACACGAAGCTATGTGACTCCAGCGCCAGGAGGCCAAGGACCAGGAAGCAGCTGCCTGGAAAGGGAGCTCGTGTTCTCATTGTCCACTTTGAAATATTGCAGCAATTTGCCACCTGCCTGAGCACACGCTGGTGCTTTTTAATTGCAGTTAGGCAGCACCTCTGGCCTGCAGGGGCCAAAGGACAACTGAGAGGGGCGGAGACTTCCTCTAAGAGTGAGAGGCTCCTGACCCCCAGAGGAGCCTTTCTGAGTCCCACAGGATAGGCACAGTCCCCTGTGCCACACCAGATGGGCTTCTCCCTTGGAAGGCCCGCCGCCATGCATGGACCCAGCAGGGTGCCCAAAGCATCTGAGTTGGAACCGGCTGTGGCGGCTCTCACAGCCAACAGGAAACTTGGATTGCTTCCAGCTGGGCTTCTCCCTGACCCTCAGAGCCCCCTCCACTCCCTCTGCAGTGAGGCCCAGCTGCAGGACAGCCGGCTAACTTTGGGACAAGCTGCTACAAAGGAACAGAGTAGAACACACCAAGGCCGTGGGCTCTGATCCCTGGGCTTCTCCAACAGGGGCAGGCGCTTCCTCTGTAGGAGCAGGGGAGGGACCGGCTCCTATGGCCTGGGCTGATGAACCTCCACCACTCCACCACGCTTCTGCGAGGCCGAGGCCGAGGCCAGTGTTAGTAACTCCCCTTTTCAAATGAGGAACCTGAGACTCGGGGCGTTCTGGCAACATATTTAAGACAAGGAAGCATCGGAGTTGAGAGCAATCACAAATGTGTCTCACTCAATAGCTTAATCCATCCCGTACAAGTTTCTGAGAAAAACCTTAGACATTTCTGAAGTCCCTTTTTAAGTGTGATTACCTCTGACAGCAAGAAATGTTTCCACATCAAGGATGAAAACAGCAGACAGCCAGATCAACCCTGGGCAGTAACTGAGACTTACACAGGCAGAAAAGTGGTCCTCACTCCCAGTGCCAGCTCCTTCCAGACCCTCACCACCAAGGAGCTTGAAGACTCCTGGAATTCCCTGTCAATGAGTAGAGATGGATGAAGAAACTTCTGGGAAAAAGGTATAAAGCTACAAAAATAAGTTGAAAGGAAGTCTGTAATGACCATAGCTAGTACACTTAAGTATATTACACTCATATACTCATCCAGATGCTCTATGAGGCTATTATTATTCCTGTTGGACAAATGAGGCAGTCAAGAAATTATGTATTGTGGGGCCGGCAGGTGGCATGGTGATTAAGGCGCTGGACTCCCACGTGGCTGACGTGGTTCAACTCCTGGATGTGGCAGCTTGCCTTCTATTTCTTTCTCTGTCTCTCTCTGGTCAAATTGAAGAATAGTAATAAATACATTAAGTTGAATTAAATAATTCTTAAAAAGAAAAAAAGTTACGTATCTTTATCAAGTTCACACAGCTGGTAAGTGGCAGGGTTGGAAATCACACTCAGATCTGCCGGGCTTTAACATCCCGTGCTTCTCTTCATCCCATACAACTCTGCTCCGGGCCCCTGGATGGCCAGGACAGAGCCACGCTCAGTCCTGCAGGAAGTCCCTGACTCTCAGCCGGGCTAATCTATGTTTTCCACATTAGCAGCCGGCCGCCTCTGAGGGAGGAGGGGACGAGAAAGGAAACAGAGCCCGTAAGAGTGATTTATGCAACCTGTTAGCAGCTCTGGTAAAAGGTTTTGGGGCCGCGGGTTAAAATTAATGACTACAGTTGGTTTTGTGTATTAGCTCTACAGCAAATTATTTCTTCCAACCCGCTCATAATGAAGCTGGAAACCTGAGTGTTGGCTTGTGCTCAGCCATGACATTGTTCCAAACTCTCGGCTCCTGTTTTGCCCACAAAGCAACTGTGAAAAGATATGACTGTTTCTGCTGCAGCAACAGTGTAACATGAGACTTCTTCCTCACCCTTAGCATCCTTTTTTAAATTATTTAACTTTATTTATTTATTTATTTATATTTGACCAGAGAGGGACAGAATGAGAGTGAGAAAAAGAAAGAGAGAGAGAGAGAGAGAGAAAATGAGAAAGCAAGCCACCAGGTCCAGGATTCAAACTGGTTGGCCATGTGGGAGTCCAGCACCCTAACCACCATGCCACCTGCCAACCCCACACTTAGTACCTTTTGTGACCAGGTATAAATCATATCCTTTAGAATACAACAGAATTTATTTTGAGCTTAGCTGAAAAACTTTATAAGAACATATATAACACCCTGTCTCAATTTTCCTCTCACTTCTTGTGCCAATATGAATTTATAGCTCATATTCTCATTCACGAAGTTCAATGTGCAGGGGAAATGGAATTTTTTTTAGAAAATGTTCCATTTCTGTGGCCTAGATGTCTGTGGCCCCTGTGACCCTTCCATGGCTTCTCTCTCTCTGGTATCTGTTGTATACTTCTGTTTTGTTTCAAAAGCTTAAGTTCTTCCTCTTTGAGGCAGGACCACATGTTAACTATGTCTGCAATAGTGACTCTTCACCAATCGGTTATTTTCACAGACCCCTGGGGGTAAAAGCTATAGAAAGTAATCTTCTTAGGCCCTAATAATGGGCATGTTCTGAAAAGAATCATAAAGCTACCACTGGTCTGCCCAAACTGTCATAGTTCAACATTCAAAAGTTCCCATTCTGAGGTTCTTCCTTGGGGCTATGGGGACTCTTTCTTTCTCTCTTTCTCTCTTTCTCTCTCTCTCTCTCTCTCTCTCTCTCTCTCTTTCTTTCTTTCTGTCCAGTTTGCTATAGGACATGTGCACTTTACAGATAGTCAGAGAGAGGGAAAGTGAGAAATCACCCTCCGCCCCCCACCCCCACTGGGAATGGCCACACCACAACCCCTTCTCCTCTATTCTCCTGTTAGGATTTTGGGTACACACACACCCACACCCACCCACCCACCCACACACACACACACACGGGGTGATTTTTCAAGCCACCCGGTCTGGAAATGGAACAATAAAGTCAGCCCTGTGGACCCAGCACCTTACCCACCACGTCATTAGCTGGTCGGCAACCGAGCCATCACCTGGCTACAGGGGCTCTTGTTTCTAATCTTTCTGTACTGGCATTTGAGCACACATTACGGATTCAGTGTAAAATCAGAAAAACTAACCAGTTTTACCCCGCTGCCTGCAGCCCCTTATCCCACACTGAGCCCTGACACGTGCTCCTGTGGGGCCTGTCCACCGCAGCCCGCTCAGTCCCTTTGGTTTACTCACCCCAAAGCAATATCATGGGACTAATTCCTTATCTTTTCATAACCTGTCATGATGTTCAAGCACATGAAACCCTTCCCCATGCATTAGCTCATTTAACCCTCAGAATGACCTTAAGGGGTAGATATGTACGTCCATGTGGATTGGATTTAACTGCATAAACAGAACCACCTAAAGAGACAAGGGCTTAACACTCATAAGCCACCCAGGGCTGCTCTGTGAAATCATAAAGGGTCCAAGGTCCTGCTGCATTTCCACTTTACTATCTTTGATTTGGTTTCCATGGTCAAGGTTACCTCATACTGCAAGATAGCTACCAGGGCTCCAGCCAACTCGGCTCTATTCCAGGCAACAGAAAAGAGGAGAGACAGAAGACCCCACCTCCACCCCCAGTTCCCCCTGATCCTTCCAACTGAGACAGACCCTTCCATCTTTCCTGGAAGTCCTTGACATTTCTTCTTAGGTCTCACTAGATAAACTCTCATCATCTGGCCATACCTAGGAGCAAGGGAAGCATGAAATGCATTCTTTTATGGGCATAACGCTACCTCTGAATAAATGGGAATTAGTTATAAATGAACAAGGAAAGAACAGATAGAGAGCCACAAATGGCACAGAAGGTGAGTATTAATTCCATCTACTTTGTAAAGACACAGAAGCCTGAAGACATTAGGCTTTGCTAAGGTCATACAGCCAATAACAGTAAAACACAGACGAAGGCCCTGTCGTCTGACCCAAGTCCAGGTCCCTTGTCCTTGTTCCCAGGGTCCCCTTGCTGCAGTGGTGCTGCTCGTATATACTTCTGCCTTGATTCCTGCTCGTTCACGGCTATGGTTTGGATGTGTCCACCCAAAATCCACGTGTTTCTGTTTGGTTGCTGCTGTCATGGTATTAAGAGGGTGAAAATTTGGGGCTAGCAGGTGGCATGGTGACTGAGGTGCTGGACTCCCACTTGGTCCACTGCAGTTCAAGTCCCAGTGGCTTGAAAATCACAAGCGCATGGGTGTGCATGTCCAAAATCCCAAGAGAAGATGGGAGAAGAGATTGAAGCATGGCCATCGCCTTTGGGGAGTGATTTCTCACTTTCCCTCTCTCTCTCTGGTGAGTACATGCAAACTATAGCAAAAACATTAAAAAAAAATGAAAATGTAATCCAACTGTGGTACTAAGAAGAGGAGCATTTGGGAGGTAATTAGGATCATATTATATCGTCAGGGTGGTGTCCCCATGACTGGATACTACTGACTTTAAAAGACGATGGGGAGAGGTCTGTGGGTGTTGTAAACGGCACTGCCCTCCTTCATTTCTCTGTCCGTTTGTGTTAGCACACAAAAACACCACTCATTTGTATATGCTGATTTTGTATCTTGTTAATGAATTCGGTTATCATATCTAAGAGTGTTTCGGTGGACTCAAGGTTTTTCTATGTATATGATCATGTCATCTGGAAATAGCGGCAGCTTAACTTCTTCCTTTCCAATCTGACTGCCTGTTCTTTCTGTTTTCTGATTGTGCTGGCTAGGACTTCCAGTGCCGTGCTGAGTATGAGTGGAGAGCGGAGACATCCTTATCCTGCTCCCACTTGACAAGGAAAAGCTCTCAACTTCCCCCTCAGTATGTTAGCCACGAGTTTGGCATGTATAGCCTTTACACCTTCTATGCCTATTTTGTGGAGAGTCTGAATCATGAAGGATGTTGTACTTTATCAGATACTTTTTCTGTATTAAATGGATAACCGTTAAATATACCATTATAACAACAGAAAAACAGACAGTAACACTCACCTTTCAGACCTGCGCTCAGCCCTCACCTGTTCCAACTCGACCCACTAATAGGATCCATGCCTGCTAGCCCTGAAGAACTCCTGTCGCCCCTCACCTGCCTCATAACTTTCTCTCTGCCTCGGTCCCTGCACCTGTGTCCCGCTCTGTCTCTTGGAATCCAGACATGGCTCATAGTAAAGCGGACTAAGCCAGAGATGGCCAGATCCCAGTGAGCTGGACAGACAGTCAGAGTAGGATCACAACACCAACATGGTTTCCTTGTAAAACCCATGGGAGTTCTGTGAGCAGGGTATTCACACTGGGGCACTCACACAAAGACAGCTGACCGCTCCTGGACTTGTCTCTGACAGCAAACCTGTCACGTGGCCAGCCTCTGTTCCAATTGATGTGGAAAACACATTTCTTGCAAATGGTCCAGCTGTACACTGGACAGATGCTCATCCATGGGCCCCAGATCCCAAGGCCTAAGCAAGAATGGATGTTTTAGAATGTTGGCTTCCCTCTTCACGGCTCTAATACAAAACTTTCCATATTTTGGTCGCAGTTTTACCCCGTATAAACAATGACTCTGCCACTCTTTCCTAAGGTTCCTTTCATCCTGCAGGCTCATCCTTCTCCAAAAGGAGCCTTGTCACCGACGGGTCCCCTCACATCACATGTAAGTCCACTGTGTCTTCTCAGCCTCCTTGAGCTGAGAGGAGCAGAAAGACTGACAGGCAGGGGAGGCACACCACATTCCCTTCTCCTCCAGTCTTCTTTTGAGATTTTAGGCATGCATACACATGCGCCCGGTGTGATTTTCAAGCTGCCAGATCTGGAACTCAAACCATGGTCAACCATGTGGGAGTCCAACACCTTAACCACTATGCCACCTGTTGGCCCCCATCATGGCAACTTTTAAAGACAACCCAGAAATATTAATCTGAAACGTTTATGTGAAGGACCACCTATTCCTTTACCTTTTGTAGCAAAAGGAAAAACAAAAACAAAAAAACATGGCTTTAATCTTTCCAGTAGCCACACTCATCGCCCTGTGACAGTCTGCAAACTGACTTACCAACAGTCAGACGGCTCTTCAGGTTTCCTGTCTCCTGAGCAGGGCTCCTGCCAACATGTCGTATTATACTAATCTTCATATCACATTTTTAAAAAGATGACCTACCCACCATCATCATCCAGGAAATGACGAAGTCCCTAGATACCAGGAGTGGAGCTACGTACTTTACCTATTTCACCTCTCTTCCTCGTCACAAGCAGGTTACTGTCCCCATCTTACGCTCTCTTCCTCCCCTAGACACAGCGAGGGCGTCATTGCTTTCCTCCGACCGCTGAGGTTACGAGGAGCCCTTCCTATGGCAAGTCTGATGAGAGTGACTCACGAAGGTGGAAGGGTCGAAGAACCAGCCCCTGGGCTGGGAGTCCAGGTGCCAATTCTCATTCGAAACACAGACCTACCTTCCTCTGGCATAGGGGCCCCCATTTATTTCACCACTAAGACACTCCTTTTATAACTTTTCCAGTAACAGACTCCATAATTGAAAAGATTCTGTCTAAGGAACCTCACTAAAGCACTAATTCATTCATGTCCTTATTTTAATTAAATTTTAATTTTGTTTAATTAATTTAGTTTTTTCTTTTATTTTAATTAAATAAAATTTAAGTTATTCATTTTAATTTTAATTAAAGATATAAAATACAACGCCACAGTGACATAATTGCAACTGAAAGAAAAAAAATACAAAATACTAAATACTTCAGTCCATCCTTCCTAAGAAACAAGAAAACTGTCCTCAGGACCAGCAATTAGAGTAATGGCTATGTCGCTGAACTCCCATGTAGTCGACCATGGTTCTAGTCCAGGACCTGGTGGCTTAAACTCATGCCGGGTGCGTGTGCATGTGTGCCCAAGATCCCGAGAGGAGAATGGAGGAGAAGGGATTGTGGCATGGCCATTTCCCCGGGGGGGGTGATTTCTCACTTTCTGTCTCTCTGTCTCTGTCTTTCTGGTGAGCGCACACACCCTATAGCAAAAACCTCTCCAAAAAAAAGAAAAGAAACAAGAATACTGTCCTTCATAATAATAGTACAATGCCAAAGCCAGAAAATTACAGTAATACTTCAATACCATTTAAACTACAAGCCCATTCAAAAAAAATTTTTTTTTTTTTTTGGAGAGGTTTTCGCTATATGGCGCGTGCGCTCGCCAGACAGACAGAGAGAGACATAGAGACAGAAAGCGAGAAATCACTCCCCAGGGGAGATGGCCACGCCACAATCCCTTCTCCTCCATTCTCCTCTCGGGATCTTGGGCACGCACGCACACGCGCCCGGCATGAGTTTTAAGCCACCGGGTCCAGGACATGAACCGTGGCCAACTACGTGGGAGTCCAGCGACATAGCCATTACACTAACTGCTGGTTCCCCATGCTCAGTCTTCTCATCCGTGACTGGGCGCAGTCTGAGCAGCACAGGTCAATTATTTAATCAAAGTTCCTTCAATTTCTGTTTGCCCGTTTCCCTGTGGTTAGGGCCACGTTACGCATCTTCTTCAGGAAGACTGCAGAAGCCACATCACGTCAGTTTGTCCCATTACCAGTGATGCAACTTCGACCACTGTAAGGCGACTTGCTTTCACACTCTCTCTTTTGTATGCGCTTGCCAGAGAGAGACAGAAAGGGATAGAAAATAGTACCCCCGACCTCATCCACGGGAATGTTCACACTGCAATCCCTTTGCCTCCATCTTTCCCTCCTTTTGGGATTCTGAGCACACTCATGTACCTGAGGTGTTTATCAAGCCACCGAGCTTTGGACTCAAGCCACACAATTGGCCATAAGGGATACAGCTCCCTTAACCGCCAGGCCGTGGAACAAGCCCAATTACTTCCTTTTTCTTTTTATGTTTTTGCCATAGGGTATGTGCACTTGCTGGAGAGAGAGAAAGGGAAAGTGAGAAATCACCTGCCGGGGGATGGCCATGCCACAATCTTTTCTCCTTACTCTCCTCGAGGGATTTTGAACATGTGCACATGCATGCACGCATGCCCAGCATGATTTTAAGGCCCCAGGTCTGGACTCAAACCTGTTGGCCATGTGGGAATCCAGTCCTTTAGCCACCATACCACCTGCTGGCCCCCAATCTTTTTCTTTATTTAATAGCATTTAGTGGGGAATTGCTTTTAGATTATAAAAATATATTATTGCTCAACAAATTTTTACCAGCTTATTTATCATCTGTTGATGACTTCTGTCTAAACAAATCATTACTATGTAGGTTGCCAAAAGGTGATTTGTTAATGCTTTCATTTCTTCTGCATTTCTTAGTTGGCATTCTACTGCAAAAAAGAGCTTTCTGGCATTCTCCAGCCATGATACACTGTGCCAAGTGCCCTCTCTCCTAACTGGAAAACTCTGGTACTGTCTGTTGTGGGAAAACTGGACAGGGAGGAAGTTCCCTTGCTGGGGTTTTGGGCCTATCATCCGAGCACTCAGAAGAGACCTTGTCAGAAAATCTCCATCAGCACCAGGCTGAGGTCTACTGGCCATTCTTTTTTTTTTTTTTTTTCAGAGAATTATTTTATTTGACTTTATTTATTATTATTATTTAATATTTCCAGAATGAGCGAGAGAGAGAGGGAAAGTGAGAAAGCAAGTCTCCAGGTCCAGGACTCAAACCATGGTCAGCCATGTGGGAGTCCAGCGCCCTTAACCACCACACCACCTGCCAGCCCCCTACTGGCCATTCTTACATCAGTAAATCAAGAAACAGGTGAGGGGTAACTACGTATCAGAGGCACTCCTAGAAGACAGCACAGAACACCTTTCCTAATTTTTATAACAAGTAATGCAATGGCCTCTACCTTATTGAATGAGATGGGAACTTAGGGATTTCAGACTAGTGTGAGTAGACAGGGCACTAGGTTAGAGCCTGGCTCACAAGCCTGACCTGGACAAACCACTTCCCCTTGGGCATCAGCTCTCCCAGTCTGTAAGGACAAGGAGTTCTGAAAACATGCTGAGACCCCTCCCAGTTCTACCATCCTGTGATTCTGAACAGAGGCGGCCTTCCCCTCCTCACACCCTTCGGCTTATATACAGAACAACACAGGTGTATGTCAAGCCTGGAAGATAAACTCATTGCACTGACTTCTCATGCCAGCCAGGTGGTAAAGCTCCTACTATGTGTGAAGAGCTATTCCAAGTGTGGGGAAGCTCAGAAATAAATGACAACCTTCCTAACCTTCAAACATGAAGATATAGTGGGATTTTTTTTTTTTTTTTACTTTTTTTTTTTTTTTTGAGAGGTTTTCACTATAGGGCACGTGCGCTCGCCAGACAGACAGAGAGAGACAGAGAGACAGAAAGCGAGAAATCACCCCCCAGGGGGGATGGTCACGCCGCAATCCCTTCTCCTCCATTCTCCTCTCAGGATCTTGGGCACGCATGCACATGCGCCCGGTGTGAGTTTAAGCCACCGGGTCCAGGACGCGAACCGCAGTCGACTACGTGGGAGTCCAGCGACATAGCCATTATGCTAACTGCTGGTTCCCGGATTTTCATTACATATTCTCTGCCATCTTCTCCTGGGCCTGAGTGGGGCTCTGCTCACTGATCACCCAGAAAGCACAAGGTGGAGCTGCTCCCGGCACTGAGCTGGTAGCGCCTGCCAGGAGAGGCTCACCACAGGAGAAGTGTGGCCTGCAGCCAGGTGGCTGGTCCTGCCTTCTGACTGGGCAGCAGGGCCCTGCGTCTTCCACACCGTCCTTCGTCATCATTTAATGTCACACACGGGAACTAACATTTACTTAGAACCTTCTCCATGCCACACACTTCAATATATTTTAAGCACCCTCCCTGTACTTTCTGTTTTACAAATGCTGAAGAGTAAGTTCTGTGGTAACCAAGGACCTTGCCTAAGGTCATACAGCTAGCGCATGACACACGGGAAAGCAAGTCAGGCATCTGGCTCTAGACCTGGGCTCTTCCGCCTCAACTGCTCCCCTGCATTTGCCACGCCCTGTGCCAGTTATCGCTGGCTGTGGAACGAACCACCTCCAAACCAAGCAGCTTAAAACAACAACGTAGTTATCCTCCTGACAGCTCTGTGGGTCTGGTGAGGCTTGGCTGGGCCGCTCTCATGTGGATACAGTCACATGGCACCTGGAGTCACTAACTTGCTCTTCCAGCCTGGATGAGCAAGACGGCGACTCGTACTGCTAGCAGTCAATGCTCGCTGTCGGCGAAGAACACAGCTGGGCTCTGCCTGGGGTTTTGGCTGCATCCGGCATGGCAGCTGGGTCCAAGAGGAAGTTTGCCAAGAACACGTGTTCCATAAGACCCAGGCTGACCCTGCAGGCTACTTGTGACCTAGCCTCAGAAGTCATGCAGCCTCCCTTCCACCAAATCCTACGTGTCAAAGCAAGTCCCAGAGCTAGCCCCTAGGTGTGACACTGGGAGGCACTGTTCATTTGGGAGTCCCCTCTGGAGCTAGCTACCAGATACCCTTCCCCATAGTGGAATTACAGATTGTTTTATTTATTTATTTATTTATTTATTTATATTTTTATTTATTTTTTTATTTTGGAGAGGTTTTTGCTATAGGGCATGTGCGCTCGCCAGAGAAACAGAGAGACAGAAAGCAAGATATTAACCCCCCAAGGGGATGGACACACCGCAATTCCTTCTCCTCCATTCTCCTATTAGGATCTTGGGCACGCACACACAGCACCTGGCATGAGTTTAAGCCACTGGGTCCGGGACTCGAACCACGGTCAACTACATGGAATTCCAGCGACGTAGCCACTGCACCATCTCCTGGTCCCCAGATTGTTTTAAATTACTCCTTATCCTTTTCCAAGTTTTCTACTACACACACACACACACACACACACATACACTTTGTAATCACAGAAATAAATAACATTTGAAACTAATATATTGTGATTATAATATGATTATTAGTAGTATGTCAAATATGTATTAATATATGTATTTATGTACATGTATACACACATATGATGCTAGAAGAAAACATGCTGAAATATCACTATGGTAACTGTGTAATTAAATGATTTTTTTCATCATTTCATTTTTTTCTTACTTCATTCATGAGATTGACAGGCAGAGAGAAAGAGACAGAGAAAGAGTGAAAGAGATACGCACCCTCAATGGGGTGTCATGCCACGATCCTGATCCAGCCCTCCCAGCCAGCCAGGATCATGGGCAGGGTGCCTGGCATGTGCAGGCAAACCGGGGAACTGAACCTGTGGTCTTCCATATGGACCCAGCACCCCTTAAAGGAGCATGTTACCTGTGCACCACCAAGCCAGCTCTTTTTCATCACTTCGACATGGACATGGATTACTTTTAAATTAAAAACATTTTTCAAGAAATTAACTACCTTTAGGCAGTGTGTATCATCAGATTTACGGCATTCTGCCATAACCTCAACTATCTTTATTTTTTAATGGAATTGAGTTTTTTTCCTTTTTTTTTAATTGAGGAATTACTTCCATATAGGAAACAGTATAAATCTTAACTTTAATTTGATCATTTTTTTTAAATCTAACCATCATCAAGAAACAGACATAGGAGAGCATTTATAAACTCCCTGGAGGCTCGACTTTCCTTAAGATTCCTTCTCACGGGACCAGCAGTTAGCGTAATGGCTATGTCGCTGGACTCCCATGTAGTCAACTGTGGTTCACGTCCCGGACCCGGTGGCTTAAAACTCACGCCGGGCGCGTGTGTGTGCGTGACCAAGATCCCAAGAGGAGAATGGAGGAGAAGGGATTGTGGCGTGGCCATCCCCCCTGGGGGGTGATTTCTCGCTTTCTGTCTCTCTGTCTCTCTCTGTCTGTCTGGCGAGTGCACACACCCTATAGCAAAAACCTCTCCAAAAAAATTAAAAAATTATAAGAAAAAAAAAAAGATTTCTTCTCACGATGACCAAAGGTACCGATTTTTATAACGTTGGTCCTAAGTCCATCTAGGAGCTTCTACCTCTTTCCTGTTTTACCACAAGGTGGTCGGTCTACTGGGCTTCCAATTGCATCTTTCACAGGAAAAGGAAGCAATATGCTGAGGTTACTCTCCCCTGGTCTTTTTCTCGCTCTTTATCTCACTGTATCTGGCTACATTTTCCCATCTCTTCTGGCCAAGCCCATCTTGGAAGTCCAAGGCCAATGGCAAGTACTCTGAGTATCCGAGCAGCTCAGGAAACCCTCAAGTCTACTGGGGTAAGCCTTTTTCCCAGAGGCCAGTCTGCATCCTCAGAATCCAACAAAGTGCAGCCTCAGAGACAGGCGAGATGTGAGATCGTGAACTAAAAGTTTCAGTCAACTTTCTGTGTCCAGGGACATAACCTGAGGCAAAGCATTCCCCTCCTGACCGTGTAAAGCTCAGCGTAGATGGTGACGGCTGACAAATGTCCCACTGCCTGAAGATGCAGAGACCTTCTAAACCTAGCCCCAAAAGCAGCCAAGGGGGCTCCCCTCTGAGTCATGGCCGCCAAAGGACACAAGGTGAACCTGGACTGGAAACTCCAGGAACTGAATATGGAGAGTGCAGGGTGCCTGGGCAGGAGATGCCAAAGGTGGGCTTGAGCTCTCCTGGCAGTTCCACACTGCCCAAGGAGGGCAGGTTCTGGACAGCCGAGCACTGAGGTCTGTCACCAGGGATGCACACACCGACAGGTCTGGGAGCCAGAGAAGGCAGATATGTTGAGTTAGTTGGTGCTATTTTTACCCAGTCACTTTCCAGCCATAAACCCAAACTTCCAATTTCATTGTCTGGGGTGGATTAAGAAATCTGACTTGGCCTTTTTTGTGGTTTAATTTCCTGCATGCATGTAGAAAAGAAAAACTTGAGCATTCCTATAAAAACATAGGACATTTAACCTTTTCTTAGCAGGATGGTATCTATTGGTTCTTGACTGCATGGCAAACCTACACAGTCTGATTAAGCAAAGATTCCTGACCTGCCCTTTCTCTCCTCTATCAAAGCAGGCAGATTCCCACAAGTCTGTGTTTATAGTCTGGGTCCCGGCACACCAGGTCAGGGCAAACTTGCTTTCTGAATATTCTAGTCCAGAATCAAGGGATGAAACCACCTCTGTACAATTCATACAGCAGTCATTTGTGACTTTACTGGAGCCTTAGTATTAAAGATCCAATCACAGAGACCGGAAGCAGAGAACTCCGTGCTCTTCCCCAGTGCAAGAGGGCAGGTGAAAGAGCTGTGAAGCAGGACACTAAGGAGAAGAAACCTGAAGCCAACAAGGCTGATGCCAATGGCAAGGTTAAAAAGGGTGACCCCAAGGCTAAAAAGTCCAAGAAGGGGAAGCCCCATTGCAGCCAAAACCCAATCCTAGTCCGAGGCATCGGCAGATACTCCTGGTCTGCCATGTACTCCAGGAAGGCCACGAACAAGAGGAAGCACTCGGCCACTAAATCCAGGATTGAAGACAAACTCAAGAAGGTTCTTGCTACTGTCACTAAACTAGCTGCTGGAGACAAAAATGGTGGTACCTGAGTGGCTATACTTTGCAAAGTACATAGGTATCACCCTACTGAAGATGTGCCTCAAAAGCTGTTGAGACATGACAAAAAAACCCTTCAGTCTGCACATGAGAAAGCTGCGAGCCAGCATCGCTCCTGGGACCATTCTGAACACCCTCCCTGGACGCCACAGGGGCAAGAGGGTGGTCGTCCTTCAGCAACTGGGCAGCGGCTTGCTACTCGTGACTGGACCTCTGGTTCCATCGAGTTCCATTGCGTAGGACACATCAGAAATTGGTCATCACCACCTCCACGGAATTGGTATTAGCAAAGTGAAAATCCCCAAGCACACTGCAAGAAGGAGCTGCGGAAGCCCAGCACCAGGAAGATGAGCTCTGCGACACAGAGGAGGAGAAACGCGAGATTTCAGAGCAGTGCAACACTGATCAGAAAGCTTGGACTTGCAAAGCTGTTCCTCAGCTCCAGGGCTACCTGCAATCATATTTGCCCTTACAAGTAGAGTTTACTTCACAAATTGGTGTTCTAAATTTTCTGCCAAGAACCTAATAAAATAATTGAGCATTAAAAAGCATAAGTAAAAAGACAACTACCACTAATGGAAGAGTTGAACAATCTTAAACACGTTCCCAGGGCCAGTAGGTGGCATGGTGGTTAAGGCACTGGACTCCCACACGACTGATTACAGTTTGAGTCTCAGACCTGGTGGCTTGTTCTCTCTCTCTCTCTCTCCTGTGGCTTGTTTTCTCAGTTGCCCTCTCTCTCTCTCTCTCTCTCTCTCTCTCTCGTGAGTGCATGTGCCCTATAGCAAATAAAAATAAATAATGATAAATTAAAATTAAATAAATAATTCTTTTTTTAAAAAAAAGTATTCCCAAATGATTTCAATGATAAAACCAGGCATAACTGTGTGGTCACAGAAACACTGAACACATTCCAAAAGAGAAAGGAATGTTCCTTTTCTGTGGAAGCCAGTTTGGGTTTCGTTGTTTGTTGTTTTTTTTAAATACTGTTACCTCCATTCATATCCTAAGTCATGACAGTTGGTAACTTTAATTCTCTTAATATCAACAAAGTCTGTCAGAAGCACTTCTAGCTCAGGCAGAGGGTGATTTTCTGTTCAAGGATAGAGTCCTTCTTTTCAAAAGAAAGACCTGGAACTGCACCAAAGTCTCCTGCCCCTAATGAGAGGCTTGAGGAACTGTAATAAAAACAGAAACAAGATCTTGCTAGAAGAAGCAGTTTGCTCAGGAGGAAAAACACTCCCCCAGGAAGCTGACAGCTGGGTACTGAGTGAGCACAGCGCCAAGTTCTCGCAAGGCCCAGGGGAAGTGCCAGGCCCTCTGAGCGGGCACCCTCTGACAGCACACGTGGGCCCGCGAGCACCGCAGAGTTCAAAGACACTGGACACCCTCCCCGTCCGTGAATAACAGTCTTGCATTCTTTCAACCACTCAGCAAATATTAGCACCCCCTCCTGTGCACAGGGCACTGTTCTAGCCACTGCAGATAAAGCAAAGAAGACAGGCAAGGGCCCCTCTTTCTTACGAGACAAGATGACTTCAGACAGCAGTAAGGGCTGTCAAGAAAATAGAGAGTGACAGGTGGCACACAGCAGTGAGAGGGCTGTTGACAGTGGACAGACAGGGAACGCACTTCCAAAAGTCACATCTAAACATGCGGACAATGGAGAAACAGAAACGGCAAAGACGCAGGGGAAAGAGGGGAAAAGGAGCCACTGGTGGAAAACGAGGGAATGCATTCCGCATATTCATGTAAAAAAGAGAAGAGGGGCCCAGCAGAGTATGAGGATGGCCGAGAGAGGGAGAGAAGTGGGAAAGTCATGGCTAGAGAGCGGGCGGGCACGAGACCCCATGAGGGGAGTGAGCTGGCACCTCCTGGGCTGCTGACGCCCCGCCTTTGAAGCCAGGTGCCTCTCCGCCTCAGCCCCCACCCAGGTGTCCTGGCACATCACATGGCACATCCTCAGGCATTCTGGCTCTCTGGCCTGTGCTCCCAAAGGTGGAGATGCCCAACTTGAGTTCCAAGACAGGAACTGCACCTCCCGCACACTGGATCCACACTCGGCTTTCGGGAGTTGGAGTCCAAAGAAAAGGATGTGCGTGGCTGTTGCTCTTGAAGGGAAGAAAATATGAGGACGGCTTCGGGAAATGGCGTGGTTTGCCATGTGGGAGCCCTGACCCACCGTGCCACTGGCTGGCCCCATCTCTCTCTCTTTTATGGGTCACCAGGTCCAGCCCTACGACCTCGTTCACCTGACTTACTCCCCAACAGCCCCGTCCCCAAACACCATCACACTGGGGCTGGAACTTCAACTAGGCATGGGGGAGGATGCACGATTCAGCCCAGAGCCAGCCTCGAAAGACGGACGTGACTCAGTGCCCCACAACTGGAAAATGGTTACTACAGAAGCAGAGAATGGTGACAGCAAAGACAGGGATGCAGGGGAGAGACAGTCAGTTGGTTTGGTTGGCGTGAAGGACACATGAAGGGCATGAAGGAGACAAGGCCACGAAAGCACTCTGGGGCAAGTTACAGAGGTCCAGGGCCACCCCTCTGTAGGGAGCCAAGGAAGTCACTGATCCTCAGACTGACAGGATCGGGCCTGCATCTTGCCCATCTCTCTCAGGCTGCAGCCTGGGGCCAGACTGGACAAGAGAGGACGAGGCTCTGAATTCAGTCATGGTTCAGAATGGTGTGGTGCCACCTGCACTCATAGCCTCCCTGGGACTAGCGGACTGGAGCTCGTTCCGGGCAATAGGGAGCAAAGATGAGGTCCCCATACTGAGGGCTGCTTAGCCCCAACTCCTTTCTGGGCACTAAGACATAAGCTCAAGCCCCCTGGATAAAGACACATCCCTAGGGGCCAGCAGTGGCATAGTGGTTAAGGTGCTGGACCCCCACATGGCTGACACAGTTCAAGTCCCAGACTCAGCAGCTTGAAAATCACACCAGGTACGTGTGCCCAAAATCTTGAGAGGGGAACAGAGAGGCAGGGATTGTGGCACGGCCATCTCCCCAGGGAGGTGATTTCTCACTTTCCCTCTCTCTGTCTCTCTCTCAAGCACATGTCCCTTATGGCAGAAACCGAAAAACAAAGCAAAACAAAACATAAAAGCAGGTTCCCATTCTCATGCTACCTGGTGAGGGGCCCTGGCCCAGCACAGCCCAGTCCGGTGTGGCACTGCCCAGCTATGAGGCAGGCCACACAGTCATCGTGCCTTGCAGGGCCAGCACTCCAACGGAGCCTCCCAGGGAGACGTGTGGGCTCTCTCCAGCAGGCTGAAGACCCTCCGTCACCCAATGGAGTGGCCTGCCCTGCCCTGCTCTCACAGATTCCTGGGAAGGACAAACCGCAGAAAGACAAGAGTCAACACTTACCAGGCCACCCTCGGGCCCCGCCCTCCACAGGGCCGTGAGACGCTTGGACGGGAAACAGGGGTGCTGGCCAGGCGTTCCAGGGAGTCGGACACAGCCCCTTGACTAGTGGGCAGCATTCCTGGGAGCAGAGGCCAGAGTAGCTGCCACGGCTTTCTGGTGAGCGCAGGTGAGGTCAGAAAGCTGGTGTCACTTATGGGGGCCCAGTCATGACTGTGTGATGCCCTGTGGGCCCTGAATCACATCATCCTCCCTAAGGTGAGGGGCTAGGCCTCGACGATCCCTCAGGCACCCTCAGGCCCTCGTGCCCTACAGCCAGCTGGCCCAGAAGGTGCTCAACACCAAATACCGTTACGATTAGACTAAGACCTGGTGGAACACTTGCCAGGGCTATGTGCCTAAACACTGGCAGGAAACTATCTTTACCCTCTGAACCTTATTTTCTCCATGATTAAAAGCATTATTTTAAAGCTCTTTCATTTTCCTTCAAAATGGCCAGTGAGTTTCCCACTTCCCCAGAGTCCCTTCCCCAGCACCCCTCCACGGCAGTCTAACAGCTCGGGCGAACACAGGCTCCAAAGTAATCACGTTTCAAGGCGTCTCTTTGGATAAAGTAAGCCAGACGCGAAGAGGACAGGACGGCTTTCCTTTCCCTGGAGGTTAGCGAAGAGCCATCGCTGCTGGGACCTCCACAGACCATGTACTGGCAGGAATGTGGGAAGCACAGCCTCTGGCCCCTCGCTCTGTACAGAAGCGCGACAGGCTCAGACAAGATGCCTGCGGCCCCTAGAGGACGCCAGGTACAGATGTGGCCACTCCTCGGGTGAGACACATATACACACATAGACATAGTGGATCTGCCCGTTTGTCAGCTTCATACAAATAGCCCCACATCGGCTTTGCTCTCGGCACCCAGGACATTCTCACGCTCCCCACCCCCATCTTTGTCCTGAGACCCCAGACTCTCAGAAGGAGCCACGGCACCCTCCTTCCCTCCACAGAGGGGGCAGAGAAGGAGCAGGGTGCCCTTGCTCACTGCTCTTTCTCTTCTCTGGACTTTTCCCAGGTGGCACTTACACGTTTCCCCGCTTATCTATGGTCAGCCTCTCCCATGGGACTAAGCTCCGTGAGGGCTCGGAATGTTAGTACTTAGCCCAGTGCTTGGTGCATCCAACGGCTCCTACTGCTTAAATGTTTATTTATTTCTTCCATGAGAGAGAAAAAGGGAGACAGGCACCCCAATAGGGTCGTGATCTACCCTCAGCCTCAGCCAGCCCAGAGCACAGGCAGGCATGTGCATGTCCGGGAGGACCAGGACCCTGGGACTTGAACCAGAGACCTCCCCGTGTGGGACCAGTTGTGTTACCACTGTACTGCCATCTGGCCCCAACAGCTATTACTGGTTTAAAGGAAGAAATACCAGACACTCTCAGAACCAGATTCACTTGGTGAGGAGTGACCCAACTTAAACTTAGTGCCTCGCGGAGGCCACTATAAAATGCTGCACCCACAGAGGAACAAGGCTGCACCCTCACGCCAGAGGCAGGGCCCAAACTCCCCGGGGCTGAGAGTATTGGGGAAGCACAGATAGAAGCCAATGGGCAGTTAGACATTGCCCAGCCCAGGTCCTGGGAAGACGAGTGGCAGGAACCTCCAAATAAGAGAGGCCCTTGGACTCCCACGTAGCTATGCAGGGAGCACTGAGCGAGCACCAGCCCCTGGGCAGGAAAAGCGAGCAGAAGTTGTCAAAGAGAGCGGGGGAATATGGGCAGAGGGGTTTCTGAGACCAGTCCTGCGGTCTGCTCAGGAGCCCCTGGTGTCCAAGGGTAGATCTAGGGAGAGGAAGGCACTCATTCTGTGCTGCGTCGGTGACACATTCAGAGGGGTCCTCCTGTTTACAGACACACTGATGTTGATGAGGCTGGAAGGGGAGTTGAGGATGGCATTGATCGGTACCCGATACACAGCCAGGGGCTCCGATGCTACCTGAGGACTCAACGGGCACAGGCAGAAGTCGGGGTTAGAACTAACAACGTGAACAGCACAGTAAGAGGACACAAGCGTCGCTGTTCTCGTAGCAGCACTCCTTACCTCACAGAGCACATTCGTACAGGGCCCCTGAGAAAGTGTGACTTTGGGTGTGGGACATGGCCAACTACTCGGAACCAGGGGGAAGGACTCTCGACCCCTGCCTTGGAACTAACTGACACAGATGGTGACCCTGCTCCAGTATTCCAGGGCCACCTGCAACCGTCCTTCTCTGGGCCTCTGCATCGGCACTACCAGCCGGGAATTCCTCCTCCAGGACAGGGCAGGGCTGGGCCCTGTCAGGACGAGCTCTGGCCCCTTCTCTCTGCGAGGGTGCTTCTGCGGAACCGCTTCCCATCCTCTGTGGGCTGTCCTGGCGCTTGTCCCTGACAGCACTTGCTTCTGTCATCTCATCGCATGCACGTCGTGTTACATTCAGTCACTGTCCGTGTTGCTAACAGGGTGGAGAGCCCCCAGAAGTGGGCCACTTACCCTCTTTTTAGCCCCAGCCTCCAGAACAGGGTCTGAAGAAGGGCCTCAATTTCAAGAAAGCCTCAAACGAATCAATTCAGGACTCTCTTAGCCGTCTTACTCTATTCAATATTTTCACCAAGGATTGGTTAGATGATAGAGAAATATGCCTACCAGGTTTGCCAAGGTTACAGATTGGGGCACGGAAGCAGCAAGGACTTGGTCTCTGACCCCACCGGGAGAGGCAGGAGCAACAGGCCAGGCCAAACCTGATGAAGGGCAGCGAAGGCCATGAAGCCCGGCACTGGTGTCCAGTGAGCCACAGGTCTGAGAGACCCTCCTTGGCAGTGGTTTCTTGATTGGGGTCTTGGTCATGAGAGTACGTACATTTGTCAAAACTAACTCAACTACACACTTAAAATCTGTGCATTTCACTGTAAAAATGTTTAACTTGACAGAAAATAAAAGAAAAGGTGGTATAACAGTTATTGATGCTTCACTGCTGGTGGCTTTTAAACCTGCCCTTCTCCCTCTCCTGCCCCACATCTGAAGGGACCAGTGATAAAGCCTGGGTGCTCCCTCGTCTGGCACCAGCAGAAGCTCTGAACCCACACAAGGGATAAGGCCTGGAGATGCTTTATCAACTCCTCAACCTCAACTCCTAATCACCACGAACACCCCAAGCCAGTCTCCTCTCTCCTTTCCTTTTCCTCTCTCTCATTTTTAGCCCAGTTAGGGAGGCCTGGCCAGCTCTTCCCAGAAAGTCCTGTTATGTGGTTTCACCATTCAGAGCACATTTGGGGTAGGGTCCAGCCCAGGCCTATGGAGTGGCCACAACAAGGGGCCAACAGCAGACCTGACGCCCTGCGAGCCCTGTACCTTTGGCACAAAGCAGCCGTCAGATGAGAAGGCACTTGAGCCTCTGCCGACAGAGATGCAGCATTCCAGCCGAAGTGAGGATGCCGCCCTATTCTGTATCCAGCCTGCCTCTCAGGGACAGCCCTCACACCTGGGTCCTCGATGTCAGGGGCAGCAGAGGACAAGTGAAGCACGTCCTGAAGTGGGCGGCCAGACGGTGAGAAATCTAGCAGCATTTCCGGGGAGAACATGTCCGGACACTGGGGCTTCTCCCCTGGCTGAAAGCTGCCTTTGAATTTCGGAAAGAAAGGAAGTAGGCTTCTTCACTGAGGTCAAGAGCAAGAATGAGCATCAACAGATAAAAGCAGGCTTCGGGCAATGTAAGAGAGAGCTTTCTAAAATCAAAACATGTCCGAAAGATGAAAGAGGCTGTTCCTGGCAGTAATGGCTTCCTGTCATGAGGGGGAGTTCAAGCGGTGTGCACAGGACAAGATCGGGCTCAGGGATACCAAGAGAGTCAAGATCCGAGGAATGGGACTGTACCTTAGAGGTTTTCCAACCCCGAAATCCTCTGACCCAATCAACTCCCTCATCTCTGCTAAGGCACACAGTGTTCACTAGTCTGACCAGGAAAGGTAGGCAAGCTCAAGGATTGTTCTCAGCCGTGTCCTTTTAAACTCAACCTGGACCCTAGCCAAGAACCAGCAAGCAGATGTGTGTGTGCGAGTGTGCGTGTGCGTGCGTGAGTGTACAAGAGGCTGGTTAGAGGGGAGGAGGCAAGGTGAGGTACAAATCCCAGAACAGATATTGTTAGGTAATAACTCCGTATTCCATCCCAACAGAAAAACCCTAGAAATAGAAACGAGTCTACACCCAGATGGAAGTGGTTGCTAACTCATTTTACCTTTCTTCTGAGGGATGTGTAAAAATGATTTCCCACGTTCCCCTTACAGTCATAGAGATGTGGCACACATTCAATACGAGCCACAATCACCGAGAGACCTCCTGAGCGGGGCTTTTGTCCCATGCGGCGTCCACACCGCCCGAGCTGCGTAACATGCGTGTGGGCCTCTCAGGAAGCCTCTCTGTGCTCCCACCAAGCACTGCTGCCTGGAGCCCACGTTTCCTCCTTTGCCACCCACTCTGTCTCCCCTCACACAGGCAGGCCCCAGGCCAGGACTCCACACTGCAGACAGAGCAGGGTGTGGACTGACAGAGCCTCCAGTGAGGACAAAGACTCTCCGAGCAGGGCCAAGCTGGGAGAACCCCCAACTTTGCACAGAAGGAAGGGGGAGGCCGGGAGGCAGCCATGGATACATTTCTACCTTCTGACCCCAGTATCTGTGTGCGTCCAAGGGTCAAGAGGGGGCACAGACAGTCCTTCTGAAACAGGGAGACCCACTCCACTCGGGCACCTGGCTGGGGAAGGCCACCGGGCAGGAGTGGTAAAGGTTTGGGGGTGGCTGATCCCGCAGGCCTGCCTGGTCCTCAAGAGCTACTTCCCTTGGCTGCAGCCTCTGAACGGTTTCCTGCTGCTTTTCTCATTTCCTCAAGCCCTTTTGAACAATTTCCTGTTCCTTTTTCTTTCTATGGGGGCTGCACTCCTCTTCCTGGCTCTGTATCCCTTGGAAATAAGCAAACAAACAGATAAGGGTCAGCCCCTGGGGCCAGCCCCTGCCTCCCACCAGTCTAGCACTCACAGGAGCATGATGTAGGCCCCTGCCCTGGGGACAAGAGCACCAGACAGCAGTGGTGGTGACGTGAAGGCGGTGGTGGCGACGTGATGTGACGGTGGCAGCGGCAGTAGCCAGAGCAGCAAGTGCCACTGCAAACGTGACCAGGCTCACAGGCCCAACAGCTCCACCTACAACAAGCTCAGACGGCAAAGACATCCCCTGCTCCCCCAGAGCTACAGCTGCATGCCGCTGCCCAGGGGCCAAAGCAACCCAGGCTCTCTTAGGAGAAACCTAATAGTGAGGGGGGAGAGGAGGGATCCTGTTCTATCACAGGGCTTTGCTCATGAGAGGCTCTCAAAGCCAATGTCTTCTAAGACCTTCAGCTGAGAAAAGTAAGCGAGACGGTTCATCTACCTAGCCAAGGGTTGACCACAAACCAAAATATAAAATGTCTATGTACTGGGGCCAGCAGGTGACGTAGGGGTTAAGGCGCTGGACTCCCATATGGTCCACCACGATTTGAGTCCTGTACTCGGTGGCTTGAAACTCACACCGGGTGCGTGTGCATGCATACTCAAAATCCCAACAGGAGACTGGAGGAGAAGGAACTGTGCGTGGCCATCCCCCCGGGGGGCAATTTCTCACTTTCTGTCTCTCTGGTTCCCAATAGTAAGAATCTGTCTTAAAAAAAAAAAAAAAAATTAAAAATGGAGTCCAGCAGGTGGTGTGGTGGTTAAGAGGACTTCCACATGACCAGTCACGGTTGGACCTGGCAGCTTGCTTTCTCACTTTCTCTCTCTCACTCTGTCCCTCTTTGATCAAATTAAAATAAAAAAATAAAGTTCAATAAAATAATTCTTTTAAAAATTAAAAACTCCTAGTATTTGACTTAAAAGAGGCCAGTTTACACAAAATGCTTGAGAGCAGAGTGTACAGGGTGTGAGAGATCGAGACCAATGGTAGAGGCGTCCCTGGTACATAGCTAGGCCCATCTGAGGGTCAGGGGTTTAAAACTGAGAGCCCGTTTTCGGTGATAAAAGAGAAATGAAGGTGTCAATGCATCTTAGAAGTCAGTGCTTGAGAAAGCATCGCCTCCCAGAGGGCTGCCTGGACTCCTTCACTCTGACACTGACGGCTACTGCTGGATGCTAATCCTCTCTGCGTGGCTGACGAAGGAGCATCTTTACAACCATGCGTGACGTCTTTCTCCATGAGGCCTACATTTTCATCTTCTATATATTTACTGCCAGCCCAGCATCTCTGCATGTTTTTGTTTAACTTTGTTATTTTAGTCAATACTTTGAAGTCCCTGAGGATTGTAGCAAGTGATCAGGAGGTGGATGATAATAAATACCACACGGTCCTGGGTTCACAGCCTAAGGCCTCCCTGTACATGCTGGGTGCACGCATGTGCACTCATGATCCAGCGGGCTAAGACCCTCTTAGGGGTGTTTGTCTGTCTTTCTCTCTCTCTTACATGGAAGAAATAGATAAATAAACTTTTTAAATAAAAATAAATATTAACAATAATGGTGCAGTAGTTAACATTGAGTATTTACCACGTTCCGGGTACCATTTAAAGCTCATCTTAGATATAAGCTCATTTCATACCCACAGTAAACCTTGAGATACATATATTATTACTGCCCTTGTTTCATGCCAGACACTAGGGCCCACGGACGGGGTCCAATGACCACAGGTAGCTGGAGAGCTAGGGTTTGAGTCCTAGTTACCATCTTTGCAAATACGGTGCCGGCCACTTACCCAGGTATGTGCTCATAGGAAAGTCACTTAACCTCTCTGTGCTGTCACCTGTAAGGTACGATGGCTGTGCAGGTTAGGAATTAGCATCTGTGAATCACTTAGCATAGTGGCTAGCTAACCTCTCATAACTGCTCAATTCTTGTCCAATATCACTGTGCTATCACCAGACAATGACAACTGTTTACATAAGACAATGTGATGATCTCTGAATGCAGTAGAAGCCCTTAAAATATAAGGGACTGGAATGTAGCATCTCCATACTAAAGGTTCTAAGTCTGAAATTGCTCTCCAATAAATCGAGTAGCTGTGTATTCAAGTAGGCAAGCCTGAAGATCACAGTTCAAGGCTCACTGACTGAGCGGGGTGTGTTACACCCGCTGCCAAAAGCTTATATACAGCTCTGCAGAGGAGAAAGCATCTTGCTTGCGTTTTTCAATCTCCTTCCCCCACCTCCTGGAACCCAGCAGTAAGTCAAGGTCTGCTTTCACCATCAAGAGAGTGAAGATCTACATACAGAAAGTCACTGGCAGAAGGAAGGAAATTTAAAAAGGAACAAAGGATCTTATATTTTTCATTCCTTTCTGTGGAATCTATTTTTTTCTCTCAACCATAACAACTACCTTTCTATAAAAGGTAGATTTAAAACCATCAGGATGGATCTGCCACATCAACTCCCTGAACCCCGAGAGACTTACTGAGAAACTTCCACTTTCCTGGTGCTAGAGTGTGTACCACAAACGGAAGACTAACAAATTTTATGCAGAGAGTAGAAAGAATTAATTATATTACAATAGCTTATATTATGTTTTTGTATTGAGTTCTCTATATATTTTGGTTATCAATCCCTTGTCTAAGGAGTAACTTGTAAGTATTGTCTCCCATACTGAGGGTTGTCTTTCCACTCTAATTGTTTCCTTTGCTGTGCAGAAGATTTTTAGCTTCATGTAATCTCACTTGTCTATTTTTCAGATTATTTCTTGTATTTTAGGGGTCTTTTTTTTTTTTTTTTTTTTGAGAGGTTTTTGCTATAGGGCACGTGCGCTCGTCAGACAGACAGAGAGAGACATAGAGACAGAAAGCGAGAAATCACCCCCCAGGTGGGATGGTCACGCCGCAATCCCTTCTCCTCCATTCTCCTCTCGGGATCTTGGGCACGCACACACACGCGCCCGGCGTGAGTTTTAAGCCACCGGGTCTAGGATGCAAACCACAGTCGACTATGTGGGAGTCCAGCGACATAGCCATTACACTAACTGCTGGTTCCCTTTAGGGGTCTTATTTAAGAAATTTTTGCCTACTCCAATGCCTTCAAGAGTTCTCCCTAAGTTTTCTACTAGCGGTTTTATCATTTGAGGCTTTAGACGTAAATCTTTGATCCATTTTGAGTTGATTCTTGTTAATGGTGAGAGATAGAGGCCTCATTTGATTTTTCTGCAGGTAGATATCCAGTCCTGCCAGCACCACTTGCTGAATGGACCTTCTTTTCTCCATTGCACTGTCTTGTATCCTTTGTCAAATATCAGTTGGTTGAATAATTTGGGGCTTATTTCTGGATTCTCTATTCTGGTCCATTGGTCTGTGATGTCTCTTTTTATGCCAATACCATGCTGTTTTGATTATCACTGCTTTGTAATATATTTTAAAGTTGGCTAGTGGAATGCCTTCTGCTTTATTCTTTTTGCACAGAATTGTTTTGTTGATATTGGGTCTTTTATGATTCCAGGCAAATTTTATTATTTTTTTTTCTATTTTTGTGAAGATTGTCACTGGCAATTAGATCAAAATTGCATTGAATATGTCATTTTATTTATTTTTTATAAAGCTCTGGGTGGTACATATTACTGTGGTCATTGTATAAATCAAGGAACTGAAGCTGAGGGCAGAGAAATTAATGAGGACATTCACACAATCAGTTGGTGACAAAGTTAGGATGAGGTTCAGCTTTGAGGACTCTAAATTCATCACCTGTTCCACTCTGTTCATCTCCCACTAAACTCTTTTTTGCTTGTTTTTTAAAATGTATTTATTGGGACCAGCAGTTAGTGTAATGGCTATGTCACTGAACTCCCATGTAGTCAACCATGGTTGGAGTCCCAGTCCTGGTGGCTTAAACTCACGCCAGGTGTGTGTGTGTGTGTGTGGGCCCAAGATCCCGAGAGGAGAATGGAAGAGAAGGGATTGTGGCGTGGCTATCCCCCCTGGGGGGTGATTTCTCGCTATCTATCTCTCTGTCTCTCTCTGTCTTTCTGGCGAGCGCACACACCCTATAGCAAAAACCTCTCCCCAAAAAAAAAGTATTTATTCCATAAAAGACAGACAGACAGAAAAACAGGTGCCCCCAACATGATCTGCACACCATGATCCACCTCCAGTCTGAGCCAATCCAAATCACAGGCATGAGCACACCTGGAGTGCTCAGGGAGGGCTCAGGACAAGAACCCAGCATCTTTCCCTTGTGGGTTCACTGCACCCTTGCTCTTCCCACTTAACTCTCAGGATTCTGACTGATACTAGTCTACTCTTGGGCCCTCTATGAAATTAGCTTCCATTTGTTGTAGCCACTGAAAGAAAGCCTGGTTCTAGGAACCCAGGGAGGTCAAGTCATTTTCAGGAATCAGGACACTCAGGTTCCTCCAGATGGGGGTCAAAGCTCTGCTACAGCTGTGTACAAGAACACTGCAGGACTTGAAAGAAACTGGTGTGAGAGCTGAATGGCCAGATAAAGCTTGGTAGCCTGGGCCATTTCATCTGTAAGGCATCTTGTTTAGGAAGAGGAATACCATTTTAAATTCTGGAATGAAAATCTGTTAGAAAGCATCCTGAATTTATCATCTAGAAAGGAGTAGAAGGAAAAAGAAACACTAATGATACTTCCCACATACATAAATTCCTTTAATCTCCATCACTGACCTAAGAGGTCCACCAGGTACAAAAGCAACCACCAGAGCAAGATACACAGAGAAGCCCCGGGCCAAGACAACCTGCGTAGAGCCCTATTTGGGGTCTGTTATTAAAAGTGAGTTAATCCAGTGTAAAAAATACAATGGATAATGGGGCCAGCAGATGGTGTGGTGGTTGAAGTGCTGGACTCCCACATGGCTGACCAGTTTGAGTCCTGCCCTGGTGGCTTGCTTTCTCACGTTTCCTCTCTCTCTCTCTCTCTCTCTCTCTCTCTCTCTCTCTCTCGTCAAATAGAATAATAATAATAAATATATAAAATTAAATAAAAAAGAAGCGATGGATAATTTTGGCAACTGCTTCATTTTTATAATGACAGACAAATTTTTTTCAGGTAACACCTTCTGAAATGCTAAGTATGGAATAAAGAAAGGTTTTTAGCATAACATGTGGATCCCTCCACACCTCAGTGACTTCCTTTTGTCAACTGTCGAACACTATTAGATCATAACAAGGGGATAAGTGAATGATATCAATCTTTACTGCATTTGTCTTCAAACCAAACACATGAATAAAACCTCAGCTCCCCTTGCTAGCTGTCAGCATGCCTCATACCACTTTGACAAGTGGCCACCTACTCCCAGAAGCTTAGGATAACCCTCAAAATGGTTCAGAAGAACTCCCCCTTCCCAAGAAAACTGTGTGTCTCTCTGATTCAGGGCCATTTACCCAGAAACAAGGTGGTTCCTTCTTCAGGGCTCATTAGACAGTCAACAGAACTCCCTCTGCACCCCCCCCTCTCCTGCAGCTTATAAAACCCCCAATATTCAAAGCTACTGTAAACATAGTTGTCTAGGAAAATATTCCAGAAAACGATTGACTCCAAAAGAAGTACCTACTTAAGAAAAAAGAATCTGAAGTTCCACTTCAGGTCAACTCATTCTCATTTTTACCAATAAAATAGTCTACATTAAAAAAGAAAAGTTGTCTATATTATTGCTGTGCCTTAAATAACCCTTCCAGTTTCATTCCCCAAATGTTGGTCACTTTACAGACTGTTTAAATCAGAAGTTGTGAGCAAGGAGGCCTGCCATTCTTCACAGAGCAGCAACAGCTCCACGGATGAACTCACTCCCATTAAAGAAGAAAAGAAAGGAAGGAAGGGGAAAGAAAAGAATGGAGAGGAGAGCAGGGAAGATGCGAGGAGAACAAAGAATAGGGTTCACTGAAGTACGGAGAAGGCAGGTCTGTTCTGGAAACCAGAAGAACAATCAAGGTTTTGGAAGCTCCAGTTTCTTGGAGCTTAGAGGAATGGAAAAAGTCACTCAGTTGGGGAATGTTCCATCACAATAATCTGATTAGCGGAACACGAAACCCTGAGCACATCTGTAATGCAATGGGAAGGAATAAAGATACTGAAGGGACACGGCCCAAAACCAACCACACAGGGACAGAGAAGCTGGAGCTGAACATAGCCATTAGTATGTTAGGGTCTGCTTCAGGAGCAAAGCTATGGTCTAGAGGGGCTTAGGACTGGTTTGCTGTATTTTTTACTTTGATTTCTGAAGTCACTGAAAAACCACAGGTAATAAGGTCACTTTGTGCTGATTTATAAAACTCAGTTCTCTGACTTCAGAACCACAGCACAAATTACGTCAGGGGTTCATTTTGAGGTCAGGTAGTTACAGGAGCTGGGCTGACCTAGCCTGGGTAGCAGGTCGACCCACCCTGTTGGTGCTGACGGATGCAATGGGAACAGTATCTCCCCTTTCCTCCTTCCTGATGTTTGCACGTTAGGCTGAACTTCTGTAAATGGGGGTTACTGCCCATCTCTACCTCAATACACACTTCTTCACATCAAGCCCAGAAGCCTCTCCCTTCCCTCTTCCTGCTTCTCCTCAATCACTTTCACTCAGATCTGTGACCTTTCTATGAACGCCCCCTACTGCCTTAGCATTCAAGGGAGATCCTTAGAAGACTTAGACTACAGCTTTCCCACTCCGTGGTCCCTCTAATGCCTGTGCCAAGCGCTCGGTCTCCTTCTACTTCATCCTAAATGCCTGCGTGGCTCCTTAGCTGTCTTCTGCTACATGCTAAATTTATCCGGAACGTGGAAGCCACCGCAGAGCTGCTCCTGAACCATGCTATTCCCCTCTTCAGCCCCTTCCAGTGCTGGTTTCCTTACCACAGTCCACAAACAGAAGTCTTCACTGGGCTTCCGTGTTGCCCATGGGGACCCTCAAATCCAGGCCATCCTCTCAGGTGTGTGCCACACAAGAATTCCTGAAAAGCACTTAAGTTGCCAGATGACAACGCAAACCTGGGCCCATCTTGGTGGTATAGGCAGAGTGTACTGTTCCACAGTGCTGGAAACCACATAGCTGACCACAGGTTCAGATTCCGAGTTGACTTGAAACATACCAGGCACACGTGCACACACACCCAAGAGCCAGATGAGATGGGGAGTTGGGGGAGGGAACTGCAGTGTGATGGGACTCCATCTCTTTATCTCTCAAAAGGAATAAAATGAACTTCAAAAAAAAAAAAAGATAAAAATGCAGGAAAGAACATTAATTCACGTTGCTCCATTGGTTAGAACTCTGAGGCCCTGCATATACGGCCTGACCTGCCCGCAGTCTAGCCCTGCCCTGTGCTTGCTGTGCTTCAGCTGCACTAAGGTCTCAGTTTCTAAGGTACATCAAGCTCCTTCCACCCCAAAACCTTTCTCTTCACTAAGCTCCGCCTAAGCCATGGTGCTTTTTTTGCATAGAAAAATATGTCGTGACTTTTTCAACGACCCAATAGCTCTTCCTCCCACTGCTTCCTAGCCTGGCTAAGACCTAGCCACCTCTCAATCTCACCTTAAATGTCACTCTCTCAACACAGTCTTTCTTAACCCTGCCTCCCCCACCCCCATAACACACCAAAAATCCCCACTCAGGCAGCACCTGCAGTTCCCCTTCATTGCCCTTATTACAATTGCAATTAATGAACCATCTGCTCAACTCTCTGGTTAATGTCTGCCTTCACTGAACATTCTAGGAAGACAGGAAACACATCTGTTTTCCTAACTTCTCTGTCCCCAGCATCTAAGCAGGATTTGGCTCACAGTTGGAACTGATTAAGTCTTCACTGAATGAATGGGGGCGGGGGCTGACTGAGTATTGGTAGTAACTTCTCTGTCTGCCCAAGTCCTGTCACCGGCAGCAATGGCTCAAGTTTTCCCTGACCTCTTCCAACTCTCTCGTCTATGTCCCTTCTCTTGAAATATTCTGCACTGCCTTCACCCCCATTCAGTTTTCCAGGTTATTTCCATTTATCAGTGCAGCACTATGGAGTCATAAGGATACAGTCAGTCCATCGGAGGGGCGATCGCCTCCTAATAAGTTGTCCTAACATTCATTGGCGTGACTTAACTCAAGAGCTGAGACATAGAAGAGTGGAAGGAAATGGAATTGTGCCCTGGAAACTATTTCTCTAAGCTTCTTTGATTTTAATTGCTTTGCATGCAAATTGAGGTAGAGTCTCCATCAGTTGAAACTTTTTTTCATTTGCAGCCAGAAGTGAATGAGGCAGGCTGTGTGCCAGGGAACATTTTCCTAATATTATGGAAAGACCTGGGGCTGAGGACATGTCTGAACATGATTAGCAAAGTTATACACTTGCAAATTAAATGAATGCCAGGAAATGTTTAAAATTTCCCTTTCTTACTAAACACTTCAAAGAGGGGTCCTTGCTTGTTGTCAACATTATACTTTCAACTTAAAAAAAAAAAAAGAAATCTCGTCTCTCTGACAAAGGCTGTACTAAGAAAGTAACGGGATATCGAAGGATCCAAAGGCCTGGAGCTCAATTAATACCTCAATGAGCTTGCTGGGCTCTATATTTAGATGTCAAAGTAAACACACCTAAACACGGCGGACTCTGGAAGAGGTTTGATCTCAGAAATACCACTTCTAGACAGGAAAACAATCTAGGAGATGGAATTAAGTTAGTTTACTTCCCAAAGGTACAGTTAGTAAGAGTCGCAAACCAAGCTACCCAGAAATGGAGGACTTGCCTGTTACTTCCCGGGGAAGGAAATCCAGGAGGCTGGGCTGAAACAATGCTCTGGCCAGAGAAGAACATGGGGCGGTCACACAGTGGGGGCTATGCATTCCAGTGCAGCTATTTCTTCTCTTTCCTCTTTTTTTTTTTTTTTTTTTTTTTTTTAAGAGAGATTTTTGCTATAGGACACGTGTTCTTACTGGAGAGACAGAGAGCAAGAAATCAGTCCCCGGGGGAATGGCCACACTGCAATCCCTCCTTCTCCTTTCTCCTCTCAGGATTCTGGGCACATACACACACATGCCCGGTGTGAGTTTTAAGCCACCAGATCCGGGACTCAAACCACAGTCAACTACGTGGAAGTCCACTGACAGCTATTTCTGATCTGCAAACTTCTGTAGCTTCTTCTCTGAGTTGGGCAGTGATATAAGGTACTCAAGGCCCCAGGAACCATTCAGAAATTCAAACTCCTGCAAAGACCCTGATGAACTGAGCTTTGACAGGCATTTTGTGAACCAAGGGTCAAAGACGCCTCTGGGTGCACATGGTCTCCCCCCCTTAGATACTCAAGAATCTGAGGCCCTAAGCTCTAGTGCTAGGTAACCAATGGGACTTCTGGCTTGGGTTCAACAGCTAAAATGACTTGCTTCCATTTCTGTCCCTTGTGCAGTATTTCACAATCACAGGCTTGTGGGGTTGAGAGAGCAAAACTTCTCCCAATTCTAATTCTCGATTTCCTTTCACAGCCAATCTTGTGTAAACAACATGCACTCACGCAAAAATTTTGATTTAACTTGACAAAAACATCTCAGAACCAAGAGGTGTGGCCTGGGAGGTGAGCTTCAGACTGGTCTGGCCAACCTCCGTTCTAGCTTTGTTCAAGCTCTGCTCACCAGATGGGTGGACCTTGAGACACTACATCTCTGAGCCTCACATTTCTCACACAACAGTAATAGAAAAGAATAGTAATAATCCATCCATTGAGCACTTGCTATGTTCTGGTCACTATGCTGAGTGACTTATACTAATTAGCTTATTAAGACCTTTCCAGAGTTTAGACGTGGGTCCTGTATTATTCCCACTTTACATGAGAAAACCAAGTTCTAAAACATTTGTGACTTGCCCACTAAGCTGCACAGATACTGGGACAACCCTTAGGAATCCAGCCTTAAAAATAACAACAAACAGGGCTGGCTTGATAGCACAGAGGCAATGAGCTGCTCAAGTGAAGCTGGACCCACATGGAAAACCACAGGCTGCTGTTGGCTGACCTGCATGTGCTAGGCACAGGCCCCATGATCCCAGCTGCCTGGGAAGGCTTAGAGAGGATAATGGCGTGAAATCCGGTAGCGCATTCTTGTCTTTCTCTTATAAAAAAAATAAATGTTAAAAAAAATAAATACTGAGTAAAAATATCAGCGGCCACACAATAGGGATGAGAGCTTTTCTAGATCTATCCCAGGCAAGTTACAAAGAAACAAAGAAACAGACAGAATAACAACATTTTCCATCAAGAGACTGTTCAATATATGAGTCAATATAAAAGACTAAACATGAGGCCAGCCCATGGTGTGATGGTTAAGGCAACTGGATCTCACGTGTCTGACTTTGCAGTTCGAGTCCCAGACCTGGCAACCTGTGAAACACACCAGGTGCATGTGTGTACATTGCCAAAATCCCCAAAGGAGGGAAAAATGGAGGAGAAGGGGTTGAACTGTGACCGTTCCCCACAGGGATGGCCTTTCTTATATGTCTCTCTCTCTCTCTCTCATTCTGGTGAGCACACAAGCTCTCTGGCAAAACTGGAAAAAGCTAAACATTTTTTCTCATTTCTTATGTTTTATAAAAAAACTAAGATTGTATATAGCAAAAAGTATAACACTATATTGTCAGATCTATAACACATATAGATATAATAAATTGACAATAATAGCATGGAAAGGGAAGAAAATAGAGATTTACTGGAGCAAAGCTTCTATTTTAAATAAATTAAGTTCTTATTCATCTAAAGTAGATGGCAATAACATTCATATTATAAGCTATAGAACAATCACGCACCAAATATAGCTCAAAAAATACAGTAAAATGTAGAAGAACTTAAATGGCACGCTAAAGTGCACTTAATGTTAAGAAAAAAAGGCAATCAAGGGGCCAGCAGGTGGTGTGTGGGCTAAGGCACTGGATCCTACATGGCCACCTGCACAGTTAAGCTGCACAGGCGGCTTGAAAATCACACTGGGCACATGTGTACATGTAAGTGCCCAAAATTCCAAGAGGCGACTGGAGGAGTTGGGATTGTGGTATGGCCACACCCCCCAGAGGGTGATTTCTCACTCCCCCTGCCCCTGGTGTGCACAAGCACCCTATAGCAAAAACTAAAAAACAAGTAAGGAAATAAAAAGGCAATCAATGAGCTAAATAAATAGAAAACAACAAAATGACAACTATAACCCAGCCATATCAATTAATTATATTAAATTTACATGATCTAAACTATTCTAGACCAATCTGGAATATTGGTCTGGAATAAAAAAACAATACCCAAACTATATGCTATCTGTAAATAACACGTTTCATAGATTCAAAGACACACATAGGTTGACAGTAAAAAACGGAAAAAGCAATCCCATGCATATAGTAACCATAAGAAAGCTTAAATGGCTATATTAATAACAGGCAAAACAGACTTTAAGACAAAAAGTATTGGGGCCAGCTTTCTCTCTCTCTCTCTCTCTCTCTCTCTCTCTCTCTCTCTCTCTCTCTCTCTCTAGGTGCATGTGCCCTATAGCAAATTGAAAAAGAATAATAATAATTAAAATTAAATAAATAATTCTTTAAAAAAAACAAGTATTATAAGAGATAGAGACATCTTAAAATGATAGAAGGGTTAGTGCATCAGGATAATAAAACAATTATAATGCACATTCACTTAAAAACAGATACCAAAGTGCATGAAGCAACAACTAATAGCACTGAAAAGATAAGAAGGGAGTTCAAATGTATTTGGAGGTTTCAATACCTCACCTGGTAGACTATCGACATTAACAAAGACATAAGACTGGGACGATACAATCAACTAGCCTGGTGCAGACGACAGACACAGGGCACTTCTCCGGTGACTGCGAATACACATCGAAGTATGCCAGAACATTCCCTGGGATAGACCTACGCTAGCCATGAAACACATCTCATTAAACCCAAAATGTCTGAAATCGTACCAAGTATTTTCTCTTACTAAAATCAGAACTCAACCACAAAAAGAAACCTAGGAAATTTCCAAATATTACAAACTAAACTATGCACTTCTAAGTAACAGACTGGTCAAAAAATAATGACTAGGTAAATTAGCACATTTGTAAAATACTTATTTTATTTATTATTATTTTCTTAAAGAATTATTTATTTTGTTTACTTATCATTATTATTATTTCGCATGAGTTTTTGCCAGAGAAAGACAGGCAGAGAGAAAGAGAGAGAGGATGAGGGAGCAAGCTGCCAGGTCCGGGATTCAAACCATGGTCACCCATGTGGGAATTCCAGAGCCTTAACTAGCATGCCACCTGCTGGCCCCTTTATTATTATTCTTTTTAAATTTGCTATAGGACATTCACACTCACCAGAAAGAGAGAAAGAACATAAGAAAGCAAGCCGCCAGGCCCAGGACACAAACCACCATCAGCCATGTGGGAGTTCAGTACCTTAGCCACTATGCCACCTGTTGGTCCCAAATTAGAAAATATTTTAAATGCAATAAAAATGAAAACAGCTTAACAAAATGTATGAGATATGGGGACCAGCAGATGGTGTCATGGTTATGTTGCTGGACTCCCATGTGGTCGAAGGTGGCTTAAAACTCAGGCCAGGCATGTGTGAGTGCATGCCCAAGATCTCAAGAGGAGAATGAGAAGGAGGGATTGTGGCATAGCCATCCCCTTGGGGGGTGATTTCTCGGTTTATGTCTCTCTGTCTCTCTGCCAAGCATGCACCTCTATAGCAAAAATCTATCTCTCTAAAATAAAAGGTATGAGATGTGACTAAAGCAGTTCTTTAACTGTCTCTATGGAAATGAAGAAGGGTCTCAAACAAATTACCTAATATTTAACCTAAGAAACTAGTAGACCACACTAAAACCAAAGCAATCAGAAGGAAGGAAATCATTCAGATTAGAGGAGAAACAAAAGAAAGAGAAAACAGAATAACAACAGGAAAAATCAATAAAATCAAAAGTTAATTCTCTGAAACTATCAACAAACTGACAAATTACTGGCTATCCTGATGAGATAGTGAGTAAGTGAATGAGAGAGTGAAACACAAATTACAAAACGATGAATGAAAGAAGGGGCACGACTACTGACTGAACAACTTTGTATCAACAAAGTAAACAACTGAAACGAAATGAAACTGTCTAGGAAGACGTATATTGCCAAATTGACCCAAGGAAATTAAACTGATGATGTGAATCATCAATAATAGGAAACTGAATCCATAACTTAAAATCTTTCTACAAAGAAAAGTGTAGATTCAGATGATTTCACTGGTGAGTTCTACCAAATACCAAAAGAAGAAGAATACCAATCTTCACAAAATGTTTCAGAAATTGGGAGGCAGAAACACTTCCCAACTAATTGTATGGGACCAATGTCATCACAAGAAAACTGTAATTCTTAAACCCTATCTATCAACATAAAAAAGATTACACAGAATAACCGAATGGGGATTTATCTCAGGAATATGTGATTAGTGTACTATCTGAAAGTAATTAAGGTAATAGATCATATCAGTAAAATAGAGGACAGAAAATAGTGATGATCTCAATAAACACAGAAAAGGTACTGACATAACCCAATTCCCATTCATGATAACATTCAATAAACTAAAAAAATTAAGGAAACTTCTCCAAAGTGATAAAACACATCCATTTTTTTTTTCAAACCTACAGCTAACTGTCATACATAAACTGTGAGAAAATGAAGCCCTTCCTCCTGAGACTGGGAACAAGGGAAGAGTGTCCACGTTATTCAACACTATACTAGGGGGTTTTAGTTAGTAGAATAAGAAAAAAAAAAAAAATTAAAAGCATCAGATTGGAAAGGAAGAAATAAAATTGTCTTTATTTACAGATGGCATGACTCTACCAGTTAAAAATCCTAAGGAATCTACACAGATAAACTACTGGAACAAAAACAAAGTTTAACAAGGCCAAAGGATATACTGGGTTGTCAGGAAAGTCGTGACGCATTTTTGCATAGAAAAACACGTCACAACTTTCCTGACAACCTAATAAAATCAATCATACTTCCATTCTATGAACAAACAATTTTTTTAAAAAATGAAAAAAAAATAATTCCAGGACAGCTCTGTGACTTGGTCATTAAGACAACCGCCATGGCTGACTGCGTGGTTCAAGTCCTGGATCCAGCAGCTTGAGAAACACGCTGGGCGTGTGTGAGTATGTGCCCCAAATCTCCTCTCCCTGTCTGTCTCTCTATGGCGAGCACACATGGCCTTGAGCAAAATAAGAGAAAAATGAAAAGAAACATTTAATTCTCCAAAGAATATAATACTTAGGAATAAGCTCCACAGTATAAGATTTGTACACTAAAAACTACCAAACGCTGCTGAGAGAAACTAAAGAAGCTCTAAGGAAATGGAGAGACACTTCGAGTTCATGAATTAGAAGCCTCAATATTGTCAGGATAGGAGTTCTTCCCAGAAGACTATAAATTCAATCTGTTCCTATTAAAATACCAGCAGACTTTTTCATAGAAATTGGCAAGCTAATAATAAAATGTTTATAGACTGCAAAAGCCCTAAAATATACCAAGACAATTTAGAAAGAAAACAAAGTTGGAGAATTTTCTACTAACTAATGTTAAAGCTGGCCATCCAGCCACAGGAATCCAGGCAGCGTGCTATGGGCACAAGGGCGGGCACAGAGACCAGTGGAACCAAGTGCAGAATCCAGAAGTAAATCCTTACATTTATAATCAATAGATTTTCAACGGAGATGACAAGTCAAATCATGTTATTTCTCACTATTATAAATAGAGGAGTAAAGATCAGTTAGATACTTACGTATCAAAAACAAAAAGGAGAAAAGAAAAAGAAAATAACTTAGACTCTAACTCATATCATACATAAAAATTAACTCAAAATAGATTGTAAGGCCATCTCCATGGCACGGTGGGAATGTGCTGCTCCAGAGAAACCAGATCCCACATGGCAGCCATGGCTCCAATTCCCAACCCAGTTGGCCTGAAACATGCTGGGCATGCGTGCAAGAGCCGAGATTCAACGGACCGGAGGACTGGCTGCTCCTCTCGCTCTGGCTCTCACATACGTACACACGTGTTCTATTCTAAATAAAGATATCAAATGTATCACAGATCTAACTGCAAAAGCTAAAAGTATTAAACTCTCAGAAAAAAATGTAGAAGAAAATATGTTTGACCTAGGGTTAGGTGAAGAATTCTTAGGTAATGATACAAAAAGCCCTATCCTTAAAAGAAAAAAAATTAAGTTGAACTTTGACATTAAAAATGTTTGTGCTTCAAAGGAAACTATTTTAATAATGAAGATAAGCCACTGACTGGGAGAGAAATACCTGGAAATTATATACCTGATAAAGAACTTAGATCCAGAGTATTATTATAAAGAATGTTTACAGGGGCCAGCAGGTAGTTAAGGGTGCTAGACTCCCACCTGGCCAACTGCAGTTCAAGTCCTGGACCTGACAGCTTGCTTTCTCACTTTCCCTTTCTTTCTCTCTCTCTCTATCCCTCTCTGGTCAAATTAAAACAAGTAAGTAAATAAATTAAGTTAAATACAATAATTCTTAAAAAAAACAAAAGAATGCTTACAACTCAATAATAAGAAGACCAACAACCTAATTAATATATAGGCTAGTTAATATATAGGCTAAATATCTGAGTAGGTATTTCCCCAAAGAAGATATGTGAAAGCTAATAAGCACATGAAAAGATGTCTAACTTGATAGTGTTTAGGGAAATATAAATTAAATGAGAGATATTTCTATACCCTCTAGAATATTTATAATGAAAAAGGAAATAATAAGCATTGGAAAGATGAGGTAAAACTGGAACCTTTATACATTACTGGACAGAATGTAAATGGTACAACCATTTGGGAAAACTTGGCAGTTTCTTAAAAAGTTTAATGTGGGACCAGCAGATGGTGTAATGGTCACATTGCTGGACTTCTGTGTAGTCAGTTGCAGTTCAAGTCCTGGACTCGGCAGCTTAAAAGTCACGGTGGGCACATGTGCAGACATACAAGTGAATAAGAGCATTATTCGTGATGGCCCAAAGTGGAAATGATGCCCAAATGTCCACTAATTCATGAACAAACTATAGTACATCCATATAATGGAACACTTACTCACTAAATTAAAAGAAATGAACTACTGGGACCAGCAGATGGCATAACAGTTACATCATTGGACTCCCACATCAACCACCCAGTTCAAGTCCCAGACCTGGTGGCTAAAAACACACCAGGCGCATGTGCATGCATGCTCAAAATCCCAAGAGGAGAATGGAGAAGGTGGGATTGCGGTGTGGCCATTCCCCCAAGGGGGGGGTGATATCTCACTTTCTGTTTCTCTGTCTCTCCAGTGAGCACTTGTACCCTACAGCAAAAATCTCTCTTAAAAAAAGAAAAAAGAAATGAACTATTAATACAGATACAACGTGGATGAGCCTCAAAAACATGCTAAAAGTCCAGATGGAAAAGATTACATGTTGTATGATTCTACTTATATGAAATTTCCAAAGACACATTTACAGAGCCACAAAACAGATCAGCGATGGGCTGTCCTGTGGGTAGAAGCAGGAATTAACCGTAAACAAGTGCAAGGGAATTTTGTGGAGTGATGGAAATTTTCTAAAACTGGACTGTGGTGATGGCTGCAGAGCTCCGTATGTTTACGAAATCACTGAACTGTGCATTTACAATGGGTGAGTGTTATGGTATGTAAATTGTACCTCAACAAAGCTGTTAAAGAAAACAAGGCAGGGGCCAACCCATGGCATAATGGTTAAGGCATCTGGATCCCACATGTCAACTGCACACTTTGAGTCCCTGATTCAGTGGCTTGAAAAACAGGCTGGGTGCATGTGTGTGCGTGCCCATAGTCCACGAGGAGAAAGAAATGGAGGAGAGGAGACTGTGCCGTGATCATCCCCTATGGAGGGGTTGCTGTCTTTCTTTTTTTTTTTTTTTTTTTTCTTTTTTTCTTTTTTGATAAGACAAAATTTTATTTATGAAACTCTTTAGCAGTACATAACTCAGGGGTTGCATTCTTACTCGCCCTCTCTCTTTCTATCTCTGCCTCTCTCCAGAGAGTACATGGCAAATAAAAAAAAATAAAAACAATCAGAAGACAGTGTACGAGGGGACCAGCAGTTAGCATAATGGCTATGTCGCTGGACTCCCACGTAGTCGACCGCGGTTCGCGTCCCGGACCCGGTGGCTTAAAACTCACGCTGGGCACGTGTGCGTGCGTGCCCAAGATCCCGAGAGGAGAATGGAGGAGAAGGGATTGCGGCGTGACCATCTCCCCTGGGGGGTGATTTCTCGCTTTCTGTCTCTATGTCTCTCTCTGTCTGTCTGGCGAGCGCACGCACCCTATAGCGAAAATCTCTCAAAAAAAAATAAATAAAGACAGTGTATGTGAAAATTCTTTGTAAACCATAAAACATAGCAGCTTGTAGGCCAACAGGTGGCATGGTGGTTAAAGCACTGGACTCCCACATGGCTGATCCAGGTTCAAATCCCAGACCTGGTGGCTTATATTCTCTCTCTCTCTCTCTCTCCCTCTGGTTCTCTCTGTCTCTCTGGTGAGTGCATATGCTCTATAGCAAATTGAAAATAAATAAATGAATAAATAAAATCAAATAAAATAATTTTTTTAAAAAATAGCAGCTGCTATTATAATGGTTATTGATGCTGTGAAATGCTACAGTGCTGGGCCTTTCCTACTGGGATCCTCTAGTGATAAACTGCAATTCGGTTCTCACAGCGTTCTCTTCAATAAATTTATATGAAGCACTTAGGTCAGTGCCTGGGTCTCAGTAAGCTTACGTAAGTATTAGCTATCACTGAATTTATGACTATCATCCCCATGTCATTATTATTATTATTAATGAGACATGCGTGCTTCGAAGGGCTCTGAGAAGGTGGTCCTGAGCCCCGCAGAGCAGCTATTACGGACCCCTTCCCCGGAGTCTCCTGGCCACCAGAACTGTTCCTACTGCGTCCTGCTGAGAAGTGGCTGCATTTCCTCATTGGCTGAGACTCTTCCCGCTTCAGAAGACAAAACCAAATCATATTTTCCTACTTGTGCCTCTCCCTTAGAATCGTCCAGGTCTGAGGAAAAATCACTCACAGGGTATTTTAAATGGAAGGAATTCACAAATGAAGAGTTTGGAGCTGGGGCTGGCAGGTGGCGTGGTGGTTAAGGGTGCTGGACTCCCACATGGCCAACCGCGATTTGAGTCCTGGACCTAGCGGCTTGCTTTCTCCTTTTCTTTTTCTCTCTCTTTCCCTCTTTCCCTCTCTGGTCAAATTAAAATAAATCAATACAGTTAAATAAAAATAATTCTAAAAAAAAAAATAGTTTGAGGCCAGCAGATGGCATGGTGTTTGAGGCAGCTGGGCCCCACATGGTCCCCTGCATGGTTCAAGCCCTGGACCCAGTGGTTTGAGAAACAAACTAGACGTGTGTGCACGCATGCCCAAGATCCTGAAAGGAGAAATGGAGGAGAAGGGACTGCAGAGTGGCCATTCCTGGGGGAGAGGTTTTTTCCCCTCCCTTTTCCTCTCTCGTTCTCTCTCTCTAGTGAGTACAGGTGCCCTGTAGCAAACTGAAAAGAATAAAAACAAACAGCTTTCGTGTCCTGGTCCTTCAATTCCTAATTTCCCCCTTTGGCGCCCACCAACCCCAGGACCCTTCCCTCCCTTCACACAGTCTCGGCCCCTCTGGCAGGCAAGATTTCAGCCATGTCTGCCAGGTCTTCTAGGCTCAGTCTTGCTGCCATTAGGTATCCAGAGAGCTTTGGTGAGCCCGGGCCTCATAATGACCTCCAAGTTACAGTCCTCCTCCCTCCTCGCTGGGCTGACCCAGGTTGTGTCTGACCCTCTGCCTCTGTTTCCTTGCCTGGCCCTGCTGTTCCCTCCTGGGGGATTACCTACTGCTTTGCAGCCTTCAGGAAGCTGAACCCTATTCCCTGCACAAGGTGGGAGTTGTCCTGAACAAGTTCCCTAAACGCTGGCTCCTCCAGCCACGCAGGAGGCTGCCAGGCCCGCTGGAGCAGCCCAACAGGACTTTCTGCAATAATAGAACATACTCTGTCTTCCTGTCCAAGGCAGTAGCGACTAATCACATCCGGGGCTGCTGAGCACCTGAAGCCTGTCTAGTAGCGGAGAGCTGGTGGTGCTGCTGTAAAACGTGATGCCTTGCAAGGCTGGCCACATGACGAAGTCCCGAGTTCACATCCAGAGACCTCCCCGAGTGTGCCAGGCACGCCCGACCCCACAGTCCTGGCTGGCTGAAGCTGGGGGTGGATCGCAACACCAGTGACATCAAACTCTGATAGGGGCTCTCTCTCATGGAAAAAAACTTTAAAAATAAAAAAATACATATGGCCGATGTGACTAAAGAACTGAATGTCTCATTTCCTCTACTCTTAATTAATTAGACCTACATGGCTGGTGTGCCCAGTGGCTACCATCTTGGACAGCGAAGCTCCAGAAAGGAACACTGTCCCAGCAATCCATCAAGGCGCTTGGTGGCAGAGGGGAGCTCACGGCCTCATGCCGCTCACCCTGCCCACTTCCGCACGGCCCACAGGGCCTGGCTTCCTCTCCATCCCTGCCAGCAACCCCATACACACAAGCAGCCCTGGGGCAACAGTGTACTCATGGAGTTGTGAGGACTGCCCCTTCAGTCTTCCAGCAGCGGATCTCGAGGGGGACAACATGCAGGGCAGAGAGCGGAAGAAAACAGAGGTGAGTCAGGCCTGCGATGAAACACTGGGGACCCACGAGGCTGCCACCTTCTCTAAATCTGAATAAATAGCCTGCTTGGGATGTTTTCCATAATTTCACCACTACACTCACACTGTCGGGGCCCAAGTGTGTAAAACAAAATGTAAGAGTCACATCAAACAGGGAAAAGGAAATTATTTAAAAATGCTTTGCGAGAACTAAAATGCCAAAGTAATGAGGAACATTGGCTGAGACCAGACAACACTGGCTGTAATTGTCAACGACACACGTCATTAATTGTCACTGCACGGAGATTCTAGAAGAGAAGTAGCACATTTGAGGACAGGCTGAGAGGGCTTAACAGAAGGAAAACCTTTTGCATCGGGACTGATATGTCCTTTTAAAAAGCGGGTGTGGGTGAATTATCTCCCACCATAACGACGCTGGACTGAAAGAAAAGCAGTCTGCATGGAGGCAGTTATTTCCTGCACCTCTAGCACCGGCCTGGCAGCGCGTTCTCACGGCTCGGGTAGCTTGTGCCTTGGAACAGCAGCTCCTGTGGATTTCCCTCTGGGATATTTACTTGCAACAAAATGGCAATGCCATTTCAAATTGGGAATCTTTGCAAGGACAGGCTGAGTGCCAGCTATTAGCGAAATGATATTAAAATGCTACTCTGATGATTAGCCTCGGGAAATAACACTCAGTTACAAAAGCGAAGCAGGTGTCTGAAGATGTTATGAGCAGCACTGCATGGCACCCCAACACGGCAACGCAGATCTAATATGGGCAGGGCCCTGTGAAAAAGGAAGGGACTCTATATCCACTCCACTCGGGCTCACACTGCTCACTGCCCTGGTGAAGCTGCTTGTCAGCGTTCCCAACAACCTGTTCTTAATTCCGATCCCCGAGGTCATTGAGGGCCGCCATGTTAACCGAGTCCTCCTCCTGCTCACCCATCATCGGCCTCCGATGGGGCCGCCCATGCTCTCTCTCCAGAAATGCGCACTTTACTCTCCCAAGCGAGACCAGGAGCTTGTAGAAAAACAGGTCCAGAAGACTCTCCCCAAGGCCTGTGGGCACAGAGCTGGGGGCAGCCCGTGCTGGCCTGGCTCACCAGCTGCTCTGTACAAGCGGGAGAGAGAAGCCACCTTGGCCGTGCCTGACTCACGTACTAATCACAGGCTTCCTCCTCGGCTTTCCCTCGCCATAAAATCAGACGAGCAGAAGGGTGACTAATTCATAACAGAAAAGGATCCTGTAACTCTTCAAGTGGGGCTTGGAGACAGTGTTATTAGGTTTGCCCAATTCTGTCTGGCATGGATCGTAAAAATGAAGGGTCATTTCCTGGCTGTGGAACGGTGGCTGAAGAAAATATCACGGAAGTACGCTTAGGAAGGAAGGAAGCCAGCTCCGGAGGCGCTCATTAGCACGGGTGCTTCGTGACGAGGACAAGCAACTCCAAGTAGGACGTCGTCTCAAAGAGGAGGCCGCACAGAGGAGGATTCCTCTTCCCAGTGCCCGAGTTTCAGAAAGAGTCCAGTGGGAACAAGCTGCCTGGGCATTTTATCCAGGGAAGGCCAACTGCCTGAAGAAAGAGTTCTAGGCCACACGTATCCACACGTAAGAAAAGATTACTGATGGGGCCAGCGGTGGCGTGGTGGTGAAGGCACTGGAACCTGCAAATGAGTCAAACCTTGGACCCTGTGGCTTGAAAATCATGCTGAGCACGTGTGCAAGCATGCCCAAAATCCTGGGAGGAGACTAGAGGAGAAGGGATCGAGGTGTCGCCATCCCCTCTTGGGAGTGATTTCTCACTTTCCCTCATTTAGTCTCTGTCTCTCTCCAGTGAATGCATGTGCCCCATGGAAAAAAAAGAAAAAAAGAAAAGAAAAAGAAAAAGAACGAGAAAGAGAAAAAAGAAAAGAAGGGACCAGCAGTTGGCGTAACGGCTATGTTGCTGGACTCCCATGGAGTCGAGCACGGTTCGAGTCCCGGACCCGGTGGCTTAAACTCACGCTGGGCATTTGTGCGTGTGTGCCCAAGATCCCAAGAGAAGAATGGAGAAGGGATTGCAGTGTGGCCACCCCCCCAGGGGGTGATTTCTGCTTTCTGTCTCTCTGTCTCTCTCTTTCTGGCGAGTGCACACACCCTATAGCAAAAATCTCTCCAGAAAAGAAAAGAAAGGATGACTGATTGCTGAGAGACAAGTACCTAAGAGTTAGGAAAGCTGAGAAGCAGGAACACCCCAGTCCAAGCCACACTAATAAGAGCAGTAACAGCAAACACTTACATAGCACTTACTATGTGCATTTATCCTCTGAGCACTTAACATAAACCCATCCAATTAATCTTCACAAACTGCTGCTATTATTTTCAGCTCCTAAGTGGCAGAGCTGCATTCAAACCCAGGCAGGGTTGTGCCAGGCAAGGCTCTTAACATTATGCAATACATAACAGCTCTTTAACATGACCATCTTGGCATCAGAGAAAAGTTCCATGGTGTTCATAAAGTTGTGGCACCCACAGTCCTTGGTAGTCAGTTCAGGAAGTGACTCTCATCACAGGGAACAAAATATCCCCTTCCCTTACCACTAAGAACATTGATCACTATGGAAAATGCAGACGAAGGCTGCAGAGTCCTCAGATGGGAGTAGGAAAGCCAACTGTCGGCTTAATTAGTAAATATTGGTAGGCATTTTGCCAAGCACACTGGAAAGAACAAATCTCTATAAAAGTCAACGGATTCAGACCTGATGCTTAAAAATAAATGTCGATCAATTGCATTACCAGGGACTGAAATTACTCTACAGAATGAAGAGCTGGCATAAGTGGGTGCTACTACTGGGCCCAGAGAGTCAATGTAGGGTAGGAAGCAGCCTGGCCCACAAAAGAGGCCCCGTTGGCAGGACTCGAAAAGGAGAAACCCAGGTCAAGCAACACTGCCTATTTTCTTAGCTACTGGCTCAGGGTTCCATCATGACCTTGGGAAAGAGGAAAGGGACTCTACCCAGAGCTCCTGAAAATAACGTGTGTGGCTATGCATACCCACAGGGAAAATGAGTCACTTCCAACAAAGCTTTCTGCCACCTTGGTAAAGGCCTAAACAACAGTTTCAACAATAGTTTCTCATATGTTTCCCCACCAGGGTTCCAGAGATGCCTCTAGGAAGACGGCTGTGCTGACCAACCTGAGCGTCTCTGCAGAGACGCCTGGCCTTGCAGCACCCTCAGGCTGGACTTTAGACGAGTCCCTGCCTTTCCCTGAGTCACACTGTTCACTGAAACTGACGGCGTCATCCTCCTGAGCCGGGGTGGTGTTTCCCACCCTGGTGTTTGAGGAACACTGGTCTGCAGTCATTTAGGCTAATGTAATAGGAAGTGTTCCGTGGTCCGGTTATCTTGGGAAATGCTGCTCAATGCAAGATAAACAGATTTTCCTAGCTGCATTCTTCTCAAAGCCTCCATTACGATGGCTGTACCATGAACCGCTGAAGAGGAGGTCTGTTTTACACGATGTTCTGCTATGGCTTCTCACATTTCCCATATGGGCCTCCCCTGGAACACGCAGTTTAGGGGATTCTGCTCTACAAGACTTCTTTCAAATCCAGAACTCTGGAAGGCCACAAAGCAGCCTGAGTGGGAGACCAGGTGCTGGATTATCCACCTGGACTGGAACTCCAGCTCCAACCTGGCCAGCTGGGGACCTTGGCCATGTTACTTAGCCTGAATCCTTATCTGTAAAATGGAATAAATGACTATGTCCACTCCTAGCTAGGGTGGATCACAACAGCTATTTCTTTCTTTTATCTTTTTTCTTTTTTTTTAAATTTTTTTTACAGCAAGCTACCAGGTCCAGGACTCGAACCGCAGTCGGCCATGTGGGAGTCCAGCGTCTTTAATCACCACAGCACCTGCCAGCTCAGCATGGCTAGCTGGTAATAACAGTGAAAACAGTGGCAATGGCATTCCGTTAACCCTCTGAAAGCCAGCCTGGAAAAGCTTTCCCAGCATTTACCAAAGACCTGCTACGACAGGATGTAGAACGTGCCTTCCATCACTACCAGCTGGGCTCCTCCCAGGCAAGGGTTTTGAAGGCCAGTGTTCACTGACAGTCACGAACTCTATAGGGCTGGGATCCGGGGCTACACTGCGACATGCAGTAAACCCGGAAACACGTGTCTCAGCTGGGCTGGGAAGAGTGTCAGACGGCCTTGTTCTGGTTTCATCAGTCACTCGTCAGTTTAAATACAGGTCAGACAGCAGAAGGAGCCATAGACTGGGGCCAGCAGGTGGTGGGTGGTTAAGGCACTGGAGTCCCACATGGTTAAACTTCAGTTCCAGTCCTAGACCTGGCAGCTTGAAAATCACATCAGGTGTGCGTGTGTGTGTGTGTGTATGCGTGTGTGTGCGTGCACGTGCCCAAAATCCTGAGAGGAGAATGGAAGTGAAGGGGTTGCAGCATGGCCCTACTGAGCCAGGAATGATCAGAAGGGGTGATTTCTCACTTTCCCTATCATTGTCTCTCTGTGTCTCTAGTGAATGTACATATCCCATGACAAAAACCTTAAGAAAAACAAAAAAAGAGAGAGAAAAAACAGCAATGTACCACAGGGCAGGTCTGGGTTCTGGTCTGAGATCCGACTCAAACGCCAGGGCCCACTATGCCCTTGTGCCTTACCTGCCATTACCTCTCTGGGTCTTAGTCTTCCCCATTGATGAAATTTAGGAGCAAAGAAAACAAAGCTTTTCAATTGGAGATGTACATTGGACTTGTCAAAGCCTTTTTTTTAATTGCCCTATTTAAGCCCAACCTACTGAGTCAAAAACCTCTATTTTCACTATACATAAATTTCACCTTAAAGAAAAATAAACTCTGAGTGCTAGAACCCAGGCAAAGTATTTGACAACGCCCCTTGGGTGACTGTGATCCACTTTCCTTTTCAGAGCCACTGGCCTGGAAGATCACAGGTACCCCTTCCAGCATCTTATAGCAAGCCACCGGACTCTGGGTTCCTCTCTGAAGAGGGTGTCAGACTCACTGCCTTTTCAGTCAGTGACTAGACAAGGTCAGCATTTCCCAAGAGTCCATGTTGAGAGGAGACCCCGGTCTTGGCAGAGAGAGAGGCTCTATCTATCCTGGGAGTCCCCAGCACACATTTTTAACCCACCTGTTTCTAGGACATTCCTTGCAGCTGCCTATCTCTGAAAGTCTCTCAACCCTCGCCCTCACCCCATCCTAACATGGTCTCAAACCATGGGCCAACAAAAGCAAGCACCACCTTCTCAGACCGCCCCTCACTCTGTATTCACTTCCTCCAAGTCAAGCCCTGTCTTGACATTATCCTTTGTTGGTTATCCCCTTTCTGTTCTTCCGGACTCCAAGATTCTATCAGAGCCTCAGGCTTGCCTTGAAAAGCCTTGGGTTAACTCCTGCGGCTTTCTGCACTTGGGCAAGATTGGATAGAACACCAGTCCTGGCTCCAGATCCAGGTCCCAACTGGGCTGATGCACACATTTTAGAGACTGCCCAAGTTTCACAGGCCCTGACTGGCCAAGGGATGAAAGCACTATAATGTAAAGCCTAGAAGGACCCAAAGCTTTGGTATTTTGCTTAGTTCCAAGTTCAGTACTTGGCTACTTCTTTGCTCCTTCCCTCCATTGGTACTGGTCACCGAGAGTTAACTTACAGCCAAGGTACACAGAGACCGACCAGGGCCAACTGCAGGCTTGTTCTCTGGAGCACCAAACCTCTGCTCCAGTTGTCAGAACAAAGGGCTAGAAACAAAAGATAGAAACGTAAACTCTAGGACGCAGTAAGTGAACTATGTAGTGTGAATTTTCTGTGCATGAACACGGTATGTGTGGATCATACCAGAGTAATTATCAATAGCACACCCATCACCTCAAACATTTACCCTGACGCTCTTCTACCTTTGCTGAAGTACACATAACCTACTGTTCACTGTAGTCACCCCACTGTGCCAGGGAACACTAGATCATACCCCTCCTGTCTGTGATTCTGGACCTGTAAACCATCTCCCTAGCCCCCTTCCCTTTGCCTTCTCAGCTTCTAGTAACTACTCGTCTCCATGTTCCTACAATGAGGTCACTATTTTTAGCTTTATATGAGCAAGCACATGAGGCACTTCTCTTTCTGTGCCTCATTGCTGTCAGTTAACATAATGTCCTCCATCCTGGTCCACCTTGCTTCAAATGGCAGGATTTATTCTTCCCAATGGCTGAACAGTATTCCGTTGTGTATATGTGCCATTACTGTACCAATTAGAAATCTTTTTTTACTGGGGCCCCAAAGTGCTATGGTTGAGTGCTGTGCACAGTCAAACCCCATGTGGCCAACCACGGTTCAACTCTTGGCCAGGGCAGCTTGCGGAACATGCCAGACTTGTGTCTGTGTGTGCCTGACAGGATGGAGAAGTAGAGGAGAGAGGGTTGCAGCATGGCCATGCCCCATTGGGAGACCTCTGTCTCTCTCATTCTCTCTCACAGGCATGTGCACACACCAGCAATAAAATAATAATAATTGCCCTTATTCATGATAGAGCGTGTGCTGTGCACATGTGTGTGTGAGATAGAGAGAGAGAAATGAGCACTCTCTGGAGTCTGGTCATGCCACGATCCCCTTCCTTCATTCTCCTGACCCATCAGATCTTGGGTTCTCATGCCCAGCATGTCTCAGGCTGCCAAGCCAGGGATTTGAACCATGGTCACTATGTGGGATTTGGCTTTTCTTTTTTTCAGGTTTTTGCCATAGAGTATGTGTCCTCATCAGAGAGAAGCAGAAAGAGAGAGAGAGAGGGAGAGAGAAGGCAAGAGGGAAAGTGAGAAATTACCTTCCAGGGGGGATGGCCATGCCACAGTCCCTTGTCCCCTTCTCCTCTCGGGACTTTGGGCATGCATACTCATGAACCCAGTGTGAGTTTCAAGCCACCAGGTCTGGGACTCAAACCATGATCAGCCATGTGAGAGTCCAGTGCCTTCGCCACTATGCCACCTGCTGGCTCACGGGATCTGGTTTTTCTTGAGCAATGTATTAACCACCACGCCACAGAGCTGGCCCCTAAAAATATATTTTTTGAATCTTGGCCCAGAACAAGATATTATGGATAAAAGTTCTTACACACACACAGAGATATTGAGATCTAGTCTTACAATGAACAGACAGTGAATAGGGCAGAGACTGCAACATCATTTTAAAGAGATCAGCTAGGTCCCTGGCCAACGAAAATTGGCAGTAACATGACAGACTACAATAACAAATTCAAAAAATGTGCCCACTGGAAGGCAACAAGAGTCTCTCCTATGCTCAAGCGAATGCTGCCTAAGCACGATCCAGAGCGGAAGGGGTAAGCCATGGGTTTGAGAGTGTTCCGATCCCACCACCACCATCCTGCCAAGCTTTCAAGTTTTCATCCTGTTTCTTCAGTTTCCCTCTCCTATAATAGACTGCCCTGTCTACCAGCAGCCTCCAAAGGTGGAGACCTAGGGGTTCCTAGACACTGTCACTTTGGGGCCCACAAGCCCAAGTTAACAGGATATTCTAGACCACCAGATCCACAGTTCCCAGCCTCCTGTATCCCAAAACATCACTTGGGTCACCTTGAAAGTTATTTCTGATGAATTCAGAGAAGAAAGTAGGCCAGGATTTTTCTTAAGGGTGCTAAGCATTCATTTCTCTGTTAACACACCACAATCTGCAAAGTGCTTCATCAGAAATCACAAGATACTTTTTTTTATAATCTTGGAGTAAAAAAATGCCTTTCTAGGTGTGACAGAAAATTTAAAAGTTATAAAAGACTAATATATCCAACAACCCAAATATGTTTCAATCTTGGTAGAAAACAAAAAGACAAAGAGTAAAAGAATAACAAATTGGAAATAAAAAGGTTCTCAATGTCTGTCAGGGACAAATTATTATTGTTGATTATTTCCTTCATAACTAAGGAGATCCCTGACAGCAGTTAGAAAGGGTCCACAACCTAACAGGAAAATGAGTCAAGGACATAAACGGATCACAGGAAAGGAAATCCCGAGATTCTTACCACATGAGAGGAGATCTGTGGAGGCCTGGGGCTGAGGGCAGCACAAAGGGGGCGCATGCTGGCACTGGGGAAAAATCCACGAAAAACACAAAACTATCAAACACCAGGAGCAGAGATCTGGCAGCCCTGCGGGTCCTTCAGGGAAGGTGCGCATGGCCTCACGAACCTCTCCGTGTCCCTCCAGCACCATTCCTCCGCACGTCGCTTTTCCATCAGCCTTGTTACTCATTCCTCATGGCCCCCGACAGTACACTGGGACTGTCATCCTCGCTGCTGAGGGGGCTATGAGGCCAGGGAACTGCCGTGTCTCTTCTCCGAGGTCATCAAGCAACGTGGGGACATATTAGTCACGTCAGCCCCGGAACAGAGGCTGCCACTAACATCAGGGCATCACGACAGCTCAGCAAGAGAGCGGGAAGCATGACAAACAGAGTCACTTACACACAAGGGAGGAGACAAGGAAAACGCTTTTAAAAAGACTCAGGTTTGGGGCCAGCAGGCAGCACAGTGATTACGGCACTGGACTCCCACATGTCTGACCGCAGTTTGAGTCCCAGACCTGGTGGCTTGAAAATTACACTGAGTGTGTGTGCATGTGTGCCCAAAATCCCAAAAGGAGAATGGAGGAGAAGGGGTTGTGGTTATTTCGCCCTTTCCCTCTCACTGTCTCTCCCTGGGGAGAGCATGAACCATGGATGAACCATGGCAAAACCTTAAAAAAAGAAGTCTCAGGTCGCCCAGCCATGGTGGTGCAGCAGTAACAAGACGCTCCACGATGCAGAGGCCGTCTGGGAAGTCTCTGGGTTCACAGCCAGAGGCCTTCCTGTGCACAAGTGCACGGGCATGTACCTGTGACCCTGGCTGGCTGAGGCCGGGAGCAGGATCATGACATAAAGACTCTGCTTGGGGGTGCCTCTCACTCTCATCCTTCTCTCTTTCTCATGGAAGAAATACATAAACTTTGTAAAAGAAAAAAAATCCTCAGGTCTGTGTTTCTAGCAGAGCCCGGAATGTGTTCCACACTGCAATCTTGAGCTAGTCTGGCTTGGATCTGTGGCTAAGAGGCCAGCTCACTCGCTCTCTCCCTCTCACTCACAACCTAAACATCCATGCACACCAACAGCGGCACCCCCGTGTTCCAGGAAGAACTCCAGCCAGGTCAGGGATGCCTGACTGGTCTGGCTGCCAGAGGACCACTTCTGGCCGCCAGCGCAGTCATGCTGGCAGGGGCTGTGGTCTTCCAGGGTTGCTCAGGCGATGGAAGTGGCTCACCCCATGCCAAACTCCACCGTCCTTTAAGAGCCAAGCTGAACTTCAACACGCTTGACCTGCAGCAACCCTGAGGACCCAGCCCTGCAGGAACCAGAGGAAACCTGGCTCGGCCTGTGGTAGAAGAGTGAAGATCTGGGTAAAGGCCTGTCCCTCCCTTACTGACGGCAAGGCACTAAGCGTCCTCTCGGGGCCTTCTGTCTTCCTCCACAGCTGGGCTAGGAAACGCAGGGACAGACAGCAGTAACTGTCCAGCACTTCCCGAAGACTCCGATTCTGTCCCAGCACGCCCACACGAGGGAAGCACTGCAGTACTGGTCAGGACAGCTCAGGAAGCAGTTTCAGAGGCATCTTCTCAATCATGCGACATACTCAGAGTGTATGTTTTTATCTCCCATTGGTAGGTCAGAAAATAGGAAGGAGAGGGGCCGGCAGGTGGTTAAGGCAGCTGGACTCTACATGGCGGACTGCAGTTCCAGTCCTGGACCTAGCAGCTTGATTTCCCACTTTCCTTTCTCTCTGTCCCTCTCTGGTCAACTTTAAAAAATAAAACAAAATAATGACAATGAATAAAAATGGAATACAATAACCTTTTTTTTAAAAAAAGAAGAAAATAGGGACCAGCACTGAGCGTAATGGCTGTCGCTGGACTCCCATGTAGTCGACCGCAGTTCAAGTCCCAGACCCGATGGCTTAAACTCATGCCGGGCGCGTGTGCGTGCGTGCCCAAGATCCCGAGAGGAGAATGGAGGAGAAGGGACTGCGGCGTGGCCATCCCCCCTGGGGGGTGATTTCTCGCTTTCTGTCTCTTTGTCTCTCTCTGTCTGTCTGGCAAGCACACACACCCTATAGCAAAAACCTCTCCAAAAAAAAAGAAGAAGAAGAAAATGGATAAGGAGAGAGGACATAGAGATTAAAAACACTTCAGTGGTTCTCATACATTTTGGGGGGTGGAGGGGATGTAAAATGACATACCACTCTGGAAATTTTGGCAATTTCTTATAAAACAGAACATGCAATTATCCTAAGTCCCAATCTCCCTACTTTTCAGCACTTATCTCACAGAAATAAAAACTTATGTCACATAAAAACCTGTACATAAATGTCATAACAGCTTTATTCGTAATAGCCAAAAAAATAAAAAGAATCGAAATGTCTTTAAGTGGGTGAATGATTAAGTTAACTGTGGTATATCCATACCAGGAAATATTACTCGGAAATATAAAAAGTGAGTTGTTGGTACAGAGTGGTGGCAGTGGCCTCGGCTACAAGCGGGCACAGCCAGGGAGCCCTGTGGTGACAGAAACATCTGGACTGACTGTTTCCAGGTCGGCATCCCAGGGTGATGTCTATTACAGTTTTGCAGATGTTACTACCAGAAGGCGGTGGGGAAAGGAGCTCTGTATTCTTTCTGACAACTACATGTTACTGCACAATGATCTCTAAATTAAAAGTTCAATTTAAAAAGAGAGAGAAAGACTCAAGCTGCAACCAAATGGCACATGTAGCCCTTGCCCAGACCTCAATTTGAACAAACTTTTAAAAACACACTTCTGAGAGAATGGCAGAACATGAACTCTGGGTGGATATTAGATGACAATCAAGTGCTATTGTTAATTTTGTTAAATGTCTAAAAGATACTGTCTAAAACAGTTCTTATCTGTTAGAGATACTTAAGTGTCTAGGAATACAATATTACCATGGCATCTGGCATTTGCTTCCAAATATCCCAGGGTTGGGGAGAAGGCCGTAGCAGAGGTAGAGATGAAATAAGACAGGCCAGGACTTGAGAACCACTGAAGGTGCTTGATGGCATCCAGGAATTCATTATGCTATTCTCTCTGCTTTTGTGATTTGGAATTCTCTGTAATAAAATATGGAGGAGGGGGCCAGCAGGTGGCATGGTGGTTAAGGCAGCCGGATCCTACATGGCCGACTGGGTGGTTTGCGTCCACACCCGAGAAACACACCAGGCATGCGTTGCATGCATGTCCAAAATCCCAAAAAGAGAATGGAGAAGGGATTGCAGCATGGCCATCCCCCATGGGATGGAGGTTATTTCTCCTTTTTCCTCTATCTCTATCTCTCTCTCTGGTGAATTACATGTGCCCTATGGCAGAAATCTAAAAAAAAACAAAAAAAAAAAAATGTGGAGGAAGACAGAAGGCCCCGAAAGCATGCTTAGCGCCTTGCCACCAGGAAGAGAGAAACAGGCCTCTACCCGGATCTTCACTCTTCTACCACAGGCTGAGCCCACTGCTAACTGGAAGAGCCACTGAGGCAGGGCCCACAGCTGGGCTGCTGAGAAGCTGCCCTCACACAGTCAGCTGCACACAGGTCTGAGGAGCACCTGCCTGGCCAGGCCTGTGGATCCCAAGCTGTCCCTCTCGAATCGGCATGCAGGGCGCTAAACAGCCTTGTGTGAAGTCAGGGTACCATGGATGGATGGTGGCCACCAGCACCCGGGAGATCCAACCTTCATCAGAGATGCCACACGTTGGGCCTGGCAGATGGTGTGATGGCTAAGGGCGTTGGACTCCCACAACACTGACCATGGTTCGAGTCCCGGACTTGGCGGCTTCCTTTCTCACATTTCCTCTCCCTCTCACCCTGTCCCTCTCTGGTCAAATTAAAATATATAAAGTTAAATGAAATAATTCTTAAAAAATAAATAAATAAAATAGATGCCACATGTTAGGTGAGGCAGCGGGGCTCCAGGAAACAGCAAATCCTGCCCATCTTCAACTGAGGATACAGAGATTCTCGAAGCCAGCACCAGAACTGCAGACTCATCCAAAGCACACTGGGAAACGGCCCTGGCAGATGGGTCTCTTTGCCCCTGGGCCACTTTGTACAAGAGGCATATTCTCGACGGGAAAAAGGTAAGGCTCACGCAGATGCCACATCCTCCCTAGAGCCGTCCCAAGTTCCCTAGCCGAAGGTGGGCCCTCCTGTGCACTCTCACAGCTCCGTGCTGACGACCCCTCGTGTCTGTTCTCTACTGTTGCACGACGAGTTAGCTGGAAATCCCGCAGCTGAAGGCAGTGTTTGTACTCCCAGTGTCTGGACAACTCGGGCACAGCTCTGCTGAATGCCTCTGGCCCACAGGCTGCAATCGAGGTGCTGCCTGGGGCTGAGTCACCTCAAGGTTCACCTGCCTGAGGACCCACTTCCAAGCTCACTCGTGAGGCTGCTAGTGGGCCCCGGATCCTCTCTGGTGGCTGGCCAGAAACATCAGCCCTTCCCACACAGGCCTCTCCTCAGGACTGTTTATAATACCACAGCTGGAGCCCTCCAGAGCAAGAGCTCAGAGAGAGACACAGTCCCCAGACAGAAGCTGCAGGCCTTTGTGACAATCTTAGAAGACATGCCACCACTTTGCCAGCGTTTAATTAGACATTAAAGAAATGTCTAATTCCTGCACTTGAAAGTGGAGTCATGAGGGTAGAACTACATCTGACCCGTGTCTCTTCCCCTCCTGGCCCATCACACCCCTGGCCACCTCCCACCGCTGCCAGGGGCAGGCCCAGGCGGCTGGGTTTGGGACTGCACAGCGTACCTACTCTGGTCCCAGCTGGACCAATGACAACAACGCAATCAACAATGTGTAGCCTACAGGCTGGCCAGGTGATTCTTCCTCAGGTTCTGGAATGGAAAACACCAAGACATGATGCCGGTTATGCGGAAGTCATAATAAACCAAAGCCCATGCAAGCTTCGGTTCTGTGGGAACAGAAGAAACCCATCTTTTTAAAAAAGTAGTTGTAGAGAGGAGAAAATACAGAAACATAGATAGAAACAAGGATACACGGGACCAGCAGATGGCGTAATGGCTATGTCGCTGGACTCCCATGTAGCCGACCAGGGTTCGAGTCCCAGACCCAGTGGCTTAAACTCATGCCAGGCGTGTGTGCATGCATGTCCAAGATTCCAAGAGGAGACTGGAGGAGAAGGGATTGCGGCGTGGCCATCCCCCCTAGGGGGTGATTTCTCGCTTTTTGTCTCTCCGTCTCTCTCTGTCGTTCTGGTGAGTGCACATGCCCTATAGCAAAAGCCTCTCAAAGAAAAAAAAAAAAAGAAAGAAAAAGAAAAAGAAAAAGAAAAAGAAAAAGAAAAAGAAAAAGAAAAAGAAAAGAGACACCATTAGAGAAAGAGAGAGAAAGAATCACTCACAGATGGTCCCAGAGCTGCCCAGTCCTGGTTCTACCCCCTTCCCAAATAATCCCTCTTTTACCAAGTTGGCTGGCATGAGCCTCACTTTCTCATGAGAAAGAGAAGAAAAAGAGGGGGAGAAGGAGGAAACAGGAAGAAAGGCAGGGAAGGGGAGAGCACCTAGAGTTCCCAGGAAGTCACTGGGCAGAGAGGCCAGGGCACCCCGCCTGCTGGTGACAAGGCGTGTCCTTCAGGTGGGTTACCGAGTCAGCGCACAGTCAGTCCTCGCTCCTAGGCCAGGGACTGCTAGCTCCCCAAATTCCACAGGTCTGTGACTAATGATCACAATGAACAAACCTCGCCATGGGATAGATAACAGTTTTTTGAAATATCAATACTGGTGCCAGCAGGCGGCATGGCGATTAAGGCAATGGATTCGCACATGGCTGGCCACAGTTCAAGTCCCAGACCCAGTGGCTTGAAAAATCATGCTGGACGCATGTGCGTGTGTGCCCAAAATCCTGAGAGGAGAATGAGAAGGGACTGTGGCATTGCCAGCCCCGCCAGGTGGCAAGTTCTCACTTTCCCTCTCTCTGGTGAGCTCATGTGCTCTATGGCAAAAACCTAAAATTAAAAAATAAATAATTTTTTTAAAAAAGAAAGAAAAAAGATATAACATGCATCAAACTGTACCTGACAAGCCTCACTCGATGCCAAAGGGAACCATCGCCGACCCTGCACGTGGCTCACCCAGATCTAGGGAGAAGGCTAAGCCGTGAGTGAGCGGGAAGGCCCACGGGTCTGCTAAGAAGCCAGTCCTGCACACAGGCGAGAAGCTGGGAGGTCAGACAGAAGACGCTGAAAACCCAGGTGAAACAAAAGAGGCCTAGGCTAGCTTTCTGGGAAATGTGGTCTACCTTCAGAACTCCCCGGTCCCTGGCTGACTATTCACCTAGTGGATCCCTGCGCTGCTGCAAGGCCTTCCCTAGACATGGTGGGACTTACCCTCGTGGCCATTAACCTCCTGACAAGGAAGGCCAGCCAGTGCCTCTGACTGATAGCCACAAGTTCAGGGGACCAAAATGAGAGTTACCCCTGTTGAACAAAGTTAGCAACTGTTTTCATTAGCTTGGAAGGTGCCTCTGGCACTGAGCTAGTAGAAAGTGGTCTCCCCACGTTACTATTTTTAGCACTTTACGGCATATCTGCTCAGCTGAATCTCTTCAGAATAAGACACTCAAATGGCTCAAATTTGCTCCATTGGAACTGCCAGAAAACTACTGTCCTGAAATCTCTGGACACATGTTTATAACCTTTGTTCAAGTATTTATCCAGATGTTTCTTTTCAGGCAAGTTCCTGAACGTCTGCTTTCCCTCTGCTTTCTTCCACAAGAGAACTGCCCTCGTGCCCACCAGACACCAGCAGGCAGGGCGCCATCTGACACCCAGGAAAGCGGGGGCCCATCGTGTTTTCTCCAGATGGCGGGAGGGCACCGTGAGCACAGGCCTGGTCTTCTGACCCACACGGGTCTCCTTAGCAGCAGGAGCAGGCTGGGCTGACGGTGGCAGCACTCACTTGCTACAACTGCACACATTTTGGGAACCCTGATCTGAAAACTGGTAGCAAAGGTCTCGGGAACAGGGGGATAAAGTATTTTTAGCTGTATTCCTCCATTTCTGGGTCACATAACCCTAAGAGGAAAGCAGGCCAGAGACTGCAGGTCTCATCTGGGGGACAAGAGGTGGCATGGCTTGCCCTGCACCATGTGAAGAATGTCCTTATCTCCTATGAGAAGTTCTTCCCAGAAGGTAAAGTAAGTGGTCTAAGGGTCTGAGAATAACTCCAGCCTCACACCCTTTGCTGCCATGTTTTTGGGGACATGATTCATCATTGCCACCAAAACAGCTAACAGCAATTACTAGGCACTCGCAATGTGCCAGGCCCGGTTCCAGGTCTCATCCCATTAATCCTCTGAGGTCAGTACCATACCATTCCCCTTTACAGACGTGGAGACTGAGCTCCAGAGAGGAGATGACCTAGCGTGTGGGGCATTTACCATGGTCTAGGCATGCTTCTAAGTCCGTTACACATGCTAACTCATTTCATCTTGTAACAGCCTCATGGGATGTAAGTTGCTATCTTCATTTTGTAAATCAGAGTATCGAGGCGTACAGTTGAGCGTGGCCAGGGTCTCACAGCTAGTGAAGCATGAATCCAGGCACTGGGCTCCAGGGCCCTGCTCTAACCACTGGGCCTTAGGTCTGCTTTTAGTAACTTCTCAAGATCACAAAGCCAGTGAGTCTCTGTGCCATGGTCTGCGGGCAGCTCCTTCCAATCAGAGCCAGAACTCCTGCTCTCTAAGACGTACCAGCCCCCTTGAAAGGGGAGGCCTGGCTCAGCGCTCCTGCAGGCACTGGGCCTGGGAGCCAAGGGGAGCTCAGACATAGCCACGTGTTGACCCATGCAGTACAACAGGGCCTGCCCTCTGGAAGGTGAAGCAGTCCTTCAACATCTCTGGGCGCCTACCCATGGCTGGTGGCACAGCTGGGGAAGACACTGTCTGCAGAAGGCCTGGGATGGGGCCAGGCAGTGGACTTGCACCCTTTGAAAACTGACCATCCCACTCTTTAGCACAGACTGTACATCACAACTTCCTTCCCGGACAAGCGGAGTCTGTCATGTTTCCTCTGGATGTGGGGAAGAATAATTTACAGTCAGCCCAGCACCATAGTGCAGTGGTAATTCAACTGCTCAAGAGAAGTCATATCTATATGGCAACTGCAATTCAAACCCCAGTCCTAGCTGGCCTGAACCATGCTGGGCATGCGTGCGTGTGCTGGGATCCAGTTGGCCGGAGGACCAGAAGATCGCAGCCGGGCCAGACCTGTGGGAAGTGCATCTTTCTATCCCCTCTCCCATACTCTCACATGCATGCACACATGCTCTATCACAAATAAAAAAAAAAAAAAACATTTTTTAAAAAGGTCATGGAGGGGCCGGCAGGCAGTGTGGTGGTTAAGGCACCGGAGTCCCATGTGGCCTGGACCTGGTGGCTTGAAACTCAGACAGAGTGTGTGTGTGTGCATGCCCAAAATGCCATGAGAAGAATGAAAGAGAAGGAATTGTGGCAAGGCCATCCCGCCTAGTAGGGTGATTTCTCCCTTTCCCTCTCTCTAGCAAATGTACAAACCCTATTGCAAAACCTAAAAATTAAAAAGTCATAGAAAAATATGGGAACCAGCAGTTAGCGTAATGGCTATGTCGCTGGACTCCCACGTAGTTGACCGCGGTTCGCGTCCCGGACCCGGTGGCTTAAAACTCACGCCGGGCGCGTGTGCGTGTGTGCCCAAGATCCCGAGAGGAGAATGGAGGAGAAGGGATTGCGGCGTGACCATCCCCTCTGGGGGGTGATTTCTCGCTTTCTGTCTCTATGTCTCTCTCTGTCTGTCTGGCGAGCGCAAGCGCCCTATAGCGAAAACCTCTCAAAAAAAATAAAATAAAATAAAAGTCATAGAAAAATAGAATTAAAGTACAAGTTTATAAATGAATGAATAAATAAATACAAGAGTGACTTACGGCGGAGGAATCCAACAAGCACTGCCTCAGCCACGTGATCAAGGCCAGTGCCGCGGTCATAAATCACAATACGACGTGACATATCACTGACATGAGATGAAGTGACACTACCTCTGTGGTCTTCCTCCCACGCCCGGAACCCAGCTCTAGTGATGAGAGAAATGTCAGACCAATCCCAACTGGAGGGCACTCTACAAAGCCTCTGATCAGGACCTCCAAACACAAAGGTCAATAAAACAAGGTAAGGCCAGCAGGTGGTATGGTGGTTTGAGGCACTAGATTCCCACATGGTCGACCGTGGTTCAAGTCCTGGACCTGGCAGCTTGCTTTCTTGCTTTCCCTTTCTCTCTGTCTCTGTCTGAGACAGAGAATTTTAAAATAAATGGAATTTTAAGATAAATAATTAAAAATTTGTAAGAAACAACGCAAATTCAGCCCAGGAAGCCTGAGGAGACATGACGGCCAAATGTAACGTGATAGGTCAATGGGATCGTGAACAGAAAATGGACCTTAGAGTGAAACTAAGGAAGTCTTTTTTTTTTTGGAGAGGTTTTTGCTATAGGGCGCATGCGCTCGCCAGACAGACAGAGAGAGACATAGAGACAGAAAGCAAGAAATCACCCCCCAGGGGGGATGGTCACGCCACAATCCCTTCTCCTCCATTCTCCTTTTGGGATCTTGGGCACGTACGCACACGCGCCTGACATGAGTTTTAAGCCACCGGGTCCGGGACACGAACCGCAGTTGACTGCGTGGGAGTCCAGCGACATAGCCATTTCGCTTAACTGCTGGTTCCCAGGAAGTCTTTAAAAAGGGTGGGCTTTCGTTCATAGTAACCTATCAATATTGGTTTATCAATGGTAACGGATGCACCAGCACACCCAACCCAGCACAGTCCTTGGCCCCTGACTGGGCATTGGTTTTCTCCTGAGAGCACATGAAGGATGGTGACTGGTGACCCAAGGGGTTTTCTGGGCAGCTGAAGGGGTCCCTAGATGGTCAAGCTTTAGGGACCTGGGACCTGGGGAAACACCAGCATGCAGTACTGATACTACTAATAACAACCACTGTCTACGCAGTACTGCCCCCACCAACCCCTCTTCACAACAGCCCTGGAATCAAGGTAGAAAAGATCAATGCTCCCAGTCCACAGAGCAGACCAAGGCCGGAGGGGAGTAACGTGGGCCGGCTGAGCGCCACCAGGCTCACCACAGGGCGGGGCTCTGCTCTCACTGTCTCTTTCCTCTCCCCAATTAAGATTTGTCTGTATCGAGGCAAAACTTGGGTTCTCTGCTCACCCCAAAGCACCAGGCACAGGGCCTGGGCAGAGCGGACCCTCTGGTTTGGTCGGTTGACCCCAGGGCAAACAGAGAGAAGCTTCCACAATGCCACCCCTCCCTGCACTGTCTTGGAGGCCAGGCCTAGACAGTGAGCCCAGAAACATGGATAACGGCGGCCCAGCCCCTCAGCCCAGCCCAGGACAGTGTTGGGGACAGTCCTCAGAGCACTGGAGCAAAAACACCGGCCTGTAGAGGATACTGGCTGGGAGGCAAGGAGTCTGGTCCTTGCTCAGCTAGGCTCAGTGACCTTGGGGAAGCCTCTCCCCCTCACTGTGCCTCAGTTCACTTATCTGAAGATGGGGACCCTGGCATCTGCTGTGCCCCTTATAGAACCTGAACAGCCTCTATGAAGATGAAGGTTGGGTCCAACCTGGCCTGATATTTATATAAGCTGGACCCCACATGGCCAACTGTACAGTTCAAATCCCAGACCCAGCAGCTTGAAAAATGTACCAGGTGCATGTGCATGTGTGCCCAAAGTCCCAAGAGGAGAATGGAAAAGAATGGATTGTGGTGTGGCCACCCCATGGACAGTACTTTCTTACTTTCCCTCTTTCTATCGCCCTCTGTCTGGGCTGGTGAACACATGCGCCCACTGGCAAATTAAACATATTCATACGTGAGGGATTAAGAACAATGGCATTTGACCCTAGCCAGGCAGAGGACACCTTTTTTCTTTTTTTATCTCAGATGGCCTCATCTTAGTGTGACCAAATAAACTTGGTCAGACTAACAGATCCCACAACCCAAAGGTGACCCCGACTCTTCCCAGGCGCCTGTGGGGTGAGCAGGCATCTAGACCCCAGGTGACACTAGCACAGCTTACAGCCAGTGGCAGCGGCCCGTGGACAGCAGCTCCCATGGGCACCCTGTGTCCAGGGGTTCCATTTTCCTGACCACAGGCTGAGCCAGGAGAGGCTGCCCCGAGTGGAACCCAAGGGACCCACTGTGGCTAATGCCTAGATCTACTGCCAGGCCTAGATTCTGGGGCCCAGGGCCCACACTCGGAGAGACTACAAATGGAAGTACTAAAGGAGGGAATCGTTTCCTTGACCTCACCAGGATTAAGACCCCACCAAGGTCTGAATCAGACAGAGCTAATCTCCAAAAAGCCTAAGAATACAAGACTCCAAAATGCTTTTCTTTTCCTCCTTTCCACCTTTCCCCCAACTTCATTTGCTTATCCAACAAACACAGCATTCATCCCATTCCCTTGGGGCAGCCAGTGTTCAGAGGAAAGCAATGGGCTGGAGCTAGTTTGCAGTAAAGTGTAAAGGACTGAGAGGTGAGTGAGTCCAGGCAGCAATATCTGCACTGGTTTTACAGGCTCTTGGATTTGTAACTGGAGCTCTGGGCGGAAGGCTGTCAGCTCTGTCCACTGCCATAACTCCTTCACATCCTCTTGTTCCAAACCCACAGAGTTTGCTAACAACTGCTCCTATGGCAGCCAGTGCAAAGACCCCGACATCCTAGGCTCTCACAGGCAGAGGAGGCCACGTAGGTCGGGTGCCAGGGAGGTCTCACAGGGCCCTGGGCCTCGTCGTGTCCTTGTGGACATGCACACCCAGGCCACCTGAGCTGGATGCCGGGGTCGCTCTGTAGAGCTCTCCCAGCCAGCCCCGCAGACACTCAGTCACAGCACGCAGCCCAACCTCAACCTCTCCCCCTGCGAGCCAGTCCGTCTCCCAGTCACACTGGCTTTCCTACAAGCACAGGGCTGGCCAGGTTCCTCCCTGCAAAGATGCCCACAGAGCCAGCCTGGAGGAAAGTGGAATATGCTGGGCACGGAAGAAGAAGTACTATGTTCTCCTTCATGTGCAGAAATTGGAAAAACAAAAAAATGACCTCAAAGAAGTAAAGAGATGAAGAATGACTGCTAAGGCAAGGGAGGATGTGGGACCGCACAGGGGTCAGGGATGAACCGAAACATCACAGATAGATCAGAGGACCAGTGTCTGCTGGTACAAAATACAGGAGGAAGGGCCGGAGCGGCATGGAGGTTAAGGTGCTGGATCCCACGTAGCTGACTGCATCTGAGTCCCAGGCTGGCAGCTCGAAAATCACACAGGGTGTGTGCACGCGTGCCCAAAATCTCGAAAGGAGAATGGAGAAGGGATTGTGGCATGGCCATCCCCACCAGGGCTGGTTTCTCACTTTCTCTCTTTTTCTCTGGCAAGAGCACACGCCCTAAAACAAAACTAAAAACAAACAAACAAACAAACAAAAAAAGTGCACTAGAGAGAATTCACTTAACAATTCACTGTATCGCTCAAAGCAACTAAGAAAGAGGCTTTTGAATGTTCCTAGCACCAGTAACGGCACGTACTTAGGTATGCTAATTATCCTCATTGGATAATTACACACGCAAAAAATCACGTTGTACCACCAGAAGTGTGTATAGTTATTACATATTATTTTTTTAAGTTTTTTCAAACGCCCACAAGGTTCGAGTCAAGCCTGTGTGGATCATGCCAACCTTCCTGGCCCGTCTCCTCTCCCACGACTTTCCAGCATGTGCTCTCATGGGGGCTGTTTCCCAGCTGCTCCCACAACTCACTGCTCCTCTGCCTGAACCCCTCACTGCCCCATGTCCACACAAGGACACTTTCTCCATCCTGCAAAGCCCACCTCAAACAGTGCCTCCCCACGAAGCCTTCCTGCTTCCTGCCAAACGCCTGTGTCTCGACCTCTGCTGAAACCCCGGGCACTGTGTGACTCCACGCTGTGGGCCTTGATGCCAGGCTGCCCTGCACGTGTGCCATGAGCCCACGAACAGACATCTCTGAGACACCCGGAGGGCGGCACCACGCCGTGCAGAGAACAGACCCTCGGCACAGCTGTGTGCTCCCCAAGGGTACGGAGGGACCACGGGGACGTTCCCGGGGGCCTTAACTGCCTGAAGCACTGCAGGTTGTCTGGACGCCGCCTTCTCTGCCCAGGGAAAAGCTCACCACCACAGACCACGCAGCAAGCTCTGCCTCCCTAAGGCCACTTTACAGCCCAGGTTGCCAAGCAGGGCCCACAGCTCCTGAGAGCCGTGGGAGGACACAAAACAGGGAAGCCCCTCCGGGTCTGCACTTTCTCCCTCCAGCTCCAGGTGGGCAAAAACGTTTTCTGTTCCATGGCATAAGGTGCTTCCAATGATGACAAACCCACCACCTGGCAGGCTGCGGACGTGAGCGAGGAGCAGAATGACTGTGGGCTGTGGAGGGCACATGGGCAGGGTAGTGTGAACAGCAGGACCAGCCAGGGTCCACCAACAAAACTGCTCACAAAGTGAGCCAGGCAGACGTGACAAGCACGTGTGACCCTGGAACAAGCAATGAAAAGAAAATGGCGCTGACCAAAATCAGCCTGGCAGGCCCCTTTGCTCCTTCTGAGCCACTGGCTCTGCAGACATGGCTTTGGACAGCACTGCTCCAAGGGGGACGACCAGGGCAAATGCACAGATGTGTCACCCCACTCCGATCCCAGCCAGGCCCCCATGCAGGTGCAGCAAGGGACCAAGAAGAAGGCAAGGAGGCCGAGTTCGGCAAGCACTAAGGGGCTGTGTGGAGCTAACAGGCTGGGCATTCAGGTCTGGACATCAGAACGAGCCAGGGTTGAGGGACGAGACGCCAGGTGGCAGGCCCAGCTGGCCCAGAACCCAGGGAAGGGCCTGACTTCTCGGCTCTTTGCTTTTCTCTCTTGTTAAGTGGGGACAGTAACTGTCACAAAGCAGTTATACGGCCGCCTGAGGTCCATGGGAGAGACCAGACATGAACGGGCTCAGAAAACCATACAGCCCTCACCGACAACATCAGGGGCAGCAGGAGCCAGAGTCAGCTCACCTGCCTCCTCGAGGATCGCCTTCGGTCCAGTAATTCTACCCTTGGGGAGCTAGCATAAGGAAAGAATCCTAACTAGGGAAAATAATCTTTGTGCATGTGGATACTCATCACAGTGTAATTTATGATATTAGAACAAACAGAAGGCTGGGCCAGCAGGTGGCATGGTGGTTAAGGCATCTGGATCCCACATTGTCAACCCCGCAGTTCAAGTCCCAGACTCAGCAGCTTAAAAATCACATCAGCAGGGCTGGGAGGTAGCATGGGGGTTAAGAGTACTGGATTCCCACCTAGACAACCATGGTTCAAGTCCCGGACCTGGTGGCTTGCTTTCTCACTTTCTCTTTCTCTCCCTCTGTCCTTCTCTGGTCAAATTAAAAATAAATAAATAAAAGTTAAATAAAATTATTCTTTAAAAAAAAATCACATCAGGACCAGCAGTTAGTGTAATGGCTATGTCACTGGACTCCCACGTAGTCGACCGCAGTTCGAGTCCCGGACCGGGTGGCTTAAACTCACACCGGGCCTGTGTGCATGTGTGCCCAAGTTCCTGAGAGGAGAATGGAGGAGAAAGGATTGCAGCGTGGCTATCCCCCCGGGGGGTGATTTCTCACTTTCTATCTCTCTGTCTCTCTCTGTCTTTCTGGCGAGCACACGTGCCCCATAGCAAAAACCTCTCTGGGAACCAGCAGTTAGCGTAATGGCTATGTCGCTGGACTCCCACGTAGTCGACCGCGGTTCGCGTCTCGGACCCGGTGGCTTACAACTCACGCCAGGCGCGTGTGCGTGCGTGCCCAGGATCCCGAGAGGAGAATGGAGGAGAAGGGATTGTGGCGTGACCATCCCCCCTGGGGGGTGATTTCTCGCTTTCTGTCTCTATGTCTCTCTCTGTCTGTCTGGCGAGCGCACGCGCCCTATAGCGAAAAACCTCTCCAAAAAAAAAAAAAAAAAATCGCATCAGCATATGTGTGTATGTATGTCCAAAATCCCAAGAGGAGAATGGAGGAAAAGGGATCATGGCATGGCCGTCTGTCTGGGGGTTGAGTTCTCACTTTCTTTGTCTCTCATTCTGTTTCTCTCTGGCAAGTGCACACACCCTATAGCAAAGCAAAAGAAGAAAAGGAAAAGAAATCACATCAGAAGGCAGCTAGGTAAAAACAGGGAAATGATGAAGTGAATGAAGGTTCATCTCCTCAGTGGGACCATGCACATTCTCAAACACCGTAAGGACACAGAAAATGTGACGTGGGGTGTTAACTGCAGCAGTCATGACATGGCCCTACTCGTACCATTGCTTCCACTTTCTAGAGCTGCAGTGGAACTCAGCTTCTTATCTCGATATACAGAAAGACTCAGAATGATTCATGTACCATAACTCCTACTTTGCCTAAATTTTTAAAAGCTACCTGTTGGGAAACTACTAGAAGACAATCAAAGAATTACTAACAATATTGATACAGTAGTAAAGGAATAACTTTATTTTAATGTTGCAATCAGATATGTTTTTACAAATGAGTGTTACTTTTAAAATAGAAAAGGAAGCAAACATATTTTAAAAGTAGTTTAGGGAGACCAGCAGTTAACATAATGGCTATATTGCTGGACTCCCATGTAGTCAACTGCAGTTCGAGTCCCAGACCCAGTGGCTTAAACTCACACCGGGTGTGTGTGCGTGCGTGCCCAAGATCCCAAGAGGAGGATGGAGGAGAAGGGGTTGCAACGTGGTCATCCCCCCGGGGGGTGATTTCTCACTTTCTGTCTCTCTGTCTTTCTGGAGAGTGCATGCGCCCTATAGCAAAAATCTCTCCAAAAAAAATTTTTAAAAAGGTGGTTTAGGCACGGAAGAGTTACCCTTATGCTATAAAGGAGGAAGGGGGAGGAGGGGCTTCGACACAGAGAAATACCTGGATTTCTGGGGCACGCACAGGCCAGGAATCCCTGAGACACACATCAGAGGAGCAGGAGTTTTTTCCACCCAGCCTTCCCAGAGGAAGCCCAGGAGCTGGGGAGCAAGGGCTCAGGCCCCACCCACACACTATTCTCACTTTCCAGGAGAGAAAAGAATGCCAGGAAACAAACAAAATAACCCAAACAGCAAGAATGCAGCAATCACCATAGAACAAGGCATCAACCAAAGCACAGAACAAAATAATAATACAACATTTAAGAATAAACATAAAAAAGGGACCAGCAGGTGGCATAATGGTTACATTCCTGGACTGCTCCCTGGTCGACCATGGTTTGATTCCGAGAACCAGTGGCTTAAAACTCATGCCGGGCACATGTGTGTGCATACCCAAAATCCCAGGAGGAGAATGGAGGAGAAGGGATTGCAGCGTGGCCATTCTCCCTATGGAGTGATTCCTTGCTTTCTGTTTCTCTTTCTCTCTCTGTCTCTGCAGTGAGCACACATGCCCTATAACAAAAATCTCTCTAAAAAAATAACAAATACAAATAAATAAAATAAACCAAAAAAAAAAAAAGGGCAGCAACAAAAAAACATGTCAAACTCAAGACAGCACTGAGGATGTCTAAAAAGAAAGGATCCATCCAAATATCGCAGGCATTCCAAGGCCAGGAGGAACTTGGCAGTACCGCCAAGGGTTCTGCAACAGTCAGACTTCCTAGCAGGACACACCCCAAGCCACAGGAAACTCTAGGACTGCTTGTTTTGTTTTGCTTTGCTTTTAAAGTTTATTTGTTTCTTTCTTCTATGAGCAAAACAGGCAGAGAGCGAGGGAGAACACCCCCAACAGGGTCTGCATGCCACAATCCACCCCCCAGCCCCATCAGCCAGGATCATGGATAAGCACGTTTGGCATGTTCAGGAAGGATGTGAACCCAGAACCTTCCATGTGGTCAACCTCACAGACTGTTGTGCTACCACTACACCACTATCAGGCCCTCTGTTATTGCTTGTTTTATTTTATGACTATCAAATATTAGTAAATCCTAATAAGTCTTTCATTAAGAAGTAACTCGTGGGCATATGCAAAAATGAATCTCTGAAAGTACATTATTATTTACCTAAAGAACTCAAGAAAAGACTAGGTGTTTGGGTCTGCCTCAGCACATCTAAAACAACTCCTTCTTCACTCCTGACACAGGCCCTGCCAAGGGACGTGGCCCACACCCAGGACACCAAGATCCTAACCTACCTACTGCACTGACAGCAAAGCTCCGGCCGAAGTCTGTTGTCTGCAGACATCACTCTCTGAGCAGTGCCAGGCTACAGGCGGGGCCAACAGAGGGCAGAGCGGCCCTCCTGGGAAACTCCTCCTGTTCGGAAAGCCATGGGGAAGGCAGCCTGGGAACTCCCTCACTCCTGTTTCTGGCCTTCACAATTCGCTGCCCCAATCTCCCAAGAACTGTGAGGCAGAGGTAGCTCTTCGCATCCCTGACAATCCCCTAGGGCTACATCTCACCTCCTCTGGGTACCCCAAGCACAGCCTGGCCTAGTGTCAGCACAGGCCGGGCAGGGACCTGCCAGCTGGTGGCAGAGGGCCAGGCTGCCTGTCCTCAGGTGTCCAGCTGGCCTTTGGCAATTGCATTCTATCACAGCATTGCATTCTAGGCCAGTCACCCATGTTGAGGGGAGAAGACTAGTCAGGCCTCCAGGTCCGTCTAGCCCAACCACCACATACTGTTAGGCATGGAACTTCTGACCAAATCGAATTCTGCCCCGAAGACTGATACACACTGCAGATCAAGATGGACAATGAGGGTCCGGCCCCACAGTGCAGCAGTAAAGCACTGTGCATTGGAAACTAGATCTCATTTGGCAACCACGGTTCAAATCCAGACCCCAGCGGCTTGGCAAAACAGGCCAAGCATACGTGCACACATGGTCAGGATCCCAAGGAGAAATGGAGGAAAAGGATTGGGGCATGGTCATGCCCCATTGTGGGGTGCTTTCTTTCTCTCTCTCTCTCTCTCTCTCTCTCTCCATTAAGTACATGTACCCTCTGGCTATCTACCCATCCATCCATCCATCCATCTATCTATCTCTCTCTCTATCTATCTATATAAGAAAAGATGACTAGGAGTGGGTGGGGGTAGGAGAGAGAGGTGAGACAAGAGGAGAACTCCTCTTTCCTGCACTCCCCAGGACTACAAAATTCCTCTAGAGGAATTCCCGTGAGCCCTGGATCCTTCAGAAAGCAACCTGACACCAGGGAAACTGAGGCCTAGGGAGACAAAGTGACTAAGCCAACAGCATGCGAGCGGTTAGTGGTGGAGCTGGGTCCAGAACCCACAGCCATCTCCTCCTAGAATCCATAAGAACAAGAGCCACACCTCCTCAAGTCCAAGTCACCATAGCTCCTGCACTAGCCCACCCAGAAACTCACATATGGGCCACCTGATGGGGCAGAACATAACTGTTATTTAGAGAAGCGGGCCTGCAAGCCAGCCAGCCCTGGGTTCAAATCCCAGCCAGGTCAGTGGCTGTGTGACCCTGGGTAGGTCAGGCAGCTCCTCGATTGCCTCTGCCTGCGACCTCCCAGGACTGGCAGGAGGATTCGGTGAGCTGACAGCTCATCCCAGCACATTGTGAAAGATCAAAAATGCTGGCTCTGCTCCCTTACCCTCTCAAGTCAGCTCACGCCCTCTCTCCTGCAGACCCCTGCTCAGCGGGGCCCCCTGAGGCTTAACAACTAAGAGAGCATTCAGGGCCCCTGCGGGGCTGGCACTTGCCTGTGGAGAGAATACCCCAGTCAAAATGGATGGCCTACTGTTCCCTGAAGAGTGGAGGACCAGACGATCTGCCGACCTGCCGACAGGAAGCCAACTTCAAACCTCAGCTTCTGAGTTCCTGGTTGACCAGAACCCTCTCCTCTGGTCTGCTGAGCCAGAGCAGCCTCCTCCACCAATGAGCTGACTGTCCCCTGGGTATCAGGCCCCGCCTGGTCTAGAAACCACCAGAGAAGTCCGCCAGCCATAGTTCGAACGACAGCCCCCCAGAGCACACCTCCTCACCCTGAGAGCTGCAGGCCGCAGTTCACCATGGCCAGGAACTGGACAAGAGCCAGGGCTCCAGAACCGAGCAAGGATCACTGGGAAGGGAGCCCAGAAGGTGGGGCCCCCAAATGACACCCTCCAAGGCTTCTAGTGCAAGGATGATCTGACTTGTCCGCCATTCCCCCAACTGGACTGACCACAGACCAGACTACTGAATGCATCTCCCCTAGCACAAGAGCCCAGGAGATCCTTTTGACTGTGCGTCCAAGTTTTGAAAAAGGCCCACATGGTCATATTTTGCACCTGTCCATCGATATTTGATGTTTTTAAATCGGGTAAGTACAGGTTCAAACTACAAGAACAGGACCACGAGTTGGGATGGAGGAGTATCAAGTCCAGTCTGTCATTTTACAGTTGAGCAAACGAAGTCTGGGGTTGGGGGTGGGGGCAGGGGCAGAGTCAGGGCTGGAGCCCAGGGGCCCCACACTGCACAGCTCGGTGTCCTCCCAAACAACCCAGGCCTGTGCCCCAGGCCTGCCCTGGCTTCTGTGTGGGACGCTCTGTTGTACTAAGGGCCTGGCTGGCTCCTTGCCCTCTCCCTCACACCTTGATGGAGCTCTGCTGCAGGGCACTGCAGTGCAGGAGTCACAGAAATGGGTGCCAAAGCACACCCCCGGGCCCAGGTCCGGGCGGCCCTGGTTACCTTTGGGCATGATCTGATGCATGGCGACTGAGAGGAAGAAGATGGAGTCACTGTAGTAGGTCCCCGAGCCAGCGCTGAAGTGCTTCTGCATGGCCTCCACGACAGGGAAGAGCTTGTCTGTCAGCACAGCGACATCATGGAAGATGACCTGGAGCAGGGATAGGAAAGCCACGAGGGTCAGCAAATGGACTCTCACCCTGCACCCAGACCCCCAGCACACACCTGGGCCCACAGAGGCAGAAGAGACAGCATCTGTCCTGGCCCACAGCAGGGGCAGGGGTGGAGGGCAGCAATGGAGAGTTACAGAGAAGGGAACGACGGGGAGTCCGCCCAGGTAGTGCAGGGCCGGCTGTGGGGCTGGGGCCACGAGAGCATGCAAGCCTGCTTGTGAGGAGGGTGTGCCATGACAGAGAAGTGGGGGGGACACAGGGAAAGGGGACGTCCCCATTCTGCTTTCTGCTTTTGAACTTCAACTGGGACACCTGGAAGGAGCCCAGTGCCCAGCAACTGAAGCTTGTTAAAGCACACGCCCTGGACCTAGGACACTAAGCATGAGTTGGGTGCTGACACTGCTCCGGCGCCCCCGTCTCTGGGTGACCACCATGCACATCCACAGGCCAGTCAGACGCTGCGGTTCCACCTCTCCCATCCGAGAGGGTGGGCAGAGAGGATCTGGCCAGTGGAAAACAGAACCCAGAAAATGCTCCGTGCCGTGGTGAATTCATCTACCAGCTCAACCAGCACTTCCAAGTGTCCCGGACTCGTAGGCGGCACCGTGAGAGGAGTAAGGGATAACCCGGGCCCACTTTCCTCAGAGCCCTGGGAAAGCCAGAGGTGCCAACAGCTGCACCTCTGTGCAGCTATACCCTATCAGGCGCTCACACACGCAGTGATCTCCCGGACTTCGTAACAGACATCCCCACCAATCACAAGCAAGAAGGCAGATGCTCAGAGAGGTCGTGCTTGCCCAAAGGCACCCGCGATAAACACAGTCAGAACTTGGCCTGGGGCCAACCTGTAGCCTAGAAGGTAAGGAATCTGGATCCCACATGGCTGACCACAGTTTGAGTCCTGGCCCAGTGGCTTGAAAACATGCCAGGCGTGTGTGCATGCATGCCCAAAATCCTATGGGAAGGGAGAATGGAAGAAAAAGATTGCAGCATGACCACACCTCACTGGGGAGTTCACTCTCTATTTCTCTTTCTCTCTTTTACGCCCTCTGTCAATTTTTTTTTAAATTTTTAATAAACTATAAGAACTTGATCTTTGGGCCAGCAGGTGACATTGGAGGATAAGGCACTGAATCCCACATGGCCAACTCCATGGTTCAAGTCCTGACCCAACGGCTTGAAAATCATGCCAGGCACGTGTGTATGCATGCCCAAAATCCCAAGAAGAGATTGGAAGAGAAGGGACTGTGGTGTGGCCATCCACCTGAGGGGTGATTTCTCACTTTCTCTCCCTCTCTCTCTCTCTTTCTCTCTCTGGCAAGCACATATGCCCTATGGTGAAAACTAAGGAAAAAAATATATAATATATATATATGAACTCGATCTAGTCTCCAGATTCCCAGCCCCACATTATTTTCACTGTCAGCTCATCCTCTTCCCTCAACGGCTACCATCAAGGAAGGGAGACCCTAGCACGACCAGCCAAGAGTGTGGACGAGGCACCGACAGGACGCTGAGCTGGTGTCCTGGTCGGATGCGACTCCAGATGGGAAGTCTCCCTCACCCCCACGCGGGCCTCCTCGGAGACACCCATCGCCCCTGCACTCTGCTCACAACTGCGTGCACACTCCTCCTGGAGCGCGTGGGCCTCAGCATCTTGGTCTCCCCACACTCCCGATCGGCCAGGAGCCTGGGTGCTCCTCCTGCTTCTTCCTCGGCCACCTGAGAGACCTCCTGGGCCGCCTCCCACTTCCCTCTTTGACAGCTGATGGGATAGGACCCGCCTGCCAGGCTATCACCCACGACAGACTCCCAGTTCAAGACCCAACCTGGGCAGGTATCAGCAGCAAAAGGTAAAGCCCCTGAACACCTGATGGCCTGATTCACTGTCAGCGGCCCCGCCAGTGGGAGAGAGCACAGGTGCAGGTGGCACCCGAGATGCTCAAACAGGTAGGCTCCATGCGTCATTTACCTTTGCCCGCTCCCTCTACCCGCTCGGTTCGCTCCGTCTGGTCTCCCCGACCTGGTGGAGTTCCTGCACCTCCTCAGCTTTCCAGCTTCGGGCATCAGGCCCTGCCTGCAGTGGGGGGAAACTACCAGCCTGACGCTCTGCCCTGCTTTCCCGTACATTTCCCTTATGTAAGTGCAACTGAGACTTGTCTGAGCTCACCTAAGTGTTTGCTTTTGTCCTTAGCGCTCCTCAAGTTTCTAAAACACTCCCAAACTTAGAAAAGTTCTTAATTCTTAATCTTAGTCTTCAACATCCCCTGAAACTTGTTTTATGTAACTCCTTAAACCTTGTATCTCTTTATAAAAGCCATTCTAAAGTTCCTGGATAGCGCTCTTCCAATATCTGGCTTTCGCTAATCCTTTTTCTGGGTGCTTCTTTGTATTTTACAGACTTTTCCTTTTTTTTTTTTTTTTTTTTTTTTTTTTTTGGTGGCTTCTCAGCCTGAGATGGGGAACCCGGACCAGTTCCTGCTATTTCTCAGCACACACACACAAAGGACAGGCTCTCACCCCTACACCCCCTCCTCACTCACCCCTGCACTCTCGTTCTGCTCCTGTGGCTTTTCTAACAGATTTTCCTCACCTCATTCCAAACAGCCTCTTGTCACCCTTCAAATCACCTTCATCGCTCTCTCTGGCTTCAAATCTCCAGGGGCTCCTCACGGTCACTGGGTATAGCCCAAATTCCCAGGCTCTGGTTACCTCTCTGCCCCAGCCTCCTCCTGTGATTGGGCAGAACTGACCGGGTAGTTGCCCACCCACCGCGCCCACCAGCCACACCTGTACGTCCCGTGTCCTCGTCCCGTGTCCTCGTATGTCTGCACTGGCTCTTCCCACCTGACAAACTCCTTCGGTCTCCCACCCTCCCAGCCTCCCCCAGTTCCTCCTGCCCGTCCTGTGCAATGCCACAGGGCTTCACTTTCCTGTCTGACTCACTCCACGGGCCTCTGTCTCTCCATCTGCTGGGCAGGCACCCCTTGAGGCCAACGCTGAGCTTACCCCAGGCCCCGCGCCCAGCCCCTGCTCACCACAGGCCAGCAATAGTGGTCTACTAACCGGAGGCAGAGCCCGTGGGGCATGTTACGAACCTCTGAGCTTCCTTCCTTCGCGGCTAAGCAGATGACAGTACCCCCCTCCTATTGGACTGGACAAGCCCTGTGCCCAGGCCGCCCCCTGCACTCACTCCTCGGTATCAGCCTCCCGTCCGCCTCCCCGCTCCTGGTCCCCCAGCCCCCTCCTCACAACCCCTCTCCAAACACGAGCAGCTTTTCCCTGTGCACCTCATTACACCTCCAAACCCTCCCTGGAAGCAGGAAACAGGTAAGGAGTTGGAAGCTGACAAGAGGGTTCTCACGGATGTGGAAGCCTCTGTACTCATTAAAAGTGGGAGAACAGAAGTGGACGCGCGTGTAAACACACAGCAGACCTGCGTGTTCAAGCTCGGGGAGTGGGCTCGGCAGCCAGCGCACTCCCCAAGGCCCACCTCGCCCCGTGCACGGGAGGCAAGTGCGTCCTGTCAGCATTAATAGATCCATGAGGACAAACCGTACTTGGCACACTGTTCCAAACGCTGCGCTCCGAAGCCCGCTCCAATGAATATTTCATATAATAAATCTACTTACAGATAAGTTAATAGGCTGCAAGGAACACGCTTTTGGCAGCAAGAACAGGCCACAGACACTGCAAGGTGTGAATCAAAACGCCACGGTCTCCCAAAGTCTAAAACAGGTTTGCAAACCAATCTCCCTGAGGACAGAGCCACAGCCTGGCCCTGGAGCTCCCAGACCACGCCAAGGTCCAGGGCCAGGCAGGGGCAACAAAGCAAGAGTGAACAAGAAAGAGAGACAGGGGGAGAGAAAGACGTTCCAGTCTGCCTCCCTGACCCAGAGCTATGGGAAGAATTACCAATAGCCAATGAGAAGACCCAGAACAGTAGTACCTGGATGTATGACATTTAGAGATGCGAACAAAAAAGACAAATCACGGGAACCAGAAGTTAGCGTAATGGTTATTTCGCTGGACTCCCACGTAGTCAACCGCAGTTCGCGTCCCGGACCCGGTGGCTTAAAACTCACGCCAGGCACGTGTGCATGCGTGCCCAAGATCCCAAGAGGAGAATAGAGGAGAAGGGATTGCGGCGTGATCATCCCCCCTGGGGGTGATTTCTCACTTTCTGTCTCTATGTCTCTCTCTGTCTGTCTGGCGAGCGCACGCGCCCTATAGCAAAAACCTCTCCAAAAATAAAAAAATTAAAAAAAAGACAAATCACGATGCGTAACTTTCATTAATTTATGTACATATATATGTTGTAAAATCTTATTAATTATAAAGCACTGTTTTTCCATAACCTGGCTTACAAATTGTTTCTTTTTCAAATTTCATTAACCCTAGAGTCAAGGTGAGTCATCCAGAGCACATGACTCTGGCCAGACGTTTAAGATGTGGTAAGCTCAGACCAGCAGATAGCATAATGGTTATGTTGCTGGACTCCCACATAGTCGACCGCAGTTCGAGTCCTGGGCCCAGCAGCTTAAAACTCCTGCCGGGCAAATGTGCGTGCATGCCCAAGATCCTGAGAGGAGAAGGGAGGAGAAGGGATTGCGGTGTGGCCATTCCGCTGGGAGGTGATTTCTTACTTCCGGTCTCTCTGACAAGAGTACACACCCTATAGCAAAAGTCTCTCTTAAAAAAAATAAAAATAAAAAAAGATGGTAGGCACAGCAGCTCCTGAGTCACATGGGATGTCATCCCAACCTATCAGAATGCATGTTCGTCTCATTAAAGCAGCAGGTTTTTTCATCAGCCTATAATCATGCCTTTGTAACCCCTTACTAACCTTCCTTTTACTAGTGATCCCTACAAGGCTTGTTCATAGCAATATTCCACGGCTGTGATTATGGCACAGGCCATCCTCCCTGGAATAATGTTTCCATCTACGTTAAATTTCTTTGCCTCCCTTCTTTCCTTCCTAAGTCAGGTCTCGCTGTCATGATCCTCCTGCCTCAGCCGCACAGCTGGGAACACCGGCACGTGACTCTTCAGCCAGGTCTCCCTGTGCCGCCCAGGCCAGCCTGGGGCCCGTGACCCTCCACCTCCACAGTTGCTGGGATTACAGGTGCGCGCCTCTGCGCCCAGCCTTAAGCTGAACCAAGACACTAATGCAGGCCTCTGCGGGGGTCTCGGCCTGCGGAGCACAGCATCTTAGCGTCACACATCCTCAACAGCAGGGCCTGCCTCCTTTTAGTAAATGAATTCTGTCAAGTGGTTTCTAGAAGCATCCAAATTCCATAATGACTGAGGTATTTTTCAGGCTAAGGTGTTCTCAAACAATACTTTGCTGTTTAAAATAAAACATGTAGGGCTAGTCCCGCAGCCTGGTGGATAAATGCTATACATAGGGAGCCAGATACCACGTGTCCAACTGTGGTTCAAATCCCAGCCCCAGCAGCTTGGAAAACATGAGGGGTGCACATACAGGTGTACCCAGGATCCAAGATGGCACAATGGAGGAAAAGAGAGTGTAGTGTGGCCACAACCATGGGGGGTGCATTCTTTTTCTCTCTCTCTGGTGAGCGCACATGCCCTCCAACAATAAAAATAAAGTATCTAATTGAGAGAGCCGGGTAATATCAGCAACTCTTCTGAAAAGGACAGCCTGAAAGAATGGGAGAGAGTGGCAAAGCCACCTGAGGGTCCCCCACGCACCACATTTTTGACACTTCCAACACAAGAGACTGAAGCAGCCAGTCATGGCAGAGCCTGGTGCCAGGCAGGGGGAGGTGTCTGCCAGCCCAGCCCTGTACTCGCTGGCACAGAGGCCTGAAGAGCCAGGCCGCTGCTCCTCTGAACGGTCACTGGGGACGTAAAGCCAGGCCAAAGCCCTCAGCTCAACGTGGTAGAGAAAACCCATTTATCACTTGACACACCCTCCTGGAAGGCATTTGTGGCCATGCTCCAGGAGCCAAGGAGGGAGGTGGCAAGGGCTGCCCGAGGTTTCCAGGAACCCCCAGGCCTGCTCGAAGAACAGCACCAGCTCCTCCCGCTGAGCCGCGGAGCTGCAGGCAGGCTGCTGCGCTGAGGGGCTACAGTCTCCACCCAGCGCTGGGCCGGAAACAATCCCCAGAGCTCCTGGAGGAGAAAGTAACAGCACAAAGTTTGGGGAAGCCTACCCAAATCTAACATTCCTACTGTACCCCACCAAACGCTGGACCCCGGCCACTGCACCAATAGCAAGTGGGTCTTAATTTGTCCCAACTGGCTGTGGGAGTCACTGGGTAGGAAGGATTATGCTGCAACCCAGCAAGAAAGTGTGCCCTCATCTATAGAAATGTCCACCCGGAGCCAGCTGGCATGCCCTCCATGCAACCACCATCCCCGCTCAATGGACCCGCAATCTGGGCCAGAGTAACCCACTGGTGGGGAGTCAGTGCCTCCTGAGACGGGACGCAGAGTGGTATGTAATTAAAAGCACAGTCCTGGGGGGTAGGCAGGTGGCATGGTGGTTAAGGTGCTGGACTCCCACATGGCCGACCACTGTTCAATCCCCAGGCCTGGTGGCTTATTTTCTCTCTCTCTGTGTCCCTCTCTGGTCAAATTTAAATAAATAAATAAAGTTAAATAAAAATAATTATTTCATCCCACAAACATACCAAACACTGGTACCCAGGCCTTTGCACTGCCTGCTGCTTCTGCTCAGAGGACTCTCCCAGACCCTGCTCTGGCCTGTTCCCTTCGAGTCATCAGGGACCAGTTCAAGTGCCACCTCTTGAGATCTCCTTTACTACTCCCCATCGCCAACGCACACACAAGCACACGCGAGCACATGCATGCACACACACACATATACCCCACACACATACGTACCACCAGGCCTGGCTATTCCTTTACCAGAGTCATTGTCTCCAAAACACTCACCTCCAGCTGACATGCCTTATTTTAAGTGTTCAGTCATTTACTGTCTGTCTGTCCCCAGCTCCCAACCAGCACATAAGGCATCCAGAGGGCAGGGCCCGTCTGCCTTGCTCACACTCGAGGGAGGTTCAGCCAATACTTGCTGTGGGCGGGGATGAGCTGATGATGGGCAGATAAGGGCATCCCGAGGGCGTGACAGAGGACCTACCCCAGGACACAGAGCAGTGGCCCTGCAGGACAGAGGACAAGGAGGTCACTGCAGCTCCTTCCTAGCCCAGGATCCTCTCCTGGGCATGCCTCATGCTCCTGCATCCCAGCCCGGCCCTGACCACTATGACACCTGCAGCTTCTAAGGCGGGCTGGGAGGTGGCCTCCACCAGGAGGGCTGCCTGCTCTCCCAGACCTCGCCCACGCACACCGCTCCCGATGGCCTGGACAGCCTCGAACCCACGCGGAGCCTCAGGCCCAACATACCCACCGCCCTCCTGGCTCTCTAGGTCGGGGACACAGGCGGAGCCCAGGGAGGTGACGTTCCGGGCTGCCTGCTCAGCTAGGCTTCACGCATCGCCTTACCTGGGGCGCCCCAAGATGTGTACACACAGCTCTGCCAGGACGAAAGAAATTCTAAGAGCCACACGGGCCAGGCCTTTCAATACCTATAGATTTATTTCAACATGTGAAATACTAGAAAAATTGGTAAAGAAAAAAAAAAAATGTTAAAACTTGGACTTCACAGATATTACCTAAAGAGAGACTAAGGAGGAAAAAAGAAGAAAAAAAATAAGTGTCTGTTTAAAATACACATTAAGTGGGTAACAATTCAGGCAGTTCTAGGATACTGGCAAAAACCGTGGAGGAAACAACCCCATTCTGGAGACACAGCTCATGTCTGTCACCTCCTCTTCTAAAGGAGACAACGCGCTTAAAATGCCATGCACAGCTCTGGCAGCCCCGAGCGTCAGGCAGACCCAGTTCCGGCCGGCCGCCTCCTGCGAGGCCAAGCACAGCTGACATCAGAATGAATCACCTAATTCCTCCCGAAAGCCTCGTACTCCTTCCTGTCACCTCGAGGTTCAAGCCCCGGCCCTTCTCTATGCAACACTCTGCTAGGCACACGACACAGGACGGGCACAGGACTGGCACACAGCCCAGGACAGGCACAGGCCATGTGATGGGCACACGATGGGCACACAGCCCACGACAGGCACATAGCACAGGACGGGCAAGGCCACGTGATGGGCACAGGTCACGTGACGGGCACGTGGTACACCGCCATCTACTCTGTGGGACCACAGCGAAATGAAATGAAACGCGTGTGGGGCAGCAACGCAGGCCGACTTGAGCTCCTCTGACCCTCGCAGGTCTGTGTCCTTTATCAGAAAGCAGCCATGACTGGGGAGTGACCCTGTTCAAGACGCCCTGGGGTGGCCGAGGCCCAGATCGGAGGCTGGTCCTGCAGTTTGCAGAACCCGACCGAACCCGTGTTGCTAGGGATGGCCTCACTTGGCTGCTCTTTCACTGCCCTGGAGGTCAGTGCTCCCTCTGGGCGCACCCACTACAAAGCCACAGTGCAGAAAGGCAAGGGTTACAGTCCTCTGGAGGCCGCACACTTCCGGTCCGCGTTCATGTGAGCCCCAAGTAGAACACTCGCCAGCCCACCTAAGAGTAGCCTTTCTCCTGCAGGGATCAAAGCCCTCCACCACTCAGCACCTCCGAGGCCACCTGTTTGAGCCACGTCCTCTCCCCTCTGAGCCAGGACGACGGCCTCCTAATGGGTCTTCCTGTGACCAGCTGTCACCAGCATTATCTGCTTCCTCTCACTCAGGGGCAAAGCCAGAGTCCTCACTCCAGCACGGCCAGGATCCTCTCCACCTCTGATGGCCCGGGGCCTCGCAGTGCAGCCTGATACCCCAGGCACCTCACCCCAGGGGCTGCCCGGCCAGCCTCCTCCCTCCTCAGGCCTCTGCTCTGCCACCTTCTCTGGCACGGTTTCCCTGCCCACCCGATTACGTAGCAGGACACGGTACTCCCGACCCGCTCACCCACTAACATGCTGTATACCTGACTCGCCTGCTAGCATGCCGTATGATTTATTCATCTGCTTTACACGGAACAAAGGAACAAGAAGCCTAATCCTTTTCGAGCCCCTACCTCACTGTCTCCCAGGCAGCAAGGCAGACAACGTTTATTTAATCCTCTTGCTGCCAGAACGTGAGCTGCACGTCACCTGCTCTGTCTCTTCTGATCACCGGCGTACCAGGCTCCTAGGTCGGTGCCTGGCACACAGCAGGCAGCAGTGGACAGCGGCTCACGGTTTCAGAGAGCGGCAATCCTGGATGGGGACACGTGGACCTCAGAAATGCTTGTCTCCAGGAAAGCCTCTGCTGCCAGGAGCACCCACGAGGGCCAGCAGCCTCTGCTCCCTCTACCAGCATAAAGCCACATTGGCTTCTGCCCTGGGGTCGGGCTGTGAGAAAGCTCAGACCATGTCACTGAGCACAGCTGGTCTGTGCCATGGGGCAGAGACAGGTCATCAGGCAACGCCGGGCCACTCACTGTGGTCCTGCACAGTAGGACCCCTCCCAGCCCTGTGCGGATATGCTGGTCCCCAAGGCTCGGGCCCGGCAGCCTGTGGCTGGGGAAGTGGGGACCACCTGCTGACTGTAAGCTCGGTGTGGGTGAGCAACATGTGCAGAGCTAAGAAGCCACACGCATGGCTGAGCCGACCGTCTTGTTTGGGACAGGGAAACGGCAGCCCAGCAACATGGAAAGGGGTTGGCCACAGGTTACGCAGCAGCCACTGGAGGGGCCAGCCCAAAGCTGGTGAGGCCGGGGCCTTCACCCAGCCCTGCACCGCGGTGGGGGAGAGGGCCAGGGAGCCAGGCAGGCAGCGAGTGTGCAGCTGCAGCACTGAGTCGGGCCGCAGTAAAAGCGACCAGAGATACCCTCCTCTCCTCCCATCAGAGACTCTGGAAACTCTGGGGGAGTTTTCAGGGGAAGGGCTGGCCCAAGTCTCCAGATGACCAGAAAGGCTGGGGTGGTACCACTCAAGTTTGCCCCAAAGTTTCCTTACTCAAGGGATTGCGGCATGACCACGCCCCATCAGGGGTTCTCTCTCACTCTCTCTGGGGCACACATGCACCCTCTGGCCTATTGGGAGAAGAAAAAAAGGTTGAACGAGACCTACATATATCAATAGGAACAAATTTCCAAACCATAGTGTTGGGTAAAAAAACATATATATATATATCAAAAGGCTATATGAGACCTCAATATAATTGCTTAAAACACATAAGCAATAGCATGTATCTGTGTAAATACTGCATTCATATATCTGTGGTACATGTAAAGTACAAAAGCATACAAATTCCACAACACGCACCAACTTCCTGTGTGAGACAGCGATGCCTCTGGAGGAGCTAGGGCAGAAACAGGGGTGGGCTCTAACTACACCTAATATTCTATTTCTTTAAAAAAAAGAATCTGAAGTGGTCCAGCCAGTGATATGGTGGGTAAAGTGGATGGATCCCATATGGCTGAATGCACAGTTCAAGTCCTGGACCCGGCAGCTTGAGAAACATGCTGAGAGCACGTGTGTGCGTGCCCAAAATCCCAAAAGGAGGCAGAGATGGAGCAGAAAGGATTGCAGCGCGATCATCCCTGTGAGAGGTACTTTCTCACTTCCTTCTCTCTCTCTCTTTCTCTCTTTCTCTCTCTCTCTCTGTTGAGCACACTCCCTCTAACAAATTTAAAAAAAAGAAAGAGGGAATAAAAAGAATCTGAAGCAAATACAGCAAAACGTTAGCACCATCTAACCAACATGGTAGAAACAGAGGTGTCTGATAACGCTCTTTTCCTGAGTTTTCTGTTTTGACTTTTTTTTTTTAAGAGAGGTTTTTGCTACAAGGCACGTGCACTCACCAGAAAGGCAGAGACAGACAGACAGACAGGAAGCGATAAATCATCCCCCAGGGCAGGTGGCCACACCGCAATGCCTTCTCCTCCATTCTCCTGGGATTCTGGGCATGCACACACCTGCACTCAGCACGAACCTCAAGCTGCTGGGTCCAGGACTTAAACTGCAATTGGCCACGTGGTAGGCCAGTGACGTAACCAATATGCCATTGGCTGGCCCCTTCCTATTCTGGTTTTCATCATTTAAAATGAGTAACACCTAACAAGTAAAATGTTGCAGAAAGGAGCGCCAGCGGGCCCTGCAGGCGGACATGACAGGCACTCTATCTAGGGGCCCAGTTTGCTAGGGTTGTGGTGGTGGTTTTCATAATGGTGGGCACGCACGCATGAGGGAGGAGAGAGAACCGGAGAGCCGTCCTCCTCGGGCCGGCTCCCGCTATGATCGCCTCCCTCTGGCACCTGCCCACCAGCACGCACACACCCAGCACGGTTCAGGCCACCTGGGCGAGGAACTTGACCCGAGGCCAGAGTGTGGCTTCCAGCTCCCCAACCCGGTATGCCACCAGCTACGCTACAGCAGCTGGGCCAGACCCCGATTTTCACAGATTCATTTGTGGGTACGAGGGCCAGAGAAGACTGTGAAATGTTCCCTGTGAAGAGTCAAGCAAGAGTTGTGGGAATAATTCAAAAGGAGAAAAATCATACACCCCTGGGACACGATTTATACTATGAAAAATCAGAAACTCACGGACTGGCAATAACTTATGCTACAGTAGGTGGGTAGAGAGGCTGGGGAGAAAACAATATTGTTTGCTATATGGCACATATGCTTGCAAGCGAGAGAGAGAAAGCCAGAGAGAAGGAAAGTGAGATATCACCCCAGGGAAGATGGCCATGCCACAATCCCCTTTCCTCCATTCTCCTCTCAGGATTTTGGGCACATGTGCACACACACCCAGTGTGTTTTACAAGTCCCCAGGTCCAGGACTCGAACCACATAGTCAGCCATGTGGGATCCAGCCGCCTTAACCAGCTGGCATCTTAGAGGAAAAATTTTGACACAAGAATGCATGTAAATAAGGGTGAAGCAGCAGTATACCACAGCAGAGTAAAAAACAGGGACAATTCAGCACATTCTTCCAAAAAATATAAATAAAACTGGTAGAACTATTATCAAATGTGCACCACATAATGCTGACCGTCAGACAGTATGTGTCTGTCTTTAGTTGGTTATCACACACTGTATGCAGGCCTGCACACACATAGAAACCAGAAACCACAGTCAAAAATGATAAATGAATTAAAAAACAACTTATGCTACAGCCACATGGGCAAGGCGGCAAGACGGGGAGATGCTGACGAAACATCACCACACGGGGCCCCCATCGCTAACCACGCTGCAGAGACGAGGGCGCGAAGGGGGCGTGGGAAATGGCGGTGGCTTACCAAATGACATGGATGGTTTTCGCTCTTTGTGGAGGCAGGTATGAAGGGCTCTGGGGTGGGGGGACCTCTCTAGGGCTCCCCGCCCACCCGTGTGCTCTAAGCACTTCCTCCTCCCAGGGCCGCACACCCTGTCCCCACCCCCTGGCCCAGGGGCTAGGCCAAGTCCTCGCTGAACACCTCCTGGGGCTGCGAGATTTTCCTCTCTTATTTCCCGGCTGCAGCGCATCCCCCAAAGAGCTCTACGAATCGAGTCCAGATGCTGCACACGTCGCAGAAAAGGGCTCAGAAGTCTTCGGCTCCAGAAAGCAGGAGGTTACACAGCAAGGTCATATTTCCTTCCCTGAAGCCAACTGCGTAGGACAGAACTTTTGAGTAAAAGGAACGTTTTCGGTCTGCGTTTGCTCTAAAAAGTCTTCTGGCTCTCTGCAGAGGCAATCAGTAAATCACTTCGGTGGCCCATGTTTCTGATAAAAGCAAGAGCAGCACCCACCGGGCGTCAGGGGGCGGGCACTCTGCGCAGCACCCACCGGGCGTCAGGGGGCGGGCACTCCGCGCAGCACCCACCGGGCGTCAGGGGGCGGGCACTCCGCGCAGCACCCACCGGGCGTCAGGAGGCGGGCACTCCGCGCAGCACCCACCGGGCGTCAGGGGGCGGGCACTTTGCGCAGCACCCACCGGGCGTCAGAGGGCGGGCACTTTGCGCAGCACCCACTGGGCTCACGGAACAGCGGGCCCAGTGCCCAGGACCCAGAGAACCCAGCCTGGCAGACATGGCAGGACCACGCAGGATCGGAACCAAACAGGAGATGGCGCGGGATTCCTCACCACCCAGCTCCCCTCACCAGCCCCCGGAGGGCTCTCAATGGGCTGAGCAGGAACAGGTGGGAGACAGTGGGGGCCCCCGAAGAAGGGGTCCAGGCACTCATCTGAAGAGGGCTTCTCTTCGCTCGGCAGGGCACAGTCAGGTCAGTCAACGTCCACAGAACACAGGCACCTGCAGGGCCGCCACAGCTGGGTGAGAGCCAGAGGAAGAGCTGGGCTAGGAGCAAGGACGGAAGGCAGGCCGGTGCACAGAGACAGCTCCCCAGACCTGCGTCGGAAACAAGCAGGGACAGTGGCAGGAGACCGCAGGGCAGGAGGCCCAGAAAGTGCACGGGGACCTGCGTCCTGGACTGCCTGGTCCTCTGACACAGAGGGCCACATCCAGGGCCAGGGCCACGCTGTCCCTAAACGCCACAGATTGAACTGAGGTCTCAGGCTCCGTGGCACAGGCTCCTAGCCTGCCACCTCCCCCTGGCGGACAGAGGACAGACCATGGTGCCAGAGGTGGGAGGAGGACGAGCTCCTGTGAGCAGCAGTGTGCCCATCTTCAGAGAGGTGTGTGTGTGGGAAGGGGATGGTGAGAGAGGAGGGGTCCAGGGCACACCTGCTCTCCAGCCCCCAGCCCTACCCGAGTCGGACAACATGGGCCAGCCTGGGGACACTTGGTCCCACAGCAGAGACACTTAATTGAGGCTACTTAACAGTAATCACCCCAACAAATACAACAAATGGCTTTAATTTAAAATATATTAAGTTAGCAGCAGGCGTCTTGCCAACTGAGATGGCGTGGCCTGGTTCTGCTGTTTGCAACAGGCAGCTCTGCCTGCGGGGGCAGCGTCCCTGTAGCCCAGAGGAAAGGGGTGGGAAATGACGCTGCCTGGCCTTCCTGGCTGGTCCTCCAGAACCCGCAGGGCTGTGTGAATGCCCCAGGCAAAGGCAAGAGCCCTAGACAGGAGGGGTGAGGAAGGACGTGGAAGGCCCTTGTGCCCCGCCAGGCCTGGGCGCTGTCCCGTCTGTGCCCCACCTGTCCAGCACACGATGAGGCCTGCGGTGTGCTTAGAGGCGGGCCACTAACCCACAGCGCATCTTGGACACTGGGCCACTGGGTCAGCTCCGCCCTCAGGCAGCGCTGCTGGACACGCCTCACAGCCTCAAAGCAGGCTCCCAATTTAGGAACAATCCAACCTACGTGTACCAGAGGGTCCCGGGTAGAGCCAAAAGGATGAGCCAAGATGGGCAGGGCCCGGCTGGAGTCCCCAGGAGCAGCCAGGAGGCGTGAACCCCCATCCCCTGGCCCATCCACACTCCTCCCTGCGATGGAGCTGCCGGGTCTAGTCCCCCAGCTGCCACTAGGCCACCTTTTCCAAAGGACCTCATCAAAGCAGGCTTGCACCGGGCACAGGAAGGAAACGACCGCCCACAGTCTCCACGCGGGCCCCCTTTCATTTCAGAGCTCCTTGCTAAAAACAAGGGGGGGCAGGGACACGCGGGCTCCAAGAAGAAGGAAAGCGATCCGCGCGAATCCGGGCTCGGCTGGAGGCCTAGGCGCGCACCTTCCAGCTTGGCTCCGGGAGCACCTACGCGGTGCGGCGGCGCCCTCCAGCGGCCACGCGGAGCGCCACACCCGCTCATCGGTGGGCACGGCCGGGAGGGGCCCTGCGGGAGCAGGAGAGCGCACTCTGCCGGCAGCTCCCTCCAGCTGCTCCTCCTGCTCCTCTCCTGGGCCCAGGAGGCCCTCGTGCTGGACCCAGACAGTGGAGGTCTTCCAGCGCACATCCCGAAGCAGAGGAAAAAAGTAGGGCGTCCCTTTCTCCGTACGGTTCCCCCAACACCCCGACCAGTTTCAAGAAGGCTGGCCCTGAGGGACCAGAGGGCATCCTGCCTCCCGGAGGTCAGGGTGCAGCCTCCCCTGCCCAGTGAACCAGACGGGGAAGGCAGACGTGGCTGAGGAGGACGGGTCCTGCCCACTTGCTGTGGGTGCTAGGACCAGCAGGAGAGCCTCCAGGGGTTCCTGCAGGTTCCTATACGTGGGGATCCTGCAGGGCCCCCTGGGGCTACGGGAAGCTGAGGTGCGCAGGCAGCACCTCAGTGTTTGTTCCACTGAATGTATTTACACGGGGTGGTGCAGCGGGGGGATGACAGACATCCCATGTCCACAGCCCCTTGGCACAGTTGGGGTGCCCTCTACTCCCACGGAGCTCGGCCAGACACCTGACCTCTGGCCTTGGGATTCCAAGCCTCCTCGGCCAGCCAGGTGGAGGGAGATGCCTGTGAGAGCACCCTTCCGCCTCCAGCGCGCCGAGCAAATGCTCTTTCCACCAGCAATGTCCCCGCGCTCAGACTTGGGCACACCAGTGTACACACAGGTGTCCAAGCCGTGATCTTCAGAACATGCACATGTCCAGAAATGCTGTACCATCGTCCATGGTGGGGAGGCAGAGTCTAGGTCATTGGTTCCTCTTGTAAAATGCATTTTGGTAAATGTACAAGAAAAATTAATACATTTATGTGGTTGTCCTTATCAATACGCAGTCATCTCAATGTTAGGCATTAAGGAAATGCAAACCAAAACCAAAATGAGGGGCCCAAACAGTGGCACGGCAGTAAATCGCCAGGCTGATGATCAAGAGTGACCCACAAGAGAAGGTTCCAGTTTGTGTCCAGAGACGTTCCTTGACCTGCTGGGCACACACGTGGTCCTCCCACTCTCCCTCTTTCGGGGATTCTGGGCACATGTACACACGCATGCTCCAGGGCTGGCTGCACAGGGCAGGTTTCAGCGTCTGGATCCCGCTGGGGGGGTGGGGGATTTCTGTGTCTCTCTCTTCTCCCTGACTCGTGAAAGAACTAAATAAAACTTTAAAAACAAAACAAAAAAATAGATACTCTTTCACACCCACTAAAACGACCATAATAAAAATTCAGACAGTAACAAGCGGTGGTGAGGAACAGCAACTGGAGCCCTCACGGTGGTGCAGGAACTCCGGGGAGCAGTCTGCCAGGTCCTTAGAGGGTAGACGCAGTTATCCTGTGACCCATTCTGCTCCTCCACCCACACCAAAGCATTCCTCATAACAGCCAAAACAAAGAACCACGCCAATGTCCAGGAGCTGAAGAACAGACAATGTGGTGTGACCGTGGGGAATTATCCAACTTCGAAAAGGAATGAAACACGGACACCTGCTACAGTGGGAACCCTAGGGACAGGATGCCAACATTATGGAAGAGACCAGACACAAAAGGCCACACAGGAAGGGGTCCATTCACATGAAACGGTCAGAACAAATGCACAGGGATGGAAAGCAGGTCACTGGTTGCCAGTGGCTGGGGGACAGGCAGGAGAGAGACTGCTGATGGGTATGGGGTTACAGGCGATGGACGCTCTAGAATCAGTAGTCGTGCTCGTACAGATTTATGAATGTACTAGAGATCACTGAGGCAGACACTTCACGAGGGTCCATTTACAGTATGTGAATGTGATCTCAATATTTTTTCATTTTAAAAGTATCTTTTTTAAAAAAAGATATTGGGAACCAGCAGTTAGCGTAATGGCTGTCGCTGGACTCCCACGTAGTCGACCGCAGTTCGCGTCCCGGACCCAGTGGCTTAAAACTCACACTGGGTGCGTGTGCGTGCATGCCCAAGATCCCGAGAGGAGAATGGAGGAGAGGGGATTGCGGCGTGGCCATCCCCCCTGGGGGGGTGATTTCTCGCTTTCTGTCTCTATGTCTCTGTCTGGCGAGCGCACGCGCCCTATAGCAAAAACCTCTCTAAAAAAAAAAAAAAAGATATTGTTCCACAGTCTGAAATCATTTTGTAACTGTAAAGATATGAGACATATTGATAATATGTAAAACTGTAAATATGTAAAAAAAAAAAACATGGTGTTTGCTGTGCATGACATTTCATTTATTACATTATTTAAGTCTAAAGTGAAGTATATTGACTGTTTCCCTTTAGCACCATTTAATTTGCTTTGCCTGACTGAAAGGAATCTATTTAGACATGCTCCTCTTAAACCATGGACCCCATCTTTAATAACAGGTCAGTCCTAACTTTGAGGTCCTTCGCAGTCAGACACTATGACACTATGCAGATTCAGAATAAATGGTAGGTTGTATAAAGCTGCAATTTAATACAGTCAGTGGAAGACTCTGAACCTTGCTTCCAGCATCTTTCCCCCACATTCATTTAGCACATCTGAAATCAGGAGTTCTCTGATGTAAAAGAGCTGACCTGGGTCTGGAGAGAAGACGGGATGCATGGGGTTCTGAGGGCAAGAACTGACGGGGGACCCCTCAGAGCTGTAAAGTGAGGGGGTGCCCAGTAGCCTCCAGAGTGCACTTTTGACTTTAGGGACAACCCAGACATGTGTCACATAAACCTGTTGAGGTTCTGCGGTGCTGGCACTGCGGACGATTTTTTGTTGCGGGGCTGCCCTGTGCACTGCGGGTTTTCAAGCTCCCACCCTATATACCCACTAGAGAGCAGCAGCAGCTCCCCGGTTTTGCGAAAAGTCCTGATGCATTTTTGCATAACAAATAGGAAGAAATACCCCCATGACTTTCCCAGTGACCCAACAGTTAAGGAGGTAGGGACTAAACCATCCAGTTAAGAACCACTGATCTCTTGTGAGCTAGGGCGTTGTCTTCCCAGTGGTCAGTGTGTAACCAAAGAATATTGCATTAAAGGCACAGTATAATGTTAACTGATGCCTCATTCCTGGAGCCTCTACGACTGCCCATAGTGTGGAAGCTGTTCTTTAAAATGAGTTGCTAGGGACCAGCAGTTAGCGTAATGGCTATGTTGCTGGACTCCCACGCAGTCGACCGCGGTTCGAGTCCCGGACCCGGCGGCTTAAACTCACGCCGGGCGCGTGTGCGTGCGTGCCCAAGATCCCAAGAGGAGAATGGAGGAGAAGGGATTGCAGCGTGGCCATCCCCCCTGGGGGATGATTCCTGCTTTCTGTCTCTCTGTCTCTCTCTGTCTGTCTGGCGAGCGCACGCGCCCTATAGCAAAAACCTCTCCAAAAAAAGAAAAAAAAAAAAAAATGAGTTGCTGAAGTCCTGATGGAACCTTTTATAACCTAAATATGCCATTGATGATGGTTCTCCCAACCAGTGGCTTCTACGGATTATCAGTGTGCTAGGGCAGCTGTACCCTCCCGGGCACCATTCTTGAAAAATGTCCTATCACACAAGCAGTTGAAAAAGGTTCTCTTGCTTTCTCAGTATCTTCCTAAGTCTGAAACCCAGCAAGGACCCCCTAAAGTATTTTCTAGGGTTCCTGAAATATAAAGTCCATTTACACTGTAATGGCCCAGAGTAAGGAGTAAGTCTTCAGACTTTGGTTATGACAATGACCAACACGGACCATGAGTGAGGGTCATTTGACCTCTAAAACTCTCACTTAAAGGAAAGAGAAAGTTTTTATTCCAATATGTAAGATGTTTTATAGGCTGGAAACTGCTGGTTGTGAGCTCAAAGACCCCAGGATGGGGACCAGCAGTTAGCGTAATGGCTATGTCACTGGACTCCCACGAAGTCGACCGCGGTTCACGTCCTGGACCCGGTGGCTTAAAACTCACGCCGGGCGTGTGTGCGTGCGTGCCCAAGATCCTGAGAGGAGAATGGAGAAGGGATTGAGGCGTGGCCATCCCCTCTGGGGGTGATTTCTCGCCTTCTATCTCTCTGTCTCTGGCGAGCGCATGCGCCCTATGGCAAAAATCTCTCAAAAAAAAAAAAAAAAAAAAAAAAAAAAAAGACCCCAGGATGAATGGCTCCAGACACCTGGAGAGAAATTTGATTATCTAAGGCCTTACCAATCAAGAATGCCCATGAGATGATCACACCCTCTTGAACCAATCACTGAACTGATCATGCGCCTAGGACCTCTACCCCTAACTTTGCCCTTAAAACGCATGTGGGGAACATCTCAGGGAGACGGGGTCTTTCAGCATGAGCTGCCCGCTCTCCTTGCTTTGCGCTTTGCAATAAAGCTGTACTTTCCTTCATCACACCATGTGCCTATGGTTTGGTTTCATAGCGCTTGGGCGAGCGGACCTGATTTGAGTTCAGTAACAAGTCTACCAGAGAATCACAGAGTAGTAATTGTGGAATACAGCTAGGATGAGCACAAATCTTTTTATACTTGATTTAAATTTACATATAAAACCTATCACGCTTGACATATCTAATGCTATAACTCACTAAGGACATGAAGCAGTTAACCAAGTCCTCTGGTTACCAAGCTCACAGCTCATGGAAGGTGCCAGTGGACATCTCTTACAATACCCTGGGTCCAGATCATCTTAACAGAAAGCTTTCCCCTTCTCTCTTATTCTCTCTGTACTTTTTAGGTGCTAATCCAGGTGTGTATAGTCTTAATTCTCCTGGAAATAGAGTTCTTTAATTGTTGTATATCATGTCAAATAAAATGTGCATATCAGCATCCCACAAAAACTGACTTCTTTGAGTTCTTACATATCTTTAAAGTAGGTTGTTGAAGAGTTTTTTGTAGCTATTTCATGTTGATTGAATACTTCAGATGTGAACTTTCTATGCAGAGGCTTATATTTCTCTTAGGTCAGCATCAATACAATGTCCAGAGTTTCTGTTTTCTCAACAAGAAGTGTTCGTGTTTTATGTACTATAAAAATGTGATTGGAATAACCCTTTGGAGCAGAAGTCCTTAATAAAAAAAATTATTTTAAATAAATAAATGAAAACTGGCCTGCAGGAAAAGAGAGGTCAGGAAGTCGCTGAAGGATTACTATTGCCCAAAGCTGGACCACTTCATCTGGGCACTGAGGCTCTGGAAACCTTGATAAAGCCCCAGGTATCAGTGTATCTAACTGTACGATCCCTTGCCTGTGCTGCGAGCTTTGCCTTACCATTTCAAAACATACCTGTGGAGTTTCTAGAGTTTATCATATTTGATACAATCATATTACACTGTTATTCCCGATAGATCCATGATTGGTATAAAGTTTTCCAAGAGAAATGTGCATTGACACATAAACTACTATAGTTGTTTCGTAAACATACTGTGATTTTTTTAAAGAGAGAGATTTTTGCTATAGGGTGTGTGTGCTCATCAGAGAGAGAGAGAGACAGAGACAGAATACGAGAAATCACCCCACAGCGGGATGGCCACGCTGCAATCCCTTCTCCTCCAGTCACCTTGGGATTTTGGGCATGCACGCACACACACCCGGTGTGAGTTTTAAGCCGTTGGGTCCGGTACTCCAACCACACTTGACTACGTGAAAGTCTAGCAACATAACCATTTCGCCATATGCTGGTCGCAACATACTATAAAAAGAGTATCAGGACCAGCAGGGAGTATGGTGGTTAAGGTCCTGGCCTCCCACATGGTTGACCACAGTTCAAGTTCTGGACCTGGTGGCTTGCTTTCTCATGTTCCCTTTCTTTCTCTGTCTCTCTCTCTCTGCTCAAATGAAAAAACAATAATAAATAAATAACATAAATAACTCAAAAATAAATAAATAAGAGAGTGCCATTGTTGAGCATATTGATAAAAATACACCCTGTTCCTAAAGACCATAGCAGAAAATGATAACATCAGCATGTTTTGTCAGAGGACCTCTCATTTCAGGACGCAGTCTTTGATCACCACTTTCCCTGACTGACATAATTTACCCACGTTTCGTTCGGGTACAAAGCAGTCCCTCGGCTGAGGTTTCCTGCTGCTGGGAGAAGCTGGAGGACGAATTTTTCCAGTGTCACCTGTTTGTCATCAGCTTTATCAACAAGACAGTTGCATCGAGGTCACATTCAAGCCCCAACTAAGAACTGAGGTTCACTTTTCCAAGCCAGTTAGTTTGCTCTTGTGTTAAAATTAATTCTGGGGTGCCCAGCTCCGTGGCCCAGTGGTTAAGGCTCCCACATGATCAACCACGCGTTTCGAGACTCAGAAGCTTGAGAAACATGCTACGCACATGTGTGTGCATGCCCCAAATCTCAAAAGGCGGGTGAGCTGGAGAAGGGACTGAGACATGACCACGCCCATGGGTAGGCACGTCTCCCTTTCTCTCTCTCATGGTGCGCACACATGTCCTCTAACAAAAAAGAAAGAAAAGAAAGGAATTCTAGGAGAGCTGGGCAGTGGCACAGTGGTAAAATACCACCCTCTGTAAGACGAACTCACATGGGAAGGTTCAGGCATGCAAGCATCCATCGTCTGGGGCTGACTGAGGTGGGGGCAGATCACGGCATCAGGACCCCGTCGGGTGTGCTGTCTTTCTCACTGTCTCTGTCTTGCTCGTGGAAGCAATAAATAAACTTTAATAATAAATAAATAAATAAATAAATAAATAAATAAATAAAAGAGAGAGAGAGAGAGAGAGAGAGAGAGAGAGAGAGAGAAGAAACGGCAGGAGTCCCCCACTGCACACTCAGAGCTTTCACATCTGTCTGGTCACTCCAGCCGCAGGCTCCTCCTGGAATCCAACAATCACCTGTTCATGGGAAATGCACTGGTCACCCACAGACTGGGCAACGCGCCGCAGGCTCTGATGGAGGTTGGATGGCAGAAGAGCAGATCGCTGAGAACGCCTGGAGGGTGTCCTAGGTGAGTAGCACAGCTGTCCGGCTACTCCTGCAGATAGCTATCGAGAGCCTGCCCCCTGCAGGAGCTGCGTGGGAATAGAGGGGCCGGGGGAGGGGGGGGGGGGTGGTGAGCAAGCACCTCCACTTCCTCTGCTCCCTGCTCTACATGGAGAATGCTCTTCTGGACCAACAGCCCTGCCCCACCCTCACCCCTGCCCACCCCGCACTAACCCTCTTTAGGGCAGAAGTGCTCCGATGGGTGAGTCTGCGTGGCGTGTCTGCACCAGCCCGGTCTCCTTTTCATCTCCAGAATCTACTTGCCGGAGCATGCCGGACCCCGCTGGGAGCACGCCGGACCCCACGGGCAGCACGCAGGACCCCGCTGGGAGCACGCCGGAGCCTGCCGGGAGCATGCCGGACCTCGCAGGGAGCACGCCACGCAGCACGCCAGACCCCACGGGGAGCACGCCGGACCCCGCTGGGAACACACTGGACCCCGCGGGGCGCATGGCAGACCCCACCGAGCACACCGGACCCTGCCGGGAGCCCGCTGGACTCCGCAGGGGAGCACGCCGGACCCCGCCAGGAGCACAGCGGACCCTGCTGGGAGCACGCCGGACCCCGCGGGGAGCACGCCGGATCCTGCAGGGAGGCTGGTGGCAGTGTAGAGCTCCCTGTCCCTCCAGAGGTCTGTCTGGTCCTCGAGTTCCAAGTTCCGGGTTAGGAGGCTGGGGGCCCACTGTGCCTATCACTTCCAGTTCATGTCACATAGGGATGGCATTTATAGCATTTCCAGCCACCTCAGCCGAGGGACAGACGCTCTCTGCTGCCTTCAGGGAGGGCCTGCTGTGGTGGGGAGGGAGAGGCTGCCATGGGAGCTCTCTCTCACACGTGCACAGCCCCTGCCCACCTCAGACCTCACACTGCGGGGCTCTCTGACAGAGTGGACAGAGCGCGTCTACAAGTGTCCTTCCAGCTGCTCAAATGTCGCCTTGTTAGTGGGGCCGGCCCTGACCCCCTAGTCCACATAGCTGCCCTCCCTCGACACCCACATGTGTCTCCTCACCCGCTTCCCTTTTCTCCACAGGACCTACCACGATCTGACTCGCCCTATGGCTGTTTGATGTCCGTCTCCCATGGGGGCCAGACAGTGGCGTAATGCTAAAGCAACTGGACCCCATGGGAGAGTCCCAGAGTCGCCTCCCTGAGTACGCACATATGTGTTTGTGATCCATGGGGGGCTGGGGGTGAAATGAGGCACGAGGATCCTCTTGGGGGCTACCCATCTCTCTGTCTCTTTCATGAAAGATATAAATAAACTCAGAAATAAAGGGGAAAAAAGTCTATCCTCGGGACCAGCAGATGGCCTAAAGGTTAGGTCGCTGGACTCTCATATGGCTGACCGCAGTTCAAGTCCTAGACCCGGTGGCTTAAAACACGCCAAGTGCGTGTGCATGCATGCCCCAAATCCTGAGAGAATGGAGAAGGGATTGTGGCATGGCCATTCCCCTTGGGGGATGATTTCTCGCTTCCTGTCTTTCTGGCAAGTGCACGCACCCGATAGCAAAAATCTCTACTAAAAAAAAAAAAAAGTCTACCCTCTATAAATTCCCAGAATGCAAGTTCCCTCAGGGTAGGCAACTAAGGCAGGGACTCTGGTTCCCTGGTGTCCTCAGGTAGCCAGGACAGTATTTGGCACAGGGTAAACAATCAGCAAAACCGCTGAACGAATGAATGAACACACACACGATGATGGGAAAGATGAGGGCCGGCATGGAGGCTTTAGAAAAGGGGCCAGGGACGGCCTCTTTGAATGACTAATATCTGCAGAGAAATACCACAAAGAAGCAATATTACTACACCCCTCGGCGGGGTAACAGGAGCGGCTGGGTAGGCCCTGCCAGGTCTCTGCAGGGTCACCCTGAGAAAGGATGACAGGAACGCAGGGTCCTATCGGTGTTGCAACAGGCAGGTGCTTGGACCTGCTCCGCTCACCGTGTTTATTTTCCCAGAAACCAATACAAGAGAAGCATGTTATGAGACTGAACCTAAGGCCAGTCAGGTGGCAAGCAGGTTAAGGCAGCTGGATCCCACATGGCTGGCTCCGTGGTTCGAGTCCCAGACCTGGTGGCTTGAAAAACACTGGATGCGTATACGTGCATGTTCAAAATGCCGGAGGAGAGTGGATGGAAGGGACTGTGGCATGGCCATCCCCCTTATGGGGTGATTACTCACTCCCTCTGTCTGTGTCTTTCTCCAGTGAGCACACACACCCTATAGCAAAACTGAGAGAGAGAGAGAGAGGAGATAGAGAGAGAAGAGAGAGGGAAGGAGGGAGGGAGGGAGGGTCTGGACCCAAAATTGGGCTAACCTGGGCTACACGCAACAGCTGTGGTGCCTAACACTCGAGCAGCTGTCCTGGACCGGAGGACAAAGGGCTAGGTGGCCTTGGACACCGATGACCTCACGAAGCCTGAGCCAGCCCAAGTGCACACCCCTGCATTGGGCTCAGCTGATAACTAAGCTCGATCCTGTTTAGGTCACCATTATTTGGGGTTTTCATGGCAGATTCTATCAAACCTGATAGAGCAAGGAAAACTCGTGGAAGAGGTAGGTCTTTACTAAGTGTGAGTTCTCCGTGACGGCGAGAACGAGACCGCAGCCGGCTCAGAAGCCCAGCCTGCTAAGCTCCGCGAGAAGGGACACCTTTTCCTACAGCTGAGGAGGAAGGGCTGGATGGAGAAGCTGAAGCCAGCCAGCTACTATGGGTCTAGAATGCTGGAACTCTGGGATGACAGAAAGCCACTGGATGTTCCGAGTGGAAGTGACACAGGAAGCGGCATGGTAGCAAGGTGAACGCAGCAGCCTTGTCCAGGTCAGCAGAACCAGAACAGCCAGGACGAAAGAGAGTCATTCAGTCACAAGTCCCCTGATGCCCACTATGAGCCAGCACCGTGCTCCCCAGAGACAGCTGCACAGAGGAGAGCACGCCTGCATGGGTGACCATCAGGGGAGTGCCAGCACTCCTGCACCCCTCACAGCAGTGAAACCCACCCCTACCTGCACAGCTCCATCTCCATGCAGAAGCCCAGGCCCCGCCCAGGAGATTCTGCCTCACAGACAGGAATGGGGCCTGGGGGTCCGCATTTTTAACCTGCTATAGGGCACGTGCACTTAGCGGAGAGAGACGAAGGAAGGAGAGGGAAAATAAGAGAGCACCCCCTGGGGGGATGCCCACACCGCAATCCCCTTTTCCATACTCCTCTCAGGATTTGGGGCATGCACATACACATGCCCAGGTGTTTTTCAAGTCACCAGGTCCAGGACTCAAATCATAGTTGGCCATATGGGAGTCTAGCGCCTTACCCACCATGCCACTGATTGGCCCAAGTCTGCATTTTTAAAAGACTTTTGCCATAGGGCGCACGTGCTCCCTGGAAAGTGAGAAAGTGGGACAAAAAGAGCCAAAGAGAGAGAGAAAGTGAGAAATCACCCCCCCACACACACACCCCAGGAGAGATGGCCATGCCACAATTACTTTTCTTCCATTTTCCGCTCAGGATTTGGACACACATCCACAGATGTTTTTTTCAAGCCATCGGGTCCAGGACTCAAAACTCGGAGTCAGCAGATCCCGAGAGGAGAATGGAGGAGAAGGGATTGCGACGTGGCCATCCCCCCTGGGGGGTGATTTCCTGCTTTCTGTCTCTCTGTCTCTCTCTGTCTGTCTGGCGAGCTCACGCGCCCTAAAGCAAAAACCTCTCCAAAAAAAGAAAAAAAAAAAAAAAAACCTCAGAATCAGCCATGTGGGATCCACAGCCTTAACCACCACGCCATCTGCTACCCTCCCCACCCTTGTGTCTGCATTTCTAATAACTGTCCTTAGGTGAGTCTGATGCCATTAGAAAATGGGCCTACTGTACAGGCTGGAAGGGGCTCCCATACTGGCATCTGGAACATCGCACATTCAGATGTGTATTAAGTTAAATAATATACTTCACATTATTAGGAGATAATAAAGTTGAATATCACTAATTTGAAAATCCAAAATGCTCCAAAACCCAGAACTTTGTGAGCATTGACAATATGACACGGCAAGCTGAAAATTCCACCTCTGACCTCACGTGCCAGATAGCAAAGTGCTGCAATACAAAAATATTCTATAAAACTACCTTCAGGCTACACGTGTGAGATCTATATGAAACATAAGTGAATTTCATGTGTAGACTTGGGTTCCCATGCCCGACATCTCATTGTGTACATGCAAATGTTCCAAAATTCAACACACTCTGAAATCTACAACACTGCAGGCCCTGAGCATCTATTCAACCTGCACACAATTTGAAAAGCTCAATAATAGTCAAAATCAGATTTTCTGGCTAAGTGACTGCTCTTCTAGCTGACATTTAATTTACCAAAATAAAGGGCCTGCAGGTGGTGGGGAAGTTAAGGCAGCTGGATCCTACATAGCCAATTGCATGCTTCGAGTCCTGGACCCAGCAGCTTGAAAATCATATCAGGTATGTGTTTGTGCGTGCCCAAAGTCCCAAAAGTAGCGACTACAGTATGGCCATCCCCCTCGGGGTGCTTTCTCTCTCTCTCTCTTCAGCGAAAACTAACTATATATGTAAATAAAATCTAAGGTCACTCATAATGCTCTACTGTCTATTTTCACAATCATTTTCAGCTAAAAGGTGATTCTGTGGCACTTGAAAATAGCCTGAGAAGAGACTCCGGGGTATGGGCACAAGTCCTGTGGCTCCCAGATCCCATCTGAGGGAGGAAGTGCCAGGCTGTGCCCATCTTGCACAGTTAGCAAGGAGCTGCTCTCCTCTTCCAGGGTTGCTCCTCCACACTTCGAGTCTGCCCTCCCCAGGAGGGGGACCAGGAAGTGGCAATATGGTAATACGGTGTACTGCGATGCTGGACCCTGTGGGAAGTCCCAGGTTCTGTCCCCAAGCCCTGAATGTACACACCAGGCTCAGGCACGCGTGTCCTTAATCGGGACTCGCTGACACTGGGGGTGGATCATGGCACGAGGACACTGCTGGGGGTGCCCATCTATCTCTCTGGAAGAAATTGTTTTAAACACGCTTCCCAGCCAACTGGTAGTATAGCAGTTAAGGCAGCTGCATTCCAATGCTAGACTGTGTGGTTTGAGTCCCGGACCCGGAGGCTTACAAAACATACCAGACGTGTGTGTGCATGCCCAACATCTTTTTTTTTTTTTTTTGATAGATTTTTGCTATAAGATGAGTGTGTTCACTGGAGACACAGAGACAGAGAGAGACAGAAAGTGAGAAATCATCCCCTAAGGGGAATGGCCATGCCACAATCCTTTCTCCTCTATTCTCCTCCTGGGATCTTAAACATGCATGCACACATGCCCAGTATGAGTTTTTTAAGCCACCGGGAACTGTGGTCGGCCATGTGGGAGTCTAGTGACATAACGGCTACACCATCTGCTGATCCCATGTCCAAAATCTTAAGAGAATGGAGGAGATGGGATTGCAGTGTGGTCACTCCACAAGGGGTGCTTTCTCACTTCCTCCCTCTCTCTATCTCCCTTTCTCTTTGTGGGCATGCACATGTCCTGTAGCAAATTTAAAAAAAAAAAATTCTCCCTGGTAGTAAACTGCCCTCTGGACCTATCTCATAGGAAAGAAATGCTCCTTAAAGGAGAAAGAACAGTGAAAAATATCTGCCTGAAGCATGGATCTGGCTGCAGCTGGGCCGATAACCCCTAGGTGGCGCTGCGCTAGTTTCCTCACCTGTTGTGCTACACGCTCTTAAAGATCCTTCCACCTCTGATGCAACCTGGGTGAGAATTTCTAATTTCATACTTCCTAATCAATATAAATTGATTGCTATAAATTCACTGACACATGTAAGGCATGATGTTAGGTACTGGGGACACGGCATTTAAGAGCAGTCAGGTTCAATGCCCTTAGGTTTATAGTCTAGCAAAACAGGCAAATAGTAACTAATTCAATAATTATATAAACACAACTGGGATAACTGTTACTAAAGAAATGTAGTTGGGGCTATGACATTGTGTGAGGGCACCTCAAGAAACAAGGAAATAGCACTTAGCGGTAGCCGGTGGCATGGTGGCTGGGGTGGCTGGGTATCAGCTGGCTGACTGCGCAGTTCAAGTCCCAGAACTGGTGGCTTGGAAAACATCGTGTGTGTGTGTGTGTGTGTGTGTGTGTGTGTACGCATGTGCCCACCCACAACCAAACTCCCAAGAGGAGAATGGAGGAGAAGACTACAGCGTGGGGGATGCTTTCTCACTTGCCCTTTCTCTTTTTCTCTTTCTCCAATGAGCACACAGGCCCTATGGCAAATTTTAACAAAAGAAAGAAAGAACATTTAAGCTAAGACCTAAAAGCAGCCAGCAATGGTTAAAGACAGAGGGGGATGGGTAAAGTGGGGGCAGCCCAGGCAGGGGAAAGGCTGTGGGAAGAGGTCTGTGGTACAAGGAGAAGCATTCTTTTCAGGACTTTCCCAAACTAAGGAAGAATTAAATCACAAATAAAATGAAGCAAACCTTTTACGCCACGTATTAAAAGAAAAGCAGCACCTTTTAGCACAGAAAATAGATTCATAAAATAGAAATTTAAAACACGAGCAATTTTACATCCGGACAGATACACCTGTCTGGCCATGTTGTCTGACTAGAAGCCCCAGCAGGGGGGTGTCAGCTTCCTCAGGTCACCTGCAGCTGCCTCCAGGCCTGGGGTAGGGCTGTGGCTTCAGAGTCACAGTCTGGGCCCTGCAGAGGGATGAAGTCCAAGTGTGAAACACATACCCAAGACAGGAGCTGGCCCTGAGGCTGGGCCCACCTCTGGGCCAGGCGTTGTGCAAGTGGATGAGTGACAAGATGTAACAGAGTCACGGCACCAGGGAGGTGTGTGAGGAAAGAAGGAGACGAATCTTTCAGCAGGGGGTTCCTCGGATAGCTCCAAGGAGGGGGTAGTATGTGAGGATGGGCAACTCCTGAGAACAGAGAGAGTGGGAGGATCCGGACAGTGGGAGCACAGGGGCTAGAGGGCACGGGTGTGCAGCGCGAGGTGTGGTGGAGCTGCGGGTGGGCAGAGTAGGGGGCTGACAATGGCACAGGGCAGGCACACGCTGCTGCCCCTGCCTCAGGGATGAAGGCTGGTCTTCAGGCAGGGACCGGAGACCTGGGCAAGCCTCAGATATGCCCAGCTGGCCCTACGGCAAAGGGCACTTGGTTCTCTTCCCTGACTAACATGGCTTCTCAAACATCAGGGTCCTACGAATCGCCGGGACAGGTTGCCAGGGCCTCCTCTAGATGTCAACTAGGTGAATCAGAAAGGGCCCCAGGCTGAGAAACCCCAAGTCAGATGGCGGGTCTCAAGGGTCCCTCCACCTACCAGCTCCAGGACCTGGACTCTTGGCCTCCTACGGCATGAAGGAGGAGGCAGGCCCAGGTGCCCTCTCCTGACCACGGAGGGCATTCCTGATGGGGACACACCTTCAAGGCCCTGAAGGGGAGGCAGGAATAGAGGGATGGGGAGGGTTAGGCACAGACTGTCCCCAGGGTCATAAGACGTTTTCCAGGTCGTTCATACTGAAAGCTGAGTGACGAGGCGCAGAGGGCCCACGAGGAAAGGAGGTGCATGTGGGGCTGAAAGTACAACGTGTGCAAATGCACATCGAACACGGCTAGGATGCAACATGCTTGTAGAGAAGGAGGGTTGAAGCCAGTGCAGGCCAGGCATACACAAAAACAGCCCAGCCAAGAAAGAAGGACTGGACTCTGTAGGCAAGAAGGAACCACTGCAGACCCCTGGGCCTTGCAGGAGGCTGGCAGTGCTTCGCAGCCACTCATGGGACAGTACCTTGTCTTGCTGACCTCCCCACCACGAGTCTGCATCCTTTAAGATGGCCTCTTACTGCACCCAAAGTCAGAACTTGCATCACCTCTGTAGGACTATGAAGTCAAAGCGAGGCGAGCGGTTTGGTGGCTTGCTTGGTCTGAGACAACTCACACTAAGCCAGGATCCCTCTCTTGGACCAGCAGAGCCAGGCATGAACTACGGTGATTGGGAGAAGTGGGAACTGGGGGGAGGCAGGCGGTCCAGCCTGGGATAAGCTGGCCCAGATCCTATCCCACACCTGGAGAGCTTTGTCTTCTGATTCACTTGGAGGAAACCTGGCTTCTCTAAATGTGTTTACGACCCATGAGGGGCACCACGAGGGGTAAGGAGAAGGGGGCACAGAGAGCAGGGAGGACTCCCTGGGTTTAGGTTGACCGGATCCAACGGAAACACCTGAAGGGCTATGAGAAATGTCACCACAACTGTAACACTTCAAGGGGCCTCACCGAGACTCTGTCCAGCAGACATGCTCAGGGTGACTACTGGTGCCTTCAAATGACCAGCCTGAGGTTCAAAAGTCAAAGTGTGAGAAGAATAAAGAGAGGTGCAGACTCTGAAGGGACTACTGAACCCCACAACACTAGCTAAGCGGGGGCGTGGCGATAGCCCAAGGCGTTGGAAGAGTGGGACAGGCAGTCAGCAGCCCAGCTCCACGCCTGCACCAGCCGCACGCTTGGATCTCTAACAGGGCCCGGTTAAGGCCCCCAGCCTGCTGTGAACACACCGTTAGGACAGAGAGGAAGTTAGACTACTGGTGTTGGGATTGTGCAGCACAGTGAAGACCCTCCCTTCCCTGTCCCCCCGGAGCCTGCTGGGCACACTCACTGGGGGAAGGCACACACTGATCGCACTGGAGGACGGGCTAGGCCACCGCTGGAAGCCCCCATCTGCGGCCGCGCTCACCTTGCACTTGAAGCCGGCGGCGGGCGGCAGGAGCTCTCGCAGCAGGACCTTGGCCACCTCGCGGCTGGCCTCCTCGCTCACAAAGTGCAGGTTAAGCACCTCGTGCGCCTCGAACTTGGCGAGGCGCAGTAGCGAGCGCAACGCGACGCGCGCCTTGGCCTGCAGCGCGGCGTTGTGCTCCGCCTTGGTGAACATCATCAGCAGGTGGTAGTCCACCGGTCCAGCCCCGCCGACCTCCAGGCTCTTGGCCTTGGCGCCAGGAGCAGGCGCCACGGAGCCCCGCGCCAGTTCCGGCGAGGGCGGCGAGGGCGCGGCGGGGACTCCAGCGCGGGCCTCCTTCAGCCTCTTGGTGGCGCTGGAGAAGGTCTCCCGGCCCGAGCCCAGGTAGTAGAACGCACAGACTGCAAGCGCCGCGGCGAGCAGCAGCGCGCAGTAGTGCGAACGCACAGCGCCCAGGCGGGCCATGGCTCGAGCGCATGGGTGCCCGCTTCGGAGGAGGCCCATGCGCCTCAACCCACTGGCCAAGAAGCCGGGGAGAGTCAGAGTAGCCGTCACCCCGGCGGCCGCTCAGGAGCCCCGGCTGCAGGCGGCGGCCATGGCGGAGGCGGGACTGTGCTTTCCAGAGCCAATCGCGGGCGCGGAGAGGCGGAGTCAGGGCGTGCCTTGCCGCCGCTGGGTCCTAGGTGCAGTGGGATTGCAGTCGGGCTAAACTGTGCCTGGGTTCCAGTGGCTCGCGTGGCCGGGCGGGCGGAGGACCCAGGCGTAGAGGAGGCCCGCCAGCTGTGCGGTCTATGAGAACTGGAGGCTGGATTTGGAAGCCGAGCCTTGGAAAAAAATTGAGGCGCCCCAACGCTGGACTTTTGGTGAGCAAAAGAGGCAAAGCATTTATCTCTGTAGCTCCCTCCCCCTAATTCCTTAGAGGCGCTAAGTCCTCTCCCTTCACTCCTTGGAGACTGGCTGGACCTAGAGAATTTAATCTAGCAAGCTCTTTCCCTGTTCGCGCTAAGGATATGACACCTAAGGTAGAAATCGCCTCCCCACTCTATGCGCAGCTCTCAGACAAAGGACATCTAAAGGATGTGGCCAGGAGGGGGATCCCGCTGTCCAAAACCTGGTGGCCATTCAGAGCGCCCCTGATAGCAACGCCCGGAATTGTAATTTTTTTTAACACACTTTAACACTGTATAAAGAATAATAATATGTACCAGGAAGTTTTGTCACTAAAATAAAAATAGTTTTGCCAATGGGGCGTGCAATCTCCAGCGAGAGGGCGAGCGCGTGAGAAAACACGCCTCCTCCCCCTATGTAGCGTGCTCCCGCGAAGTCTCTTCACCTCTCTCTCTTTTCAGATTTGAGGCACACATGCGGATGTGCCCGGAGGGTTTTTCAAGTCCCTGGTTTGGGACTCAGCAGTGGGCCATTTGCCTCACCAGGCCACAGCCAACTGGCAAATTCTTAACTGAGGCAGGCTGAGGTCAGTCTGTGGCAGCTCTGACCCTAGACAGTTGGACACTGCCACCTAGATCAAAACCTCATTAAATTCACTCTTCGATGAACCGATGGCACACGGATGGTTTTGAAGTAAACACGTTCCAGTGAATTGCGTGTGAGAGGTGGAGGTGGAAACGCATGGGCAAATACACGGATGGCTCTCCCCAGTGCTTTGTGGCAGGCCGCTACTAAAAGGTGTTGTGGAGCCCACACCAGAAACATAGTTCAGCTCATTTTAATTCTTGTTCTTTTCCATTGGAGCAACACTTTTCTAAAAAGCACTAGACTTCTGAAATAGGCTCAATACATACGTACCTTTGAGGTAATCCTTCATTTGATCCTCACCACTCTGTAAGGCGCAAGTATTTTACAATCAAGGAAACTCAGATTTAGAGAATTAGCGAACTCCAGTTGGCACTTAGTAAGTAATGGAGCCAGGATCCCAAACCGTGTCTTACCGCATCCACAGCACAAGCGCTCAGCCAAGATGAGCTCTGAAAGCAGCAGTGGAAACCGAGTACCTTCAGCACAGGACACTGACAGAGAGCAAGCCCTGGAGCAGACAGTGCAGGCCAGAAGGACAGCTCTACCACTGCATGCTCTTAGACTGTAGGTAAGTTACTCATTCTAAACTTCAATTACACCCATAAACTTGGGTGAATACTAGCATCTATGCCTCATAGGGCCATGAGACAGTAAAGAGCAATTAGAACAGGGCTAACAGTCAACAGTAAATGTAGGGCGGCCTTGGGTCTAGTGGTTAAGGGAGTGGATCTTGCACGACCCACCATGCTATTCAACTCCCAGCCTCAGCTGTTTGAAAAATATGCTGGGGGGACCAGCAGTTGGCGTAATGGCTATGTCGCTGGACTCCCACGTAGTCGACCGCGGTTCGAGTCCCGGACCCGGCGGCTTGAACTCACGCCGGGCGCGTGTGCGTGCGTGCCCAGGATCCCGAGAGGAGAATGGAGGAGAGGGGATTGCGGTGTGGCCATCCCCCCTGGGGGGTGATTTCCTGCTTTCTGTCTCTCTGTCTCTCTCTGTCTGTCTGGCGAGCGCACGCGCCCTATAGCAAAAAACCTCTCCCAAAAAAAATAAATAAATAAATAAAAAATATGCTGGGCACATGAACACCCAAAGTACCAACAGAATGGAGAAATGGAGGAGAAAGGATTATGGCATGACTGCACCCCTGGTCTTATTTCCAAGTTGTAGCTTATCATTATTCCCAGTTCTTTGTCCATAAAGAAACATTTGGGACCAGCAGATGGCATAATGATTAAGTTGCTGGGCTCCCATGTAGTCTACCGTGGTTCAGGTCCCAGACCCAGCAGTTTAAAACTCCGCCGGGCACATGTGCTTGCATGCTCAAAATCCTGAGAAGAGAATGGAGAAGGGATTATGGTGTGGCCATACTGCCTGGAGGGTGATTTCTCACTTTTTGTCTCTCCAGCAAGTACACACACCCTATGGCAAAAATCTTAAAAATAAAATAAAATAAAATAAGAAAAGAAAAAGTCTTGCCAGCAGGTGGCATGGTGGTTAAAGGCACTAGATTCCGTGGCTGACCACGGTTCAAGTCCTGGACCTGGTGGCTTGCTTTCTCGCTTGCTGTGTGTCTTGATCTGGTCAAATTTTAAAAATAACAGTAATGATAAATAAATAATTCTTTGAAAAGAAAATTAAGTCTTTCAGCTTCCTGAAGTATATTGCTGACTGAAAATTAAAACAGTGAATTCAAGGTAGCCAGTCATTCAATAGGTATCAAGTGCAGTAGGCACTTGATATCTACATAGCAGTACCTGGGAATGCAGCAGTGACAAAACAAAAATCCCTGCTCACATAGAGCATACATTCTAGGAAAGAAAGACAATAGAACAACTGTTAGACAGTGATGTGTACTATTTTCTTAGCCTAAAATATTAGGTCATTGGGAAAGTCATGACATATTTTTCTGTTTTTCTATCAAAAATGCGTCATGACTTTCCGACAACCCAAGAGATAAATCAGGGTGTATCCTAACATCACTAAGTCAATAAAGAACTCTGGTAAGCACAACCACCCTTCAGATGTCATTTTATCTTTGGCCAAGTTCTCTGATTTCTGACCAGAGATTAGGTCATTTCTATACCTGTAAATTGGAGAGATGATCAGACCTCTCCTTCTGCTTCAGTCTTTGACTTATGTGTCAGTACCGCATGCATGAGCTCTAAACACCCCTCTTTCAGTGTCTGGGCCTGGCAACAGCCTCAGCAATTCTATGAGGACTGCCTATACTTACTACACTAGGCCCCTCTTTCTTCACTACAAGATACAAGACTCCAAGGGACCAGACATGGAGTGTGTTTTGGCAATATATCCCCAGTGCCTGACACACTGAGTGAGCCTCAAAAACACTCAGCCACTGAACCAGCATTTTTACGATTTTTTATTATTTCTTTCATGAGAAAAAAAGTGAGCACCCTCAACAGCATCTCACACCGTGATCGTTGCCCACCCTCCCCAGCCAGCTAGAACACAAGCATGCTCACGCCCAGCAGGTATAGGTCAGGTGGGGTGCTGAACCCTGGTATGGTTCCAGCCTTACAGAGCATTGCACTGCTGCTCTACCACCATGGCTGGGCCACCGTTCTCACTTCTAGGGATGCATCCTAAGGAAGTAATTAAAATGTACCGAGATGTTTGCCCATAAGGACGACGGAAAGCTAGGTTTATAAAGGGAAAAAAAAAAGTTGCAATCAGAAGCCCAAGCACAGTGGCCCAAGTGGGAGGGTGCCTGGTTCCCAACCTACAAGGTCTGGCACAGTGGCTGGAGCAGGAAGATTAACAACATGGAGAGATCCTGCCAAAATACCTTTCTTTCCCTCCTGTTCTGTCATTTTTTTAAAAAAAGGAAGCAAATGTTCACCAATAAAGTAAAATAATAATGCAGCATTTAAAAGTGATATATTTAGCAAACTGCAAGTGGAACTTTTTTTTAATTCTATATTTTTTAACTTGGTACAGGGCATGTGTGCTCACCAGAGAGAGCATGAGTGAGAGGGAAGGTGAGAAAGCAGGCCGCCAGGTCTGGGACTCAGACCACAGTCAGCCATGTGGGGATCTAGTGGCTTAACTACCGTGCTACTGGGGCCAGTAGATGGCATGATGGTTAAGGGTGCTGGACTCCCACATGACCGACTGCGGTTTGAGTCCTGGACCCGGCGGCTTGCTTTCTCATTTTCCTTCTCTCTCACTTTGTCCCTCTCTGGTCAAATTTAAATAAATGAAGTTAAGTAATTCTTTAAAACAAACAGGGAACCAGCAGTTAGCGTAATGGCTATGTCGCTGGACTCCCACGTAGTCGACCGCGGTTCACGTCCTGGACCCCGTGGCTTAAAACTCACGCTCGGCGCGTGTGCGTGCGTGCCCAAGATCCTGAGAGGAGAATGGAGGAGAAAGGATTGTGGCGTGACCATCTCCCCTGGGGGGTGATTTCTCACTTTCTGTCTCTATGTCTCTCTCTGTCTGGTGAGTGCATGCGCCCTATAGCAAAAATCTCTCCAAAAATAAATAAATAAATAAATAATTAAAAAAAAAAAAAACTGCCATGCCACCTTCTAGCCCCACACATGGAAATAATAAATAGAAGGAAAACCTAGAGGCTTATAGACTCAAGAGATATGATAGCCAATTGTAATGTATGGAACATATGTGGATTTTGATTTGTACAATCTATATTTTTTTTATCACATTTGAGACAACTGGGAAAATTTGAATACTGGGTATAGAGTTGTATAGTTCAAAAAATACTATTTTCTTTTTTTAGGAGTCTTCATCTTTTATAGATGTATACTGAATGATCTGCTGGTGAAATGTTGGGGATTCAGTTCAGAAAATTTCAGGGGGAGGGGGAATAGGCGTATAAATAAAGCAACTGTTAGTTCTGAGCTTTGTTATTCAATACGTTTGTATATGTTTAAAATTTTTAATACATTTATTTTTATTCTTCCCATTTACTAAGTGAAAGAAGTGGGTTTACAAAACATGATTCCACTGTATACATGTATAAATACACCCGTCCAAAGGTCTGCAAGTATATATCCCAAGAAAACAGGTCTCTCTCTTACCACTACCCAGTAGAACTTCATATAATGATGCGCAAGATCTATAATCTGCCTCGTTCAAAACAATAGCCACTAGCTACATGTGGCTATAGAGGTAGCTCTTAAAGCAGATCAGTACTGAGCTAGTCAGTGGCATGGTGGTGAAGGCGGCTGGATCTCAGATGGCCAACTGCATGGTTCGAGGCCCGAAGCTGGTGGTGTGAGAACCACACGGGGTGCATATGCATGCATGCCCAAAATCCCAAAAGGAGGGAGAGATGGGGGAGAAGGGGGTACAGCATGACCATTCCCCATGGAGGATACTTTCTCATGTTCTCTGTGTGTCTGTCTCTGGCAAGCACATGTACCCTATGACAAATTTTTAAAAACTGAATCGACAGGACTAAAAAACTGAACTTTGTCTAATTTTAATAACTGCATGTGGTGATAGATTTCAATATGAACAGCACAAGTGCATTTCCCTTATCATTATTTAAACTTTTAAAAGTAGTTTGTGTGACCAACAGATGGTGTAATGGTTATATTGCTGGACTCTCACGTGGTCGGCCACAGTTTGAATCCTGGACCCAGCAGCCTAAAACTCATGCCAGACACATGTGCATGCGTGCCCAAGATCCCGAGAGGAAAAATGGAGGAGGGATTGCAGCATGGTCATCCCCCTGAAGGGTGATTTCTTGCTCGCGCTCGCTCTCTCTCCAGTGAGCCCATGTACCCTATAGCAAAAATCTATTAAAAAAAAAGGCAGTTTATGCAATAAGGAACAAGTAGGCTGTTTTGTTTTCATTTAAAACATTTATTATCAGTGTGGGCTCTCTTCACAGGACTATTCTAAAAATGAAATAAAGCTGAATAAATCAAGTTACAAGGAAAAAAGTTTATGTGTTGCTTTCAAGTCGTTTTTTAAGGAAGCAAAAGAAAACAATTCTGTTCTTTCAACCCTTCATCCCTTCAATCCCAACTCATATAAAAACATGTTTCTGCCTGTTGTTTGTTTACTAACAGGACTGAGTGTGACTGTGTTGCCTAGATTAGGAACTTCAACAGATATATCAATCATAATGGAAAAAAATTAGAGCAAAAGCCAAAGAAAGATATTTTTGATTTTTCACCCAATGATTGGGGGGTATGGGTGTAAACAGCTCTATGACCAGACAGAAGGAAACACTTAAAAGATCACAAAGGATTTCTTGTTAAAAGCAATTAGCCAAGAGGATTATAGAGATCAATCTGAAAGGGCCAGAAAGGTGATACAGTGCCTTAAATAGAACAGATGTTAACAGATATGTCTGCAGTGTAGTTCACAAGTGAAATCTGAGCATAAAATAACTATGCCAGAAGTAAGATTTTTATTGACTTATTATTGTAATTTTTCAGCATACAAAGAACTTAATCAAGTATAATATTTACAATTCTTACATAATGTACATTTTAGAATAGCTATAAAGATAATGAATTCTGTTTCATGTACAATGACAAACTATAGTAAGCTACATTCATGAATTAGATACAAATCCTCTACATACTAATAAAAAGTAAATGGAGTGTTGGTTATACATTCTGTAAAATATACCTTTATACAGGTAGTAAGAAATATTACATGTAATAAGTCTTTATGACTGGAATGATCCAGAAATATCACAAAACACAAGTAAACATATAGAAAAGTAGCTTGTCATTTCCAAAAGTTAACCTTTAGCCTTTGTGCCAACAATCTTTATAATGCAGCAAGCTTTCCCTGTTCAGAGTTAACACCTAAAGAAGGGGAGGGCGAGGTTTGAGAAAAAATACGAAAATCTAGAAAATAAGATAGTGAAACAGCTAATGCAGAGAAAAGTTTATTTAATCAAATCTTGCTTTGACCCCACATTATCCCCTTTTAAGTGGACAGATTTATACAAACAGAAAAGGATGTCCACAAAACTATATTTACAGATGTTAGGTTCCAATCTAAAACCAAGCCCTTTTAGGTATCTTGCATTTGGAAGCATCAAGAAATTGCTAAGTATATGGTGAATTAAAATGATCTTTATCATATTTTGCTTTCATTAATGTTGATTACTACAAAAATACAAAATTTTCTCTACAATTTGAGGTCTCCAAATCTCAATCTATTCCTCTGAACCTCATTTCCAGGCCAGGTTCTCCGCAATATTTGGAATCTTTGTTGTCAAAACATGAGGAAAGCTGGCAGGCATTATCAGATTTTGCTGCTATACAATGAGTTCAGATCACTCCATGCTACGAGTAAAGTGCCTCTGACGAGTACGCAGTCAGGCCTGGTTCATGGTGTCAGCTCTGCCACCAACTAGCGAACCGAGTAAACTCTGAAACAAGAGGAGCAGACTAGGATCGAAACAACAGATGACCCAAGGAACAGATGCTGCTGGAGCATGTGGATAAGATCTCCGAAGTTCTACTATGAGAATCAGGTGAGATAAAGCAGTGCCGAAGTCCGCTGGAAGGAACCAACCAGTACACCAAAGTGTTCCCTTTTTCACCTTGTTTCATCCCACTCCTTGATTTGCGAAGAGCTTTGAATCCAAAGGGGTAGTGACTGCTCGTGCAGTGCGCTTTCCACCATTTCATGTAGCTCTAAAGTCACCCTGGACAGTCTAAAAATATATCCTTCTTCCAGCTCACGTCCATGGTCAAAAGTGCTATTATACAGAAGAGTTTACTTCACAATATAAGAGTGATTTGGGAATGTCTGATTATCCAAAACAGGTAGCAAATTTACTCTTAACGCACACATGGTTTATTGTGACCATACTTCGAGTGTAAAATTACATTTTTAAAATACTAACAATTAGAAACTTCAGTTTTCTAGACATGAAGAGGGGTGTGTGTGTGTGTGTGTATGTGTGTGTGTGGATATATATATATATATATATATATATATGTATATATATATAAAATCAAAATGCAACTTGACAAAGAACCAAAGTATATATTCCAAATTAAGTCTATGTATTTGGGTAAGTAAATAAAAAAGTTCATTAAGATCTACAGTGAAGATCGGTACAAATTAGGCAAACACTGTAATATAGTGAATCTCTGGAAACTTCTGAATTTCTAAGGATTGTAGTTATAGTCATTTTTAAAACCTTAGAAATCTCAAACACGTACATGTTGCAATGAAGCACTGTAAATAACTGTTCATTTACTACTATTCTAGTTCTAACATGAACTCTTCGTAGTTTGTGCTGCTGTTCTTACTTGGTATGAATATGATTTTGGGTTAATAAGCTAATGATAGTCAGCATAATAGGAAACTAATATCAGCAAATCAGTTACGGAAAAAACTAAAGGGCAATCACAGACTAACAAAGCCCAGGAGTATGCAGCGCCGTTTACATTATAGTTTTTCATAATGCACTGAATAGTCCCCAGTATATCGTATTACACAGTTCAATCCACCCAGGAGCCAACTACCTTGTAACAACTGATTTCATTTAAAGCCTTGCGTTTACTCTGTTTCTGCCAAATTCACTTCAAGGTATGTCTCAGGACATTTCAAGAAATCGAGCCACAGAAATGTATTTTTGAGTTGTCAGCATCTTTGCGATATTAAAGACTTAGCTTTCTCTGGAGATACTCAGAACCATGATCATCTTCAGGACACTTCACATACATCTCTAACCATTAAATTTAAGTAGACACTAATTACTGCCACATCACAGCTCAGGTCGCAAGCCGCAGGAGCAAGAGGAGCATGCGGAGTTGCCTTAGCAACCACAGAGATCCCAGAGGTAATCTGAAGCACCCAAGGCCTGATTCCCAACCCCCCCCCCCCCAAAAAAAAAAAAAAAAAAAAAAAAACTGCCCAAACTTCCTCAGATACAGGTCAGGAGCATGAGGCGTGAAGTCCTACAGTTCAAGGGGAGCAGGCACTACAAAGGAAGTCAGGCTTCTCTCTTTCCTTCTGTTTAACATACTTCTTTTCCTTGAGCTTTCTAGACAATTTATTTCAGAGCACACTCTCACAAAACATGATACAAGTTAGACTTTTACCTTTAAATAAAGTACCTAAGAAGCCAAGTAACGTGACTCTGAGGTGAATGAGACAGGAAGATGAAATGTTCCTGTTAATTACAACAGTAGTTGTAATTAAAACAAAATGCTTTGGAAGTTAGCATTTCTTCAGAAATAACTCACAAGTATAATTTTATCCTTATCTAATACATAGTGATGATTACTAAGTAAGCATGACATACATGCAGTTTGGCCACATTATGGAACCTTTCCTGTGATGTGAATTTATTTTGGTATAATTCCCATTTGGGTAAAATATGATTTTATGCAACTCTAGTTATTATAGGGGGAAAAATATTAAAAATGCATTATCTATCCTATTAAATATAATTTATGTTCAAAACCTTTATTATTTAGAAATAATATTACTTGCATATAATTTCTTTTAAAAAAATGAAACTTAATTGTTGGCAACATTTAAGGAACCTTAGGCAAATTACTTAATTATTCTATACTTCAGATAAGACATGTCAGTCAAAGATGGAATCAGACTAATTTGTAGCTTCTTAAAGGAAATAAGTAAATCCATAATATTTTGGAATTTAAGAGTTATGATTCATGTAAGCAAACAGTAAAGTTATATACATGATATAATTTAAAAGAACGTAAACTGTGCACAGGTACACAGGATAGATGTAGAAAAAAACAATTTGTTGCTGTATAGTTGAGTATAAACTAGAAAAAAAATGTGGTTTTCCTCCTACTTTGTACAGATTTTTCTTTCACTGGGAACAATAGCAAAAACGCATTTAAAAAAGGATACACTCAAGTACTATAAAAATGCTCTACATTATTTTATAAATGAACTTGTCTTTTGAATGTTAGATTTTGATGAAAGCATAATTTTGCAACATTCAAGTAACCTTTGAAACATAGTTTTATTACATTGATAAATTTGTCAAGGTTTTAGGAAATCAACCCCAAGATAAAGAATTACAACTTCTAAACTGATGCTTTTGTTATTAAAAAACAAAAGCCAACAAAAAAGAAACAGCTAAAGGCTTCTTTTTGTTTCATAAAAGGTATAATTCTAAAAGGCAGAACTCTGTCTACCTGTACAGTTAGTACATGCACACGGAAGTCCTGGGCAACAGCCTGTGATCTAAGGAGCACAACCAAACATAGTCTCTATTCTAATAATTAAATCATACATTATGTGTATGAGGGCTAGGCTACCCTAAAACACACAAAAAACATACATGCACACACACCTACTTCTGGATGGCTACGAATCACCATGGAATCTAAGAAAAGCAGGCACAACATCTGCTCCCCCTTGACGCAGACGTGCTTGACTGAATGATCCTGGGTATCATGGGGAAAAAAATCAATGCTATCACTCATTGGCAAACAGAGAGAGAGAGAGAGAGATAATGTCTAACCCTTTCAGCATCTTACAACCTAGAGATGGCCTAAGTCTAGCCAACTTTATCTATTAAAAACAGCCCTTTAAACAAAGGCTTTTTTTTTTTTTTAAATAGGTCCTAAAGTAGGTTCTGTCCCCCACCCCCCAACCTCTATATTTCAATTTATAAAAATATCCATGACTGGGTACCATTTTTTTTCCCCCAAACTTTTCAATATCTAACAAATTAAGTAAGTAAAATGAAAGCAGTAAAAATTTGTAAGTTTTCAGCTGTACACATTAGGGGGTCACCAGATTTCATATTTCCCCCTTCTTAAAAAATTTCAGAATTTCTGGGAATCTTGCTGGAAACGATTTAGCTTCTCTGGGTTATTGGATGCCATTTGGGAAAAATCACGAAAAATGTCCTGGTATGTTTCATCACCTGCACAAAGTAAAATAAGAACATTTTAAAAATGTATACAATTAACGTATTCATAAAACATTTATTTTTATGATGGCTATTTTATGATACATTACATTAAAAACTAATTTATATTTGCATTTTGGGAGGGAAAAAGACCAATGGAACATAAATTCCAGGAAGGTATATAGTGAAAGGAAAAAAAAAAAAAACTATACCTGAAAAAAGCACCTCAGATGCAGCCACAGAGGAAAGCTCAGAGTTAGAAAGGAGCAAAGATGCAAGTGTTTTAAAGCAATATAAAGAAACACATTTATTAACATGTGAGAAACAAGCCATTCTAAATGAAGTAAATAACACATTCCTAAAAATAAGTATTTCCCTTGATAAAGGCCAAAAGAAATAACCAAAACCAAATACTAGTGTTTCTGATGGATGCAAGTTATTATTAACAAAATAAAATGAATAATTTGGTGGCGAAGAAACCTATTTTACCATAAGTTTTCATTGAAAGACATTTAAATTAAAATAGCATGTGAAAAAGTAAATTCCTTACTCAAGCTTTAAAACTTAGTTAAAACAAATGCAACTAATCTGCTTACTAAGCTTATAAAATAAAAAAGCCTAGAAAATGACTGTTATTGAAATCATTGTTTTACATATAGTCAGATTTTATTTACTATATGTCATATGTGAAAGAATGCTACTGACCAAATGGGAGTAAACACCAAAGACATCTGTTAAATTAGAATAATAAACGTGTATATGTACAAATATACTTACAGAGAAGTGGATTGTAGATACTGATATTACAGTAGGTTGAATATTTTTGCTTTGCCATGAGAAACTAAATATCTACATGCACACAGATAGATGAATCCCTCAGACAAAGGAATCTTATTCAAGGTGAATCATTCATCGTGAATGCTTCCTGCTAAACATTAGCTCTATATTGATGCTTGGCATAATTCTGCTCTCAAGGTTTAGACCATAAAATACTGTTTTAGATGACTGTTGTTGCAACATTTAAAAAAATGACTTCCCGTAAGATACCTTGCATCCATCTTGTAACAAACTCATTACTACAGTGGTTGTTAACAGTGCAGTAAATTTTGTCAGTTTCTAAAAAGCAAGATTTTTGAGGCAATTGATATCATACCAAAAGTAAAGATTTAGTAAAAAGTTGAGGGAGGGGGATAAAGATCTAGTAGAAAGGTCTAACAGCATAAACCAACGATTGTCAATTAAAATTTTTAATATTTTAATACTTAGTCACTTTTAATATTTATTCCATGTAAAAAAATTATTAAACTCTCTCTATAGTTTTCATTTAACCCTGGAAGCTATTAAACTCTATATATAGCTTTCATTTAACCCTGAATCAATCAAATAAACCTAATCAGTCTACTTTAAAAAGAAAAATAAGAAGAAAAGACTCTTAGCAGGTTGGCTGAGATTAACATCTAACTAATTATTATTTAAAACAAAAATAAAGGTTGATATACTGGAACAATTAGGAAGACAATCCAGTTATACCCATGATTTCTTAAAAGTTTACTTCCATATTAAAAGACAAAGTACAATCTATTCCCATTTTCAGTCATTCTAAAAGAAATAAAATAAACTGAGAAGAGAGTAACATTAAATAGCAATTAATAAACCATACAAAATATTTTTAAATGTTTCTTATTCTTAGATGTTGAATTAAAATATTTAAAATATTTATTGTAAACATTATAAATATTTTAAAAATACTATTTAAACTTAATAGTCTAGGATTTTACTTTCCAAGAAAGTGTAAAGTGCAGATTATAATACAAAAATACCACACTGATTTTACCATTCGACACCAGATGAAACTTAAAAGGCACACATTATACATTCAAGAAGAAATAGGAAGAAGGATCTAGCAGACGGTAATGCCAAATAGTTTACGGATAGCACCAGATGAGCATTCGGAAGAGTTACAACAGTACAATGGCAATATATGGCTTCTACTATTAGCAATGCATATTTTTATAACAAGATGTGGTATCTCTTTTTTTTTTTTTTAAACGGTTTTCCAGGTTTTGTTTTTAAATCATCTGGTACCTATTACACAAGTACGTTTTAGTAGAACCATTGTACCATGCAAACAAATTGTAAGACTTTTCATTCACTGAACTGAATGCTTCCTTGAAGTAAAGTGTTGGTGCATCATATAATATCATTGGTTTCACTGACTGAATACATCTTAAAAAGTTAATACAATACAAAAGGAAGTTTTCACCTTCATACACACATACATAACTTTTTGTTAATATTCAGTTTCTAACAAAACACTAATGCACTGTTAATGTAGTACCTTTCTTAGACTTGAACGTGTTGTCAAAAGCAAATGTTACACGATGTTACAAGAACAGTAGTGACTAAGGTATTTAATATAGCTAACGTAAGTGAAACTTCAGTGTGATTATTTAACATTTAAATATAATTTTAATCACTTGGAATTCTTCCCAAGGTAAACATAATTTGTCTATACTAGAACACATAAACTACCACCCAGAATATGCTGCCCTGGATTGTTCCCAGAAGTACGTTTAACGGTCTCTTATAAATAGTAAACCACTAATCACCCAATATTTATAACGTTAAGCATATTCTTTAAGTTACTTAACAACATTCTATGTCCTTTCAGAGAGTTAACATTTCTATGTGCCTAGACATTCTAAGTTTTTTCAGTGTAGACTGCTGGGTTTATACTGAGCTTAACTTCCTTTTTAATTTTTGGTATGCAGAATATCCATCACAACTGCAGTTATGATGATGACTCAAGAGTTTGCTGATTTTGCTCCTGAAATGCTCTCCCTCGAAGGGATGGCAGCCTGTGAGACCCACTGCCCGGGGGTCACATGCATCATCTGCCCCTTCTGGGTTGGTAGCAGCTTCCTTGTCATGACTGAGTAGATCTGTCATTCCCAGCCTTTGCCCATTGCATACTTGCATAACCGTTAGTGGTTCCTGGAGTCACAGGACCAGACACTGTGGAAACCACCAAACTAGTTGTTGGGAACCAACAATTCAGAGAACGGTGTGCTGTTTCCCTCATCCACCCAGGCCTACTAAAAGTAGTATGGACTGCTCAAGAGGGGCATTTACTCCCTTAGGGAAATTCGTGCTTTTATCTCACTTTGCAAAAAATAAGGAAACCAGGTCCTTAGAGTTGTAAAGAAAGTTTAGAAGTGAGGTGTTCCTAGAAATAGGTCCATGACTGCCAAAAGTGATATCTGAGTCTCTTAAATAATAGAATTCTTCATTATCAAAAGATCAAAAATACCTGCATTTCAAATTTACTCAGAGTGCTGAGGTTTTCTTTCTATTGCTAGGATAATCAAAAAGTTTCCCACAAACCATCCACCCAAGTCTATGAGAGAAAAATTTACAGTAATAAGCAGAGGAAAACCGAAGAGTCGCTACCTGAGCCAAATGTATCCGCTCTCCAAAGACTCATAAAGGGAGAGAAAAGTAACCAGAGAGCGATTGCCATGCCATTTCACCACATCACCTGTATAAGTATAAAATTATTCTGCTTTAAGTATCAGACCCTCTGAATGAGTTAAAAACCTAATTGTTTTCAAAGATAATCCTCAAATAAATTTAAAAAGTCATGTTTTTTGGATATACTATTTCCAGAATTCTGATCTATTTTTAACCTCTCAAATGAAATTTGAGAATGAGAAGAAAGCTTGTTTGAAAATTTTCATTAACATAAAAAAACTAGAAAAATCTATTTTTCCACTGATGAGTGGAAGGTATATATATAAACTTATACATAAATGACAGTGAAAGAGACATCAGAATGCTCCTAACTGGTAGCAGCAGAAGCCCAAGCAATTTGGAACAAGAGGTGGCAAGAACATAGAGGCCTTGCGTCCTTTCCAGCTTCCCGACTCCAGAGAAGAGTCGAGCACTGACCTTCTGACTAAGCAGTTGGTTGTACATCATCAGCAAACACCTTAGGGAAAGAGCAGCTGACCAAACATTGGAGTTTAAAATTTCAGAGAAAAAAAAAAAGTTCAACTTAAAATCTTGAAATTCACTCTTATCTCACAATTATTAGGTCCTACCCTTTGAACAATTTCTAGCTTAAAGTGCTTAAACATAAAGGCCTTAAAAATGGCCTTATAATACTGTTGCTTAAGTATATATGCTACAAAGGTGTGACTTACTGAAAAATCTAACATTCAAGTCTAAAACAAATGAGTGAAATCCCGAAAGAAGGCTGGTGTTTCACCCTTAACCAGCACTCGTACATCGTGGACTATCACAAGTCAGTAGTACTGTATGATCCATAGGATTAAAGTGGGACACCCTAGAATGTAAGTATCTAGCTCAAGTGCCTCTATTCTCTCAGTTCCTACTGCTTCTCTAATAAATTGGGCCAAAAATAAGTAGCAAATATAACCTTCTGAGGAAAGAATGGCCCCCACATTGATATTAATTATACATTAATCTGGTTAAAATAAATGGCTGAGGGTAGTATAAAGCACAGAAATTTCTAAACTTATTTAAGCAAAAAGAATAAATTACTAGGGCACTTCTAAAATAATGTATCAGTATCCATTTTTTAAATTGAATATACTCTGTAAACTGAACATTCTCAAGAATTTTGGCCACGGGAACCAGCAGTTAGCATAATGGCTATGTCGCTGGACTCCCACATAGTCGACCGCGGTTCCCGTCCCGGACCCGGTGGCTTAAAACTCACGCCGGGCGTGTGTGTGTGCGTGCCCAAGATCCCGAGAGGAGAATGGAGGAGAAGGGATTGTGGCATGACCATCCCCTCTGGGGGTTGATTTCTCGCTTTCTGTCTCTATGTCTCTCTCTCTCTGGAGAGCGCACGCGCCCTATAGCGAAAACCTCTCAAAAAAAAAAAAAAGAATTTTGGCCATGAATTCCTGAAACTTTTTACTGTTATGTATATGAATTTAAAGCAAATAAGTCATCTACTCAAGTTCATTAAACCTAGAAATCTGACAATTAGTCTCTGCTTTGTGAAGAATGTCTAATCCACATAGGTTCATCAAAAAGAAGAATCTAATCAGCAACATTTCTTTTTCTTGGTATCTTGACTCAAAGGTGAAAATTATTCAAAACGAAATTCAAGGCGATCACAAATTAAGATTTCTCTAATAAGAGTAAGTCTGCTTCGCCATAAGGTTCACAAAATACTGTCTGTCCTAAATATTTCCACTTATCCAACAGATACTGTGCAGTTGCTTGGGGCAAAGCTAAAGCTAAAATAAGACATTTTCCTCCACCTTTTAAACTGGCCCCACTCCCATTATGGACTTTCTCAACCTGCTGGTACATTTTTATTTTAAATCTAAATCTTCGACTCATTTTTAGATTGGAATATAAAATTCATCAATAAACTTTTTCTTGGTATTTTTCCATACCGACTTTTTATATGCCAAATACACCATGATTTTTTTTTCCCTGAACACAATTTATAGAAATTCCCTGAATAACAAAAAGGAACAATTCTGTTATATTCACTTGACAGCTAAAAAGAATTCCAAAAAGAAAACAATTATTTTGCTGCTGTAACTATATAAAGAATACTTTTACCATTCCATTCACTTCACTGGAATGTGTATGTGGAAGACACCTGTACAGCACATAAAGAATCAGCAGCCAGAGTTAAATACAGCAAGTACATCTGTACTGTCAGAGGAATACTTATGGATTTTCAAAGGCCCAGGATTAGCCACCCAAGAATTCAGTAAGTACAGTACGTAGCTAACAACTCACAATTTACAAGTATGTTATAAAAATTCTATCATATCACATTAGTTTGCTAAATAATTAGGAATCTTCCAATTGTAAACTGATAAATTCCTGAATGCATTTCTTATACTGCATTTCAGTATGATTATTAGTAGAATATTGACCTGGCTGTCCATAAAGTCCTTCTGATTCTCGCATCTCTTCATTCATTCTTGCTAAACGTAACCTAAAATTAAATAAAGGAATCTTTTAGAGGAGTTTATAGAATATAAATGTTCATAAACAAATGAATTATAAAAGCAGGTCATGCATGTACGAATGTAATTATTTCTTTTACTAGTATTTGCTACTAAAATAACGTGGCTTTTAGTTTATCAGACCTAGCAATCTCAGATAGGAAAATAATTGTATCTTACCTTCATACCATTCTAAAGAGAAAAGACAATAAAAAATTTCTGCAAAGTACATTTTGGCTCTATTTAAGCAAGAACTCTGCAATACAATTAGCACTTGCTTCCTGGGGACTCCAGAGAATTCCTGACTCCTACAGCAACCTGTCAATTTTTTCTGCCAGCTGCTGAAATTATTACTTCTACAGCATGGAAGCAAATATCCCATCGTAAGTTCAGCCTGGCTCACTCTGAGGTGAGGTAGTTCCAGACGTGTTACCTCTAAATGCTGGGGATATATTTAATATATAAACATTTTAATAAATAACTATGGGTTACTGAGATTTTCCCACGGCTACCGTATTGGTTATATATTCTTTTTGGGGGGTTAGTCATCCTGCACGGGAAGACATATAACATTAAGAAGGCTGAATAGTTCCTCTTCTTTTTTTCTCTTTAACTAACTTTAAGCAACATCTTGAAATAGGCAAATACTATCTTCGATATCCCTCTCCTACTCTGTGCTGCTTCCCTATCATTGTGGACCCTCAAATACTCATTACATCCCCAGACCTCCAGAACCCTCTCTGGCAATTGTGGCATCTGACATGGATTGGGCTGTTTTGTTCTGTTCGTTAATTTGACAGGGGTCAGGGAAGGGAGATGTATGGCAACTCAAGAATTCTCACTGGAAGCTCAAGAGTTCAAGGCAGCCATGGGATTTCTCTTTTGTTAAGTGACTGAAATTCAGTAAAATGATGAGATCCAATGACAAAAGGTTACCAATTGTTAGTTTCATGTAGCCCAAAATAGAATAAATAAGTGACTTGATACAAAATTGAGACTTCCTGCATGATGATTAAAGTATAGGTGTTGATCACATTTCTAGATTCAAATGTAACAAACTACTTTGATCTAAGATGTAAATAAAGACTTCAAAATTCTAGAGACAAGCAGTTAGAGTAATGGTTATGACGGTGGACTCCCATGTAGTCGACCGCGGTTCGTGTCCCGGACCCAGTGGCTTAAACTCACGCCGGGCACGTGTGTGTGCGTGCCCAAGATCCCGAGAGGAGAATGGAGGAGAAGGGACTGTGGCGTGGCCATCCCCCCTGAGGGGTGATTTCTTGCTTTCTGTCTCTCTGTCTCTCTATGTCTGTCTGGCAAGCGCACACACCCTATAGCAATAAAAAAAAAAAAAAAAAACTCTTAAAAAAATAAAATTAAAAAAAAAGACTTCAAAATTCTGTTATATTAAATTCTATATAATAATTCAAAAACCTACATTTTTATCTTAAATTAATCAGGTATTCATGTGAATAGCCATTTTAAAAAATAGCAGAGGTCCAACCTCAGTGGTATAAGTGAGAAGGTGCCATTGCTCGGTGGCTGGTATCATGTACAAGGCCTGGGTTTGGTTCTCAACTCAAGCTAAAACCCGACGGGCACTGTGACATGTTCCTGCGGTCCTGACTGATGGGGAAGTTGGGGCAGGAAAGACTGTGACATGGCATGGCCCTGTCAAGGATAATTCATTCTCTTTCTCTCTCTCTCTCTCTCTCTCTCTACCCCCTTGCCCTGCATCCATGCATGTTTGCATGTTCTCTGTCTCCCACCAAAAAAAAAGCAGAGATTTTTATCTCTGTTCGTGTCCCGGACCCAGTGGCTTAAACTCACGCCGGGCGCATGTGCGTGCATGCCAAGATCCCAAGAGGAGAATGGAGAAGGGATTGTGGCGTGGCCATCCCCCTTGGGGGGTGATTTCTTGCTTTCTGTCTCTCTGTCTCTCTCTCTCTCTGGTGAGTGCACGCGCCCTATAGCAAAAACCTCTCCAAAAAAAGAGAAAAAAAGAACTTAATACACTTAACGGTGCTTAGAGAAATATGTGGCACACAATAAATATGAACCAAGTTTAAAGTTCACACACATGCATGAAACTCCACGCTCACAACCTGTGTAAGTAATACATTCTATGGAAAATCATCAAGTAAAAAGAAAATACTTACAAGGTTACTATGTCAGCATTGGCTGCTTCCACAGCTATGCTCAAAGGATCTTTCCCTTCTTCATCAGTGGCATGTTGATTGGCACCTCGTTTTAGGAATAAACATACCTGCCTATTTAAGGAAAAAGCATTTTTAAGATTTCACCTTAAAAAATAAAAAGTAGTCACCTTAAAAAATAGAAAGCCCTATAAAGCTTAAAGAAACTTATTAGGAGGCCAGCAGGTGGTGTGGTGGTTGGGGCACTTGACACCCACATGGGCAACCACAGTTCAAGTCCTGGACCTGGAGGCTTGCTTTCTCACTCCCTTTATCTATCTCTCTCTGTTTCTCTATCGTTAAATTAAAGAATAATGTTAACAAATAAAATTATCCTTATTTTTAAACTTATTAGGAAATTCTTGCTTTATTCTACAAATATTTATTGAATACTGAATAAAAATTCACCAAGATCAACATTTTACAAATCTCGAGTATTTTCACAGTCATATTTAATCTATTCAGCATAGTAGGATATATAAGTTCTGGTTCCTACTTTCAAAGAATATCATACAAGATATATTCAGGTATCTATATAAACTTAAGCAAGGAAAGATCACTCAAGGTCATTATTTTATAATTAAAGAAAATACAATATAAATATCACAATATATTAATGATAATAAAACAGCAAAGAGTGGGGAAGTAATCTTTCTGCTATGTACCATTAATATGCATAACTTAAAAAAACTGACAAAAATGAAAAAAATGGAAAGAATTGGCAAATACAATCTATGAAATGAGAAAAATAATAATAGTCTAAGGACAAAATATGAGAATTTTTAAGTACAGAAAGTTTTTATGATGAATTTATTAAACTGAATCTTTTTGCTAATTTGTGGAAATAAAGTGAATGTTAATAAAAATGAAAGCTATTAAAAAATATTTAAAGGAATAGCTTCTTGCTTAGCTAGGTGAAAACTGGATATCCTGAGATATTTTATGAGAAAACAATCACCTTGGGGCTGGCAGGTGGCATGATGGTTAAGGCGCTGGACTCCCACATGGCCAACTGCAGTTAGAGTTCCAGATCTGGGGGCTTACTATCTCACTTTCCCTTTCTGTCTCTCTCTGATCAATCAAAAAAATAATAACAATAAAATTAAATAAATAAATAGCTCTTTAAAAAAATAAAACAATCACCTCTGACACAAACTTTTTATGTAAGGCCAACATTTTGACATCATTTATACTGGGTCATCAGAAAAGTCATAATGCATTTTTGTATAGAAAAGCACAGAAGAACACATCTTGACTTTTGCAATGACCCAATACTTTCTAACAGAAAGTCCATTTTCATAGTCTTAATATTGCTTCAGAAGCCACTATGTCAACAGCTAAAACTAAGAATCTAGTTTAGAATGTGACTTTGGCTACACTGTAGAAAAATTAAAAATTCTAAAGTTAGAAAATTCTCCCAGAATAGGTTGTATGTGTAAAAGCCATGTGGATAATGTATGTGTGCATACCTAAATACAAACACAGACTTAAGTTGTCTGACATAATTACCACAGTTTCAGTAACAGAGGGTGTTAGGTACTATTAATAAAACTGATCTATTTAATGACAAGTTAAGGTCAAAGTAAGCTTTGCAATTTTCCTATCTAAAAGTCAACTGTAGCTTTTTTCTGAATGAGATTTTTTTTTTAACTTTCCAATTCTGTCATGACTATGTGAGTGATGGAAATATCTCTCTTCACGAACTCTCCCTAATGATCTTAACTTGAGAAAAAGCAAAACATTATTTCAAAATAATTTTCAAATAATAAATACTTAAGTACTCAGGCACTCTAGTTACCCTGTGTGCCCCAAGACGGTGGCATGGTGCAGTGGGCCCCGCCCCTGGACATCTCTTTGGTTCACATTAGCACCATTCTGTAGGAGGAACTCACATGTCACCAAAGAGCCCTGAAAGGAAAAAAGAGGTTAACAATGTACCAAAGCAAACAAGAAGACATTTCTATTTTAAAACACTGTAGTGTTTACTTTTCTCAAATAGCATTTCCATTTCACTCTCCTGCCCAAAATATACCCCCCAGCAAAAGCAGAGAAATGGTAAATTATTTTCTTCCCAAGAACTACTTCAAAAGAGTCCACTTGCAATTTGTGACTTAGCAAAATACACTACGTACATTATCAGAATTATCTTCCATTACCAAAAAAAAAATAGCTAAAGCAATCAATGTGCTGCTCAGAAATCAGGACTAGCAATGCACAGGCTTTTTTCTATTTGCCAACCCATCTCTTCAGACAAAAAATAACGCTAAAACTATGTTTGGACTATATAATGACTTTTTATATTTCACTACCACTGAAAAATTTCAGTGAATAACTTCATACCCCTAACACAGCCTGAATAAGCGGTGTTGCTTTGTTTTCCTCTGAGTTAGCCCAGTTCACGTCTGCACCATGAGCCAAAGCCTCAGCCATTTTAGGAAGGTTTTTTTCATATGAAGCCCTATAAAGCTGCAGTCCTGGGTTGAGATGTTTAGATTCAAGAAACACAGAAGAATCTTGCCTTTCTCCTTCTGAAAAACAAACACAAAGATATCAATAAAAATGAACTCTCAGTAGGGAGAGGGAGAATTAATAGGCATAGAACTGCTTAAGAAATGAGTTCTATGGATTGATGCTAAGAGCACAATGTGGATGTACTTAACGTCACTGAACTGCATGCCTTAAAAATGGTTAGGATGAGGTCAGCTGGGATGGCTCAGCAGTGACAGGGCAGGGGTAATGCTGAAGCCACGTGGGGAAGTTCTGAGTTTGAATCCTGAGGTCTCTATAACCTCAGGGCGCTCTTTTGCATGCCTGTGATCCTGGCTGACTGAGGCTGGGGGTGGATCATGGCAATAAAGACTCTATTGGAGGTCCCTGTCTCATCGTCTAAATCTCTATCATGGAAAAAAATAATAAACTTTAAAAAAAAAAATAATGATTAAGAGCCAGCAGATGGCATGGTGGTTAAGGCGTAGAATTCCACATGGCTGACTCCGAGGTTCAAGTTCTAGACTGGCAGCTTGGAAAACATACAAGGTACATGTGCATGTATGCCCAAAATCTCAAGACAAGAATGAAGGAGGAAGAGGGATTGGGTGGCCATTCCCCCTGTGGGGTGATTTCTCACTCTGTCTCTCTCCAGCAAGCATATGGACCCTAAAATGCAAAAATCTAAAAAAAAGAAAAAAATAGTTAAGAGGGTAAATTTTATGTTATGTGTTATATTACAATTTAAGAAAAAAAATGAATCCTTAGACTTATTAGAATGAGCAAGTTATGACATAAAAACATTAATCTATGTCATTATGATAATGAGCTTATAGGAGTTTTTCATAGATATCTTTTTAGCATAGACTACTCACTTCTCAAACATTCAACCTTTTCTTATGAAGGCATCAACTGGTATGCAAGGGCTATGTGGTCTTGGATAGGTCAAGAATCTCTGAGTTTTACCACTAGACTAAATTTTCAGGATGCTTCAATACTATCACAATTTTGCACTCTAAGCAGTTTGAATAATTTGAAGAATGCTTACTGAGTATTCCGCAAGGCCAAATCACTGAAATCATGGAGGAGAAATTATAGGAATAAAGCACAGGTCAGGAGAAAAAAACCTAATGGGGAGGGAGTTGTTGATCTCTCTCCTCATAAAAAAAAAAAAATAGCCACAAGGAATGATAAAGAATAATAAGGTACACAGTTCACATCAATTAAAAATTATTCTTTGCTATTGTCAAGGCACTTTTAGTACATACCATGGGACTTTGGAGAACGTATAATTGAAAGAGAACTTCAGAATAAAATTAGCTACTTTCTCCTTTAACAGTATTATTGGTCCTCTGGTACTTTCTAGAAGACTAAGCACCTCCTTTAGAAACAGCTTAATCAAGACTAGACATTTACCACATGCATTTTTTAGCAAACACTAATTAACATGGAATTTCATCACAACTTACCAGGCTCATACAAACTATTGGCTGATACTGTAGAGGGTAAAGACTCTCTTCCATCATCAGAACTCTGCTGGATTCCACTGTCATTACTCTTAACTGTTTCAAAGAAAAATTAGCTAGTGATTAACGTTCATGTCATTTAGAAAAAAAGAGTCTCTCACAAACAACACGGTTTTAAAATGAGTTTTTACACATCAACATGAACTCAGCCACTACCAGCAGAATGTATTTAATACAGTTTTAACTCTATTGGACACTTAGCTTACAAGCCATAAATCAACCAGAAAGCCTAAAAGTAAACTTATTTTCAGAGTTGAAACACATCTCGCTACCCCGTATGTCCAGGAGGACAAAAGGCGTAATTTACTGTATGACTGTCAGCAATGTGTAATTCTGAGACAATGGGTAACATCTAGAGAAATGGCCACACCGCACAATGACCACTGGCACAGACTTGGAATGCTCCACAAGAGTAGTACTTACTACTACGCAGTTTTGAAGAAGTATCAAAGTAGGAGAAGAGTGAATCTAGCTCATCAGGACAGAACAGAGACTCCCGCCTGGCCTCGTCGCTATTTACAGCAACCACTGGGGACATGCAAGTTAGCAAAGCACAAAGCAGGCCGTAAGAAGGGAAAAGGGCAGGAAGAAACGTTAACTGGGAAAATTTAGGAGGAAGGAAAAATAGGAAGGAAATTAGGCAGTTATTCAGTACTTAGGGCTTTTGGCATGATAGACTTGTAATTCCCATCTCCCCTTGCATTTTAAACAGACATATTCCTTAGAATTTACACACCACCTAAAAATGTGAATTATTATGGCACTATTTAATTGTTTCAAAGACATAGAAATTCAGTTTTTCCTTAGAACATGTAGAAGGAAACAGATTTTTAGCATTTGTAATAAACCTTTAATGGCTACTTATTCAGACTGTGAAAGTGATTTCAACTTAAGAAAATATTTGTATACATAACGAGAAAATTATAATACCTGAACTTTGGGCAGATGCTCTGACTTGGTCAGCTGGTCCAAGTTTAGAAATGCTCAGCCTCTTTTCTTCACAACTTTTGGAGACAATCTTTTTTTCCTGCTCAGAAGGTGATGATGACATAGAATTTTTATCCACAAATTTCCTCTCCACATATTTTGCTCTGATATATGCTTCTTTCTCCTGTCTGGTATATATAAAAACATCATGATGTTCTGCTTATCCTTTAGTATGGCTAATACTGAAAAGAAGCCATTATATATATTGAATATTTTCAAACAAAGTCACTCACTCTAATATTGATTCAAACTGAATCTGTGACATTACACACAATTTTCCTTCCAAGTATTTAGTGAACTGTGATTTCACATTCATATGAAATACAAATAATAATCTAACCCAAAAAAAAAGTTCTCTTTCAATTCTCATTCTCATTCAAGTATACACATAACTTCCTTTGTGGTTTTTACAGATTGAAGAACTATCAGGAAAGCTATAAAAATTTATAGCAATTAACTTCAGTTGTGGTTTTTACTCAAAGAAAAAATGTCACATATTAGACCATCACTATTGATGTCCCTACTTTTTTATAAGAATTTAAAACATGGCATTCTTAATTTAAGGAGGAAAAAAGATGTCACATTTTAAACTTTTGATTTCTGATACAATCATACAATGCTATATCAGTTCTATACTCGTTCTTACTTATAAAAATGCTTTTAGGTCTTTGACTAAAATAGAGTATTTCGAGGTCTGAAATAACACAGCATGCTTGGGCAAATAATTAAAATTCTGATTGACTAGCTGGAGGGAAAGTCGTGACACATATTTTTCTGTTTTTCTATGCAAAAACACATCATGACTTTCCTAACAACCTAGTAGATGATATTGCTTAAAGTAAACTTTAAAGTAAAGTATTATCAATTATATTAGAGACTTCAAAAAGTTCGTGGAAAATGGAGTTGAAATATGAGTTCATTCTGATGCAAAAACTCTTGGAATCCACTTGTTCTTTTCTTATAATATACATTTTTCCAGAAACTTTTTGGAAACTACATACATAAAGATTTAGTGAAACAGAAAATTCCAACGTAGGATTATGGCAAAAAAAAATCTTAAAACTTATTTTTTGTACATGCCTGATTTTTTTTTTCCCCTCTTAAGAACTGTAGATCAGGGCCGGCAGGTGGTATGGTGGTTAAGGGTGCTGGACTCCCACATGGCCCACTGTGTTTTGAGTCCCAGACCCGGCGGCTTACTTTCTCAATTTCCCTCTTTCTCCTTCTCTCTCACTCTGTCTCTCTCTGGTCAAATTAAAATAAATAAAGTTAAATAATATAATTATTTAAAAAACAAAAATCTAATGAATAAGAGCCAGCCAAAGGCATGGTGGTTAAGGCAGCTGGATCCCAGATGGCTGACTATGCGTATCGAGTCTTGGACCTGGCTGCTTGAAAACTACTGGGATGAGTACATGTGTGCACAAAATCCCAGGAGGAGAATGGAAGAGAAGGGACTGCAGCATGGCCATTCCCCCAAGGGGGTGCTTTCTCACCGCCCTCACCCATCTCTCTTGGGTGAACACATGCCCCCTAAAGCAAATTTTTCAAATATAAATAATTTAAAAAAACATAAAGACTGAAAACAGCATCAAAACTAAAAATTAGGTCATTTGAAGGCACTGACTCTTAGCCACTTTGTTGAGTGAGGACTCATCTATAGAACTGAATGTATAATTTCAAACTCAGCAAGTAAGCACTCTTCGCACTAGAACCACCCTTTCATCTATGGTTCTTCCACATCATACTGCCAGGTATGACATATGTGATTGACAAATATTTGCTGAACTAAGTCAAACAATGTAACATTATTCATTGCAGGTAACTGAAACTTGACCCTTGGAGGTGGTAATGAACAGATTTTCATTTTTAAAAAATTTTATTTCTTTTTAATTTGACCAGAGAGGAACAGAGTGGTGCGGAGGGAGAGGTAAAGTCAGAAAGCAAGCCGCCAGCCAGGTCCAGGTCCAGAACTCAAACCGCAGTTGGCCATGTGGGAGTTCGATACCCTTAACCACCATGCCACCTGCTGCTATCTGCCATTAATAGCACTTTGGTCTATTCTAACTATAAAGAGCATTTATATTCCTACGTACAGCCTTCTTTTTTTTTTCCAAACATTTTTCCTGTAGGATGCACTCACTGGAGAGAGAGGCAAAGGGAGCAATCACTCCCCGAGGGGATGGCCATGCCACAATCCCTTCTTATCTCTCCTTCTGGGATTTTGGGAATGCACACATTCACGCCCAACATATTTTCAAGCTGCCAGGTCCAGGACTCACATCAGAGTCCGCCATGTGGTATTCAGTACCTTAACCACCACGCCACCTGCTGGCATTGAGCCTTAATATTTAAGATTCATCTCACATAGAGACTGTAATTGATTACCTGCTCAATAGAATATGATCACCTAATTTACATACTAAAAAAAAGCCACATTTGAACAAAAGCAGTAATCAGTGTTTCTAAATACACTTTTTTTAAAAAGATTTTTGCCTCCATGCTATATATCTATTAGAGTGAAATATAAGGCATAGCTGTAATCCTGATCAGAAAAAAAAGGAGGGTTGGAGGTGGGTAGCACATTAAGACAACTGAAATAGTACCTTTGTCCTGGTTGTGGTTTCTTTATTCCCATTTTTTCCACATTAGCTTCATAAACTCTATTTATAACATCATTCCCCAACTCACACATAAGCTGTTTGGCAGGAAAACAAGAAAATAAGCTATAAATTAAATCCTTCAAATAAGCTTTTTTTTTTTTTTTTTTTTTTTTTTTTTTTTTTTTTTTGAGAGGTTTTTTGTATAGGGCCTGTCTGCTTGCCAGAAAGACACAAAGATACAGAAAGCAAGAAATTACCCCCCAGGGGGTTTGGACACACCGCGATACCTTCTCCTCTAGGGATCTTGGGCACACATGCACATATGCCTGGCATGAGTTCAAGCCACTGGGTCCGGGACTCGAACCGTGGTCGACTACATGGGAGTCCAGCGACGTAGCCATTATGCCATCTGCTGGTCCCAAAATAAGCTAAAATTTTAAAGCCCTTTAATATAGCTAGATGATTTCTTTGTATGTTCTACAACTGTTCATTCCACAAAGCAGTTTAAAGTTAAAACAAAATGAGACTAGGACTGACAGTAATACTATCATTTGCCATTCTTCACCAGAATGTCACCTAGAAGATTACCACATCTACCAAATTCTCTGTCTCGTGTGTGTGTAATCTCATAACTACCTGTCTGTATGTATGTACATGTACACACACACACACACACACACACACACATTATATCTCTATGTCCATTGTAGGGCAAGAAGCATGACAAAAAAAACATGGCCTAAATAGTAAGGTGTATGAAGTCATAGCAGTCTTAGGACAGTAAGTGAAAAATTAAATATCCATTCTTTTTGAAAGTTTTCTGCTCACTTCCAGTTCCTAGAAATATTCAAATCCACTGAATTTACAACCCTTTGAAATTACTTTTGGATTTTCCCCCCTCCTTGGGTTTTATCTCCAAATAACAACCAACTCCTGGTTATATGTTCCAAAATCTTTTATCTTTTCCCTGCCATCTGTCCATTTCATTAGAGCTCATTTAAATTCATATATTATACTGGTGGCCTGTCGGCTAATCTTACAGCTTCCAGTTGCAGCCAATTCTAGGCTTGACCATAAGACCAAATATGCTTACTCTGCCTAGATGCAGACTGCACAAACCAGTTCCCTGGAAAATCCTAAATGGGTAAAAGAGATACGGCATGTATGCTAGGAAGACACAACCAGAGGCCGCTGAGCATAAAGGTGAAGGTGAGTTGGGACATGTGAACTGGTAGGAATGGATCAGGCATGATATAAGACAGAAAGAAGAAAAAAATTCTATCTGGACCAAAGAACAGGATCAAAGTCTAGGAAAGCTTTCAGACAGAAAGAAATGTAGAGTATTCTGCAATCCTTAAATTTATATATTTTCTTCAATATGCTTAACTAGATGGTGAAAATTCAAAGTAGTAAGCTGTAAATTGTTAGGAATTTTATAAATCTTGTAAGAACCTAGTACTGACCTAAAACAATTTATGACATTTTCATAGATATGAATACTTAGACTCAGGGGAGAAAGGGGTCAGTTTGATGATTCCTACCACTACAAATGTAAATTTGCAAATGGTTGTGTGTTAAAATAACCAAACAATGCTAATAGGCTATACCAATCCACGATAGCGCTTGCGACAACAAAATATCTCTGACATTTTTAATAAGAAGCTAATTGCAAAAGATTAAAATTAAGGCACATAAAAAATAGAAAAAAGGAGGAACCTTGGTTTTATTAAAGAATCAACTGATTTGGATTTAAGAGATCTACACAAACTTAGCAATTTAAAAAACCTATTATGAAAACACCAGGTTTGCCAAAATATATGTTCCAATACAATTCTATTCGTTGTTAGCATAAGAAATTCAGAAATTTGTAAGTCAAGATTCTAAAATCTTTACTTTTATGTGAAAATATAAAGTAGTTTTATGCAAATATTTATGTTACCTTTAAAAGCTCAGGCTCCCAGGTATCCAAAGTTAAAGATCGTACTTTTGAAAAATGAACCCCAAGACTCCTAAGTGAAATAAAAATAAAAAGACTGCATTAATATGTAAATTTCTCAAGTCTCTACTTATTTACACAAGCGTTTTCGCTTTTCATATGATATAGACTCTATTCTAGCCCTCATCACACTATAAGTATGGCCTCTTAAGTACTATACTTTTTAATTCATAATAAAAGATAAGCCAAAGTCATCAAAAGCACTTTACAAACCAGAATTTTATCTAATTTATAAAAGGTACAAATATACAAACTGGTAGATCAACTGAAGTTGAAGAGGCCCTCTGACAAATAAAACATTTACGACGTGAATATACCCAAAAGATCCATGGGCAAGGCGACCCACCTGTGAATCCCAGAGCATTCAATACACAAGGTGATGCCCAAGTTGATGCTGGCCCAGCGGGGATCTGCCAGACCACAGTCGCAACAGCTGGCATTGCCAGGGATACACTGGACCCGCTGCAGTGCACTTTCTCCTTTCAATAATTTCTCTTTTGACTCATTTCCAGAATCTAGACTTCCTGTGGACGGAGATGATTTCTTATCCAGCTTCTAAAAGAATTAAGAATTGTTTTTCAAAAAAAAAGATTGTAAAAATACGTTGCATGCTATATGCACCAAAGATAAACCTCCGATCAACAAATTAAAGAACTGTTTTAGGTATAAACCAGGGCTTTTCTATCTCTGGTGATTCGAGGGTAGAGAGATACAGGTTCCTCCATCAAGGGGCTTTTCGTGTAGTAGAGACAGATATATACACATTTAAAATTATATGCACTAAGTGATACAATGAACTTATGTACAAGGTGTGAGGACAGAGAGAAGGGGACCACTAGGTGTCGGTTTGACGATTCCTACCACTACAAATGTAAATTTGCAAATGGTCCTATGTTAAAATAACATGAGATTAACATGTAGAGCACGAGACAAAGGGAGTAGATATGAGACTATTAAAATTCAAGGATTAAAGAAACATTATTCTATCACATACATTTCCAAGGTGGTCAATGAACTGTAAGTAGGCTATTTTAATTACTGCAGTGAGTAACTAGAAAAAGTATGGTCTCTTATAGTTAAACACTAAAGAGCAGGTACGATTTCAGAGTGAGTCATTAATATAACACATAATATCTAAAATTCCAAGAACCTGAAGGACATTATATTAAGTGAAGTAAGACAGGCACAGAAAGACAAATGTCACTTACACGGTCTCACTCATATGTGAAGTCTAAGAAAGTTGATCTTGTGACCAGTAGACGGCCTGAAGGTTACAACACTGGACTCCCACATAGTAGATCATGATTCAAGACCCAGACCTAGCGGCTTAAAAACTCATGCTGGGCACATGTGCGTGTGTGCCCAAAATCCTGAGAGGAGACTGGAGGAGAAGAGATTGCAGCATGGCCATCCCCCCGGGGGGTGATTTCTCACTTTCAGTTTTTCTGTCTCTCTGGTGAACGTACACACCCTATAGCAAAAATCTCTCTCTTAAAAAAAAAAGTTGATCTCATAAAAGTAGAGAGTAGAAGGGTGATTATAAAAGACTGAGATGGTTGAGGGGGCAGATGATGCTTTAGGATATTGGTCAAAAGGATATATATTTACAGTTAGATAGGAGGAAGAATAAATTCAAGAAACATATTCTATACTATGATGATTATAATCATAATTATGATATGCTATATTCCTGAAAAGTACTGGGGATAAGAATATTAAATATTTTCATCACAAAAATGCTATGTGAAGTAGTGCATCTGTTAATATTCTATATTTAACCATCCCAATACACACAGACATACACATACACTTCAAAAATATCATATGCAATAAGTATATACAACTTTATATGTCAATTTACAGATACATTTGAAAAAATTAAAAAATAGAAAAACTGTAAGGGCTACAGAGTAAAGAAGAAAAAAAGCAAAAGATGACTGATAAGCAAAAGTTGATCTTTATTTTATGCTGCAAGGTATGTGTTGCATGCATTGGACAGAGAGAAATCGCTCTCCCCAGTGGGACCTGGCCACACACACCGCAATCATTTTTCCTCCAATTCTCCCTCCTTTCAGAATCTTGTGTATACAGCATGCACACAAGTGCACCCAGCTAACACGTCCTTGGGGTTGGGACTTGAACCCTAGTTGTACAGGTATAGCTTCCTGTGCACAGCACCTAACCGGTGCACTACAGACTGACCCAAAATTTACTTTTGTAAGTGCATGGCAAAGCCTATATCAATAGTAAATAGTTGTGTGTGTGTGTGTGTTTTTTTTTTTCCTTTCCTTTTTGTTTTTTTATCAATTGTCAGAGGGCAGGCCAGCAGATGGCACGGAGGTTGAGGTGGCTGGATCTCACATGGCCAACTGCACAGTTCAAGTCCTGGACCACTGTTTTGATAAACATACTAGACACATGTGCATATGTGCCCAAAAATCCTGAGGGAGAACAGAGTAGAAGGGACTGCAGCATGGTCATCCCCCATGGGGGGGGGGGGGTGCTTGCTCTCTCTCTCTCTCTCTGACAAGTACACATGACCTTATAGAAAAAAAAAAAAAAAAAATTGTCAGAGGGCACATGCACTTGCCAGAGAAAGAGTGCGAGAGAAAATACCACCCAATTGGACATGGTCACACCGCAGTCCTTTTTCCGCTGTTTGTCCCATCAGAATTTTAGGCACGCATACACACATGCACTTAGAGTTTTTGTTTTTCAAGTCACCAGGCCCAGGATTCAAGCTACAACTGGCCATGTGGGATTTGGCTTTCTATACATAGCACTTAGCTGCTGCACTATGGGGCCATCCCCAAAAGTAAATAGTTTTTAATAAGCAATTATCTATACATGATAATAATGATCAAATACAAAGATGTGTTTCATAGATCCTAAACAATTCATGACCATCTATAAGATGTCTTGTAGTGTAAACACATTCCAACCTGGCACCAGGCCCATAGCACAGCTCTTCAGCACCGTATAGAACAGAGGTAACCAGATCCCACATGGCTGAGCAGGGCTTCAGCCCCAGCCTCAGCAGACTGCCGACCTGGCGCACATATCTGAATGGCCAGGATCCTGATGGGATGGAGAACTGAAGGAAAAAGGACTGCTGCATGACTAGGCTCCACTGCAGGGTGCAGGGGGCGCTTTCTCTCCCCGTCCCTTTTCTGTCTTATGCATACTCACGCGCCCCCTGGCATTTAACACATTCCAATCTTAACAAGCCAGTACATTAGTAGAGAATTATCAGAAATATAATTTGACTCTTGCCTTGCCCTTTCTAAAAACTCAATTTAATAGTGGTTAGGTAGCACCAAGCAAAGTAGGTAAGTGCGGGAACACAGAATTCCCGGGAAGAACCGGATGAAGAACTTACCCACACGAGAGCGCAACCCTATGCAGGCTGCTGGATCCCAAGCAGGATGAGGAGGATGTCTGCACAGAGAAGCAGCCCAGCAAGGGAAAGGGAGCCTGAGCAGACGGAGGGAGGCATCTAAATGGGAGTGCCACCGAACGTGAAGGGTCAGAGTCTGAGTCAAGTAAGAAGCACTCTGTGCGAAGTTGGGAAGGCAAAGTTGGGGGCATGTGGCAGCAGAGACAGACTACTGGTTACATACAGGGAGGTCAATCAGTAAGAAACACGTTACAGATAAATGGGAGCTAGAGGGCCAGCAGGTGGCATGGTGGTTAAGGTGCTAGATCCCACAAGGCCAACTCTGTGGCTCTAGCCCCAGACCTGGCAACCTGAAAACACGCCAGGCATGTGTGCATGCGTGCTCAGAATCCCGAGAAAAGAACTGGGGAAAAGGGACTGTGGCATAGCCATCACACCCAGGGGAATGTTTTCTCATATTCCTTCTCTGTCTCTCTCTCTGGCAAGAGTACATGCCCTATACCAGAAACTTTTAAAAGAAAAAAAAAGAAAGAAAGAAAGAAAGAAAGAAAGAAAGAAAGAAAGAAAGAAAGAAAGAAAGAAAGAGGGAGGGAGGGAGGGAGGGAGGGAGGGAGGGAGGGAGGAAGGAAGGAAAGAACATTACTGGAAAAATTATTAAAACATGAATGATAGTAGGAAATTAAATGGTAGCAATGTTCCAAGACCAACAGATGGTGTAGTAGTTACATTGCTGGACTCCCACAAGGTCCATGCGACTTAAGTCCTGGACCCAGTGCCTTAAAAATCACACCAAGAGGGACCAGCAGTTAGCGTAATGGCTATGTTGCAGGACTCCCATGTGGTCGACCGCGGTTCACATCCCGGACCCGGTGGCTTAAAACTCACACCAGGCGCGTGTGTGTGCGCGTGCCCAAGATCCCGAGAGGAGAATGGAGGAGAAGGGATTGCAGCGTGACCATCCCCCCTGGGGGGTGATTTCTCGCTTTCTATCTCTCTGTCTCTCTCTGTCTGTCTGGCAAGCGCACGCACCCTATAGCGGGGAAAAAAAAAAATCACACCAAGAGTGAATGAGTGTGTGCACGTGTGTCCAGGATCCCAGAAGAAGGGCTTGTGCATGGCCATCTTCCCAGAGAGTGATTTCTCACTTTCCCTCTCACTAGCTCTGTCTCTTTCTCTCTTTGGCAAGCACATGTGCTCTATAGCAAAAACTTCTTACACACACACACACACACACACACACACACACACAGAAAAGGCAGTAATATTTCAATGCTACCTTCTTATCATCTCCCTTTTTTATTGTTAAGAGATAGGGTCTTGTTATGTTGCTGAGGCTGGCCTCAAACTCTTGGTCCAACCTCAGCCTCCCAAGCTGCTAGGATTACAAGAAACGTACTACTGTGCCCTGCTAATGCTCACTGGAGTTTGATGGCTGTACCATGATTACATGGAACAATGTCCTCTGTGGTGGGAAGTACCCATTAAAGTAATGATGAGTAATGGGGCATCGTGTTGGCAATTTACTCCCAAATGGTTTGGAAGAAAATTTATTTGACTATACCCGGAACCCCTCTCTAAGTATGAGATTATTTTAGAAGGTTAAAAAATAGGAATATACCCTGTTTTACCATAACGTGTTTGATCATGTGAATTAGCAAATAAGCAATTACATTTAGGAAAAGTACGTCAGTATCATAAAGCAGAATCATTTTGGTTCACTCCCAATTTTTCTCTATATACTAACATTTCTGTACCAAATGGGAGAGGCTGAACAGTAAGTACACCGACCTTGCATAACTTGGGTCAGCAACCTCACGGAATTCAGCCCTGAGCATGACACCACTCATCCAAGGAAGAATGACTGTTTAAGAAAGAGTTAGATCCCAGGGCCATCTTCCCAACCCATGCCATTAGGGAACTACTCTCTACAAATAACATGAATTTTTAGAAGTTTATTGCCTGGAGGAATAAAACAGAGTCACCTGAAAGGAGACAGCAAGGGCGTAAGTGAATATACGCACACTGAGCTGAACGCTCAAATGCCCAGCCCTGAGCTCTGGGGCAGTCCCTATTAGACTGGTGACACGCCTCTGGGAAATCACACCAGCTGAAGACCCCAAAGATCCTGACTATAGTGGTTCTTTGACAAATGATCCAGACTTAGGAGAAGGTCACAACAAAGTACTGACGATAAGCTCAGAAAATATGAAGAGGCTTTTGATCTCTAACTTATCATCACAGGCAAATTCCTGACAGCTAAGGGAAAGCAGCTAATACAATGGTTCTCAACCAAGACCGTTCATAGAAATCATCTAGGAGGCTTTTTCTTAAAGATTTATTTAATTTTATTTCTTTATTATTATTATTTTAATTCACCAGAGAGAGACAGACGAAAAGTGAGAAAGCAAGCTGCGAGGTCCAGGACTTGAACCATGGTCCACCATGTGAGAGTCCAATGCCTTAACCACCATACCACCTGCTAGCCCCCAAAATGTTCTATTTTTAAGAAACTACCAGAAAAAGCTCTTAAGTTTTTTTCCAAGTCAAAAAAAGGGAAAGTTAAAGAATACAGGTAAAAGAAGAATCTCCAAAAACAAGCAAGTATAGACTTCCCAGACAACAGTTATGCTTAGGCTTGGGGAGAGACTGACTCGCACTGCAGAAGCGTAGCTCAGAGACAGACATACTGAGGGCTGTCTTCACGACCGTGCTCTTTGCCAGTGTTCTCAGTACCCACCAACGTCCAGGTGACACTGGCCACTGATACAATAAAGTCCTACTCCCCTCTCTATGTCCTGCTGCTTGGGACAAGTGAGATCCCTCCTCCCTTCCTGCTTGAGAAGGGTTCTGCTTTGAGGTACCCTTGGGAGCCAGAAGCTGGCTATCATGAGCTTAGAATTACAATTTAGAGGGCAATTTATCCCCTTCATATTATATTCTTACCTATTCCCAACAGTTTTCTATTAGTAAGCCATAATGCCCAAAAGTGGTTAAGTTCCATTTCTGAAGACTCACTCATGGCCTTGCCCAAAAGCTAAAGTCAGACTATGACCCAAAATTGCATATTCTGTTTATTTTTTCCAGGGAGCCAACAGAGACAATACTGTACTTTTCCTTTTTAAATTTTTATTCAGTTTCAATTTTAAACACTATTCATGACCATTATTTTATTTTATGGTTAACTAAAACAGTAAAATACTGTAAGGAAAAACACTAACATCTACATTATTCAAATCTGGGAATTCAAATACAGTGATAGGTAAAATCAAGAGAAATAAGCAAAAAAGAAATTTAATTGAGATTTGTAAAATAAATTTCATTTCAATGACATAAAATCATCCTTCATAAAAAATGATTTTATAATCAAATTTTGCAACTAAACTCTAAAAGTTTTGGCAATATATCATTTGGTATTGCTAATCCTTCTACTGACCTCTGACTCATCACCCTTCTCTCTGTAAGCAGTAGCAATACTGGTCTGAACAGCCTTAATCCATGCCTGGCGCAGCTTTTCAGAATCTGCCTGGAGCATACAACTTCTAAAAGAAAATAACATATTGCTTTTCAGACACTAATTAACCAAAAAAAAAGGAAAGAAAACAGTTAAGTTTTATATTTTATTACACTTTATAATTTAGTAGTTTTCTAGTCAAAAATAGTAACGGATGTTGAAAAAGTTTTCTTTCATCTATCTTTAGGCCGAAGCACCTTCATGAAGAAATAAAGGTACAAATGAAACAAAAGATCTCTTGAAAACAAATCACCCATCACTACATATTTAAAAAATAATAAGAGAGGGGCGGGCAGGTGGCATGGTGATTGGGGCACTGGACTCCCACGTGTCCAACTGTGGTTCAAGTCCTGGACCTGGTGGCTTGCTTTCTCACTCTCCCTCTCTTTCTCTCTCTCTCTGTCTCTCTGTCTCTCTCTCTTTCTCTGTCTCTCTCTCTCTGATCAAAGTGAAAAATAATAATAAAATTGGGACCAGCAGTTGGCGTGATGGCTATGTTGCTGGACTCTCATGTAGTTGACTGTGGTTCAAGTCCCAGACCCAGTGGCTTAAACTCATGCTGGGCACGTATGCGTGTGTGCCCAAGATCCTGAGAGGAGAATGGAGGAGAAGGGATTGTGGCATGGCCGTCGCCCCTAGGGGGTGATATCTTGCTTTCTGTTTCTCTGTCTCTCTCTTGTCTTTCTGGCGAGTAAACGCACCCTACAGCAAAAACCTCTCAAAAAAATATAAATAATAATGATAATAAAAATAAATAATTCTTTGAAAAAAAAATAAGAGAACAAAAACACTTAAATTTACCATAATACTTGGGGACCAGCAGTTAGCGTAATGGCTATGTCACTGGACTCCCACGTAGTCAACCGCGGTTCGAGTCCCGGACCCGGTGGCTTAAACTCACGCCGGGCGCGTGTGCATGTGTGCCCAAGATCCCGAGAGGAGAATGGAGGAGAAGGGATTGCGGTGTGGCCATCCCCCCCTGGGGGGTGATTTCCTGCTTTCTGTCTCTCTGTCTCTCTCGGTCTGGCGAGCGCACGCGCCCTATAGCAAAAACCTCTCCAAAAAAAAAAAAAAATTTACCATAATACTCATTTTTTTCTACTGGGTACAAATATGAAATGATAATTAACAAACAAATTTATCTGATATAAGATCTCAAATCATCTTCATAACAATTTCAAATGGACACACAAATAACCTTCATGGAATCTAAAGAATATGTTACATGAGTAGAAGTTCCATTTTTGTCTGGTTATAATGTCTATAATTGCTAATTGCTTAATATATATTTAAATACTTGTTTCCTCTTTGGCACAGATAATTATTAGTCAAACACACATTTCTCTACTCTGGAAAGTTCTTTAAGACAATATGTTGGGTCATCGCAAAAGTCATGAAGTATTTTTTTCTAAACAAAACTGCATCATGACTTTTCTGACAACCCAATAAAAACATAAAAGTAAGTCTCAGATTCTTTAGAACTACTTACTTTGTTGGAGAGACTACCTCAAAGCAGAATCGGCGTTCTATGTCTTCACAATGCTTCACTGTGCAGAGTCTGAGATCTTCAACTACTACAGTGGGGTTATCCTACAACAAGGAAACAAAATGTGTATTATTTATCAACTTTATTTTTTTTTAAAGATTGTTGCCATAAGGAGCATTGCTCACCAGAGAAAGAGAGAGAAAAAGAGAGACAGAGACAGTGAGAGGGAAAGTGAGAAATCACCCCCCAGAGGGGACAGCCAAGCCACAATCCTTTCTCCTCCATTATCCTCCCAGGATTTGGGGAGCACACACACGCGCCCAGTGTGATTTTCAAGCCACCAGGTCCAGGACTTGAACTGTGGTCATCCAAGCAAGAGTCTATAGTACTTAACCACTATTTCACCTGCTGGACTCACAACTTATATTTTAAACACTACCATCCATAATAACATTATTGCTTACAGTAAATGGTCTCATTTGAAAAGATTTATATTTATCTTATTTCAGGTACAAATACATTGACATACATGTAACTAATAAAGGTAATACTCTACTCTTGATAATTTTATCTGCCTCATAAAATTATTATGCTTGGATTAAGTAAAATAGTTTACATAGAGAGCTTGGTCTAACACTGGTTGCTTAGTAGATACTCAATACTTCCTATTAATTTTCTTCCATTTTCTTTCATATCCATTACTCTCTTGGTCCCCACTCATAATAATAAAAGCTACTTTGCTCCAAAAATGAAGCCTTTAAGGAATCAAGTGTTAAGTAGCTCAACAAAAGATAAGCTTATAAATTCTTAAAATACCTAAAATAAGCAAGTTTTTATCATTTTCTACTACCTAATAAAAATATAAATTCAAAATCAAGTTTATCCAAGTAGAAGAAACCATGAACTAATCAGCTTGATTAAACGACTTGTGTGAAACAAACCAGTGATCATAGAAACTAGCAAGCAAATTTCCTACTGTATCATCTCAGTAGTACAATGGATATGCAAAATGTAACAGTGTGTGAAACATAATTCACAAAGCCTAACTAGGTGAAAAGTAAGTACCAAAAAGCTAATGGTTCTTTTCTTCTAATTATTTTTAGTATTCCCAAATCACACACAATCCCAGTGTGCTTTTCCAATAAATAAATAGTCTTAATCCTTAAGATAAGGTTCAAAAAAGCAAATACATGAAAAGAATATTAATGAATACAGAGATTTCTATTTAAATTCCTTAGAGCTGGACCTGCCCACTAGCACAGCAGTTAAATGCTAAACACAGAGGGCCAAAACCACATGGCCAATCACTGTTCAAGTTCTGGCCACAACAATGTGAAGAATACACCAAGCATATGTGCATTCATGTCCAAAATACTGATGGGATGGAGAAATGGAGAAAAGAGGACTGTGGCATGCCCACGTCCTATTAGGAGATGCTTTCTCTCTTTTTCCTGCTTTCTCTAGCAGTTGCACACATCCTCTGGCAATGAAAAATAAATAAAGTATCGGGACCAGCAGTTGGCGTAATGGCTATGTCGCTGGACTCCCACGTAGTCGACCGCGGTTCGCGTCCCGGACCCGGTGGCTTGAACTCACGCCGGGCGCGTGTGCGTGCGTGCCCAGGATCCCGAGAGGAGAATGGAGGAGAAGGGATTGCGGCGTGGCCATCCCCTCTGGGGGGTGATTTCTCGCTTTCTATCTCTCTGTCTGTCTCTGTCTGTCTGGCGAGCGCACGCGCCCTATAGCAAAAACCTCTCCAAAAATAAATAAATAAATAAATAGATAAATAAATAAATAAAGTTTGTGAAAATGGAATTAAAGTACAAGTTTATTTTAAAAATTTCTTTATATTACTTAGAGGGCCAGCAGGTTGCACAGTAGTTAAGGCACTGAATTCCCACATGGTGGACTATGGGACCCAGCAGCTTGAAAATCATGCTGGGTACATGTGCACGCATGCCCCAAAATCCCTAGTCGAGAATGGAGGAGAAGAAATTGTGGCTTAGCCATCCCTGCCCCCCCCCCCGGGGGGAGGGGTGATTTCTGTCTCTCTGGCAAGTGCACTGACCATATAGCAAAAATCTTAACTAGAAAAAAAATTACTTAGGGCTTATATTTTAATTAATGACATTTTAACTTTCCTGTGTTATCGTCTTTGGACCTAATGTGTTATTTCTTAAAAAGGTATCCTCTCCTTCAGCCATTCCATGGCACTGTCATTCCTGTCACATAAGTAGACAAAGAAATGTATAAAGAAATAAAAAAAATAATCCTTTAGACACAAAAAATTCCATCTCAAAGCTAGGAATTAAGAACTCAGGTATTCGGACCAGCAGATGGTGTAGTGGTAATGCACTGGACTTCTACATGGCAGACCATGGTTTGAGTCCTGGACCTGGTGGCTTGCTTGCATGTGCATGCTCTCTCGCTCTCTCTATCTCTCTCTCTCTCTCTCTCTCTCTCGTCAAATTAAAAAATAATAATGATAAATAAAATAATTATTTTGGGGCCAGTAGGTGGCACGGTAGTTAAGGGCGCTAGATTCCCACATGACCTACTACAGTTCAAGTCCCGGATCTGGCAACTTGCTTTCTCACTATCCCTCTCTCTTGCTCTCATTTTCCCTCTCTCTCTCTGTTCCTCTTTGCTCAAATTAAAAAATAAATAAAGTTAAATCAAATAATTCTAAAAAAAAAAAAAGAACTCAGGATTTGGGGCCGGCACTGAACTCCCACATGGCCAATCATGGTTCAAGTCCCAGACCAGGTGGCCTGCTTTCTCTTTCTCTCTCTATCTCTCTCTGGTCAAGCTGAGTAATAATAATAATAATAAATAAATAAATAAACTCCGGATTCAAAATCACTGTGCTCTTAAGGATCAAATATTAGTACTTTCCACTCTAGAGTCTTCTTACACATGCCCAAACATAAAACTAATCAATGATAATTACAGTAATTTTTCAAATTTCATGTGACTATGGGCTTGCAGGTTTACCAAAACAAGCAAATTAAAAACTCAAATTAACAGCAGCCTGTGCTGAACGCTGCTGCTCAGCAGGCTGGAGCCACATGGGATACCTGGGTTTGAGTCTCAGTCCACCCTAAAAAGCCCAGCACAGGGGTGCACACCCACAATCCCAGCCACTCAAGAGGCTGAGGCAGAATGCAGATATAGAAAAACCCTGTCTTAAAATCTTAAAACACACACACACACACACACACACGAAATTGCAAACTCAACAGATTTTCATTTAACGACCTAACAAAACACTTACCTTAAACTTTTTCTGGTAAACCAACTGATTGTTCTGTATTGAAAACCAGCGTCTAAATAAATACAAAACAGACTAAGTTTTCACAAACATAATTTCCTTTCTTTGTGTTAGAAATGAAATATTTAGGAAAGCACTGGAAATCTGTTTGCAGTAATTATATTTTGAGAAATGGATTGCTTTGTTTTGCTTTATATAAACTGCTGTCAATATGCGATAACTAATGAAAGAATAAGCATTTTAAAACCACAAATTATAAAAATTAAATTATTATATTTTGATTTATTTTATGTCATACATTCTTATAACAAAAGCTATTATTCTTTTTGCTACTGCCAAGTAATAACTTTTAAAGACAAATTTAGTTTTATGATGTTCCTCAAAAAAATGTAAAACTTTACTTCTAAAATAACTGTTTTTAGTATAAAGTTGAAATAAATTTATATTGTGAATAAAAATACCCATTTGTATACAGTACAACAGTGAAATAAATGGTGCTTTATTTTCAGCCTTTTAACAGATAATTCACCAAGTGTTTGATCTGATAAGCAAAACAGAATAATCATTTTAGAACTGATGTCAAATAGGAGATAATCACCAATTAAGATGCCTTATTTTCAGAGAAAATACTTTTCAGCAAAATAATCAAAGTTATTGCTACAAATGATTCACCCCACTATTTATACAGCTCTATTCATTACTGTACAGGCAATTCACTTGCAATCTTCTTTAGAACAAAAAGCTAAGCTATGTACGGTGTATTTACTAATTCTAATTTATGAAGACAATTAGAATACCTAAGGACTTAAAAAAAATAAATAAGTCACAGCCAAAAGCCATTCATAAAAGGAAGCAAAACTTCTCATCAAGCAGAAAAGGTAAAACATTATTTGAGTCATTATTTTAAAATTAGTTTCATGTGAGATGATTTCTATTGTAAACATTAGTTATTAATTTATTAGCAGATAGAGATTCTACCTTTTCATTGATACTAATACAAAGCATTAGAAATTGTATTTAGACACCTAAAATTTCTATTTCAAAATTAAGTTAATTTCTCCAAAGCTGAGAAAATTATTAGGAAACTATTTTTCATTTTTAAAAGTTTTACCAGACTGTTAGGTTTTCTTACAACTTAAAAAGGTATCACCTTTACCATTAAAATATAGAAAACTGTTAAATAAGCATCTAGATAAAACAAAATGGGCTACCTTCAAATGCAACTCATAAAGAGGCAGACTAGAAAAGGAAGAACTTCTGGGTGCCTTTGCTTCCAGACAGCTAATGGTTAGAAATGTTAAAGGAAATACCTACAAACAAACAAAATGGTGCAGCCCTGCTACATGGGATGACATGCAATGGAAATGATCTCTGATATTGATTAAAGTGTTCTTCAAAAAAATTAAAGTAGAGTGAACTATATTAATAAAACTCCTATGTTTTCTACCACAGTAATATCTAATTTGATGAAAATTACAGGTATTATTGTACAACGGAAAAAAAAAAAAAACCCTACATACCCATGTAAACTTTTCACGCATCTCAGGTCTTCAAAAAATAAATTTCTTTCAACCTGATGCACAATATCTTCTAAAACTAATAACAAAATACTAGATTAAAAATGTATGTTTTTTGGGGGGTGCAGCTGGCAGCATGGTGAAGGCAACTGGATCCCCTTAGCCAACTGCACAGTTTGGGTCTTGGACACTACAGCTTGAAAAAAACACACCAAGTGTGCATGTATGTGCTCAAAATCCTGAAAAGACAATGGAGGAGAAGAGATTTCGACACAACCATTCCCCTCCTCTGGGGGGGGGGCAGGGGATGCTTTCTTACCACCCTTCCCCATCTCTTTCCAGTGAATGAATACATGTCCCCTAGAACAATTTTTTTTATTTTTATTTTTTCAATTCAGACACTATTAAAAAAAATAAAAAATGTTTTTTGTCAGAGACCATTCCCTCTGATTGTTAATTATACAGATGAAACTCACTTCCACTGCCATCTATCTGCTGCTGGGCGATGTTCTCACATCCTTAGTTTTCTTATGCTCAATAAAGACAATATAAATTTGTTTTAATCTGACATCTCCCAAGGAAAAAAGTTATATATCATAGGTAGAAAACAAATTTTTCATCACTAAGATCTTTATGGAGCCAGTCCCACAGTCTTGTGGGTAAGGCTGCCAGATCCCACACGGTCAATCGCTGTTCAAATACCAGCCCTAGTGGCTTGAAAAACACAGCGAGTGGATGTGCGTAAGTGCCTAGAATCTCAAAAGGATAGGAGAAGGCACCGGGGTGTAACCATGCCCCAGAGGGGTGATTTCTCCTCTTCCTCTGTGGCTCTCCAGCCTGTACCCAAGTTCTCTGGCAAATAAGAGGGAAAGAGCGATGGATCAATCGATCTATATATCTTATGACACCATCTTCCTTCTACTGCCATTAAAAATGAAAAAGAGAACCCAGCCACAGTGGCAGAGGCAAGCTGTGCTTGCTGTTGAGAGCCCTATGAGAGGCTCCAAGTTTGGATTCAGGTGGACACACGGGGAATCCTGGCTGGCTGGAAGGCAGGGGTGGAGGTGAGGAATGGGAAGGGACCATAGCATGGCAGGACCCTCTGGGGGTGCTCCCTCCAGAGCACCATCAAATAAATAGATTAAATAAATACATTAAATAAATAGATCCTACTTGTATTCATCTAACATTGATCAAAACTTTAATCAGATAAAGAATCTAATTTTTAATTGTTGCCATAAAATAATGCTAGCTATTACTAACATTTCTAAGAAAAGGGAAATGAGACTGACAAACAGGTCACAGCCTGTGGAATATAAAAAATTATACACTTGGTACCTGAGATTAAAAAGTACACTAGATCCAAAGACACAAACTTTAGATAACAACACTACACTGTATTCTACAAAATTCAAAAACTAACCACAAAGCCTATATATGCTTATGTAACAATGAGATTCCAGACAACATAATTTGGACAGGAAAGGGGGGGAAAATTATATATATATATACACAAAATATATGTGTGTGTGTGTGTGTGTGTGTGTGTATATGTGTATGTGTGTGTATATAAAATATATGTGTGTGTATGTGTGTGTGTATACATATATATATATATATACACACACACATACATATACACATCAATTGAGTTTTTACCATGTTTGATCACTAGTCCCAGAACTGCACTTGAAATCAAAAACATGGGTAAAAATCAAATTTCTAAATCTATAGAAGCTTTGACTAAAATTAAATAGATGATGAGTTCATGCACACATTCATACCGGTGTCAAATAGATAAACAATAAAATTAAAAGATTGAACTTGTTCGCTCCTTTATTTCAAATTCAATTTATTTTTCCACAGGGGGAAAAAATGGTAAAATAAAGAAAACCTAAGAACTGGCAATGTAGTCTTTCAACATAATTGATATGTTTGTTACCAAAGGGACAAATCTTATTGGGTCATCGGAAAAGTTATGATACATTTTTTCATAGAAAAATGTCATGATTTTTCTGATGACCCAATAGTTACTGCTCAAATTTTTAATGCCCTTACTAGCTTACTAACCTTTTTATAAAAAGATATAAAATTATTCACATTACTCAATCTGTATATTCTTTGGGTAATTATGGATACATCAAATGATCTCTTGTAGGTTAAAACAAGTTGAAGAGATAGGCAATTAAAAGGAATAATTACATTCCTTAAATAAAATGATTATATTTTCTTCCTAATTTAAAACATAGAGATTTTTCATCCATTGCAAGTAATCCAACTGAAATGCAGGTTAATTATGAGCTTTCTCGTGCCAAAGAGGAAACTGGGGTAAGAGGAGGGTAAAGGGAAGGAAGCCATTTGGTACCTGATATGATCGGGCTTTTTCCTGTCATGTGAAAAAATGGGGCAGGATTAAAACATAAGGGAAAGGTGGTAAAAGAATGAAAACGTAAATGTGCAAAATAAGCAAAGGACTAGCACGATACAAAAATAAAAGCGAGAATGAAAGGAACAAGCTTAAGCTCATAACCTCACAAAACAGTCAAAAGTTGCACTTGATCTACCTCTTATACATATATGCATTTATACAATTAATTCCAACTTTTACAAATCTGAAATGCTAGTATTTCAGAAATATTTTTAAAAATTCAAGTATTATCGTAGAAAGTTCTGGTAGCTCTTAGCCTTAGCATATTTGAGCATACCGCTACTGTTTTCTGCCTGTGTGGTCATGGCTAAAACATACAGACATTACCTCACCTCAACTTAATAGGTTGCTCCTAAAAATTAAAGGAAATAATCACAATGGTATATCTGTATAAACCCAAGACAGGCAAAAACTTTTCAAAAGCAAAGTGAAACCACAATGTAAGTATGTCAGAGGTCATAAAATAGGACTCAAATAAACCTTTCTCCCACTTGCCCACCCCATTTTTATCAAATGAGAGAAGAACCTCTAAGGCCTGACGTAAGTAGGAGTCACCTTTATTCTATGTGTAAACTTCTTATTTCAAAACCAAAAGCCAATACAAACAAAATACTTATATCTCTATTATACATCTATACATGTACGCAGCAAATAGAACATTTTGGCTTAAAATTTTGTATATTTTATGCTTTTAGCTGTTTTTCTAATTCAAAAAAGAAATGAGCATAGCAAGTAATTGCTAAACTTTTTATTAACTTTTCCAAGTTATTATTAAATATACTAATAATTTGTTAAACTAATTTTTCATATTAACTAATTTTTCTTGTTCACTCATCTTTTCTGAATTTGTCATGAAAAGCAAAAGAGATATACAGGTTCTAGCAATTCAATTATCTGAGCCTGCAGGTAAGCTGCCACACTGAGAAAATGACCTTCTAAGGAAAAATTACTGTGGTAGACCTCATATGTGTCTTCAGAAAAATATGTATTATACATGTATATGGTCAGAGATTCCGCAAACTAGAGATCTGAAACCAATCAGAAATAAGCTCGACAGTCCATCTAATATGTAAAACTTCTCACTGCTTATACTATTTTAGTCACATCATACAAAATACTATCTATTCAGTTAAACTGCACATTATACAAAGATTTCAAAATATACTTGTAATGTGTGAAGCAAGGGGTGAGGTTTTAAAACTATTTGGAAATTCCTAGTTATACTCATATTTCTTCAAGGAAGAAGGTCTTCAAAAAACTTTGTTTTGAAAATATTATATGCCATAATTATATAAAACTAAGTATATAGATAATGACAAATGTATCATTATATTATGATTTGTATCTTATGGTGACTGTGACAGAAATTACTCCCTAAACAATACAAAAAAATTCTTAAGCAGTGGGCAGAAAAATCTTCATATTTTAATTGCTGGGTTCCTGGATCTTAGAAGTGAAGGCACAAATAGCACAAACACATAGTCCTTTACCCACAGTTCAATATACTAAATTAAACTGTGTAGGAAACTTATTAGAGGGACCAGCAGTTAGCGTAATGGCTATGTCGCGGGACTCCCAAGTAGTGGACCGCAGTTTGAGTGCTGGACTTGGTGGTTTAAACTCACGCTGGGCGCGTGTGCGTGCGTGCCCAGGATCCCGAGAGGAGAATGGAGGAGAAGGGATTGCGGCGTGGCCATCCCCCCTGGAGGGTGACTTCTCGCTTTCTGTCTCTCTGTCTCTCTCTTTCTGGCAAGTGCATGTGCCCTATAGCAAAAACCTCTCAAAAAAAAAAAAAAAAAAGAAAATTTAATAGAGAAGTAGGGAAGACTCTAAAGTCAAACGTGGGTAAAGGGAAATTATTTTAAAGTATTTCTTAAGATAGGATTCTTGACAAACTCCATTTAAGAAAGTTAAATATATTTCAAAATTTTAATACTGATAAGCAGAAGAAATTTCTAAGTAAGATTTAAAACATTACTCTTTCATCCCCCTTTTATGTAGTCCCCTACTATACTCTAGAAAATAGACTTTTGTTACAAAATTTTGACTTTCATTTTTGTTTTGTATTTACGTTTTATATGTTTCTATGATATTCTTTACAAGTCTACTTTTGACTAGTATTTTCTACAAAATGTCCTTAAAAGGCACATAAAAATAAAATTACATTTTGTTATTCATAATTCTTTCCTCCTAAAATAGGGTTAGATAGGGTTTTTTTTTTAAATAATTATTTATTTTATTATTTTATTTATTCATTCATTTATTTTTTAATTTGACCAGAGAGAGATAGAGGGTGAGAGTGAGAGAGAGAGGAAGTGAGAAAGCAAGTCACCAGATTCAGGACTTGAACCCTGGTCGGCCATGTGGGAGTGTCCAGCGCCTTAACCACCACGCCACCTGCTGGTCCCCTAGGATAGGGTTTTTTTAAGCAAACTTGTGTTTAATAGTTGAAGTTCTATTTTGTTTTATTAGTGTTTGCAATATCCATAACAAACAAACAAACAAACAAAAATGGAAAAAATGCCAAAGAATACTTGAATTAAGAGTTCTGAATTCTAAGCTTTGACCTCAATTTTTTCAAATCAGCTATATGACCTTAAATGTGTAGCCATCTCTTTGAAGCTCCATTTTTTTCACTGAAAATTTGGGAGCTGAACTATTACCTACAATTCCAATCAATAACTGTCATCTTACTATATTATGCAGATGGCATCTCCTGTAAAAAGCCGCCTCATTTCCGAAGATATTGTCTTTTTCACTTTGTAAATGGTAGGTAATAGGTCTACAATTAAGACTTTGTAGTTACTCCATACTTGATTTAAGTTGCACTTTAAAACTTACATGAGTTAATAGAACTCATAACAAATAATAAAAAAATGAAAAGGTCCATGTGTAAATGAAAATGGATTTTCCTACTGCTCTACATGGCAGTGCCACTTCCACTAACGCTGACTGTGCTTCAGTTTGAAGTCTCAGATCACTTCTCAATGGACTAGTCCATGGAAGTTCACACCTTTTCTTCTTAACATAATGCCATGTTTCTATGGATTTATTGTATTATCACTTTATTAATGTTAAACAGGTTGAAATCTGCAGGTTAAAATTCAATACTAATATTTTATCATGAAACTGTACTGACTAATCTTTATTTATTATAAAGATTCACTACTTTTGGGACCAGCAGTTAGCGTAATGGCTATGTCGCTGGACTCCCACGTAGTCGACAGCGGTTTGAGTCCCAGACCCGGTGGCTTAAACTCACGCCGGGAGCGTTGCGTGCGTGCCCAAGATCCCGAGAGGAGAATGGAGGAGAAGGGATTGCGGTGTGGCCGTACCCCTGGGGGGTGATTTCTCACTTTCTATCTCTCTGTCTCTCTCTGTCTGTCTGGCGAGCGCACGTGCCCTATAGTAAAAACCTCTCCAAAAAAATAAAAATAAATAAAGATTCACTACTTTTTTTTCTTTTCCTACTCGAGTTACAGAAATTTGCCAGAAAGAGCTTAAAAGGTTATTGTCTTAATTTTTGGAGTTTAGGAAATAAATTTTTTATTTTTTGTTTTCACTTTATAATAGAAATATCATCTCACACCAGTCCACTGTGGTTGGTCCTCCAATATTCATGCATTATTTCCAAAGTTCTACATAACTAGAAGAGGCTCCATATAAGATATAATCGTTTTTTGGAAAAAAATGAAAATTTATTTCAAATAAAACAAACCATGTACCATTTACATTCGACAATATAAAATGTTAGGAAAATGCACAATAAATCACTGGTATCTGAAAATATCAATAAACCTTTCTTTCTATACAACCTCAATATTAAGAAGTCAAAATAAGTGCTTTTCAATAAAGCATTAAACAGTCAACATGTTGGGCCCATGTACATGTGTGGCCAAAACCCAGAGAGGAGAATGGAGGAGAGGGACCGTGGTGTGGCATCCCCCAGGAGTGGTTTCTCACTTTCTCTTTCTTTCTTTCTCTCCCCTCCCCCAGTGACTGCGTGTGCCCTATGTCAAAAAATCTAAAAAGGGACCAGCAGTTAGCGTAATGGCTATGTCGCTGGACTCCTACGTAGTCGACCGCGATTCGAGTCCCGGACCCAGCGGCTTAAACTCACGCCGGGCGCGTGTGCGTGCGTGCCCAAGATCCCGAGAGGAGAATGGAGGAGAAGGGATTGCGGCGTGGCCATCCCCCCTGGGTGGTGATTTCCTGCTTTCTATCTCTCTGTCTCTCTCTGTCTGTCTGGCGAGCGCACGCGCCCTATAGCAAAAACCTCTCCAAAAAAAGAAAAAAAAAAAAAAATCTAAAAAGAAATGAAAGGATCCTGAGAAGACCGATTCTTTTTCATGCTTTAATGTCAGAAATTATTCCAGTTTATCACATAATACATGGGAAAATACAAATAAATATTATACATTCATTATTTTGTAACGTAGTAAACTTATTCTTCATAAAACTTACTTTAGTAAAAATTCAAAGTTTTTGTAGCCATCAAGTTTAGAATAATGGAGCATCAGCTGCTACAATTTCACATCTGAAATAATCCCATTTCCTATAACTTCTGGTCATTAAAGTTATTGCAAAGATCAAAAGATCAGGACCACCTACCTTAAAGGTTCACGAGCAAATACTAAGTAAATATGTACACAGACATTAGATAGGGAAGGGCCTGAAATTTTTTAGAAAGAGCTCATTTGTCCTATTCACCTATTATATTCAATATATCATTTACACACAAATCGATTTTATAATTTATGTGAGAGAAAGCTCCTATTCAAAATTTATTTACTACAATGAACTAGTCAGAATAGACCAAGCATTATAAACATTATCTTTGTTTCCTTGTTTAAACCTTATTTAAATTTTAGAACTTAGAATTAATGTTTTCATGTTTCACCTGTTTCTTTTTTCTTTTTTTTTTTTTTTAAGAGGTTTTTGCTATAGGGCGCATGTGCTCGCCAGACAGACCGAGAGAGACAGAGAGACAGAAAGCAAGAAATCACCCCTCAGGCGGGATGGCCACGCTGCAATCCCTTCTCCTCCATTCTCCTCTCGGGATCTTGGGCACGTATGCACATGCGCCTAGTGTGAGTTTTAAGCCACAGGGTCCGGGACGTGAACCGTGGTCAACTACGTGCGAGTCCTGTGACATAGCCATTACGCTAACTGCTGGTCCCTGTTTCACCTGTTTCTAAAGTAAAAGTGAAATTTCTTCAATTTACGGAGTATAGAAAAATTTCCATGGAGTTTACAGAATTTAGAACATTATGGTGGAAAGAGTTGGCAAGTCACGAGAGTCAGATAAACGTTAATATGGCAAAAAATCAAGAGTAGTATTTGAAATATATTACCTGTTCCAAGTTTTGAAGGCATTGCTGGCTCGTTTGAACAGATATCCTTCCATAACAATGCCATTTGCAGCATCTACATTATATTCTAACTTAGAGTCATCACTGGAGAAATCCTAGACAAAAGCATACATATGAAAGTTCATATAATTGACTAAGTTCCCTAGACAACAAATTTATCCTAGGGAAAAGGCACCAATGGAAGAAAAGCTTTAAGACAGTTACGACGACGATATTTATAAAAAAGGGGGAAGAAAATCTAAATGACCAATAATACAGAAATACTTCAATATATTAAAGTAGTTTCAATTCAATGGGCTATAATGCAATAATCACTATATTGATTTATATAATTATGTAGAAATATGAATGATTATACAGAATATACTATAAAGAAAAAGCATTATAAACACCATGATTAAAAGCACAAAAAAATATGTAAACAAATAGACGAAGGGAACAACTAAATATTACAGAGTGTTATGTTAAAATGTTTTTGTTTTACCCTAGGATTTTATGGTTATTTGTGTTAACAATTTTTAAAAGTCATGTAGATATACTTAATTGGGATTATTCAAATTTACCACAATTTTGGCTGGAGTAATAACTCCACTATTTAGAAAAGTTTGGGAACAGGATGAAGGCTCTAGTGCATTTTTTTCCCTAAAGTAAACTTTAGTTTTTGCAAAAGGAAAGGACCTTAGTCACAGTTTGAAATAGGCATGCTGAGCTCACTTTTTACTGAGGACTACGGAATCAATCACAGTCTTCTCTTAGCATTACGATCATTCAAGTCTTCACTTGAATGCAATTCAAACTTTCGGTTTTCCTCCAAGGATTCATGAAATATGGAAATCGGAAAGCCAATATTTAAATTACTTCCTAACAAACTTCCAAAGTATTTTTGAACAAAATTGCAAAACTTCTATCAGCAAATTTAAAATCTACAAATCAGTCTCAGAACTTTCAAAATCATTCCTGGACCAAGGGTTAACAGTAGAATATTACCCTATAAGGGAGTAGTAAACTTCCAGTCTTGAGAAGCATTTGGCAGAGGCTCGCTGACCACCTGCTGGGAAGGCTGAAATGAAAGTTCCTGTGTTGGAAGGGCAGCACAGTGAGAACTGACCTAAGGGTCTCCCAAATCTAAGAGTCTACTAAGTGGGAAAAAGAAAATAGGCCGAATTCAGAATTTAAAAAAAGAAAAGAAAAATTGTCCTGACACCTTTCAAACCTTAACCATAAGAAATGACATGACAGTCCAAAATAATCAAATGAAACAGAATCTGCAAATGAATCATGCTACAGTTATTTAAAATTTGAGGATATAATTTATTTAATTATGCAGACAGGATCAAGTCAGAAAAAGATATAACTGACTTTGGGAACATAAGGAACATATACAAACATATAACATTTGCATTTTTTAAATAGTGTTACTTAAAACATAAAATAAGGGGGGCCAGCAGTTGGTGTAATGGCCACGTCGCTGGACTCTCATGTAGTCAACCGCAGTTTGCATCCCGGACCCAGTGGCTTAAACTCTTGCGGAGTGCATGTGCATGCATGCCCAAGATCCTGAGAGGAGAATGGAAGAGAGGGGACTGCAGCATGGTCATGCCCCCTGGGGAGTGATTTCTCGCCTTCTGTTTCTCTGTCTCTCGCTGTCTTTCTGGCGAGCACACAGGCCCTATAGCAAAAACCTCTTAAGAAATAATAAAATAAAATAAAATAAAATAAAATAAATAAAATAAAATAAAATAAGGGCCACCTGGTGGCATGATGGTTAAGGCAGCTGGATCCCGTATGATGAACTATGTGGTTCAAGTCTCAGACCCAGAAGCTTGAAAAAAAATGACACCAGGCACATGCGAATGTATGCCCAAAATACTACAAGCATGGAAGAGAAGGGATTGCAGTGTGGCCAACCCTTCTGGGTGGGGTTGATTTCTCACTTTCTCACTCTCTCTTTCTTTGCTTAAATGGAAAGCACACATGCCCTAATAGACAAAATTTTAAAAAATAAAAAATACATGAACAGAAAATAAGACTTTCTTAAAAGTGTACTAGAGGGACCAGCAGGTGGCGTGATGGTTGAGGGCGCTGGACTCCCACATTGCTGACTATGGTTCAAGTTCCGGACCTGGTGGCTTGCTTTCTCACTCTCTCTCTTTCTCTGTCCCTCTCTGGTCAAATTAAAATAAAGTTTAAAAATTAAATGATCCCTTAAAAAGAAAAAAAAGTATAGTACAAGTGTCCCTCTAATTCACAACTACATTTTTTTTAGATAAATTCTTTAATTAGGGGGAACCAGTACTTGGCGTAATGGCTATGTCACTGGACTCCCACGTAGTCAACCGTGGTTCGAGTCCCGGGCCCGGTGGCTTAAACTCACGCCGGGAGTGTGTGCGTGCGTGCGTGTGTGCCCAAGATCCTGGGAGGAGAATGGAGGAGAAGGGATTGTGGTGTGGCCATCCCCCCTGGGGGGGTGATTTCTTGCTTTCTGTCTCTCTGTCTCTCTCTGTCTGTCTGGCGAGTGCATGCACCCTACTGCAAAAAAAAAAACTCTAAAAAAATTTCTTTAATTAGTATTAATAGTAATCAATATATTTTTTTTGAGAGATTTTTGCTACAGGACGCATGCGCTCGCCGGTAAGACAGAGAAAGACAGAGAGACAGAAAGCGAGAAATCACCCCCCAGGGGTCACAATAGCAATCAATACTTTACAGTACTTAAAATGTGACAGATTATAGTGCTTAAAATATAACAGATTTCATAATGTTAGCAACTAATAATGTTGGGATGAAACATATACTACTAGGCTCTTTTTAAAGGCACCAACAACCTGATAAATAAAAAAGAATATTTAAAGACAAAATATTAAATGAAAACTGGAAAGCCAAAGATATAAGCAGAACAAGACTCTAGCTTTAATCTTAAGCTTTTTAATTTAATTAAACCTCTGCCTATCAGTAAAACTTGAGCTTTGCTGTGGGCCCAAGGACAAGAAGGTAAAACCAAAATTGGTCAATGATGGACTCTGACAGCAGCTTTCCCTCTGAAATTGCAAACGAAAGAGAGCATTATGACCACTTCCAGTCAAGGTTAAAGTGAAGGTCCTCAGCAAGATAACAAACAAGGAAGAAACAAGCTACCATTATTTGTGAATGAAAAGACTTTGTACACAGAATATCCTAAAGCATTCAGAGATAAATCAGTATTAAAAGAAAACTTAACAAAATTACTGGTTACAAAATCAAAACAGGAAGAATCTATTTTATTCTACTATGAGAAAACAGCAAGAAAATAAATTTTAAAAGATAACATTAAATTGGGGGAGTGAGACTGGAGGTGATAGCATGGCAAGACCCTGTCTTTGAAAAAAAAAATTTACCAGTTAAATGTCTAGGAATAAAACAGACTATACATAAGAAAATCATAAACCTTTATGAAGACCATTAAAAAAAACTTAAGAAAATGAAGAATATATCAAGCTCATAGATTAGAAAATATTATTGAAAAAAGATGCCAATTTTCCCCAAAATTGATTCATGGATCTAAAATAATCTAAATTAAAACCCCCCGAAATTATTTTTTATTGAAACCACAAAGCTGCTGCTGAAATTTATATCGAAATGCAGAGCTAGGTTATGGGCTGGCCACATAACCTAGCCAGATCCACATGGGTAACAGCAGTTCAAATCCTAGCCCCAGTAGCTTGAAAAACAAGCTGGGTGTGTATGCTTGCATGCCCCGAATCCTAACAGGATGGACAAATGGAAGAGAAGGGGTTGTGGCATGCCATGTGCCAGTAGCAGGTGCTTTCTCCCTCTCTCTCTCTTTCTCTCTGTCTCTCTATGACAAACGCACATATCCTCTGGCAATTAAATAAGTAAATAATAAAATGCAAAACTAGGTAATTCAGTTATGAAGAGAAGGTAGGAAGCTTTGCTCCATCAGATATGAAGATTTACTATAAAACTAAAATTAAGACAGAATAATATTGGTACAATTAAAGACAGAAAGACCAGTGGAACAGAATACAGAGCCTGAAACAAGTCCCACACATATGAAAATGTGCTGTGCAACACGGGGTATAACACAGAGCAGTGGGGAAAGAGCAAACTGTTTAGTAACTATAGACAACTACTTCTGCTACAAACAGGAAGAAAAAAAAGGAAACTGGATCTTCACACCATACACAAAAAAGTTAGGTCTAACCTTGAAAAGCAAATACATATAGGAGATATCTTCATGACCTTGGGCTGGGAAAGACTCATTGAAAAAAAAAAAAAAAAAAAAAAAAAAAAACCACACATAAAGTACCAAACATAAAGACTGAATTTAAAATGCATCTATCTAACCCCAAAGGGGCTTATATTCAGAATATACAAAAAAAATCTGATCAACAGACAACCTGGCAGAAAATGGAGAGAGAACAGATGTTTCACAAATAAGGTATCTGACAACAGATATAAGACAAAGTAGTTGAGCTCATCAGTCACTAAAGTAGAAATGTAAATTAAAAACACAACAAAATGTCATTATCTAACCACCAAATTGGCAAAAATTAAAAACTCTCACAATATAATGATGTGACAAGGAGCAAAGGGAACTCTTGCACAGTGCTGCCTGTCAGGAATGGTGTAACACTTTGAAAAAAAAAAAAAAAAACAATTAGCATTATCTACTAATGCTGGAAATACATATACTCTGTGACCTAGCAGTTTGATTCCTAGGTATAAATCCATCAGAAGTGTGTACATATATTCAAAAAGCATGTATATGAACGTTCACAGTATCACTGCTTCTTCAATTGGTCAATTTTAATACTTGAAGAATCTAAGTAATTACATTAAACATATTTTCCTAGTTTTTAGTTGACTTGATTTTTATTTTTACCTGTAATGCAGCCTGTGTCAGCATTTAAGGGCAGAAAAAAGGTAAGTATTCATAATTAGCAAAAACAGCACTATTTTCTTCAAAGAAAAACAGTTGAGTATCATTTAAAATAATCTTATATTTAATAATTTACCAATTTTTAAATTGGTATTTGGGATTTTTTAGTACAACATTGAACAATGTACATGATAGGGACAGATAGTAAAAATATACAATGTTCATTAAATAATTCAATTTAAGCAAATATTCACATATTTTCACAAATATCATGATCTCTCATTTTAATTAAAAATTACTGGTCTCAGTACTAGCAGATGGTATAATGGTTATAGCGCTGGACTCCTACATAATTGATCATGGTTCGAGTCCTGCACATGATGGCTTAAAACCCACGCTAGGCGTGTGTGCGTATGTGCCCAAGATCACAAGAGGAGGATGGAGAAGGGATTGCAGCATGGCCATTCCCTCAGGGGGTGATTTCTCACTTTCTGTTTCTCTGTCTCACTCTCTCTCTGGTGAGCACATGCACCCTATAGCAAAAAAAAAAAAAAAAACTCTTTAAAAAAAAAGTATTGGAATCAATTGTTAGAAAAGTCTTTTCATGGTAATACTATTAAAAACAATTTACCCATCAAAACATCATGCTGTAAACTTATAACAAATCAAGTTACCAAAACTTGGTTTTAAACAAAAGTTAATCTAACTTAAACAAAAGAAAATATGGAGTTAGTTTCACCTGATAACTAAGAGAGTATTTTTAAAGACAGTCTGGTAGAAAATCTTTTCTTTTTTAAATACTACTTTTTTTTGGAGAGTTTTTTGCTATAGGGCGCGTGCGCTCGCCAGACAGAGAGAGACAGAGACAGAAAGCGAGAAATCACCCCCCAGGGGGGATGGTCACGCCGCAATCCCTTCTCCTCCATTCTCTCGGGATTTTGGGCATGCATGCACACGCGCCCAGCGTGAGTTTTAAGCCACCGGGTCCGGGACGCGAACCGCGGTCGACTACGTGGGAGTCCAGCGACATAGCCATTATGCTAACTGCTGGTTCCCAATACAACTTTTTTTGAAGTAAAACTTAAGTTGAGTAATCTATTGTTATGTTTATCTGTAATGTGATATTAATAATTCATCATCAACTAAATTTTTCCTTATTTCTGATTCTGCCTCCTTTTTATCCACTGACATCTTTCACATCAGCTCTAATTTACTGGTATTTTAAATTCTAAATGAACCATAGCAAAAGTTGATTTGACTGCTCAATGCCAAGAGAACAAATTCTGTAATGGATGGCAGAAGACATCTGGTCATGTGCTTGTACTACTGAATTCAACCTCCAGCTCTCTTTTATTTTCAGAATACTACACACACAAAAAAAAATCATCGACCATACAAAAATAACATTATTATGTTGAGTTTCAGGCATGTCACATTCACTTCATTTAGCATACAGAAATAAGAACTGGTTTAATAATTGAGTTCTCATTTTTAAAAACTTATGTTTCAAAAATTAGTTTAGTCAGGCTCAGGCAATTTAACAAGCTATGCAAGTGGAGTTTCAGCATCTTGTAAAAGAGTGGAAGCTGTCTTAGCATAACGCATGGTACCAAATACACACCTTCTGTCTGTCTCTCTCCCTCTCCCCCTCTCCTACACAGGTTGTCGATGGGTATCCTAAATAAAACGAGGAATAGTGTTCCAAATTCTAAGGGCCACTTTTAACTTCAGTAAAGCCCTAAGAGATTAAATTGTTTAATAAGCTGGCTCAAGAGCATGACTTTTGACTTTTTTTTCCTGAAAGGATAATAAAATATGTAACCTTAACATAACATCTGAAAAATATTTTACGTTTTACAAAAAGAAAAGGAATTTATCTGTACAACTTAATTATTACAGAAATCCAGAGAAAATTTTTCCAACCTTACGATACCTTGCCTAAACCAATATCAAACAATTGTATAAAATAAGAATTAGTCTCCTTTAACTTTTCCCCTCGGGTACCTTTTGTTGAATGGTCGAATGTTTTTGCTCCATTTCTCGTTTCTCCTTTGCTGCATCCACAACCAGTCGATCCAACTATAAAAGGAAAAAAAAAAGAAAATTTTGAATGTAAAGATCAGAAGATAACGACACGGTATGACTATTTTCTCAAATCATAGTCTATCATTTTATAGAGAGACATAGCAATAAATTACTCGATTTAAGTTTACATACAAGGCACTGTGGCTAAAGCTCCAATTGGAAGCTCCTATTTGTCTGATACTGGATCCTCTCGGAGAGGCCCACGTCTCCTCCAGGAAAACGTCTCCAAGAACAATCATGGTGGTGAGCGTATGTAACTGGAGGCCTTGTCGTGCCACCACAGTGACACATGCTCAGTTCCTGAACAGGAAAAATGACTCTAGCTTAAGAAGCCTGCTGACCCACTCAGCAAATGCTGGTGATTACAGTCCAAGACATAAAGAAGAGACACTGTTGGTAACTTTTCTTCAAATAGCAAAAAGTTGGTGCGGCTAAACTAGTGCAGCCGACTTTCTCTCACAAGGTCACTGAAATAGGTGCTTCCAATCACTTGATATATTTCATGTTTTCTAGCTGACTTTAATGTTATAATCAAATCTAAAAAAAAGAAAAAGATAACTTATCAAAAAAGGAAGCTAAAATAATAATGTAATAATAAAAGATGAGTCATAATTCGTAAGACTAAGGTACAAAATTGCCACTTCTTAAAGTTCATTTTAACAAGGTCAAAAAATTTAACGAAATCATAAAATCGCATTTTTTTCCTCTGCATAAGAAAAAATTATTTTCCTTTCTATCGCAAAAGAAGTATTTGATACCAATAACATGTGATGAGAAATACCTGGCTTCCTGAACTCCTAATTGCTAGGATATCATTATGTGGATCTTATCCTCTGGACTGTGATGTATGTTTTTCCAATTTTGAACCCCCATCACCTCAAACTGTTTAATATATGTTTGATAAATGATGAACTTAAATGAGTTTCAAGAATGGTAGCATGTGCTGGAAGATGCTGCTTAGCAAGCCGAGGCTGCGTAGGAGGCCCAACTTACCTTCCACCTACCCTAAAAAGCTGGGCAGTGTACACACTTATAGTCCCAACCATTCAGGAGGTGGAGGCAGGAGGCTCATGAAACAGAGAGATCCCATCTAAAAATCAACCCTCCCCCATGCACACAATGTAATACTAGCAGCAAATTAAGAATGATAAATAGTAAGTGTCCAATTTTATTTAAGGTTTTTGCCATAGGACATGTGTACTCGCTAGAAAAAGGTAGAGACAGACAGTGAAAGGGAAAATGAGAAATCATCCTGAGGTGATGGTCACCCCACAATCCCCTTCTCCTGCAATTCTGGGCACACACGCACATGCACCCAGCATGACTTTCAAGTCACCAAACCCAGGACTCAAATCATGGCTGGCCATGTTGGAGTCCAGTGCCTTAGCCACCATGCCACCTGCTGGCCCCAAGCATCCACATATTTTAAGTGATATCTTTTAAAAATTAAAACTGAAAAGCCTTCTTTAAAAAACTATTTGAAGTCTAGCTCGGGGGCCTGCTTGGCTTAAGCAATGCCAGATTCATCTGGAAGATTGCGGATTTGGCTCCCGGCCAACCTTTAGACAACAGGTATGTACACTCATGATCTTTCATCTCTGCTGGCTGGGAAGGCTGAGGAGATTGTAGCAAGAGACCCTGTCGAGGATGCTTGTTTCTCTCTCTCTTTGTCTCTCTCTCTCTGTCTTTCACTCTCATGAAAAAAAGAAATAAAGTGGACCAGGTTGTGGCCAAACAGTTAAGGTGGCTAAACCTATGGCCAGCCATACAGTTCAAATCCTGGACTTGGTCGCATGAGAAGTTCGCCCAGCATGTGCATATGCAAGCCCAAAATCCCAAAAGGAGGGAGAAATGGAGGAGAAGGAACTCTGATATGGAGGGTGCTTCCTTATTTTCTCTCTCTTACTCTCTCTGGTTAGTACACATTGCCCTCGTCAAATTTTTAAAAATAATCATAAATTTTCAAAGGAAACAATAAAAAAAAAAAAAACCCTATTTGGTCATTCATTCACCTCATATTACAAGATTTTTTTATCTTCAGGAGAATAATTTTCAACACAGAATCTTAGTAGTAATTCTGTAACAATAATTATTAATAGTATTTCTGAATAGTAAGAAAGAATCAAATAGAACTGAGTGCTATAGGGCGCACGCGCCCTATAGCAAAAACCTCTCAAAAAAAATTTTTTTTAATTATACAAGCAAAAATTGACTGAAAGAGAATTATAACTATTATAAAATATTTGATATTGATGGCAACTATACTACTCTACTTTAAGATCTGAACATACATATCCAAAATTTTTGTCCTCAGAAGTTTCTTATATAGGAACCAGCAGATAGTATAATGGTTGCATCGCTGGACTCCCACAGAGTTGACTGCAGTTCAAGTCCCGGACCTGGCAGCTTAAACTCACAATGGGCAACGTGTGCATGCATGCCCAAGATGCCAAGACGAGAATGGAGGAGAAGGGATTGTGGTGTGGCCAGCCCCCCTGAGGGGGGGTGATTTCTTGCTTTCTGTCTTTCTGTCTCTGTCTTTCTGGCGAGCACATGCGCTCTTATAGCAAAAACCTCTCAAAAAATTTTTTTATATAGAATAGGTGGAATAGCCATTATATCATGGTTTTTATGACCTTAATTGAATGGGAAATAAATACTATTCACTCATTCAGATTTACTTGCAATACAAGGCAGCCTCTAAATTTAAAATACTTACAAACATGCATACATGTACTATGCACAAGAGTAATACTCTGCAGATAATGGTTTTCTGCCTGTCAAATTGTAAAATCCTCTGATGCCTCCCGCTGCTACTGTGGCAGAAAGGGGAAAATTGTCCTCTGTTAAAGGAGTACAAAGGAGGGACCAGCAGGTGGCATGGTGGTTAAAGGTGCTAGACTCCAACATGGCTGACCACAGTTCAAGTCCCAGACCTGGCAGCGTGCTTTCCCACTTTCCCTCTCTCTCTCTCTCTCTCACTCTGTCCTTCTCTGGTCAAATTTAAATAAATAAAGTTGAATAAAATAAATCTTTAAAAAAAAAGAGTACAAAGGAAAAAACATCAAATATATCATTTAGTGTGGTGGTGACTTGGGAAGACATGAGCTGGGGAGATGGAAAGACTGGCAGGAGTTATCTTCTAGATGCTCAGGAAGAGTTCAGAGCTCAGCCAGATGCATCCCATGTTTGTATTAGCGTTGGACATTATGAATTTTAACTAGACAGGTACTGCCAATTCCCATTTTGAATCCCTTCCACCCCCACCACCTCAGATACAATCACTTCTCTTTCTCCTTTTCAACTCCTCTCTCTTAAACCAGCCCATTCCCATCTGCTTTTAAACTTGTGCAAATCATGCTACCTTAAATAAAACCTCCAACCCATATTCCTTTCCAGCTTCATAATATTTAAACGTTAAAATGTTACCACATTCTCTACTTGTCCATGTCATGTTCAGCTGCCCACTATAATTCAGCTTCTGTCACTTGGGCCCCAGCTCTATGGAAACACCACCTCTCACAAAGGTAACAAATAACCTTGCTGCTAAACCCAAGTACTTCTTAGTTTTAGGCTTCCTTGACCTAGTTTTCCAATACATATATGCACCTCGCTAGGCAATTCTGTCTCTGCAAACACTCTCGAGTGCACTTACGCAGGCCTACATGGCATAGCCTACTCCACGCCTAGCCATATGGCATAGCGCATTATAATCTCATGGGCCCACCATCACACATGGAGTCCACTGTTGACAGAAACTCCATTATGCGGTACAGGGCTGTCTTTGAAACTAAGCACTCCTCTTTTTTTTTTTTTTTTTTTTTTTTTTTTTTTGTTTTCTTTTTGTTTTTTTTTCTTTTTCCTTTGGGAGAGGTTTTTCGCTATAGGGCGCGTGCGCTCGCCAGACAGACAGAGAGAGACACAGAGACAGAAAGCGAGAAATCACCCCCCAGGGGGGATGGCCACGCCGCAATCCCTTCTCCTCCATTCTCCTCTCGGGATCTTGGGCACGCACGCACACGCGCCCGGCGTGAGTTGTAAGCCACCGGGTCCGGGACGCGAACCGCGGTCGACTACGTGGGAGTCCAGCGACATAGCCATTACGCTAACTGCTGGTTCCCAGCACTCCTCTTTTTGAGACACTCTTTCCTTGGTCAGTGACATCACAGCCTCCTAGTTTTCTACCTCCCCTTTCACCTATGTCCTATCACAACTCCTTGTACCTAGCTATCCTCAGCAGTTGATTCTAAGGCCAGCAGAATCCTATGGCAAGAAAACCTCAAAAAAAATTATTTTAAGTTGGTTCTTCTTAGGTCCCTGTCCCAAGCCAGCTTTTCCTTTCACTCAATAACAGTGGATCTCAGTCTTAACTTAGAAAATTGAAATCTTCAGATATGGTGTCCAGTCACCTAGATATTTTTAACTAGCTCTATAATTGTGAGATAGCTAACTCTCTCTAGGTCAGTTCATCCACGTCTGTGGTTGCAATCAGCAATTACATGCTACTGACTTGCTTAGTCTATCTCTTTCTCTTGAACTCCAGATAAACCCATTAATATAATACAACCTATCTTCAAAAATCACTTTTTTCCCTCTAATAATACATTTTTTAAAATATTCATTTATATTATTTATTCATTTTTAAGTTTGCTATAGGGTATGTGTGCTCACGAGAAAGAAAGAGAAAAAGTGAGAAGGCAAGCCACCAGGTCCGGGACTCAAACCACAGTTGGCCACAAGGAAATCTAGAACCTTAACTACCATGCCACCTGCTGGCTTCCAAAAATTACTTTTAAATCTGAACTCATGTCCCTCCACCTTCGACTTAACAACCTTAAAATCTGTTTTAATACCTACTGCCATGACCCTAATTTTACTTAGTTTCTCCTAACTGAATTACTAAAAGAAAATCCTAACTGGCCACCTCCAACCAAGTCACATTGTCCAGCAGACACTGTCATCTCTGGGGCTCAGATGCTTTTCAAAGGTCTAAAAACTCATTTGAGGTCTGAAACAAAACAAAATAAAATAAAGCCAAAATATCCTGCAAAAACTGAAATTAGCATGTTAAAAAATATATAATCATTTTGACTAGTCAACTGCAGTCCAACTCATATTGTTTTCATAAGTTATATTTAATGTAGGAGAGTAGACCGTAACATCTGACAGAATGTAAGGATTGCCTGGGACATGGGAAGGCCTGGCCTTCCCTCAAGTCTGGGTAAACATCCTGTTTCCATGTTCCTACAACACCCTGACCCTCCCTCCCCATGCAGTGGGAAAGGCTAGCTGTCCCTCAATATGTACTTTCTCCTTCTTCCTTAACAATAGAACCCACAAATTATAGCAGATTCCATGGCTACCTGACATCTGGGCTCTATTTCCCAGGTTTCCTTGCAGTCAGTGTGACCTTTCGACTAAGCACTGACTACTGAGATTTGGACAGAAATGACATGTACAATTTCTAGAAAATATTCTTAGAGGGAATGTGTCTTTCTTTCCCCTTCCTTCCTTCCTGTTAGCAGGAAACTGCATATGATGGCTAGCTAGAGCTTTAACCACTTTGAATCTTAAGGTAGAATCAAAAGATATAAGCTTAGGTCCTGCTAATCAAGTGGTCATAATACCTTGGTCTTTGACCTTACACAGGAGAAATAAAACTATCCCTTAGAAGCTACTGGTATTCTCAGTATTTGATCACTTGAAAATAAACCTAATCCCAACTGATATACCCCCAACAGGGCATTTAGCACCGAGATTTACAGTCTGGTGATTTGTTGGTTTCTTCAAATAAATTAAGTTCTGTAGAGGTAGAAAGCAGAGTATGTGTAGTTCATGGCATATGCCCTGTACACCATCCTTCTCTTACAGCCTCTCAACACACACACACACACACACACACACACACCCCACACACATACATACTTTGATTAGCAAATGCAATTTCTATTCTACTTTTACATTTTTCCATTTCCCTAAATACCTTTTTTCATCTCTAATTCCTTCTTCTCCAAAAGTAAACTAAACTATTTTGAGAAAGAAAATCCCCTAAAAATTGACACTAAGAAAGCTCATCAATCAATAAAGAACAATGTACCCAGAACAGATCTAATATAAAGTTATCAGATATAAAAAATAATTTTAAAATAATGCAACTTCTCTCTATATATTGGGTCATCAGAAAAGTCATGATGCATTTTTTACACAGGAAAATACGTCACAACTTTTCCAGTGACCCAATGTAGTTGTGTGTGTGTGTATACACACACACACACACACACACACACACAAATATATATAAAATATATATATAATTCTTACACATATACAAACATACACAGACACCCATACATGTCTGTGGGAAAAGTAAAAATTCCCAAGAGCTCTATAACCTTACAATTCTAAAAATTATTTAAATATCGAAATACAATTTGTTTTGAAAATTAAAAAGAATTATAACTCAAATGAAGGTCAAACTGAGATAGCACCTCTATTATCCATATGTAAGACATTAAAAAATAAATCAAGCTATATATACCATAAAAGACACTAAATTTTAAAATTCTCCTTTTCAGTACTCTCATCTACAATCTAACATAAAGTTATATTTATCTTTAATTTCTATTTTTGATCAAAATTTAATCCAATACATAAATGCAGTACCATTGACCCTCTTTGTTAATAAAATGTCAAATCCCCCAAAATGCTATATTTCTTTGAAAATACAAATACTGACATAATACAGAATTAAGAGATATAGGTCATTACCTGTGCTCCAAGATCCTTCATGTAAGGCCCAAGCTCACTAAACAGATCATATCCTTGATGGAAGAAGGCCAAATGGGCATACATAAAGGATAACATCTGATGAAAGAGAAAAGAGATTATCATTTTAAAATCAATTCCAAGATCAATATTCTAAAATTTTTTAAAAATCCTGATCCTATTTAATGTTTAAAAAGTATTCCATAAGAGCCTAAAATGTCAAATCTATTAAAAATTAAACTGAGTCACTTTTCTTAAATGAGTATTTCAGAAGGATTTGCAAATACAGTAATATTACTTAAAAGGAATTTCACAGCAATTTTAAATTTTAACAATGCCCCAAATTCTAGTTGTTTTAGACTATACTTAAATGAGAAAAATGTATATAGAGGATTCAAACAGACAACTTTTAAACAACATCCTAGATACAATATAAAATATGTATGTGTACCTTCAACCAAACTTACTTGTAAAACTTAAATTACAAATAAGACATAAACAGATAAGAAGGTGAAATATAAACCTCTAAAAATAAAACAATCACAAGGACATTACAATCTACTAGATCACCACGCACAATCTGAATTAGGGGAATGTTCTTTTTTTTTTTTCCCCCTCAAAATACCAAAATAAAATTAATCAACAGACTGACAATATAGATTTTTCTATTTTCATTCCACAAAGCCAAAAATGACATTAATGAATTGAAATGTTTCCAAGTTTTCTATATTTTACTTATTTGTGAGAGAAAAATCGCTTATTTTTACTAGTTAAGATTTTACACAGGAAGAAATTATACAGTTAAGTGTATAATACTGAATCAATCTTCTAAATAACCACCTTACTTTTAGCAAGAAAATATCTAATTCTCTGAATTCTCAATATATTCAAGAATCTTCTCCCATAAAAGGTTTCTCCAAAAGAAAGCCCAACTAAATAAAGACAAAAGAACAAAACTCACAAGAGAAACATTGTTCTGAAATTATTTATGGATAATGATGGATACACAACTTTGTGACTATAATAAAAACCACTAATTTTCTTTTTAAAAAGGGAAGGGATAAAAGATTAATAGCTAAGACTATACAAAAATTTTAAATTTGCCTGTCCATTAAAACATACAGTATGCTGGGCCAGCAGGTGGTATGATAGTTAAGGTGCTGGAGCCCATGACTCAGACCACATGGTTCAAGTCCCAGAACCAACATCTTGAAAAAGAAGCTGGGTGTTTTTCAAGCTGGATGCATGTCCAAAAATTCCAAAAGAAGAATAGAGAAAAAGGGATTGCAGTGTGGCCATCTCTCCTGGGCAGGGGCTGGGGGTGGGGGGGGTGGGGGTGATTTCTCACTTTCCTTTTCTCTTTCTGTCTGTTTCTCTCTAGCAAGCATGCATGTCCTATAACAAAACAAAAAAAAACATCAATATGCAAACTGAAAGACAAATAATAACTGGGAAGAAACATATGACAAAGAATTATGGTCTTAATAACGTAAAAGATGTTACAAATCAGTATGAAAAAGGCCGGCAGGTGGCATGGTGGCTGAGGGCGCTAGACTCCCACATGGCTGACCACGGTTCGAGTCCTGAACCTGGTAGCTTACTTTCTCACTTTCTCTCTCCCTACCTCTCTCTCTCTCTGTCTAATCAAACTGGAAAATACTTAAAAAAAAAAAAAAAGACGAACACTCCAACAGAAAAAAGGAGATCATATAAAGGGTACCCAAATGGCCAAAAAATATTTGGAAAAAACGTATGTTCATAATAATTTGTATTAACAAAATACAAAACTGAATAATAAAATCACATTTTTTTGTGGGGGAAAGGTTTTTGCTCTAGAGCACGTGCGCTTGCCAGAAAGACAGAGACAGTCAGAGACAGAAAGCAAGTAATTGCCCCCGCCGGGGGGGGGGGGGGGGGGGGATATGGCCACGCCGCAATCCCTTCTCCTCCATTCTCCTCTCTTGGGCACACACACACACATGCCTGGCGTGAGTTTAAGCCACCGGATCTGGGACTCGAACCATGGTCGACTATATGGGAGTCCAGTGACACAGCCATTACGTCAATTGCTGGTCCCTAAAATCACATTTTCTATCTACCAAATTGAGGGGAGAGTGGGAGAAACTATATTATTCAGTATTGTTAAAAAGTGGAGAAATGTTCATTCACACACTACAATTTGATAAGAGTTTTCAAAAATTCTGATCAATGTTTAAACCCTTTGACTATATAATTCCTTGTCTATAAATTTATCCTGAGGAAAAATCAGATTATTCACTATAATAATCCCTACAATGTTATGTTTTTCTGTTTTTGTTTTTGTTTTGTTTTTTTTTTTTTAATTTTGGAGAGGTTTTTTTGCTATAGGGCATGTGCGCTCGCCAGACAGACAGAGAGAGACAGAGAGACAGAAAGCTAGAAATCACCCCCCAGGAGGGATGGCCACCGTAATCCCTTCTCCTCCATTCTCCTCTCGGGATCTTGGGCACGCATGCACACGCGCCCGGCGTGAGTTTAAGCCATCAGGTCCAGGACTCGAACCGCGGTTGACTACATGGGAGTCCAGCAACATAGCCATTACACTAACTGTTATGTTTTAATGTCAGGAAAATAGAAATTACTTAGATATCCTTTAGTGGTGAAGTTAATTAAAGGTATATTCAAGGTCAATGAACTATGAACTACAGATTATATCCGGTTCTATTACTTGTCTTTTGGATGGCCCTTGAGTCAAGAATGGTTTCTATGTTTTTAAATTACTGAAAGAAAATGAAAAAATATAAAGTTCATAACACATGAAAACTGTATGAGATCCCGATTTTTGTGTCCATAAGTAATTTTTTTAGAGAGATTTTTGCTATAGGGTGAGTGTGAGACAGACAAAAAGTGAGAAATTAACCCCCGGGGGGATGGCTGCCATCCCTTCTCCTCCATTCTCTTGGGATTTTGGGCATGCACACATATGTGCCACATGAGTCTGAAGTCATCAGGTCTGGGACTTGAACCGCAGTCAGTTGTGTGGGAGTCCAGCAATGTAAACATTACACCATCTGCTGGTCCCCATAAATAAATTTTTATTCAAACACAGCCATGTATTTACATTCATTTACATATTGTCTAATGGCAGCTTTCTCATTACAAGGATACAGCTGAGTAATCAAAACAGAGACCACATGGCCTGCCAAAAACTACCATATTTACTACCTAGCCCTTCTCAAAAACGTTTGCCCAGCCTCAGTATATTCAAGTGACAGAATTCTACCTGGCCACAAAAGTCATCATTAAATAAGAATATTTCATGACATGGTTTTGCCATGCCTTAGTGGAAAAAGCGAAGTTATAAAATATATAGGAATAATTTTGATTTTTAAAATTCAATGCAGTTTTAAAAGGTACAAGTACCTGCTCATGTATACACATACACAGAAAGAGGAAAAGAAGGGTAGGATATATGCCAACATATTAACAGTGATCTCTTGATAGCAGGACTTAGGTTTTGTGGGGTTTTTTTCCTTCACACATTTTTCAGTTCTCTACAATTAACACACATTACTGGAAATCTGGAAAATAAGCGAGGTGGGAGGAAGTAAGTACCTAAGGTTTTGTTTGTTTTTTAGGTTTTTGTCATAAGGCACATGCGCTCACGGAAGAGAGACAGAGAGAGGGAAAGTGAGAAATCACCCCTCAGAGGGGATGATCACGCTGAAATCTCTTCTCTACAATTCTCCTCTCGGGATTTTGGGCAGGCACAGACACGTGCCTGACATGATTTTCAAGGCACCAGGACCAAGACTTGAACTACAGCCAGCCATGGGAGTCCAGCGCCTTAACTATCATGCCACCTACTGGCCCAAGAAGTATCTTTTAGAAAAAAAGGAAGTACAATGTACTTACTTGATAAGATGCAACATGAAAATAAACAAAATTTAAGGAAAAATTGGTGGAAAAAAGTATCTAAAGCTTAAGTAAAGTTTTTTTTGGGAAAAGAAGGTTGTGATAAATAAATTCAGTGAGGGTCGTTATATCTAAAGTACTCAAAATGTGAAAGAAATGCCACATACCAATAACCCCTATCACTTTCCAGCTAGCTTTACAACACACAAAAAAAATGAGCAAATAAAAAAGATCATTGTCGGGACCAGAAGTTGGCATAATGGCTATGTCACTGGGCTCCCATATAGTCGACCGTGGTTCGAGTCCCAGACCCGGTGGCTTAAACTCACGTTGGGCGCATGTGCATGCGTGCCCAAGATCCCGAGAGGAGAATGGAAGAGAAGGAATTGCAATGTGGCCATCCTCCCCTGGGGGGGGTGATTTCTTGCTTTCTGTCTCTGTCTCTCTGTCTTTCTGGCAAGCGTACATGCCCTGTAGCAAAAATCTCTCCAAGAAAAAAAAAAAAAAAAAAAGATTATCACCATAAGTGAAGAGGCTCAAGAGGAAGAAAAAATGATCCTCAAATTTCACCCCATTAGTTTTCCAACTACACAGCAATGAATTCAAAAGGCTGATAAATTAACATTAAGGGAAAAATTCAAGTGATACTATTCATATCAATCCTTCATTTCAAATATTTTAAATAGAAAACTATAGAAAACAAATGAAACATAAAATTATAGAAAAGAATATAAGTATTTTTAAAGATGTTGGGCAGAAAATATTTTAAAGTAAACACACATGTACATAAACAAAAACAAATACAATTTAGAGGAAATATAAACCTAAACGTAACAGTATTTTATTTTTATACATTTCCAAACAAATCCTGAAATATTTTCACACATTTTTACAACCACTTCCAGTTATTCACCAAATAGCACTGGGCATTTAGTATGTCTAAAGCATCATATTAGGACACTTTAAAATAAAAACCAAATAGTACGAAGTCTGCATTTTTGGGGTATTTATACATGCAACACAAATCAACAACTATAGCACAAAAGAGACAAAGGCAGTTAAATGCCAAAAAAATATAAAGATCCAAAAGAAGAGCAATTATGAACCTGAAATGTATATATTAGATGCTGCTTTATGCACTTCAATATGTATATTTGGTTTCATATTAAAATACTTAAAACATCATTTCAATTAATATCTTACTGATTTTAGGATTTCTGATCTCCTTTTTGATTGAAGAACATTAATCTGAGGGAAAATATGCTTGGTTAATTACTCATGCAATTTTTTAAAAATTAATTCATAACAAAGTATTATAAAACTTGTTTATTCTAATGGTATAACACTTTCCCCAAAAGCAAATAAAAACCAAGTTGTTTCATTCTTTGATCCTTTTTTCACAAACACAGTTAAGATAAACAAACCAATGACATTCTCATCCATGTTGAGGTCAAAGAAAAACTTACCACTTAAGTTATAATATTGCAGTGACACAACTAGTTTGACACCTGAACTTCGGAGAGGTTCTTTTCCTGCACCCTCTTTATCTGTTTGCTCATTAAGGTTCAACGTACAACCTTAATGCAAATTTTCATCACCTTCCCACTACCACCACCCTGTCTCTCTCTACTGGACTGTTAAAATCGTCAATGAACTAGTCTTTCTGCTTCCATTCTTGATTTTGCCGGATCCATTCACATAGCAGCCACGGTGATCTTCGTAAAATATAAATCAGATCAAGACCTCCAATTTTCAGGGCCAGCATATGGCATAGTGCTTAAGGCACTGGACTCTCACATGGCCTACCATGTTTCAAGCCCTAGACCTGTCAACTTGCTTTCTCATGTTCTCTTTCTCTCCCTCTCTCTCTGTCTCTAATGAGTGCACATGCCCTCTAGCACATTAAAAAATTATAATAATAATAAATACAATTAAATAAATAATTGTTTAAAAAAAAAAAAAAGAACTCCAATTTTGTTCCCAGGCCAGTAAGGCCCATTATAACACGGCTCTGTCTACTCTCTAACCCAGTTTTCTTTCACTTTCTCTCTTTCTGTGCTCTAACCACAGCTCAACACTGCTCCCCACTGAGAGCTTCTATAGAGCCGTCTGGTCTCCAGGTCATGACATTCTGCCTACAGAGCTACAGGCTTTCCCCTACCAAGCTGGTCTCAACTTAAACACCATCTCCTCACAAAGGTCTAAGGTAGTCCCTTAGCACTTAAGCTCTGTCTGGCAGTACATCAGCCCTACCTATCTTCCTCCTAGCATTTATAATTTTATATGTTCTTATTTGTACCTTTTCCTGTGAGATCTGGGTCTCTTTCTTACTCCCACCTTTAATCTTCAAGCAGCACTTAGTAAACACTCAATAAATATTTGTTAAATAAATTAATGAATCTTAAATAAGTATTTTAATTAGACTAAACATGTTAACAGATGATAAAATTAAGACATCTGTGTTTTATGGGATCTCTCCCAACTCCAGAAATTCATAGCAAGCATTTCACTTTTATGTTATTATATTTTAGCTTAGTGAAATAAAATGTTTACTCAAGCAAAGAATCATTCATTCTTTGCTAAGATTCCAAAATTCTGTCTTTTAATATCTCCTTTCCACTGAATTCTCTGGCTATTTTAAGACTTTAAAGTAGTAACTAAAAAACAAAAACCAAGAAAAATCTAAATAACATAACTGAGAACTAGCTTTTCTAGTTCTCAATCCTATAAAGTTGGCTTTCTTTTTCTTTTAAAGAATTATTTAATTTTATTTATTCATTCATTTATTTTAATTTTACCAGAGGAAGACAGACACACAGAGAGAAGGAAAGTGAGAAAGTAAGCCAAGAGGTCCAGGACTCAAACCGTGGTCGGCCATGTGGGAACGTCCAGCACCTTAACCACCACACTACCTGCTGGTCTGGTATTTTTTTTGTTGTTTTGTTTTGTTTTTTTAATAAACTCATACTTTTCTCTCCCTCTCTCCCTGTCTCTTTTAAATTTGCTAGATGGCATGTGCAATTGCTGGAGAGAGAGAAAGAAATTACCCTCCCAGGGGGGATGGCCACACTACAATCCCTTCTCCTCCATTCTCCTCTAGGGACTTTGAGCATACATGCACATGACTGGTGTGTTTTTCAAGACTCTGGGTCCAGGACTTAAACCACGCAGTTGGCCATGTGAGATCCAGTCACTTTAACTGCCACAGCTGGCCCCAATTCCATTTTTTCATAAACCTTTTTTTATTCACAACAGAACATTCATGTGAGAATGGGCAAGAGAGCACCTTCCATGGGGTCTGCAGTCCCCCTCCTCCAGTCCTCAGGTCCACTGAATCATGGACACCCATACGGATGACCAGCACACTTCAGGCTGACTGGATCAGGGGTCCAAACCGAGGTTACATGTGCAATCCATCTTCTCTAGAGTGGCATAGTAACAATGCAACATGAAGCCAGGCCCCATTTAGTTTTAGGAACTAAAATATTAACTTTCAAATATTCTAAGTAAACATAGGGACTTTTGGCCATGAAATAAAATGAGAGATAACAATTCTCATCAGAAAAATAAAATAAACCAATAGTTATTTGGGGGAGGCTAGGCATTTAAAAATAATGAATATTTCAGCTAGCCATTACCCCATATAAATTTGTAACAGTAAGCTAGTCACTCTTTTTGTCTGGGGGGGGGGTGGGGGGGTGGGGGAAGAGGTTTTGCTATAGGGCGTGTGCTCTCGCCAGAAAGAGATAGACAGAGAGACAGAAAGTGAGAAATCACTCCCCGGGGGGGTGGCCACGCCGCAATCCCTTCTCCTCCACTCTCCTCTCGGGATCTTGGGCATGCACGCACATGTGAGTTTAAGCCACCGGGTCCGGGACTCCAATCACGGTCGACTACATGGGAGTCCAGTGACAGCCATTACACCAACTGCTAGTCCCAAGCTAGTCTCACTCTTTCAAAAAATACTTATTATCTATCTATATGCCAACTATTGGACTAGAGGTCGGGATAAAAATCTAGAAATAGAAAAGGCATATATAAACAAATATTTACAATATAATTATAAGTGGTCTAACCACGATGTATATGAAAATATTATAAAAACAGAAAAGTCAGAGGCAAGAATGACTCATTCTGCCTTGAAAAAAGCTAAAACCCTGATCACAGAACAGGATGAAAAAAATGATGGGGCAGATAAAAAGAATACAAGGAATCCAGGTTTTGGGAGAATACAGTAATTGCAGACAAGATATAGGATGACTGGGTTAGAGCTGCAGCAAAGAGGGGAAGAACAGATTTAAGAGAGGCACATACGAAGAATTCTGAAGACATTTGGTGAGCAAACAAAATAGCTTAGAATGAAGAAAACAAACATGATTTATTTCTCTTACTTTGAACTGTGTGAGTAAGAGGGTGATGCTGCTCAGTTAGATAAGGGCAGAAGAGAAGCCATTTTGGAAGATGACAAATTCCAGTTTTAGATAAAATAAGAATGAGGTATCTCTGTGAATAAAAGATTTCGTCACCTACATTTGGAAGGCAAAGCAATCAAGGGGGATCATGAGACTGCCAGAGAATAATAAAGTAAGAAAAGAACAGAACCAAATACGGAACTCTAAAAAGAAGGCTGAAAGGGCTGACAAAGGAGAGAAGCCTATGGCAGAACTGAAAAAATTTACAAGTTAGGAGGAAGACCTAAATCAAGACAAAAATATAGATATATTTCATGAGGGAGAGCATGGTCTATCAGAATAGTTAAGGTGGTCAAAAACTAAAACAAATCAAACAAATAAAGACTGTACATGAGCCGTTTCTTTGGAATGGTTCAGGAAGGCAACATACTCATACTGCAGCAACAAGTAATATGAATGTGAGGTAGGTCACAGGACATAAGAGATACAGACTATGTCATGCTAGAAGCCTTCCATCTATAAGTCTACTGCATTTTAAAAAATACCGCTTAACACTTTTTTAAAAGGATTATTGACTTAATTTTATTTATTATTATTTTTTGAAGAGGTTTTTTTTTATTTTTATTTTTTTGAAGAGTTTTTTTTTTTTTTTTTTTAATTTGACCAGAGAGAGACAGACAGAGAGAAAAAGAAAGCAAGTCACCGGGTCCAGCACTTGAACCGTGGTTGGCCAGGTGGGAGTCCACTGCCTTAACCACCACAACATCTGCTAGTCCCACACACTTATTAAACAGGATTTAATTTTTTAAAAATCCTAAAGTCCACTTTCTATTGTTTTGCAAAGTTACCTAAATAGGGTTTTTTTGGCTGTTGTTTTATTATATTTTGCTTTTTAATTTGCCAAAGGGCACGTGCACTTGTTGGAAAGACAGAAACAGAGAGAAAGCAAGAAACCATCCCTCACGGTTCCCCACACCTGGAAATGGCCGTGCTGCAATCACTTCTCCTCCTCCATTTTTCCTTTCTTTTGGGACTTAGGGCATGCACACACATATACCCAAGGTGTCCTTCAAGCTAATGGGTCCAAGACTCAACTGCACATTTAGCCATGTAGTAAGATTTAGCCACCTTAACCACACCACCATCTGGCCCTCCTAAATAGTTTTCTAATCACTTTTTTCTATACAGTTACTTAGGTATTGTTTTAAGAAATGCTCTGTGATCATCATGAAATAAACAATCTCTGAGAATACCCAATGCTATTGTGTAAAAGAAAAGTTAGACAAGAGAATAATCTAAGGTTTAAAACTTTACGTCTTGGAGTCCAGCAGGTAGTGTGGTGGTTAAGGCACTGGACTCCCAGATGGCCGACCATGGTTCAAGTCCCAGACCCAGCAGCTTACTTTCTCACTTTCTCTCTCTCTCACTCTGTCCCTCTCTGATCAATTAAAATAAAATGAAATAAATAAAGATCTATATAAACAGGTGAAATTTTCCCACAAAAGATGGGAACTCAAAGAAAAGTATTATTTATTCTTTACCATGCAATCATTCAAAAGTAATAGCCTGTTTAGTAAACACTGTTTGAAAACATGTAATAAAATACATACCTGGAGTACATAGTCGAGAGCAATGTGTCGAAAACATTTTCTAGTTGCTGTCAGAATGTTTGTGGCTTCTTCAACTTCATGCTGTTTATTTCTTTGTACTTGAGCATTTTTTACTAATGCGTTTTCCTTTTCTTCACTGACTTTTTCAAATTGCTTCTTGGCATCTTTGAATTTTCTAAGATCTCTAAAAAAATTTAAAACTTAGTGAAACTTTCATAAAACATCCTTGATCAAAAACTACCAAATATTATTTACAATTTAATTTTCATAGTCCTCCATTTATTTGTTTCACCATTTGCTGACATTCACTAGTTCCTTCAACTAAAATACATATTATTGCTTCTCTATTATATTTAAATCCTTATACAGCCAGCTAACAACTCATTATCTAAACTTACATAACTTGAGGTGAAAATGAATTATCAAATTAGCATTACTGAAACATAAAAAGCAAAGTTAATTTGTTTTCTAAAGAGAAATTCAGAGACATGAACTGTCACAGTCATGCATCACTTAACAATGGCTCTACGTTCAGAGAAATACATCATGAAGGGATTTTATTGATCAGACATCACACTTACATAAACCTAAATGGTACAGCCTGTGCACCTGGCTACATGGTGCAGCCTCTGTGATCCTTACAGGATCACCATCACGCAGCAGTGCACTGACTGAAACACCATTATGCAGTGCATGACTTCATTTAACCAAAAGATTTTTAAAAGTAATATACATAACAACCACAAGACACCTGCCAAAAATGCAAATTTCAAGACTCCAGAAATTATAACCCATTAATATTTGAGATAAATCCTAGACATCTGGAAGTTTTGGGTTTTTTTTCTTTCCAGACTTTTGCTACCGAGTGCATGCGCTTGTTGGAGAGACAGAGACAGACAGACAGACAGATAGAAATCAATCCCCCGGGTGGGGATGGAGATAGCCACGCCCCAATCCCTTCTCCATTCTCCTCTCAGGATTTTGGGCATGCACGCCCATGCATCCAGGGTGCGGTCTAAGCTGCCGGATCCAAGACAAGAACCATGGTTCCCCACATGGGAGTCCAGCGCCTTAACCACTATGCTACCTGCCAGGCCTACCTGCAAGTTTTTTAAAGATACATCCCTGAGACCAACAGGTTACATAATGGTTACATCACTGGACTCCCATGTAGTTGACTGCTGTTCGAGTCCTGGACCCAGCGGCTTAAAAATTACACTGGGCACATGTGCACTCGTGCATGCCCAAAATCCCAAAAGGAAAATGGAGGAGAAGAGATTGCAGCATGGCCATTCCCCCTGGAGGATGATTTTTCGCTTTCTCTCTGTCTCTCCAGTGAGTGTGCATGCCTTATAGCAAAATTCTCTCTCTCAAGAAAAATACAATCCTGGTTTTACATCTATGGGGAATATACAGACCACACTTTAAAAATCAACACTTATTTCTTCTTGGAGGAAATTACTATGTCAGAAACCATGGATAAAATAAGTTGGATTTTTATTGGATAAAGTAAGTCTTAAAGCATACACACGGGCCAACACTGGGGGCTTGGCAGTTAAGAGAGCCAGATCCCACATGGGCGACAGCAATTCAAGTCCTGGCCCTGGGAACTTGAAAAATGCACCAGATACATGTGTATGTGTGCCCCAAATGCCAACAGGAAGGAGAAGTAGAGAAGCAAGGACTGGAGCATGACCATGCCCCACTGGGAGTGCTTTCTCCTCCCTCACTCTAGTGAGCCCATGTGCCCTCTGGCAAATTTAAGTGAATGAATGCATAAATAAATATTCAAATCTTTAACAATGGTAGCTATACATCCTGTACACATACTCATAGTATAAATGATTCACTAAAAGTCATGAAGTCTGATTCTCACATAAAGTCAGTCGAGAAACAATGCAATGTACATTTCACAAAGCAAACAAAGACTCCAATATTTTTAGTAATTAATGATCTGTAATTTCTTTCAAAAGATACCAATTCCAAGATTTAACCAACTGTTTGTTCTCTTTTTTCTTTCATGACAACTTACTCTTTAACAAAATTTTGAAGTTGTGCCTTAATTGATCTCTGAGTTTGGTCAAACAGGATCTGAAAAATAAAATGTAACAGTAAGGGATTAGAAAAGTATACAGAAAAAGTAATTCTCTTGAAGTATTTTTAAATACCATATTCTTCACATTTTAATAACACTAATAACACTTGATTTCTCCTTATTGAAAACTACAAAAGAAACATATCTTTTTAGAAAGCCTGAAACCAGTTTAAGGCTAATTTCATCTGTCACAAAAATAAAACTGCTTCTATTGATAATTTATAGAGGAAAATTAATCTGCTTTACAAATTAAATAGGATGCTCAAACAGTAGAGGAGCACCCATTTCCTTCATTCTAGTTCAGGCTTTAGAAGACCATAAAATAGAAAATCCACTCCGACCAACATAAAAATGTCTTACTCCAACACAGCAGAGCACATCCAATGAAAATAACTCTCGAACAGCTTTATACCATAGTTAAAGGTATTTGAGAAGACTTGAAAATTCACGTCATAGATTTTTAAGGCTGCATTATATAGTCTACTGGGTTACAGGATTGCTAAAATTAGAGACAAGAATAAATTTGTATTCTTCAAGATGGTATTTTCTCCTGCTTAAATGATGCTACATACTTAATACCAACGGATTTGGGTAAGGTAAATTTCACAGGGCTTGTCATGGGAATTCCAAGTACTTCCATAATTTACAGATACATGTCAATTGGAGTTTGAAACAGAGTCAGAATAACAGGGAGAAAAATCAATACTCAAAACAAAAAGAAAATCCTGTAACCTCCTACTAATTAAAAACAATACCACAATGTCATTGTCTCTAAAATTTTGCTATTAGCAAAGTCTTCTGTTTTCTCCTAAATTGCTCTCTTATACACACAAGCACAAATACAACCTCTCACACACACACACATACACACACAACCTGAATTCAGTATATGGTTTCAAAATCTCTTTTCCAGACAGAAAACAATGTTCTTCTGAATTATGTTAAACCCGAAGCAGAAGAAAAGAAATAATAAAGATGAGAATGGCGCCAGCCATCTAGCCTAGTGGTTGTGAGGAGCCTTAGGCCTTAAGCCACAAGCCATGTTCAAGCTCCAGGCCAGTGGCTTTCTGAAAAACATGCCAGGCACTTGTGCACATGTGCCTAGACTCCCAAAAAGATGGAAAACTAGAGAATGCATGAATACAATGGATTGCAGAATGACCACACCATTGGTGGGTGCTTTCTCCCTCTCCCTCCCTTTCTCGTGCAAATAAAAAAAGAAAGAAAAGGAAAAAAACCAGAATTAAAGCCAACTAAATTTTTAAAAAATCAATATAGAAAAGCCAATTAAACTAAAAAGTCAGTTCTGTGAGATTATAAAATTGACAGACCTCCAGCCAAAGTGACCAGAAAGAAAGAAGGCACAGGGGCTGATGTGGCACAGTGATAAGACGCGATGTTCTGCCAGGCTGACCCACATGGGAAGGTTCTGGGTTCACATCCAGAGACCCTGAATACGCCAGGCAGATGTGCTCATCATCCAGGTTGGCGGTGGATGGGTTGGATCGTGGTATCAAGACCTTGCTGGGAGTACTCTCTATTTCTCACTCACGGAGGAAGTGAATGGGTAAAATGAGAAAGAGAGAAAGACAGACACGAATTTCCCATATCAAGAAGGATAATGGTGACTTCATTATAGACTGAACAGATACTAAACAGAAGTTCTGGGGCCAGCAGATTACATAGTGGTTACATCACTGGACTCTCGGCTAATTGCAGTTCAAGGCCTGGGCCCAGTGGCTTGAAACTCATGCCAGCTGTGTGTGTGTGCATGCCCAGGATCCTAGGAAGAGAATGGAAAAGGGACTGTGGTGTGCCATCCCCCTGGGGGGTGATTTCTCACTTTCCCTCTCATTGTTTTTCTCTCTCTCTCTCCAGAGAGCAAGCACAAAGGCAAAAAACTCTTAAAAACAACAAAAAAAAGTTATTCTGCAGGGCTGGAGAACAATGCATACCTATAAATTCAACAGATGAAATACATGCACTCCAATTAATATGGTAATACTATTGATTTGATTATTATACAATGCATGCATGTTTTTGCACCCAAAAAAATGTGCAACAATTAAATGTAAATAATGAATTATAAAAAATATTTTAAAGCAAAAGAAAAATAAAACTCTGAGTATGATGCTGTGATTATAAATAATATGGTAGATTACTGAAAATCCTTGGCCCTGGGTCAGGCAATGGTGTGGTGGCTGGGGAGACTGGATCCCACATGGCCAACTGTGTGGTTTAAGTCCCAGACCCATTAGCTTGAGAAACATACCAGCCACGTGTGCATGCATGCCCAAAATCCTAAGAGAATGAAGGAGAGGGAACTGTAGCGTGGCCATCTCCCTTAGGGGGTACCTTCTCATCTTCCCTTTCACTGTCTCTCTGTCTCTCTCCAGCAAGCGCACACACCCTATTGCAAAAAACTAAAAGATATAAAAAGAGAGAGAGAGAAACAGAGAACTACTGGCACAGGCAACAATACAGATAAATTGCAAATTAAATTCTCTCCACTTTCCTTTTCTCTTTATAATGTTTTATAGCCTTAAGGTCCAAGTAGTAAAAATTTAAACATAATTCTATCTTATAATTTAGCCATTCAACTTCCAGATATTTAAACAAAGAAATAAAAGAAAGGGGCCAGATGTTAGCATAGCAGTAAGACAGAATGTCCTGTGAGGAAATCCCACATAATCAGCTTCCTGGTTTAGAGCCAGCAGGTGGCATGGACTCCAATGGCACTGGATTCCCACACCGCCAACCACAGTTCTAGAGGCTTAACAAAAATCACGCCAGGCACTTAAGTGTGCATGCCCAAAATCGCAGAAAGAAAAGTGACTGCTTCATAGCCATTCCCTGGCAGGGGGGTGATTTCGCACTTTCCCGCTCATTGTCTCTCTCTGTGTCTCTCTCTTGTGAGTGTACCTGCCCTATGGTAAAAACCTTTAAAAAAAAAAAAAAAAAGAAGAAGAAGAAGAAGAAGAAGAAAGGTTCCTGGTTCAAGCTGAGAGACCTCCCTGAGACAGGCAGGAACTTCCCCATGATCCAGGACTAGCTAAAGGCTGAGGGGAACTGCAGTGTCAGGACTTTCTTGGGGATGCTCTGTGTGTGTCTCTCTATCACAAACACAGACACACATGCTCACATATGAAAGAAATAAACAGTTTTTTGAAGTAGACCAGTTGTCTTTAAAAAAAAGAAAAAAGAAAGAAAGAATAGTATATCTACACATACTTTTTTTTTACATATATTTTTACAAGCAGTTATATTTGTAATAGTCAAAACTCAGCAACAACTCAAATGTCTACTGTGGTGGCATACTTTACAGATGTCCACAAATTCTTTGACAACTCTGCCTTCAAAAGTGGATCCTAGGGCCGGTAGTGGAGTGGTGGTTAAGGGCGCTGGACTGCCACATGGCCAACCGCAGTTCGAGTCCCAGACCTGGTAGCTTGCTCGCTCGCTCTCTCTCTCTTTCTCTCTCTCTGTCCCTCTGTCTCTCTCTGATCAAATTAAAAATAAAGTTCAATAAAATAATTCTTATAAAAAAAAAAACTGGACCCTAAATCTTCTCCATTTGAGTGTGGGCTAGACAGACATACTGACGCAAATAGCAATCTGGGGCAGTAATAATCTGTGACGAGTCAGTTAGGTTAAGGTGACTGGTTAAGGTGACTAGGTACCACATGGCTGACTCCACACTGCAAGTCCCGGATACAGCAGCTTGAAAAACACACCAGCATGCGTGCAGACGTATCCGCACACCTGAGAGGAAAATGGAGGAGAAAGGGCTGTGGTATGGCCATACCCCTGGGAATGCTTTCTCGGTTTCTCTTTCTATTGTGATTGCACATGCCCTATAGCAACTTTTTTAAAAAATTAAAAATATAAGAAGTAACAATGTGTGACTTCTAAGACTAGGCCATAAAAGGCATCGTAGTTTCCTCTTTGCCTTTGTTTTTAGATCACTTGTTAGAAGACTAACCAAATTCTGTGTCTAAGGGCACTTATGCAGCTCTGAAAAGAGGGTCCTTGGAGAGCAACTGAGGACTGTAGCCAATAGCTATGTGAGTGGAATATATTTTACTTGGATCTTCCAGCCTCAGTAAAACTTTCAAATGACTGTAGCCTCAGCCAACTTCTTTTTTTTTTTTGGGGGGGGGGGGGGGTTTGCTACAGGGTGTGTGTGCTCGCCAAAAAGACAGAGAGAGACAGAGAGACAGAAAGTGAGAAATCACCCACCAGGGGGTATGGCCACACCACAATCCCTTCTCCTCCATTCTCCTCTCGGGATCTTGGGCACGCATACATACGCGCCTGGCGTGAGTTTAAGCCACCGGATCCGGGACATGAACCACAGTCGACTACATGGGAGTACAGCGACATAGCCATTACGCTAATTGCTGGCTCTGAGCCTCAGCCAACTTCTTAACAGAACCTCATGAAAGACCCTGAGCCAGAACCACCCATCTAATCCTTTCCCAAATTCCTGGCCCAGAAACTGTGAGATAAGTCCCTTTTTTTATAGCAACTAAATTTTAGCAAAATCTGTTGTACAACAATGTATTAGAAAATTAATACATGCATTAATGGGTTAATGGTTAAACAAATCTGAAATATATTCATACAATGCAATACTATTTAACAATAAAGTATTGATGCACACAACAAAAACAGTTGAATCTCAAAGTAATTATACAGTAAAAGAAACTAAACTAAAAAAAAAAAAATTTCCAGGGCCAGCAGATGGCATAGCAGTTATATTGCTGGACTCTCACATGGCTGACTGCAGTTCGAACCCCGAATCCAGTGGCTTGAAACTCATACCGGGAATGTGAGTTTGTGTGTGTGCTAAGAGCCCAGATAGAGAGTGGAAGAAAAGGAATTGCAGCATGGCTCTCCCCCTGAGGGATGACTTCTCACTTTCTTTCTCATTGCCTGTCTCCCCACCACCCCCTCCCACAGGGGCACACATGCCCTAAGGCAAAAACTTCTAAAAAAATTCTATTTACATGCAGCTCTAGAAGATGCAAATTAATCAATAATGATAGAAAGGTAAAGAAAGAGGCAAGGAGGGGAGAAAGAATTATGAGGTGACAAAGGAAAACTTTCAGGGTGCGACTTATATTCACTAACTGTGATAGATTCATGGAATTATAACTATGTCAAGGTGTATCACCTTGTATACTTTATGCAGTTTATATCAATTATTCGTCAATAAAGATTAAAAAATATATAGTCTAAAAAGAAAGAGATCTTTCTTCTGTATAATATTAACACTGCTTTAAAGCTATAAAAGCATTAACATCTATGTCCTCCAAAATATAGCATTACCAAAATGAAATATTATACACATTTGAATAGAATAAAAAGTATTTCAGGAAACAGGTCAATAATCTAGAACTCATACGTACGTGCATACACACAAGGGGACTTGCCTAAGTTCATGGACACACGGAATTAAAGTACACGTCTAGGGCCAGCTGGTATCCCAGTAGTTAAGGCAGATAGATCACACATAGCTTACAGCTTGGTTCAAGGCCCAGACCCAGTGCTGTGAAAAACAAGCCAGGCAAATGTGTGTGCATGTCCCAAGGCCCGAGAGGAGAATGAAGGAGAGGCGGCCGTGTGACCAACCCCCGGGAGAGTGCTCTCCATTTCCTCTCACTGTCTCCCCCCAGCAAGCCTGAGACCTTTGCCAATTAAAACAAAATAGTATGAGTCTATTTTGGTACAAAAGATCTTTTAAATTAATGCATAGTTTTTTATAATATGTATTTTTCACAAACTTTTTGAAGTTCCCTGTGTCCATATATATAATTTTTTAAATCTATATATACTCAACATCTCCTTTAGATGAAAAGTATGCTGTTGATGCAAAGGCAACTGATTAAAAGCTCCATTTTCTACTTACCAATCTCAGACTATTGATCTAACAACTCTTCTATGAACTGCTGCACATAACTGCCTCATTAGCCTGCTGGTATCTCACTTAATTCCTAAGTCACTGATCTATACCCTGCAAAAAGAATTCACACCACCTCTTTCAATATGTTAAAATTAAAAGCTATCAACGGACCAACTAAGGTCCACTTTCATTTCTGGAAATGAACAGTATTATTCCTACAACAAATATATGATGAATAATTGACAAAATGTTATTTGACCAATCTGCTAATTACAAAAGACTCTTAACTAAAGTGTAAAGAATAATAAATAACCATTTAAGACCAACAGCTCACGTTCAGGAATTCTCTATCCATGACTGGGCCCGGTTAAAGCATCACTACCTCTGCGGTCTTTAGGGAAGGATGAGAGCTAAGACACATCTCACAGACGGCAGACCTTCTACTGCAGAGAGCAGGAGGGACTCCATCTCCAGACAGCATTCCTCCTGTTTCCAGTTCGTACTGTATAAATGCCATTGACTCAAAGAATAAATTCTACAGTCTTTGTGAGTCATTTAAGTATTATTCAGCTACGACAGTGCTGTCTTCAGATGATTCTACATCACATAATCGTTACTGTGTGGAGTTTTTCTTTCAAAATTTATTTTTTCTTAATTTGACCAGAGAGAGACACAGAGGGGGGGAGGGGAGTGAGAAAGCGAGCCCCCAGGTCTAGGCCTTTAACTGCGGTTGGCCACGTGGGAGTGGCCAGCACCTTAACCAGCACACTGCCAGCTGGCCCCCATTCCTGTGCTTTTCAGAATATATACAAAGGAGTGGGCTACGGCTTTGAATGCTGTAGATTCAATGATTCTTGATTAATTTCATCAGCCTTGTAATAAATACGCCTAAAATAAATCAGTGCAATCACCTGGAGTGAGTCCCAATATGTAAATGAATGTGCAGAATTTGTTCCTCTTTTTCTATGGCTCTGCCTCTACAAATCTGTTTCCCAAAACCCATCCTTCCTCTAAGGCAGTGTTCTCCAGTGGCTTGGGTTTGTATCAAAGTCACATGAAATGCTAATAGAAAATACAAAGGCCCAAGCTTGTTGAAGGAGGATAGGCTACTTCTGTATGGTAAACAAGTTTGCTAAATTACTCTGTAACACAAAAATTGAGACAAACTGCTCTAACCCAAGGGTTCTTTTTTTTTTTTTTTGGAGAGGTTTTTTTTTTTTTTTTTTTTTTTTTTTTTTGCTATAGGGCGCGTGCGCTCGCCAGACAGACAGAGAGAGACATAGAGACAGAAAGCGAGAAATCACCCCCCAGGGGGGATGGTCACGCCGCAATCCCTTCTCCTCCATTCTCCTCTCGGGATCTTGGGCACGCACGCACACGCGCCTGGCGTGAGTTGTAAGCCACCGGGTCCGAGACGCGAACCGCGGTCGACTACGTGGGAGTCCAGCGACATAGCCATTACGCTAACTGCTGGTTCCCTAACCCAAGGGTTCTTGATTGCACAATGAAGTATCCTGGGGATTTTTTTTTTTTTTTTTTTTTTTTTTGCTATAGGGCGTGTGTTCTTGCTGGAAAGACAGAGAGAGACAGAGAGACAGAGAGACAGAAAGCAAGAAATCACCCCTGGGTGGATGGTCACAATCCCTTCTACTCCATTCTCTTCTCGGGATTTTGGGCATGCACACACACACCCAGCATGAGTTTTAAGCCACCAGGCCAAGGACTTGAACCATGGTCAACAATGTGGGAGTCCAACGACGTAACCATTACACCATCTGCTGGTCCCAACTGGGGAATTTTCAAGTTTCTGGATGATGAGATAATTAGAAAAATTGGTGAAACTCAGGAAGCAGTATTTCTAAAGCTCTCTAGATATGAATGAACATTATCCACATTACCAAGAGACTGTTAGAAATACATAATCTCTAGTACCACCCCAGGCATTATAAAATCAGAATTTCCATTTATCAAGATCCCCAGGTGGCTTGTTTACGGGAAGCACTGCACTGAGTCCCAAACTAGCCTGCATACTGAGAGCAACCTAGGAAGTTTTAAAAATTGCTGACATCCAGCCAGCAGTGGTGGCACCATGGAAATACAATATTGCAATGCTGAGACCACAAGGGAAGGTTCCAGGTTTGAACCCTGAGGTCTCCCTATGCAAACTAAGTGCACACATTCAACATGCAGGTGCTCTCATGTCCTACCAGTAGTCTTCAGTGTCTCTATATGACCAGGATGGCCATGCCACAATCCCTTCTCCTCCATTCTCCTCTCGGGACCTTGGGCATGCATGCACACACTCCTGGCATGAGTTTAAGCCAACAGGTCCGGGATTCTAACTGCGGTCAACTACATAGGAGTCCAGCAACATAGCATTACACCAACTGCTGGTCCCTCAACTTTAAAGCTTAATCTAGCAAAGAAAATAATCACATAAACATTCTAAGCTCCTCATACCAATACTGAGTAATTTATAAGGAACAGATTTCTTTCTTATGGTTCTGGAGTCTGAGAACTCCAGCATCTTAAAGCTACATCACACCAGGACAGAAGACAGAAGGACAAAAGAATACGAGAGAGGGCCGAAATTTTTTTTTATATAACAAACCCACTCACAACGTAACCAATCCATCAGTGTATGTGCCCTCATGATCTAATCATCTCTATTTTTATTAGAGGTTTTTGCTATAGGGGCGCTTGCCGGAAAGACAGAGAGAGACAGGGAGATAGACAGAAAGCAAGAAATCACCCCCAGGAGGAATGGCAACACCACAATCCCTTCTCCTCCATTCTCCTCCCGGGACCCTGGGCACGCACACACATGCACCCAGCGTGAGTTCAAGCCACCGGGTCCAGGACTCGAACTGTAGTCGACTACATGGGAGTTCAGCAACATAACCATTATGCTAACTGCTGGTCCCATGATCTAATCACCTCTTAAAAGCCCCGCCACTCAGCATTGTTGTACTGGGAACCAATACAAGATTGTATTGCACAATACAATAGTTTTGTGCAATGTTGAGTGTTGTATTGGATCCCAGTACAACACTGTTGTTGTATTAAACTCCCAACATGTGAATTCTTGAGGGACACATTCAAACCACTCCAGTGGGCCCAGCATCCTGGGGCAGTCAGTAGCATACTGAACTGCAGTTAGGGAAGTCACATGGCCAACCACAGGTTCAGATACCCAGCCCAGTCAACCTGAAACATACTGGGTATACACACATATGCCCAAGAGAATTAAGAAAGCTGAAGGAAGGGGAGCACAGTTGTGACAAGACTATTGAGGGTGCTTTTTTTCTCTCTTTCACATGCACATGTTCTTGATGGTGAATAAAAAATAAATAAACTTTAACAAAAGAAACCATCATAGTGACCACAGAGTAGTTACGGAAGGCCTCTGTGAGACGTACTAATCTAAATAAAGTAAGGCAGAAGTAAGACTGTAGGGGAAACTAGCCACATATACATATGGAGGAAGAACATTCCATGCAGAGCAGATAGCAAGAGCAAAGGCCCTGAGCTGAGCGTTACTTTGGTGCCTTCAACGAACAACAAAGAATCCAGTGGCTATAGCCAGGTGAAGAGTAGAGAACTGTCAGGGAGTTGTAGGCAGGAGCCTGATCATATGTTGCAGGGCAGGCCATGGTTATAGTATTATTCTGAGTGTAATGGGGAGCCACTAGACCAAAGGAGTGCTTTGAATTAATTTATTATGTAAAATTTATTCTATAATTTATTACATAAAATTATTTTTTAAAAGAGATTTTTGCTATATGTACATGTGCTCGTTGGACAGAGAGACATAAAGCAAGAAATCCCCACTGGGGGGATGGCCATGGCACAATCCCTTCTCCATTCTCCTCTCGGGATTTTGGGCACACATGCATACACCAGGTCCAGGACACAAATCACAGTCAACTACATAGGAGTCCAATAATGTAACAATCACACCATCTGCTGGTCCCTAAAATTATGATTTTAATGAACTTGAAAAGTTCATTCTGGCTGCTGTCTTCAGAACTCATCATAAAAGAGCAAAAAGAAAGTCAGAGACACAGCTGGAAGGTTCTTTTAGAAGCCTAAATAAGAGAAGTATTTGTTTTGACTTAGAGGTGAAAGAGAAACTACTGATGATTGGATTTGGAGTACATTTTGCTAGTGGGTTGGACACTGAGTATATGGAAAAGAGAAAACTAAAACAAAAAGTTTTAAGGATAAAAATTTTAGTTTCACAGTAATTTCCCTAGTAAATATTATTTTTCAGAGTTATAGCCTTCATAATTGGTGTACTAGTTGTATGCCTGCTGGTTCTCATCTCCACACTCAACTCTTCCACAGTATTCTCCTGTATACTGCCAGGGCTAAAAGCCTACAAAGTGTATTTCTCAGAACTCCACACGAGCTGAGAGATGAGGTTCTGTCAGTAGAAGATGATGTCAAATTAAGAGACAAGAGAAAAGGAGACATTGCTTTTTTTCCAGCTTCTATTTGGACACAGCAACTGTAAGCCGCTCCAACTACCAGCAGCACTGGTGGCCAGTGGAACTGTGGGCTCCACGGCACAGGCAGCAGCAACAAAAGGCAAGATCCTGCTGAGTGGAGACAGCAGCATCCTCAGGGCAGTCTTAGGGGCCCTGGGTAATACCACATTGCTTCTGTTCCTCAGTTCTAGAGCCGACAGCTACTTCCCAGGGTTACTGATCTCTGGGTACCATGTTCACTTTGTTTTTTTTGTTTTGTTTTTAAGCTTATAAGCTTTTCTTTTCTTTTTCTTTTTTTTTTTTTTTTTTTTTTTTTTTACATTTATGAGCTAGAGAGACAGAAAGACAGGCAGTACTTCCCAAGAGTCCTGCTGCTGCAGTCCTCCTGGATCACGGGATGTATGTGCCCAGTGTACTCTGTGAGGCCTCTGGATGTAACCCAGAAACCTCACTGGTCCATGCGGGGCCAGCCTCACAGAGCAGTGAGTGAGCGCTGCACCACTGTCCAAACCCAATCGCCTTAGCTTTTTTATTCTTCCAACCCTTGCAAAACTCCTGCACACAATTCTCTGTATTAAAACTTTTCTGTCAGAAATATCCTAGGTGGTTTGTTTTCCTTAAAGATGTCAACTGTCGAATGCCTGCTGGTTCTTACTTCCACACTCGCTCTTCCATGGTATTCTCCTATATTCTGCCAGGTCTAAAAGGCTACAAGATTAATGAAGGAACATCACTCTAGAGAATCTACTTTCATATATTTTGTTTCTCACAAAACCTTTAAATATAGGGATAACAAATACTATGATTCTCTTTTTATAGAAGAGCAAATTGAAAAATGAAAGTCATTAAGTAAATTGACCAAAATACACTGCTTTCCACTTTAGAAAGGAAAGAACTCACATTAGTAGAATCTGCATGGGTTTCAGGAAAGTAAGCACATAGTAAGAACATTAGCAATAAACAGAACTAGATAAATAATTACATGACAGCCATATCAACTAACTTTTTCTAAATATGTAAGACTCTGGCTTACAAACTACCATATTTTCAGTAAACTTTTATAAAACTTATGAATATATTTTTGTAACATTCCAAATATATTCCTCATTCTTTAAGGAAAAATACCCTCCAATCTTACAACATACACATAAATAGCTCAAAAAATACAGCAGTCTTTAATATTGGCAATTTATTAGATAAAGGAGATATATTTATAAGTATCTTAAAAGAAACTGCTAAATTTGACAAAAAATTTTATTGCTAAATAAATGCTTAAAAACACAAAGTCACAGCTTAAAAGAGTAAAGCAACTTTTATGTACTCCAGTGGTATTAAGCTCAGTGTGTTAGAAAGGGAAATAAAACGTGTATCCTTTCTCATACACACAAGCACACACATCAGTATACATTTTGGATCCACCCAACTAAAAAGCTGATAGTCAATCAAAGCCACTGAAATGACTTTAGTCCTTTACATAAAATACTTCCACTCAGAAAAGTACTAAAATAATAACATGGTTTTAGTAACACTTACTGACACTTACTGTGTGAAAATTTATCATTTCTTGAAGACTGTCTGAAAACTTGGTCAAACTTGTCTATAAGAAGGAAAAGAAAACCAAGTCATTTAAGAACCGATAAAATAAGTCACAAAAATGTTATTTCGGCATCTCTGGCAGAAAGATCAAGTTACATTGTAAATAACAGCATGACAATAACAGTAACATTTTCCACAAGCATGCTCTGTAGAGAGGTCCAGGGTACACATGATAACATGCAAAACCCTAGAAAAGTCAAAGAATTAGTACTATCCTTCAACAGTGTCATGCTAACAAATAGAAATGGCACAAACCTAAAAGTAAAATTGTTTGGGTATATCAAGACCATACCATTTAAGCATCTATGGATCAAGGAATTGTCAAACCACACTCACTTCTTCACCAGTCGTTATTGTATACAAGACCACTCCATATATACGGAGGGATCTGCTAAGCCAGCATGGCTGCTGACCAGAACTGCACCATCCCGCAGACACACAGTTATATGCTGTGCTTACGTTAACGCTCTCTCTTCTCCAGCATGAGCAGCTACTAGTGTGCATTATCTTATTCTCCCTACTTAGAAGCACTGGCTGATGGTCTAGCTCACCCAACAGCAGGTAAACTTAAAAAAAAATTGGCCAAAACAATGAAAAGCTGGGTTAGGACAGTGATGCACCATGCAAATCAGCCATCAACTTCTAATTCTCTAAGAGAATAGAATTATACACAATAGCACCAACAGGTGATAAGTTTCCCACTTCTAACTTTAGGTATAATTATTACCATCAGTAAGGTAAATGGATACATAATTAACACCTTGTTGCATTTATCTTATTTTTAAGGTTTTTTGTCTTTTGGTTTTTGGGGTTTTTGTTTGTTTACTTGTTTTTGCCATAGAGTGCGTACACTTGATGGAGAGAGGAACACAGGGACAAGGAGAGGGAAAGTGAGAAATCATCCCCCAGAGGATGGCCACACCACAATTCCTTCTCATCCGTTCTCCTCCCAGGATTTGGGCACGCATACACACACACCTAGTGTGATTTTCAAGCCGCAAGGTCCAGGACTCGGACAGTGGCTGGCCACATTGGAGTCCAGCATCTCAACCACCATGCCACCTTCTGGCCCCACATTTATCATTTTAACTGTAATTTTAATAATACTAACCTCAACTACAGCATCATTACTAGAATACTGTGCCAGGTCTCGAATGCCATTCATGAACTGTTTATTTGCAACACAAAAGGCTTTTCCTGTATCAATCATCACAATACAAAGCTTCACAAGCTGAAAAGAAAAACAAAAATCACATCAGACTGAAAATAATTTCACCAATTACTTAATTGAACAAGTGCTGGCAATAGCCACATGAGTTAATCTGGTTTGGATAAATCACATTTCATCAATAAACACAAAGCAGAGTAAATGAAACTATTCTCTTCTCCTTTGGCTTATAAAGTGAAAAACTCGCAAGAGAGTTGTGCCAAAGGAGCTGACCTTCTAAGACTCAAAGGCTGTCTGAGAATAACAGCAAAAATCAATTTTATCAAGCCAAATACAATCCCATAAATGAACTCCACAAAAATTAAGCAGCCTCTAGAAAAAGAAAAAAACAAGAAGTATGATAAGAAGATTTATTTAATGTGGTACCTTAGAGGAAAGGTGAGTAAACAGGTATGGGGGGTTTAGTCGTGCTGATTACTTCTGAACTGATTATCAATCACTTATTCTAAAAAGTACTGCGCCTAGGGAACCAGCAGTTAGCGTAATGGCTATGCCGCTGGACTCCCACGTAGTCGACCGCAGTCGCGTCCCAGACTAGGTGGCTTAAAACTCACGCCAGGCGCGTGTGTGTGCGTGCCCAAGATCCCGAGAGGAGAATGGAGGAGAAGGGATTGCGGCGTGACCATCCCTCCTGGGGGGTGATTTCTCGCTTTCTGTCTCTATGTCTCTGTCTGTCTGGCGAGCGCATGCGCCCTATAGCAAAAACCTCTCCAAAAAAAAAAAAAAAAAAGTACTGTGCCCATGCCTGCATTCTTTTTTTTTTTTTTTTATCTTTACATGATTTTTATTATATGTAATTCTTTTTAGAAGGATATATAAGAAAATAGTTTTGGCAGTAATAGTTTTAGAAACAGGGCATAATGATTTTATTTTAATTTTTATCTTTATAATTTGCATTTCAAACATACATATTCTTTAATATTATGTGTATGTGTGTACACACATACATATATATAATACATATATACATACATATATACACACACACATACACGCACACACACACACACACACACACATAATACATATACACACACATTAGGATATTAGGTTTTTCTATCCTTTGGGTAGATACCTAAGAGTAGAACTGCTAGATAAATAATTTTTAAATTAATTAACTTATTTATTTTTACATTTTTCTACATTTACATTACATATCAAAAAAAAATTGCTCATACTCCATAGTTCTTGACAGTTAATAAACAACTTTCAAATTTTCAAAATACTGAATTTTAAAGATAATGTTCAAATATTTCTTATAATTTTGTTTGCGACTCTGTAACAGCAGAAACTGTATGGCTTTAAATATTTTTGAGAAAATATTTACATGTCAACTACTCAAATTGTTGAAAAGCAAATGCCCAGCACTCTAGTCACACATAAACCTCAATTCAGCCCTGCCCTGCCTGCATTCTAAGCACTGCACTAAGCTTCATGACTGGGCCTGCCTTCCTTCTTCCCTTCCCTCCTTGTATCTTCCTTTCCCTTTCATTCTTCTTTTCATTCCCTCCTTCTCTCTTCCCTCCCTCACCCCCTTCCCCTTCTTTCTCATTCAGACACAGAACATTCAATTATATAAAAAAAAATAAAACATTTCTATAATGAAAAAGAATATAGTAAACTTAGTCAAAAGACAAATAACAATATGGCAAAACAATATTACCAAGAAAGTACACAAGACTAATTTCCTTATTATAAGAAAAGGTATACAATCATTTCTTTTTAAGTTTGTTTTTTTTTTTTTTTTTTCCATAGGATGCATGCACTGGCCAGAGAAGAGAGGGAAGTGAGAAATCATCCCCTGTGGGGATGGCCATACCTCAATTCTTTCTCCTCCATCTCCTCTCAGAATTTGGGGCATGCATACCACATGTCTGGCATGATTTTCAAGCTGCTGGGTCTGGGACTTAAACTATGTTCTGCCATGTGACAATCCAGTACTTTAACCACTACACTACCTGCTAGTCCCAGTATTTGGACCAACAGATGGTGTAACAGTTATATCATACTCCCACACAGCCGACCACAGTTTGAGTTCCAGACCCAGCAGCTTAAAACACACCAGGCACATGTGCATGTGTACTCAAAATCCCAAGAGGAGAATGGAAGAGAAGGGACTGCAACATGGCCATCTTCCCTGGGGGGTGATTTCTCACTTTCTGTCTCTGTCTCTGTTTCTCCAATGAGCACATGTGCCCTATAGCAAAAAATCTCTCTCAAAAAAAACAAAAAAAAAAAAATCAACTAGCAGTCTAAGTGTCCATCACAGGCAACTAAATAAGCACAGTTGTTATATCCATACAACATAATATAATTCAACCATGACAAAAATGAGACAGCTATGTAATTAATATCTAAGATACACTAAGAAGAAAAGTAAAATGTAGAACAGTGCTAATATTTTTGCTGAAATAGGTAGAGTTATTTTCACTGAAGAATGCCAATACAGATCATCTTTTTTATATTTAGAAATAAACTTAAATTCATCAGCTTAGTCTGCTTAGGTTTAAATACTTAGCTTAGGTTTAAATACTGCTACCATACTTAACCTTATCTACATAAGCTTCATAACCTCAACAAACTTTCATTTCTTCCTCTGTATGACACAGAACAATGGTCCAAAACCACATGAGGGAAAGATAACGCGTGGATCACCTTAGCACAAACTGTTACTGGCACATCGTGACTCTCCGTAGAGATCTGTGCTTCCTTAGAGAGGATTCCTCACTGTCAGTTCTTGTTTTGTTTTACTAAGAAACAAACTTAGTAAGAAACAAATTTGAGCATCTTTATTTAAGGTAAAAAGGTAGGAGAGAACAGAAAGGAGAGAGAAGGCCAAGGCAAAGTGCTGAGGAGGTACAGGGTTTGGAGTTACATGGGAAAACAAGTATTTTTTATCATTCAAATGGAAGGAAAAATAAACAAGGTAACAACAAATTCTGTTCAATTTCTAGATTAGAAACAAAAAATAAACGCATTCCCACCAAGCAGAAGGAAGAGACACAGTCATCTATCTGCTAAGAATGAAGAACAAAGTGACAAATTTTTAGAAAATGGTGAAATACTGAAGAATGGCTAACGGTCACAACAGAGGGACCTAACTGGGTTTTGGAAAAACTGTTTTGCATCAAGAATTTTGAGAATATTTAGTTCCACCAACTGATTTCACCAGTTGTGTAAACTTACCTGTAGGGCTTTATAGATTAGATATGCACAGTAATACAGATGACTAGACTTAAGATACTTAGAATTTTGTACAGTATGTATCATGGAAGGAAAAGAGGTCTTTGAAGAGAAACAATTTAATAAAATGAAGAGTAGACTGAAAGTATTCATAGCAGCATTATTAATAATAGCCCCTAAAAAGAAACAATTGAAATGTTTATCAATTGATGAATTGGGGGGGAGACCAGCAGGTGGCATGGTGGTTAAGGTGCTGGACACTCCCACATGCCCGACTGTAGTCTGAGTCCCAGATACGGTGGCTTGCTTTCTCACTTTCTCTTTCTCTCTCTCTCTCTCTCTCTCTCTCTCTCTGGTCAAATTAAAATAAAATGAATGAATAAATAAAATGAAATGAATAATTATTTTAAAAAATGAATGAATGGGAAAAGGAAATGTAGTTCATCTATACAATGGTACCTTATTTAGCCATAAAAAGAAAGTACTGATATATGTTATAACATGGACAAATCTTAAAAACATTCTGCTAAATGAAACAGCCAGTCACAAAAAGTCAAATACAGTTAGCTCTCCATATCTGCAGGTTCCACATCCATAAATTCCACATCCACAGATTCAAACAATTGCAAATTGAAAATACTTGGGGGAAAAAGGCAATAAAAAATAGCAATAATAAAAATACAAAATTTAAAATGTATTTATATATAGGTTTACATTTATTAAGTATTATAGGTAATATATCATAGAAATGATCTAAAGTATATGGAAGGATGTGGATAGGTTATATGCAAATATTATGCCATTTTTATATAAGTAATATGATCATCTGTAGACTTTGGTATCTGCAAGGAATTCTAGAACCAATCCTTCATGGATATCAAAGGATGACGGTCTTATATGATTCCATTTATCTGACATGTCCAGGATAGGCATATCTATAGAGCCAGTCTGCCAGAGGGGACAGAGCAAGGGGAAAACTGGGAGTAACCGCTAACAGAAGGGTTGTTTTTAAGGTGAAGGGCTTATTCTGGAATTAGACTGTGGTAACAGTTGCACAACTCTGTGAATATACTGGAAAACACTAAGTTATACCAAATGATGGATTTAATGCCAGGTGAATTTCATCTCAATAAAAAAAATACAAAACAGGGACCAGCAGTTAGCGTAACGGCTATGTCGCTGGACTCCCACATAGTCGACCGCGGTTCTCATCCCGGACCCGGTAGCTTAAAACTCACGCCGGGCACGTGTGCGTGCGTGCCCAAGATCCCAAGAGGAGAATGGAAGAGAAGGAATTGTGGCGTGGCCATCCCTCCTGGGGGGTGATTTCTCGCTTTCTGTCTCTCTGTCTCTGTCTGGCGAGCGCACGCGCCCTACGGCAAAAAACCTCTCAAAAAAAAAAAAAACAACAACAAAACAAAAAGTACACTGAAATTAATTTAGAAGCGATCTGAAATATCACAAGTGGACAGTGAAAAACCAGAAGTACTAGGTAAGCTAGAAGAACAGACACCACAGTAAGGCTGAGAACTTTGGAAGGACTGAAGATCCACGTCAGAAAGGAGGATATCAACTTTCCAGATTTCTAAGATCAGAATTCCGATGACAATGCACTGAACACAGCCATGGAAATAGGTATCAGTTTTAGAATAGAGGTCACTATGACAGGAGTTAGAGAGAAACTGAAACTGTGATGTAACATGTACACTCCACCCATCCTGGAGGAAGGACTGAATAAGGGATGGACAGAGAGAAGGGAGGAAAGGTGGGTGGGAAGACCTGAGACTTGGCCAGTTGTTAAAATTCTTATTAGATGACAGTGATAAATGAAATTACAGCCTACAAAAAGATTTTTTTAACTGAAGTATAAAAATCAACTTGTTCAAAATTATCAGACTAGTTATCATAATTGTTTCAACAGTATTTACTAAGTAATTACAATGTTGTAGGCATTTTGCCAGATGATAGAAATATAGACAACTTATTTCCTGACTGGCCTTGAGTAAGTAACTTCTAATTTGCATTTTTTCAAGTGAAAATTAGGAATAATATCAAATCTGTAAGACTGCTGTAAAGATGCAAGGTAATGTACACAAATGTACAACAAAACACAAGACTTCATACACAGTAAGTACACACTTTGCAGTTCAAGTTCTAAACATGGCGGCTTGAAAATCATGTCAGGCACATGCATGTCTGGCCAAATTACAGAATTGGAGGAGAAAGGATTGCAGCATGGCTACTCCCTCTTCAAGGAGCTAGAACAGACATCGTTATCACTAACATTTATTTTGAATTTACTATGTGCTAAGAGCCATGCTAAGCACATTACATATATCACTTCAACTTGTTTTCATAATAATCTTATGAGACAGATAGATCCTCTTAGTTTTCCCATTTTGGAAATGAAGTAACTGAGCCACAGAAAGATTGAGAGCCTGAGGCCAGCTGGTGGTGCGATGATAAAGCAACACTCTGAGATGCTGGACCCACAGGGGAAGGTCTCACGTTTGCATCCCAAGGCCTCCCTGGACACCCCAAGTAGGTGCACACGTGCCAGTGATCCAGACTAGCTGAGGGTGGAGCTGGATCACAGAATGAAGACCCCACTGGGGGTACACACTCACTCTCTCGTGGAAAGAACTGATAGGTTGAAAAAAAACTTAAAAGTTGAGGAGCTTGCCCAAGGTAGTATAACTAATAAGCAATAGAGCTAGATTCAAACTCAGGCAGCTTTAGGCACTGTGCTCTTAACCACTAGACTATACTACAAACTAAACATTATAATACTGTAAGAGTTTATACGGAAGTACATGCAACAAACAATGCAAGACGATAAAGAACCAGTTTGTCAGTACTAAATCTGACAGTTAAAGGGTGTCTGCTTGATATACAGGAAACATGCATACCAGTAAGATGTACCAGATACAGAAATTATTATCTAAACAACAATTAATGATGCATTATGATGCTGCCAATGCCAAAACACTTGGAAAAATGGCTAAATAATTGCACCCGGTAGAGTAATACCACTCATGAAGCATTATTCACCAGAAGAATGTAACAACCAGTGGCATTCATTATAAACTAATAAATACAAGCTAAGTCATCAAGCTAGTGCAACTTGTCACTGACATGATTTACAATGATACTACAGGTGGAGTTTGTTCTGTGCAAAGGTATGAAATTGCTAAACCAGTCTTGGGGCAACCCTTTCCCCCCCACTCAGTGCCACGAACTTCAATAACAATCATTTCTTACTTCTCTCACATTCTTCACTGTGCTAACTCCCCATAGTTTCAAAGTAAAAATCATAGATAAAAAGCTTAAAGATTTGGAAGAGATACATTTTATAAAGAATCAAGATCTTAAACCGAACAAATATAAAGGAAACTATGGAAGAAATTCAGAGGCGGGGAGGGGAGAAAGGTGACATTTTGAAAGCTGTTAAGTTTATACAATGCCTTTAGTACCCCTTTGGGTACAAAGGTCTAGAATGATTTTAGAGTTTTTAGGAGTGAATGCCAATAATTTGATAACCTGTTTAGATTTGAATCACAGTATTGCTTCACAAAGAAAGCTGGATTCCACATGGCCAAAGAGTACTGGCCCAGCAGCTTTAAAAGGAAAAAAACTAAATCAGAAACACCAGACACATGTACATGTGGCTAGAACCCTGATGAGAAAGAGACTCGGAGGAGGAAGGACTGCCATGTGACCAGGTGTCCCACTGGGGGTTCTCATGCACTCTCTCTCTCTCCAGCACATGCATGTACCCTCTGCCCTAAATATATATATTAGAATATATATTTAATATTATACATAATATAATATATAATATGCTATATAATAACACTTATCCTGGGACCAGCAGTTAGCGTAATGGCTATGTCGCTGGACTCCCACGTAGTCGACCGCGGTTCGAGTCCCGGACCCGGAGGCTTAAATTCATGCCGGGCACGTGTGCGTGAATGCCCAAAATCCCGAGAGGAAAATAGAGGAGAAGGGATTGTGGCATGGCCATCCCCCTGGGGGGTGATTTCTTGCTTTCTGTCTCTCTGTCTCTCTCTGTCTGTCTGGCGAGTGCATGCGCCCTATAGCAAAAACCTCTCAAAAAAATAATAATAATAACGGAACCAGCAGTTAGCGTAATGGCTATGTCGCTGGACTCCCATGTAGTCAACCACGGTTCGCGTCCCGGACCCAGTGGCTTAAAACTCACGCCGGGTGCTTGTGCGTGCGTACCCAAGATCCCGAGAGGAGAATGGAGGAGAAGGGATTGTGGCGTGACCATCCCCCCCGGGGGGTGATTTCTCGCTTTCTATCTCTATGACTCTCTCTTGTCTGTCTGGTGAGCACACGTGCCCTATAGCGAAAACCTCTCCAAAAAAAGAAAAAATAATAATAATAACACTTATCCTACCTAACCTCAGAGTATTACTACCCTAAGAGTATTACTGCAAAGATCAAAGATACTATAGATTATAAAGCTTTAAAAATTGGAGCATTATACAAAAACAACTTACTACTAAACATTTTCTAAAAATGTGATTTAATTTGTTTTACATATAAAGCTAGTAATACTGTTTTATATACTGGGTCATCAGAAAAGTCATGATGTATTTTTGCATAGAAAGACACAGGAAAATATGTCATAACTTTTTGAATGGCCCAATAGTTTCTATACTGTTTTTTTAAAGAATTATTTTATTTAATTTTTAAAATTTATTTTTAATTTGCCCAGAGAGGGACAGAGCAAGAGAGAGAACAAGAGAGAGAGAAAATGAGAAAGCAAGCCACCACCAGGTCTGGGACTCAAACCTTGGTCAGCCAAGTGGGAGTCCAGCACCCTTAACCACCATGCCACCTGCCAGCCCCAAGTTTCTACACTATTTACATTATAAACATACGTATGTCCTGTGATTTCAAAACATTAAGAACTTTCAGCCTAATTAACATACTTGATACCCTTGTTATACCAAGTGTGGTCCACCAGCCAACTACATTGGCATCACCTGGAATCTCTTTAGAAACAGTCTGTTTTCACAAGATTCTCCAGGCAATTCGTATTAACAATAAGGTATAAGGTATTGCTTTATCCAGTAATACCATTAGCAATCATAACTAAATAGGAAATTATATTCAGAAAAGATATTTCAAATATTGGGTTGTCAGAAAAGTCATGACACATTTTTGCATAGAAATATATGTGATGACTTTTCTGAAAATTCAATACAGGCATCTGACTTAGCTCCAAAAATTTAAAGAGAGATATTTCAACAAACAGTAGTTACAGAAGCGTATCTAAACAAATGGATCACAGGTCATGCTTTTTCATTCAAATTAATATTTCTGCCTGATGATTATTCTTAGACAACAACAGCAACAACAAAATCCAAATAAAACAAAACAAAAAAATTATCAATAATTATGGGACCAGCAGTTAGCGTAATAGCTATGTCACCGGACTCTCATGTAGTCGATCGCAGTTCGAGTCCCGGACCCGGTGGCTTAAACTCATGCCGGGTGCGTGTCTGCACATGCCCAAGATCCTGAGAGGAGAATGGAGGAGAAGGGACTGTGGTGTGGCCGTCCCCCCCTGGGGGTTGATTTCTCACTTTCTGTCTGTCTCTGTCTGTCTTTCTGGCGAGCGCACACGCCTTATAGCCAAAACCTCTCTCCCCCCAAAAAAAATTATCAATAATTAATATAGAAGGGAGAATCAACGTACATTTGTCCATACATAAAACCTGAACATATTAATAATTAAATATATATTAAACATTTCTGGCATTAGCTTAAAAACAATTAATATTTTAAATTATATTAATATTGGAAGCTGAGCATACCCAAATTTATAAACAAGAATGTCAAGTAATATAGGATATCCATTAAGTATCAAAAAAAGATAGCTATATGATCCAGCTGCAGTGGCACACAGGCAGCACCACTACCTGGGAGGCTGGAAGCCACACGGGGATACAGGTTCAGTTCCCAGACCAACCTGAACACACAGACATAGCTGTACATGCCAATAATCCTAGCTAATTGAGAAGCTGAGGCAGGAGGATCACGACAGTGAAATCCTCTAAAAATACCTATCTCTTTCTCTCTTTCCCTCTGCTTCTTTTTCTCTCTCATAAAGAAGAAAAAAGAAAAAGAAGAGACCATCTTTTTTTCTCTTATTTATTTCTTCCATAGGTGGGAGGAATGGGGAGGTCTCCAAAGGGTCTTCATACTGTAACCCACTCCCAGCCTCAGCCAGCCAGGATCACAGGCACACAAACCCGCCCAGCATGTAGAGCAATCCACAGGGCACTAACAGGGATTCTCCCTTCCCATGTGTCTTCAGCAGAGTGATGTGCTACACTGCAGCAGGCTAGATACCATCTTGTTGACAGAGAAGAAAAAACAAACTTCCAACACATTAAGGATGTTTACTGAGCTTTGAAATCAGACATTCAGATTCTTCTCTGGCACTATGATTAGTCTTTAAACAAGCTACTTAATGTCTCTAGCCTTAATTTTCTCATGTTTAAAATGAGTATAATAACACCCCAAATAAAAATAAAAAGTAACATAGCCTCCGAGAATTATAGGTGCTAATCATTATTTATAGCAAACAGAAATTGGGTCAATGGATGATGCAGTAGTTAAAGTAGTCGGATCCAACATGGCCAACTCTGCAGTTCAAGTTGCAGACCCGGTGGGTTGAAAAACATGCGGGACCTGTGTACGAACAAGTCCCAAATCCCAAAACAAGAAAAGAGAGGGGACTGTGGCATGGCCATTCCCCCGGAAGATAATTTCTCTCTCTGTTTCTGTCTCATCTCTCTCTGGACGAGCACACAAACCCTACAGCAAACTAAAAAAGAAAACAGGAAATAATATTGTAAAAAGTGAAAAATGTAGAATTTACCTTATCAAGTTTTAGTTCTAATTCTGCCACATCTCCTTCTACTTCTTCCAAAGCAGCCCTAGAAAAAAAATTAAATATAAAAGTTATTTCATTGTTTAAACAAATACTTTACTCTTGAAAAATAACTCTAAGGGAAAAGACAGATATGATGCTTAAAAGTTACATTTCACGGGACCAGCAGCTGGTGTAATGGCTATGTGGCTGGACTCCCATGTAGTCGACCGCGGTTCAAGTCCCAGACCCGCGCATGTGTGCCCAAGATCCTGAGAGGAGAACGGAGAAGAGATTGAGGCGTGGCCATCCCCCCTGGGGGGGGTGACTTCTCGCTTTCTGTCTCTCTGTCTCTCTATCTTTCTGGCGAGCGCACAGGCCCCATAGCAAAAAAAAACTCTCCAAAAAAAAAAAGTTACATTTCAAAAAAAGTAATCATCAGTAGTCATTAGAATGAAGTATGAATACTTCATAATTGTATAATACAACAAGTAAATACAATTATTTTTTAGGACAAGTAGAAAACACATTAGGTTGATATACTTAAAGTATTAATATTATTCAAATTAAGAACATTAATTAGAACTATTTAGTACAGATTTTTTAAATAAAAATAATAAGGACAATAAGAAATTTTAAGAGTCTTACAAAAAAATCAGACTTCTAGACAACAAAATAGCAAAGCACTGTCAAAAACAAGAAAGGGCTTTGATTTCACAATTTTAATACAAAAAAAAATTGGCAAAGGTTAGATTATATAAAAACCAGAAGCTAAGTCACATATTTTTATGATGAAGGGATAAGAAAATTATATTATATATTGAATGTCTCTTATCCCAAATGCTTAGATTCTTAAGTGTTTTAAATCTTAGATTTTTCCAGATGTTGGAATATTTGGATAAACATAATGAGATATTTTAGGGATGGGATGCAATCTAAACACAAAATCCATTTATGTCATATACACATTGTGTAAAGGTTAATTTTACACAGTATTTTTTAAATAATTCTGTACGAGAAACAAAGTTTGTGTTCAAGTGGAATTTTCCATTTGTAGCATCATGTCAGTACTCAGTTTTGGATTTTGGAACATTTCAGATTTCAGATTTTCAGATTAGGGATGACCAACCTGCAGTTAGCACTTGATATCACCCTACCAAACAACATTCCAACATGGGAAATTTGTCTAAACAAAAGAGCAGCAAGGAAAACTTTTGGAAGATAATAAAATTTACAGGTCATGGCCCACTGTGAGGTTTAAGTCCTCAACCCAGCATGTTTGGTGGCTTGGAAAACATACTAGGATCATGTACATGTGAGCCAAAAATCCAGAGAGGTAAATGGAGGAGGTGGGATTGTGGTGTGGTCGTTCCTGTCAGGGGGATATGTGCGGGACATGCTTTCTCACTTTCTCTCTTTCTTTGTCTCTCCAGTGAGCAAATATGCCCCACAATAAAATAACAAAAGAAATAAAATTTTATTTTTAATCTTGTTTAGGGTTGAACCTGTAGCCTAGTGATGAAAGGATATAGATAGGATCCTACATGGCCAACCACCATTGAAGTTCCAGCCTCAACAGCTTACAAAACACTCAGAGCAGGTGGCATAGTAGTTAAGATGCTGGACTCCCATGTGGCTAAATACAGTTCAAGTCTCAGACCCAATGGCTTGAAACTCACACCAGGTGTGTGTGCATGCGTGTCCAAAATCCCAAGAGGATAATGGAGGAGAAGGGATCGCGGCATGGCCATCCGTCCTGGGAGGTGATTTCTTGCTTTCCATCTCTCTTCTCTCCAGTAAGTGCACACACCCTATAGCAAAAACCTCTCAAAAAAAAAAAAAAAAAAAAAAAAAAAATCCCACTGGCATGTGCCAGGCATGTGTGTATGTGAGCCCGAATACAACAGGACAGAGAAATGGAGAAGGGACTGTTTTATGACCATGCGCCATTAGACTCGTGCTCGCTCTCTCTCTCTCTCTCTCTCTCACAGAGCACACATACCATCTAGCAACTATAAAGTTATATATGCATTAACATAAAAAAAGGCGACTAAGTAGCAAAATAAGCAAAACAGAATGCAAGTAATAAGGGCTACAGATTTTAAAAGAAAGGAGGAAAAAGAAGACAATCATCAAACTCACAAGGGTCGGCAAACTACAGCCTGACAGGCAAGTCTGGCCTGTAACCTGATTTTATACAGCTCATGAGCTAAAAATTGCTATTATATTTTTAAGGGTTTGAAAAAAATCTAAGTAAAAATAATATTTTGTGACACATAAGATTATACTAAATTCAAATTTCATTGTCCATAATGTTTTATGAAAATACAAACAAGCTCATTCACTCTCACTCTCCGGCACTTCGCACTTTATAATGGCAGACTCCCATTCAGCAGACTTCCCTTATCTTTATCTACTGCTCACAGTTTCAGTCACCCACAGTCCACCACGGTTCAAAAGTAGGGGAGCACAATACAAGAAGATACTTTGAGAGAAAGGTCACAATCATACAACTTTTATTACAGTATATTGTTATGATTGCTCTATGTTATTATTAGTTGTTGTTAATCTTTTTCTGTGCCTAACTTATAAATTAAATTTTATTACAGGTATGTGTGTGTGTGTGTATGTGTGTGTATACATACATACATACATATATATATACATATATATATATATATATATATATAGAGAGAGAGAGAGAGAGAGAGAGAGAAGTACCACATGTAGGGTTCCACACTGTGTACAGTTTTGGGCACCCTGAAGTGAATCTCCCACAGACAGAAAAGGACTACTATAGTTGCAAGAAAAACTATAAGGCCCATAACACCTAAAATATTTATTACTTTCTCTAGCTCTTTACAGAAAAAATTTGCTGACTCCATGAATATGAAATACAAGAATGTGAATGAAATTCCTTTCTCATATATGAAATATATACAAAAAAATAAAATTTAGGACTTAGCTCTACCTCTCTGTACCCTAGGAAGCTAAATAAAGCCAGAATTCAGAAAAACAGATGTTTTCTTTTTAATAATGCCATCATCCTTTATCTACTCATGCTTCAGTTTTTTATGATCAATTCAGAAAAACAGTGAACTCAAAACATAAAACTAGAAAAGAAAAAATAATAGCAAATGTTAACACTGAGACACTTTTAATCACATAGAGATCACTTTTGGCTGAGTTAAATGAAGCTCTATGAGAAGCACATAAATAAAACTCTCCCCTCCCAGATAATTGTATATCCCTAGTATAACAATAAACTTTTTAAATGTACTGTTTTTTAAAGAGTATCCATAAAAACAACTCAAGAGAATGTGTTACATGAACATGATATTTTCTTTATAAAAGAAAATTACTTGAAAGAAAAAGAATAAAGAATTATTTTCCCATCCACTTAAGATCTTTAAATAACACTTCAAACTTTGCAATAATCTTAAAATGGAATTAATCATTTAAAATTAGGTCACATGGTGATGCAATCTAAAATGCAACAGGAAATTCAAGATCATTAATAAGCACATAAATATCCTCAAACAATGAAAGATGGATCTGAGGCTCTAAGTTATAACTATCTCCTAAAGAATTATCAAGTAGGTAAAATAAAAGCTGAAAATATAATGTGCAGATCTTGAAACTATCATTTGTATCCTTCATTTGATATACCAGCTGTATTCCTAAAAGTTGCATATAAACTGAATAACCATTGAGTGACCCAGAAAAGGTGCCTATCTGTGTGCATCATACCTATCATCCCAAACTAACTTTCTCTTTCAGCTCAAGATCCTTACCACCTTGAGCAATGCTAGACAAATTCTACGCAAAGAAAGGACAACAGCTATATCAGGGATCCAGTCCACAAACCCGAGGGCAACCCTGTGACTCATGAGGTGACAAAAAAAGGGTGCCCAGCTAGTGGTACAGTTGCTAGCAAACTGAACTGCAGCGCTGGAAGTCACGTGGCTGACCATGGGCTGGGATCCACAGGCCGTCTCAAAACAGTGTGCATGTGTGTCCCAAGATCTTGATGAGCAGGAATGGTGGACAAGGGGGATTGTGACATGACAGGACCCTCTCAAGGGGACTTTTCTCCTTCAATCCACACATGTGCACTCTTATCATAAGTAAAATACCTTTTTCTGGGACCAGCAGTTGGTGTAATGACTATGTCGCTGGATTCCCATAAGGTCAACCACAGTTTGAGTCCCACCCGGTGGTTTAAACTCACACCAGGCGCATGTGCGTGCGTGCCCAAGATCCCAAGAGGAGAATGGAGGAGAAGGGAGTGCAGCGTGGTCATCACCCCTGGTTTGATTTCTTGCTTTCTGTCTCTCTGTCTTTATGGCGAGGGCACACACCCTATAGCAAAAACCTCTCCAAAAAAAAAAGAAAGAAAAGAATTTAAAAAAATACCTTCTTGTTTTTCTTTTAGGTTTTTCCCATAGGAAGCGTGTGCTCACCAGAGAGTAGAGAGAGACAAAGAAAGGGAAAGTGAGAAATCATACCCCCAGTGGAGATGGCCACCCCACAGTCCCGTCTCAAACCGTCCTCTTGGGACTTTGGGCACACATGCCTGGAATAATTTTCAAGCTTCCAGGTTCAGGACTTGAACCTCAGTTGGCCATGTGAGAGTCCAACAACTTAACTACCACACTACCTGCTGGCCCCAATAAATACATTTTTAAAAACAAGCACCATACCAATGAAATTTGTTTTGTACTTTGCCCATCTACCTTTTCTATGAAAGACAGGATAGTGGGAGGCACCCCCAACCAGGTCCTCATGCCATGACCCACCCACACCCTCAGCCAGCCCAGATTGTAGACATGTGCACGCACACAAGCCTGGTATGCTCAGTAAAGTCGCAGGACACAAACCCATGACCTTTCCCACGTGAGTCCAGTTGCCACACTGCTGTGCCACCCCTCGGCCCCTCCCTCTGGGAGGGAGCGGAAAACACAGAAAGCACACAACCTGAAAATCTGCTTTTAAAAGAAGTCACAGGGGACCAGCAGTTAGTGTAATGGCTATGTCGCTGGATTCCCACGTAGTCAATTGCGGTTCGCGTCCCGGACCCGGTGGCTTAAAACTCATGCCGGGCGCATGTGCGTGCATGCCCAAGATCCCGAGAGGAGAATGGAGGAGAAGGGATTGCGGCATGGCCATCCCCCCGGGGGGTGATTTCTCGCTTTCTGTCTCTCTGTCTCTCTCTGTCTGTCTGGCAAGCGCACGTGCCCTATAGCAAAAACCTCTTCAAAAAAAAAAAAAAAGAAGTCCCTCATTGGGGCCAGGAGATGACGTAGTGGTTACATCGCTGGACTTTCACATAGCTGACCGCAGTTCAAGTCCTGGACCTGGTGGCTTGAAAATCACACAAGGCGAATGTGCATGTCCAAGATTCCAAGAAGAAAATGGAGGAGAAAGGTTTGCGGTATGGCCAACTCCCCTAGGGGGTGATTTCTCACTTTCCCTCTCACTGTCTCTGCCTCTCTCTGATGAGCACATATGCCCTAAGGCAAAAATATAAAAACTCTAAAAAAAAATTCCTCATCAAATCATTTTGTAATGTGAATAGGCAGTTCTAGGTTCTTAATATTGGGTCTCTGCAAAATATTTTTGTTAAGAAGAGCTTAAAAAAAACTTCTGTGTTTGAATCCCTTCTTTACTTCTTACTATGTAATAATGAAATTGTTCTAGTGTTCTAATTTCTTCTACAAAACACAGAAAACACTCTCTCCAAGAAGGATGTATAACAATTAAATATTTAAATACATATGAAAATCTCAATGTTAGACATTATAACATTGAGTAAGTAATCAGTGAACATCAGCTATAACATTTGTAGAATCTCTTTTTATTTTCATTTTATAGGGCCATGTGGGGGGAGGAGAGGCAGTAATAAGATTAAGTTATCATATACTTCAATAAGAATTTGAAATGGTGTGGGGGCCAGCAGATGGCATGGTGGTTAAGGCACTGGACTCCCACATAGCCAACTGTGGTTCACGTCCTGGACCTGGCAGCCTTTCTCACTTTCCCTTCCTCCCTCTCTTTCGCTCTCTCTCTAGTGAGGGCACATGCCATAGAGCAAATTTTAAAATAATAATAATAAAGGTAAATAAATCTTTTTTAAAAAACTGATTTTAATTGGTATTAAAGAAGCAAAAAATTGGGAACCAGCAGTTAGCGTAATGGCTATATCGCTGGACTCCCACGTAGTCAACCGCGGTTCGCGTCCCAGACCCAGTGGCTTAAAACTCACGCCGGGCGCATGTGCATGCGTGCCCAAGATCCCGAGAGGAGAATGGAGGAGAAGGGATTGCGGCGTGGCCATCCCCCCTGGGGGATGATTTCTCACTTTCTGTCTCTATGTCTGTCTCTGTCTGTCTGGCGAGCGCACGCGCCCTATAGCGAAAACCTCTCAAAAAAAAAAAAAAAAAAGGCAAAAAATTACAACAGGTTTATGATCAGAAAATAAAACAAGTCTGGGACCAGCAGTTAGCGTAATGGCTATGTCGCTGGACTCCCACGTAGTCGACCGCAGTTTGCATCCCGGACCAGTGGCTTAAAACTCATGCTGGGCGCGTGTGCGTGTGTGCCCAAGATCCCGAGAGGAGAACGGAGGAGAAGGGATTGCAGCGTGACCATCCCCCCTGGGGGGTGATTTCTCGCTTTCTGTCTTTCTGTCTCTCTCTGTCTGTCTGGTGAGCGCACGTGCTCTATAGCGAAAACCTCTCAATCAATCAATCAATCAATAAATAAATAAATAAAATAAAATAAAACAAGTCTTATTTCCTTTAGGAGAAGACACTTCAACAGTCTTGCCCCTGTGCAAAAATCCAGTATCAAATATACAATGAAGCTTTCTCCCAACTTCCTCATAACTTCAATCTAGGCCAGAGAACTATGTAATATGATAAAATATTATTTGAAAATCCACTTGGTTTCCAAGGTTATCCAGGTTGGTTTCTGGATATTCTTTCCAACCCCTTTAAGAGCAGAACAGCATAGTACGATAATCAGCACAATGGAAAGTTAAGTTTCTAAATGTATGTCTGTTACATAAAAGTAAAAACACATTTTTTAAATCTCCATCTTTTTTTTCTTTTTTCAAAATTATAAATGGGTGGAATTAAAAGGTCTTTCCTCTCCACACATTATCTTCGAAATCCTGTGCTTCCATTTACTTGGATTGTTCTAAGCAAACCTGGCAAGATCCATGAGAAAGTCCATCCTGTAATAGGAAAAAGAATAGTGGGAAAACACCCTAAAAATGGAAACCAAAGTGGGAGTCCAACTCTCTATCAACTAATACAAGTCCCTGAGAAAACTGTTTAATCTCTCCAAACCTCAGTTCTCATACAGAAAAAGTGAGGAACAGACTGGAACATCTTCAACATAACTTCAAGGCTAAACATTCTATTATTCTAGAATATGTAATCAAAGGAGAGCTAGAATCTGGATTGGATTCTCTTCTCCCAAACAAAACGTCCTCCAAACTTTCATTTGTGCTTTCAATAGTTAGATCAGAAAAGAAAAAAATTATAAGCCATATAAGTCCTTGCCAGATTTTGTATTTAAAAATGCCATTCATTTTTCCCAAAAGCCTCCTTTGTGTTTCTTAAAAGGCAAGGAATATGAATATAGATGGCAATACAATTTTGTGTTTGTTTTGTAATTTGCCAGAGGGCACATGAGCTCTCAGGAGACCCAGAGAGAGTGAGAGACACACACACACACACACACACACACACACACCCGGTGGAGTATGGTCAGGATGCAGTACCTTCTCCTCCATTTCTTCCTTCTTTGGGGATTTTGGGCATGTGCCCACACACATCCAGCTTGTTTTTCAAGCTGACAGATTTGGGACACAAACCACGCAATCAGCCATGTGGGATCCAGCTGCCTTAACCACATCACTGGCTTAACCACCTCCCTCCAATAAAAAAGAGAAATTTTAAAGCTCTTTGCTTAGCTTGACATTTTAAAGAAAAAATATATTTTCCATTCATACTTCCATCTTTCTGAGGAAGTTCCATTACATTTCTTTTATACAAATAGTAAACAGAATTCTGTCATTGCCTAGAGAGAAAATACCTTTTTCTAGAGAGAGAAAGAGCAAGAGCAAGTAACACACATGCACCTCCCCAAGGAGCATGGTCAAGAAGCTACGATCATATCCAGAAGATATAATCTTCTGTTAATGGGACTCCAGCTTTTCATATTGAAGAGTTATTTATTTTACTTTTTTTAAGAATAATTTATTTAGAGAGCTGGCAGGTGGTGTGGTGGTTGGTGCACTGAACTCCCACATGGCTGATGATGGTTCAAGTCCCGGACCTGGCGACATGCTTTCTCACTCTCTCTCATGCTCTCTCTCTTGCTCTCTCTCTCACTCTGTCCCTCTCTAGTCAAATTAAAATAAAGTTAAATAAAATAATTTTTTAAAAAGATTTATTTATTTAATTTTATTTATCATTATTATTATTTTATAATTTCCTACAGGGCACATGTGCTCACCAGAGAGAGACAGAGAGAGAGAGAGAGAGCAAGGGAAAATGAGAAAGTAAGCCACAAAGTCTGGGACTCAAACTACGGTTGGCCATGCGGGGTCCACCGTCTGACATGCCATCTGTTGGCCTTTCCAGCTTCTCATGCTAACAGATACATGATTTTAATAGTTATTTCCAGAATTTGTGCTTCACAGCAGACAGCAGACATATAAAGTTATCTTTATCATGTGCAGCGCAAATATTCATTATTTACAGAAAGCCAGTCTACAGGAAGATTACTAATGTTTTATTTTGATCAAATACAAAATTGTTCCATATTTTTCCTCATAGAAAAATTGATACTACAGTAGAAAGCTGTTTCCATTTTACCTACTCCCCTAACAGCCTGCATTTCTTATTCAGGGACTTAGCAAACTTAAGCAGGTGAACTGGCACTGTGACTTCACTGGGAGCTAAATCATTCTACTATGCCATAACGAAGGGATGATAGAAGAGATGGCCCATTTCTCATGTTAGAAACAATAAACCAGCAGTGACAAATGACTGGTTAACAATCCCTTCCAGTTTTCACTCTGAAGGGTATAAAACTAAATGCAGGTTGGTGCCAGCAGGTGATGTGGTAGTTAAGGCACTGGACTCCCAGACGGCCAACCATGGCTGAAGGCCCCAACCTAGCAGCTTGCTTTCTCTCTCTCTCTGCCCCGCCCCTCCTGTCTCTTTCTCTCTCTTTCTCTCGTCATACTGAAGAAGAATAATAAATAAATGAATAAAATTAAATAAATATGAAAATAAGGAGTTCTTTTTTAAAAAAAACCTGTCATATTTCCAATTTCTTGGCTGTTTTCCATTACCCTTTCAGGAACTGGAAATAGTTTCTTTTCTTTTTTTTTTTTTTTTTTTTGAGAGGTTTTTGCTATAGGGTGCGTGCACTTGCCAGAAAGACAGAGACAGAGAGACAGAAAGCGAGAAATCACCCCCTAGGGGGAATGGCCATGCCACCATCCTTTCTCCTCCATTCTCCTCTCAGGATCTTGAGCACGCACACATACGCACCTGGCGTGAGTTTAAGCCACCGGGTCCAGGACTCGAACTGCGGTTGACTACGTGGGAGTCCAGCGATATAGCCATTACGCTAACTGCTGGTCCCCGGAACTAAAAATAGTTTCTGAGGGACAGGACATTCCTCCAACCACAGCAGAAAGGTAACTACACACTCATTCTTTCAGGTTCCTCACAATACATCACAGGATGTGCAATTACATCTCTAACCTTCTCAGGTTCCTCTGTTAACAATCAAGTATCCATATTAACACATAATGAAAATTCTACATCTTCCTATATTTCACATTTACATAGAACTTTTATGCATGATGTCTCATTTGTTATATTAAGAGAAGAATACAGAATAGTAATGTGAAATATAAAGAGAAAAAAACATTAAGATTAAATGAGCAACAACCATCGAATCACAGAATCTTCAACTAGAAGAAACCTTAGTATATTGCTGAATGTCAGAACTGTTTAATCTAAGTAAAGCAGCTGTGTCCAGGAAAGAATTTTACACGATATTTCACCTCCATTGAAACCCTACAATTTTATAAGATCTGTAAATATGACACAGAAGAGTACTAATTTAAGAGCTAATAAATAGGCTCAGGGTTTTAAAGACAACGTTCACATCATAAACCACCTAGGATAGAATAAGCGTGTGACAATAGAATGCACCCACTACCACCATCTCCACAGAGCACCCTATGCTCACTTCAAATAAAGCACTTAGCATACAATATAAGGATAATTCAATTAGCTGTCATGTCTAGACTGAGAGTTCTCAAAAGCAGGGACCATGGTTCGTCTAGCTACCTATCCCTAGTTCAATTAGTTTCCAAGTAAGTATTTGTTTACTGGATGGATGGATGGATGAAGCATTTAAAACACCAATGTAGGGCTGGCCTCACGGCCTTGTGGTTAAGAGAGAGAAATCCTACATGGCTGAACCCCAGCCCCAGTAGCTTAGCAAACATGCTCGGCACGTATATGTGCATGCCCCAAATTCCAACGAAGTGGAGAAATGGAAGAGGGATTGCAGTGTGATCACACCTTTTGGAGGTGCTTTCTCCCTCTCTCTGGCCTCTGCACATATCCTCTGGCAAACTGGCAAACACCGACTATGGAACCTAGAGGCTGAGGTTACTTATTAATCCTTATATACCTGCACCTCAATGTACATGTATTTATGTGTAACTTTCCGATTCCCTCTTGCTCCAACCTGTAATTACTGTAATCTGCCAAGCTGGGTCCAGGATTTGAACTGCAGCTTGGAGTCCACTGACATAACCATTATGCCATCTGCTGCAGTAGCTTAGTGTAATGGTTATGTCACTAGACTCCCACATAGTCCACTGCAGTTTGAGTACTGGATTTGGTGGCTTAAAACTCACACTGGGTGGAACCAGCAGTTGGTGTAATGGCTATGTCGCTGGACTCCCATGTAGTCAACCACGGTTTGAGTCCTGGACCTGGTGGCTTAAACTCACGCCAGGCGCATGTGTGTGCATGGCCAAGATCCCGAGAGGAGAATGGAGGAGAAGGGAGGAGAAGGGATTGCAGCATGGCCATCCCTCCTGGGGGGTGATTTCTTGCTTTCTGTCTTTCTGTCTCTCTTTCCAGCAAGTGCACACACACCCTACATCAAAAATCTTTCTCTAAAAATATTTTTTATGGAGGATTGGTTCTAGAATTCCTGCAGGTACCAAAATCTACAGATGATCACATTACTTATATAAAAATGGCATAATATTTGCACATAACCTATGTACATCCTCCGATACACTTTAAATCACTTCTATGATTTATTACCTATAATACTTAATAAATGTAAACGTATATAGTTATGTTTTAAAATTTGTATTTTTTTATTATTGCTATTTTTTTATTCCTTTTCCCCCCATGTATTTTCAATTTAATAAAAAATATTTTTAAAAATTATTCCTAGGGGGAAAAAATACTACTAGAAAATTCTGACAAATTAAAAAATTTGAAATTTCTCCTCTATTCTCTAACAATAAGCAACAGCAAATATCTTTTGCTTGGGATATGTGAAAACAATCCTTGTTCATTGCTGTCCTGGGGGTTACATTCTGAAGAAGAAGACAGGCAGTGAACAACAAACACGTAAGTAATTAAAATCAAGTATGCACTATAAGGTGATAATTTCAACTCTAAGTGAAACTGGGTAACCACCAAAAGGTCTGAACCAGAGATGAGGTACATTATGACTTATTTTATCAAGACAACACTGGCTGCTATTTGGAGAAGACTGAAGATAAACAAAAGCAGCCAGGAAATTAGTGTAGCGGCAGCTGGGGATGGGTGCAACAGCAGCCATCCAGGTGACAGACGAAGATGGTTCAAAGTAGGCACCAATCAGTGGTGAAAAATGCGCAGATTCTAGATAGATTTTAAAGGTGTAGGGAAGAGGATTTTTCTGATTAATCAAATGTGACATACAAGCATATGCATGGGTAAACCACTGCACAAGTGCATGTGTAGTCAAGGATGACTTCAAAGTTTGGCTGGCGAGGCAAAAGTATAGAATTACAACCATTTAAGATGGAGAAGACCATGGGTAGAATAAAGAGAGGACAGAATAGACTAAAGGAGAGATCTCAAGTTCAGTTTTGGGCTTGACTATGAAATGCTTAGCAGATACACAAGTAATGACATCAAATAGGTAGATAAAGATACAAGTCTGAAGTTTGGGAGAAGAGTTGGAGCTGGAAGTACAAGATTAGGACTCACAGACATACACTTCTGCTAACTGATCCAGCTACATTAGCCCTAACGCAGTCACAATAACTACAATATTGCCAAAAACAAACAAAAATCTTTGTAATTTGATTTTATTTTCTATCACCAAGTCTGCTCTAAAGGAGACTGTGTAATTAAGGTGAGAGATTGCACAACTTCGATGATATATTACTGCCCAGTTAGGCTGGGCATTATATTCAGTAGTTATCACATCTAATCCACTGAGATGCCAGAGACAATGGATACTCATTTAACACCTGCTGATCTTTGTGCAACTTAGTTGCATGTTCCTGGTAATACCTAATATTACTAACTAAATAGCAATTCTTTTAAAGATATCAGATAGAGAACTTAAAAAAAAAAAAAAAAAGGATATATATCATGGTGATGTATTTACCTTCATAAAACTTGTGTGACACTTCCAAGCAGGCATAAATACAAACTAAAACATCCCATATGTTCGAAACATTTTGTGTTCAACACAATTCAAGTGGCAAGAAATGAAGAATACAACTTTTATAGACATAAATCTTATTTATCCTTTATATAAATCTTCAATAAATCCATAAATTTTATTTGTCCTCAAATCTTTTTTTTTTCTTTATTGGAGAGGTTTTTGCTATAGGGCGCGTGCGCTTGCCAGACAGAGAGAGAGAGACAGAAAGCGAGAAATCACCCCCCAGGGGGGATGACCACACCACAATCCCTTCTCCTCCATTCTCCTCTCGGGATCTTAGTCACGCACACACACGCACCCGCCCTGAGTTTCAAGCCACTGGGTCCGGGACGCGAACTGCGGTAGACTACATGGGAGTCCAGTGACATAGCCATTACCATTACGCTAACTGCTGGTCCCTGTCCTCAAATCTTATTGGTCATGTAGTAATTCTAAATTTGTGTCTAACAACCCACCTTATAAAAGGATTCTATTGGAGTCTCAAAATAACTGCTGACACATCGACGTTGAACAACCATCTGGTTTTAATGCTGTAACATATACAGGCATAAGAGCATATGATATACACTAAAATCTAGAATATAAAAAGCTGCCAGTAAGAAAGTCTCCTGGAATAGTGGCAGTAACACCTATCTCTTACCAAATAATGAGCATGTTCACATATAGACTCCTGGGTCCTAGTTCTCTCACTACGACATAGTCATCAAAGTTGACTCTGCTGCAGTCAGACGCAGGAAGAAAATCACTACATTCAAGGACAAATCAATTCTATAAACTCTTTCATAAAAACACATTGTAATACATAAGCCTGAACAACTTCTTATAAAACACATAATATTTTAAAATAAAAAAATCACATACATACATGGTAATGTGCTGGGGACAGAAACCACCTTCGGTTTTAAATTCTAGTGGCTACTTCATTATTACAATTTCCCATGTTGCTAAAGAAAACTAAAAGGCATGTTTCTTAGTATGGAAACAGCCCAACACGAAATAGATGCATTTATTGGCTATGAGGCTGTATTATAATCTGATGAAACTGTATTGTTTAAAGCTACAAGAATAAAACTACCTTTCTAAAAGGACAGGGCTCTCATAAAAAAGGAGGTCATTTCCAGCACCAAGTGTTAATGACCATCTATCTGGATAAAGACCAGGAGCAAGAAGAAAGAACCCAGGAAAACATATTTTGCATTTCAATTCATAAAGTAATTTAGAAATAATTTAGCAATGTTGAGTCTGCATATGAACAGGTATGATTCCTTGGTTGTATTTTTCCTTTTTTGGCATCAAGTTTTATAGTTGTTTTATAAAATGTGTAATATATTATGTTAATTTCATTTTTATTTATTTTATATATAGGGTTGTAAAAAAGTCATGGCATATTTTTAAACAGAAAAACAGAAGAATAAATCATGTCTTCGCCAATGATTCAGTATTTCGTTATTAATATAAATGGGATTCCCCCACACACACTTTTTTTTTATCCTACCTGCTTAGTGGTATATAGGAAAGTTACTAACTTTATTTAATGTATAAATATGTCCAAAAGCTTTTAAAAAGTATTAATCTGTATTGTATCTTATACATGATCAGACCTAAAAATAAATAAGTAGGAAAAGATACAAGAATAAGATCAGAAAATGCACCAATTTCTGACCATACTTAACAAGCTAAAGATCCCAATGAAGAGCAGAGACACTTTCAAATTAACAGCTAAATTAATTACACTGCTATGAATTTGGGAGAAGACCGTGGATGGAAGTAAAAAGAAAATAACCCTGTCCTACTCAGAATCCATCTGATGTAACTTCCAACCTAAAAAAGTAACTTACTGGGACCACCAGTTAGCATAATGGCTATGTTGCTAAACTCCCATGTAGTCGATTGCAGTTCGAGTCCCAGACCCGGTGGCTTAAACGCACGCTGGGCGCGTGTGCGTGCGTGCCCAAGATCCCGAGAGGAGAATGGAGGAGAAGGGACTGCGGGTGTGGCCATCTCCTGGGGGGAGGGGGGAACTTCTCACTTTCTATCTCTCTGTCTCTCTCTGTCCTTCTGGAGAGCGCATTCCCCTTTCTATCTCTCTGTCTCTCTCTGTCTTTCTGGAGAGTGCACGCGCCCTATAGCAAAACCCCCTCTCCAAAAAAAAGTAACTTACTACTTACCTTTGAAATACTAAATTTGTCTCACAAACCGACATATTTTTTTTTTCAAGGGAAAAAAAACGGTCATGCCACATAAATGTATCCTTGCTTTAAAGGGATCTCACTAAATCTGGAATAAATTATGATAGGAAAATCATGAATATGTATTCAGTGGCAAATCATCTGGAATGATTTTTGTGTTACATTGTTAGTTTGGGGGCAAAGAGAGTCCTGATGTTGCTTTTCCTTCTTTTAGGTATTTGGATACTCTTTCAGAGACTTGTGATCAAAACAATGGACTGTTAATTTATGCTAATGATAGTTCGTTCACCACACTAGTGGCTTCCCTGTGACAACTGTTAGAAACCGATTAGTACAGTGCAGGAAGTCGAGAACCCAGCAATGCTGCTGCTTGTTTTCCTTCCTGTTTCTCTCTGCCAACATTGTTGTATGTCTCAAATTGCCAGAATCAGGTCTGTCACAGGAACTTTCATTAAGAGCAAATTAACTCCTTATTACTCCAAAGCTTCTTTTCTGATTTGTTATTCAAGTTCTACTTCTGCAGTTCATTCAGTTAAAAAGAAACAGAAAAAAATACACAGAGTTACGTAAATAGCTTGGAGTTCATGTTAAACTCCTTGGTACTACCATTTAAGTGAATGTTTAACTTTTTAAGAAAATATCAACTGTCTTCTAAGTGGTTCTGCCACTTTACATACGTACTAGTGGTATATGAAAGCTCTATTTGCTCCATATCATTGCCTATACTTGGTATCATCAGTATGTTTCATTTTTGCGACTCTACTAGTACCGTGGCATGCCAGTGTGGTTTCAATTTGCATGTCCCCCCAAATTAATAAAGTTTATCACCTTTTCATGTGTTTGTCATTCTTACATTTTCTTTAGTGAAATGTCCTATTCAAATATTTTATTAATTATTTTTTTAAGAGATTTTTACTACAGGGCACGTGCACTTGCCAGAGACAGAAAGCAAGAAATCACCCCCAAGGGGTATGGCCACGCTACAATCCCTTCTCCCTCCTTCATTCTCCTCTTGGGATCTTGGGCAGACACATACACACACCCAGCGTGAGTTTCAAGCCGCCAGGTCCAGGACTTGAACTGCGGTTGGCCATGTGGAAGTCCAGTGACGTAACCATTATGCCATCTGCTGGTCCTTAGTTTGCTTATTTCTAATATTAACGCCCTTTCTTAAAAACAAGTTTATTTATTTCTGCCACAAGACACAGAGACAGAGGAAGAGACAAAGAGACAGAGAATCCCCAAAAGAATGGTCATTCATTCGATAGTCTATCCTTAGCCTCAGCCAGCCCTAATCACAGGCACATGCATACCTGCCCAGTCTGCACAGGAAGACCCTGGGATAAAAAGGATCCTCCCTCTTGGGTCCAGTAGCTCCACCAGTGAACCACCTTCTGGTCTCTAGTTGTATCATTTTCTCTTATTGAGTTTTGAGAGTTCTTTATATACTCTGAAAATAACTCTTTGTTAGATATATCCTTTTCAAATACATTTCCTCAATCTGTTCATTCTCTTAAATGTGCCTTTCAGAGAAAAGTTTTAGTTTGACAAAATATTTTCATGCTTTTATAGATCATACTTTTAAATAGTCTTTATACCTTAGTCAAAAATCAATTCTGTAATCAGCTCCACTGGTCTATTTATCTATTTTTGAGCCAATACCACCCTGTCTTGATTAGCATATGGTACTGTATTAAAGTCTTAAAATAAGGTAGTATAAGTACTCCAATTTTATTCGCCTTTCTAAAAGTTGGCTTTGCCATTTTTGAATCTGTTCAATTGGAAGTGTTTTGAACACTTACATCAATTTGGACAAAATTGATAGCATAAATTAATAATATTGAGTATTCCAACTCACAAACACAAGCAGTCACCAGAAAGAAATGCCCCTATGGGGCATGGTCTCTTCTCTGTTCCTCTATCTACCCTGTCAGAATTTGGACATGCAAACATGGTACGTTTTTCAAGCTGCCAAGGTCAGGATTTGAACTGTGGTCAGCAATGGTTAAGCTTCCTTAACCACTAGGCGACCAGACCAACCCTTGCACATAATTTTGTACTTCACTTTTTTTTTTTTTTGAGAGGTTTTCGTTATAGGGCGCGTGCGCTCGCCAGAAAGACAGAGAGAGACAGAGAGATAGAAAGCGAGAAATCACCCCCCAGGAGGGATGGCCATGCCGCAATCCCTTCTCATTCTCCTCTTGGGATCTTGGGCACGCATGTACACACGCCCAATGTGAGTTTAAGCCGCTGGGTCCGGGACTTGAACCGCAGTAAACTACGTGGGAGTCCAGCAACATAGCCATTACACTAACTGCTGGTCCCTGTACTTTACATTTTTAATGCTATAGCAAAGGGTTTTTTTCAATTTCAATTTCTGATTATTCAGCTGGTATACAGAAAAGCCTTTGACTTTAGCAAATTGATCTTGTATACTGCAACATTACTAAAGTCAAGAAATACTTTGAGAACTCTCTTGTAGATGCCATCAATTTTTTCTACATAGATGATTCATGTTATTTGTCAACAAAAAGAATTTTACTTCATTTCCAATGTGAATGCTGCTTTTTCTTTTCTTTTCTTTCTTTCTTTTTTTTTTTTCCTTGCTTGTACCAGCTAGAATCTCAAGCACAAAATTGAACATACTTGATAGAAAACGTTCTTGTCTTATTTCTCACTTTAGGGATAAAGCATTTATTTGTCATCATTAAGTATAATGTTAACTGTAGAATTTTCATCATCCCTTTATCATATACTCCTTTATCAGGATGAGGAATTTCTTTTGATTTCTATCAATAGTTTGCTAGGAACTTTTGCTAGAGCTCTTCACATGTGTAGATAGTACGGATTTACTCAAGGCAATTTCCTGAGTGTAATAAGATGATCAAATATTAACATGGCTAATTATCTTCTTGGGTTTTTTTGGTTTTTTTGTTTGTTTGTTTGTTTTTGGCCATAGGCTACATACAACTTGCCAGAGAGAGCGGGAAACAGAAATCACCCCCCCCCCCCCCCCCCAGGGGATGGCCACACACTGCAAATCCCTTCTCCTCCATTCTCTCGGGATTTTGGAAACACACACACACACACACAGCATGATTTTTAAGTCCAGGACTTCAGCTGTGGTTGGCCATGTGGGAATGCAGCACCTTAACCACCACACCACTTGCGGGTCTGGTTTGAATTTTAAACCACCCTGGCATTTCTGGGACAAGCCCCACTTGACAAGTAGTATTCTTTTTACACACTATTGGATATAATTTGCTAAAACTTCTGTTTAAAAATTTGTTCCCATGTCATTGAGGTATATCAGTTGGTGTGTTTTCTATTTTTATAATGCCTTCATCAGGTTTTGGTAGCAGGGTAATGCTGCTTTTATAGAATGAACTGGGGAATGTTCTTTGCTTATTAATTTTCTGGAGTAATTTTTGTAGAACTGATATTACTGTTCTCTTAAATGTTTGGTAGAATTCACCCATGAAGTCATCATTGCCTGGGATTTTCTTTCTTAGTATTTTTTTTTAACTACAAACAAAATCTTTAAAATAGAGATAAAGCAATTGCTGATATCCATTTTTTTATTGGTGAGCTTTCATAATTTTCTCTTTCAAGGAACATTTTATCAGAGCTGACAAATTTAAAGGTATAAAGTTGTTTCTAACATTGCCATATTACCCTATTAGTAACTATAGAATCTGACAAAGACAGATGAATTTTATATTAAGTGAAAAAAAGCCAAGCTTTCATGTAAGAAAAATGTGTGTTAGCATAAACGGAACAAAACATCTGAAACCATAAACACTAAGTTGTTAATACTTAAAACTCATTTTAATTGTATTGTATTATTTTTCCAACTTTTAAACTTTAACCAGAAAAAATAAAGCTTTGCTTTTTTGAAAATAACACATGACAGAAAAACAAACAGCAAGCTGAAGTTACAATATACAGAGACGATCCTTCCAGAGATCATTCCTGTAGTCCGTTACTAGAGAAGATCCTCTGACGTGTAGAGCACTGCGGACCCAGCGACCTCAGCACTGCCAGCCGCCCAACAAGCCTGCACTGTCAGAAGAGGAGACGGAGTCCAAGTCTGTCCCTGATGAATCGCCGCACAGTGATGATTTTATGGGAGCCGCAATGTGTTCAGAGCTGAATGCCCAGGGCCTGCTATATGCCTTTGTAAGAGCAGGAGTGGAGTCCACCCCGGAAAGGGGCCAGATCACCAGAGATCACATGGACCAATTACTGTATCAGCTGGTACAGTCGAAAAAACTCAGGAAACAGGACTTCTTCAAAGGTTTTTCAGAAACCTTGGAATTGGCAGATGACGTGGCCATTGATATTCCCTATATTCGGTTGTACCTTGACAAAGTGGTGACTCCCACGTTCAAAGAAGGCCGAATCTCCGTGAAAGAACTTATCACAGAATTTAGCAAACCTTTCACCTCCTGTTGGAAGAGCTGGGGTCTTGCGTTCGGAAATATTGCACCTTCTATGCAAACAAATGAACCCTAAGAAAGCTGAAGCCTTGTGGAGGGAGGCAGGCCTAACCTGGAAGGACTGTTTACCAGAAGAGGAAGATGTACATAATTTTCTCTTAGAGAAGAAGTTAGACCTTATAGAGTCTGACAGCTCCTGCTCCCCCAAAGCACTTTCAAAGAAAGAACTCTCCGCTCAAGAGTTGTATAAGTGACTGGAAAGACATCACTGAAGACAGAGCAAACAATGAGCAGATTTCTCACTGGGAAGAAGCTAATCTAGATGAAAGCAGATGAGTCCACCTACATTCCTTAGAGCTTTAATGACAGCCATTTGTAAAGCGGCTATAAGAGCCACCTCTTCTACCTTCAGAGTGGACACTGCTGTTATCAAGCAGAGTGCCATCTTATTCAAGTACCTAGACTCCGATGCGAAGAAGGAACGGCAAGTATTTTATGCACTACAAGAATCAACAGTAAAACTTGAACAACCTGACAATTTGCTACACATGTTTCCTGATTGCCTAAAGGATGAGGAAAGGATCTCAGAAGACACCTTCTACAAATGGGAGAGCAGCAAGGACCCTGCTGAGCAGAATGGGAAGGGCGTGGCCCCGAAATCTGTCACTGCGTTATTCACGGGGCTTTGGAGAGCAGAAGAGGAGTCTGAGGATATCTAAAATTTCAAATGCACAAAACAAAACTAAAGAAACAATTTTAAGTATTTTTTTTAAGTTTCACATCTTCACCAATCACAGTGCAGCAAGGCCAGTTCTCGCAGAAACCACCAAGTGTGCACACTCGAGTAGGAGAGGGGAAAGAGTAAAAAGGTGACCATGGAGGAAAAGGAACTGAAAAAAGTAAACTTCAAACCTGAGGGTAGGAGCACTAAAACCAAAATGCATGTATTATTTATAGAAAACGTTGTCTATTTTAATCTTTTCTTTCTAAACAAGGACTCAAAAAGATATTTAGCAAAAATAAATAAATAAAAGTTAAGAACTTTTCATTTATTTTAAGGACTGCAAATGCCAGTGTAATTTTTTTTTGGGGGGGGAAGGTTTTTTGCTATAGGGCATGTGCACTCACCAGAAAGACAGAGACAGAGAGACAAAAAGCGAGAAATCACCCCCCAGGGGGATGGCCACAGGGCAAACCCTTCTCCTCCATCCTCCTCTAGGGATCTTGAGAATGCACGCACCTGGCGTGAGTTTAAGCCACCGGGTCTGGGACTTAAACAGCAGTTGACAACATGGGAGTCCAGTGACAGCCATTACATCAACTGCTGGTCCCACCAGTGTAATTTTTTAATTTGCAACTTCTGTAAACAACTTGTATAATAGAAAAGCAGAGAAATAAATTTCCCTTCCCCGATATGCACCTCACGTTTTAAAGCATAGTAGTTAGTTCAGATTGGAGAAGATTTGGAGTGAACAAGGTAAGAAAGTTTTTTGTTTTTTTTTTTTTTTTGAAGGGGAGGCATCAAATCTTTCTGCCTGCCTCTCAGCTTGCTTAAGAAAGTTAAAATATCACAATAGTAATCAAAACATACAAAATCTTGGGATAGAAGGAAATTCTGTGGACCAGAGAACTCCAAGAATTTTTTTTTCTTTCTTTTTTTTTTTTGGAGAGGTTTTTTCGCTATAGGGTGCATGCGCTCGCCAGACAGACAGACAGAGACAGAGAGACAGAAAGCGAGAAATCACCCCCCAGGGGGATGGTCACGCCGCAATCCCTTCTCCTCCATTCTCCTCTCGGGATCTTGGGCACGCACGCACACGCGCCCGGCGTGAGTTGTAAGCCACCAGGTCCGAGACGCGAACCGCGGTCGACTACGTGGGAGTCCAGTGACATAGCCATTATGCTAACTGCTGGTTCCCCAAGAATTGTTTTTTTTTTTTAAAAAAAAGTGCTACCCTGGGAAAAGTACTTACTACTTTTGAAATGTTAAGAGCAACTTTAAGGCTTATAAATACATAGGACAAATATTTTTTAAAAAGACAAAAACAAAAAGAAATAGACTTAATACTATTTATTTTCACTTTTAAAATATAAAGAACAAAATAAAGACAAACATTGCAAGTTTTTTAAAAGATAATAATCAATATACATAAATGTTTGAAGTGGTGACCATGTTTAGGAAATATGAAAGACAACTGAGAGAGTGCAAGGCACATGGGTGGGAGTAATTAGAAGGCCTTAGCAAAGTTTATCTAATAGACAGTGTAAAGATACAGAGAATTTCTGTGCATGAAACTAAAAATGATGAAATCAGTTTCTCGGGAGGAGTACTGTTCATACAACATAATAACAGGTAGTGTAGGGTTGAGGGAACAAGTTAGCTAGGAGCATGCCATGATGAAACTGTCTACAATGGGGTGATGACTGAGATCAGTCTGAGGTATAACACAATAATTTTGTTACTAATAACTGGAATACAAATATTAGCAAATCACCTGCCTGACAGAAACATTTTAATGGCTATCCACTGAAATTCTGAATTACTTATTTGTTCTACAGTGTAAGGAACTGTGTTATAAACAGTCCATGAAGAACTATGCCTTCCATGTTAGGTTAAAAAGAAAGGGAAAAAACTGAAAAATAATTTTGCTTCATTATTATGGTTCATATATGATAAAGAAGAAATTTGAGACGCTTAAAGCAGCTCTCCTTAAATGTTCACATCAGAATCACCTAGAAAGCTTTTTGAAAGTATCTATGACCGGGTCCTATGCACCCTCCAAAGATCTGATTCAGGAGGTCTGGGGTAGAATACAAAGAAAGGTATTGTGGAAGAAGCTCCCCAGGTACACTTCTGGTTAAGAATACCATCTGAGGGACCAGCAGTCAGCGTTAATGGCTTTGTTGCTGAACTCCCACGTAGCCGACCCTAAACTCACGCCCGGCATGTGTGAGTGCGTGCCCAAGATCCTGAGAGGAGAACAGAGGAGAAGGGATGGCGGCGTTGCCATCCCTCCTGGGGGGTGATTTCTATTTTCTGTCTGTCTGTCTCTGTCTGGCTGGCGAGCACACGCACCCTATAGCAAAGAAAAAAAAAAAAAAACTCTTTAAAAAAAAAAAAGAATACCATCTGACTAGATGGGTGAATCAATTAAACATTAAAATAAACAAAAAACTAAAACATTCAGAACATAGAAGGCACAATGGTTTGAAACCAAATCATTGGTTATCTTTCTTAAGTTCCTGCTCTACCTCATAACACTGTCATACTTTTACTTCAATGACTGCTACTAACACCTGTGACCAGAATACAGCTGCTGAACTTGAATCAAAAGAGATCCCATTGTTTCTATCCTTTGGAATCACAGTAAAGCAGTGCTAGCGATGCATTAGAGCTGCAGTCATAGGGAAGATCACACACTGCTTAGACAATAGCTGATTGATAGACAAGAAAACTCCTCTACAACAGTGTTCTGCAATTGTGAGTGGAGTATGAATTAGGCAGTTTTGCAATTTGTACAGAATTTTTCTATTGTCATGGCTCACTTTCTGTCATACTTGAGAGTGCAATTTTTAAACAAATACTTAAAAGCGAAGTTATTTCTTAATACCTTAAAACAGGAGGTCCTTCTCAAGAGATTGAGAAACACAGTTAGATGTTTTCTAAACAAATATTTATGAATAAGTTCCTAAATCTTGATACTATTATATAAATTATCCTCTGCAATTTTCATGTATTTATGTAAATTTGTGTGTAAAGTAAGGTAAGTTTTAGATATAAGACAACATTCACATACAAGTTAACTTTCAAATTCACTTTTCATGTCAATCTATTCTCCCCTTAGGATTTTGGGTGCATACACTCACACACCCAGTGTATTTTTCAAGCTGCCGGGTCCAGGACTCAGACCACTCTCAGCCATGTGGGATACAGTTGCCTTAACTGTCACGCCACCTGCTGGCCCCCATATTGGCCTTTAACCAAATTGAGGCCTCAGATATGCCTGAGACCTCTCCTAGGTCCATAATAATCCAAAATGCTCTTAATGGTTAAATAATTCCAATAAGAGATAATGGAGTCAAAGAATCAAGAATATGTAATCAGATAACAGCAATGAAAAAGATACTCACTGAATGAACCTTCACCAAATACTGAATTTTTTGGTATTTTTCAAAATTCTGGAGAGAAAAAAAGCTAGCTATATAAGACACTATTGGCACAACTGGGGAAATTTAAACGCAAAGTTATTATTGTTATAAATGTGGTTATGCAAAAGAATTCCTTATTTGTAGGAGATGCACACTAAACGTTCAAATGACTCAGGAAAAAATGAAACTGCACGTGCTGTATGTCTACACCTGCTACCTGAATGTGCACGGCAGAGAGACATAGATTACACGGAGGAAGTATGCCGCATCTCACAAGCAGGGAATCCAGAGGGAGGTTAAATAGCTGGTTATTGTCCTATTCTCTCAACTCTTACATAAGTTTCATTTTTTAAATAAAAAGCTATAGGGTCGACAGGAGAAATAGATATTGCTTCCCTTCTTCCACTAGTTAATACTTGTTTTTTTGTTTTGTTTTGTTTTTGCTAATAGCACTGTTTAAAAAAAAAAAAAAAAAACTTTAAAAATAAAGGTCCAAAGTATACTCCCATTTCCTAGAAATAAAATGTGTTAATAGACTCTCTAGATTTTTTAATACATATCCCTTTTGACATATAAAGTGTCATATTATGCACTCTCATTGTACTATATAATCTACTTTTTTCTTCCACTTTTATTATGGACATCATTTATATAAACTGAGATCTATATCCTCATTCTTTTATAAAAGGCAGAACAGTGAGTGGTTTGGAACATGGACCAGTCTGCAAAGGATCAGGTAATAAATATTTTAAGTTCTGCAGGCCATACAGTCGCTGTTCCAACTACTCAACACTGCTGTCACAGCAAAAAAAGCAGCCAGAGACAATATATAAATGAACAAGTATGGCCAACATCCAATAACACTTGATGAACACTGAAATTTTCCATATATATTCATGTCATTAAATTATCTTTTTTTTTAATTTTTCAAAATGTGAAAACTTAGCTCACACGAAGAAATAATATCATTTGCAGGATCAGTACAAAAACAAACAAAACAAAAAGTGGGGCCTGTTTAAACATCCTTAAGAATTTTAAAGTAGTGACAGTAGAATACAAAACCAAGCACAGGGCCCTTCAGGGGGAAGGGGCAGTGTCCCAGTGACTGCACAGACTGCACATCCATGAGGCATGCAGGCCATAGTGGGCCAACTCCTGACTTAGCTCATACTTAAGGTGGTTGAAGATTCAGGGCCAAACTGACAGAGTTCAAATCCCTTCTCTACCTCTTAATAAGTGTGTGTCCTCTCTGTGCCTTAGTTTCCTCATCTTCAAAATGGAAACAATACCGTTATATACCTCCTAGGGTTGCTGTGAGGAACACATGACCTAATATATTCAAAGTACTTAGAATGGTCCTAGTATGTTATTAAGCAATTTATATAAGCTGTCATTATGTATGTGTACACACACACACACACACACAACATATATTTTGGGTTTTTATTTTGTAATTTGCCAGGGCACATGTATACTCACCGGAACATGAGAGGGGGAGAGGGAGAGAAAGTAGGAAAGTACCCCCCATCTGGCACGGTGACAATACAATCTCTTCTCCTCCATCTCTCCCTCTTTTCAAGTTTTAGGGTACACACACACACACACACACACACACACACACGCCTGGCACGCTTTTTAAGCCAATGGGTCCAGGACTAGAACTATACAGTGGGCTGTGCTTATCCAGCCACTTTAACCACCATGCCACGAGCTGGCCCTATCATTATTCTAATAGCTAAACAATATTCTACTTAACCAATATTCTACATTATTTCGCACTTTTTCTGTGCTCTGATCAATATCCTTGTTTGGGACCAGCAGTGGCGTAATGGCTATGTTGCTGGACTCCCATGTAGTCGACCACGGTTCTAGTACCGGACCCGGTGGCTTAAACTCACACCAGGCAGTGTGTGTACGTTCGTGTCCAAGATCCCTAGAGGAGAATGGAGAAGAAGGGATTGTGGCATGGCCATCCCCTCTGGGGGGTGATTTCTCGCTTTCTATCTCTCTGTCTCTCTCTGTCTTTCTGGTGAGTGCCTGTGCCCTGTAGCAAAAACCTCTCCAAAAAAGAAAAGAAAAAAAAAATCCTTGTTTGTATAACTTTGCACTTACTCTATCATTCTTTAGAAGATATTCCTAGAAATAAAAATATGTCCTTGAAAAAACCTCCACCAAACCTCATTCTTTCCAGCGGTACAAGGACTGTTTCCCTACACCTTTTGCAGCACTGGACACTTTTTAAATTGTCAATTTAGCTTGCTTTAGAATATGCAGCTCATTGCATCTCAATAGCTTTCCTCCTCATAAATTCCAAGGCATTTTGGAGATAGGTGTAGCAGGCTGTATTGCTAAAGATGGTTACACATGGTCATATGCACCGTGACCTTGCCACTCTCCAGTCAAGATGAGTCTATTTCTGTATCTCCTTGAATCTAGGCAGCCCCCATAACTACTCTAACAGAGATGGAGAAACTGATGATGTGCCTATTGGGGGCATAGTCCTTAACTGGCCTAAAAGCTTCAACTTCCTACATCTGAAAGAGTAGCTGTTACGCAATTGCAACTACACTCTCAGTAACACGCTGTGAGAAGCCCAAGGCACACGGAAAGAAAACAGCATGAGATGCCAAGTGAGAGGAACACAAAGACGGCAAGAAGTGCCAGTGGGTGGGACATGTGAATAAAGAAGTCATGTTAGAAATCGATCTTCCAGTCTCAGCCACCCTAGCTGGTGTTATGGCTTGGTTATAGATGGATCAGAGATAAACCATCCAGCCAAGCCCTTTCCAGACTCCTAATGCATGAATCATCAGAAAAGTAAAAATCTTGTTTTAAGTTACTACATTTCAGACTGGCGTGTTATTCTGCAATAAATAACCAGAACATAATTTAAAGTAAACACTGAATTTTAGGATTACAGATCTCCAAATCAACATGTGCTTCACAGTTTAACTTAGAAAAATAATCTATCCTAAAAATTAATTAAGGGAACCAGCAGTTAGCGTAATGGCTATGTCACTGGTTTCCCACGTAGTCGACCACGGTTCGCGTCCCAGACCCGGTGGCTTAGAACTCACGCCGGGTGCGTGTGCGTGCATGCCCAAGATCCCGAGAGGAGAATGGAGGAGAAGGGATTGCAGCGTGACCATCCCCCCTGGAGGGTGATTTCCTCGCTTTCTATCTCTATGTCTCCCTCTGTCTGGCGAGCGCACGCGCCCTATAGCGAAAAAACCTCTCCAGAAAAAATCAATTAAGAAGTCTCAGTTTTGTATATATATATGTATATACACATACACACATATTTTCTGTATTTTATATATATATGCACACACAATTTTATATATTTTATATATACACATACACATATTTTATATATTTATAAGTACACACACACACACACACAAATTTTAATAAACATCTGATTCTGATTCAGGTGGTCCAGGGACAATAGATCAAAGAAGACTATTTCAGATTTCCTAAGTATATAGTCAACCAAAAAATTGAGAGTTGAATCAAAGTAACAGGGCATTAGATAATTTTAAAATTTCTATACAACTACAAAAAATATTCATCCTCTGAATAGTTCCATTTGTCAACATGTTGGTGAAATTAAATATAACATATACATTTCTTTAAAGACCCCATACAAAAATAAGCTAGAAGTTTAGAAACAGACTAGTCAGTCTCTTGAGAACTGTGACAACTAAAGAGGACCTAAAGATTTTGATTTGGCTTAATTACTACATTGTAAAAGAAGATTTAAACAAGCCCTTACAGCTAACGTACACCTACTCACTCACAGTTTTACAATTCATCAATAGTACCATAATAGAAAAATTTCTAAAATAAAAATTATAATGTGTTACATAAAAATGAAGAATGTAGGACTTTTTTAAGAAAGTAGTTTTCAGCAGTGAAAGTCTATAGGTTATCAATCTTGTGCAAAAAAATGTGCTGAAGAATAAAGGAATGAAAAGACACTGGTGGCCTCTATTCCAAAGAATTTGTAAATCTAAAGGGGAGTACAGGATGGGATCACATCGATTACAAAAGGTTAAGGGAAATGCCAATTCAACTTAATAACTCCACATGGGTGTCTACTAGGTATCTCAAATTTACACTGAAAACAAATTCTTGATTATTTCCTCAAAACCTGCTCTCCCCTTGCCCTCCTCCTATCAGTAAAAATATTTCTTCCATCTACCCAGATGCTAAAGCCAAGATTGCCATTTTTACATTTTCTCATTGCTTTAAGCAATTAGAAAGAGCGCTGATTCTACTACAAAAATGTTCTCAACTATCTGCCATGCCAAGTCATCTCTTGCCTGGCCTAGCCCGACAGCTAGTTTCCTGCTAATGCCTTCCTGACTGGTCTCTGCGTCCACTCTTCCTCTCATAATCCATTTTCCAAATAGCAGTCAAAATACTTCAAAATATAAACCTTATCATTTCTCGCCACAGCTGAAAGCTTTCTATTGGCTTCCTAATGCACTAACCATAAAATCCAAACTTCTTCCTATGGGTGACTTACCAGATGTAATATGAGCTGGTCCCTATCTCTAGCCTTATCCTTTCTATTCTTCCTGATGCTCCTACTGCTCCAGCCACATAGTGGCCTGTTTCTGTTCCTTCCTACCTTAGGGCCTTTGCTCTTACACAACCACCCACTCCCTAGCCATGGTGCCAGTGATCGAACTTCACATTGCCAGCATGGAAACAACAAAACATCATGGGCATCCTGATGGAGATGATACAATATATGACCACGCTATTCTTGCCAAAATGTTTGAACAGAATCTGTGGCCAGCAGGAGGCATGGTGGTTAAGGCAACTGGATCCCACATGGCAGACTGCTTGGTTCTAATCCCAGACCCAGCAGCTTGAAGAATGCACCAGGCATATATATGTACATACCCAAAATCCCGAAAGGATAAAGAAACGAAAGAAAAATAAATTGCAGCATGTCCGTGCCCCATGAGGGATGATTTCCTGCTTGCTTTCTCTCTCTCTCTCTCTGTCTCTGTCCCTCTCAAGCAAGCACACATACTCTGCAGCAAAATTTAAAAAAAAAAAAGAAAAAGAAAAAGAAAAACTGGGGGCCAGCAGGTGGCGCAGTAGTTAAGGTGTTGGACTTCCACATGGCAGACCATGGTTTGAGTCCAAGACCTAGCGGCTTGCTTTCTCACTTTTCCTTTCTCTGTCTATCTCTCTGGTCAAATTAAAAATAATAATAATGAGAATAACAAATAAGATAAATATTTTTTTTAAAAGGAAAGAAAAACTGAATCTGTCCCAAGGAAGCAATGAGACATAGAATTTAGGACATTCTATGAGATAACTACTCTACACTATTGGAAAACATAATACCATGGGATTGTTAATTATCAAATTACCAATAATCTAGAAAAGCAGATCAATATGTCCAAAAAGGAATAAGCAGTAATTGTCACATCATAACAATTACTTGACAGAACATATGATACAATCATTTTTATAAGGTATAGATCCTTCCTAGCAATACTGAAAACTCATAACACACTATTAAATGAAAAAAAGGGACCAGCAGACGGCATAATGGTTATGTCACTGGACTCCCACATGGCCAACCACAGTTCAAGTCCCAGATCCAGAGGCTTGAAACTCACACCAGGCACCTGTGTACCTGTGTGCACACCCAAATCCCAAGAAGAGAATGGAGGAGAAGAGTAGTGGCGTGGCCATTCCCCACAGGGCGTGATTTCTCACTTTCTGTCTGTCTGTCTGTCTCTCTGGTGAGTACAAGCGCCTTATAGCAAAAATCTCTCTCTTAAAAAAAAAAAAAAGAAGAAGAAGAAAGCTATCCAAAATTTGCACTATTATAAAAAGGTAACATGTAGGGGCTGGCAAGTGGTGTGGTGGTTAAAGGCGCTGGACTCCCACATGGCCAACCACGGTTCAAGTCTCGGACCTGGTGGCTTGCTTTCTCACTTCCTCTCTCTCTCTCTGTCTCTCTCTGATCAAACTGAAAAATAATAATGATGTAATAATAAATAAAAGTTAAAATAAAATAATTCTTTAAAAAAAAAAAAAGGTAACATGTAAACTGATGGACACAGACTAGATATTTGGTAAAACTGCAATCTATCATAATTTGTGTAGACTTTGAGGATGTTGCAGGGTAAATTTTGCATGTGGAACAGAGGTGGATCTTTGAGAGCCAGAGGGTAGACCCGTGGTAGAAGCTGTCAAAATTCAGGTTGTCAGAATCTGCCAATGTTCTAGATTACAAAGTAGAGGGCAATTAAGGCAGCAGATGGTCTGAGGGTTACTATGATCTGACCTTGAAATGAAGAGATTTTTCTGGATTTATCTAGATCGGCCCAATGTCATTCTAATAGGACCTATCAGTAAAAGAGAGGGATAGAAGAGAAAATGTCATAGTCATTGGTGGCTTTGAAGATGGAAGAGATCCATGAAGCAATGATTGTGAGCAGCATTTTTTTAAGAATTATTTTATTTAAATGTATTTATTTATTTATTTTAATTTGACCAGAGAAGGACAAAGCAAGAGAGAGAGAGAGGGAGGGAGAGAGAGCAAGGAAAAGTGAGAAAGCAAGTCACCAGGCCCAGGACTCGAACCGTGGTTGACCATGTGGGAGCCCAGCGACCACGCCACCTGACACCATGTGTGCAGCATTTTGAAGCTGGAAAAGTAAAAAAATAAAAAGAAAGGATTCTTGGGACCAGCAGGTGGCATAGTGGTTAAGGTGCTCGATCCCATATGACCAGCTCCAGTTCAAGTCTCAAACCCAGTGGCCTGAAAATCATGCCAGGCACATGTGCATGTGCACTCCAAGTCCTGAAAGGAATACCAAGGAGAAGGGACTGTGGCAAGACCATCTACCCTGGGGGGTGATTTTTCACTTATCCTCTTTCCCTCCACAAAAAAAAATCTAAAAGCTAAAATAAAAAATATAGATAGAGGATTCTCCTCTAGATCTTCCAGAAAATAATGCATCCCAGTCAAATCTTGATTTTTAGCCCGGTGACACCTGTACTGAAATTCTGATCTCTAGAACTGTAAGATGATAAATCTGTATTGTTTCAGGCCTCTTTGTTTAAGGTAATTTAATTTCTTTTTTTTTTTGGAAAGGTTTTTGTTTTGTTTTGTTTTTTTGCTATAGGGCGCGTGCGCTCGCCAGAAAGACAGGGAGACAGAAAGACAGAAAGCGAGAAATCACCCTCCATGGGGAATGGCCACAGTACAATCCCTTCTCCATTCTCCTCTTGGGATCTTGGGCACGCACGCACACGCTCCCGGCATGAGTTTAAGCCACCAGGTCCAGGACTTGAACCGCGGTCGACTACACGGGAGTCCAGCGACATAGCCATTAAGCTAACTGCTGGGCCCTGAAGTAATTTATTTTAACAGCTATAGGCAATGAGTAAAGCTCCTTCTGTGGTGGGACTTCTGTGATCAGCTACTCCCTATGTAACAGAGGTAAACTTCCTCTCTAGAGGAAGATAACATCATCCAGAATATTTACCATTTTTTCATATATGATGTACAGCATTAAATCAAAAATAGGGCCCAGGAAAAGAAAGAACTAAAGAATAAAAAAAAGTAAACAAGAAATGAAAAGATAGTGATTTTCAAATACCTGTAATTTATAAAAAAGAAGTTAAATGAAGCCCCAAAACCGACAAATAACAATTGAAGAACTCAATAGAGAAGTTTGACAGCAGATTATATACTGCAAAGATGAGCTTAATATAAACCAATAGAAAATACATTTCTTGGGACCAACATTTGGTGTAATGGCTATGTCGCTGGACTCCCATGTAGTTGACCGCAGTTCAAGATCCCGAGAGGAGAATGGAGGAGAAGGGATTGTGGTGTGGCCATCCACCCATGGTGTGGTCATCCACCCTGGAGGTGATTTCTCGCTTTCTGTCTCTCTCTCTCTCTCTCTCTGTCTTTCTGGCAAGCACACGTACCCTATAGCAAAAACCTCTCAAACAAAAAGAAAGAAAGGAAGGAAGGAAGGAAGGAAGGAAGGAAGGAAGGAAGGAAGGAAGAAAAAAGACAAGACAAGACAAGACGTTCCTTGGCCAGCCCTGTAACCTAGAGGTTAAGGAAGCAAGGTTCCACATAGCTGACTGCAGTATGAATCTTGGCCCTGGAGGCTTGAAAAACCATGCCAGACACATGTGTACGTGTGCCCAAATGCCTGACAGGACAGAGAAAGAGAGAAGGGGTCATGGCATAACCACAACCCACTGGGAATGCTTTCTCCCTCTTCGTCTTTGTCTCTGGTGAGTGCTTACACTCTCTGACAATTAAAAAAAGAAAACATAAGGATGAGCAGATGGCATAATGGCTACATCGCTAGATTCCCACATAGTCTAGCACAGTTTGAGACTCAGACCCAGCAGCTTAAAACTCATATCAGGCACATATGCGTGTGTGCCCAAAATCCCAAGAAAAGAGAAGAGGAGAAGGGATTGCCGTGAGGCCATCCCCCCCCCCCCCCCCCGGGAGTGACTTCTTGCTCTCTGTCTCTCTGGTAAGCACACAAGCCCTATAGCAAACGTCTCTCTCATAAAAAAGAAAATAAATTTCTCTACAAAGCATAAAATTTCAGAAAAGAACAAATCAGACATAGTAAAAAGTTCTAACATGTGCAATTGAGTCCCTGAAGGAGAGAATAAAATGAAACAGAGGCGATACTTGAAGAGTTAATATTCGGAAATTTCCCAAAGATATGTACAACCCCCACATAGTGAAGAAGATCTATAAATTCAAAACATGAATACAACAGAAACCTGACCTACACCTATCATAGTAAAACTGGTGAAAACAACAGTCAAAGAAAAAATCTTAAGGACAGTGAGAGGAAGAAGACACATTATCCTCAGAAGAATAACAGTAAGATTAACAGGCATTAACATAAATGATAAAGACATAAATAAGGGCCAGTCAAAGGAGTGCCATGGTGGTTAAGGAGGCTGGATCCTACGTGACCCACTGCAACTGGAGTCCCAGACACCAGAGCTTGAAAGGCACACTGAGTGCACATGCACGCATGCTCAAAAGGTGACACAGAAGGGACTGCACCATGACCATTCTGCATGGGGTGGCGCTTTCTCATCACAGACCCTCTGCCCTCCCACTCAAAAACATGTGCACCCTGACAAAATTAATAAAAATAAATAAATAAATAAAAAAGCCAATCTACTATTCTATGCCTTGGGAAAATAACTTTCAGGCATCAAAGAAAACAAAGGAATTTCAGGCAAAAATTGAGGTGGCTCTTAGCATGTAAGTTCTGAAAGAAATACCAAAGATAGCCTTCAGATTAAATGATAAATGTGCTAGAAGATATCTTAACTTGTTTTATTCGTAAAAACTATTATCTAAAAATAACTAATAAAATCTAGTCTCCTGGGAACCAGCAGTTAGCGTAATGGCTATGTCCCTAGACACCCACAGTCGACCACAGTTCGCGTCCCGGAAAACTCACACCGGGCGCATGTGCATGCGTGCCCAAGATCCTGAGAGGAGAATGGAGGAGAAGGGATTGCGGCGTGACCATCCCCCCTGGGGGGTGATTTCTCGCTTTCTGTCTCTCTGTCTCTCTCTGTCTGTCTGGCAAGCGCACATGCCCTATAGCAAAAACCTCTCAAAAAAAAAAAAAAAAAATCTAGTCTCCTTACTATTATAAATAGCAGTTTAAATACTTAAAAAGAAATGAACTCTTAACTTTCTATAAAGCATTTAAAAAATCAGAAAACTGAAATCAAAGTAAAACAAAATATCAACAAGTTAAAAAAAGATCAACAAGAAGTACTGTTTACTTAAAAATAAACACATTGAAGGCCAACAAGTGGCATGGTGGTTAAGGTGCTGGACTCCCACATGAGGACTACAATTCAAGTCCTGAACCTGGCGGCTTGTTTTCTCACTCTCTGGTCAAATTAAAATAATAATAACTAAAACAAAATAAATAATTTAAAAGATAATTTAAAAATTTTTAAATTAGCACATTTCTGGATAGAACTATGAAAATCAAAATAGTCTCATCAACTTTAACTTTGCATAGTCAATTAAAAAAGGATACATACTTTGTTCATATTTGTCAAAAGCAATTCTAAAATACATGCAGATAAAATTAAATTCTGATAGTAGTCAGCCTAGTGCCCATTCTTCACTGTCATCCTTCAGTTAAAAGTTTTGCCATATTTTACACTTCAACACTGGGCTGTTTTCATAAGCAATGAAGTATTTTGTATTTGAGTAGGTCTATGGCATCACAGAAATTATAAAACTTTAAATGGGAAAATGAACTATATATCAATGAAAAAATCTTTACTTATTATTTCAAATATAAATTGCTACAAGATTATAATCGAATCAACTCCTTTTGTGAGATTTTCTTCATCTCTGAAGAATATATTCATTTACCAAAAATCTTACTAGAGATTTAAATCACATTCTCATCTACCAAACCTACAGATCCTCTAGATACAATTTAATGGAATTAGACTTCCTGTAATCTCAAATAAACATATGGACCTATTTCTTCACAATAGTTACCTTTCTCGACCATTCAGCTCACTTATCTTTCACTCTGACTTCATTTCAGAGTTAAAATCTCATTTTTTTAAAGTTTATTTATTTCAGGAGCCAGTGAGAGAGAGACAGGGACAGAGAGACAGCACTTCTAACACAGTCTTAATGCTGTAATCCAGCCCCAGCCTCAGCCAGCCCTGGATCATGGGCACACGGGTGCCAGAGCACTAAGGGAGGTCTCTGAACACAAATCCAGAACACTGCCATGTGGGTCAGCCTCAGTGGGCTTTGTGTTTTATCACTGGGCCATCGTCCAGTCCCTCAGAGCTCTCTCTTTTTATTTTCTTCACTGATGATGTTTGCACATATGCATGCATGAGAGAGAGGCAGATCAAGAAAAAGGCAAAGAGAGATGTGGCCAGCAGGTAGCATGGTGGATAAGGGCACTAGATTACCACATGGCCAACCGTGGTTCAAGTCCCAGATTTGGTGGCTTGCTTTCTCACCTTCCCTTTCTCACTCTGTCCCTCTCTGGCCAAATTTAAATAAATAAATAAGGGGCAGGCGTGTGGCATGGTGGTTGAAGGCACTGGATTCTCACATGGCCAACCACGGTTTGAGTCCCTGACCTGGCAGCTTGCTTTCACGTTTTCCCTTCCTCTCTCTCTCTCTCTGGTCAAATTAATAACAAATGGAATTAAATAAATAGGTAACTATTTAAATAAATAAACTTATATAAAATAATTCTTAAAAAAAAAAAAAAAAGAAAGAGAGAGAGATGAGCACTCTCCACAGCATCTGGACACACACTGCAACCCTCCTCCAGTCCTTCAGCCCAAGGGAACCTGGGTACCTGCAAGCAGGCCAAGCTTACTCAATAGGCTGAGTAGTCCAGAGATTACCGCCATGCCACAGAGCTGGCCTCAGAGTGAAATCTTTAACATCCTGAGTCCTCAAGTTTTCTTTTTCTCTTCTGTTGTTTGCCCTATCTTCTTAAATACTCCAGATATAAAATTTATATATGGCCCTTTTTTAAGACCTTTACTGCTCTCCTTCTATAAAGTTTGTCCATCTGATGCTTCATCATATGCAACATGGATGATTTCAACACTTCCAGACATAAAGTCTCAAGAGGAAAAGCACTGCATCTTTTCATAGGACGGTAATGGAAATCGTCCTCGCCAAAACAAGTAAAAAGACAACCAATCTTCCAAGGTTCTCCTGAAGGACACAAGAGAAAGAAGGGGAATTAGCATTAGTAAGTGGTACTCTGTACCAAGCTCTGTGGAAGGCACTCGGAATTCTCAGTGAGATGGTATTCTTATTCTGAGCCATGAAGAAGAAAGAAACAGCCAAAGGTCTCACAACCAGAAAAGGAAAAGACAGGAGGTGAACAGGTAATCTGTTTCCAGAGTCCAGACACTGGATCCATATTCACTACTCTAAAAGGAAAGTTCTTCACTATCAATTATGTTTTGCCTATCAACAGCACAGAAACTTCCAGTTAAACATCACGGATGAATACACCTATTTATCTCCACATTATTCAGAAACTCAATTAGAACAATAGGAAAAAGGAAAGGAGGAAAAAAGGCTTTTGTCTACAAGGACAAAAAGCAGAAGTAATTTACAATAGCAGCACATTTCCAGAAACTAAAAAACAAATTAAAGAACAGTAACTCGGACAAGAGAACCCCAAGATGGTTAGAGGCATGAAGACATCACCTGCCTCAAAAATGTGGGTGGGTGCATGAAAACAGAAGGACTGGTTGAAACTCTGTATTTATGAAGAGTAATTAGACTGCTCAGATCCACACTTCACTCCTCCATCCTACAACCACCTGCTCCCCATCCTGACAAAGGATGCAAGTTTTATACGTTCTGTAAAGGTTTATGCAATAAAAACAAAAGTAAAATTCAATGAAAAATTCTCTGTGCCAAAAGAAACTCCACTGAGAACTCCCTGTCCCAAAGCAAACACTCAGACTTGCATCCACCAGAGAGAAGGTATCCTTGAGGATATCTGTCAGGTAAACATGAGAAAAAAAACCTAAAGACACGAACCTGTGTAGGAGTTTAAATTAAATAACCACCCTGTAGCGAAACCTATCAGTCAGCAAGCCATACCCAAGAAGGTTGTACTTCCAATAACCTTTTAAGTGCCCTATTGTTTGAAATAAATACAAAGTCCAGGAACAACAGAACTATTTAAGGAAAACTTCTAAAAGCAAATCAGCGGGGCATGGTGGATAAGGGCACTGGACTACCACATGGCCAACCATGTGTGAGTCCCAGACTTGGCGACTTGCTTTCTCATTTTCCCTCTTTATCTCTCTCCCTCTGTCCCTTTCTGGTCAAATTTAAATAAATAAATAAAGTTAAATAAAATCATTCTTTAAAAAAAAAAAAAAAAAAAAAACTTTAAAAAAAGGCAAATCAGACACCAAAACAAACCACAAAATAAAGAAAACAACTTGGAGGAAAAAGAGAGAATTTCAGAGAAGGAAAAAAATTTTTAACTATGATTAATTTCTCTAAGTAGGGAAACTCTTAAATAATGTGTCAATATTAAAAAGAAATAGTCAACGAAGAGGGTTAGAAAATAAGTTGGAGGGTCTAGCAGTTAGCGTAATGGCTATGTCGCTGGACTCCCATGGAGTCAACCAAGGTTCGAGTCCCAGATCCCCCCGGGGGGTGATTTCTCGCTTTCAATCTCTCTTGTCTCTCTGTCTTTCTGGCGAGTGCACTTGCCCCATAGCAAAAACCTCTCAAAAGAAAGAAAGAAAGAAAGAAAAGAAAAGAAAAGAAAAGAAAAGAAAAGAAAAGAAAAGAAAAGAAAAGAAAAGAAAAGAAAAGAAGTTGGATAGGGCCAGGGCAGAGTATGGAGCAGTAATGAAACACCTCTGTGACACAATTCCACATGGGGGGTGAGGGGGGGGTGGGCTCTCCCAGTTCAAGGCCTGAGATCTCCCCAAGTATCTTTGTCCCACGTTTGTCCTTGGGACTGGCTGAATGAATGCTCTGGGTATACAGAATAGAAATTCTATCGGGATACAATCTCATTCACTCTCCCCACCCTACCCCACCCACGCTAAAGAATAAAAAAAGAAAAAAGTAATATGTTGGATATATCACTGCAAAAAGTAAAAGACAAAAAGGAAGAGGGTTAACTTAAAACACAAATAGAAATATAACCGACATTATTGAGGGATATAAAAAACAAGAAAGAAACAAAAGTGAAAGAAATTATTAAGGAAACAATGTAAGATTCCCCAGAACTAAAAGAGATTCATTTTCAGATTGAAAGAAAGGTTTCCAAGACAATGACCCAAAAAGGCCGCATGAATGTACGTTATTATGAAATTTTAGTAAGCCAGAAATAAAGAGAAAAATCTAAAAAGTTTTCAGGGACCCCCCCCCCAAAAAAAATCAAGAAATCAAAACAGGGGCCAGCAGGTGGCGTGGTGGTTAAGACACTGAACTCCCACATGGTCGACCACAGTTCAAGTCCTGGACCTGGTAGCTTGCTGTCTCACTCTCCCTCTCTTTCTCTCTCTCTCTGGTCAAACTGAATAATAATAATAAATAAATTAAGTTAAATTAATAATTATTTTTAAAAAATCAAAATAGCACCATGCAACAACACTGAAACCCAGAAGATAATAAGGCAATGTCTTCAAATTCTGACAGAAAGTGATTTCAACATTTCCAGACATAAACCAAAGACTCAAAAGATAAAGGGTGACTTTCATGAAAAGGCCATGTAAACTGTACTTTACCAAAACAAGTACAGAGAAAAGAGTATAAAATGTAAATCAAGACAAGCAACTTCCAATATAGGAAAGACAGAGGGAATTCCCATATCAAAAGTAAAGGAAATTGGGGCTGAGTGGTGGCTCCACAGTAAAACATGAAGCTCTATGAGGCTGGTCCACATTGAAGGGTTCTGAGTTCACACCCAGAGATCTCCCTGAGCACACTGCGTGTGAGAGCTGGCTGAGGTAGAAGGCAGGGTCAGGACCTTATTGGAGGTGCTCTCTCTCTCGCTCTCTCTCTCTCTCTCCCTCTTACTCTCTGTATCTCTTGTTTATTAACTTAATTTTTTAAAAAGGTCTTTATAAAAAAGGAAAGACAGGGCCAGCAGATGGCATGGTTAAGGGCGCTGAACTGTGGTTCTAATCCCGGACCTGGCAGCATTGCTTTCTCACTTTCTTTCTCACTCTTTCTCTCTCACTCCCACTCTCTCCCTCTCTGGTCAAATTTAAATAAATAAATAGATAAATAAATAAATAAAGTTAAATCAAATAATTCTTAAAAAAAAGTTTAAAAAAAGGAAAGACAATAGTTGCAAAATATTTATCTGACATATATTCATGTATCTATTATAGAATTTCATGTAGCTGAAGAATTTCTAGATTTCTAGAATTCAAAAATTAGACAACACAATACTGCTTAATGGGCAAAAGACTTAAGACAACTTCACAAAGGATGATACTGAAATGGCCAATGAGTGCTTCTGAAAGTGCTCAACACCATTCGTTATAAGGGAAATGCAAACTACACTGCACTGGCACTTCCATTTCTGGCCCAGCATGTAAGGAGCTTAGAAGAGTCTCTACTCCATCCTAACAATATGTAAAAATCTGACCATACTGAGTCAGCCCATGGCATAGTGGTTAAGACAGCTAAATCCCACATGGACAACTACGCAATTCAAATCCCAGACCCAACAGCTTGAGAAACACACCAAGCATGTGTGCATATGTGCCCAAAAGGCCAAAAGGTAGAAGAAATGGAAAAGGGGAGAAGGGATTGCAGCATGATCATTCCCCATGGGAATGCTTTCTCACTTTTCCTCTCTCTCCCTCTCCCCCTTTTCTCTCCCTCCCCCCTCCCCCAAGGAGTGCATGCACCAACTGACAAAATTACAAATAAATAAATAAATAAATAAAAGTCAAACAAACTGAAAAATTAACAACTCATCTTAGATTCATCAGAGATCTGGGATGTCTCCAACTGAATAGAGAAAATCGTAACTGCTGGGAGCAGAAACCTCCCCCAAACCAGTGCCATAGTAAGAAGATCTAAAACTAATCAACAAGCTGCACATTCGGTATGCACAAGTCTGAGAGTTAAAAACTCAGGAGGCTAATGACCACAGAGAGGCCATGAGGGAGCCAAGGGGGGATTCCTTGCAGTATAGTGAGTTTCACCTCCAAGAGCTCTACCAGTTAGTTGCTGTTCCTCACAGTGGTCTGGAGAAAAACCCCTTCCCCTGGTGCTTCTTTCTAGCAGGAGGAAGTGGGAAAGAGCCATTTTGAAGTACATCAGAGCTTTCCATTTTTTCTCAACAAGGTTTGCCCTCAGGAGAATCTATTTTACCAGAACCTAACCTGCTGTAGCTTTATCAGAATCTAGGGAAGGTAAATGCTCTAGAGTCCAGCCCCTTTCCAATTACCATGTCTCACACAAGGGGGGGAAAGCAAGAAGCACTAGTGATGGTAGCCCAGTGACACAGACTCACCAGGACTAAAGCCTGATCACAGGACAGAACACTTCGCCCCCCTGAAACCTTCCACTACATTACCAAAGGCCTACTTACTACAGTTCCCTTTACCCAGTTGCATTGCAATACATCCCTCTTTCGATAAGCTACAAGACATACCAAAATGCAATAAAAATAAACCAAAAGAAAAGCAAAACACACACACAATTTGAAAAGACTGAACAATTGTCAGAACCAGTCAGATATGGCAGAAATGTTGGAATTATCAGTCCAGGAATATTTCTGAACTATGATTGATAAGCCAGGGGTTTTAATGGAAAAAGCAGACAACAGGCAAGAAGAAAAGGATAATGTAGACAGAAATTCTAAAAGAAACTGAAAAATAAATGCTATAGATCAAAAAATACTATAACAAATGAAGACCGCTCATTGATAGCCTCATTAGTAGACCAAAATCTGCTGAAGAAACAATCTCTGAGCTTCACTATACAACAATAGAAACTTTCAAAACTGAAAGAGAAAAAGGGCTGAAAAAGCAAAACAGAATATCTAAGAATTGTGAGACAAATACAAAAGGCCTAAATATACATTGTCAGAGGGGACAGCAGGTGGTTTGGTGGTTAAGAGCGCTAGACTCCCACATAGCCTACTGTGGTTCACTTTCTCTCTCTGTATTGCTTTCTTTCTTTCTCTCCCCTGGCTGAAATTTAAATAAGTAAATAAATGAGGTTAAATAGAATAATTCTAAAAAAAAAAAAAAAAAAAAAAAAAGCAGATTTTTTTTTAAATAGCATTATAAGAATACCGAAAGAAAAAGGAACAAAAGTCGTATCTGAAGCAATACTGACTGAGAACATCCCCAAAATTAACGTTAGACACCACAACACTGAGGAAGCTCAGAGAACACTAAGCAGAATAAATATCAAAACAAAACAAAACAAAACAAGAACACTTCACCTGGGCATTCAATCTTTAGAAAATCAAAGTGGAAAAAAAAAATCTTGGGCCAGACCTGCGGGATGGCAATAAGGCACTGCTGAATGAATAGTGGCAGGATCCCATGTGATGACTGTGGTTTAACTCACCAGCCAAGTTCTCCAGCACTCAATATTCAAGGGGCTACTGGACAGGAGGACAGGGAACACGGCTTGGACAGACTGTGGAGGATATTAATCTCTTTCTCTTTTTCTCTTACTTTCATGTGCACAATCATAAACAAAGAAAAGAAAATTAAAAATATTGAAGAGAGCCAGAGAACAAATACACCCTATCTATGCAATAGAGAAGCAAAGAACTAAATCTGCTACTACTAGAAACCATTCAAGAAGAGAGTAAACATTTTAAGTGTTAAGAGAGAAAAATCCCACCAACCTAGAATCCTATACCAAATTATCCTTCAAAAATAAAGGAGAAAAAAATTCTCAACCAAATACTGAAGAAATTTGTTGCCAATGGTAGACCTGCCTTGCAAGAAAAGTTAAGAGGAATTCAAAGGTAAGGAAATGATACAGGTCAGAAACTTGGATCTATGTAAAGAAAAGAAGTGCATCACAGAATAAAGTAAAATAAGTGCTACTATTTTTCTTATTCTTGGTTGATCTACCAGGTAACTGTTCAAAATAAAAATAACAACAATGCATTTGATAAGACACGTTTATGTGTGTGTGTTATATGTACATATTACAGATGCTCTTGGATATACAACGGGGTTATGTCCCAATAAACTCATCAAAAATTGAAAATACAGTAAGACAAAAATGTATTTAATACACTGTGAAGTATCAACTGTTTATAATCATATGGCTGACTGGGAGCTATGGCTTACCACCACAGACCAGAATCACAAGAGTATCTTACTACATTATCACTAGCCTAGGAAAAGATCAAAATTCAAAGTATAGTTTCTTCTAAGTGTGTATCTTTTATGCACCATCATAATAAAGTTAAAAATCATAAATTGAACCTTCATAACTCAAGGACCATCTATATACACAACATAAACATAAATGTTTATACCAGGGGACTTCAAAAAGTTTATGGAAAATAGAATTAAAGTATGAAATGAAACATAACAAAAGGAATTATACAAGCTCGTTTATAATTTTATACACAAAAGCCAAATAATGAGAAAAATTTAACTATGCACTAATAGGAGAATGAGTACACAAATCATGGTATATTCACGAATACTATACAGCACTGAGAAAGAACCACTGATACACAGAACACAGATGAATCCCATAGATTAAAATGCTGGGCAAAACAGTAAAATGCTAGTAACTGTTACTTGTTACATAAACAACTGCAAGATTCTATTTATAATGTTCTCCAACAGACAAAACTAACCTAAGGTTGAAAAAATTCAGAACAATGGTTGCCTCTTGAGTGTGGGGAAAGCATTCTAGGAAGATAGAAAATATTCTGCATGGTGACAGGGATGTGGGTTGCATTTTAATGTATGTGAATTTTACCTCAAGAAAAAAAAAACTATGAATAATACTGGGAGTGTGGCTAGAAATACAGATGAAACAAGAATGGCACAATGTTGACATTTGTTCAAGCTGGGTAAAAGGGGTTGTTACTCAGGTTATCCTATTTAATTTGTATATATTTAAATTTTTTTATAACAAAAAGAAATATTTTAAAGTGCAACAGGCCATGAAAGCAACCAGTTCAGGCTAGACAGGAAGATAAAAAGGTATGAAAATAGGCCCAAAATAATCCATGGATGACTGCCAAATAACGCTTATTGACTGACAATTTCTTTCTCTCCCCCTCTCTCTCTCTCTCTCTCTCTCTCTCTCTCTCTCTCTCTCTCGTAAACACACATTCTCTCTGGCAATTAAAAAAACTGTTTATGGGGCCAGTAGGTGGCACAGTGGTTAAGCTGCTAGACTTCCACATGGCCAACCACGGTTAGAGTCCCAGACCTAGAGGCTTGCTTTCTCACTTTCCCTTTCTCTCTCTGTCTCTCTGCAGTCAAATTAAAAATATTAATAAAAACAAACAAAATAGAGTAATTCTTTTATTAAAAGTGTTTCTATTATTGTTTAAAATCTTTATCTTAGGGACTAGCAGATGGCGTAATGGTTACATCGCTGGACTCCCACGTAGTCAACTGCAGTTCCAAGCCCTGGACCTGGTGGCTTAAAACTCACACCAGGTGTGTGGGCATCCGTGCCCAAGATCCCAATAGGAGAATGGAGGAGAAGGAACTGCGTCATGGCCATCCCCCCAATGGGTGATTTCTTGCTTTCTCTCTGTCTCTCCAGTGAGTGATCGCTCCCTATAACAAAAATCTTTCTCAAAAAAAGAAAAAAGTCCATAGAAAATCAAATTAAAGTACATGTGTATTTGGATGTAAACGTTTTCAAAAATTTATTCCCAGTTTTTTCATAATATGCATTTTCTACAAACTTTTAGAAGACTCCCTTCATATACTTTTAAACACAGATGGAATTATATACTGAGATTTGTTTCAAAATCATATGGGGAAATGGGTGTGACATCAAGATCACCATGTAAAGACCAGCATATGGCATAATGGTTATGTTGCTGGACTCCCACATAGTTAACCTCAGTTTGAATCCCAGACTTGGAAGCTTAAAACTCACACCAGAGCAGGCACGCCCAATATCCTGAGAGGAGAACGGAGAAGGGACTGTGGTGTGGCCATCTCCCCTGAGGGATGAATTTGCATATTCTGTCTCTCTGTCTCTACGGCAAGTGCACATACCCTACAGAAAAAAATCTCTCTGGGGGAAAAATAAAAGATCGCCACACAGTGATAACTGTTAAGATGAAGTCAAAACAAAAATATATATATATGTTTTCCATTGAAAATAGATGCCCACAAAAAACTTAAGTGTATGAATATTCATAGGAGTATAATTCATAGCCAAAAAGTGAATACTGAATATCATACAGTGCAATATTATTGAGCAGTAAATAGGAACAAAGTACTGATCCATGCTGTAATATGGATGAGCCTTGAAAACATTATGCTAAATAAAATAAGCCACTTGGGTATATACATAGGAATGTAATGCTGGGGTATATGGTAACTTTTTATGAACTGTCAAATCATTTTTTAAAGTGGCTGCACTATATTACATTCCCACAAGCAATATATGATGTTCTGAAAGCTCTATATTTTTGCCAACACTAGTTACTGTCTGTCTTTTCCAGGATAGCCGTCCTAAGAGGTATGAATGTTACCTCGTTGTGACTTATCTGTAGTTTCTTTGCTAACTGATGTTGAGCGTATTTTCATATGCTTATTGACCACTTGTATGTGGTCTTTAGAGGAACGTTTACTTAAATCCTTTGCCCATTTTAATTTTTTTAATATTTTTTTAAAATTCATTTATTTCTGAGACAGAGGGAAGAAGGAAGAAGACTTAAACAGGCATCATCAACAAGGTCTTCACACCACAATCTACCCTAGCGGGTGGACTAGGTCATGGATGCACATGCATGCACATTACTGACCAACACGTTCAGGGATGTCCTGGGACCTTTCCCATGTGGGTCCAGTTTTGTCACCACTATGTCACCAGCCAGCTCGCCTCTGCCCATTTTTATATTGGATCACTTGTCCTTTTACTGAGATGTAGAGCTTTTTCTTTTTTTTCTTTAAAAAAAAAAAAAAAAAGAGGGGTCTCAATGTTATGATCCTCCTGCCTCAGTCTCCCAGCAGGGACTACAGGCACATGCCACTGCACTTAGCCTGTTAGGCTGAACCAGGAATCAAACCCAGAACTCCCATGCAGAAGCAGCCTGCAGAACAGAGCTTCTTAGCAAAGTGTCCCACTCCAGTTAAGTCAAGTTATAGAGTTTTTCTATTCTTTAAATACAAATCTCTTACCAAATACGATTTGCAAATATTCTCCCCCATTTTGTGGGCTGTCTTTTCATGTTCTTGATGTGTCCTTTTAAGCACTAAAGGTTTTAATTTTGTTTTGTTTTGTTTTGCCAGAGAGTGCGTATTCTTGCCAGAGAGAGAGAGAAAGTGAGACAGAGAGGGAGAAAGCATCCCCTGTGGAGAATGGTCATGCTGCAATCCCTTCTTCTCTACTTCTCCCTCCTTTTGGGATTTTGGGCATGCACCCACACATGCCTGGCAAGTTTCTCGCACTGCTGGGTCCAGGAGTTAAACCACACAGTCGCCATGTGGAATCCAGACACCTTAACCACCATTCCACAAGCTGACCCAAGTTTTTAATTTTGATGAAATCCAATTTATCGATCTCTTCTTTGGTTGTTTATACGTTAGGCATCACGTAAAAGAAACCATTGCCTAATTCAAGGTCGCAAAGATTTAATCCTATGTTTTCTTTTAGGATTTTTATACTTGTAGGTCTTACATTCAGATCTATAATGTATTTGGGGTTGATTTTTACATATGGTGTGAGGATGGAGTCCAACTTCATAGCTTTGCATATGGAGATCCAGTAGTCCTTAGTACCATTTATTGAAAAGACTACTCTTTCTCCCACTGAATTGTTTGCACACTCTTGTCAATAGCTACTTTACCATACATATAAGAATTTATTTCTGTATTGATCTCTTGGGTTGTCAGAAAAGTCAAAACTTTGTCCTATAGTTTTCTATGCAAAAATGTGTCATGACTTTTCCACAACCCAATATATGTCTATCCTTAGGCCACTTCTGCTGTCTTCATTACAATCACTTAGCAGTAAGTTTTGAAATTAGAAAAAATCTTCTTTGTTCTTTTTCAAAATTGTTTTGGTTCTTCTGGGCCATTTTCATTTCCATTTGAATATCAGTAGCTCATTAATTTCTTCAACGAAACCAGTGGGAATTTTGGAAGGGATTGTGCTTACTGTGTAGATCAATTTGAGGATAATGCCATCTTAACAATATTAAATCTTATCTATGAACATGGGATGTCTTTCCATTTACTTAGGTCTCATTTAATTTCTATCAACAGTGTTAATGTAGTTTTCAGTGTACAATCTTGCACTTCTTTGGTAAAATTTATTCCTAAGTATTTTATTCTTTGTGATGCTACTGTCAATGGGCTGATTTTCTTTGCTGGTATATAGAAAAATAAATTATTTCTGTACATTGATCGTGTACCCTACAGACTTGATGAACTTTCTGGTTTTAATTGACTTTTGTGGATTCCTTTGGCTTTTCTACATATAAGTCAGATCACCAAAAAATAAAGTACGCCCAGCCTAGGTAGCATATTGGGCTGCAGTACTGAAAGTCATATGGCAAACTCAATTTGGATCCCACACCAGGTATGCACACAGGTACCCAAGATCCTGAGGAGCTGAAGGGCTAGGAATGGGGGAGGAAGGGTCTCAGTTGTGAGTGCTTTCTCTCACTCTCTTTCTCTCCCTCATATGCATACACATGCATGCTCTCTTATAAAAAAAAAAAAAAAAAAAAGGAAAATAAAATACAGTTTTAGTACTTCTTTTACCATATGATTTCCTTTCCTTTCTTGCCTAAATGGTCTAGTTACTCAACTCTACTACAGTGAGGACTAGGGATGGTGAGAGCAGGCTTCTTCTTGCTCCTTATGTTTGGGAAAGCTTTCAGTCTTTCACCATTAAATATGATATGAGTAAACGTGTTTCATAAATGTCCTTTATCAAGCTGAGAAAGTTCCCTGTTCCTGGCTTGATGAGTATTTTTTATCATAAAAGCATGTTGGATTTCGTCAAATTCATTTTCTGGATCTATCAAAATGACTATGTTACTTTTGTTCCTTACCATATGGTAGGTTGCACTGACTGATTTTGCAGTTCCTAACATAAATCTGCTTGGTCATGGTATATGATACTTTTTATATGTTGCTATATCCATTTAGTTTGCTAGAATCTTGTTGAGGATACTTTTGTATCTGTACTCATAAGAAATAGTGGTCTGTAGTTTTCCTGTGATGTATTTTTGGTTTTTTTTTTTTTTGGGGGGGGGGCGGGGGGATTTTTGTTTGTTTTTGCCAGAAGGAATATGCACTCAGTGAAGAAAGACAGAGAAGGGAGGTGAGAGGCCAGAAGGTGGCATGGGGGTTAAGGTGCTGGTTCTCACATGGCTAATTGGGCAGTTCAAGTCCTGGCATGACACATGTGTGTGTACCCAAAATTTGGAGAGGAAAATGGAGAAGGGAATACAAAGTGCCATCACCCCAGGAGATGATTTCTCACTCATTCTTCTCTCTTTTTCCTCTCTCTCTCTCTCTGTTGAGCATCCACACCCTAAAGAAAAATTTAAATAGAGAAAGCATCCCCATAGGATGGTCATACCATAATTCCTTCCCCTCTACCTCTCTCTCTTATAGCAATTTTGGGCACACATGCACATGCCCAGCACACTTCTGGAGTCACCAAGTCCGGGACTCAAATGGTGCAGTCAGTCACGTGGGCTCCAGTTGCCTCAACCACCAAGCCTCTGGCTGGCCTTTTTTGTTGTTTTTAAAGGTTTATTTCTTCCATGAGAGAGAGAAAGAGAGGGGATCTTGACTTCACAATCCACCCCCATATTTCAGTTAGCTTTGTATCATGGGCAAGTATGTGCCCAACTTATACAAGGAGGTCTCTGGGCTTGAACCAGGGAAATTTCCCATATGGGCTTGCTTCATGACAGTATCACATTCTACCACTGTGCCACTGTACAGCTCCCTTTTGGGATGTATTATTGTTTTTGGTAGTAAAGTAATACTGTCCTAATGATTGGGAACATAATTTGGAAAGTAGTATCTGCTCTTCTATTTCTCAGGAGTTTGTGAAAGCTTTAGTTTGTTTTAATCTGCCAGAGGGCATGTTTGCTCACCGAAGAGACAGAAAGAGAAGGAGGGTAAGCATGTACCTCTTCAATGGGGCATAGTCACACCATGATCCCTTCTCTCTACTTCTCTATCCAGATGGAACGGAGAAATAGAGGAGACACATTCACACACCCATCCTGAGTGTTTTTCAAACCAGACCTTGGACTATGCATTTGGCCATGTGAAGCCAGCTTCCTTAACCACAACCACTACACTGACCCAGAATTGTTGCTAATTCATCTGGACATATTTGGGTAGAATTCACCAATGACATCATCCTGACTTGGGCTTTTCTTTCTGGAAAGTCATTTGATTACCAACTCAATCTCTACTTTTCATAATCCTATTCAGATTTTCTATTTCTTCTTGAGTCAATTTCAGTAATTTGTATCATTCTGGGAATATATTCCAGAACTTAAACAAATTTAATTTTTTCCCTTGGTCAGTCTAGCTAAAGTTTTGTCAACTGTATTGATCTTTTCAAGAACCAACTTCTGGTTTCATTGATTTTCTCTAATGTTCTACTCTCTATTGCCATTTATTTCTGCTCTAGCTTTTTTTATTTCCTTCCTTTGCTGCGTTGAGATTAGTTAACTCTATTTCTAGCTTCTTCAGGTGAAAGATTAGTCTACCAATCCAAGAATCTTTTTCTTTTTTAATATAAATGTTTGCATGTACAAATTTTCATTAAAGCAGTACTTCAGCTACATCCTATAAGTTTAGAATGTTGTATTTTTTTATCTCATTTGTTTAAAATTATTTCCTATTTTCTCTTGTGATTTGTTATTTGATCCACTATTCAGAAGTATGTTGCTTACATACTTTTCAGATCTCCTCATTAATGACTTCTAATATCATTCTATTATCATCAGAAAATGTTTTATATAATTCCAATCATTTTAAATGTATTGAGGTTTAATGTTCTAACATATAGTCTATACTACAGAAATGTTTCAGGTTACCTGAGAATATGAATTCTGTTATGTTGTATGACGTGTACGATAGGTGACTATTAAGTCTTGTAGGTTTACAGTGTTGTTCACATCTGCTATTTCTTTACTGATCATTTGTCCAGTTTTCCTACCCCTTATTGGAAGGACCCACATCTTCAATGTAATTAGTAAATTGTTTATTTCTACCTTAAGCTATATCAATTTTCATTTCATGTATTTTGGGGCTCTGTTAAATATAAATAAATAAATAGATAGACAGATAGATAGATAGTAGAGCCAGCAGGTGGTATGGAGGTTATGGCAGCTGGATCCCACATGGTCAACTTCGAGGACTGAGTCCCAGTCCCAGTGCCTTGAAAATCATACCAGGCAGGGGCTAGCAGGTGGTATAGTGGTTGGGAGTGCTGGACTCCACAAGACCGACCTCGGTTCAAGTCCCAGACCTGGCATTTCTGGCATTTTGCTTTCTCACTTTCTCTCTCTCTCTCTCTCTCTCTCTCTCTCTCTCTCTCTCTGTGTGTGTGTGTGTGTGTGCATGTGTGTGTGTGTGTGTGTGTGTGTGTGTGTCTGGTCAAATGAAAAAAACAGTAAAAATATAAAATTAATTAAATAATTCTTTTTAAAAATGTTATGTGTTCTTAATGGATTGACTCTTTTTTCTTTGAGAATTATTTTATTTAACTTTCTTCATTTACTTATTTTAATCTGACCAGAGAGAGACAGAATGAAAAAGAGAGAGAGAGGGAAAGTGAGGAAGCAAGCCACCAGGTCTGGGACTCAACCACAGTCAGCCATGTGGGAGTCCAGCACCATTATCCATCATGCCACCTGCCTGCCCCGCTAATGGATCGACTCTTATAACTACATTTGTCTCAAATAACTTTTGCCTTAAAGTCTGTTTTATTTAATATTAGCCTAGTCATTTCAGGTCTCTTTTGGGTACTGTTTGCACAGTTTAACTTTCAGCCTATTTGTATCTTTAAATCTAAAGTCTCTTATAAATAGCATATTATTAGATCATTCAAATTTTATAAAATAAAATGTTTTAAATAAGTAAGACCAAAATACATAAAGGCTTACTATTGAAACTGAATTAACTACTATAGTCTAAAATATTTAAGAAACAGTAATTTTTTTGTTTTGTTTTAGGTGTTTGTCATAGGGCACATACACTCACTGAAGAGCTGGAGAGAAGGAAAGTGAGAAATCACCTCTCCTGGGGGGGTGTGGGGTTACACTACAATCCTTCTCCTCCATTCTCCTTTTGGGATTTTGGGCACCAATGGACACAGGACTTGAACTGTGGTCAGCCATGTGGGAATCCAGCACCTTAACTGTCACACCACCTGCTGGCCCCACCAATAATTTTTTTTAAATAATAAGAGAAACTTGTGTCAGCAAATATCACAAAGAGGGGTGTGTGTGGGTAGTGTTGTGCCATTTTAAGTCAATGGGGAAAGGACAGATTAGTCAATCAAAGGTGCTAGGGATGAGTGGCTCTCATTAGAAAGAAAATAAAATAAGATTATCTCCTACACTCAAAATGAAACCCTTGTTGCATTACATAAAACTAAAAATTACTATAAATTATCGAAAAAATCTTATAATAATGGGATGGGAAAATTTTTCTAGGCAATACAAAAGCTAATTTCTAAATTTCTGCACGATAAAAGACACTAAAAACAAATTTAGCGCAAATTAAATTGCTGCAATTAAAGCCTTTGCTTGGGATATAGGTTAAAAGATTGAATTCTAATTCTACCATGTGAAAGTCCACTTTTCAGAAAGTCGATTAACCACTCAAAACACCCAATTTGGTTATCTTTTTTCGTTGCTGTTGTTCAGAGGTTTTTGCCACAGGGTGAGTGTGCTCACTGGGGAGAAAGACAGACAGAGGCAGTGAAAGGGAAAGTGAGAAATCGCCCTCCAGGGAGAATGGCCACACTACAATGTCTTTTCCTCCATTGTCTTCCTGGAATCTGAGGCACACATGCACACACACCCGGAATGAGTTTCAAGCCACCAGGTCCCGGAGTCAAACCGTAGTTAGCAATGTGGGAGTTCAGTAACATAACCTACTATGCCCTCTGCAGGCCCCCACTTTTTTTTCCGAGAATTATTTTACTTAACTTTATTAATTATTACTATTTTCTAGTTTGAACAGAGAGAAAGGAAAGTGAAAAAGTAAGCCACCAAGTCCAGTTCTCAAACCATGGTTGACCATGTGGGAGTCCAGCACCTCTAACCACCACGCCACCTGCTGGCCGCAGTTTGGTATTTTTTAAGAACATGTAAAAAATTAGGATAATTTCCTACTTCACAAGACATTTTAGCAGTAAAATGAGCAAGCAGCTATGAAAACATATAGTGTAAGGAAGATTACACATACCTACCTCATACTATATGCTTTATATGTATTATAACAGCTAGTCTTTATTTCAACTTAATAATATATTACATGAATTAGAAGACACAGTAAGGAATACCAATATCCCTGTATTTTGGTTCATAATAAAATTACTTTGTAATTCCACTCTACCATTTCTGAGATGAAAACACATCCCCTCTGGGACCAGCAGTTGGCGTAATGACTATGTAGCTGGACTCCCATGTACTGGACCGCAGTTCGTGTCTCAGACCCGGTGGCTTAAAACTCACGCCGGGCGCGTGCGTGCCCAGGATCCCGAGAGGAAAACGGAGGAGAAGGGATTGAGGCATGGCCATCCCCCCTGGGGGGTGATTTCTTGCTTTCTGTCTCTCTGTTTGTCTCTGTCTGGCAAGCGCATGCGCCCTATAGCAAAAACCTCTCAAAAAAAAAAAAAAAAAATTTCCTCTTATCCCTAACACACTATAGTTTGAATGTACAAAGTGCCAGTTGTTAAAGAGTTTATCTGTTCTACGATGGAAGCACAGTGGCAAAGCAGCCAGGATTGTACCAATTTAATAGCAAAACACAATCAAAATACATACAGTCACATTTTATTCCAATGTCATTTCCTCATCGAACATTTTCACCCAATAACATCTTTTTTTTTTTTTTTTAAGAGATATTTTTGCTATAAGGCACGTGCACTCGCCAGTGAGATAGAGAGAGAGAAAGTGAGAAATCAACCCCCGGGGGAACGGCCATGCCGCAATCCCTTCTCCATTCTCCTCTCAGGATTTTGGGCATGCACGCACATGCACCCAGCGTGGTTTTTTTTTTTTTCCTTTTTTTTTTCCTTTTTTTTTTTTTTTTTTGAGAGGTTTTTGCTATAGGGCACGTGCACTCGCCAGAAAGACAGAGACAGAGAGACAGAAAGCGAGAAATCACCCCCGCCCCCAGGGGGATGGCCACGTAGCAATCCCTTCTCCATTCTCCTCTCAGGATCTTGGGCAAGCATGCACATGTGCCTGGCGTGAGTTTTAAGACACCGGGTCCGGGACTTGAACCGCGGTCAACTACATGGGAGTCCAGCAACATAGCCATTACGCTAACTGCTGGTCCCATACCCAGCATGAGTCTGAAGTCACCGGGTCCAAGACTCAAATCACAGTCGGCCAGGTGAGTCCAGCAACATAACCATTATGCCCTCTAGATTTTATTCTAATTTATTAAACAAGGATCATATCTGAAATAGAACTTAAAAAAAATTGTTCAGGATAATGGAGTAATCACTGTTAAAGGATAAAAAGACAATTACTTGGCTAAAGACTGAAGTGTTTAAGAGCTGACAATGCCAATATCTTTACATGTAAACACTACTGGGGCAAAATTTTCACAATGCAGAAAGCTTCAATTCAACTTTCTATTTCAAACAAAATATTCACTTTCGGAGCAAACCACAATACATTTCAATAAAGAAAAAACACAATTTTTATGAAAATGTTTAAAGAGCAACTATTAGGGCCCAAACAATTTACGGCCCAAACAAATTTAAACAAAAGTTGTCAAAATGTAAAATTTCCACTAAAAAAAAAGTACAGTTAAACAAATTAACAATTTTTTTTTTAAAGAGAGATTTTTTTCTATAGGGCACAGGCACTCTCAGGAGAGAAAGAAAGTGAGAAATCACTCCCCAGGGGAGATGGCTATACCCTAATCCCTTCTCCTCCATCCTCCTTCTCAGAATTTTGGGTACCACATTCTCCTCCATCCTCCGTCTCAGGATTCTGGGTACCACGTACTCACGCCCTGCAAGAGTTTTAAGCTGCCAGGTCCGGGACTCAGACTGAGTGGGAGTCCAGAGACTATGTGGGGGTCTCGAAACATAACCATTAAGACATCTGCTGGTACTGCCAAATTAACAGTTTTACAGATTTTTAGATGAATAAGATTTTGACCTTTAAGCTGATTTTAGATTGGTGTTTAAAATATTCGAAAGGGAAGCCAAAATCCCAAAATTACACAATGAAACTCCAAATCTAAGGACAATAACAAAAAAGTTCATTGGAATGCAAATGTAACCACTGACTATTTTCAAATTACTACAGACAATGTTGCAACTGCAACATCCTTCTCTCCCTATTTCAACCAGCCCCTTCCTATTTTCCTCATCCAGTTAACAGGAAAATGAATGTTTAAAGATGGAACAGTGGTGCAACTGAACTTTAGCAAGATCTGCCTTTGTATTAATTCTACAGCACCCAAGGCACAAGCTAGAATGAAATGCTACAAGACTTGTGAAGAGAAATAAAGACAGCACAAAAGATCAAGACACAAGTAGAGCAAGACCAGCAGATGGCGTAATGGCTATGTTGCTGGACTCCCATGTAGTCAACCACGGTTCCAGTCTTCGACCCGGTGGCTTACACGGGCGCAAGTGCGTGCATGCCCAGGATCCAGAAAGGAGAACGGAGGAGAAGGCATTTCGGCCCTGCGGAGTGATTTCTGGCTTTCTGTCTCTCTCTGTCTTTCTGGCAAGCACACGCGCCCTATAGCAAAAACCTCTCCAAAATAAACAAACAAACAAAAAAGACACAAGTACAGCTGCATAGCTATTTTTTAAAAAAAGCATAGCCCTCACAAATTTGCTGATTTTGTGGAGTTCTGATATATCAAAGTACACCTAAAATTTAAGTTTCTGAAGTACTCTTTTCAAATGTGACACAAAATTACAAAGAAATAAAGTTATAGAAAAACTGTAAAGATTAGGAATGCAAATCTACTTCTTGGCATTTTTCCTTGCACTGAAAATCTAATCTAGTCCCAAAAATGTATACAAGATGTTGGAGTTCTTGGAATCATTGTATCTCTTCCCAATTTGCAGGGACAATAGTTGGAATACGGAAAACAACTCTTGAAAATCTTTAATATTTAAAGGGAAAGAAATAATTACACATTCAAGTTTAACAAAAGTTCACTAAAATAATTTATTAAACTTAATTTCTTTCCCTCTTATTCTGTATTTAATGATTCCATTATTTCAAAAACAAAGACATCACATGGTTTGTGACCAACACCAGTGATTAGAAATATTTCCAAATCACTTCTCTCAAACTGTTTTTAAACACCAACTTTAAAAATGTGAAACAAAGCAAGCACAAAGCTACATTCTCTAAGAGAAAAATGCTGCAACGACTTCATTTAAAAATAAAGGGCTGAGAGGGGCTGGCAGGTGGTGTGGTGGTTCAGGGCCCTGGACTCCCACATGGCCAAATGAGGTTCAAGTCCCAGACCTGGTGCTAGTGGCTTTCTCTCTCTCTCTCTATCTCTCTCCCTCCCTCCCTCCCTCCCTCTCTCGTCAAATTGAAATAAGTTAAATAAAATAATTCTTAAAAAAATAAACAGCTGAGTTAAATTAATAAATGTCATAAAAGGCAGAACTTTCAGCAGTATGTTTTAACAACTAGTTCATTTGCCACACTGTCCTGGAAACTAACCTGTCCTTCACATTCCCTTGGTGTCTCCTAAATCCTCCAATTCATCCAGAATAAAAGTTTCAAAAACTATGTAACAGTTGCAACAGCAATCAAGCCAAGTGCAGATTTTTTACAAGCAACAGCCCTAAAGTCCAAATAAAAGTAACACCCAAAACAGATAAAAGGTCAAAGGCACAAAAGGGTTCTTACAAGTTCCTTCGCTTTACGATTCTTTTCCTTGCTCTTCACAGAAAGGAGAATGGGAAATAACCTTCCCTGCAAAGGATGAGAACAGTTCGTTCCCATGCAGAGGCTGCAGCGCTCTCCAATCCGCGATTGGCCAAGCTATCCGAGGGCACGCTACTGTTCAACAACTGTCACTATCTAGCGGAAGTTCTCCGGCATTTTTAAGGCCTAAGGCCAGCCCTGTAAATACAATGTCAAATACAACCTAGAAAAAAAAATCCATTCTCCAAAACAGTTCCTACGAGGGTCGCCACAGGAGGAGCATGCATTCTGGAAACTCGGGGCTGTCGCCTCTCACGTGGAGGCGAGGGCGGCCCATGTGAATCCGAGTGCCACCTCGTCAGTTGGATCTGACAGATCCACTGGGAGCATCCGACTGGGATCCGCGGCCCTAGGGCCGAAGCTGCTGGAAGAGGAACACAAATGCCGTCTTCAGGGCCCTCCTACTTCCGTTCTCAAAACGCAAATGACTGTTTCTCGCCAGTCCCCGGCCCTCGGCCCTGCACCCGCGGAGCCGTGCCCCTTCGCAGGGCTTCAGCGGGAGGCAGAGCAGGCAGTCGCCGACTGCGGTCGCCCGGACGCGGGGTCAACTCACGCCGACCCCGACGGGCGTCCAAACCAGCGCCTCCCTAAGCCCCTCCGGCCGGGGACACCAGGCAGAAGTGGCCGTCCCCCGCTCGCCCCTACGCCTTCCTGCCCGCCGGGGAGCGGAAAAGCGCGAAGAGGAACTAAGTGAACTCCGAGGGTGCCCCAAAGCTCGCTCGGGAGGGGGCGGGGAGCGATGGGAAGGGAACGGAAGGAAGGGGAGAGGAAGAGCAGCCAGGAGAGGAAGGGGCGAGAGCGCGCGGCCGAAAAAGGGGAGAGACCTCGGGAACGCGGCTGCACCCCGTTTCCTCCAAGCAGGAACGGGTGCGCTCCGCCCAGGGCAGAGGGCGAGGAGAGGGACGGGGAGGCGACGTCCCCTCCCAGCCACAGCCTCGCCCCCTAAGGATCGGTGGAGCCTGCAGTGCCCTCGCCGGGTCGCCAGCGGCGGCAACGGCCGCTCGCCCCGTCGGAAGGGGGCGGACTGCAGGGCCCTCCTCCCGGTCGGCGGGGCCGGCTTTCACGCCCCCCACGGCCCCGGGAGCCAGCTCGGCGGAGACGCTGATCGGGCGCCCGGCGGCCCCGCTGGTTACCTGAAGCGGGGCGAGTCCTTCAGACACTCCTCGAAATCCACAGTCATCTTCATCCTGCCTCCGCCTCGCCTCGCCTCGCAGGCGGCGCTGGAAGAGCCGAGGGGGCCGCAGGAGCGGCCGCGCTGGGGGCCCAGACGGATACGGCGGGCGCACGGCCGCGACTAGCGCTGCGAGGAGCTGCGGAGGGCTCGCTGCCCGCCGGTCATAGCAGCCGCGAAGACAGCGACGGCTCGTCAGGCCCCAGTCCGGCCCCCTCTTCCTCCCGCCCCCAGCAGAGCGCTGGCCTCAGGGAAACGGCCCGGGAGTGACAGCCTCGGCCAGCCAGCCACGAACCCGGCGGCCAATAGGAGGGGCTTCCGGCAGCACCGCCCGCGGGCGCTCCGGCAACGCACCTGAGCGACGGCAGCTCGAGCCAATGAAGAACGCGACCGTGGGCGCCTCCCTGCCACAACCGCCCCCGAGGGCCAACCGGGATGCGCGGGCGTCGTTAGGCGGGATGCACCGGTTGCTGGGAGGCCGGCAGCTGCGGCTCCTTGGGAAGGAAGTCACGTGACCGCGCGCTGCGATTCTCTCCGAGCCCCCCGCCTCTCTCCAGCTTCCCTAGCTCCGCCCGGCTGGGCTGCCAGCGCAGAAGAGCTGCCTCCTGCAGGTCTGAGGAAGGAGATTTGCTTTTTAAGGCGGCTTTGGCCGAAATCTGAAGGGGCAGAAATTATAAAAAGGAGAGATACGCTAAGCCTCTGCTTCCTTTCACTTTAGATAAACTGAGGCCAGAAGAGGGACGACGGTAACTTTAATGAAAAAAAAAAAGATTTTTCATTTATTGGCTTCATCACTCAATAATTTAGAAATTGCTTCCAGGTACGCCTTTTCATATAACCAGAAACCACTTCCTGAAAAAGCTGGCACTTGGAATAGGCATCCAAAGATCAGAAGGATGTAGACAGGTGTGAGAGGTCAAGCATTCCGTGTGGAAGAATTACGCTCAAACACAGAGACTTCCTCCTTACTGGCACTTTCTCCCAGTAGGTTTCTCCTGTTTTACGTTGATAGGTTCTGAGGACTAGGCTCACTAACTCCACCTTACAACACTTGCCCCTCCACAGTTTTCCTAGGAACACTTTTAAGATTTTCATTATCTGAGCCTCACAATAATCCTACAAGGCAGTATTTCTCATACTACAGCTTTTTTTTTTTCTTTTTAAGAGATTTTTTTTTTGACTCTGAGCTTGCTGGAAAGACAGAGAGACAGAAAGGGAGCAATCAAGGAGGGATGGTCATGCTACAATCCCTTCTCCTCCAGTCTCCTCTTTGAGTTTTGGGCATACAGGCACATGCACCCTGCATGAGTTTCAAGCTGCTGGGTCCACCACCTGGGGGGTCCAGTGCCTTAACCACTACGCCACCTGTTGGTCCCATTCTACTAGCTTTTAAGATGCCATTGGTTGTAAAAAGTAATGGATACATTATATCAAAATGTATCATTTTTAAACCCACCTTACAGGATGGGTGTATCTATAAAAATGTAATGTAGAGTGTTCTAACAGCATAGTGGCACCTAGTGAGAATCTGAAAGCAAACTTCTTGGATTTCCCTCCTAATTTTCTCACTTTAAAATGAGGATAACATCCCTGATCTGATAGAGTTGTCCAGTTAACACAATGCCGCATAGTAATCATTCAGTACATTTTGGCTGTTATAATTGTTCTTTCTTCAGTATCATAAAGCCTAAATCTAAGCCTACTCACTTTCGCTGTCTGAAGTCTTATTGTAACCTTTGACCATCTGATTATGTATAGCATAATAGCATACTGTTTTTCTTTGCTTATGGTTGTATCTGGATCTCTTTAGCACCTTTAGAAATTAACAGCTTAATTTTAAGGCATTTCAAAGAATATGCAAGCTTTAAATTGTTTCCAATTACAAACTAATTACAGCTAACTGAATTGCATAAGCCCCTGGAATATGGAAGCTGGGTGGATAGCTTCTATTTATACCTAGAAATTCTCCCTGTCCAATGTTTGATGTCCATTGATCGTAAGAAGTAATGGATACATTATATCAAAATGTATAATTTTTTAAACACACTTTACAGTATAGGTGTACCTATAAAAATGTAATGTAGAGTATTCTAACAGCATAGTGGCACCTAGTGAGTATCTGAAGGCAAACATCAGTTGTTCAAACCAACCTCTTCTAGCACTATGTCGAATTTACCAAAAGAGTTGACTATTTCTGCTGTATTTAATTGCATTTCTGATGGGTGACAACTAATCTGCATTCAAAATAACGTTGTGTTAATGTTTCATCACAGTGTAGCCTTTTGGAAGACATCTAAAGTGACACTTTGGGGTTCAAATTGAAATTCAACTGCATGGCACCACAAATGCAAATAAACTCAACTAAGCTAATTATCAAATAAACATCTTATTTTGGTGGATGGTTAATTTGCATATACCCAGTTAGTGAGAACACTGTCATAATTTTTCTTCTCTGCTCTGTGATAAAGCAAGCATTTTGGGGGTGTCAATTATAAGATATGTCCTAAATTAAGAAACATTAAAAGTAAGATAGGGTGGGGAGCAGTGGGCCTTAGAACAGAAGACGTGCAATATTATTATCCTCATTTTTTAATAATGTAAACTAAGGTCTCAAGATACAAAAATAACTTGCCAGGTGACTCAGGCCAAATGCACGCTCCATAACACTAACTGCAAATTGTCAGCCCTCCCCTTAAGAATTCTGCTTTAAACATCAAGTTACCTACAAAGGACATCCCATCAGGCTAACAGCAGATCTCTCATCGGAAACAATGCGAGCGAGGGAGAGAATGGGAAAATATATTCAAAGTGTTACGAGAGAAGCAATTTCAGCCAAGAATACTGTACCCGGCAAGATTATCTTTCAGGTGGGAAGAAAAGACAAGAACATTCTCAGATAAACAAAACCTGAAAGAATTTTACCAGCACCAGACCAGAATCTCCAAGAAGTTCTCAAGGGTGTGTTGTATCAAGAAAATTAAACACAAACACATAGAAATAAGAGTCCAAAAAACTATGAAAGTGGCCAACTTAATCATAGGGACAAGTCTGGAGTTGAACATTATATCCCAGAATTTTAATTAGGAAAATTGAACCAGAAACAGAAGATAAAAGTACATGAGACTGATAGGTTCATGCACCTACCACTTGAACAGAATCCTAACTTGTTTCCTGGCTTTAAGCAAAGTTCCTTGGCACTTCTTTGAGTTAAGTTAAAACTGGTTTTCTTAGTAGTAATGAGTGAACTCACCATTGAAAGTAGTTAGATTATGTAGGAAAATTGTGTGATCAATGCAACATGGGTGGGAAGGGAATGAAAGACACCAGAGGTGGGTGTGAGAGGAGGGTGGGGAAGGGACAGAGGGGTCAGAAAGAGGGGTGGAAGTAATTCTAGGAACTAGTAATGGAGAATTTTTTGTAATGTGCATGATTGTGTCACTATGCAGTGTGTACTGGATGGGAGATTGCATTTTGTATGCTGTGATGAAGCTTAGGGAAGGAATGTAAATTGAGTTACAAAAAGAAAAAAAGTTTCAGAAAAAAAAATATCTATTCAATGACTGCAGTAGGATATGTAGCCCCAGCCAGGTGCTACTTTTATAGGATGCGTAAAGTAAGACTTGTGGTTTCATGGAAATGTGTATATCACCTGTGTTTGCTATGAGGGTATTTGGATTGATTAGGGTCTTTGGCGATACAATAAAATGTGAGGAGAAAACAGTGTAGAAAGCAAACATAGATACCAGAGACAGTGTGGGAGGAGAGTGGGAGATGGGAGAGGGTAGGAGATAGGGAATCAAGGATGGGGGGGAAAAAAAAGCAAAACATACAGAAGACAAGAAATGGAAGATCATTTGCTGACAATAACATGTTTGTTGATGTGCTTGATTGAGACAATATATAATGTACTTTGGATGGAAAAATCTCATTTTTGTATGCTGTAATGATGTTCAGTGAATGAATGCAAATAAATAAATTAAAAAAAAAAAAAAAAGAATTCTGCTTTGGCGGGAACCAGCAGTTAGCGTAATGGCTATGTTGCTGGACTCCCACGTAGTCCACCGCGGTTCGCGTCCCCAGAACCGGTGGCTTAAAACTCACGCCGGGGCGTGTGCGTGCGTGCCCAAGATCCCGAGAGGAGAATGGAGAAGAAGGGATTGCGGCGTGACCATCTCCTCTGGGGGGTTGATTTCTCACTTTCTGTCTCTATGTCTCTCTGTCTGGCTGTCGAGCGCACGCGCCCTATAGCAAAAAACCTCTCCAAAAAAAAAAAAAAAAAAGAATTCTCCTTTGGCAATCTGTGTAACATCTTCCTTTTCGCTCCTGTTTATTTATTTGTTTTTGTTTTTGTTTTTGTTTTTTTCAGAGAGATTTTTGCTGTAGGGTGTGTGTGCTCACCATAGAGACAGAGAGAGAGAAAGTGAGAAATCACCCCGGGGGGGGGGGGGCGGCCATACCTCAACCCCTTCTCCTCCATTCTCCTCTTGGGATTTTGGGCACAAACACACGTGCACCCGGTGTGAGTTTTAAAAAACACTGGGGTCCGGGACTCAAACCTCAGTTGACTGCGTGAGAGTCCAGCAACATAACCATTATACCTTAGCTCCTCTTTAAAACACAGCTCAGGGGCCAGCATATAGTGTGGTGATTGAGGTGCTGGACCTCCCACAGGGGCCAACTGTGATTTGAGTCGTGAACCTGCCTGGCAGCTTGCTTTCTCACTGTCTCTCTCTCTCTCTTTCTCTCTCTCTAAAAAAAATGTTTTAAAAGCCAGTAACAACAAAATTAAATAAATATATCTAAAAGTTTCAATTCCCACCTCCTTTCAAGAAGCCTTCTTGTTTTGTTAAAATACAGACCTTTCTTTCAGCATACAGTTGAAAGTTACCAGGCTCAATCTACACTCCAAAAAGGATATAAATGATCAAGCCTTAAATTCCCCCTAATTTCTTCTCAGTTCCTCCCTCCAAACTCTAGACATCTATAGACCTTGTTTCTGAGTTCTCTGAGGATATATATATATTTTTTTTTTTTTTTGAGAGGTTTTTGCTATAGGGTGCGTGCGCTTGCCAGGAAGACAGAGACAGAGAGACAGAAAGAGAGAAATCGTCCCCCACCCTGGGGGGGATTGGCCATGCTGCAATCCCTTCTCCTCCATTCTCCTCTCAGTATCTTAGGCATGCACGCATATGCCCCAGCATGAGTTTAAGCCACCAGGCCCGGGACTCAAACTGTGGTCAAAGACATGGGGAGTCCAGCTACATAGCCATTACACCAACTGCTGGTCCCTCTCTGAGGATATTTTTGGGCCATACTCTTGATCAGAGATGATTTGATCTCCCTTCCTGGTCCTCCTGGGTCAGAATGCAGGATCAGCAAGGTCATAACTCTTTTTATTTTTGGAGAGGTTTTTGCTATAGGGCGCGTGCGCTCGCCAGACAGACAGAGAGAGACAGAGAGACAGAAAGTGAGAAATCACCCCTCGGGGGGATGGCCACGCTGCAATCCCTTCTCCTCCATTCTCCTCTCGGAATCTTGGGCACACACACCCGGCGTGAGTTTTAAGCCACCGGATCCAGGACTCGAACCGCGGCCCGACTACACGGGAGTCCAGCAACATAGCCGTTATGCTAACTGCTGGTCCCAGCAAGGTCATAACTCTTAACAACTTACAATTTACATTCCATCTTCATGCAAGAACTTTTTTGTGGCTGGCGCCACCTGGCCATTCCACATTCTTACTTTCCTCATTGCTGTTCTCCAACAATTTTCCTACTTACTCCTTGACTTAACCTGGCTAATTGTTTTGCAAATTATCTCAAGAAAAGGGAGTTATGGTGAGGGTGACTCATCATTGGTACGGGAACTGGGAAGCACAAGAACCCGGGTTCTGGGATCTGGTTTTCCTCTCTTGAGGTCTCTGTCCTCTGTCTCTCTTTCCTACTTTCACACCCCTGCCAAGTTTCCTTTCCGGACTGTATGGGTTCCAATCCCCTGAGAACCTGGCTTGCACGTAATCCATCATTGCTACTGGTTCCCTTCTGTACGCTGGTTATTGGAAGAGCTAGGACGGCCTAGCAGGTGATGTAAATGAATAAAGCTGGCCAGGTGTGAGCAGAATGGAGTGGTGGCAGAGACCCATGTGAACAGAAAACATGTAACCTGTGCACTGCTCAGCTATACCTCAGGAGTTCTTTTAAGTTGACTTATGTTATTCACAATAGAGTATGTATACGCAAGAGAGAAAGATAGGAGAGAGAGAAAAGCACCCCCGAGAAAATGTCACACTACGATCCCCTTTCCACAGCCCTCTGTTTCCTTAGGATCTTGGACACCTGTGTGAGTGCCCAGTGGCTTTTTTAGGCCAACCGAGGGACCTGAACCCATGGTCAGCCCATGTGGCTTTCAACACTCCAGTTGGTTGGTTACTGACGGTCCCATCAGGTTGGGCCTCCAGTCAGTTTTTTGCCATAGCAGAACTTCAGAATTTGTAAGTGAAGCCAAATAGCCAGATTTTAATATGAAATATTAGCAACCCCTTTGAAATATTAGAAAAAATTGCACAGATGTTAAAAAATAAGTTTCAGAGCTACTCTACAACTTCTGCTGGGTAATTCCTAATACATCCTTTCAACCTGTCCTCCTGGTGTTAATCACTACAATCCATTCCCATCTCAGGAGAAAAGCGCATTAGTCCAGCTCATCTTCCCATGTCAGGCCCACATAGGTGGTAGGTGTCTGGCAAGACAAAAAAGGATGGGAATCACCCAATGTAATCATGTATACAAGGATGGAGAGGGGATTGGGTTTGCGGGGCACTGACTAGTAGACAAGGCAATTTCCCTAAAAAAGGGTGTTGAGACTTAGCTCCATAAAACACGCTAGTAAATACTCCTGTTTATCCAAGACTTCAGCCCCTGATTCAGTTTTCTACCATAATTTGTACCTTTAGCTAAGGTGACTTCAATGTTCATTCATTTTTTTTCCTTTCCTCCAATATTACCCGTTGAGCACGCTCTCTGGCCAGACCTTACAATAGGCACTAAGATTTACAGGTGCAACAGTCTCTTCGCCTTCAGTCTTGCAGACCATGATAAGTTCTGTGCCAGGAGTATTCACAGAGCAGTTGCTCATATTCTGACAGTCATTTCTCCTTGGGAAAGAAAAGAAAGGTTTGCTCCACAGCTATGAGGAATTTGGAAAAAAATAAGGCCCAAGAAAAGGCAAGGAAATTCTTTCTAAAGACCTGTAGTCACAAGGAGCAGTGTGACTCAAGCACCGAAATAAGTGAAGTACCTGGCCTTTGAGAGCTGTAAATAGAGCATATGGTCTGGAAAAGAAGGAAGAAAGAAAGCTAAAGAGCTAAACATTAGCCGAACTCCAAAGAACCTTGCCGACTTTGCTAAGGAGTGTGTATCTTAAAGCAATGGAAGCCATTGAAAGGATTTAAGCCTGGGACAGACATGATCTGATTTGCTTTTCAAAGGAGAGTGGTGCAAAGGGTAGGAGTTCCTGCAACAGAACTGACACTAGATACTGTCAGCAATTGCAACCAAGAGATGTTTAGGAAATACAATGGAAAGGACCTGCTGGCCCACTCAATGCCAGGGAGTAGGGGAAAAAAAGAAACTTCTAGAATGACTTCAGGTTGTGGGTTTGGGGGGACTGGGTGGGAGATGGTCCTGTTCATGGAGAAAGGAGGAAGTTTATCTGTCTCAAAGTATGTTACTTCAGAATGTCCTTAAATGTTCCCATCTTAAACTTTGTCTCCCCTAAGACATTCCACACACAAGCTTAACCTTAGCTTTCTCTATTCGTGTCCTTCCCAGATATCCCCAACTCCCCAGCTCCACCCGCATCACAGTGCTCTTTTTGCTTCCAAGCTGGTCGTATCTGCCACCCCTTGCCTTCACCCACCCTAGATTACTCCCTGACGGTTTCACACACCCAGCTCTGAATCAATCTAGACATTTTCCTTTTGCTTTCTCCACTCCTAATTGTTAAGCAAAACTGGAGACAATTTATTTTAAAGCCATGGGAATACTGTACTTTCAGGGGTTTTCTTTCTTTCTTCTTTCTTCCCCCCACCTCCCCACCCCCAGAGGACATGTGCTCTCACCAGGAGAGAGACAGAGAGGGGAAAAGCAGGAAAGCACCCTCACAGGGAATGGTCACGCCACAGTCCCTTCTCCTCCCTCTCCCTCCTTTCAGGAGTTTGGGCACACATGCACATGTGCCTGGTGTTTCTCAACAGTGTGGTGGACTACGTGGCATCTAGCACCTTCACCGCCAGACCTCCAGGGGACCATTTCTATACTTCATTCAAGTAACAGGAAACCAATGGGAAACCACGAGGAGGGGAGTGTTGTGCTCGGCTGTGTGTGTTAAAGGGGGTAGACAGACAAAGGAGCGAAGGCTGTCAGGGCTGCGACTGTCACTGCGTTCCCCACTACATACTCAGAATTCTCGACTGCTTTCAACACACAAAGTTCATAGAAAATGTTTATTATGAATAAAACTATGCATGGATTCCCAAATCTTTTGCACCAAAATAAACTCATACTCTAATTCCATTTTTCCTTTTTGAAGTCCCCTCAAATTATTTATCTGTGTGCAGATCCCTGGCCCATTGCTGCAATGACTTCTCAAACCTTGCCACTCTCCTGCCGCCTCCCCTCAAAGAAAATAAGAGGCATTAAGAGCACTCTTCCTATCCAAAGCCCACATTCTTACCTACGCTCACACCTTCCTTACTCTTTACCCACCTACCTACCTCACAGAAAGATGATCTCTTCCTGTCACTCCTAACTGGTGTTCTGGACCTCGCCCCCTCTCTTCTCCTCCAAGATAACTCTATCAATCCCTTCTTCTTTCTGTGTACCTTCAAACGTTCTCTCAGCTGACTATTTATTTCTCTTTGAAGAAAAGAGAAAGGACTAAAATCATGCTGTAAGAGGCCAGTCCGTGGCATAGTGGTTAGGGCAGCTGGATCCCACATGGCCAACTGTATGGGGTCCTGAACCAAAGACCTTGAAAAACACACTGATGCATGTGTATGCATGCCCAAAATCCCAAAAGGAGAAATGGAGGAGAAGGGATTATAGCATGCCCATCCCTCAACCCCAGGAAGGGGGTGCCTTCTCACTTTCTCTCTCATCTCTCTTTCTCTCAGGCAAGTACATATGCCCTCTAACAAATTAAAAAAATTATACTCTATCTGTATCCGAAAGGATTATTTTTGTTACGAGCAAGATACATTATTTGAATGAACCAAAAACGTTTCATGTTAAATGGTTCACCAGAAACCTGGATGGCGGGTCTCCATGGACCCTGAGGAGGAGTTGGGACCAGGGCCTGTAAAACCCGGATGTCCCCTCCTGTCTGTGTTTTGTCCATCTGCTCACCTGCAGCTCTTCATCCGACTCTCCAGGCACCAGCTTCCAGGATAACCCAGACATCCAGAGGTTTTCTCTCTTGGCCCAAATTCCCAACTGCCTGGGGGAAGTACTGGCCCAGCTTGGATGATGTCCCCCATCAAAGGCCTTCATGCAGCCGTGGACAAACATGGCTTCCAGAAGTCCACTCCTGTGGCCACAGACGGGAGGTCAGTTAGCAAAGGAGAGGGATTTGTGAGATGGATAAATGCCCTCTGGCTATTGCCGAATCTCCCTGTTGCTTTATATCACCCTTTTTAAGAGCATAATCTCCCTCTCCTGGCTCTGTTTTCTCCTCCTATTTATTCCACAACCCTCTGCATTCTGTTCCCCACTTCCCACCTAGCCCCCCCCCCCCCACCCCTGCAACTCTTTTCAATAAAGTTACTTTCTACTTGCCAAGCCCGTGGGACCCTTCTCAGTCTGCATTTTCCTGACTTCTCTTCAGCACCAACACGATTGACAATGCTTTCTACCCGGGCTACTCGCACCGGTTTCCGGTTTAAATTCTTCCATGGTTTGTCATCACTCAAAGCTATGATCTTCAAGTTTTCCTTAAACATAAAACCCTTTTCTTTTTTTTTTTTTAAAGTCTCTGACTGATGCCCACCATTAACTAGATAAAAGGAAAGTCTCCGATTGAAATACGGCCCTGCGTTGCTCAGAGCCCGCCCTACCAGTCTCACTCCACACACAGGTGAGCCTCGCGTGGACGCCAAGAGGCTCTCCTACCTCCACGGAGCATAATTTGCAAACTACAAGTCCGTAGGATGAAATCCAAATTCCTTAACTTGGTAAAGTCCCTTTGATCTCCAGTCCCTGCCACCCTTTCCTACCTACCTGGCTGCCAGCCTCTGCACCTGAACAGCCTCCTCCATCCGTGAGGGAATCCCCTCCCCTGTCTCAGTGCGCTGCCTTCTCGGCCCCACCTGGGTACGTGATGTTCCCCTGCCTGAGCAGGCTTCTCTGTGTGTACCTGCTTAAACCCATTTTCATTATTGAAAACTTGGCTGAAATGGAATCTCCCTGGATACTTCCCTATCACAGTGACGTGGCTTCTCCTTTACGCTCTGACTGTTCTGTCACCCATTGTACATAGCTCTGTTGAAATAGGGTTCGGCTCAGTGTCATAATTTGACATTTTTATGCCCAGACACTCTGTAGACCTTCCTGGTGGGGACATGACGTTCTTTTCATCTCTGTTGCTCTAGAACCTGGCCCAGTGTCTGGTACTTACGAGGTGCCTAGAGTTGAATGAATGGATATATTCCTCCAGAGTGATCTCTTCATTCACAACCCTGTACTGAGCTGTGCTCATATACGTATCTACCCTTCCCCAGATTAGGAGCTCAGATGATGAAGTCCGTGTCTCAGGGTAATTGTGAGAATTAAGTAGGATACAGATAACAGTGCCTGACTCACTAGTGTGTACCTGTACAACAGAACCGTCTGTGTTGCTCTCTGTGTTTAACGTTGTTGTTTTACAATAGAGAGCACGTGCACATGCATTAGAGAAGGAGTCGACTCATGCCACAATCCCCTTTCCCAGCCCTCCAGCTCTGTAGACCTTGGACACACCTGCCATGTTTTCAGACCAACCCCAGGGATCCAAGCCTGCATCAGCCATGTGGCTTTCAGCCCTACAGGGCTCCTGCCCTGCTGCTGCACTGCGGAGGCTGAGCCTGCCTGCTCGCTTTGGTACAGAGGGGTTGCCCCACCTAGTGATTAAGATTTTCCAGGGGTGGGGCCTAGCACGAGTCTCACATATGATTTCAACGTTCAGCCTTCATAATTGAAACCCAAGTGTTCAGGCTCATTTTGTAACTCTAGAACCTAGCACAGAGACCAGCAGTGTACTAAGTACCACCAAATATATGCTGAGTCGGAACTAAAAAAAGTTTCAGCATTCAAAATGTGATCATTGTAATGTCTAACAAACCAAGAGATGGAGGTAAGAAGATGGGACTTCTTTTTATTTTTTTTGGAGAGGTTTTCGCTGTAGGGCATGTGCGTTCGCCAGAAAGACAGAGAGACAGAAAGCAAGAAATCACCCCCGGGGGGTTGGCCATGTGTAATCCCTTCTCCTCCATTCTCCTCTTGTGATCTTGGGCAGGTGCGCACACACACATGTGCCCAGTGTGAGTTTAAGCCACTGGGTCCAGGTCTCAAACCACAGTCGACTACATGGGAGTCCAGCGACAAAGCCATTACGCCAACTGCTGGTCCCAGAAGATGGGTTTTGATCCTGGATCCCTTATTGTTGGGTCTGTACTTCAGAGACTTCGGTGCTACACCTACTTCCTTCCACCCGCTACCTACTCTCCTGCTTTTATCACATGGTAAGAAAAGAAAGTCCCTTCCCAGCGACACCTCCTACAGTTCCAGAACACCCACGTCTCTAGGGATTTGTATTCTCCCCTTCATTTGGTGGCAGTCTCTTCTCTAGGCCCTCTCCAGGAAGTCTTCCTCTCTAAACCATTAGATGTAGTTGCGGAAACCCCCACCCTCTGATGTTAACTGTTTCTCATGTAACAACTCTTGCATTACAAATCCCAATGCCATTGCCCTCATCTAGGTCTTCATTATTTCCAGATCATTCCAAATAGCATCCTAACTGGTCTCAGTGCCAGTCTCATCCTCTCCAACTTAACTTTTGTATGGCTACTAAAGTATTTCTTCCTTTTTTAAAATAAAAATAAATTGCTTAATTTTATTTTTTATTAGTATTTTTAATTTGACCAGAGAGAGACGAGGGGTGTGGGGGGGGGGGGTAAGAAAGCAAGACGGCAGGCCAGGCCTTGAACCTCAGTCAGCCATGTGGGAGTCCAGTGCTTCAACCACCACACCACCTGCCAGCCCCACTAAAGACTTCCTTAAACACTAATCTGTGTGCATCACGCCGAAGCTCGAAATCCTATGCTTTTACCCCATTACTTTCTTGGTGTGGTGCACAAGAGCTGGCTCTGGCCCTTCTTACCAGCCCCACCTTTTAGCCTTGCACCGCCCCTTCCAAAACTCCAGTCATACAGAACATTTCAGTCATGGTCTTTAGGTTTAACAAGCAACGGCAACCAATTAAGTGGGAAAAGAATTCCTTAAAATGCTGTTGGTGGCCAGCAGGTGACTGGGGTTGAAGCAGCTAGATCCCCCATAGCCAACTGTGCGGTTCAACTCCCAGATCCCCCAGCTTGAAGAACAACCTGGGCGAGTGAGCGTGCATGCCTAAAATCCTGAGGCGAGAATGGAGGAAAAAGGATTAAAAAAAAAAGGGAAAATTCCAAAAATGCTATGCTGAATAAAAGAAGCCAGACACTAAAGAATATGTGTGTGTGTATACACTGTGTAGTTCTATTTCTGTGAAGTGTACACTAAATTTATTTACTTACTTCTTCCATAAGTGAGGGAAACAAGAAGAGAGAAAGAGAGAGAGCCATGCATCCCCAGCACGGTGTTCACGCCGAAGCCCTCCCCCACCCTCTGCGAGCCAGGTCCCGGCATGCCCGCGTACACCCAGGGTGCACAGGGAGCCCTCAGGATGTGGACTTCAGCACGTGAACTTCCCCTGTGACCTTAGCAGCCTGGAGAGTTGTGTTCGGATTGCATCACTGTGGCTCAAGCTGTATATTTAAAATAGGTACATTTTAACTTGTAAACCATCCCTCAATAAAACCGACTTTTAAAAGGCTATTGGGTAGTTTCCAATCACCAAGAGGCTAGAAATCAGGTTTGGGCTCCACAGAGACAGTGATAAGGCCCGTAACCACAGATCCAAACTAGTCTAGTACAGATGCCATAACTCTGTATCCCCCCCAGACACTACAACTCATATCAGCACTCCCCCACTAGAGGACACCTTCAACCCCCACCACTGCCACTGAGCCCTGGGAGCCAACGGGCATCTCTCACTGCCACGCTCCTGTCCCCAGTGTGATTCTGTGCTGCTGCTGCGGCTGCTGCTTCTGCTGCTGCCGCCTATGGCTTGAGACCAAGTGCTACAATTTGCATATTTCCTCCAAATCTCACACTGAAATTTAATAGCCACTGTAAGCATACTGAAAGGTGCAATTTTCACTATAGGGTGCATGTGCTCGCCAGAAAGACAGAGAGAGACAGAGAGACAGAAAGCGAGAAATCATCGCCCAGGGGGGATGGCCACGCCGCAATCACTTCTCCTCCATTCTTCTCTTGGTATCTTGGTCATGCATGTACACGCGCCTGGTGTGAGTTTAAGCCACCGGGTCCAGGACTTGGACTGCAGTCGACTACATGGGAGTCCAGCGGCGTAGCCATTACGCCAACTGCTGGTCCCTTCAAAAGGTGCGATTTTCCGAGAGGTGATTAGGCCGTGATGGCTCTGCCCTTGTAAACGCATTAATGTAAGCATCGAGGATGTCCGGCCTTGTTCTTAGTCCAGTGCACTCCATCGCCCTTTTGTCTTCTGCCACGGATGAGGCAGCATGAAGGCCCTGATGAGATGCTGGCACCTTGCTCCCGGATTTCCCGGCCTCCAGAACTGCGAGAATTAAATTCTGTTTCTTTATGAATGATCCACTCTATGGCATGCTGTGGTAGTGGCAGAAAGCAGACTCAGACACCAAGTCTGGGAGAAGGCATCCTATAGGCCAGCCCTAGGTCACATTCCTTCTCCCTGTGTGTGAGGAAGGTTGGGAAATGGAGTGACAGCCTCTTCCTGCTTTGACAGTGACAGATTGACTCAGGTGAGTAACGTGGAGGTCTCCCCAGACATTCAGGGCCTTCAAAGACGGGATGACTATTAGTTTGCTAGGACTGCTTTGATAAAATACTGCAAACCAGGTAACTTAAACTACAGAAACTGTTTTCTCGTGGTTCTGGAAGCGGAAAGCCCGAGAACAAGGTGCCAGCAGGGTTGGTGTCTCAGGAGGCCCCTCCCCTTGGCTTACAGATGGCCACCTTCTCCCTGTGACTTCACGTACCTCTGCCGTGAGCATCCCTGGTGTGTCTCTTCCTCTTCTCGTGACGGCACCAGTCACATTGGATGGGGCACCACCCTGTGACCTCATTTAACTTAATTCCCTCTATCAAGGCCTGTCTTCAAATATAGTCACACTGGGGCTAGGACAGCAGCATTTGGGTTTGGGTACAATTCAGTCCCCCATAGTGACCAAAATAGAATGAGAATATCTGGGACCAGCAGGTAGAATGGTGGTTGAGCTGCTGGACTCCCACATGGCTGACCGTGGTTTGAGTCCCAGACCTGGTGGCTTGCTTTCTTGCTTTCTCTCTCTCTCTTCTCTCTCTCTGTCTCTGGTGAGCACACACACCCTATAGTAAATTTAAAAATCATCATCATAAATAAATAAATAAAATAATTCTTTTTTAAAAAAGAGAAAGAATCGTAATACTCACTTCCCTGTCCTACCTTATTTTCTTACTAACAAATGGCATTCCCTGAATTGGGATAAGCTTTCCTCAGATTCTGACTTGGGAAAAACAGAATTACTGTTACTTATCCTTCCAATTCCACTTCAGGGCCAGCCGTGTGGCCTGGTGGTTGGGTAAACAGAATCCCACGTGGCCCAGTGCAGTTTGGGTCTTGGCCCTGGAGGCTTAGAAGACATGCGAAAAGCACACGTGCATACCCAAGATCCTTACAGGACAGAGAGGTGGGGTAAGAAACTGCGGCATGACCACACCCCCTGGGGAGTGATCTCTCCTTCTCTGTCTCTCTATGGTGGAGGTCCATCCCTTTAGCAATGGAAGGACAGCAGATGACCTGGAGGTTGGGGCATCTGGATCCCATGTGGCTGAGAGTGTGATTTGAATCTCAGGTCCAGTGGCTTGAAATACATGCTGGGCATGTGTATGTGAAGTGTGCCCAGAATCCCAAGAGGAGAAGGTATTGCAGTGTGGTCATACTCCTGGGGTGTGATTTCTCACCCCACCTCAGCCCCCATCTCTGGTGTGCACAATAGCAAAGGAAGAAAAGAAAAAAAAAAATCCACTTCAATGTTATCTTCCCCAGGAAACCTTCCTTCTGGAATTGGGTCTCTTATTTACATTCTCAAAACACCTGTATACGCTCCTTACTGTAACTCTACCCACAGTGTCCCTCCAAATTGTGAGCTCAAGGGCGGGCACATTCATCGATGCGTCCCGAGTGTAGCACAGTGCCCAGTTCTTGGTAGACACTCCACAGAGGTGTGTTGAAGGAGCTTCTCACCAAGCCTGTCTCACACTTTATGCTCAAGTAACGACCAGCTGTCTCGTTCCCATGCTATTTCAGCTTTCCGGGCCCTAGTACCGGTCAACCCCTTCACATCATTCCCTTCATGCAAAAAATGACTTGTTCCCTCCTTACCATCCCTGAAATCTGTGTGTGTGTGCTCATGCGCACGCACGCATGTGCATGAGCATATGGTATACAAACAATACAACATGCCTTGTGCCTTCCACCCAGCTTATGAACTAGAACATTACCAACCTTACTACTGAACTCTACTGTGACTCCCTCCCCGGGCACCTTTTGTATCAACCCTCAGGAATAACTACTACATTGGATGTTGCTGCCTGAACTTACATGAACAGTGTAATTCTGCATATAATGTCCTGTAACTGTGTTCTTTCCTTTTTTGTTTTAGCTCAACATCATGTTTCGAGGATTCACTCATGTCGGTCCTGTCGTTCTAGATCATTCATTTTCACAGCAACGTGAATATACTTTATGTATCCATTCTCCTGTGGACATCTGAGTTGTTGACAGTTCTTTATTTTTAGAACAATGCTGCTGCGAACATCATCATCCATGGCTCCTAGTACACATTTACAAGATGATCTCCAGGGCGCACAGCCAGAAGTGGAGAGCTGGAGCCAGGCAGTGTGTGTGTGTGTGTGTGTGTGTGTGTGTGTGTGAGTGTGCTCAGTTTATATGCTCTAGGCAACTTCTTTGCTAAATGTTCAGCCATGTATCACCACCACTCTCTATGAGCTCCCACTACTCCATATCCTCCTAGTGCTTGGTGTTGTCCAATCTTTGTTTATTTTTTAATTGCCAGTGGACACATGAGCTTGCCAGAGAAAGAGGAAGAAGGAGAAAGCACCCCACCGTGGGGGTGTGGGTATGTCACAATCCCTTCCCTGTTTCTCTGTCCTATTGGGATTTTGAGCACACACACACACACACACACACACACACACACTGCCTGTTTTTCAAGCCACTGGGACCAGAACTCAAACTACAGTCAGCTGTATGTAATCTGACTCCTTTAACCACTAGGTTACAAGGCTGGCCCACACTTTTTTTTTTTTAAGTTTCTTTCTTTCTTCTATAAGTTAGAGTGTCAAAGAGACAGTACTTCAACACCATGATCCACCCCCAACTTAAGCAACCCCTGATCATGGGCATGCATGCCCAGCATACTAGGGGAGGTCTCTGAATGCAAAACCAGAACCCTCCCATGTCGGTCAGCCTCACGGTGTCCCGTGTTACTGCTGCACCACCATCCAGCTGTGTATGCTTTATTCTTTCCAATCCGAAGGTATAAAAAGTATCTCTCATTGAGGTTGTAATTTATAGTATATATTTTATTTGTATAATATTACCTTTTACCAATGAGATTGAAAAATTTTTCATGTGCTTATTGATCATTCACTTTGCATCTTTTGTGAAGTCTGTTCATGTCTTTTGCCCAGTTTAGTTTTTCTTTATTTGCAGAATAGCTTTATATGTTCTAGATACCAATCTTTTGTCAATTATATTATATATAATACACACATATGTTTGATATGTGTGTATTATATATACACATGTGTATGTATATATATATAATATAAAATATTTTCCCAGTCATGAATACTCTTCTTTCTTTTAAATGGTGTCTTTTTATAAACAGAAGTAACTCATTTCAACATAACTAAATCTATCTTTTCCTTATGATCGTGCTTCTTGTGCCTGAAAGAATTCTTCCATTATCCTGATGTTATGAAGACATTCTCTGATGTGTTCTACTAAAGGTTTTGTTTTCCACGTCTTTAATCCCGCATGAAATCGATTTTTGTAAATGGTGTAAGAAAATGACCTTCTTTTCTTGTTTGTTTTTAATGTACTGATACTAACTGTTCCAGTTCTATGCATTGGGAAGTCCATCCTAGTAGATTATTTTTGTTTGTTTACACATCGGCTTCCCCTGCCAGCTCAAGCATTCTTTAAGAGCAGGAGCCGTGTCTCATTTTCGGAGCGCTCGGCCTAGCACAGTCCTTCGCGCTGCAGATGTCGGATAAATATTGCTGGGTTTGCTGCTGCGCCCCGAGATCCCTACCGCCATAGACCACCTGAGCGTGGGGGAACCTGAAAACGCCGCCTTGTCTGAGTGAGTCCTGGCTCTGGTTCTGAATTCCCCTGTGATCTCTTAAGTGCCTTTTGTTCAACTGGTGCGGAAATGGAGGCCCAGTGAGAGTAATCTATGTACTTCTGGGATCCCGCGGGGAATCACTGCCAGAGGCAGGGCTCCGTGCGCCGTTTCCTGTTTCTCCAGGCGTCGAGTCTTTCCTTGGAGTGCCTGACCCACGTCAGGACAAAGAGGAGGCTGGGGTCTGCCGCAGTGGCACTGGAGTAACAGCATTAAATCTTACAAAGCAAAAAGAAAAATATGGAAAAGATTATGAAGGGTCATGTTAAACAACGGGAGAAATACGAATGGCAAAAAAATAATTATTGAATTCAGAAATGAAACATATGAAAGAAAGATGTATCTTTTCTTCTCCATCAAGTGTAAAGATGAAAAAGGACAATGCCTTAGAGAATAACTCCATAGCATGTAAACTCCCTGAGGGCAGACTGACTGTTTTGCTGACCACTACATCCTTATCATGTGGCACCAGGCCTGCAAATACTCAGGCTCAGCTAAGATTTAGTAAATGAGTAGCAGGCCAGCGGATGGCATGGAGGTTAAGGTGACTGGATCCCACATGGCCAATAGCATGGTTCAAGTCCCAGACCCAGCAGCTTATAAAACACTCCAGGTTGAACAGAATCCTAACCTGTTTCCTGGCTTTAAGTTTTAAGCAAAGTTCCTTAGTATTTCTTTGTTTATTTAAGCTAAAGCTGCTTTTCTTGAAATTAAAAATATATTTAAAAATATCTTTTTGTTTCTTTTTTCTTTTTTTTTGAAGAGGTTTTTGCTATAGGGCGCGTGCGCTCGCCAGACAGAGAAAGAGAGACAGAGAGATAGATAGCGAGAAATCACCCCCCCCAGGGGGGATGGCCACGCCGCAATCCCTTCTCCTCCATTCTCCTCTCGGGATCTTGGGCACGCACGCACGTACGCCCGGCATGACTTTAAGCCACCGGGTCTGGGACTCGAACCGCGGTCGACTATATGGGAGTCCAGCGACATAGCCATTTCACTAACTGCTGGTCCCCTAAAGATATCTTTTTAATGACCATAGTAAGCTTTATAGCATCAGCTAGGTGCTGCCTTATAGTATATTCATTCTACTCAGAGTTTCACACCTAAAGTCAGACATGTATTCACTGATATGTACATATCAGCTAAACTTGCTATTGAAAGTAGTTAGATTATTTAAGAAATTTTGTGAATCAATAAAATATAGGAAAAAAAAGGAATGGAAAACAACTGTAGACACCTGAGATAGTGTGGGAGGAAGGTGGGAAATGGCAGAGGGTGAGAAATAGGGGGAAAAAATATATACATGTATATATATGAAACTAGAAATGGAAAATTAATGGTGATAACATGTATGATTAAGCCACTTTGCAGTATATTTTGGATGGGAAACCACATTTTGTATGTTGTGACAATGCTCAGGGAATGAATGTAAATTAATTAATTTAAAATGTTTCAGAAGAAAATTAGAGTGCACTTGTAACTAGATTCTAGCCTTGTCCATAGTTTTAGTTTAAGGTATTTTATAAATCAATAAAATATGGAAAAAATGTAAAAAAAAAAAAATTTAAATACTCCAGGCATGTGTGCCCAAACTTTCAAGAGAAGAATGAAGGAGAAGAAATTGAGGCGTCGCCATCCCCCTGGGGATAATCTTGGGGGCGTGATTTTGGGGAGTGATTTCTCTCTCTCCCTCTTTCTGTCTCTCTCTGGCAAATGCATGCACTTTATGGCAAAATTATAAAATTTTAAAAAAAAGAGTAAATATGTATACAACTTTTATAGTCAGAAAAACATTTTCAATTCAAATATATTTCAGACCTATACAAATGTTTTGAGACTTAGAAGAAATGTGAACCTTGAAGAGTTTCACATTTTATCTATGTATTTTGTTTAATGATTTACATACATCCTGCATATCTTCTGAATTTAAAAATATTGAATAATAGTACCTTTAACATGTAAGTTGAAAAAATAAAAATATTATGGTAGTAGGCTATAGAGTTAGGGAGTGGCCTTGTCCTCCTCCTTTCTCTTGTCTGCCAACGCCGCTCCGCTCCCATCAGTTCCAGCCAGCCGTCTCCCCGAGACCAGGCACATACCTTTAATTAAGTTGCAGAGTTCGGATGGAGGGATATTTGAAGTTGATGTGGAAATTGCCAAACAGTCTGTGACTATCAAGCCCATGTTGGAAGATTTGGGAATAGATGATGAAGGAGATGATGATCCGGTTCCTCTACCAAATGTTAATGCACCAATGTTTAAAAAGGTCATTCAGTGGTGTACCCACCACAAGGAGGATCCTCCTCCTCCTGAAGATGATGAGAACAAACTGAAGCAAACAGATGATATTCCTGTTCAGGACCAAGGATTTCTGAAGGTTGACCAAGGAACACTTTTTGAACTTCTCCTGGCTGCAAACTACTTAGACATCAAAGATTTGCTTGATGTTACATGCAAGACTCTTGCCAATATGATCAAGGGAAAAACAGTCCCAAGGAGATTAGCAAAAATGACTTTACTGAAGAGGAGGAAGCCCAGGTACGCAGAGAACCAGTGGTGTGAAGAGAAGTGAAAAGTTGTGCCTGACTCCGTAACACTAAGGACTGTTCCATATACTAGTCGCACTGCTGTTTATAATTGTTAATGTTAGACAAACAGCAGACAAATACAGCAGCACGTCAACTGTAATAGCAGAATGCCGTCCTTATTGCAGGTGTGGTCTGAGTACAGATACAGACCTATGGCTGAGTTGGGCGTGGTGGCGCCCGCCCTATGGCAAACCTATGGCCAAGTTTCTTCCAGGACGATCAAAAGTTTCTTTTTTCTTTGCTCTGAATAAAACTGAACTGTGGATTCTCTATAGAAAGTGGCATTTTGGGTCTTTCCTCTTCTTGTAAAGCCATTTCTGCCTTGTTGATTGTCCATTTAACTTTCATGACCTTTTAAAAGTTGTCATTGTAAATAAAGCAACTTGGAAAAAGTTCTCTGAAATAGACTTAAAAAAAGTTATACCGAGAACTTGAACTTTTTTTCTGGGTAAAGAAAAATATGAAAGGTAATAGGATGTAGTTCTAATTAACTGAGGAAAGAGCTCATACCAGTTTTTCAGGAAAGACAAACACTTTCTTGAGTTCCAAGAGGAAATTACACAGCTTAAATTTTGATCCTGTTACCTGTTAGCCAGCTACCATGCCCTTCTGCTGAAACTTCTCTTTCATGCCTTTGAAAGTGCTTACAGACGAGCCTATGGTATAATCACCAGGACAGGACCTTTTAATATAACCTTATAGGAGGCATCAAAACATTTACCTGGGCTGGAGGGAGTACCGCAGTAAAATGGCACTCTGCGAGGCTGACCACAGGGGGAGGGTCTGGGTCTGGAGACCTCCCTGAGCACGGCAAGCATAGACTCGCCATGATCCAGGGCTGGCCTAGCCAAAGTGGCGATGAGTCGGGGGATCAAGACCCTGTTGGAAATGCTGTGTCTTTTCCATTTCTCTCTCTCTCTCTGTCTCTCGTGTTTATGGAAGAAATTTAATAAAAAAAGATAACACAACAAAACACATTTTCTTTATTTACTACTTTAAAAACTGGCAAGTCAAATATAAAAATGGAGAGATTACATACTAATCCAAATATTAGGGGACTTCATTTGTGTTTATGTTGTTTATGATTTTTAAACTTTAAGCATTTGTACATGATATGAAAGAGCAGGCAGGGAAGAGTAAATCCGCTCCACACTGCTGCTACTGCCAGGGGTGCTCAAGTCTTGATGTTTCTCTTCTTTTCCTTTTTCTTTCTTTTTTTCTTCCTTCCTTTCTTTATTTTGAGAGATTTATACTATAGGGCGCATGTGCTCACCAGAGAGACAGAAAGCGAGAAATCACCCACCAGGGGGATGGTCACGCTGCAATTTCTTCTCCTCTATTCTCCTCTTGAGATCTTGGGCACGCACACACACACACACCCGGTGTGAGTTTCAAGCCACCAGATCCAGGACTCAACCTATGGTCAGTTATGTGGGAGTCCAATAATAAAACCATTATACCATCAGCTGTTCCCTTTCTTTCTTTCTTTCTTTCTTTCTTTCTTTCTTTCTTTCTTTCTTCTTTTTTTTTTTTTTTTTTTTTTTTTTTAATTTTCCAGAGGACGCATGCGTTCACTAGAGAGAGAGAGAGAGAGAGAGAGAGAGAGAAGAGAGAAAGCACCCCTCCTGGGGCACGGTCACTCCGCAGTGCCTTCTCCTCCATTCCTTCTTCTTGCCGAGGTTTAGGCACACACGCGTGCCCAGCATGTTCAAACAGTGCTCAGGACTCAGAGTTCACAGTCGCCCTGCGGGATGTGGCCGTCTTAGCCAGCAGGCAACGGGCTGGCCGCATGCTTCTCTTCCGTCAAAGGGTGCCGACCACTTGTACTAGGAACATTTACTACTTTTCTTCCAAACACCTGTCTTTTCCCCTTTGACGGCCTCTGGATTTTTGGTGGGGCTGCTAGGGGAGTATAAGGCGAAAGAAAGAAATGTGTCTTCCTTGTCGTCCTTCCATGATAAAATTGGTACTGACAGATAAAACCAAGCTGTGAGCTGAGACGAGATCACCACACAGTGAGACTCTCTTTAAAAAAAAAAAAAAAAAAAAAAAAAAAAGGAAAATAAAAGTATGAAAGCAAAGAAAAGAAGCTAGCTATCCCAAACTATCTGGCAAACATGGTTTATAGATGCCTCATTCCTTAATCTGTCATAATGACAAGGTGACTTGTCATGGTTACTTAAAAAAAAAAAGCATGGGTGGGGGAAGGAGAGGAACTTGACTTACATATTAATCCCTTTGAACACTGCCCTACATCATAAGCAAGTCTATATAGCGATTATGACTTCAAGAAAAGTCTTTAAAAAGAGGTTTTGTTTTATCAGAGGACAGCATTCATCCTGAAAAGGCTCTAAGGTTGACATTACTAGTAGCCCTTTGCCCTAAAACAAATGCGCACTGAAACCGTAAGTTCACAGCTACACATTCCAAACGCCAGATGTGCACGCCCTGGGAATGCAAGGAGAAGGGTGATGTTTGGGGTTAGTAAAAATAGCCGGAGCAGGGAAAGGGCAGAGTCCAGAAGAGCCAGCAGTTGCCCGCCTCGCCCTGGCCCTCGCCCTCAGCATAAGGCTGTCTAGTGTGTGGTTTTGTGCCATTGGATTGGTCACAACGTAGCTAAGTTCGAAGGGCAGGAATTGTCGACTCCCCTCCCGTCCCAGCCAGCACGACTCCAGGACCCCAGGGTGCTGACTCCTGGCTTGCTTACCCCTCTGAGGGAACAGAAGCCTTCTCAGAGCAGACAAGCGGGCTAGTGCCAATGGCAGGTTGCCACTGACCAAGCGGGTGGGCCGCACAGCGGGCAGCCGCTCAATTGCTGCATGGTTCTAATTAGCTGGAGTCCACCCTCTCCTCCATGCCTGGAGCAGATGACCTACCAGCCAACCACCTGGCAAAGAAGTTCAGTGGGGATGACCACAGGGCCTGAAGACCTCCAAGCTTCCGGTGGCCATACCAGCCCTCACTGTCCTCCTCAATTGATTCTGTACTCGGCAGTGGGCAGGGGTACTGCCATTGAGCGTGGCAGCTTGTCGCCGTGACTCTCGAAGGCAGCCGAGGTGGGTGGCACTATGGAGATAAGCAATTCACACCTCCCCATCCTTCCTCCCACTTCCCCACTTGGAAACACAAGGTACTGGGGACCTGGGATCCGCCTCCCACAGCTGTTGTGCTATGGCTGTGCTTTGCCAACTGCTTCCTTAGGGCTGTCCCTTGAGGAGTGGTTGGGTTTGCCTAGTAACTCATTGTCGGTCTCAGCAAGACGTTGGGCCTCACACCCAAACAGGGAGGCTCTCCTCCATCTAGAGTCCCAATTTTACAGAGCCGTGAGACTTCAAAGATCCTGGAAGGGACTCACCCAGGGTGACACAGCTAGCTTGCAGAACGAGAATTAAAGCAGGTTCTCTCAAGCAGTGTTTGTCAAACTTGTGAGTCCAGGATCCAGGTCAGAAATGCATTTCCTCCTGGAACCAACATGTGTGAAGGTAATAGACACATATGGGAGGAGAACTAGGTACGTGTATGTCATCAAAACAGAAATGTCATCATACAGCGCCTTTTCTGCCCAAACACTGTATCATTGCTTTGTTTATAGCTGGTTTTGACCCACTAAATTTATCTGTGATCCACTAATGAGTCACAGCCTGCCATTTGAAAAGCACCAGACACGTCAGCAATACTCCCTGTACTAGTTCATATTGAACAATCTAAACTCACTTTTAACTATGTAGGAAAAATTTCTGAAAAAAAGGGTAATCATCACTCTTTTTAAAAACAAAAACCAATTTATTTATTTATTCATTTATTTTAAATGACCAGAGAGAGAGATAGAGAGAGGGAAAGAGAGAAAGCTAGCCACCAGGCCCAGAACTTGAACCACAGTTGGCCACATGGGAGTCCAGTACCCTAACCACAATGTCACCTGCACTCTTTTTTTTTTTTTTTTTTCTTTTTTGGAGAGATTTTTTGCTATAGGGTGTGTGTGCTCACTAGAAAGAGAGAGAGAAAGTGAGAAATCACCCCCAGGGGGAATGGCCACACCGCAATCTTCTCCTCCATTCTCCTCTCAGGATCTTGAGCACACATGCACATGCACCCAGCGTGAGTTTAAGCCGCTGGGTCCGGGACTCGAATTGCGGTCAGCTACATGGGAGTCCAGCGACATAACCATAACACCAACTGCTGGTGCCAGTAATCATCACTCTTAATTTAAAAATAATCTTATATTTCTTGCAAAGCCCTTTCAGAAGATGATTTTCCATGATCGTCATTCTCCATACTATAGCCATTGCAAGCTTTTAAAATAAGTCCTGGGACCAGGTGTGGTATGGTGGTAACGCAACTGGAAAGACGTGGGAAAGGTCCTGGCTCCAGTCTCAGTATCTCCCTGAACACACACGGTATACGTGTGTCTGAGTTTCAGGCCAGCTTGAGACTGGGGGTGGGTCGCAGCATGAAGAACCTGTTGAGAGAGCTCATCTCTCTCTCTCCCTCTCTCTCATGGAAGAAGTAAATCCACAAACTTAAAGACAAGCAAACAAATCAAAAGCCTGTGCGTTCCATCATGCCGATCCTTTGTGTAAAACTCTTCAGCGCCCCCCATTGGCAGCAATGAGAGCTACGCTCGCTCCGTGCTTGTGGTGTTAGGCACTCGTCCACACCTTGATGTAGCTCTCACTCATCTGTTTCTCACCGTAGTCCTAGAAGGTTGGGTTAAGCCCTGCTTGTCTTCCAGACATGACAAGCAACTGGCTCAAAGACCCACAACTTGTAACGCAGGGCCAGAATTTGAACCCTAGCAACAGTCTAGTTCCAGAATCAGCACTCTTGGTCATAGTTACCTCAGCAGTTAACACTGAGTTTGACTGCTTAAAATGGTTTTCAAGCCGTGGGGCCAGCAGGTGGCAGGGTGGTTAAGGTGCTGGACTCCCACATGGCTGCCTGCAGTTCAAGCCCTGGGCCTAGCGGCTTAAAAGTCATGCCATGTGGGGACCAGCAGTTAGCGTAATGGTTATGTCGCTGGACTCCCACGTAGTCGACCGCCGTTCGCATCCCAGACCCAGTGGCTTAAACTCACGCCGGGCACATGTGCATGCATGCCCAAGATCCTGAGAGGAGAATGGAGTAGAAGGGATTGCGGCGTGGCCATCCCCCCTGGGGGGGTGATTTCTCGCTTTCTGTCTCTCTCTGTCTGGTGAGCGCACGCGTCCTATAGCAAAAACCTCTAAAAAAAAAAAAAAAAGTCATGCCATGTGAACATGCGTGCCCAAATCCCAGGAGGAGAGTGGGGGAAAAGGGATTGTGGCATGGCCATCCCTTCTGGGGGGGCTGATTTCTCACTTTCTCTTTTTCCATCACTCTGTCTCTCTCTGGCAAGAACATGCACCCTATGGCAAAAACCTAAAAAAAAAAAAAACAAAGAAAACCCCCCAAAACAGTTTCTTCCACGCCTCATCATGCGCCTCTGTAGGCTCCAGCCTGCTGCCATATGTGGGGATTCCAACAAGTTCATGGAAAATGGAATTAAAATACGTGTCTATTTTGGTGCCAAAACAATAAAAAGAAAATCCATGCATAGTTTTTTTATAATATACATTTCCCATGAATTTTTGAAGACTCCTTACACATGCTGTTGCCTAAGTCTAATATGTGTCGACTCCTGGGTCTTCCCTCTTGCCCTTACACTACCTGAGACGTCCCCTCTGTGTTCTCATAGCACGCGCTTTTCCACCCTATCTCTCTCCCTCATCCACCCACTCAATTCATTTGATAAACTACCTACCGAGCATTTACCCCATGCAAGGAAAGAGAGTAGCAAAGGAGACAAAGTCCCTGCCCTCGTAAACTCGTATTTTCTGAAGTGGGGGAAGGTGGAGATAATAAATGATTAAATAACATATCGGGTAGTGATAAGTGGAATGAGAAAAACAAGGCAGGGAAAGGTGGACTGGGTATGTCTCAGGACAGGGCAGGTGCCTATTTTACACTGGCAGGCTGGAGACAAGCTCGTGGAAAGGTGACATCCAACAGGGATCAAGGTACCAGAGAGCCCTGGGGATCTGTGGGGAAGAACAGCCCCACAAACAGGAAGAGAGAACAGCAGGTGCGAAGACCCTGAGTGGAGAGTGCGTAGAGTGTGTGCAAGAGGCCAGCGTGACCGGGGCAACGAGAGCCTCGGGGGCCAGGAAAGAGCGAGGCCAGTGAGGACAGGGGCCCTGCTCCCTGGGACCTTTCACCCAGTGTGAGCTGGGGGGCCGTTGGAGGATTCTGAGCAGGAGGGATACATTAGATTTTTTTTTTTTTTTTTTTTTTTTTTTTTTTTTTTGGAGAGGTTTATCGCTATAGGGCGCGTGCGCTCGCCAGACAGACAGAGAGAGACATAGAGACAGAAAGCGAGAAATCACCCCCCAGGGGGGATGGTCACGCCGCAATCCCTTCTCCTCCATTCTCCTCTCGGGATCTTGGGCACGCACGCACACGCGCCCGGCGTGAGTTGTAAGCCACCGGGTTCGAGACGCGAACCGCGGTCGACTACGTGGGAGTCCAGCGACACAGCCATTACGCTAACTGCTGGTTCCCTAGATTTTTATTCCTGCTACAACCAATCACCATACGCGTAGTGACTTAAAACAACACAGATCTATTATCTTACCACTCTGGAGGTCAGAAGTTATCTCATGGAGATAAATCACTACTTGGCAGAGCCATGTTGCTTCTGGAGGCCCAGGGGAGGATCCGTTTCCTTGCCTTTTTCAGCTTTTAGAGGCCCCCTTTCTCCATCTTCAAAGCCAGCAATGCTGCATTTCTCTAATCGCACTTTCTTTTTATTTTTTTAAGTGTGTTTATTACTTCCACAAGTGAGAGGGACAGAGACCGCAGCATTCTGCTGCCACAATCCGCCCCCAGCTCTAGTAGGCCCCCGATCACGGGCACGCATGGGTTGGGCATATTTAGGAGGTCGGCCCCCGATCACGGGCACGCATGGGTTGGGCTTATTTAGGAGGTCGGCCCCCGATCACGGGCACACATGGGTTGGGCTTATTCAGGGAGTTCTTCAGACTTGACCTGGGAACCTTGCTATGGGGCTTGCCTCACATTTTACTGCTGAGTCGCCGTCTGGCCCGATCATACTTCTGTAGTCATAGCTCCTCCTACCAACCACACCCAGGAAAGGTCATCTATTTGTAAAGACTCATGTGATTAGGCTGGGCAAACCCAAAGATTCCAGACAAATCTATCTCCAGGTCTTTAATTACATCTGCCAAGTCGAAAGTTTGGTCAGGTAAGGTAACATCTTCATAGGACCCAGGGAATAAGACATGGACATCTTCAAGGGTGGCTGGGAGGGGGGAATTATTCTGCCTATAACAGAAAACAGGCTCTGACCTGCGGTTTAGTGGGATCATCCTAGGCTGCTCCGTGGAGAACAAGCTGTCTAAGCAAGGGTGGCAGCAGAAAGGCCAGTTAGGAGACTAGGAGAGTGACTGAGTGAGAGCTGAGCAAGGCCTGGACCGGAGTGCCAGCAGGAGAGAGGGTGAGATGTGGTCAAATCTAGACTTTTTTGTGCTGGAAGAGCTAACGTAGCTTGCTGAAGGACTGCATGTGGGGTACTCCCCACCCCTTAGAGTACTTGAGATGTGCTGTTGTATTTACTTAACGGTCTTTCCTACAAGACTGAAAATTCTGAGAGAGATACCCCCAAAACTGGCTCATTCACTGTCACAGCCTCACAGCTGTGAGTGCATGGGACACAGCAAGACAGCTCATAGCTATTCATTATCGAGCTAGTGTAGGGTTTTTGTAGAGAGAGGTTTCTACTATAGGGCATGTGCACTCTTTGGAGAGACAGAGAGACAGAAAGCAATAAATCATCCCCCAGGATGGATGGCCATGCCACAATCCCTTCTCCTCCACTCTCCTCTCAGGATTTTGGGCACTCACACACACATGCCTGGAGTGAGTTTGAAGCTGCTGGGTCCAGGAATCAAACCACGGTCAGCCATGTGGGAGTCTAGTGATGTAACCATTATGCCATCTGCTGGTCCCATTAAGCCATATATGTTGTTATATGTCAGGTACTCACATATTTTATTATTATTATTATTAATTATTATTATTGTTAGAGCTCTTGTGTATTTGCCAGAGAGAGGCAGAGATAAAGCGAGAAAGCATCCCCCATGAGGGAAGGCCACACCACAATCCCTTAGTCCCTTTTCGTCTGTTTCCCCTTTAGATTTGGGGCACACACACACATGGATATAGTGTCGTTCTCAAGCTGCCAGCTCATCATCGCAACGGCTTATGAATCGTTACGATTATTATCTCCACTTACTATATGAGGAAGCCAAGGCCCAGAGAGATTAAATGACTTACTTCAGTAAATAGAAGAGATGAGATTTAAATCCATGTTAAATAAATACACTCCTTCATTCAAATTAAGCAAAGATCTGAGTCGAGCTAAATATTCTGACTGCATATGGAATGAGGGATGGAGAAAAGGACACAGATTTATAAATATTTTAAAATTGCAGCCATAGAAAAATCATGTCAGGGATCAGCGAAAGTTAGAGCTACTAACTTAAGAATTCTCAAACTATACAGCCAATCTGTGCTGTGGTTTGGCTGCTGTAATGAGAGAAGCAGGCAGTAATTTCAGAAATGTTTTGTAACCACAGCTGGAGGCAAAGAAGAGGAGAGCAGATGTCATCGGGCAGACCATGATGACGCAGCAAAAATCGCTCAGTCCTGACAGTGACGAAGGAAGGCTTAGTCTCACTTCAGTCCCAAGCACATATTAGCCAATACGCTGGAGGATATTTATTTCACCTTTCTGAGACCACCTCTCCTATAAAAAGAATGTAGTATTATCTGCCTTATATGCCTCATAGATTCTTTCTTTTTTTAAAAAAGAATTCTTTTTTATTTAACTTTATGTACCTATTTGTTTATTTTAATTTGACCACAGAAGGACGGGGAGAGAGAGAGAGAAAGAGAGAGAGAGGGAAAGTGAGAAAGCAAGTCGCCAGGTCCGGGACTTGAACCACAGTCGGCCATGTAGGAGTCCAGCACTCTCAACACCACGCCACCTGCTGGCCTCTAGACTCATTCTTTTCAAATGATTGCACAAGACAGAAAGAAGCACTCTTGTCAGGGTCTCGTCATGCTGCTGTCCCCTCCCTGTAGTCCACCTGCTCTTCAGGATCTTGGTGTGCACGTACCTTGGGGTGTTTCAGGTCAACAGGAGTGGGGGTCCAAACCTGTGGTCAGCATGTGGCTTCCAGCACTGCAATTCAGTATGTTACAGGTTGTGTCACCCCCACAGAGTGTCGGGAGAAACTGAATTAATTCATTTAATAAATGCAGACCACCACTATGTGCCTGGTTCTGCTGTGGACACCAGGTCAGGTCATAAACGAAGCAAAATCCTCACGTGCACGGTATTTATGTTCTAGTGGAAGGGGAGACTGACACAGACGAGCAGTAATTTCAGGAGTGACCGATGTGATACATAGAAAGGAAACAGGGTGAGGGTGAGTGAACAAGAAGTGACACTGGCAGAGACCTGAATAAGTAAGAGTCCAAGCAAGACAGTAATCTGGGCAGGGGGCAAACAGAATCGTTTAAGTTCCTGAGGCGGGGATGAACTCGGACTCTGAGAAATGGCGAGTGGTGAGCGAGGGGGATGAGGGGCCGGGCCAGGTCACGCAGTCTTTCAGGCCACAGCAGAGAACTTGGGTTTATCGTGCATGTGGTAAGGAGGTAGCAGAAACTAAAAGATGCAATGAGCAACGGGAGCGGTGGCTAGAGGGGGAACACGGATGTCAGTTGCAATACTGGCACCTCCAAACCGCAGGGTCTGCAGGCTCCCCGGGCTGGACCCCTGGTGGAGCACTGCTTGTGTGACCTTGGGCAGGCTACTCTTTCTCAGTGGCCTCTCTTGTCAAACAGTGATCGTAACAGAACCTACTGCAGTAGGGTTGCTTCGAAGACTTAAGTGAAGTTTTTCTTAGAGCTATAGAAAATTCTCAGAACAATTTCTAGAACAAAAATGCTTGGTAAATGTTAGCCTTTTTCTTAAAGAATGACTTAATTTTATTTATTATTATTTTTAAATTTTTCTTTTCTTTTTTTCTTTAGAGAGATTTTTGCTATAGGATGCATGTGCTTGGTGGAGAGACAGAGAGACAGAAAGCAAGAAATCACCCCCCACTGGCGATGAACATGCTGCAATCCCTCCTCTTTCATTCTCCTCTCAGGATCTTGGGCACACACGCACAGGCATCTGGCGTGAGTTTTAAGCCACCAGGTCCAGGACTTGAACCATGGTTGACAACATGGGAGTCTAGCAACATAACCATTATGTCATATGCTGGTCCCTATTTTTAATTTTCTACAGGGAATGTGCATGCACCAGAAAAAGAGAGAGAGAGGGAAAGTGAGAAAGCAAGTTGCCAGACCCAGCTCAAACCCCAGTTGGTCACGTGGGAGTCTAGCCTTACGCACCATGCCACCTGCTGACTTTTCTTTCTTTCTTTTCTGTTTTTTTTTTTTATTACTACATGAGTTACTGAGATGTACAACCAGTTGAGTTCTTTCATGTTCTCTAATCCAGAATCTGTAACTTATTTATTTTTAAATTAAAAATAATCATTCTTAAAAGGACTTCTCTTTTTTTTTGAGAGGTTTTTACTATAGGGCGCGTGCGCTCACCAGACAGACAGAGAGAGACGGAGAGACAGAAAGCAAGAAATCACCCCCCAGGGGGGATGGCCACACCACAATCCCTTCTCCTTCAGTCTCCTCTTGGGATCTTGGGCATGCACACACATGTGCCTGGGGTGTTTTTTAAGCTGCTGGATCTGAGAATCCAACCATGCAGGGATCCCGTATGGGATCCAGCCACCGTAACCTCCATGCCACCTGCTGCCCCCTCCCATTCTTTTTAAACAGAGACTAAATATATATTTTTATATAAAGTAACATTTAGACATACAATATATTAAGCCTCCTCCAACGTGTTTTGTTTTTTTTTTTTTTTTTTTTTTTTTTTTTTTTTTTTAGAATCATTTATTTAGAGCCATTGCAATACATTGAGCTCCATAGAGACGGCACCAGGGCAAGTGAGAACCAGATAGTCACGGGGCAACCCTATGTCTCACGGAGGAAAGATACTAAACACGGGCAAAGGAGATCCTAAGAAGCCGAGAGGCAAAATGTCGTCATGTGCATTCTTTGTGCAAACTTGCCGAGAGGAGCACAAGAAGAAGCACCCAGATGCTTCGGTCAACTTCTCAGAGTTTTCCAAGAAGAGCTCAGAGGTGGAAGACCATGTCTGCGAAGGAGAAAGGGGAGCTTGAAGATATGGCGAAGGCGGACAAGGCCCGTTATGACGGAGAAATGAAAACCTACATCCCTCCTGCAGGGAAAACAAAAGAGAAGTTCGAGGATCCCCATGCACCCAAGAGGCCTCCTTTGGTCTTTTTCTTGTTCTGTTCTGAATATCGCCCCAAATCAAAGGAGAACATTCTGGCCTGTCCGTTGGTGATGCTGCCGAGAAACTGGGAGAGGTGTGGAATGACCCTGCTGCAGGTGATAAGCGGCCTTATGGAGAGAAGGCTGCTAAGCTGAGGAAAAATACGAAAAGTGTATTGCTGCATACCGAGCTAAAGGAAAGCCTGATGCAGCAAAAAGGGAGTTGTTGAGGCTGAAAAGAGCAAGAAAAAGGAGGAGGAGGAGGAAGACGAAGATGAAGATGAGGAAGAAGAGAAAATGAAGAGGATGAAGATGAAAAAGATGATGATGGGGACCGGCAGGTGGCGTGGTGGTTAAAGGTGTTGGACTCCCACATGGCCAACCGCCTTTCAAGTCCTAGACCTTGAAGCTTGCTTTCTTTCTCTCTCGCTCTGTCCCTCTCTAGCCAAATTAAAATAAATGAATAAATAAAGTTAAATAAAATAATTATTTAAAAAAAAGAAGAAGATGATGATGAATAGGTTCTAGCACAGTTTTTTTCCCTTGTCTGTAAAGCATTAAACCCCCTGGACACAACTCACTTTGAAAGAAAAAAATTGAAATGAAAAAAGAATAATTTAATTTATTATTATTTTATTATTATTTAAATTTGCTATAGGGTATGCATGCTCACCACGGAGAGTGAGAAAGTAAGAAAGCAAGCCACCAGGTCCAGGACTTGAACCGTGGTCAGTCATGTGAGAATCCAACACCTTAGCCACCATGCCACCTACTGGCCCTTCCTCCAAATTTTTGAATGATATTAAAGTACTTAAATATTATGGATTATATCCAGGTAAGGGGTTTATCTGCCCTGTTCCTTCCTTAAGGAGGCTAGCCCTCCTCTCCAACTTGGTGATCCCTCAGTCCATGTAGCTCTTCTGAAGAGTGAGGAGGGGATCCAGTAGCTGTCAGAGGCACCCTAGAAATGACCTGTGTCATCTCAAGCATTCACTGTAGTGGACATTTTCCAGGAAAGTGGCCTCAGTCACAGCAAAGCCCAATACATGGCGCTACTCTGGCCATCTTTGTGGGACAAAAAGGCATGGCTGTTGTCAGCAGTGTGATGTGATTCTGTACCCACAGCCACCCTGGTTCATAGTTTTGCCTTACCTCACAATGTCTAGCAAAACTTTGTTGTCTCTGTTTGAACAGAAGAAGGAAATTAGTAAGTGTAATCGAAGCAAATCAGATTAAGAACAGTTATTTTTTTTTAAATGTCATTGAATACATAGACTATTCTGGGAAATACTGACATTGTAACTATGTTGATTCATTGAACAAGAAATGTATTTTATTTGTTTTTGTTTGTTTGTTTGTTTGTTTTGGAGAGGTCTTTGCTATAGGGCGTGTGCGCTCGCCAGAAAAACAGAGACAGGGAGACAGAAAGCGAGAAATCACCCCCCAGGGGGGATGGCCACACCGCAATCCCTTCTCCTTCACTCTCCTCTCAGGATCTTGGGCATGCACATACACGTGCCCGGCGTGTGTGCACCGGGTCCGGGACTTGAACTGCGGTCGACTACATGGGAGTCCAGCAACATAGCCATTACACTAACTACTGGTCCCAAGAAAGGTATTTTGGAATCACTTTGAATAACAAAGTGTTTCTAAACCAGCTGCCAATCCTACCTAGTCACCTACCTTTCTTAATTTTGTTTTCCTCGAATTAAATACCAGCCCCAAACAAATTCTCTTCAAAACTGGATTAAGATACGTGTGGATCAAAAATAAATAAATAAATAATGCGGGACCAGCAGTTAGCGTAATGGCTATGTCGCTGGACTCCCATGTAGTTGACCGTGGTTCATGTCCCGGACCCGGTGGCTTAAAACTCATGCCGGGCGCATGTACATGCGTGCCCAAGATCCCAAGAGGAGAATGGTGGAGAAGGGATTGTGGCGTGGTCATCCCCCCTGGGGGGTGATTTCTCCCTTTCTGTCTCTCTGTCTCTCTCTGTCTGGAGAGCACATGCACCCAATAGCAAAAACCTCTCCAAAAAAAAAAAAAAGCTGCTAAACCAGACTTGCCGTATTAATAAATAGTTTAAAAGGAAAGGGGCAAGTGAAAAAAAAATCCCTGAGAATTTATGAAAACTTGGCAAAGATGTTTATCATTTGCTTTATGCAATAAACTATCCCAATAATAAGTACCCGGAGAAAGTTCTTGTGTAAAGCATAGCATATTGTACCACCATTTGAAAAATATGTAAAAATGTTTTTGTTTTATTTTTAATCTTTCTAAAACCAGGCACCCAGTGCCTGCAAAAAGCTATTTTTGGTGATGGTGCAGTGTTCTGACACCTTTTCCCTGAGTGAAATTGACACATCTGCTGAAATTAACATTTTTATCTCTATGGATCCATGTGTCATAAAAAATAGAAAACATCATTGTGTTTTCGCTTTCACCAGCATTTGGAAACAGGCAGAATTTTTTAGTGTTTTTTTTTTTTTTTTTTCCCCCCACAGGATGTGCCTACGCCAGAGAGAGACAGAGACAGGGCAAGTGCGAAATCAGCACCTGGGGATAAGCACGCCACAGTTCTCCTCCATCCTCCCCTAGGGACTCGGGGCATGTACACACACACATGCCCAGCGTGATTTTTTTTTTTAATGGTATGGAAGAAATTTTATTTAGCTTTGAAAGGTTTTAGTTTCACAATATATATAACCTTGGCACAGAAAGGCCCTATTAAAGTGTTACAAATTGCTTAATCCCAGCGTGATTTTTTAAAAATAATTTTTTAAATAATTATTTTATTTAACTTTATTGATTTATTTTAATTTGACCAGAGAGGGGGAGAGAGAGAGAGAGAGAGAACGTGAGAAAGCAAGCCACCAGGTCCAGGACTCAAACTGCAGTCGGTTATGTGGGAGCCCTGAGCCACCACGCCACCTGCCGCCCGCCCTCCCCAACCCCAGCGTGATTTTTAAGCTGCCAGGTCCAAGACTCAAACCATGATCAGCCATGTGGGATTCTAGCACCTTAACCATCACACCACTGGGTGGCCCCAAGGTAGTATTTTAAGCCAAACCTACTGCAGTCATCCTTGAGAGAAGAACCATGGACCATAATGTATCACTAATCTTTATCCTCACTTTTGAGTGGTGAAAGGCCTTGCTCACAGCGGATTCACTCAGCTCAAACCAGCTGAGTAGGTGTTTCGGTGGTAGCCCGGTTACTGTCTGTTGGAATCTACCTATACCTTGCTTCCCTTGAATACCCTGGCGATTCAGCAGGTGGCTTGGTATCCAGATCCAGAGGTAAGAAAGGAAGAGCCACGTAGCCAGACTGTTTTCTCACACCTCATTGAGGTGCTGGGATCCATGGGAGCTTCCTTCCTGTCCCCCTTCCATACTGCTACAGATGAACAAGAAGGCTCTATCGTTACAGGTTGGAGTCTCGTGCTCTGCTTCACTCTGTGCCGCGAGAGTCGAGAATAAACATTCATCATGTACCTTCCTGTGTGCCAGAGGTATAAGAAGGCTGTGATTGGTCCAGAGGAAGAGAAGACAGGTACACGATGAATGACAACACAGAGCAAAACGTGAGACGGCAGAAATAAGCATGAGGTAATAGGGGTTCACGTGGGGAAAAACCACAGGAAAGAGCTTAATGGAGGAGGTGAGATGTCATCTTGAAGACAAGACCGGAATGTTAGAGGGTTGATATACAGAGAAAGGAAAAAGTCAGAAAGCAAAGGGTGTGCTAGAGTAAAAAGAACAACTGACAGGACCAGCAGGTGACATAATAGTTGCTCGACTCCGACATAGCCGACTGTGGTTTGAGTCCTGATTCCCGCAGCTTGAAACTCACGCTGGGTGCATGTGCATGCCTGCCCAAAACCCCAAGAGGAAAATGGAAGAGAAGGGATGGCCGTGTGGCCATCCTCCCTAGGGGGTGATTTCTTGCTTGCTGTCTCTGTCTCTCTGTCTCTCACTGCCTCTGGCAAGTGCACATTCCCTATAGCAAAAGTCTCTCTCTAAAAAAAATTAAAAAAAAAAAGCACAAAACAAAACAAAACAAAAACAGTGGACCTTCACCAAATCCAGGGCCATGCAGAAGGTAGAAAAAAATGTGGCTAGAGAGGTGGATCAGCAGAGCATAAAAGACCGAGGGCAGACAGTTTGGATTTTATCCTGCAGGCTATCGGGAGCCAGGGCCTTTGAGCCTGGAGATAGATAGATGATAGCTGATAGATAACAGATACACATATATTTTAGGTTTTGCCATAGGACATGTGCACCTGCCAGAAAGAGACGGAGACAGAGAAAAGGAAAGTGAGAAATCACTCCCCGGGGGGATAGTCTTGCTGCAACCCCTTCTCCTTCATTCTCCTCTCAGGATCTTGGGCACACATGCCATGTGCCCAGTCGGCTTGAGTTTCAAGCCGCGTGTCATTTTCGAGCTGCCAGGTCTGACGCTTGAACTATGGTCAGCCACGTGGGAGTTCAAGGCCATAGCCACCATGTCATCTGCTGGCTCCCGGACATATTTTAACATATGATTGATTATATTTGAGTTGTTTTTAAATTTTTTTTATGTCTGCTTGATTGATGAATTCTTTTTTTTCCCTATAGGGTATGAGGCACTCACTGGAGAGAGAAAGACAGAGATAGAGACAGAGAAGGAAAGTGAGAAATCATCCCCCCGAGAGGACGGCCACACTGCAGTTGCTTCCTTCACTCTCCTTTTGGGATTTGGGACATACACGCACAGGTGCCCAGTGTGCTTTTTAAGCCCTGGGTGAGGGACTGCAACTGCGGTCAGCCGTGTGGGATCCAGCACCTTAATCTGCAGGTCACCTGCTGGCCATGATCTATGAATTTTTAAATGAATCACCCACTATCATTGTGACTTGTCAAATTGGCTTACTTTCTTAGTTTTTGCTTTACATATTTCAAAGCCACAAATGTGCGACTCGAGGTGTTTTACCACTGTGGCACTGTCCTGCTCCCTACATTAGTATTTTTTGGAGAGTGTTTTTTTTTTTTTTGCTATAGGGCACGTGCACTCGCCAGACAGATAGAGAGAGAGACATAGAGACAGAAAGCGAGAAATCACCCCCCAGCGGGGATGGCCACGCCACAATCCCTTCTCCTCCATTCTCCTCTCGGGATCTTGGGCACGCACACACACATGCCCGGCGTGAGTTTTAAGCCACCGGGTCCGGGACGCGAACCGCGGTTGACTACGTGGGAGTCCAGTGACATAGCCATTACGCTAACTGCTGGTTCCCTCCCTACATTAGTTTTAAAGGGACAACTAACACCTGGAGATAGGATGGATATTGATTAGCGAGGGTAACAGAGGAGGAGCTGACAGAATGGCACTAACTGGGGGGAAGCCATGGAAGATCAGAGTCAAGAATAGTTACAGAGAAGCTAGAAAGGAAGAGATTTGGGCCACCCCTTGGCCTAGGGGTTAAGGGGGCCAGATCCCACGTTGACTGTGGCTCTGGCGGCTTGTGTGCAAGTGTGCCCCAAGTCCCAACAGGGTGGAGAAATAGAGGGCAAGGGATTGTGGAGGGACCACGTCCCATTGAGAGGTGCTTCCTCCCTTTCTCTGGCAAGTGCACGCCCCTCTGACAGTTATTAAAAATAAATAAATAAAAAGGACAGATGCAAGAGACATTTCAATATAATATTGACAAAGCTTAGTACTCATCAGATGAAGGGACGAGGGCAAGGAAGATGTGAAAGATGACTTAATGTATAGCACGGGTGACAAAACGATAACTCTTCCAAAATTATGGCATTGTTTGGTGCAGAGTTTATGAGCTTAGTTCTGTATGCATTCAGTTTAAACATAAAACGTAAACTTAAGACCTGCTTTTTTCTCAAATATCCTTTTGAAAATTTTTGCTTTGACTGCTGAGTTCCAAAATTAGCTCTGAGCTGTCTGGCTTGGTGCTTAAGCATTTGTAATGGGGCGTTGGAATATCCTCTTTCCATAAGACCTGCCATTTTACTGTCCAAAATTTCATTGAACAAAAAATAGGGGTGGTAATTTTAACTGTTTTCTTCTCAATAGCATCTTTTCCCATCATTAGCTATATTAATTTGTATTTTAACTAAAATTTGGATGTGATAACTTTTGTTAACAAGATGTGTGAACAAAGAACCATGAAGTTTGGGTTCTGACTTAATATATACCAAAGCCTCTGACGCGGGAAAGATTTCTTAGTTGTTATGCCATCTGCTTGGAGACTAATTAATGGTTCAAAAATAGATGATCTTTTGAAGGCAGTGACATATAAATAATGGAAAATATTAACATAGACCTCATAGATTCAAGCTATAGAAAACAACCATGTGTTGTAGGCATTGCATTAAGAAAAAGCAGGCTGAGAAAATGCCACAACGAAATTCTTAATAAACATTATGTGAGTAGTATAATGTGCCCGGATAAGGAGGTAGCTCCTTCAAAGAACCGGAAGTCAGGATTCATTTTTAAACATTATCTAGTAACATGTGCACTTTTTCCTATATATTAAGTGGACCTTGTCTTCTTATTTCCTAAATCTATAGTAATTTCTAAAATATAATTATACACCTGCAAATCCCTGCCCTACCTTGCCACCTTGTCTAGTTTACTTCTATTTTTGCTTTCGTCTTTTTTCTTCCATCTTTTCCTCCATCTTTTTTTTTTTTTTTAATTGCTCAAGGGTGCATGTGCTTGCCAGAGACAGACACAGAGGGGGAGAGGGGAAAAGCAACCCCCAACGGGCCATGGTCATGCTGCAGTTCCACCCTTTCTCCATCGCGTTGGAGTTTTATGCATGCACGCACATGTGCCTGGCAAAGTTTTAGGCTGCCAGGGCCGGGATTCAAACTGTGGTTAGTCATCTGGGATCTAGCTCCCAACATGCAATGCTGACCCACTGCACTATGGGTGGCCTCACAAGTAAACATCCAACAAGCTGCCCACACATGAAGCATCCTTTTTCACTCCTTCCACTATTCGAAAGCCCCCAGCCATGAGGCTTCCTCCCTCTGAAACTACTGGAGCATTCTCACTGAGGTCACCAAGGATCTAGGTGACCCTAACTCTAATGAAGTCTTTCTCATGTTAATCCTATTCTTTCAAGAACTGAATGAGCTAACTCCTGTAATACACTTCGTAGTGTCTGAAACATTCAAGATATGTTCCAAATTTACATCCTTCATTAGCTTATTCACATCTTCCAATCGTAGGTAAATTCAACAAATATATTTTTTGGCATTTAAAACAACTGAAAAGTCATTGCGTTTTTACACCTTTGCATTTACATAAGGAGTCCTGAAAATATCTAAATGAAGAACAAGGTAAATTATGCTATTTCATTTTCTTATGTTTTTATTATTTTTTTTAGAGAGATTTTTGCTACAGAGAATGGCGCTTGTCGGAGAGACAGAGAGACAGAAAGACAGAAAGCGAGAAATCACCCCCTGGGGAGATGATGCCACGCACACATGCCTGGCATGAGTTTAAGCCGCCAGGTTCAGGACTTGAACCATGGTCGACAATGTGGGAGTCCAGTGACGTAACCATTAGACCATCTGCTGTTTCCACATTTTCTTATTTTAAATTAATAAAAATTACATTTATATAATTTTATATATATATATGTGTGTATATATGTGTGTGTGTGTGTGTGTGTGTGTGTGTTGTGTGTGTATATATATATGTTGTTCACGGTGTACATGATTTTTTGACGCATACATTGTGAAATGGCTAACTTAAGATAACTGACGTACCTTACTTCTCAGACTTATCTTTTTTTGTGTTACTGTGAGAACATTTAAAATCTATTTTCTTAGCAATTCTAGAGTATAGAAAACGTTGTTATTAACTACAGTCACCATGTTATCCAACAGAGCTGCCTACTGGCTCTTCAATCTGACATTTTGTATCCTTTGACCAACATCTCTCCCATCCCCACCCCATAGTCCCTGGTAACTACCTTTCTACTCTCAGTTTCTAAGTTTGACTATTTCTTTTTAAATTTTATTTTAGTATGTGTAAAGTTGACTGATGAATTTTATTTATTTAATTTTTTTAGAAAGATTTTTTTGCTACGCTTGCCAGAGACACATAGAGACAAAAAATAAGAAATAACCCCCTAGGGAGGATGGCCACACCACAAGCCCTTCTCTTCCATTCTCCTCTCAGAATTCTGGGCATGCATGCACACGCACCTGGCATGTCTGGGACTCGAACCACAGTCAAGTACGTGGGAGTCCAGCGATGTAACCGTTAGGCCATTTGCGGGTCCTGATTAATGAACTTTTTACAGAGGGTCTATGTTGCAGTCTTTCCACCTCAGCCTCCGAAATTGCTGGGACTACAGGCACACACCACTGTGACCTTTCAGAGTCCACGAATAAATGAGACCGTTAACTATTTGTCTTCCGGGCCAGGCTTACTTCACTTAGCGTATTGTCCTGCAGGTTCATTTCATCCACGTTGTTGCAAATGACAAGATTTCCTTTGTAAAGGCTGAATGTATTCCATCGTATATACCACATTCCTTTCTTTCTTTTTAGAGGTTTTTGCCGTAGGGTGTCCGTGCTTGCCAGAGAGCAGAGAGAGACAGAAACAGTGAGAGGGAAAGTGAGAAAGCAGCGTCCAGGGGGGATGGCCATGTTGTAATCCCCACTCCTTCATTCTCCTCCCAGGATCCTGGGGACACACCCAGAGTGATTTACAAGCCACTGGGTCTGGGACTGGAACCGCGGTTGGCCTTGTAGGAGGCCAGCGACGTAACTGCTATGCCCCCGGCTGGCCCCGTCTACCTCATTCTCCCACTGATGGACACAGGCTGGCCCACGCCTCGGCTGCCATGACCAGTGCGCAGTGAGCGTCGCGGGGCGGGTCTCTTCAGCATCCTGCTTTTATTCCCCTTGGATACATTCGCAGAAGTGGAATTTCTAGGTCATATGACACTTCCGTTTTAAACTGTTTGAGGAACCTTCACACTGTTTTCCACGATGGCGGCACTAACTTACCTCCTCACAGTTTCCAGGGACCCCTGCTCCCCACAGCTCGGCAGCACTTCTGATCTGTCGTCTCTAATTCTTCAGAGGAATCTCATCGACATATGACTACTGGTTCCTGGAATCTGGGGAGAAGAAAAAGCCGAGTGTTCAAAGCATGGTTCTCAAAATTCATTCACGAGGAAGACAAACCACAGGCTTGGAGAATATATGAGTAGCCTCCGAAAGCGCATGGAAAATATTAAAGTCATGATGTATTTTCCTATGTTTTTCTTTCCTTTTTTTTTTTTTTTTGAGAGATTTTTGCCATAGGGAGTGCTTGAGAGAGAGACAGAAAGTGAGAAAGCACCCCCCAGGGGGGATGACCATGCCACAGTCCCTTCTCCATTCACTTTTTGGAATTTTGGGCACAAACGCACATGCCCTGGTGTGAGTTTCAAGCCTCTGGGTCTGGGACGCAAACCTTGGTTGACCATGTAAGAGTCTAGCACCTTACCCACTACGCCACCTGCTGTTCCCCCATGTTTTTCTATGTAAAAATGCATCATGACTTTCTCCACAACTCATTATGTATTATGAAAAATGCAAGCATGGGTTTTTGCAAATAAACGAGCGTTATTTCCCCCCAGATTTTGTCTTAGGGCATGTGCTCTTGCTGCAGACAGAGACAAGGAGAGAGGGAAAGTGAGAAATTACCCCCAAGGAGACAGTCACACCACAGTCCTTTCTCCTCCATTCTCCTGTTGGGATTTTGGGCACGTGTGCACACACACCCGGCGTGATTCTCAAGCTGCTGGGTCCAGCACTTGAACCATGGCATCAGCCACGTGGACCCAGTGTCTTCACCACCATGCCACCTGCTGGCCCAATTTGCACTTTAATTTTTCCACAAAATTTTTGAAATCCCCACGTATTTGCAAAATGCATTATTTCCTAAAAGACTGTTATGCAAAATGTTAAACATACTCCTAAAACTCAGCAGTAAGAAAACAATCTGATTTTTAAAAACAGACCAAAGACCAAAACAGACACCTCGCCACAGATGCTGTATAAATGGCAAATGAACATATTTTTCTTTATTCATGATTAAAGCACGTGTGCTTGAGAAAGAGCGAGGAAGAGGGAGAGAAAAGTACCCCCCACAGGATCTGGTCATGCCACAGACCCTTCCAGTCATCCAGCCCAGCAGATCTTGGGCATTCACATCATCCCCGGGTGCTTCAGGCCGACCAGGCCGGAAATTCCAACTGCAGTCACCAGGAGGGATCTGGCTTCTCCTTCAGTAGTGCATTACCGATGCACCATGGAGCTGGCCCAGATCAGGATATTAACAGCTGCTCCAACACTGGCCGTAGCATAGTGGTTAAGGGAGATGGATCCTGCATGGCCAACTGCTGTTCAAAGCCTGGCCCCAGTGACTTAAGAAGCGTACTGGCACTTGTGTGTGAGGGCCCAAAATCCTGATGAAAAGGGAGAAATGAAGGAAAAAGGACTACGGTGTGCCACACCCCATTGGGGAATGTTCTCTTTCTCGCTTGCTCTTGCAAGTGTACACCATCCAACAATTAAAAAAAATACAAATAAATGATATGCCACATCACATGTCATTGGGGACATGTGAACTGAAACAAGTTGCATCTCCATGGTGGCGGTAATAAGCTGCCGAAGAGAAGCCAATTCCCACACGGTGACCGTGGTTCGAATATCCAGCCTGGTCAGCCTGAAGCCCCAGGCACGGGCACGAGCATGCAGGACCCAGTGGCTGGGGGACTGGAGGAAGGGACTGTGGCGTGGCCAACGCTGTTGAGGATCCTCCTCTCTCCTCTCTCCTCTGTCTCCCCTCCCCTCACATGCACATACACATTCTATCATGAATAAAGACACAACAAGGGGCTCTGACCCTGCGTGCCGTGGCCAGGGTCTGCCCCGCGTGCCGTGGCCGGGGCTCTGACCTCGCGTGCCGTGGCCGGGGTCTGACCCACGTGCCGTGGCCGGGGCTCTGACCCCGCGTGCCGTGGCCGGGGTCTGCCCTGCATGCCGTGGCCGGGGTCTGCCCCGCGTGCCGTGGCCGGCTCTGCCCCGCATGCCGTGGCCGGGGGTCTGCCCCCGCGTGCCGGGGCCAGAACTCTGTCCCGCGTGCCGTGGCCCGGGTCTGCCCCGCGTGCCGTGGCCGGGGTCTGCCCTGCGTGCGTTGGCCGGGGGTCTGCCCCGCGTGCCGTGGCCGGGGCTCTGACCCCTTGTGTCGTGGCCGGGGTCTGCCCCGCGTGCCGTGGCCGGGGTCTGCCCCCGCGTGCCGTGGCCGTGGTTCTGCCCCGCGGGCCGTGGCCGGGGTCTGCCCCGCGTGCCGCATCAGCTGATGGCCGTCTCTGCTTTCCTGAGCCGCATTCCTAAAACTGTGTTCCATGGAGATTCACTTACATTTGCGGGGCTGCACGAGACCCACCCTTGGTCCAGCCCTGAGTGGAGTCTACGTTCCCTATTGTTGGGAATTTTATGATCTGATAATTGGAAAAAAAAATCACGTTTATCATAAAAAATAATTAGAATAATAATAATGATTGGGGGAAACATAGGAAAGATATTGAATGTTGAAGCGGGGAGATTAATGTCTCTGTACTGACTGACATGCATGGCATTCCCTTTTGAAAAAGCAATGTAATACACTGTAAAGTTATATGTAATTCAATGTAATAAAAAAAAGATAAAAAAAAAAAAAAAAAAAAAAGACACAACAAGGGGACCAGCAGATGGCATAATGGTTACGTCACTGGACTCCCATGGGGTCAACTGTGGTTCGAGTCCAGGACTCGGTGGCTTGAAACTCATGCCAGGCCCATGTGAGTGTGTGCCCAAAATCCTGAGAGGAGAATAGAGGACAAGGGATTGAGGCGTGGCCACCCCACCACCTTGGGGGTGATTTCTCTCTTTCTGACTATCTTTCCAGCAAGTGCACACACCCTATAGCAAAAATCTCTTTAAAAATTTAAAAACAGAAATAACAAGAAGAGATACTACTAACCCACCTACTAGAAAGGCCAAACTCTAGAACACTGACAACGCCAAATGCTGATCACGTAAAGCAGTAGAAACTCTTTCATTGCTAGTGGGAAGAGAGAATGGGACAGCCAATTTTGAAGAGTTTAGCAGTTTTTTTTACAAGAGTAAACATGCTCTTAGCATACAATCCAGCAGCTGTGCTCATGGAGCTTACCTAAAGGAGATGAAAACTAGTGTCCACACAAAAACAGGTGTACAGACATTCGTAACAGCTTTATTCAGAATTGCCAACACTCGGCACCTGCGGTAGATGCGTGAATAAACTGTAGCACATCCTACAATGCAGTGTCATTCAGCACACAAAATGAGCTATAAAGCTATGAAAACAGGGACCAGCAGTTAGCGTAATGGTTATGTCGCTGGACTCCCACGTAGTCGACCGTGGTTCAAGTCCCGGACCTGGCGGCTTAAATTCACGCTGGGCACGTGTGCGTGCGTGCCCAAGATCCCGGGAGGAGAATGGAGGAGAAGGGATTGCAGCATGGCCATCCCCCCTGAGGGGTGATTTCTCGCTTTCTATCTCTCTGTCTTTCTGGCGAGCGCACACGCCCTATAGCAAAAAACTCTCTCAAAAAAGAAAAACACACATAAAAATATTGTTTTAGAATTATTTATTTAGTTTTATTCATTATCATTACCTTCCCTCTCCCCCCCAATTTGACCAGAGTAAAACAAAGAGGGGAAAAATGAGAAAGCAAGCTTCCAGTTCTGGGACTCGAACCACAGTCGACCATGTGGCAGTCCAGCACCTCAACTACGATGCCAACTGCTGGCCCCATTTAGGAATCTTAAATGCATATTACTAAGTTTAAGAAGCCAATCTTAGAGCTAACAGATGGTATAGTGGTTAGGGCACTGGACTCCCACATGGCCAACTGTGATTCAAGTCCTGGACCTGATAGTTTGCTTTTTCTCTCTCTCTGGACACACTGAAAAATGATGATAGTAACTAAAATTAAATAAATAATTCTTAAAAATTAAGTTTTTATTTTATTTTTACTGTAGAGTGACTTCAATAACAGTCTTGCAGGATCGGCAAGAAGCCAATCTCGAAGGAAGTGAGACTCGAATCTCCCATGATCACTTATTGACCAGAAGCAGAGACCTTAGTTCTCTTTCCCATTACACGGGATGGTGGGTGAACAAGCTATAAAGCAGGATACTATGAAGAAACCTGAAGCCAAGAAGGCTGACGCCAGGGGCAGGGTTAAAACCGGTGATCCCAAGGCTGAAAAGCCCAGGAAGGGGAAGCCCCATTGCAGCTGGAACCGGGTCCTAGTCTGAGGCATCGGCAGACACTCCCAGTCTTCCACTACTCCAGGAAGGCCACTAAATCCAGGATTGAAAAGAAAGAGAAGGTTCTCGCCCCTGTCACCACCACTTGGTGGGGTCCAGAATGGCGGTACCCAGGTGGTTAAATTTCACAAAACGCCTAGGTATTACCCCACTGAAGCTGTTGAGCCACAGCAAAGCCCCCTCAGTCTGCACGTGAGAGCTGCGAGCCAGCATCACCCCCCGGGGGCCCATCCCATCCTCCTCCTTGGACGCCACAGGGGAAAGAGGGTGGTTTTCCTGAAGCAGCTGGGCGGCGGCTTGCTACCTGTGACTGGACCTCTGGTTCGATCGAGTCCCACTGCGTAGGACACACCAGAAATTGGTCATCGCCACCTCCACGGAATTGCTATTAGCAAAGTGCAAATCCCCAACAGCTCACAGATGCTTACTGCAAGAAGGAGCTGCAGAAGCCCAGCACCAGGAAGGTGAGCTCTGCGACACAGAGGAGGAGAAATGCGAGATTTCAGAGCAGCGCGAGGTTGATTAGAAAGCTGTGGACCCACAAATTTTACCAAAAATCAAAGCTGTGCCTCAGCTCCAGGGCTACCTGAGATCCACGTTTGCCCTTACACATGGGGTTTATCCTCACAAATCGGTGTTTCACATTTCTTGCCAAGAATTTAGTAACTGATATGTATATATACACACGTTTTATTTATATTTATTTTTATACATATATATTTAAAAGGTCAACCTGGGGACCAGCAGTTAGCATAATGGCTATGTCACTGGACTCCCATGTAGTTGACTGCGGTTCGAGTCCCGGACCCGGTGGCTTAAACTCATGCCAGGCGCGTGTGCGTGCGTACCCAAGATCCGAAGAGAATGGAGGAGAAGGGATTGCAGCGTGGCCATCCTCCCTGGGGGGTGATTTCTCGCTTTCTGTCTCTCTCTGTCTTTCTGGCGAGCACATGCTATAGAGCAAAAACCTCTCCAAAAAAAGAAAAAAAAAGTCAATCTATATGACATTCTGAAAAAGGCAAAGTGAGGAGGAGGCGAGGGGTGAGGAAGAACTGAATGGGTGGCGCACAGGACTCTTAGGGCGGGGAAACCCCTCTGTATACCACATGGTAAACGCATGCCGTTATGCTTCTGTCCAGACCCAGGGAATGTGCACTACCAAGACTGACCTCGCAGACACGATGGACGCGGAGCCATTACGTGTCACTGTCGGTTCTGATTATACCAAATGCACCCTTTGCTGGAGAATGCTGACTGTGTATGTGCCCAGGTGATGTCTGAGAAATTCCCACCTACCTCTCAGTTTTGCTGGGAACTAAAACTATAATAAAAAGTGAAATGTTTTACAAATCATAGAATTTTCTTTGACTCATGTTCTACCTGGACCACAGAACTGGACAACTATTTTTTTCAAAGTTCCACCCTCCCCACAGGGCGTGTACCCTCACCAGAGAGAGGGGGAAGGTGAGCAATCAGCCTCCAGGGGGATGAGCACATGCAATTCCTTCTCCTCTATCCTCCTCTCAGGATTTTGGGCACGCACACACATGCACCTGGTGTGATTTTTCAAGCCTCCCTGTCCAGGATTCAAACTGTGGTCAGCTATGTGGAAATTCAATGCCTTAACTACCATACCACCTGCTGGTCCCCCTTCCAAAAGTTTTAAAGACCTTCATAAAACAGATAAGCTGGGCACAGTTCAAGGGGTATTAAATTTCAGTAATAACTCATTCACTCTGCTGTGATTTCTAAGCTAAAAATAAAGGTAGAAGGACCAGTAATTAGCCTAATGGCTTTGTCGTGGGACTCCCATGTAGTTGACTGTGGTTCAAGTCCCGGACCCGGTGGCTTAAACTCACTCTGGGCGTGTGTGTGTGCATGCTCAAGATCCCGAGAGGAGAATGGAGGAGAAGGGATTACAGTGTGGCCATCTCCCCTGGGGGTGATTTCTCACTTTCTGTCTCTCTGTCTCTCTGTCGAGCACATGTGCCCTATAGCAAAAACCTCTCAAAAAATGTAGGAAACTGGAAATAAAAGCAAACCTCTTGGTATCCAAAACAAACAAACAAACAAATAAACAAACAAACACAGCTCTAAAGCCCACATATATAAGCCATTAACTGCCCTCATTAGTCTTGGTTTTGAAAATCCTAGCATGTTGAGGCTTTGGAAAACTCCCTTCAATGGAATCTTGAGGGTGAGACTGTATTTTAGATAGTATAATAATAAATGCTCCTAAGAACAGACTTAAGTCAGTAAGTTAAGACCATGTCTTGGGGGGGGGGGGTGGTCTTTGATTTATAAAAACTGGAAAATGCACCATTTTCTAGCAAGATTATCCTTTATAACACTTAAAATTCAGAGTATTGGTACCAGGTCTCAGTTGAGTTGAGAAATTTTACCTGGATGGAAGAGCTTGATTTCAATGATCTTGAATAATGAACTAATTATTACCTCCCTCTCTCTGAAAAAATATAACCACTGAGTCAAGACAGGGCCACAGTGGTTCAATCCAAGGATTTATTGTGAAAACGAGGACTCAGAGGAACTGGATTCTAGTCTCTCCTCTGCCAATTAGGTTATTACCAGTTGGGTAATAACTTTCCTTTGCCTGGGTAGCCTTCTCTAAAAATAAGGAAATTAGACTAATCAATTTTTTATATTTAAATAATTTTTGCTATTGGCATATGCACTTGACAGAAACAGAGAGACAGAGAACTGCGAAAGTACCTCCCAGGAGGGATGGCTACACCACAATCCCTTCTCCTCCATTCTCTACTTGAGATTTTGGGCACACACATGCACCTGACATGTCCCTCAAGCTTCTGGGTCTGGGACTTGAACTATGCAGTCGGCCATGTGGGATCCAGCTGCCTTAACCACCACACCACTGGCTGGCACCTAGACTAGTTGATTTCTAAAATATCTTCCGTTTCTCATATTCAGACATTAAGTATATGATGAAAGGGTAAGAGAAAAGATGAATCTCATAATAAAAAGTATCACCCTTTTGTTTACTCAGCAAATATTTGTTGGGCTTCTATTGAACGGTTCCTGCTAAGCTCAGAGCATACCGTGGTAAAGAGCGCCTGGCTTCATGGGGCTTTCTACTTAGTGAGGAAATCATGCCCCAAACAAGCACACCAACCAGCGAAGGAAGCAAGGGTCTCAGAACAGGGAAGGCATCTTTTGTGATAGGGTAGGCAGGACACTAAACACTTCTGCAAAGTTAAGTTTGAACCTAAAGAATGAAAGAAAAGTCATATGAAAATCCGGTGAAGACAGTTTCAGGCAGAAGGACTTGCTAGTGCCAAAACACGCAAGAGGGAGAAAACCTAGTGAATTGGAGAAACTGAAACGTGTGCATGCGTGCCTGCGCGCACACCCACACATTGTTATGGCTGTAATGGGTAGGGAAGTGGGACAAGATTTGAAAGACACAGTGGGGCCAGTCCATGCAGTCTTGTATGGCTTTTAAGAAAGCTGGACTTGGGACCAGCAGTTAGCGTAATGGCTATGTCGCTGGACTCCCACGTAGTCGACCGCGGTTCGAGTCCCGGACGCGGCGGCTTAAACTCACGCCGGGCGCGTGTGCGTGCGTGCCCAAGATCCCGAGAGGAGAATGGAGGAGAAGGGATTGCGGCGTGGCCATCCCCCCTGGGGGGTGATTTCCTGCTTTCTATCTCTCTGTCTCTGTCTGTCTGTCTGGCGAGCGCACGCGCCCTATAGCAAAAACCTCTCCAAAAAAAAAAAAAAAAAAAAAAAAAAAAGAAAGCTGGACTTGAGGGCTGACAGATGGCATGGTGACTAAGGGGCTGGACTCCCACGTGGCCGATTGTGGTTTGAGTCCCAGACCTGGTGCCTTGCTTTCTCACTTTCTCTCACTCTGGTCAAAGTAAAAAATAATAACAACAAATAAAATTAAATAATTAAAAAAAAGAGAAAGCTGGACTTACTCTTGAGAGTGATGGGGAAATCACTCAGGGCTTTAATAGGGCAGCAATACTTGATGTTTTGTAGAACATGGGTTGCAGGGGGGTAGAATGAAGGGAGGGAGATTACCTAGAAGGTCGTCAAAGGAATACAGGCAAGTGTAGTATCTTAAGATAACTACCATAGAGATTGGAGAAGAGAATTTTAGATGCGTGGAAGTAAAATCAGTAATGTTTACTAATAGACTCATTTGCATTATTTAAAATAATAAAATGAATCAGGGTTGAGAAATAAAGTGGTGCCAAGATACTGATGGTGGGAGAGAGTTTGGGGGTGGGGATAGAGCAATTAAACTTAGTTTGGAGGAAGGCTGGCCCCATTGCCTAATGGTTAAGGGAGCCGAATCTCATATGGCCATTTGCAGTTCAAACCCCAGAACTGGTGGCTTGAAAAAACATGCCAGGTGCATATGCATGTGTGCCCCAAACTCCTGACAGGATGGAGGGATGTAGAAGGGATTGTGATGTGTGTGGGGGGGAAGCAAAAAAAAAAAAAAAAGAAAAAAGAAAAAGAAAAAAAATCCTAGGTTGAGTTACAGTTTGTGATTTACCATAAAAAACTTAAGACAGTCCTACTGGGGGAATGAGGGTTGATTTGCTTTTCAATATTAACACTGTCCCAGAGCACATTTACCGCCACAGTTTCAAGCTAGGATAGGAACCCATGTACTGGGGCCTTGATCCAGGGCTTCCTTCTCTGGCCCCTTGTTCCCTAATCAACTGATTGAGAGACTACTGACTTGCAGCAGCACCTTAATTGGCAACAATTGACCTGCTTCAGTTTCTGAAATCCAACATTTTGTCTTAGACTTTGGTCTTTAGAAATCATTTGACATTTCTGATTTTTGTGAGAACTGTTTATCTTGCTGAGTAATGCTCTTGTGGTAGGTGACTTAAAAGATCTTAATTTGGTTTCAAGGGACTCCACATAAACATCTGCTAGGTGAATGGTGGTGCAGCAGTAAACTACTACACTCTGAGGCTGATCCACGTGGGAAGGTTCTGGGTTTGCCTCTGGAGACCTCCCCAAGTACTACGCATGGCTGAGGCCGGGAGTGGACCGCCATGGCAAGACCCTGAGTTAAGGGATCATATTTCTCTCTGCTAAGTAGCAGTCTAATTTTATTAGGTCACTGGGAGAGTCATGACGTGTTTTTCTATGCAAAAGTGCTTCATGACTTTCCTGATAACCCAATAATAAGAACATCCTCCCTAGTGTCACTTACTGGAAAGGCCTCCTCGGCATGGCTGAAGGGTGAGCGTAGTACTGCACCTCCATTCTCCTCTCCGGGTGCACACATGCACACACGTGCCCTCTCTCTGCCCTGTATGTATACTTAAACTTGAAAATGTTTAAGGTGGAAAACACGTCTTGTGTCCCTATTTCCAATTTAGCTTGGCACAATGCCCTACAATAGAGAATGTGCTTATTTTTCAACTGGGCGTCTCTTTCACACAGGGACATGAAAATGTACTGTCTTTAAGTAATTGCTTACGTAAGGGATACTTCAGAAACCAGAGCGTAACTGAAGTATAAACTTTCTTCTTCCTATGTTCATTAGCTCTATTACTGGTGATGCTTTTTCAGATTTAGCTATTTTGTAAGAACAAGCCATCACAAAGCTACTTATGACCCCCTGTACTTAAGTGAGGGCTAATGGTGGCATTGAGAGCACAATGCCTGCACAATCCCGTCTCTAGTAACACTGTCATCAACCCAAAAATACTGATGGGGGAACGAGAATTTCTAGGATTTCTCTTCCAATTCCAGTAATTCCAATTGGTAACAGAACTGGAATGCTGAACATTTGGCAGACGCACTGAAAACGATTTCAGGTTGGGCAGTGGAGATAAAATCATGACTAAACACTTGCCAAATCCACCCTCACTTACCTACTCTCAGCATTCCCTCCCCCAAATAATTCCTCAAATAAAAAACCGGATGAGTCAACCCAAATTTTAAGTATAGGAGTCAAAAAAACAAAAACAAAAACAGAAACCACTTTGCTGGGCGACTACCCAGGGCTCGGGCGTGAGCCAGACACGCACTTGCTCTCTGTCTTCCACCCCCAGCGAGCAGGTGTGCTCTTGCCAACGGCTGTGTAAGAGCTGATGGAGGGCGCAGCATTCCGGAACCTGCCGAGTGCACAGCAAGTCTTGGAGAACAGTAAGATCAGTACTAAGCCACAGCAGCTCACACACAACCAGCCACATCTAGCACACCTTCATCTGTCCCGAACGCGTAGTTTCTTACATTACTAACCCCAAATCAAAGTTTTATGTTTGACGAATTATATAAAATCATAGATACTGTGCAATTACTATCATGGCTTCCCTCTTTCATCGATTAACCGTTTTCTTCCCCTTTTAGTAGCAAGTTCAACTTTCAAATGACTTGGGATAGTTCTTGATGGACAACGTGGGGTTATTATGGTAACACATTGAGAAATACTAGATAAAACCAAGTTTTAAACAGGTTCCTTTAAGCAGAACTTCTTAGACCCTTTGATATGATAATATGCATTATTACAAGTCTCCAGGAGACTAGGTGAATAAAGTATGTAACCTTCCCAAAGCTTACTTACTCATGAACTTTTTTTTTTAATAAAGATTTTTGCCATATGGCACATGCACTTGCTGGAGAGACAAGACAATGAGAGGCAAAGTGATAAATCACTTCAGGGGTAAGGAAGGAGTGGTTGGCCACACAGTCCCTTCTCAGCCATTCTACTCCTGAGATTTGGGGCATGTACACACACCTGGCATTATTTTCAAGCTGTCAGGACCAGGACTTGAACTGTGGTTGACCATGGCGGTGAGGGTGGATGGTGAGGGGGAACTGCACCTTCACCACTACGCCACCTGCTGGCCCCTCATGAATCCTCTTCACTGACCATCTTGTGTGATGAAGGGTTTATGGAATGCACTGAGACATGTTGGAATTTGCAAGCTAGCTTGGTACTGGGCTTTATAACAATGACGCTATGAAAAAAATCACGTTCTGAGCTTGTTTACCTACACATCACACCAAGTCGCATTTCAAGTTATTTCCTTCTTGTGTTTTCTTTCTTACTTCCAAGGTAGGTGGGGTGACAGAAGGTACCCTTAATTGGGTCTTATGCCACAATCCACCCCGAGACAGCCAGGATCACAGGCATGTGTGCATGCATCCACTGTGTACAGGGAGACCTTGGGACGAATACCCGGTCCTTCCTGTCTTCAGCATTGTGGAGCATTGTTACTGCTGAACCACCCCGGCTGGCCAGATCCCACGCATCTACTCTCCAGCCATTGACTATACTTTTGAGACACTTTTCATAAATTATATACTAACCCCAAAATAAAATTATTTTCCATTTTTCAGATTCAAATAACAAACAGAAATTCAAACCAAACACTTGGAAAGTATTACTCCAGGCCTGCTCTGTAGTCTGGTGGTAAAGGAAGCCAAATCCCACATGGCCAACCGTGGTCCAAATACTGACCCAAAAGCTTAACAAACACACTGGGTACATGTATTCAAAGTCCCACGATGGAGAAAGGAAGAGGAGATTGTGGTATCACTACACTCCATTTGAGGGTGCTTTCTGTCTCCCTCTCTCTGGCGACTACACTCGCCCTGTGGTCATTAAAAACAAAAGAAAAAAAAACCCAGTTACTCCTCAAGTACATGGTATGCATCAATAATCCAAATAGTTTCTCTGTAAGATATAATTTCTAAAATGAATTTTCTAAATCTAAAAAAGCATGGAGAGGGGCCAGCAGGTGACATGATGGTGACGGCAGCTGGAGCCCACAGAAAACACGCCTGAGAACGGAGGATTGAGGTGTGGCCGACACCCCTAGAGGCTGATTTCTTACCCTCCTTCTCTCTGGTGAGCGCGCACCCTGCAGCAAACTAAAATGACAAAAACATGGGTAAAGATCATGAAACTTAGGTGTGAAATTGAATTCTATTATTTACCATGTGTGAGACAAAGAAACCAAGTAACTTGGCCGAAAGCACTTTCCTCACTTATGAAGTACAGATGGGGACACCTGCTTTGGGTGGTGGTTTCAAGAATTTGAAATAAGGGACCTAGCACAAGGCTGGGCAAGAACAAATAGATTCTCAACCATCAGCAGCTTCTGTCATGGTTCTTTCGGTTTTGCTATAGAGTGCATGTACTCGCCAGAGACAGACAGAGGGGAAGAAATCAGTTCCTCGGAGCAGGGCCTAGATGGCCATTCTGCAATCCCTTCTCCTCCATTCTCCCACCAGGGTTTTGTGCATGCACGCGCACACACCTAGCATGACTTTCAAGGCACCGAGTCTGGGGCTCGAATCGCAGTTGGCCATATAGGATCCAGTGCCTTAATCTGCACGCCACGTGCTGACCCATCATTTCTAACACAGCGACCTACTCAGACACAATGCAGTACAAGATTCGCTCCCAATATCCAGAATTCCAACAGAATAGGATGAGTTAGCTGGGCAGCAAGAAAATAAAATCCACACGCGGGCAATTGTCCTACTATTATTGTATTTTATTACAATATGTGTAGCGCATATAAATTTGAAGAGAAAAAATGTAAACAAAATGAAACTAGGGAATAATGGCATTTTGCTTTCGTCACCCTAGGGTTACTCTTATTTTTAACAATCTTTATACCATTAAGTCTCAGATTTTAAAGAGCTCTTTTGATTTTTAGATTGACAAATGGATAGACACCAGAGAGTTAAAAAGAAGTGATACTGACTATAAAGTTGAAAGTAAAAGATATCTTGGCTAGAACTAAACATTACAGACACCTTTCTTCAAAGGAAAATCTAACTCAAATCATAATTTATTTTTTATGCCAGAGGTAATGCATTTTGGTTTTTTATGCCAAAGGTATATACAAAGGGGCCTAACCACACCACAATCCTTTTTCCGCCAATATTCCATCTTGCCAGGAATCTGAGTGTGAATGCAGCCAGCATGTCTTTCAAGCCCATGGGACCAGGGATTGAATCCTGGTCAGCTCTGAGGCCAGCTCTGTCTGCACAGCGCTTAATCACGGCCCTAGGGACCAGCACGAGGTTCTTGTTTTGACTAGTCCAGCACCGTACCACGGGGAACTTGAGACTTGATGAAAATGGCCTGCTGACATGCAATCTTTTTTCCTCCAGCTTTTCATCCCTGCAGGATCCTGAGTGTGGAGAGTCTAAGCATGCAAACAAGTACCTGGCATATTTTTCCAGGTGCCAGGGTTGGGACTCCAACTCGAGTTGGTCATGTGGAATGTGGCTTCTTCTGTGCAGGCTTAATCAATGTGCTAGACCAACAGCCTGCTCTGGCATGCCTTAATTCTCCGAGATAATTACCTGCTTTCTGAAACCAGAAATAAGTTTTGCTTGTCATTTAAGTTTCAAATGTTCCTTGACTTTTTTATGATGGAGTTATATCCTCATCAATCCCATCATAAATTGAAAATATTGTTAAGTTGAAAATGCACTCAATACACTTAACCTGCCAAACATCGTAGCTCAGCCTACTTATCTTGACCATGCTCAGACACTTGAATGAGTTGGGTAAAATCACCTAACACAAGTCTATTATATAACGGGCTGGTTATGTCACACAGTTTATTGAATACTGTATTGAAGTGATGAACAGAATGGTTGTATGGTTTCTACTGAATATACATCGCTCGTAAAGTGGTAAGTTTTAGGTTGAACCATTGTTAAGCTAGGGGACCAGCTTAAGTTTGTAGAAAACACTCAAAGATCTGTCAAAAGATCTTAGCTTTCTTCACTGTATATGAACCGCTGCTATAAAGAAAGTATATGGGTACTTTCTAGGAACTCAAAAATGAGAAAACCAGGGAACCAGCAGTTAGCGTAATGGCTATGTCGCTGGACTCCCACGTAGTCGACCGCGGTTCGCGTCTCAGACCCGGTGGCTTACAACTCACGCCGGGCGCGTGTGCGTGCGTGCCCAAGATCCCGAGAGGAGAATGGAGGAGAAGGGATTGCGGCGTGACCATCCCCCCTGGGGGGTGATTTCTCGCTTTCTGTCTCTATGTCTCTGTCTGTCTGGCAAGCGCACGCGCCCTATAGCGAAAAAACCTCTCAAAAAAAAAAAAAAAAAAAAAAAAAAAGAAAAAGAAAAAAAAGAAAACCAAACAACAGAGGTTTGGGTGAATGAACATGTGTACACGCACTCAGTCTTACTAATCTCCACATCACTCAAAGTTAGTTTAAACAGATAAGATAACCCCAATATTCTAAATTCAGAGAGATAAACACTGTCTTGTTTATAAATGGGTGGTATTACTAATTAAAATGTTTAATTAGAATACTGTACCTACAGTTCAGATGCACTATGATTAGGTACCATTGGGGGGTAAAATAAGACAATCAGAACAACAAGCACATTCTTCTAACAGCAAACAGTTCTCCCACTTTTTATTTATTTTGACATATTGATATTTTCATAAACTTGCAAGTGGAAGATAAGCTGTTCAATAAAAGCCATTTCATATATATAATATACAGAAATTATTTAAAAATTCTGTTCATATAATGGATTCTTTTGGAACTAACAAAAAATTAAGATACAAATAATTGACTAGAAATGAAACCATTACTAAACCAAGATACACAGGAACTGCACTTCATTTCAGGAAAAATCTCCAAATAATTCTTACTGTGTTAGAAGAATAAAGTACATTTGTCATAGTATACATTATCATATTCCCTTAAAGGCAGGGACTATTTAAACTTTTTAAATTAAAAAATGTTCAGTCTTACTTCCGTCTGTACATTCAGGAGCAATCATAGCACTAGTTGCACACAATTCTCTCATCATGCAAACAAAAAGCCCATCATTTAATTGTTCTCGAATGTCTAATTAAGTCAAACAGATAACAGTGATTTAATTAGTGAGCTGTAAATCCGGGAGGTATAGTGATTCAGCAGTTAAACTGTACTTCCTGCGTGTATTCCGCTACTCAATCTACATCCTTCAAGCACTAGAAGAATTAATAGGCATTGATGGTCAAAATGAGAATTTCATTATTGAAAATGACAGATTATGTGAGGAAAAGAAGAGTTCCTAAAGTCATGACAGCCTTTATGATTCTTTAAAAGGCAAAGGATTGTGTGTGTGTGTGTGTTTGTGTGTGTATGGAAAGGAGTAAGAAACAAAAGCAGGGGTTAAAAGACATTTACATAAAGGGAATGCTAAGATAGCTAAATTAGAATTGTATTTATTTAAAAAACGATTCTGAAGTAGGCCCAGTGTACCAAAACCAAAACAAAAAACCCCAGAGATGTTAGTGCACGTTTATCATGCTAATTCGTAGGGGGGAAAAAGCTAGTTTTCATGAGAAAAATTTCAATTCTTTCCTTGTAAACACAAAGAAATTCCACAAATTTTGAAAGTAGGAGGCCAGAAAACATAACAGTAACTCTTAAAATTCTTTTAACTAAACGGGAAAATTAAGTTGAAGACAGGGTTAAAATACTTCTCGGCCTGAATATTCATCAGCCTATATGCCCTATTGTTCCAACTGGCTTTTGCTTGGGAAAAACAACAACAACAAACTTTTTATAAGAGCTACCACATGTAGATGTGATGAAAATAAATTAGTTCCCCTCCCTCTTAAAAGATACTACTTAACCTCTAAAGCATAAAAAGCTATATAATATCTTATACAAATTAACCAGTGTTCTTACAAAAGTAACACAATTTTGGACTGATGACATTACACTGTATTTATGAAGTACTAGGCACAAGAATATATGTATCAATTAGGCATTTTCAGTCTCTAAGGTTATCATTTAATTCTTGGCAATATGTAACTGGTATGCATTTTGGTACTTAGTCATGAATTGTGGAGAACAAGAAGCAGTGTATCATAGTAACAAGGTCTGTATCTGACAAACAATTGCACTGAAATTTTAACAAACTGCTTCTATGAATTTTGTGATTTGTTTTGCTGTTGGTCACTTGTAGTAGATCCTGCAAAGAAAAGAAAAAAGTGTAAACATGATTTGTTTATATTATTGCTAACCTTGGAACCACCTACTTGAGCTGTAGGTTCCCTTCCATAGGCATGAATGATAAATAAATGCAAAAATTTAAAATACAAATAAAGCATATTTCACAGAGGCTGAATTAGACTGATAGGAAAGAACCTATGTACTTGTCTAAATATTCTAAAGAGCAGAATAAGAGTGTCTAATGGTGACAGGTGAAACAGGTGTCAGACTGAACCTTTCAGAATAAATCACCGGTAGAAAGTAAAGAGTTCATTACGATTCAAGCCTCTGAAAATACTGGGTTGTTGGAAAAGTCATTCTATGCAGAAATGCATCATGATTTTCCTGAGGATCCAATGTAGTAAGATTTATATTTATAACCTCAACACCATAAAATACTGCATGGTCTAAACATGCCAATTTTATCTTGATAAAAATAGCAATAAAACAGACAGAAAAAAAAATTAAACACACACACAAACGCAGGTGGAAAGTGGAGAGGAAAGGAGGAAGAGATTGCCAGTGTTGGAAAAGTAATGGGTTCTATTAAGACCTGTAGATTTTAAAAGCTGGCAAAAAAATTTTAAGTCACCAAAATGGTAGGGAATAAATAAGAAGCTATTTCTTTGTGCCTTATTATATAGTCTTTCCTATCCTCTAAGACTTTACGATGCTGGGCAGGATATATTCCTATGTAGGGTATTTCATCTCCATTGAAGAAAAATCAGGCACTGAGCTAATAATACCAATTCTAATAATCTATTATGCTTAAACAAATTATGTATTAAATGTGTGAAATTTAATGTCTCACAAGCAGAGATGGACAAAAAGTGAAAGCTGTTTTTCAAAAGCCATGTCTTAATAAAAGAAAAGGGGGTGGGACGAGAACGCAGTGGTAAAACACGATGCTCTGCCCAGGTGACGCCCGCGGGAAGGTTCTGAGGTGCACCCAAGTGTGCTGGCCAGGTGCACACCTACGATCCAGGACTGGCTGAAACTTGACTATGGTGTCTTGACCTGTCAGTAGTGCTGTCTGTTTTTCTCTCACCCTGCCTCTCTTGTTTATGGAAAAAGTAATTTGGGACCATCAAATGGTCTAATGGTTACATCACTGGACTCTCACATGACCGACTATGGTTTGAGTCCTGGTCCCAGTGACTTGAAACTCATGTCAGGCACATGTATGTGTGTGCCCAAAATCCCAAAAGGAGAATGGGGGAGAGGGAATTGTGGCATGGCTATTCCCCATCAGGATGTGGGGGATGATTGCTGCTTTCTGTCTCTCCACAAGCACACGTGTCCTATAGCAAAAATCTCTCTTTAAAAAAAAAAATTAAAAAACAAAAAAAAGAAATCCCTTTAATCTTTGGGAGTAGCTGATGCAAATTTCCTATTGCAAACAAGGGGTATTCCTGTTGCCTTACCATAATCATTAAGAGACTAGATATTTAAAGTCAGAGTAAAAACTGACGAATAACTTAAATACATCAAAATGAACCGTCAAATAGGAAACAAAGACCTCAGGGCAATAGGAGATAGGTAATCTAAAAACAGTTACTAGCTTAAAAAAAAGGAAAACAAACACCTATCAACTGCTACTTAAGGTGAATTTTGTTCAAGTTAAAGATAAGTTAAATAGACTAGCATGTATACAATGGAAACAAAATGCTGTACGAATAGACTCGAAGGCTAATGTACAATATGGAGTAACATAAAATACTGTAATCCTGACACTATAATGAGACAATGACTCATTGGTTGTATCACAGAATTAATCATGTCATACTATGTTCACCACAACATAATATAGTAATTATTTACTTTCCTAAGACTTAACCATTCTAGACACTGCAAGTAAGTTATACCCCCACTGAAAAGTACCAGTTTGCAAGCACAAAGATTAGGTAATGGGCACAATAAAATCTTTACTAGTGGTACAAAAGGTTCACCTTCACTAACAACCAGAATAACAGTTTACCAAAAATAAATACATAAAATCTATTTCCTAGGCTGGGGGGGCTGGTTGTACAAAACTTTGGGGAAAAAAAAAGTCAGTTAAACAATTTGTCAATTCAACAGTCAAAAAGAATCATCACTGGAAAAATATGACATACTCGTACCTAAAAGGATGTCAAAACAAACTTACCGATGAAAATCATTTCTTCAAAAAAATTCCTTAGAACAAGTTTTGGGACCAGCAGATGACATGGAAGTTACGGGAGCTGGATCCCACATGGCTGAATGCACAGTTCAAGTCCCAGACCCAGTGGTCTGAAATACACACCAGGTGAATATGTATGCATGCCCAAAATCCCAAGAGGAGAAGGGATTATGGGGAGGCCATCCTGGGAGTGGGTGGGGGGTTGCATTCTCACTTTCCCTCTTTCTCTGTCTCTCAGGCAAGCACACACACCCTCTAGAAAATACTAAAAAAAGAAAAAAATCGTTAAATTTCAGATTATGACAAATAATATGTGACCCAAAACATTCAAAACAAAATAGAGCTTAATATGGAAACAAATATTCTTGCCTAAAGCCAAGGAAACCATACAAAAAGATCAACGAAAGTCACATATAATGAAAAATATGGTCTTAAATCAATCCTGTACATTATCTTCATTTTTTTTTTTTTTTTTTTTGGAGAGGTTTTCGCTATAGGGCGCATTCGCTCGCCAGACAGACAGAGAGAGACATATAGACAGAAAGCGAGAAATCACCCTCCGGGGGGATGGCCACGCCGCAATCCCTTCTCCTCCATTCTCCTCTTGGGATCTTGGGCACACACGCACATGCGCCCGGCGTGAGTTTTAAGCCACCGGGTCTGGGACGCGAACCGCGGTCGACTACGTGGGAGTCCAGCGACATAGCCATTACGCTAACTGCTGGTTCCCGACATTATCTTCATTTTGAAACTGGTAACAGGGCACAAGATTTTAGAAACACTGGGACCAGCAGTGTCTAAAAAAATTTTAGAAACACTGACATAATGATAAAGTGAATCTCAGCAAAAGTTTGAGGTGTGCATGTTTAAAGCAAAATGAAGTAACAAATTATCTATGATCTTGATGCAGAGAATTATGAAAGGCTCAGTGGCATTTTTAGAACATCTAACCTTGATGAGATTCTTCAACGTTCATGCTTTCTCCATCTGCAGTCTCCAACATTTCTTCATCTTCATCATCATCATGAAGGTCTTTTGAAATTAATTGTCTAGCTAGTTTAATATTTAGTCCTTCATTGTAGTGAAGCTTCCTTTTCATTTCAAACTGTCGCTTTTTTTCTAAAAGATACAAAATGTAAGATTTAGGAAATACTATTTCAAGGACCAGCCCTTTCTGTTTTGGAAGAAAAGTTTTACTGGAACACATACTTATTTTTGTCATGCTTCAGGCTGGTTTTGCACTCAATGGCAGAGTTGAATAGTTTGCAGAAGAGAACATATGACCCACAAATTCTGAAATATTTACTATTTGGCACTTTACAGAAAAAATATACCAATCATAACTTTAAACAGTTCAAGTATACCTCAGTGGAAGAGCAGAAATAAGACAGAGCTATTAAAAATGTATTTGTGGGGACCAGTAGTTAGCGTAATGGCTATGTCACCTGAACTACCATGTAGTTGACAGTGGTTCGAGTCCCAGACCTGGTGGCTTAAACTCACGCCAGGTGCATGTGTGTGCGTGCCCAAGATCCCGAGAGGGGAATGGAGAAGAAGGGATTGCGGCATGGCCATCCCCCCTGGGGGGTGATCTCTCACTTTCTGTCTCTCTCTCTCTCTCTCTGTCTCTGTCTTTCTGGAGCCCAGTAGCAAAAACCTCTCCCCCTCCCCCCCCCAAAAAAAATGTGTTTGTGAAGAAAATGTAAAGATAAAATTTTCTAGTAAGAGTGCAACAGGGGCGGGGGGCAATAGGTGGCATAGTGATTAAGGTGCTGGACTCCCATGTGGCCAACCACAGTTCGAGACTAGGACCTGGCAGCTTTAAGCTCACACCATGTGCATGCGTGCCCAAAAGCCCAAGAGGAGAACAGAGGAGTAAGGACTATGGTATGGCCATCCCCTGGGGGATGATTTTTCACTTTCTCTGTCTCCAGCGAGCACATGCACCCTATAGCAAAAATATCTCTTTAAAACAACGTGGAATGGGAAAAGAAAACTAAACTTTAACCCCATATGTATTAGGTACAAAGCCTGTACATGTACACATATACACACACAATACACTCAACAATTAATAGCGGCTAATTCTGGATCAAAGAACTATGGGGTGGTTTTAATATTTGCATATTTCCTATCTTTATAAAGAAAAAATTAGTATAAAATAGTAATTTATCTATTATCTGTTAAGAAACTGTCATTTGTTTTGTAGGATTTTGCCATAATGCATGCACACTTGCTGGAGTGAAAGTACGAAATCACCTCCAGGGGGAATGGCCATTCCGCAATCCCTTCACTCCCTTTTTCCTCTTGGAATTCTGGGCACACACCCAAGTACCCAGCGTGATTTTTATGCTGCCAGGTCCAGGACTCAAACCATGGTTGGCCATGTGACTTAATCACCACATCACCTGCTGGCCCCAAAACTATCATGACTTAAAACATTGTTGACTAAAACCAAACTTATTCCCAGGGTAATTTTAAGAAAAACTTCCTATAGGGACTGGCAGATGGTGAGGCGGTTAAGGCACTGGACTTCCACATGGCCAACCATGCCGAGTCCTGGACCTGGTGGTTTGCTTTCTCACTTTGCCTTTCTCTCTTTGGTCAAATTGAAACAAATAATAAAATTGAATAAATCTGTAAGATAATTTAATTAAAAAAGGAAAAACTTGTTATAAAGGAATGGCAAAGTGACTCCACATTATTTCCACACTAGCCTTCACTACAGAAACAAAAAGCTGGCAGCAGCAATTCAATACAACTGATCACATTTTATTAACAGACAACTCTTTAAAGAGCAAATGCTTATTAAGAAATCATTCTAAGATTTTAAGATTCCTTAACTAATAAATTAAAAAAAGGGGAGGGGGAATGGGTCAACAAAAATTGCCAACTGTTTGCCAGCAAAGAACACTGAAGTTCATTGCTCACTGTTTTCTTACAGTCATTTCTTCACTGACTTCATCAGGCCTAGTGTAGGTGGCGCAGTCTGTCAAGAGTCTGCAGTGCTGAAACCACACAGCCTTCAGGGATTTAGATCTCCCCGCTAGCCTGAAAACATGTCGGACACACACATGGGTGCCGAGGATCCTGAGAAACTGGAGGGCTGGAGAAAGAGACTACGGTATGACTAAACCCTGTTAAGGGAGGCTTCTCTCCCCAACCTCCTTCTTGTACACACATACATGCTATATTATTTTAAAAAATGAAAAGGAAAGAATAGAGAGATCTCTCAGAATAGGACTATTTAAAGTACTTTATTACATCCCGTTTTTCTTTTCTTTTTTGCCAGAGGGCACGAGTGCTCACTGGAGACAGAAAGTCAGTATGAAAGAATCTCCTCATGAGGCATCCGTTACACTGCAATCCCTTCTCTTCCATTTTATTTTTTAAGAATTGTTTTTATTTAATTTTATTTATTCATTCATTCATTTATTTTAATTTGACCAGAGACAGACAGACAGACAGACAGACAGGGAGAAAGTGAGAAAGCAAGCTACCAGGTCTGGGACTTGAACCATGGTCAATCATGTGGGAGTGTCCAGCACCTTAACCATCATGCCACCTCTTCCATTTCTTCCTTTCAGGATTTTGGGCACACATGCACAGGCATCTGGCAAGTTTCTCAAGCCACTGGATCCCAGACTCGACTTGCACAGTCAGTCATGTGGGATCCAGCCACCTGAACCACGCCATAGGATGGCCCAGCAATATTTTTTTTTCAATTTGCTAGAGAGCACATGTGCTCTCTAGAGAGAAAGAGAGAAAGAAAAGGGAGAAAAAGTGAAAGCAAGAAAGCACCCCCTGCCCCAAATGGGGAATGATCACACTGCAATCCTTTCTCACTCCATTAGAGATTTTGAGCTCAACACATTTCAAGTCCAGTGTTTCTCAGGTTGCTGGGTCCAGGACTCAGACCATGCAGTTGGTCACATGGGACTTAGCCGCCTTAACCACCATGCCTTGGGCTGGCCCATCTCTAATTTTCTAACATTTCTAACATTATCTAGACTTATGTCTTAAAAACACATTTTTAAAAATGTTCATGTCTTTTCAGCCTCTATTTGGATTAGGAGAGGAAAAGTTCCAAGATTTTCATATCATCACCCTATAAACATTAGTGTCAAATTACCAAGAGTGTCAGGCATCTTTGACCCTCTCTACCTATAAATTACTTTCTTTTTTAAAAGTTTTTGCTACAAGGGCACATGCCCTTGCCAGAGAGACAGACAGGAGAGAGAGGAAAAGTGAGAAATCACCCCCGGGGGGATGGTCATGCAGTAATCCCTTTTCCTCATTCTGCTCTCAGGACTCTGGGCATGCAAAGACACATGCCTGGACACATGTCTGGTCTATTTTCCAAGCCACCAGGTCTGAGACTTGAACTGTGCAGTTGGCCATGTGGGATCTAGCACCTTAACCACCATGCCACTTGATGACCCCAATAGATTACTTTTGTGATTTTTTTTTCTTTTTGAGGGTATAACACTGCAGAGAGATGTTTTAAAAAAAAGAGAGAACATTAAAAAAGACCAGCCCTTTATGACTAAATTTTTATTGATGTCTTTCAAGCCCTCAAATGATGTAATAGGAATAATAATAATTTAAAAAAAAATAATGGTTTTAACTGCCTGCAGTACAGTAGGTAAATCTATTAGAAAGCTAATTGTTTTTCAGGGCTGGCCTCATACTCTGGTGGTTCAGGAAGACAGATCCCACATGATCAACTGTGTTTAAATCCTAGCCCCAGTGGCTTGAAAAACATGCCAGACAAGTAAGCGTGCATACCCAAAGTCCCAAAAGGATGAAGAGATGGAAGAGAAGGGATTGCAGGGTGATCATACCCCATTGGGGGAATGCTCTCTCCTTCTCCTGCTGCCTGTCTCTGGCAAGACCATGTGCCCTCTGGCATTAGAAAAAAAAAAAGTGCTATTTTCAACACACATTCATAAAAGAAAGTTTTTAAAAAATCACTCTTAATCCCCTATTTGGAAATTATCAACATTTCATAAATTATAACATTTCTCCAAAATTGCATTCCATAAAAATGAACCGAATACTGAGGTACAGGCTGGTGGTCACTGTTTATGGTTAGGTGGTCAGATCCTGTCTGACTAGTGCAGCTTCAGTCTATGCTCAGCGTTCTACAGACCAGTAATAGTGACCCTTTCGCTCTTAAAATGACCCAGTTTGGACGATGAGGTAAATGAACAGTAAATACTCTGAGATGTACATAGCAGGCCGACATAAATTTTAAATGATAAGATATTAAGTTATTATTGAATTACCTGTTCTCAAGACAAGAGATTTCTAATTTCGCCTTTATATTTTCAATTTTTTTTTTTTTTAAATGTTTGCTATAGGGTGCATGTGCTTGCTGGAGACAGAGACAGAGAATTAGGGAAAATAAGAACTCATCCCTCAGAGGGGATGGCCATGCTCCAATCCCTTCTCCATTCTCCTCTTGGGATTTTGGGCAAGCATGCACATGTGCCTGGTATGATTTTCAAGTTGCTGGGTCTGGGACTCAAATTGTGTAGCTGGCCATTTTGGATCCAGCGCCCTTAACCTTCATGTCACCTGATGGCCCCTACTGTCAATGTTTTTCTGACATAAGAAGCCCTTCTCATCTTCCTCCCGTGATTCTGGGCATGTATGCACACGTGCTTGGTGTGAGTTTTAAGCTGCCAGGTCCAGGACTTGAACTATGGTCAGTCATGTGGGAGTCCAGCACCTTAACCACTATGCAACCTGCTGGCCCCTTATTTATTATTTTTTAAAATATCTGTCAGAGGGTACATGTACTCGCCAGAGAGAGACAGACAGAGGGTGAAGGAGAAAACACCCCTCTTAGTCATGCTGTAATTTCTTCTCTTCCATTTCTCCATCCTGCTGGGGTCTGATACATGCACGCACACACATCCAGCATGTTATCCAAGCTGCTGGATCTGAGATTTGAAAAATGTAGTCAGCCATACAGGATCTAGTTCCCTTAATGATCAGACCATGGGGCTGGTGTGTTTTGTGGATTTATTCTATTGTTTTCCCTGTATAAGCCAGTGCTTTTCAAACTGTGGATCATTACTTTTTAGTCCCAACCAACATTTAAAAAAATGAAATAAAATAAATTGGAAAGTATCAGTTATAGTTAAGGTGAGTAACAGTTTTATAAATTTTTTACTTTTGTAATTTTCTGTGTATGTGTATACTGAATGTTTAAAAACAACTTTCAGAAACAATTTTAGAAACCTGGGAAGGTGAAATGCTAGACTGAAAAAAGCACACTCTGGGATAAATTGCCATACTGTTCTCTGGAATGGATAAACCATACCTATCACATGAGTATACGTGTAACCGATTTCTCCACATTCACAATTAAACACAAATTGTCATTTGTTTAATCTTTGGTGATCTGAAAGGAATTGTGATGCTATTTTAATTGGTAGTTTCTAATTTCTAGTCGATGGCATTACAGTATTTCTCTTCAGTGAATTATATTTATATGGCCTAAGAAAAGGATTTCTTTATTTTTTTAAAGAATTATTTTATTTAACTGTATTTATCCGTTTACTTATTTTATTTTGACTAGAGAGGGACAGAGTGAGAGAGCGCAAGAGAGAGAAAGTGAGAAAGCAAGCCTCCAGGTCCAGGACTCAAACAGCAGTCAGCCATGTGGGAGTCCAGTGCCCTTAACCACCACACCACCTGCTGGCCCTGAAAAGGATTTCTTTCTAATACTAAGAGATATTGAACTCAGTTTTGCTCATTATAATTTATTCTAATTTTGGAAAGCTCAAAGTTGATGATATCATTTAAAAATATGCAAATTACTCATTTCACAGAAAGCTGCTAATATAAGTGGTCTCAACTCCTCTGAATATTCATACTCCACTTAAAATCCCTCGTGACAGAGCAACATGAGGCAGAGTGCATGACATTTAGGTCTCAGGCCTGGTTCTAACAATGCTCAACTGCCCATATGAACATGTGATCCTTCTTTTTACCTACTTTTATGTTTTATGAGGAATATCCTGATTACTTAAAGTTATTAAAGTTAATATTTACCAAGCACTCTTAGTGCTTTAGATGATCCATTTGCTTTAACAGTCATAAAAAACTCTAAACATTGGGATCAGCAGTTGGCATAATGGCTGTGTTGCTGGACTCCCATGTAGTTGACTGCAGTTTGAGTCTCGGACCCAGTGGTTTAAACTCATTCCAGGCGCGTGTACATGTGTGCCCAAGATCCTGAGAGGAGAATGGAGCAGAAGGGGTGCGGTATGGCCATCCCCCCTGGGGAGTGATTTCTCGCTTTCTGTCTCTCTGTCTGTCTCTGTCTTTCTGGTGAGTGCACACGCCCTATAGCAAAAACCTCTCAAAGAAAAAAAAAACTCTAAACATTTTACAGCTCCCAGTTTAGAAGTGAGATAACAAAGGCACAGAGAAATTAAACAAACAAAGTAGCCAAGTAACATTCCTGAAGTACACATTTAGGTATGCACAGTTTTTAAATTCTTGAGAAGATTACATATTCACAATTTACCACACATATTTTGCTGAATTATAAGCTACTTTTTATAAAAATCTCTACAATCAATAAGCAATGATTTTTAAGACAAGTAACTGTTTAAAATAGAAGACATCTGGGGTAGCTGGTGGTGTGGTGGTTTTCCACATGGCCTACCACAGTTCAAGTCCCAGACCTAGTGGCTTGAAAATCATGCTGGGTGCATGTGCATACGCGTCCAAAATCCTGAGAGGAGAATGGAGAAGGGATTGTGACACGGCCATCTCCCTAGGGGGTGATCTTTAACTTTCCCTCTCTCTCTTTCTAAGGAGTGCACGTGCCCTATGAAATACCTAAAAAAAAAAAAAAAAAATGAAAAAAAAAAAAAACACAAAAAACCAACAAACAAAAACCACAAAATCAGAAATCACCTGTGGGAACTGAATAAAATACTTATTTAGCCAAATGGCTCCCCCTGCCAGTTGCCTCATGGAACTACAACCTGAAAAACAGATCCTTTAATGAAAACTGATGCCATATGCTAACAGATTTCCCATTCTTCATAGATTATGCTTTAAAAGAATAATGAAAAAGGGAACTCTCTAGAAATAACTTCTATTTGAAACACTTTCCAGGGACCCCTGGGGTATATTTTGGGAAAAATAAGTCAGGACGTCACTGAAAATAGAAGGGATTTCACACACAACTTACAATATACTACACACAAAGTTTCTCTCTCACATAAATATTAGGCTCAGACCATCATAGTTCTGTTAAACAGGCTGTATTATGAAGATGACAGGAAAAAATAGTAACAGCTAGACATGACAAAGATCCTGAAAATTAACTAGCAAATATTTGGAGTCTCACTTCTGAATTTTCTGAATTTCCTGAACTTCCTTTACAGATAGTCCCCACAATGCAGTGTCAAGGATACTCTTAGTCTATTTTTTCCTTCTTTTTTGTGAATGTTGTTTTTATCGTATATTTCTCCCCACAGATAGTCTTGGTTTTTCCTTTTAGAAAGGCTGAAAATTGGAGCCAGCAGGAGGTGTGGTGGTTAAAGGGGCTGGACTCCCACATGGATGACCGTGGTTCGAGTCCCAGACCTGGCGGCTTGCTTTCTCGCTTTCCCTTTCTCTCTGGTCAAATTTTTTAAAAATAATAACAAATGGAAATAAGCAAATCATCCTTTCTTTTTTAAGTTGAAAATAAATTATGTGTACAATTTTTAAATTCTCAAGGAGATTACACATTCACAGGGTTCAAAACTAAAAAGCAACTAGGTAAAATAGATCCCTTCTTGGGACCAGCAGATGGTGTAATGGCTATGTCACTGGACTCCCTTGCAGTCGACTATGGTTCGATTCTGGACCTGGTGGCTTAAACCTCACACTGGGCGTGTGTGTGTGTGTGTGTTTATGCCCAAGATCCTGACAGGAGAATGGAGGGGAAGGGATTGTGCGTAGCCATCCCCCCGGGGCATGATTTCTTACTTTCTGTTTTTGGCAAAAAATCTCTTTCAAAAAGAAAAAAATACACACACACACACACACACACACACACACACATATATATATCCCTTCTCTCCCTGCCTCCACAGTTAACCACTGTTACTTGTAAAAATAGGAACCATGAGTAAGTAGCAACACCTTAACTGAATATGTGCTACATGTGCTGCAAGTGCCTCTTAAAACTCACGCCAGGCGCATATGCGTGCATGCCCAAGATCCCGAGAGGAGAACGGAGGAGAAGGGATTGCGGCGTGGCCATCCCCACTGGGGGGTGAATTCTGGCTTTCTGCCTCTCTGTCTCTCTCTGTATTTCTGGTGAGCGCACGCGCCCTATAGCAAAAACCTCTCCAAAAAAAAAAAAAACCACTAACAAAAAAAATACATGGTACCATTTTTCTACTCTCCACTCCCCAAATTGACAACCTTTGTCAATCTTCTAAATAGTAGATTTACTTTAGCAAAAATTATCAGTGTCATGCTGAAAGCAGTAAAAGAAATAAATAACCTCGTTCTTCAGGTGAGAGGTCATTATCCTCTTCTCCACTGCTTTCTTGTTCCCGAATGCGATACTTTGGCTCTGAGCCTTCAGCAGCAGCTAACCTATACAACAATACATAAAGAAATTAACTGCGATTTTTCATATCATTTAAGTGTCTTATTCAACTTCTGAGTCTCATAAAAACATTTAAAGATATGCTAGTTATAATCTCAAGAGGAAAATATTGGGTCGGTTGGAAAGTCATGATACATCTTGCATATAGGAAAACATAGGAAAATATGTCTTGACTTTCCCAATGACCTAATAAAAGCAAAAGGCAAAATGGATGTAGAAATGAGTAAGCAACAAGAACAGAATGGGTGACAGATATCAATGAACAGCAAAGAGAGCTTTTCTTTTATAAATTTACTTATTTTTGCCTTTCTCAGGTCCATTAAAATACAAGTGGCAGGATAAAACAAACAAAAAACCTATAGAAACTGACACACCTCAATATTATAGTTTCAGGTACCTAATCTTTTGGTCACCTGAATACCTTGATTCTAGTAAAGAAACAGACTATAAAAGTTGGCATGAAAAAATTAGATAAACCTAGCCTTTTATTTATACTTGTACAAGCAAAGCAATGTAAAATGCTTTCAACGCTACACAATTAAATGAAACACTTTAAGAGTCGTGAGTACTTACTTCTTAGCTAAGATATCTGGGGTCATGGCTTCAGTGGATTCGGAATCACTAACTGCATCTTCATCATCACCTACCATACTAGGAGAGAAAGCACACTGCAGTTAATACCTAAAATATAATTTTTCAACCAGAAAAAAACAAGGTAAAAAAAATAACTCTATTTTAACCTTGTTAAAAAAAAAAATCAATTTATTTATAGTGTGGTCATCTTCGAGGTTTAAATCTAACTAGTTTCAATTCAATGCAAATATTCAAAAGCATAGCACCAGTCAAGAAAGACATTGGGGACCAGCAGGTGGCACAGTGGTTAAGGCGCTGGACACTCCCACACGGCAGACCACAGTTCAAGTCCTGGACCTGGTGGTTTGCGCGCTCACACGCTCGCGCTCGCGCGCTCTCTCTCTTTCTCTCTCGTCAAATTAAAATAAATGAATAAATAAAATTAAATAAATAATCCTTAAAAAAAGATATTACTAGTCAATAAAAATAATAATGTAACCATAAAAATAGTGAAAACTCAAGTCATCTAAAAAAGAAAAACAAAAAGAAAACCTGCGAAGTTTCAGCTGTTCTACCCAGCAGGAAGAAAGAAGTAATGCAAAATAAACACTCACTGGTTTTAGAATGTGTATCAATCTTTTTTTTTTTTTTTTATTTGATAGAGTGTGTGTATATTCACCAGAGACAGGGAGAATGGAGAGAAAATGGCACGGTCAAAGTGCAATCCCTTCTCCATTTTTCTACCCTGTCAAGATTTGGGGCACATGCACATACATGCCTGCTATGTTTTTTAAGCTGCCTGGGCTGGGATTTGAGTCCCACAATTAGCTATGTAGTACCTGGCTGCTTTAACCACCAGGCCTCTAAGCAGGCCCTGTATATCAATTTTAGGATAGAGACAAATGATTTATGCTGATATAAAACTAGGTAACATAATAAAGTTTCATATCAAAGACTTAATTTAGAAAGTTTAAAAGGTATTTAGCTTTCCCACTCTACTCTCTAATTTGCTCCCTACTTCACTGCAAAAATGGGCATCCTTACTTCTCAAGCTACTGAAGGGTATGTAATGCAGAACTTAGCTTTACATTAAAAAAAACTGCCAGTTTATATACTTACTGGTTAATTAAGGAAACAAGTTAAATAAGTACTATAATTTAGATGATGCTTTTCCCAAAGGAAGTTGAAATAAGCTCATATATTACTGACTTTAATTAGCAGAGCAGGGTAAAATAAACCTAATTTGCCAATTTATAGAATTGCTCTTTAGCAAACACTAAGTTGCAAAATTTATGGATGAGTCATGTATTTGTGTATGTATATGTATATAAAAGTAATAACTCTTGGGGGACCAGCAGCTGACATGGTGGTTAAGGCACTGGAGTCTCACCTGACCAACCATGGTTTGAGTCCCAGACTTGGGGGCTTGCTTTCTCACCTTCTCTCTCTCTTTCTGGTGAACGCAAGGGCCCTATAGCAAATTAAATAATAATAAACTAAATAATTCTTGAAAAATTTTTAAAAAGAGGGATAAGCAGATGGTGTAATGGTTATGTTGCTGGACTCCCACATAGCCAACCATGGTTCCAGTCCTAGACTCAGTGGCTTAAAACTTACGCCTGGCACGTGTGTATGAGTGTCCAAAATCCTGGGAGGAGAGTGGAGAAAGAATTGTGGTGTAGCCATCTTCCCTGGGCCAAGGGGTGGTGATTTCTCGCTTTCTGTCTCTCTGGTGAGCGCACGCACTCTATAGCAAAAATCTTTCTCTAAAAAATAAAGGAAAGAAATGTAGTAACTTTTTATCTACTAACTGTGAAATTCCTAGGTAGTATAACATGGTAATTCTAGAGAGCAACTTCTGTTAAATAGAACTCTTAAAGTGGTGTCAAAAATCTAACATTCAGGGAACCAGCAGTTAACGTAATGGCTATGTCGCTGGACTCCCACTTAGTCGACCGCGGTTCGCGTCCCGAACCCGGTGGCTTAAAACTCACGCCGGGCGCATGTGCGTGTGTGCCTAAGATCCTGAGAGGAGAATGGAGGAGAAGGAATTGCGGCATGACCATCCCCCCTGGGGGGTGATTTCTCGCTTTCTGTCTCTAATGTCTCTCTCTGTCTGGCGAGCACACGCACCCTATAGCGAAAACCTCTCCAAAAAAAAAAAAATTCTAACATTCAGAGATATATTTCAAATATAAACAGGCAAAAAAAAAAAATAATGGCTACAACTACTATTTTTTAATCATGTCCACTCTTAATTCTTTTATGACAGTTATCCTAACATAGATCAGTCAGGGATGGCTACCACATTTATTGAAAAAGAAAAAAGCACTGACTTGGGACCAGCAGTTAGCATAATGGCTATGTCGCTGGACTCCCACGTAGTCGACCGCGGTTCATGTCCCGGACCCGGTGGCTTAAACTCACGCCGGGCACGTGTGCGTGCGTGCCCAAGATCCCAAGAGGAGAATGGAGGAGAAGGGATTGTGGCGTGGCCATCTCCCCTGTGGGGGTGATTTCCTGCTTTCTGTCTCTCTGTCTCTCTCTGTCTGGCGAGCGCACGCACCCTATAGCAAAACAAACCTCTTCAAAAAAAAAAAAGCACTGGCTTTGTTCTGGTACAATGAAGGTTTTAAGATATGTTTTAAAGTATATATCTACAAGAGAAATATAAGGACATAAAGTTTTTCATACATGTTTATTTACTCCCTCTAACTTCATTAGTATTGAATCTTAGTATCCGTACTTCCCATTCGATATTTCTTTCTACCTTGTAACCTTTTTTTCTTTTTTTTAAGGTTTTTGCCATAGGGCGCAAGTGATCACCAGAGAGACACAGAGGGAAAGTGAGAAATCACCCTTCCGGAGGATGGCCAAACGTCAATCCCTCCTCCTCCAGTCTCTCAGGATTTGGGGCATGCATGACACATGCCTGGCATAATTTTCAAAGTGCTGGTCTGGGACTCGGACCATAGTTGTCCAGGTGAGAGTCTGGTCAAATAAATAAATAAATAAATAAATAAATAAATAAAGTTAAATCATTCTTGTTTTTTTTTCTTTTTGGAGAGGTTTTTGCTATAGGGCGGGTGCGCTCACCAGACAGACAGAGATAGAGAGATAGAAAGCGAGAAATCACCCCCCAGGGGGGATGGCCACGCCACAATCCCTTCTCCTCCATTCTCCTCTCGGGATCTTGGGCACGCACGCACACGCGCCCGGTGTGAGTTTAAGCCACTGGGTCTGGGACTCGAACCGCAGTCGACTACGTGGGAGCCCAGCGACACAGCCATTATGCTAACTCCTGGTCCCAAGTTAATTCATTCTTAAAAATAAAAAAAGAAAGGTTAATTCAGAGTCCCCCTAGCACCTTAGGCATTTTCATTGGGAAGAACTCATCTAAACTCCCAGGTGCTTCAGACATTTTCCTTCTCCTTCCCTTTTCTTGAATTAGCTGGCCCCTTCTTGACCTCACTGCAGATGACTGACTTTTGTTTTTCTAAGTTTCTGCTTTCACACATGGAGACTGAGATCCAACATTTGCTGATGCCAAAAACCGCCAGCCAACCAACGAAATATTGGGTTGTCGCAAAAGTAATGATGTATTTTTCTGTTTTTCTATGCAAAAATGTGTCATGACTTTTCTGATGATTCAATATATGGCAGATCAAAGTGGTTAAAAAGACATTCAGAGGAAACAACAAAATAACCCAGGTGTGTGGAAGACCAGCAGACATCCTGACCAACCCCTCCTTAAGATCCAATAAATGTTCCTAGCCCCCTTCCCTTCACTGCCTAGGCAACTATCTGGCCCCTTTCCTCTCTTGCAAAGTGAATAAACCTTTCTATTTTCTCTGAGTAAGTAAATTCTTTCACAGTGCACAACAAAGACCACCTTAACAAAATAAGCAGTTAGGTTATGACTAGTATTCCAGTAACAAATATGAAATAAAATACAAATTCTAAGTGGCTGATATCTAGGAGCTCATATCAAGTACAAAGAGAAAGCAAGTCACACGCTGTCTGTGTACATTACCTATGGTAAGGAGTGCTTGGTTCATCTATTTTCATTAAACCGTAGTCTTTGTCTGCTGGATGATATGTTGCCAAGATGTTCATTTCATCCCACTTCTGGGATTTTTTGCTAAAATTAAAAGAAAAACATAATTTCTCCAGTGCAGTAAACATATGGAATTCATAAACAGATTCCACATTTCTCTTTTTTTTTTTTTGAGAGGTTTTTGCTATAGGGCACTTGCGCTCACCAGAAAGACAGAGACAGAGAGACAGAAAGAGATTGCCACGCTGCTATCCCTTCTCTTCCATTCTCTTCTCCGGATCTTGAGCACACACGCACACGCGCCCGGCGTGAGTTTAAGCCACCAGGTCCGAGACTCGAACCGTGGTCGACTATGTGGAAGTCCAGTGACACAGCCATTACACCAACTGCTGGTCCCATCCACATTTCTACTTCTACTTGATTGCTAATCTCTACTTTTACACATACTTTCTTGAAACAGAAACTGACTTAAGAGTAAAAGCCGTAAGTAATTATAATAAAGTGCCTGCCCGTAAATATTTACAGAACATTTAGTACCACATGTTAAATATATGATTTAGAATCTATATCATCCATTTAAACATTTAAATTATGACATACTTAGTCTTCATCTGGCCTATAAGATTAGTAACAATTAAATCTAAATCCACACATTGCCTGATCTCAGTATTTAAGGAGTTTTTACCAACTACAAACCAATGACTGATAAAAAATAACACAACAGAAATACTTTTTTGGCATAATTTCTTCAGGTGTACCTGTAAGAATCAGAACATGTGGGCTAGCAGGTGGTGTGGTGGTTAAGGTGCTGGACACTCCCACGTGACCAACCAGTCCCAGACCTGGTGGCTTGCTTTCTCACTCCCCCTCCCCCACCCACAGTCAAATAGAAAATAAATGAATACACAAGTAAAATTAAATAAATAATTATTTAGAGAAAGCCTCATTAAGTTCAGAAACTACTAAAAGGAATTAGGCTATAAATAAAATTATAGCTTAGTTTATTTTTATCTAGAAAAATAAGGTTTGCTAAGAAATGGTGTACTCAGAGAGACAGGCACACTTGACAGTCACTCCATGCCTCAATCCTCTCTCCCAGCCTCTAAGTCAGCCAGGGTCTCAGGCACACATGGTTATGCCCTGCATGTCCAGGTGCACCTGGGATCTGAACCTGTAACTCCAGTATTGTGCAGCAGTGCCCCACTGCCTGAGCCATCATGGCTGGGCCAATTTTTATCTACTGTAGAGACAAGCTTTCCCTGTGTTGCCCAGTGCAAGAAAGAGACAGAGAGATGGAAAGTGAGAAATCACCCCAGGCAGGATGGCCACACCACAATCCCTTCTCCTCCATTCTCCTCGGGATCTTGGGCATGCACGCACATGCGCCCAGCGTGAGTTTAAGCCACCGGGTCTCAGACTCAAACCACGGTCAACTACATGTTGAGTGACATAGCCATTTTGCCAACTGCTGGTCCCAAGATTTTCCTACTAAAAGCAGAAATGAACATATTTGTATATATTCTATTCAATTATGTTTTTAGGATAATTTGCTTATGACAGGTGTTTCTGGGTTAAAACTTAAGAACTTTATAGTTTACTCCATGCTGCCATACAGCTTTTTAAAAACAGAAGACTCTTTGGGGACAGACAGTGGTGCAAACATAATGTAACTGAGCCTGCATCAGAGGGTCCTGACTCACATCCTGAAGCTTCCTGGTATATGCTACAGGCATGTGTACAAGTCCATGATCTGGACTGGCTAAGGCCGGATCACAGCATGGAGACCCTGCTGGGGATGCCTGTCCCTCTCTCTCAGAGAAAAAAATGAATAAAGTATTTTTGAAAGGACGATTATAATTAATTACCAAAACATTATAGGCCTGAGTATTTATTTGTGTGTGTGAAATGTTTCCCATTTCAGCAAGTATAAAATGGCATTTAAAAGCTGGCTTGTGTGTCTTTGCTCATTCTCTAATAAATAATATGAAAAATGCTTATTTCAATTACCCGTGTGAACTGTTAACATCCTTTGCCTATCTACTGGAAACCTCATAAATGTGAATTAGTTCTCTGGATGTATATAAACTACATAATATTAACCCAAATTTTTCCCAGTTTTGTTTGCCATTTAGTTTATTTTCCAATGTTAGTAGAATTCAAAGTCCAACAGGTTCAAAGTCTCACTTAGTTTGTTTCCTCAACACAATACTAAGAACAAGAAAATCCTGGGACCAGCAGTTGGCGTAATGGCTATGTTGCTGGACTCCCATGTAGTCAACCGCAGTTCGAGTCCTGGACCCAGTGGTTTAAACTCACGCCGGGTGCGTGTGCGTCCATACCCAAGACCCCGAGGGGAGAATGTAGGAGAAGGAGTTGCGGGGTGGCCATCCCCCTCAGGGGGTGATCTCTCGTTTTCTGTCTCTCTTTCTGGAGAGTGCACGTGCCCTATAGCAAAACCTCTCAAAAAAAACACACAAAAAACCTTAGAATGATTCAGATCAAGTAAAGGTAACACTATTTTGCAAAAACAAGCATTTCAACAAAAACCTAAAACAGTAGGCCCCCCAAAATGCTAAGAATTCTTAGGTGGAAAGGTAGAGAAGAAATTGTCAGCAGATGATATACTACATATGGAAATCAGCATTTCTTTTTTAAGATATTTTTGCTATAGGGCACGTGTGCTCACCAGAGAGACAGAGACAGACAGACAGTGAGAAATCACTCCCTTGGGGGGATGGCCATGCCCCAATCCCCTCCTCCATTCTCCTCTCAGGATCTTGGGCATGCACGCACATGTAAGTTTTAAGCCACTGGGTCCAGGACTCGAACTGCATTCAACTACATGGGAGTCCAGCGACGTTTAACTATTACACCATCTGCTGGTCCTGGGAATCAGCATTTCTAATATTTTGGTAGAAATAATGTGAGTGGTGGAGTAACAAAACCTAAGGAGGGAGTATGAATTTGATCCCAATACCATTATGAATACTAACTGTATGACCTTCTTTGGGTCAGTCTCTTCACTGACAAAAATAGGGGCACTGCCACTTTCATGGCAGAGCTACTGTGATGGGGAACGCACCTGCTGGTTTCAGTCGTTGTGCCCCATCCTCCCACCCCCGTAAGGTTTTCCTGCAGCCTCAATCTGGTCCTGAAATAGTCACCACTTATTTCCAATAATTTCAAACATGTATCTTCTACATTTTAATCTCTCTGAAAAAGAATATATCTTAAAATGAATGACATCTTATAATCATAATCGTCAGTATCTTTTCTTTTTTGGTGGTATATAAAATCAAGGTATGTCCTGGGACCAGCAGTTAGCGTAATGGCTATGTCGCTGGACCCCCACGTAGTTGACCACGGTTCGAGTCCCGGACCCGGTGGCTTAAACTCACGTGGGTGCGTGTGCGTGCGTGCCCAAGATACCGAGAGGAGAATGGAGGAGAAGGGATTGTGGCGTGGTCATCCACCCCGGGGGTGGGGAGTTCTCGCTTTCTCTCTCTCTGTCTCTGCCTGTCTGGCGAGCACACATGCCCTATAGCAAAAACCTCTCCAAAAAAAAGAAAAAAAAGAAATCAAGGTATGTCCTAGGATGATGTCTTGTTTTTAACAAAATACACAAGTATCAGTACTCACTAGATCTGTTGAATTTGAATCTGAGTTCTGCAATATATTTGAAGTAGCCTGAAAGAAATGGGAATTCCACAACCACAGAAGATGGCAGTGGTGTTCAAACTAGTTGAACAGAGTTCTGCAAGATTTATCTATGCCTAATTATGGGGATTTATAGAGTCTATCCAGTTTTGACTCTCAAAAGATGGTATCTAATGAAGCCATCCACTGAAGATAACAGTACTCATATCAAGTATAAAGAGAATAAGAAAATAACAGCACTATGAGAGTTATCTAAAACACAAACACCTCCTTTCCCCCGAGCTAATGATTTAAACAGTTTTGACAAGTGGACACAAAAACAGAGGTACTAAATACTATTTGACATACGGCTTTATATGAATCTCACTTTAAGGGTCCAGCAGTCCCTCCTTATCCCAGGAGGACATGCTCCAAGAACTCCCCCATGCCCGAAATCTCCCGATAGTACTGAACACTACAGGTTTTTTCCTAAACATACATAGTACTTATGATAGTTTCATTTATAAATTAGGCACAGTATAACAACAATAATTGATGAAATAGAATAAAACAATTCACTGTAATAAGTGTTTTATGAATGTGGTCTCTCTAACATATTTTATACACATAGTGGAGTAAGTACCTGCCTATTTTTGGATGGTGGTTGGGCAGTAGGTAACTGCAACAGCAGGAGGCAAAACCATGGACAAGGGACAACTTCTGTATATTGAGTCTTTAGAACTATCTAATGGTAGTAGTATAGGTACATGAAACACAGACAATACATATTTGAAGTAGGTTTGAATTTTTTCGTTAAAAATAAATTGCTTGATATAATCTTTCTATGTAAAATAATGTTCTATGTACAATAATTGGGGGATGGGAGGTGAAACTACCTCTGCATTTCACATGATAAAGGCACCGATCATAGGTAGGGTCATTCTCATTATTTGTAGATTTTCTATCTGCAAATTTACCTACCTGTTAAAATTTATGTGTAATCCCCAAATCAATATTCGAGGTACTTTAATAGTTGCTCACAGATATACACAGAGCAGGAAAAAAATCTGAGTTGCTCATCAAACATTCCCAGCTGAGGTCAAACAAGCTAATAGTGAATGTGGAACAAATACACAATGGAATACTATCTAGCCATTAAAAAAATGATATGCTGTCATTTGAGGCTAAACAGGAGAGCCTAGAGGACGCTATGTTAAGTGAAATAAGCCAGGCACATAAAGAAAATATTGTGAACTCTCTTTTAAGTGGGAACTGAAAAACATAACCTGATAGAAAGAGACTGAGGAAGAATGACTACTAGAGGCTGTGAAGGGTGGGGGCAGGAATAAAGGGATGATAATTAATGGAAATAAAATTACAGATTTACAGGAGGAACAACAATACATTAGGGGTAATATAGATGGTAACAAACTGCTATATCTTTTTTTTTTTTTTTTTTTTTCTTTTTTTGGAGAGGTTTTTGCTATAGGGCGCGTGCGCTCGCCAGACAGACAGAGAGAGACAGAGAGATAGAAAGCAGGAAATCACCCCCCAGGGGGGATGGCCACGCCGCAATCCCTTCTCCTCCATTCTCCTCTCGGGATCTTGGGCACGCACGCACACGCGCCCGGCGTGAGTTCAAGCCACCGGGTCCGGGACTCGAACCGCGGTCGACTACGTGGGAGTCCAGCAACATAGCCATTACGCTAACTGCTGGTCCCACAAACTGCTATATCTTTTTGAGACAGTTTTTTTTGCTATTGGTTTGTGTACTCACCAGAGACACAGAGACAGAGACAGTGAGATAGTGAGATATCATCCCCCCTGGGGGGGGATGGCTGTGCCACAATCCCTTCTCTTCCATTCTCCCCTTGGGATTTTGGGCACACATGCACATGTGCCCAGCATGAGTTCCAAGTCTCCAGATCTAGGACTCAAACCAGGACTCCCATGTGGGAGTCCATCGTCACAACCACCATGCTACCTGCTGGCTCCAAGGTGTATATCTGAAAGTAACTACAAGGGAGATTTCAAGTATTCCTACCACAAGTAATGACAAGTAGTTAAGATGACATATATGTTAATTACCCTAATTTAATCATAATACTTTGTATTAAAATATTATATCCCCACAAACATATACAATTATTATATATATTAATAAAAACATTTAAAAAACAAGTTAATATCTGCTTGTTTCAACTCACATGGTAAACGAATGTACCTATTTTGTACTATCTTTTTTCAACTTAATTGGTGAATTCACTGTTTAAAATGACTCTCAAGTGCCAAGTGCTGTCCAGTTTCCCTAAGTGCAAGAAGGCTGTGATGTAACAGAGAAAATACATGCTGGACAAGTATGGCACAGGCAGGACTCACGGTGCTGCTGGCCAAGAGCGCAACGTTAAAGAACCAACAATACATGCTAAATAAGGTACCTTTAAACAGGAACACACGGAATAAGGGGCTGATCAGTTGAAGAAAATGCTGTGACCAGAGGCTTGGAGGAACCTGAGCTCTCATTTCCGCTATATGCAAAGGGAACTACGGAATTGAGATTTCATAGATTCCTGATCATTTTTACATTAACATGAGCTTCTGCCTTATACTCTGTTCCAAAATTTCTTTAAAAAAATTATTTATTTAATTCCATTTGTTGTTGTTATGGAATTTGACCAGAGAGAGATGAGAAAGGGAAAGCAAGAAAGCAACTTGCCAGGTCCGGTACTCAAACTGCGGTTGGCCATGTGGGAATCCAGGGCCTCTAACCACCACGCCATCTGCCGGCCCCCAAAATTTCAATTTAGACCATTACAATATATTTTTTCCTGAATAGTTCCAGTATTGCTTTTTATATAAAGGGGAAATACTATTTGTAATTACATTAAAATAAACATTACAAAAAACTTCTTTCAAGTGTATTCAACTATACTTTTATTGCTTCTGTGCAAATAGGCTCTCGTAAAGTTAGTACTAATGTTTGCATGAACTGCGACACAGATATATAGTATACTATGCAGTCCTATAACAATGATTATGAAAAAGCCCCTTCCCTTTTACCACTTGGAACCAAACGTGGCGAACCTCAATCAATTAGGGTTTGGTAGCTTCTTTGGAAGACAGGACTATAACTCTCTAAGTAGACATGTCAACCACCTTGCAAAAGTACCTTGTAAGCGAATCTGCCCTGCCAGCAGCTCCATTAGAAGCAGCCCTCTGTGATTGACTCAGTCTATTATAGTCTAGTGGTTTTTGAGGCAGGAAGGCCTGGATGTAAGCCCCAGCCAATTAGTGAGAGAAAGAGGCCAACTCATAGAGTGGGACCGTGAGAAATTACAGCAGATCAAAGGTGAGAATCTGTAGACAGTAAGGAAGTGGAGAAAGCAGAGAAAAAAAAAACTCACTTGGTAGCTGGATAAAAAGCAGCTCACGCTGGGGAACAGTGAGATAACATAAATGGCAGTGAGAACCATACCCCTGCTGCTGAATACCCTGAAGCTGCATCAGAGACTCCTGTAGTTCTTTTACTTGTTTTAATTATCCTGCTCTTCCAGCTATAGTTTTGTCTTCATAAGATTTTCAAGTCCCATGACCTACAACCCCTATGCTTCCCCCCCTCCCCCATTCAAAGGGACTTAACTACAAACAGAGGTCAAAGGTTTCTGTGCCAGGTACAATCAAGCATCCAGAAGAGAATGGAAATGGAGGAGATATTAGACAAATCTACAGTCCCTTCCAACCCCTAAAACGTCATGATTCTAAATTGTGATACTCCTTAATATTTTCTGCAAGGTAACACAAGCTCCCATGCTGCTAAGTAGTTGCTCCTTTTATGGATCTAAATTAGATCCTTCACACTGGAATGCCCTGGTTCCGATATTCTAAGATATCCTGAACATCTTCATTTTAATTTCATGACTACAAATTCTAATAATTTCTCTTAAGCCTTATTTCCAGAACATACATTTTTTACACTTTATGTATCTAATTACTGAGCCCCCACCCAGTGGTATACTTTACAGATACTGTACCGCTACGTTTTTCATTAAGCCTTGCACCTTAGATGTCCTTCTCCATGCGTAAACGCCTATCTTATTCTTTTTAACAGGCTCGTACCTTGTTCCACTATAAAAATGTACCATAAGTAATATTTCACTAGTTCTTACTGATAGACTTTGGACTATTTCCAACTCTTTACACACAATGCATCCGGTCAACATCTGTAACTACAGAGTATGCCAGAACATCTAAAACCACTAGATCACTTCAAGTTGCTCTTGTCTGAATTGTTCTGGGCTCAGACATGCCTTTGAAGAGGAACAAAAACTAGAAAGTAGGCAAAACTCTAGTTGCAGATGCAAAAATAATTAGCAATAAATATAGATTTCCATTAAAAGACAGAAAATTTCGGTTTCTCTTAGTGCAAAGATAACGACAACCAGGAACTAAGAAAGTGAAGTGGCCCGAAGCTAACAGGGAATGTTGTCTTTTGGGAGAGTGGCCTATTACCAGCTTCAGCCTAGATCTTACAGGGTTCCCAAGCCCCCCAAATACATTTTAATATCGAAAAATTTTAGATACCAAGGAGATGAGTTTAGAAAATAAAAACTTAACGGCTGAAACTCTGAAATTTCAATTTGATTCTTTAACGTTCCCAATCACAGAAAATTTAACGATGCTTAAAAATTACACATGTATATATACCCCAAAAAAGGAGCTGCGATAAACGTCATCAGTCCAGCCTTTAACACCACTCCACCTGGCAGCACGCCGGACGAAGGGGAGACCCGGGCGGCGCGAGAGCCGCGTCCACGCAGCCGGCTCGCGCTCCGGGTCGGGGTCGGTAACGGCGGCGGCGCGCGAGGCCGCCCAGCCAGGAGGAGGGGCTTCCCAGGCCGTCGCTCCCGGCTCTCACCTCAGCTCCTCGTCGACACTCCCGCGGGGCTGCTCGGCCGCGGCCACCTCGGACGAAGCCGTAGAGCCCTTGTTCTTCAGGATCCCCTTGATGGGCCGGTGCGAGGCCGTCGAGGCCGCCATTGCCGGTCGCTCTGGCTTTCGACTCAGGGTCGCTGCTGGGCGTTGGGTCCGGCGAGAGAACGGTCGGGCGCTCGCAGAGACCGGCCAGACAGCCGCGGAGCCCGCTCGAGGCTACCGCAGCCGCACCTGTGCCGCGGAGACGGCTACCGGCGTCGCTATCACGACACAACGACCACCACGCCACAGCCAACGCCGCGCGGCTGGCGGCCCTTCGCGCGCCCTCGCCGGCGGCACCGCACCCGCCGAGGGAAGCCGGCCTAGCGCCTCAGCGCCGGAGCGACGCCGAAGCCAAGCCAAGCGGACCCGCCCTCTCGCGATATCTAGGGCGGGGGCGGGGCGCGGGCGGAGGCGGGGGCGGGGCGAGGACAAAGCCCACCTCCTCGCCCCGCCTCTCCGAGTCTCTCTCGGCCCGCCCCTCCCCAGTGCGGCGCGTAGAGCCGGCGCTGTTTCGGGGAACCTCCCCGAGAGGTTTGCGGCTTGCGTCTGCGCAGACATGGCCAGCGCTCCAGCGTCTTCTCTTCCACCGCCTCATTGTTACTTCTGTTTTGTAGATCAGAAAACTGAGACTTCTAGGTGACTTCACTTCCTGGAGATGTTAGCCGCCCTTCAGAGAAACAGGTCTCCTCTTTCCATTTAACTCGCATACAAAACTTAACTCCCTGTTTTAAAATCGTGGAAGGTCAGTAATGGTCCTGAGAGACCTATTATGAAACCACAGAACATTGATTTTTATGAAATTGTGGATTGTCCGTATTGGATCACTCTGGCCTCTTTTTACCATTGGGCAAGCTGTTGGGTAGAGTCTGGAGGAGCCCACCACTATTATGTGGCCCAGCCAGGGCACGCAAAGACAAGACAGAAGGCCCCTGACCGTGTGGGATTGCACTGATGCTTCCACACGCTGAGCAGTGCCTGGGATCCCAGAAGCCAGCCGAGAGGCCTGTAACAGTCTCCCTAACAGCCCTCTGCGGGAGGCAGCCTGACTGTGCTTTGGTTGTGCACCTCAAGTCCCCACAATGAAGACACTTTACTTCTGTCCTTTAGAGGCACTCAGTGTGTGGTGCTTCTTTGCGGCAACCCTTTGTACCTCCTCTCATCCTCCCAGCTGCAGCCGGGGCTTGCTCATCACGGGCCCTTTTCCCCTACCTGGTCCCCATCAGTCCCCTTTGTCACCCTCATGATGGGTCAGAGCACAGCCGACTGAGCCACCTGAACTGCCACCCCAGCACACCACCCCTTGTGGAACTGCAGACTAATAGAGCTGGAAGGGACCTTGTCAGACAATCGCCTGGCGTGTCTATTGGTCCTTTCTCCAACAACCCCAGTGGCCAGGGTCTTACTAAGCCTCACACCCCCAGTGAAGCTCATTGTCTCTTTGGACAGCTCTGATTCATGAAGTTCATGAGCTGACCCCTGGTCTGTCCACTGATGTGGAGAGTCAGGGTTCTATCCTATTTTGGTCTTTGGGTCCCCAGTCTCGTCTGCCTTAACACAGGCTTTGTACCTTGAGGGCAACACTTGGTCCTGTGTCCTTAGGACTCTGTTCCGCAGAAACAACTTTGGGGTACTGGGAAACTATTCTTTGTCTTATGTCTGTACTCCAGCCCCTAGCTGAGATCCTGGCCTGGAACAGGGCCTCAGAGTAAGGGAATGAATGTTGCATGGAGATAATGGAGGGGAAGTGAGCAGGAAGGGGAAAAAGGAAGCGGCTTTGCTAGTCACAGAGCTGAATGGGTTCCTCAGGGATTTCCCCAGGCAGAGGCCCCCACAGCCACCCCTGGCCCTGGTCCCTCCTCTGTTTGAGCCAAGTGCCCCATCTCCTCCAGCCTTCCCAAGTCAGGGCTTCCCAGTGGACCTGACATCACACCCTGACAGCTGCGTCCAGCTTGGGGGGCAGAGAGAGGGTTCTCACTAAAGGGCAACAAGATGGCCACCTCCCTTCCCTTCCTGAATTCTTTCCACTCCCGGCTTCCAACAGCAGGGTTACCTCTCCTGCCCAAAGTCAGCAGTGGCAGTCCTGTTTTCAAGGGAAGACATGAAACTTCCCTGCATGGTTTAAATTATTGGGCACATTTGCTTTGTTCCTGCTTGGGCCCGGCAATCATCACCCTGAACCTAACCATGACTAGGCCCTTAATTGAGCTTTGAGACCCTCTAATGAAAAGGGCTACCCAGGATGACATATGTGTTTTATTACAGTTAATAAACTCAAAAACATCGGGCCAGGAGGTGATGAAGCATTCCCTAAAGAACCTTGGAAAAATGTTTTCCTCATCAAAAATTTAACTTTTCCTCTTGAAGTATTTCTACCACTACCAACTCCACTAAAAGTGAATGCAGACAGAGAGGATTTCCTTAGCACTTAAAGAAAAAGTAGTTTAACTGCAAGTACCGTAGAGCTTTTCAATATATTTCACAATAGTTGAGACCATTTTATTTCTCAGGGTGGCCCAAAGATTTCCAAATGCCTCTAAGCCTTGCTGTCTGTCCTTCTATGCCTCTGACGAGATTTGCTCTTACAGACAGTTATCTGGACCAAACAGCTCAAGCACTGTGTTTGTTACATTGCCCGTGTGTTGAGGGTTTGGCTGCCAAGAAATAGGCTGTGGATGGAATCTTTCATTCTGGTTTCAGATTTTGGAAGTAGCTGTTGACCTCCAGATTCATATATACATGTTTAAGAATTACCTGGAAAGTACTTCCGCTCTTTGCGAAGACTTCATCACGGTTGCCTAGCCCAGTGCAACACATTTGGAGGGGGAGAAGAGACACTGAGACACTTTTGTGGCTGAGCCAGTTGGCGCTCTGTTCATTGGGATAGACCACTAAATCCATACCACTGACTTTTCCATCATGAACAGAAATCTAAAGCTAGAAATGGCTTCCAGGCCCAGCTCCTCCCAGCCTGTCTAAATCATCAGCTGGGATTCACTGGATAGAAATGTGGACAATCTGTTCTCCCCTCCCCCACTGCCTATCCCCCCTCATCTCTGGAAAAACACCCAGAGGTTGTGACTTGACCACTGAATCAGAGCAGCTCTTCAGTGTGCCAAGAATAGCATGTTGTTCTTTTCCTTTTCAGGTAATTCCTCCACTAAAGGGAAGATCAGAGATGTTGTAATACATTGTAGCAATTCATGGTAGCAGGGGCAAGATTATTTAGACAAAATACAGACTGAAAGAGAAAGCCAAGGACAAAGATTAGTCTTTTCTCTGCTTAAAAATGGCTTTGATTTGCAACCATGGAGTGTTCTGCTATTTCTGTCTTTTCAATGACTTTTATGAATAGGATTCTCAGAACAAAAGCCAAGTGGCCAAAACACTTTTTTTTTTAAAAAAAAGAATTTGTTTAATTTCATTTGTTGTTGTTGTTATTATTATTATTATTATTATTATTATTATTTAATTTGACCAGAGAGAGACAGAAAGAGAAAGGGAAAGTGAGAAAGTAAGCCTCCAGGCCTGGGATTTGAACTGTGGTTGGCCATGTAGGAATCCAGAGCCTTTAACCACCATACCACCTGCCGGCCCCTTGAGAAGACTCACTGAGTTTATGCTCCCTTGGTACACGAGGGTTTCCTCAGTCCCTAGATGTTTCCTGACCCTTAAACAACTAGTTAAACCCAGAGAACTTGGATATGTACTTAACTTTTCTAAAAACCTATGAGACAAAAACTGGAAAGAAAAAAGAAAACAATGTATGCTAAGCCTTAGGATGGTAAGTAGGAGATATGAATTATTATCCTGGCTAAACTATGCATTTATCTTATGCCTGCCAGAAATCACTGTTTTATTGTGACTACAAGTTTTTCGTAAGTGTTCACTGGCTTGGTTTGTAAATGACTGCAAGAAGTAAGAGAGGAATGCCATATATGATGGCTTTATTGTGTTGATTTTGCCTAATTTTATTGCATTTTATTGTTCTGTGAACTCATAATCAGATAAGGAGCATAGGCGTTGCTAGACAGCACATGTGATGTAAGGTTCATAGACACCCTCAATAGATAGATAGATATTTTAAATAATTATTTATTTAATTTCATTAATTCATTCATTTATTTTTAATTTGACCGGAGAGATATACACACACACACACACACACACACACAGAGAGAGAGAGAGAGAGAGAGAGAGCGAGAGAGAGAGAACGTGAGAAAGCAAGCCGTCAGGTCTGAGGACTTAAACTGTGGTCTGCCATGTGGGATGTCCAGTGCCTTAACCATCACGCCACTTGCTGGTCCCAGCCCTCAATATATTTTGAAGTCTAGATACTGATTACAACAGGAAGATATTTTTACTCTAGTACAGTATTTGCATTTGTCATAGTTTGAAATTTCTCAAATACAGTCTGTGGTTTTATTATCATTGTACTGTGGTAACAGTCTCCAGGCTGGTCCAGAGACCTCTCCTTCCTTCACTGCCCATTTGCCTGTATCTTACTCTCATACATAAAAAAATCGAATCGTGTCGTGATACTTCATTGCCACCCGTGGTGTTGGGCGTGGGGCTGACCATTAGACCCTTCTCTCCTTTCTTTTTTGCTGGAGGAGCTCGGCCTGCAGTGGCTGCTTATCGCAAAGAAGAAGGTCGAAATTCCACGGGCCCATCTGTTTTCCTGGGCTCGTTTTCTTCTCACATCCACTTCCTGTCCCCTGTGTGGCAGACTGCCCCATGCTCCTTCGCTTTCTGTGCCTTTACTCATCTGTGTGAAATGCTGTCCTTTACTCTTGTCCTCAAATGGCCCTGGTCAGCTCCTACTCTGGCTCCCAGCAGGCTGAGTTAGTTTCACCGGCCCCAGCGTCCCGCTGAACGTTCACGTGCCTCTACCTCACGGTTCCATCATTCTCCTAGAGTCTGTCTCCCTCATAGAGGTCTGTGGCCTCTTTGGCAGCAGCACATATCTTTCTCCTCCTCCTCCCCAACAGCAGAACTTTGTTTGTTTGTTTTTTGCTATGGGGTGCATGCGCCCCAGAGAGAGACAGAAAGAGGCGAGGGCTGGGGTGATCATGCCACAATCCCTTCTCCATTCTCCTCTCAGGATTTTGGGCACTCACACTCCCAGCATGATTTTCAAGTCACAGGATCTGGGACTCAAACTGCGTAGTCAGCTATGACCAGCTGCCTTGACCACCATGCCACTGGCTGGCCCAAGTGTAACTTCATGATTGCCACGTCCGACTAAAGCCTCCAATAAATGTCGGTTGAATCAAGGATAAATCAATAGACAGTTCTGAAATTTCTTTCACCCCTCCTCCTCCAAATAATGGTGCCCATTAAAAACAGCAATTTCTTGGAAAGCCATCTGATTATATATCTATATGACAAAAAGAGTTATTAACAGCTGTAATGCTGGAACGGAAATCTTAGAAATAAGGAACATCGCTGACGAAGCAGAGCAGGCATCAAAAGGAGGAGGCTGTCCTGTCAACAGCAGTCAATAATCTTTATCGATGGCTGTTAGGTGCCAGGCCCTTTCCTAGGAACTGTCTATTGCTTTTGGTGTCATAAAATAAACTACAGCAGGTATTTCCTCTCTTTTCATTTTAGAGTCAGCACCCTTTCCAAAAGAAAAAAAAAAAAAAAAAAAAAAAAGAACAACTGTTCATTTGTTACACACCAACACCTGGTTTTGTGTGTCTCTCTCAGCTTTGGGTCTGTGCTGTGTTGCTGTGTTCGCAAAGGCATATCTTATTTGTGTGGATCAGGTGTTCTTATTAAGTGGGCCTGTGTTCAGGATATAAGATTCAAGACCCTCTTTGTCTCCTGTGGTAAGGCAAGTGGGCTGAAAGCTGCCAATAGGAACCTCAAAGCTCTCACAAGAGAAGCTGGTGTCTGGTTGTTTTCTCCCCATGGGGGTGGGGGAAAGCCAGGAGAAAGCAGCGTTAAGGGAGATGGCAGGGAAAATACCGGCTTGGGGCACTAGCAGCAGGGCCTGTGGGGGTTGGCAGTTTCTGTGCAGATGTTTTGATCTGTGAAAGGTAAAGCAGGAAATGCTGAAGCCTTCATGTCTCCTCTCAAGAACATGCTAGGGCACAAAAGAATTTGCCTTATTTCTCATATATGGAGGTTTTCTAGCCAGCATCTTGAATCAAATCGAATTAAAAATGAAGTAAAAGTGAAAAGTAGTTTTGTCCCTCTTTTTTCCACTGTGGCACTTGTCTTATAAAGACCAATCAGCCACAACAATATTCTAACTGCCAGCCATTAATGGTTCACTTACCTGGTCTACCACACCCCTCATACCCTGGCCTCCTTAGCTTCACTGCGCAGCTGTGCTTGTCGGAGGCAGTGCCGTTTGCCACATTGCAGAAGAGCGTGCAGGGCATGTTTGACCCTGTCAGGAATGGCTGCGGTGCAGGATCGCAGAGCTTTAATGGTCACTACAGTGGAAATGCACTTTGATCTCACTAGCTCCTTCCATACAGGAAACGGTGAACTAGGTCTGCATAGATTCTCAGGGTCACAGAGAACGCGTGATAACATCTCCTGCTTCCGTTTTATGTTTCGTCTCCCTCCATAGAGGAACATAGAAGTTACGAACATTTATATGAGTGGGCAGGAACAAAATCTTCTGGTTCGTCAAGTTAGCATACTCACTTAATTCTACTTGATGAGATTCTACCTCTGCAAGTACTAGAATATATTGCATTTAAGTCAATGCTATAATAGATCTAAGCAGAATTTAGCAGAAATGTCTTTTGCTCCCTTCCCCAAGCACTGAGCTTGACTTTCAGAAGTCTTTCCAGGCTGTGGGACCCAGCCAAACCCTTCTCTCCTGGGACAGGTGTTTTCAGGTGCTAACTAGGCTACGTCAGCCAGCTCTCGAGGAGTCAGAGGGTGTGGCAGACAAGTTCTTTCACATCCAAAGCCAGTCCATTGCCTGGGCTGGGCTTCCCATCCTTGCCATCCTCAGCATCCAGGGACATACACAGCCTCCTTCCCTACTGTGACCATGAGGCATCTCATAAGAGTCTGTTCCTTAACCCTGTCTCCTGGGCATTCCAGCCTCCATTCCCCCAGACAAATGACTTATTCTCAGAGCAGTGTTCAGAATATTTGATCACCAAAGCGGTGTGGGCTGGCCTCAACCAAGCAGAAAGGAAGTGGCCATCATGGAGGCCTCTGTCGTACCAGGTGTGACCCCCTTCGTTTTGAGGTTCTCCAGGGAAATCTGGGAGATGACTGAGTGATGAGGAACATTCTAGGGGTTTAGAAGAGTGGCTGCCTACCCAGTGGTTCTGTTGTGCTGCTGCACACCCGCTGATTGTCGGCCTGAGATCCTCAGTGCCCTTCCAGAATGTTGCCTCAGGTCCTCACCATATCGGAACTGCGGGTTTTCTCTCCTGTGTAGCTCTCGCAGAGAGTAGTTGGCAGTTCACCATATACCACGGAGCACAGGGCTGGGCAGAGGTTGGGTTTTTCGCTTAGGATAGTTATTCCTCACAACTGCCCCTGTCCAGAACCCCCATCCCCAACACCCCAGGTAAAAAGTCTTTCTTGAGGCTCTTGTCGACTAACTGTGCACCCCATCTGCCCTTCCAGTTTCTGCCATCTAATAAAGTTCTTGCCAATCTCTAAATTTCATCAAGAACTTTGGCTTATTGTAATCTTTATCAAGAATTCTCTATGCCAGACAGTTTGCTGCTATACAAAGATACATAAGATGGGATTCTTCTCTTTTTTTAAAAAAAATTATTTAGTTTTATTTATTACTATTTTTAAATTTGCTATAGGGCACGTGCATTCATGAGAAAGAAAGGGAACGTGAGAAAACAAGTCACTAGGTCTGGGATTGAAACTGTAATTGGCCGTGTGAAATATATTTTGAGGCGGTATATTTTGGTCTCCTATAGTCGTATTTCGGAGTGGTGTTTCCTGAGCCCCAGCAGACTTCAGTCAGACTTCAGTCCAGTGCCTTCACCCCATACTAGCTGCTGGCCCTGAAATTCTTGTTCTTAAAGATAAGATTATAGTCGGGACCAGCAGGTGGCATGATGGTTAAGGCGCTGGACACTCCCACATGGACGACCACAGTTCTAGTCCCAGACCTGGTGGCTTGCTTTCTCACTTTCTCTCTCTCTTGTCAAATTAAAATAAATGAATTAATAAATAAAATTAAATAAATAATTCTTTAAAAAAATAAGATCTTAGTTTAATAAATAAATAAATGTAAAACAAAGAATTACTAGAGAAGGCAGGAAAATACTAAATGGACATATAGTGTTTATAAACATCGGAACATGAACACATGGAAATGGTGGTATATTAGTTTCTGTACCAAAGTACCACCATCGGAGTGACTGAGAACAACAGAAACCTACTCTTTCTCAGCTGTGCAGGCTGGAAGTCTGAAATCGAGGTGTCAACAGGGCCATGCTTCCCTCTGGGACTCTGGGTGGTCCCTCCTGGCCATTTCTTAGCTTCTGGTGGTGGCCACTGGACCAGTACCCTTTGCACAGCTCCGTCACTCCAGTCCCTGTTTCTGTCCTCACGTGGCATTTACCTCTTCTTATCAGGATAAGGAGGGAAGCAAAGAATGACTTTCCTCCACCCCTTTATATTCTCGGACTGGGCTGTGAATTAAATTGACATCGGATAGATTAATAGGAGAAAAACCTATTTAATTACATGCGAATGCAGGGGGTTCCATAAAATAAGAAACTTGAAGGGTCAGATGATTGACGCATATATTGCATCCTGAGCTCAGAAAGGAGCAAGGGCTTGAGGCCTCAAGCGAAGAGAGTGCGTGGCAACACTAGTTATGGGAGTGAAGGGAGGACGTGTGTGGTGGATAAAGGTTGTCTTGTTGTGTGGACAGAAGTCTCCCAGGGCGGCTGGGTGGTGATGCAGAGGGAAGCACAACCTCTGTGGTGCCAATCCGTATGGGAGGGTTCTGTGTTCACCTCAGCCCAACCAGAGTATGCCTGTAACGTGTGTGCTCACGATCCAGGGCTGGCCGAAGCTTGATTGTGGCGTCAAGACCCTGCTGAGCTATTGCCTCTCTGTCTCGCTGTCTTTTCTCTATGTCTGTTGTTCATGGAAGAAAGAAAAAGTCGGGGAGAAAGTCTCTCAGGGATGGCTACAGTGGCGCAGCAGTAACGCAATTCTCTGTGATGCTGAAGCTACATGGAAACATCCCGGGTTCATGTGAAGGTCTCCTATACCTGTGGGGACACGCAGGCCCGCCCATGGCCCTAGCTGGCTAAGGCTGGGGTGCATCACAGCGAAGACCTTGTTGGGTGTTCTGTCTTTCTCTTGTGTTCTCTCTCTCTCTCATGGAGGAAATGAATAAATTTAGGGAGAAAAAAAGGTTCTCAGGTAATAAAAGTTCTCTCTGAGCAGCCCACTTCCTGTTACAGATACTTTACTAATGTAGATTTCCTTTATAGATGTACATTTCTTTTCCAACAGGACAGCTTTTCAGACCTACTCCCATGTCTGCAATTTCTCAGAATAACCAGCTCAAAATATGCCAAAGAAATATATTTTGAGGCGGTATATTTTGGTCTCCTATAGTCATATTTCGGAGTGGTGTTTCCTGAGCCCCAGCAGACTTCAGTCACATTGTGTTAGGTGCACCCTAGTGACCTAGTCCTAACTTGATTCGCTATGCAGAGTCTACCTACAAGTGTTGAGCTAAAAATGAAGGCCAAAGCAAAGTCAATTCAGCAAAAGTTTATTTATTTATTTATTTTTCTGACCTGGGTTTGGATAATCACTGACACCACAAAATCTAAGTTGTTCCAAAAATGTGTCCCAGAGCCTTACAAATTTCAGGATAACTTTAAAGGTTGTCATGAAAAGGAGGGTGGAGTAGCAAGAGTCTTGTACCACAGTGACTAGCTAAGCCTATGTCCTTTGTGGTCTCCTGTAGTCACTTTGCTTAGTTGTTTTGTTTTGTTTTTGTTTTTGTTTTTGTAAAAGTGTTTCTATCAGTAAGAGAGAGAATTTCCTACAGGCTCTCAATGCTCAGATTCACCCCCAGCCTCAGCCAGCCCTAGGCCATGGGTACATGCTTGCAATCTATGCTCAGTGTGCTTAGGGAGCCCTCCAGATATGAACCTCGGACCACTCCCCACATGGGATTGCCTCACAGCGCATCACGTGTCACTGCATCACATCCAGCCAACTTTATTTAATCTCTCAAAAATTCATGAAGGGGTGTGTGTGAGCATGTGAGAGAGAGATGAGTACCCTCTGTTAGTTCTCATCACCCCGTGATGCCCCCTCCTCCAGTGCCCCAGCCCACCGCAGTGGAGGCACTCATTAGTGTGCCCAGCAGGTGCAGGCTGACTAGGCCTGGGATTTGAACCACAGTTTCCATGTGGGATCCAGCTTCTCTTGACCAGTACATTGCCGCTAAAGCACAATGGCCCCCACTTTGTTTAATCTTAAGCAAGGTATAGACTCTGAGTCTGGAAGGAAAAGGAGGAATATAGTTGGGCAATAAGGATGTTCACAAACAAAAAACTCTAATGAGCCTAGGTAGCTCATTTTAGGTTCATATTCCTAAGTAAAGCCACAAGACATACATAAGTTGTATTTCCTTGTAGTGTTGACTTATGTAGACTGGAATTTCCTGTTTTTAGGAAAAACCGGTGTATTTTGGGGTCTATTAACTTCCGTAAAGCTTCAATTTGATGATGGAGCATTTTAGCATGAGTGACTCCATTTTTAAAATAATAATCATTTTATTTTATTTATTATTGTTATTACTTTAATTTGCTACAAGGCATATGTGCTCACCAGAGAGAGAGAGAAAGAAAGAGAGAAAGAGAGAGGAAAAGTGAGAAAGCAAGTCACCAGGTCAAGGACTTGAACTGTGCTTAGTCATTGGGACACTAACTCCTTAATCACCCTGCCACCTGCTGACCCAGGTGACTCCATTTTGATCTGGTCTGTTGGGACCTAGAGCAGAAGCTTAGTCTAAAACAATGGCTTCTTGGGACCAGCAGATTGTGTAACAGTTACATCACTGGACTCCCATATGGCCAACTGTGGTTTGAGTCCTGAAGCCGGTGACTTGAACTCACGCTGGGCATATGTGGGTGTGTGCCCAAGATCCTGGGAGGAGAATGAAGGAGAAGGGATTGTGGTGTGGCCATCTCCCCACCATAACACAAAATCCTCTACAAAAAAGAAATAAATTAAAAATAAATAAATGAGTAAATAACTAAAATAATGGCCTCCTATGTAATTCTTATTCGACACAAGTAAGGTCACATTTGCAGGTCCTAGGATTAAGACCACAACATATCTTTCTGGGAGACCCAGTTCAAGCCAGAATAGTGGGGTAGGAAGGGAAGCAAGGGAAGGACCAGAGGAGGCTGGCTGGACAGACTCGGTGAGCCGAGAACTTGGAGACATGCGGTAAAGCAGGGAGGGAGAAAATGCCCTGTCATCTGAACCCTGAGGCCTGAGAAGCACCTTTGGAAGCTACCAGTGGATCAGTTTGGCAGGTGTAAAGGATCTGTGCTTGGCAGTGACAAGAGATAATCCTAAAATGTGGCAGGAGCTGCCATGCGTCTAGTCACCTCCCCACACAAACATGCCTGTGCTCTTACTCTTCCTTTACAGCTGGCGACAACCACTCCTCTGGGCCTCCTTCCTCCCTTTCACTTCCCACACGTAGTCCATCCCTAAATCCACACAGTTCTGCCTCCTAAAAGTCTCCTAACGCCACCTTCTCCTTTCCATTCCCACCTCCTTGTTCAGGGCCTCATCATTACACACATCAGAGCACTGGCTCCCTCACTCGGCCTGCCAGGCCTACCCATCCGCACTCCATCCTCCTCTGCTGCCAGAGCCATTGCTCGACCTATCAGCTCAGGACAGTGCCCTTCCCAGGGGCTAGGTGGATCCCCACTGTGTAGGGCATGAGGCTGGTTAGCCCGCATCCTGAGCTTCCTCAGCAGACCCCGACATTCCCTATTGCCAGCCTGAAGACAGCATCTGCTTCCCAGAGAATGCCAGCCTCCCATCTGCTCTCTAGGGACATTTTTTCCCACCGTAAATAAATAACTTGGCATTCTGACTTTATTTCTTAAATACAAGTTAAATTACTTCCTAGTTTTAAATCCTTCATTTGCTCCCTCGCCTTCTGATTAAAGTCCAAACTCCTTGTCTGCCACCAGTGATCTGACCTTGGGCCACCGATCCAGCTTCACGTTCTACTGCACCTCCACGGATCCTGGACCCTAGAGGCCACAGAATTATTTGAGTCACCTCTGGGCAGCAGTCCTTCCTCTGTCCGGGATGCGGCCTCCTCCCTCTTCTGTTTCTGGAAAACTCCAGCTAGTCCTAAATGTAGCTCAGGATTTGCTCCCCCAGGTGGGCCTTCTCCGTGTCTTCCAGGGCTGGGGTCGCAGGGCCCTCCTTCGTGCTTCCGTAATTCCCTGCTGTACTCCCCCAAGACAGCTTCCTAATCCTGTGTGGTCTCCAAGTCCTAAATGGTTACTTTTCTTATTTATCTTCCCCTCCAGACTGTGAACAACTGCAGCAGGCTCCAGGTCAGTTCTTCCAGAAATGGTGTACCTTCATCACTATCCTTTGGGCATCTGTAAGGCCATCCTGCGGGTTTTGTTTTTCGTTTTTGTTCTTTTGTCAAATTTTTGGTAGTCCAAAAATTTTGTTTTGTTTTGTTTTAAGTTTTTGCTTTAGAGTGCCTGTGCTTATCAAAGAGAGGAAAAATAAGAAATCACCCCCTCTTGGGGGGACGGCCACACCACAATCCCATCTCCATTCTCCTTGCAGATTTTGGGCATGCACACACATGGCCCAGCATGATTTTCAAGTTGCCAGGTCTGGGACTCAAATTGCAGTTGACCATGTGGGAATCTAGCACCTTAACCACTATGCCACCTGCCGGCCCTGTTTTCTGTTTTGTTTTGTTCTGTTTGTTTTTGTTTTTATAATTGCCAGAGAACACACACACTCACCAGAGAGAGAGGAAGAGAAAGGAAGCAACTTCCAATGGAATGTGGTCACGCTCCAATCCCTTTTCCATTTCTCCATCTCGTCAGAATTTAGGCATGCACACCCTTGTATCCAGTGTGTTTATCGAGCCACCAGGGCTGGGATTCAAACCAAGGTGGGCCATGTAAGATCTGACTTCCTCAGCCACCAGGTTATTATACCAGCTCTATTTTTTTATAGTTTTAGTTTGCTTTTTCTTGATGGGATTGCTGGATTTCCAGACATTGGATATAGACTCTAAGATTCTCCTTTTAGCATGGTAGTGTGTGCACACAGGATGGATGCTGAGACGCAAAGACTAGGTGAGGCGGGGAGAGAGCAATTAGTAAGCAGCTGGGAGCATTGCTGTGGGTGAGGCTGGAATGACAGAGACTCTAAAGATGATTGTGGCAGAGCCAACTATAAATAATTGAGATAACTTGCTTTCAGTAACCTGGAATATTTGGTCCAAATTAATATTACGTACCGTATTTATCACTAGTATTTCAGAATCCAGTGTATTTGTGGTTTTGAGATCTTGATAAACGTAGTAAAAGAATAACATTCATAAGGAGAGAAAATACCATCGTTTATAAAATGTTGCAAATCTGTTATGAGCTCATTTGAATTATGAAGTCTAAGGTGCCTTTGGTTAAAATAGTTGTCAGAATCCTTAAGTTGTGGAAAAGATAGGAACAAAGAAAAGAATACATGAAAAAAAAATGCGAAAAAAGTGATTGACTTAAGCCAGGGTCCATATCTGATGTGTTAACTCATTTCTCTGTGCTAGGACTGGGGATATGAAGGTGAATAAGATAGGGCTCTTGCCCACCGTCCAGTGGGAGAGACAAGCCAGTAAATCAAAAGTTAAGAATGAAGGAGGGGGACTGGCAGGTGGCATGGTGGTTAAAGGCACTGAATTCCCACATGGCCAACCATGGTTCTAGTCCCAGACCTGGTGGCTTGCTTTCTTGCTTTCCTTTTCTCTTTCTTTTTGTCTCTCTCTGGTCAAATTAAAAAAATAATGATAACAAATGAAATTAAATAAATAAATAATTCTTAAAAAAAAAAAAAAAAAAGAAGAAGAAGAATTGGGACCAGCAGTTAGTGTAAAGGCTATGTGGCTGAACTCCCATGTGGTCAACTGTGGTTCGAGTCCTGGACCCAGTGGCTTAAACTCACACAGGGCTCGTGTGTGTGTGTGCCCAAGATCCCAAAAGGAGAATAGAGGAGAAGGGATTGCAGTATGGCCATCTCCCCTGGGGGGTAATTTCTTACTTTCTATCTCTCTGTGTCTCTCTGTCTTTCTGGCGAGCACATGCGCCCTATAGCAAAAAAAAAAAAAAAAAAAAAAAAAAAAAAACAAACAAAAAAAAAACCACACACACACACACACAAAACCTCTCTGAAAAAATTAAAAGAATTGAGGGAAGATGAACCCCTTGGTGTAATAGTTAGGGGCCTGGATCCCACATGACTGACCACAGTTGGAATCCTCACCCTAGCTGCCTGAAAAGCACACCAATCACATGTGTGTGCCTGAAATCCTGACATGATGGAGAAATGGAGGGAAGGGGATTGCAGTGTGACCATGCCCTACTGGGCAGTGCTTCTTGTTCTCTCTCTCTTTTTTTTTTTAAAAGAATTATTTTATTTAACTTTATTTATTATTATTATCATTATTATTTTCCAGTTTGATCAGAGAGAGAGAGAGAGGAAGTGAGAAAGCAAGCCACCAGGTCCGAGACTTGAACCATGGTTGACCATGTGGGAGTCCAGTGCCTTTAACCACCATGCCACTTGCCGGCCCCACTCTCTCTGTCTCTCTTGCAAGTACACGTATCCTCTGGCAGTTAAAAGAAAATCAAGGAGGGACCAGCCATTGGCATAGCAATATGTAATATTGTATCTCGCTGGACTCATGTGGAGGGTCCCAGTTCACATCTCAGGGCCTTCCTATGATCTGGGCTGGCTGAGGCTGGGGGTGGAGCACAGTGTAAAGACCCTATCAAGGATCTGTCTCTGTCTTCCTCTCTCAGAAGAAAGACATAAACTTAAAAATAAAAAAAAAAAAAAACACAAAGATTCAAGGAGATGACTTAGATGAATGCTTTATTTTTTATTTTTATTATTTTTTAAATCAAAGTTTACATTTTTTTTTTTTTGGAGGTTTTTGCTATAGGGTGCGCATGCGCTCACCAGAAAGACAGACAGACAGAGAGACAGAAAGCGAGAAATCACTCCTCAGAGGAGAGTGAATCCGCAATCCCTTCATTCTCCTCTTGGGATCTTGGGCACGCACGCACACACACCCAGCACAAGTTTAAGCCACCGGGTCCAGGACTCGAACTATGGTCAACTACATGGGAGTCCAGCTACATAGCCATTATGCCATCTGCTGGTCCCTAAATTTTATTTTCTATACCAATAGCCAGCATGATTTCTTTCCCTGGGTGAATCTCTTGGACAATCCATTCCAGGAAGATCACTTAGTCCACTCAACGAACCCTATGTCCTTCCGTGGTGTACTGATGGAAACGCTGACGACACATGTTGAAGCCGAATCTCGGGATCAGACTGTGAGTTTGAGCACACATAGCCAGAGTGAGCACCCTGGCCAAATTTTCCTGGGTGGCTCCAGTAGAGCTGCTGCTGACCCATCCTGCTTTCAGTGGGGCAACAAAGCAAAAGGCAGGTGAATACTTTAGAGCTGACACGTTGGATTTCCCTTTGGAGGCAGTAATTCTAAGAAAAAGAACTGGCTGCTTTCCTGCCACAGCTAAAATGTGAGTGTTTCAGTTCTTAAGCATAATTAGAATAATGAGTCAAACCAGTTCTCAGATAATTGAAGACATTGCGTAGGTTACCAATCTTTGTCTCTCAGGCAGAAAGCTACCATACTATTTCTTTTTGTTATTGTTAGGTTTTTGCCATGGGTTTGTGCTCTCTGGGGAGAGAGAGACAGAGAGAAGAAAAGTGAGAAATCACCCCCTGGGGAGATGACCCCACAAATTCCTTCTCCTTTGTTCTCCTCTCAGGATTTTGAGCACACATGCCCCATGTGATTTTCAAGTTGCCGGGTCCAGTACTCAAACCATGGTTGGCTATGTGGGAATCCAGTGCCTTAACCCCCATGCCACCTTCTGGCTCCACATCTCTTTTTCTTTTCTTTTCTTTTCTTTTCTTTTCTTTTCTTTTCTTTTCTTTTTCTTTTCTTTCCTTTTCTTTTCTATCTTTTCTTTTTTCTTTTCTTTTCTTTTCTTTTCTTTTCTCTTCCTCTTCTTTTCTTTTCTTTTTCTTTCCTTTTCTTTCTTTTTTCTTTTCTTTTTTTTTCTTTTCTCTTTTCTTTCCTCTTTCTCTCTTTCTTTTTCTTAATCTCTCTCTCTCTCTCTTTCTCCTTCTTTCTCTCTTTCTTTTTAAGTTTCTATTTTGTTCATTTCTTCCATGAATGAATGAGGGAAAGAATGACAGAGAAACAGCACTCCCCAAAGGGTCTTGATGCCACAATCCACTCCCAGCTTCAGCCGCCTGGACCATAGGCATGCGAGTGCCTGTCATACTCAGAGAGGTTTCCGGATGTGAGCAATGAAACTCCCCACGTGGATCAGCCTCACAGAGCGTCACGTTTTTTTACCACCATACCACCATCTGGTCCCCGACTCTTTCTTAATTGTATTGAATTTTGTAGCTTAATGCAATGTTTCCTGGGATAGTCTGTGGGTCTTGTTTCTAGAGAGTTGTTTTACTACCCGAATAATTTCCTTTGAGTTTTCTTTCTTCATTCTGAAGCAATTATTGTTTATTTTAATTGCCTTGTCCTTTTTCTCCACCCAGTTTTTGTGTTTAACATCTAGGGTCCCATCATTCTGTGTTGAAATTGTCTCTTGGGAAGCTGCCCCGGTTGCTCTTTGTGATCTTTTCTTTGTGCTCTTCTTCAAGACGGCGGTAGGAGGGTTGCTACAACGCCAGACATACTTAACGAGCAATATTGGTGAGTGAGGAGGCTTGCTTGAAAGCTAGCAAAGATTCTCTGAAACAGGCTGTTCTTTTGGTAAATCACTCATCTTCGCAGAGTCACTGCGGGCAATTCTTTTGCTGCTGGAAAGCCCCGAACTTGGTGACGAGAAGATACGACACTTCAGGGCTTTCATTTGTTTGAAATGGAAAAAGAATTCTTTTTTCCTTTCAGTAACAGTGGTACTTGTCTGCTATAATTCAAAACTGATTTCAGAATGGGTAACATTTTCAAGGAGAGAGCAATAAGAAAGGATGAATGAGTGAGCTGGGGAACGCCCAACACATAAAGGGAAAGTGAGGGCTGGGCACAGAGGAAGCATTCGTGTTTACTAAGAAAGTAGCAGTGGTTTTTCCACTGATGGAGTCAGTACACACAGACAGCATTTGCCCTTGGAATCGCAAGGAGGCAGCGTAGTTTCAGGGGAGGAGGGGAAGTGGCCATCAGAGTTTTTGTTCCTCGAGCTTCCTGGGCTGTCCTTGTCCTGCTGGTGCCCCAGGAGCTGGGAAGGTCTCACCAAGGCATCCAGCTCCCCTGCTTCCTGGTAGAACTTCTCCATAACCACATGAAATGATATCTCCTTTTCACTTAAAAAAAAAAAAAAGAAAAAAAAGCCACATCTGAGTCCAGGACTTTCATGGCGACCATCTCGTATACCTGGTAGCCTTGGGGAGCAAGACGTCCTCACCCCACTCGTCTCTAATAACAGAGTATCAGGAAGCCTGGCCAAGTTGACTCCTTCACAGTTACTCCTTGAGTAGAATTCCCTGCGTAATCAGCACTGACCTGCCAAATATAGTACTGACTTTATACTATGGGCTTTTCTCATAGATTAGGTTTTGTTTCGTTTGTGGGGGAAAGGAACAAATGCCAAGTCATCTTATGAGTAAATAACCTCACTGACAGAAATCAGGACCCTAGTTCAGGTAATAACTATAACTAGCCACAAGATCTTTTGCCACAAGGTTTTCTTTGCTTTGCTGAGTTTCAGTTTCTCTGTTTGGATCATGAATATACATAAAAGGGGGCTGATATCCTAGTGGCAAGTTGTGGGAACATTCCAGAAATAGCAAGCTGGGAAGCAGTCTTAGCTAAGTATGTTGAAGCACGTGAACGTGAGACATTTGGATGCGGGTTCTGTTTTCACTTCTGTGACTCATTTTTCCCGAGTCCTGGGACTTTTATTCAGCCTCTGCACTCATTCATTCACTTGCTCACTTACCCACTCACTCATTTCATCAGTACAGATTGAATGTCTCGACGTGTGCCAAGCTCTGTGCTAGGCTCCCAGGACACAAGAATGTACCCAAGACAGGGTTTTTGCTTCCAAAGAGCCTGCCTTCTCGTGGGAGGGATGGACAAGAAACAAATAAATGAACAAGGTAATTGCCGGTCATGAAAAGTGGTAAGGAAGAAGGAGAAAGGTGGACAGAATGGAAGATCATTGGGCCAATCACTTTTAGGTAGAGGCCTCGAGAGATTCCATCTGAATTGAGACTTGATAAGTGAAAAACGCTGACTAACCTCAGCCTCTAAACCTGTTGGGGTAGAGAGGTTACTCTTGTTAGTAATTTATAGGTACAGAAATGGCCCATCTAGACTTCCGAGGTGGAGTATATTTTGTTGATGAAATGCCCTTAAGCAAAATGTCACAGATGCCAGTGTCAACGTTGGGGATTTCTGTAGCACAGTAAGATAGGTACTGGTCATTACCCACCGCTCCTTCGTTTGGGGAGGGAAGACCCAAGGAGTCCTCTGACTCTGCAGTGCGCATGCTGCCTCTCACCGGTCCTGCTCTGGTTGGGCTGCAGGCAAAGAACGACCGCCTGCTTAGTCACAGCTGAACTGTGCTGACAAGAGAGTGGCCACCTGCTTCCTGCGGCCCTGCCGGTGCCAGCCGGGGAGCTCCTGAGACGACTCTGCGCAAAGCTGACTCACAGAGCACTGGCAGCAATTTTGACCTGGGAGGGGTGGGAGACACAAGCTTAGATGAAAAGCAAGTAGAACTGGTGGCTGCCTATGTAACACGACTGGAATTTTTCTCTACTGACTTGTTCACAGTGCCTGGAATTCTGCTATGGTGTGGATATGGCTTGCCCCTCAAAGGTTCATGTACTGGAAGCTTGTCCTCAATGTAATGGGGTTGAGAGGTGAAAAAAAATCTTTAGGAGGTGGAGCCTTGTGGGCAGTGTTTGGATCATGGGGGAGTGGAGAGAGAGTGAATTGTTTCCCTTGCAAGAATGGGTTAGTTCCTGGAGCAGTGATTGTTGGGAAAATAGGACGCCTGCTCGCAGCTCCTCTCTCTGCTCTCCTTTCTACTTCTCTTTGCTATGCTGACATGCCAGCCCCACACGTGTGGACTTTCCAGCCACCAGAACTGAAAATCAAATGCATTTCTATTTTTTATAAATCACCCAGTCTTAGGTATGAGCGGGGTCTTCAAAAAGTTCATGGACTACGGGGACTTCAAAAAGTACAAGTTCTGGAATGGTATACTATAGCAGAGTTGTTATTTTTTCTTTTTAAAGAATTATTTTATTTAAATTTATTTATTATTATTATTTTCCAATTTGATCAGACAGAGAAAGAGAGAGAGGGAAAGTGAGAAAGCACACCACCAGATTCAGGACTTGAACCACTGTCAACCATGTTGGAGTCCAGCGCCTTTAATCACCATGCCACCTACTATAGCAGTTTTACAAAGTGTCATGTACCATTCAATATATACTTCCCCAAAAATGCTAGTAAAACTATTATCAGATATACACAGCATAATGTTATGTAATGTTGAATGTCAAATAAGATGAATATGTATATATTCTTGATCTGGTTACACTGTATGCATGCTTGAGAAAACCATACTGTACCCTACGAAGATATACAATGATTATGTGTAGACCAGAAATTCCAATAAAAGTAAAAGACTGTATTTAAGGTAGGTCTGGTAAACAAACAAAAAAAAAGCTCATGGAAAATACATATTATGAAGAAACTATGCATAGACTTCAAATTTTTATACTAAAATAAACTTGTACTTTAATTCCATTTTTCCATGAGCTTTTTGAAGTCCCTCATGTGTCTCCCAATAAGGGGCTAAGACAGCATCAAATACCAGTTTTGAAAGTTATTTTGTTTTCTTCCATTTTTCATCTGTATCTTGCTTACTTTTTAATTTTGCAGAGGGTGCATGTGCTCACTGGACAGAGAGCGAGAGATAAGGTATCCTTTGGTCAGGTGTGATCACACCACAATCCCTTTTTCTTTCTCTCTCCCATTAGGGTGATCTCTGCAATATATCAGGGTGGCTTTGGTTTCAGGCTGTGAAAGAATTCACAAACTCTGGGACCAGCAGTTGACCTAATGGCTATGTCACTGGACTCCCATGTAGTCGACCACAGTTTGAGTCCCAGACCCGGTGGCTTAAACTCATTCTGGGCACGTGTGCGTGCATGCCCAGGATCCCGAGAGGAGAATGGAGGAGAAGAGGTTGTGGCATGGCCATCCCCTCGGGGGGTGATTTCTCGCTTTCTGTCTCTCTGTCTCTGTCTTTCTGGCGAAAGCATGTGTCCTATAGCAAAAACCTCTCCCCCCCCCCAAAAAAAAAATCACAAACTCAGAGAGAAAGCAGAAAATAATTTATTCACTTTTTTTTCTTCTTTATTTCTTTTTTGTTTGAGAGACTTTTGGTATAGGGTGCCCGCACTTGCCAGACAGGCAGAGAAAGAGACAGAAAGTGAGAAATCACCCCCTGGGGGGATGGTCATGCCACAATCCCTTCTTCTCCATTCTTCTCTTGGGATTTTGGGCACGCACACAAATGTGCCCAGCATGAGTTTTAAGCCACCAGGTCTGGGACTCCAACTGTGGTTGACTACATGGGGGTCCAGTGACATAACCGTTTTACCATCTGCTGGTCCCAAGAATTTATTCACTTTCTGATAGCAAACGGGGCCTGATCAGGGAGCTGTATGGGCCCTGAAGAATGGGGATGAGGAGCCAGTTCTGGGACTTACGGAAAGAGGATCTATGGTTGAATAATTCGGGTGATCTTTGGACAGGATACTTGTGGATCTTTTACAGTCTCTGGATATCTCTGGTTGTCATATCTGACTACTTTGGTCCACCATATATTTGGAGATGTGTTGATGTTTCAACTTCAGCAAGAGATGGGTCTCAATCTCCACATCTATAGGTGGGAACTCAGAAAAACAGGTCAGCCATCTGTGGTGAGGCCGAGGAGGGGCCAGCTAGCCTGGGGAGGAAAAGGGAGGAGGAGGAGGAAGAATGTTTGAAGCACCTGGGAGTTTTAATGAGCTTCCCTATTAAGGCAGGAGCGTAACACTGAACCAAGCCAGTGCCAGGGAGACAGAGACACTGAGTGAACCCCTTCCAATGTCTTAAGGCGCTTGGGAGACTTCTAACCTTTTCATCTTCCTCCTTTTGGGATTTTGGTTATGCACAACATGCATCCCATGTGTTTCTCAAGCTGCTAGGTCTGGGGCTCAAATCACCCAGTCGGCCATCTGGCATCCAGTCATCTTAACCACCATGCCACAGGCTGGCCCTTATTTCATCTTTAGGTCTCCCCTTTACTTGAATTTTTGGAGAAGATGTCACTCTTTAAACACTCTTTAACATATTAAAAGAGACAAAAAATTCTAAATATGGCAGGACTCTCGCTACAGGTGTCAAGCCCAGGGCCTCATGTCACCCAGAGTTGTCTACCTCTGAAATGACTACTTTTAGGGTAGGACTCCTCATCTTCTAACTTTCCCACTGAGCTACACTTAGAAGAAGTCTATGCATTCTTCCCCTACTTTTGCCCACTCTCTCCCTGTTCTGGTATGTTTTCCCAAGGAACTGATATATTAGGTTGTTGGGAAAGGCGTGACGTGTTTTTCTATGTGAAAGTGCATCATGACTTTTCCAACAGCCCAATATTTCCTGCAGGTGATTGTGGCATGCCTTGGATGAGAACCAGCAGACTGGGTGCCTAGAAGAGCCAACAGAAAAGAGGCAGGAAAACTGGGCTAGGAGGACTGCCCTCAGTGAGGGGCCACGGAAGTCTCTGAGCACAAGCCGAGCACCTCCCTCCCACAGGTACTCACGTGCATCCTCAGGGCTTCGGCACCTTACACGGAGACACCTGGATGAAGTGTGAGAGTGTGGAGCCCGGGCCTCTGACAGCTCTTGTCCTAAGTCCGTTTCTAACCTTGTTCACTGATTGCCTTTTTATACTTCAATTAGTTATTGCTCCTTCTGGCTCTCTGGGTGTTCTGAAGATGTTGAGAGTTGGCTTAAGCCTGACATTTTTACAGCTTAACTATAATCATCAGACTAGGAAAACTATGGAGGGTAAAATGTAATACTTCCAGGCCAGCCCGTGACATGGTTAAGGCGGCTGGATCCCACAAAGCCAAGTGCACGGCTTGAGTCCAGACACCTCGGCTTGAGAAGCCTGCTGTATATGTGTGTGCGCCCAAAGTTCTGAGAAGAGGGAGAGATGGAGGGGACCAGCAGCTAGCGTAATGGCTGTGTCGCTGGACTCCCACGTAGTCGACCGCGGTTCGCGTCCTGGGCCCGGTGGCTTAAAACTCATCCCGGGCACGTGTGCGTGTGTGCCCAAAATCCCGAGAGGAGAATGGAGGAGAAGGGATTGCGGCATGACCATCCCCCCTGGGGGGTGATTTCTCGCTTTCTGTCTCTATGTCTCTCTCTGTCTGTCTGGCGAGTGCATGTACCCTATAGCGAAAATCTCTAAAGAAAAAAAAAAAGAGGGAGAGATGGAGAAGAGATTGCTGCGTGACTATTCTCCACTGGGGTGAGAGGGGGCTTCTCACTTTCTCCCTCTGTCTCCAGCGAGAGCATGTGTTCTCTGGCAAATTTTTAAAAAAGTTATACTTCCAATGAATTTACAGAACATGTAAAAAATATATATATCTTCATGGAAAAATAAATACATCAAAATAATGTCTACACTGATGAAGCTTAAAAAACACAAAACAGTGTGGGGAATTGGTGTTATAAATAAATGTATGGTTTATTTTCCCTAACAAGAGTATATTCCCTACTTCTGAGGAAAATTTCACTTCAGTATTTCTCTACAAAGCCATAACACTGTAAACATTTGACCTGGAAGAGTCTTGAGCGAGATCTGCTGGAGGAGTAGGCTAGCCAGCTGGGGCCAGGACCAGCTCTGCATCCCACTGCAGGGCTTCTCACCACCATTGAAATGGGAGTTAGACCCTGCTTCCAGGTAGGTAGGGCAGCCCCTGCCTGCCCCAGAAGAGAGCCACTGTGCTGTGTGGTGCCTGACACTGCTCCTCTCCCAGTCACCGTATTCCTTTGCCCTTGGACATGCAGATCTTGTTCTTAAAGAATTTGTGACCCTTTACAATGGGGTTTAATTATAAAAGACCAAAAGACTGGAAGGACATAGCCAGGACAGCAGGCAACATAAAAGCATTATCACAGAGGCCCGACCAGGGCAAGGCACTTTCTGATGGACCATCCCTGACTCTGGGATGAATTCTGAGCTATGGATCTCCAGGCCCTCCAGGTTAACTGAGATCATGACCTTTTCCAAATTAACAACCTCTGCACAGACCGTCTCCAATTAGCCCTCATTACGAAGGGCCTCATGACTATGAGACCACCCTGAGGTATAGCATAACCGACAGGACATGTGATGTCCTGTCGCGAGGAGAACGTGTGCACAGATTCCTCCCAGCTGGGATGGAAACCCAGAACCCGAACCACAGGCCGGCCACCCTCCCTTCTTCTCAGGAGCTCTGATTTTCCTTCATCTCCTTCAATGCACTCTCCACCGCTATCCCCTCTACATGTCTGCGTCTCTAATTCTGCCTGAGCATGAGTCAGGAACCCATGTCCAGCATCAGCAGATGGCGTGATGGTTACATCGCTGGTTATGCCCCACACAGTTGCCCAAGATTTGAGTCCTGGGCCTGCTGACTTAAAACTCCCACTGAGCGTGTGTACATGCGTGCCCAGGATCCCGAGAGGAGAATGGAGGAGGGATTGCTGTGTGGCCATGCCCTCTGGGGGATGATTTCTCACTTTCTATTTCTGTCTCTCTGGTGAGCACACATGCCTTATAGGAAAAAAAAAAATCTCTCTATAAAAAAAAGAAAAAGAAAAAGAAAAAGAAAAAGAACTGTGTCCCACTGAGGGAGCTGGGCCTTATCCCCCCCAGCCCCCCACGTTCCTACAGCACCATGGCTCAGCATTTCCAGCTAGCTCAGATCATCTTATTCTGCTGGAAAATGTTAGATGACTCCTGAGTCTATTTTAATGTCATTTTAGTCAAAATACTGATTTCAGCATAAAATCAACCCTATTTAGCAATTATTTAACTTTTAATAGTTTCTCACCATTATCAAGGTAGAAACTGCATTTGGGAAGATAGCTATTATAAAATAAAACAATGTTTAAACAACTGTGTAAATAAAAACCTTCTAAATTATTTGATATCCCCATTCATGTCTCCTAGAAGTGTGCGGAGATCTTGTTGATAGAAAATAAAAACTGCCTTCTTAACAAAGATGATTTATTTATATAGAAAGTGTGCACAAGAGACAGAGAGAGAAGTACCTTTGAGGGGTCTCGTCACGCCATAATTCTCTCCCCCAGCTTTCCAGTTCCTGAGGATGTTGAGCACATGTGTATGCACCCAGTGCGTTTTCAAACTAACCAAGGGACGGGAACTTGCAGTTAGCTATATTGCTTCCAGAACTGTAGTTTAGTTTACTACCAGGACGGGACAAGATTGCTTTTCTTTTCTTTTTTCTTTTTATTCCATTTAAATTTTTTTTTTTAATTTTATGTTTAAACATTTGTCAGAGGATGCACACGCTCACTGGGAGAGAGACAGTGAGGAAGCACCCTCCAGGGGTCACACTGCAGACCCTTTTCCTACATTTCTTCCTCCCTTTGGGACTCCGGGCACACATGCACATACACCTGGTGTTTCCCAAACCACTGGGTCTAGGACTTAAACTGTGCAACTGGCCATGTGGGACCCAGGCCACTGACTGACTACCACACCACTGACTGGCCCCAAGACTGCTTTAATAGAGAAGTCTTAAACCACTATGTATCCTTTATTTACACATTATGCCATTACCTCAGTTGTATGATGGTTGTAGTGGGATGGGAGAATACTCCAGAGAGGTATCAAAGTCTTAAGTTGTTGTTAGAGAAAGAGGACTGTATCTTGGGCTCTTGGCACTAGAATGATCAGAGTTAGATTGAACTAGAAGGCTTTTTCAGAGTCTGAAGTTTTAGAGCTTCCACTACAAACAGCAACAGCAAAAAGAAAGAAGAAAAAAAAATCACCCATAATTCTTCCACTTGAATACATTAATTGCTTTCATTTTCTGTGTTCATTTTTAGTCCTTGATTTTATGCCATCATTTTATGAAGCTATAAATACAGCAGAGTTAAAATGCTGCATTCTTTTTTTCACTCAACATTGTATCATGAGCACTTTTGTCTTAGGGCTATTTTGGTTGCAAGGAACATTTATTAAGTCAGGTTAAATTATCTCAGAAAAAGTGTTACGTGTGTGTGTGTGTGTGTGTGTGTGTGTGTGCGCCTAATCTTAGAAAAACCCAAAGACAGAAACCTAAGGCAGCTACGCTCCATGGGAACTGGAGCTAGGCCGTGGAAAGCTGTTAGCTACTGAGGCTGCTCTGACAAGCACCTTGGGTGGGTGGCTGGGGTCTCTGCTGATCTCTGTATGGCTGCCTTGCACTGTCAGAGATTTAGTTGTGCATCACCAACAACAGCCACCACAAACTATATAAACTTGAGGTTCCAGTTTTTAATCATTCTCTCTCCAGATGTCTTAATGTTAAATTCTTTTTTTTTTTTTCTATAGGGCATGTGTGCCCACCAGAAAGACAGAGGGACAGAAAGCAAGAAATCACCCCCTAGGGGGGATGGCCATACCGCAATCCCTTCTCCTCCATTCTCCTCTCGGGATCTTGGGCACGCACGCACATGCGCCCGGCGTGAGTTTAAGTCGCCGTGTCCGGGACTCAAACTGTAGTTGACTACATAGAGTCCAGCGACATAGTCATTACGCCAACTGCTGGTCCCTCAAATTCTAATTTGATGGTCTCAATTTATTTTTTCATCCAGTAAGGCTACAGCCGTCAGAGGTTTCTGTCCAGCCTGTGGATTGGCTGTCACTAGCTCAGGTGGACATACCTTGGTCCACTCAGGTGTGACTGGAAAGGCAGAGCCACAGCTCCAGACTCCAGCTCTGCAGGGAGGGCAGCAAGGCAGTCCCTAGAGATTCCCCGAGAGGGTGTAGCTTCATTGTCCCCACAAATGCAAGTATTACTGAATACGTGACATTATACCAACGATACTATTCCTCTGCCGTTAGTTTTAATTCAGCTCCTTTCATTCTGGGTACTGCTTCAAGTACAAGGATGGTGAACGTTTTTGTGAATGCATCCTCCCTTCCAACTAGATTCTATAAAGTAATCTTTAAATGACATAGACGTGACAGTCTCTGGGCACCTTCATAAAATGTAACCTTGCCTTTTTTTTTGTTTTGGATTTTAGAAAGTATATTTGCTAGAGATTTATTAGCTAGCTATGGCAAAATAATAGAATGTGACATTTGGGATTTATCTGTAAATACTCTAGGACATACATTGGGGGTTCGGTGGATGATAGCTGAAGCAAGATTGGTGACATGCCGGTGGCCGGTGCAGCTGATGCTGGCTATGCGGAGATGTGGTCTCTATTTTGCTGTTTACCTCCCATTTCCCTCCTCTTCCTCTCCCTTCTGGGTTTTTGTTGTTTTCGTCCATGTTTTCTCTAGACACATGTTGCCTTCCAGGTTCCCCCAAATTTTCCCCAAGCTCAGTTATCCCTGATACCTGCTTCATAGGTCCCTTGATGTCCTTTACTGGAATAATCAAGTCTGCTCATCCAGCCACTCATCGTCATTGGCTCTCAGAGTCAAAAGTGAGTTTATCCACTGGGCAAGATGCTAAAAAGGCACAAAGTCACTTTCATTGTTTTTAATGTTACTGGATGGCTGTAAGAGCAATGAAATAACAGCTTGTTTTGTCCCACTAGGTAAAAGAGAAGTCGCTAGCTCAACAAGCTTTGGGACATCGTATGTGTCCTCTGTGGGGCGGCCAGGGTGGTGGGGGGCAGGCTGCAGGGGCAGGCAGGGCTGATGAGAGGCGCTCTTTCCTTAAATACCAGCTCCTCCAGACTATGTTTTTGTCCAACATCTTTCCGGTTTTTGGAGCTTTGAATTGGAATCTACATGTTGAGGTTATATTAGTTAAATGAAAATGATATATATCAAGATCCTTGGAATTTTTATAACCTTTAATATAAAGCATTCAAGAGCCTCAAGTGCTCAAGGAAATTAATATTTTATATATGCGATTTAAAAAAGCAAAAGCCTAACCAAATGGCTTAATTTTTTATTTATTTCCCGAAACATTAGCAAATTATGAAGGTTATGTGAGCTAAGCAAAATTGTTGGGTGATAATTCTGAGATCTTTCTGATTTTAAAAGTCACAACATAAAGCAAAACCAGAACGTAGCAAGAACTCAAGGTGGTCCCTGACTCAAGGTGGTCCTCGTAACAGGAAAGTTGGAATGCCCGGAGGTGTGACTGCAGCCCTGTGGGTGCTTGTGTCTTTCAGGGGTCAGGACGTTCCTGGAGTCCTCATGACATTCAGGACATTCACGTGCCTGTCCCTTTACACTCCTCTCTTACATTCTGATTGTATCTGTCTCCCTCACCAACGTGAGCTTCTGTGGGAGGACAGGGACTCTCTATTTTTCTTTTCTTTCTTTTATAATTTTATTTATCCTGTTCTTTTGGTTTGGTTTTATTCTTTAGAGGCTCCTAATATTTGTATGTTCGGTCTTCTTTTATTATTACTATTATTATCATAATTACTTTTACACTTAATCACTCTATATTATTACAGCATACGAAATGAGTTTTCTCAGTATGAATACAGTGGATTCTGTATTTTTCAATGCCTGGAAGGCAGTTGGGCCTCAGTAAATACTGGCTGAATAATAATAATAATAAAGTCCTCAGATTACCTCCCTCATAGATTCTCTTTCCCCTTGCACAGACCCCAAGAAGGCCTCATTCTTCAGCCTGACTCTCAAGACCTCCTGATGGGAAAGTAAAAGCTTCATGGAAACTTCGAGACTCAAGACCCCTAAGAATTCCCTCTGAAGAAGCATCAGCTGCAGGTCCTGGCCACCTGGACTCAGGTTCCCTGGAATATGCCTTTGCCATCCATTTACCCTTCCAGAGAGAAAACTGCTATTTTAAACTAGGGCAGTTCAGTGCTTAGTTTTTTTCAACATAACCGTTTAAGCATTTCTCAGCATAAGCTTAAAAGTAAAGCCCCACACTAATTAATCCAATATGTCATCTACTGTGAGCGCAGCAGGTCAGCGATGAGTTTATTATTAGGCTGTCAAGGAGACAAGAGTGGGCATGGTGGAGTGTTTGGGCCAACCTTCCTGGATCCCCCTCCACTGGCTTCTGCACTCAAACCGCCATCCCGGAATTCACAGTGTCCTGTGGTGGGCTGGTGTGTCTTTATGAGGGGTGGGAGGGGGAAAGCAAAGCAACGGAAATAACATGGCGTGGATGCAGCCTTCTTAGCGCCTCCTTACAGGAACTCGGGGCAGTTCGCCTGATCCGTGACCGTCATCTTCTCAATGTCGATGTCATTAGAAGTCAGGATATCTTTTAGATAGGACACTGTTTCTGGAGGGAGGTAAGGGTTTCTCCCCAAGATCCAGACATGGTCCATGTGAAAGAGCCAGATGATCGTGGTGCAGGAGTACACAAGAGCGTAGTTCTCGTAGTCGGTGGCCAGGACCCAGTACGGTGCTGAGGGCATAACTGATGACCAGAGGAAGGCAGCGTTAGGGGGACGGGGACAAGAAAAGCCTCTGGACACTCCCACATGGCGGGAGTCTCAGACCTGGTGGCTTGCTTTCTCACTTTCTCTCTCTCTGGTCAAATTAAAATAAATGAATGAATAAATAAAATGAAATAAATAATTCTTTTAAAGAAAGAAAGAAAGAGAAAGAAAAGAAAGAAAGAAAGAAAGAAAGAGAGAAAGAGAGAGAGAGAGAGAGGGAGGAAGGAAGGAAGGAAGGCAGGCCTCATCTAGGACTCTGGAAGCCAGGCTCTGGAGTTCTATTTCTTCTAGATGAGTAGTTCTTAACTCTGGCTTCATGGGGAGTCATACGGGAGCTTTGAAGGACTTTAGACACTTCCCCACCCTTACCTAGATTTGTTTTCTTTCTTTAACTAGAGGGTATACATGCTTACCTGACAGAGACAAAGAGAGAGTGGAGAAAGCATCTCCCAAGCGACACAGGACATGCCACAATCCCCTCTCTTCCACCTCTTGCTTCTTTCAGGATTCTAGGCACACATGCACTCCCAAGAATTTTTCTCCAGCCTCTGCGCACGGCGGGTGCTCTGGCTGTCTCAACCCCCAGGCCACAGAGCCGCCCTTAGATTTAATTTTTTGTTCCGGTATGATCTTCATAAATCTTTCCACTTTTAAAACTTGCTGGCATCAGATTAGAGAGTCGTGGAGGTTTGTAGCCAAGGGGCGGTTTGCTCCTGGGTACTGAGCACCCTGCTTCCTCCTACTCTACCTAACCTCTAGGACCAGTCCGTGGCCTGGTGGTGGCATGGGCTGGATCCCACATGGCTGACAGTGTGGTTTGAGTCCTGGACCTGACAGCCTGAGAAACACACTGGGTGCATGTGCATGTCTGAGCACAGTCCGGCACGAAGGGAGACATGGAACAGGCATGGTGGCGTGACCATCCCCTATGGGCGTGGGGTGCTTCCTCCCTTTCTCTCTCTCTCTGCACATACCTTCTGGAAAATTCAAACAAAACCAAACCCCCTATGTTTGCCAGCTCAAGAGAACAAGTCATGAGCGAACTGAGATGCTGTTGGAGAAAGGGGCAGTGTGGGAGTGGCCGGGGCCTGGCTGGGTGTCAGGGACCCAGCTGGTTATCGGGACACCACAAGGGGGCCGGCCCGTCTGACCACCCACCGAGGTCCCTCCTACCTCTGGCTTCGTTTATGAAACACAGGAGACACTTGGAAGAAGTCTGGATGGAAGCCCAGGTGGAGGGGTGCTTCCAGCTCACCTTTATAACACGCTTGTCGCCCTGCCTGTCTCACTCTCCCAGAGAGTGTGTTATAGTCATCTTCATCTGCTAGCTATGGATTTCAGCTGCTTTGCATTTCCCCAGCTGGACTGAGAACTTTTGAGCACTGAGGGATTTAAAAAAATGTCTCCCACCTCTTCCCACAGCAGTATCGCATCCCAGCTGCACCACCTGGGCGTGAGCATTCTGTCTTCCTCTTAAAGGGTCCGCCAGGAATACATTCACCCAGATCGTTCTCTCTGCAGAGAACTTCCACCTCTCCCTTTAGTAGAAAACTGCTACAGTCTACTTTTCCTCATGGAGGAAACTTCAGATGCGCTAATGTGGCTTCCAAGGCCCTGCCTAACCTTATCCCCTACTGCATGTACCCTCCTATGCTCTTCCTTCCTTCCTTCCTTCCTTCCTTCCTTCCTTCCTTCCTTTCTTCCTTCCTTCCTTTTTTCTCTTTCTTTCTTTTCTTTCTTTCTTTCTTTCTTTCTTTCTTTCTTTCTTTCTTTCTTTATGTGCTCACCAGAGAGACACAGAGGGAAAATGAGAAATCACCCCTCTGGGGGAAAGGCCACACTGCAATCTCATTTCCTCTATATTTCTCTCAGGATTTTGGGCACACACACACATAGCCACTAGGTGTGGTTTTCAAGTTGCTGGATCTGGGACTTGAACCATGGAGTCGGCCATGTGGGATGCACCTGTTGGCGCATGCTCTATCCTGGCTCCGCTTTATCAAGGCCTTGTCCTATGCCAATCCCCCCACCTGGAGCATCCTTTCCCATAATCTCCCAGACCCCCGACAAGGCCCAATAGAACCGTCTAATCCAACCAGAATAGAACCTTCCTCCTCACATTCCCCAGCCAACAGCTCCTGCCTCCCTTCCAGGTTTCCTGACGAAGATTGGGCACGTCATGGTTACCCTGGAAAATACTCAGCTGGGAGGTTGGAGACCCAAATTTAAGTCCCAACTTTCCCTCTAATTAGTCCACGGCCTGCCTACATCACTTAGGGCTCCTGCAACTCTCTTCTTTCTTTGTAAAAATAACAAGAGACACTAACGCGGACAAAGTCCCTTATGACCTACAGAGCGTGTTATCTGTCTTAATGATACTGGCAGTCATCCCTGGTTTTTTGTTTGTTTGTTCCTTAGGTTTTTGCCATAGGACACATGCACTCCCCAGAGAGAGGCAGAAAGAGGGAAAGTGAAAAATCACCCCCCAGGGAGCCATGGCCATGCCACAATTCCTTGTCCTCTATTCCTCTCCTGGGATTTTGGGCGCACATGCATGTGCCCGGTGTGATTTTGCAGGGAGCACCTATAAGTAGACATAGTCTTTCATGTTATTGCTGCAGGGCACGCGAAAGCTCTCCACAGACAATCTGCTGCGGGGCTTTACCAATAGAAGAAATCTGAGCCCAGCCAGAGAAGGCCAGGAGAGGCTTGTTTAGAACGACAGAGTGCGCCACAGCTGGAGCACAGGGCTTTGCCTGCTTTATAAAAGAACGAGCTGGTCAAAATAGAAAAATAACACATTTTTAAAAAGCATAGAATGGCTTGGGGCTACATCAGAGACACCCAGTCCACCCGACCCCCTGCTTTCCTCTGTCCTTTCTTAGCCCACAGCTCTTCCCCCCGGGGCACCCCATCTTTTGCCAGGTTGCCAGATTTCAAGCCACTGGGTCCAGGACTCAGACTGAAGTAGGCCAGGTGGGAGTCAGCATCTCAACCACCATGCCACCTATTGGTTCCTGTTTTTTGTTTTTTGTTTTTGTTTTTGTTTTCTATAGGGCATGTGTACTTGCCGGAGAGACAGAGAGGTAAAATGAGAAAGCACGACCCAGGGTGATGGCCAGGCCACAATCCCTTCTCCTTCACTTGTCTTTTGGACACACACACACGTGCCAAACGTGTCTTTTAAGTCAGGGACTGTAACTGTGAAATTGGCCATATAGGATCTAGTCACCCCAATCACCATGCCACCAGCTGGTCCATCCCTGGCTTATAATGTGAGATCAGGTCACACGAATAGTCACCTTGTGTGGGAAGAATTGTTTTTTCCTTCCAGCATTCCTTTCTTGGTCTATAAAAGAAGAACTTCCTTTCTGCCTAATGCCAAGGACTTGACTGATGTGAGGCCGAAGGATGGCAGAGGTGGGGGTGGGAGTGGGAGGTAACATTTCTCTTGCAGCTGATGTCTTTGGTGTCTTCTGTGGGGGGGAGGGGAGCTCCCAAACTCTTTCAGCTTTAGGAAGTCTCACAGTGAGATGAACTCTTCATTGCATCTATCTCCACAATAAAATTAATACTTGGTCCTTTTTCTGTATTCCTTGGTTAGCTCAGAATGCAGAAGGGCAAATACCTAAATTAGTGTCTCTCACAGTCCCCCAAAATGTGATTAGAAAATGACAGAGTAGGCCAGCCCCAGAGCCTAGTGGTTAAGTATGCCGGATCCCACATAGCCAACTATGGCTCCAATCCCGGCCCCAGTGGCTTGAAAAACAAGCCAGGCACATGTGTGTGCTTGCCCCCAAATCCCGATAGGATGAAGAAATGGAGGAAAAGGGATTGTGTTGCAACTACCCCCATTGGGGGGCAGTCTCTCTCTCCCTCTCTCTCTTCCTCCATTTTTCTGGTGAGCGTACACATCCTCTGGCAATTAAAAAAAAAAGAAAACTTGAGTCAGAACTTGCTTCACTCTGTTTCCTCTTGCTCCAAGCTCTTGTACATATTAGTCATTCTGTTGATATCTACTAATTTTTTTCTTTTTTTTATAATTATTTATTTTATTCATTCATTCATTCTAATTTGACCAGAGAGAGACAGAGAGAGAGAAAGAGTGAGAAAGCAAGCTGCCAGGTCCGGGACTCGAACCATGGTCAGCCATGTGGAAGTGTCTAGCACCTTAACCACCATGCCACCTGCTGGTCCCGATATCTACTAATTTTTCAGGCCTCAGTTTCCTCTGGGAAATAAAATCGGATTGGGTTTAGCTGGCCCTGTAGCTCAGTGGTTAAGTGCTGTGCGTGGGGAGCTGGATCCTACGTGACTGACCATGGTTCAAATTCTGGCTTCAGCAGCTTGACAAACATGCCAGGTGTGTGTGCACGCATGCCTCCAATCCTGACGGAAAGAGGAAGAGAGAAAGAAGGATTGCGGTGTGACCATGTTCCACTGGAGGGTACTTCTCCCTCTCCCTCTCTCTGGCAAGTGCATGTACTCTCTGGCAATTGAAGAAAAAGAGAGAGAGAGAGAGAAAAAAAAAACCTAGATTGTCTCCTACTGCTCGTGCACAGCGTGACCCTGTTTGGGTTGACCAATTGAAACACCGCCTGCAGCTGTGTAGACATGTCAATGTCCACAGGGGACGTGCACTGAAGGCTGAGGGCCTGCTTGGTCTTGCCATTGCACCCCTAGCGCATGCCGCATAGTAGGGGCTCCGTAACGATGTACTGAGTCATTACGGATGGCACTCTGAAGTGACAGGTGCTCCAGCCCGGGGCTCTAGCCTTCGGTTTGCATATCTTCTGTCCCTGAAGCCTGAGAGAACGGTATACTTACACCAGAAAAACTTAACTCCCAACTTGGCGGGCTCTGAAAGGTTGGCCTGGGTGGCTTCTCCTTCAATTTGATTCACAGTTCCATCAGCACTACAATGAGTAACAGAGAGAACAGTAAAGAAAGAAGGAAAAAATCTACGACTCATTGCAAGCCAAGCATCAGGGAAGGGCAGGACATGACACTGAGAGCCGTGGTGGCCACAGTGTGACTCTGCAGGAGACTCTCGAAGGCAGCGAGGACTGCCCCAGCCCCTGCCTTTCCTTGGTGACTGTCTGAGACCAAGTGGAGGGAGGACAGTTGCAGGGCGATAAGCGACACCCCAGGATTGGATAATAGGCACTTCAACCCTTTCTTTCTTTCTTTCTTTTTTTTTTTAGATTTGTCTTCAATAGTCTGAAAGGCCATTTCCTGTTCCCAGGCTCCTGAGCGAAAGGCAGTAAAAGAGAAGGGAAAAACGACCCAACATACAAAGAAGCCTCACTTCTTTAAGAGTGAGAGAGGTCAAAGGAACAGGTGCGGACACCCTCACTCACTAGAAATAAAGCAAAGCAGAGCGTCTGAAGGTCCGAAAGCTGTCTCCTCCTCAGTGATGTCATAGACGTGGTCTGCCCCAAGGGTTCTGAGCTCTGAGGCCTCTCCCGGTTAGGCAGGCCCCTCGGTGAGTGTGGACGATTCCCGCCCAGGCTAGGGAAAAGCAGGCAGTGTGGAAACATCGTCCCCACCTCAGAGAGTCTGAGATAGCCCTGATCTCGGAGCCCTTAAATGTGAAGAAATGCTTCTCTTTATCATTGATGCCGCCTGACATCGATAATTGGCAGTGTCATTTCTTAATGGTATATAAAATAATGATGTCTTACAATGGTGATTTTAGATTGGGTGAAACGATTTTACTCTTTTGAAGGGACCTGCTCTATTTTGGGGTAACTTCCCACAGTTCCCTGAGTCTAGGAGAGGGGAGAAAAGCCAGAGGGTGGAGGCACTGAGGAGGGTGCTCAGGCAACAGGGGGGTGTCTTCCCAGGGAAGCTTTAGGGGCGCTGCCTACCTGCCCATCAGTCCCCAAGGCCGGGGGGCAGCAGACTAAACCTACAGCAGCAGTCCGTTAGCAAGTAGGAGGGTAGAGCCGTGGTCAGTGGTGATGGGTGTCCTAGAAACCGGACAGTCAGCAAGAGCAGGGAAGGCTGGGAACCGTACTCTGACGTCCCCAGCTATCCTGTCTGTTAATTACCTGGCAGGGCTGGAGACCATGCTCTGCTGTCTCACCTGGGACTCAGACGGCTGGGGAAGATAGTGCTTTACACGTATTAGTTACTTCATTTAACACTCAAATAGTCTGATGGAGGTAGATTCTGTTACCACTGCACAGAGAATGATCAGAACTAAGACCATGTGATTAGGAAGTGGTAGAGCCAAGATTCGAAATCAGGCAGCCCAACTCCATGTTAGCTGAATTGCTCTCAAATTCTGGCATGTTGGTTAGGTACATCCTCCTGCTCAGACTCCCCTCTGAGTCCTGCACTTATTCTGGAATCCTCCTGGAAGATGAAACTGTACCCCTTTCCTGAGCTAAGGAAATTGTCTCCATGTGCTCTGGTGTCTTAAACAGGTATGACTCTAGAAGCAGAGCAGCTTAACACTCAGGATATAGTTAAGGGGAACTCCTTGCCCTCCAAGAGAGGTGGGGGGACCTCATGGGTTTGGAGTTCTGTGTCACTGTCAGACTCTTGATCTCAGAATGGGATAAAATATTTGAAATGAGATCATCACAATTTTTGGGGCCTACAAAATTCTTGTGAGATCTCCAGGGTACCTTCATCTCAATTCATGCACCTTTCCCTGGGGTGCTGAAATGAACTGGAATTTTCTTTAAAGGCCCTCACAATTCGTACTTTCTTCTGGTTCACATAGGGCCAGGAAATTGGTCCACTGGGTTTTGGCTCACAAGAAGGTTAGTGACTGATGGGATGGCCACAGGAAAGCCTCTTTTAGTCTAGAAACTTTTAGGCCGGATTGTGATTGTTTTCTGGAGTTGAACACAGTTCTCAGATCTTGTAGGGAACAGGAAGGACAGTTCACATCTCCCTGGGTTCAAATCTTAGGTTCCTCACATAGAAGTTATGTGACCCTGGGGCAAGTTACTTTACATTCCTGTACCTGTGTCTCATCCATATATGGGATTAATAATAGCACCCACTGGAACTAGCAGATGGCGTACTGGTTATGTTGCTGGACTATCACATTGTTGACAGTGGTTCAAGGCCCGGACTGGTGGCTTAAAACATGGCAGACACCTGTGTGTGCATGCCCAAGATCCCGAGAGGAGAGGGGATTGTGGCATGGCCATACCACTGGAGAGTGATTTCTTACTTCCTATCTCTTTGTCTCTGTCTCTCCAGCAAGCACACACACCCAATAGCAAAAATCTCTCTAAAAATTAAAAGTTATGTTTGCTTGCTAAAATGTACAATTTTGGACCACATATCAGTGGTGGAAGCTCTCAGTAATAAAAATTGACACTGAAAAGCATGGGGCCAGGTGGTGGTGCAGTGGTTAGGACACGGGAAAGTTCCTCGGTTCCCTCAACCTGGAACCAGGAGAGGACTGTGGCATGGGGACCTTGTTTGGGGTGCCTCTCTGCTCTCCTCCTCTCTGCCGCTCACAGAGGAAATAATAAGTAGATTTCAAAAAAAAAAAAAATTAACAAAAGATGTCATACTTCTAAATGACATCCTGTTTATCTAACCCAGAATACCTATATATTTGTGAAATATATGTATTTGATTTTTTATTATAAAAACAGGAATTCTCTACATTTCTTTCTTTCATAGACAAAGGGAGAGAAAGACAGGCACACTCAACAGGGTCTCATGCCATGGCCCTGCCCCCAGCGTCCCTGCTAGTAGGACAGGCGTGCACGCCCAGCAGGTACCGAGCAGCCCGGGAACCGAGCCGCCATCTTCCTCACGGCTGTCTCGCACTGCAGAGCAGTGCACTCCTGCCACACCCCACCGTGCCACCGCGGCTGGCCAAGGAGTTTTGCGATGGGTAAAGCTGCCTGTCATAGTGGGTGCTGAGCTCCCAATTCCCGGAAGCACTGAGCGAGGTTGGATGCCCTCTGTCAGCAGATGGCACGGCAGGGGCTTCTCTTCAGTCTGAAGGTCAGACAAGGTGGCTCCCTGTGTCCTTTGCCGCCAGGGTCTCTTTTGTGTGAAAGCAGGAACCCTGTCAGTTTGGGTTCCTGTGGGGTCCCTGGCACCTCTCACAGGATCTGATCTACAGAAGGTGCTTGGCAAGTGGAGAAGAACTGAACGAGTGAATTCTAGTCCTTACCATCCCGTCTGCCCAACGTCCATCTCAGGCCCTGCCGCCCCGCCCCGCGGTGCTGGCTCTCCCTGTGACCTAGCTTGCAGGGGCCCCAGTCGCCCCAGGGCAGCGCACTGCAGGCTCTGGCTCCGCTGCCGCAGCCACTCACCTCAGCTCCTGGTTTACTACTTTGATGTTTCCGTTGCCCAGGAGTGAGTAGTTGGCTTGGATGCAACTTCCTTTCTCAAAGCTCACTGGGATCTTCTCGATTTCATACCATCTTCCAAGATACTGCAGAGACAACAACAAGCGGGGCAAAAGCCTGTGGCTCTCTGGGGACCTGCGGACTCTTCCCCATTGTTGCCTTTCAGAAAGAGAGCCCTTTCCTGGGGAAGCCGGGCAAAATGGGCTGCATTGTTCTCAGTGCCACTGAGCAAGGTACTGACAGTGACGAGAAGAAGGGAATCGGATGTACGGCGCTGGCTGAATGCACATTCTCACTCCTAAAGAGCTCTTTCTTTAGCTATGCGCTCTGTTTCCTCTGCAGCCAAAATCCGTGTGAAATTCTAGACTCTGGCAAAGGAGCGGATTGCTCTGGATGCTGTAAAGTACCTTTCATCTCAAACATTTAATGAACCTTCGAGGCAGCTTTGAATTTTGTGTGAAGCCGGATATGGTCACTGTGGGGTGCCAGGACTCTGGGGTCTGTGGGACTTTCCCCATATGACCTTGCACAGGGAGTTTGTCACAAAGGCCTTTGGCAGGTGATCAGGATTTAGAAGACCTCTGTCATTCCCCGGGGGCTTGCTCTGTCCATCGGTTCAGGATAGAATCAAGTTTAAAGGAAATGGTCCTGGACTGGGGAAGGGGAGGGGACTGCACTCTCATGCTGGTGTACACGCCTTGCACAGAGACCGTGCCAACTGACAACCTCTGTGGAGGGCACTGTGGCAACATTTCGCAACGCTAAAAATACATACACTCTCGGGCTTAGCAATTTCGCTTCTGGGAATGCATCCTCCTGCTATAAGACATGATGTATGTGTAAGGTTATTCTTGCAGAGCTGTTTTAGTAAGCGAAGACAGGAAATAGCCTAAGAGAGCATTAGGAGGAGGCTAGGTAAATGAGTGATGGTGCATCCAAAGAATTCTATACGTCCTCTTTTGAAAGCGTGAGATGCAATTATTTCTAAGCTATGTTCCCTGAAAAAAAAAGAAAAAGAGAGAGAGTCAGGAACAAAGTAGCATATACATGTTAAGTGACCTTTTGTGTAAAGTAGGGAAAAAGGTTATTATATTGGTTTCTATTGCTTTTATAACAAACTACCACAAGCTGAAGGCGACATGGGTTTGTTACCCTAACAGTTCTGAAAGTCACGGGTCTCGCTGGGCTACACTTGGGGTGTGTCTGTGTTCCTTTCTGGAGGCTCCAGGGAAGAATCATTTTTCCAAGTTCTAGAGACCTGCTTTATTCCTTGGCTGGGGACCACCTTCTGTTTCAGAGCCAGCAAAATCAGTAAATTCTTCTCATGCGCATCTCTCTTGCCTCTTATCCCCAGTCAACCCTCTTTCTCTCTAACCACAGCAGGGAGAAACGATCTGCTTTTAAAGATCTATGTGTTTAGATTGGGCCCAATCTGGCTATCGCAAGGTTCCTAACTTAATCCTATTTTAGGACACCGTTTTCCATGTAAGAGTAACATTCAGAGATTCCAGGTATTAGGGCATGGGCGGCTTTGGAAGCCCTTATACCACAGTTATATATATGTACAAGTGGTCCTCAGTTTATCATGGTTAGAGATTGACAATATTTTTACTGTACAATGGTACAAAAGCATTCTGTAGGAACTGAATTTCAAGACCTATATGACATTCTGTTTTTCAGCTTTAGTACAGCATTCAATTCAACACTTTCTCATAAAGCAGGCTTTGTGTGCGATTCTTTTGTCCAGCTGCAGGTTAATGTGAGTTCTGAGCACATCTTGGGTAGGCTAGGGTGAGCTATGATGTTTGGTAGATTTGGTGTATTAAGTGCATTTTTGACTTACAATATTTTCAATGTACAATAGGTTTATAGTTGTAAATTGAGGAGCATCTGTGTTTGCTGGTATATGTAAGTATTATCTCTAAAAAGATGCAGAGTGAACTGTTTTTACTGGTTATTTCTGGGGAGGGAAACTTCATTCTATGTCTTTTTTTCCCACAGTTTTGAACCATGTGAATAAACTTACCTAGTCAAAATATTAGTTGAAATTTATTGCGGAAAGTTAAAAATGTATTAGCAAAACATGATGAAAGGGGTGCTCTCAGCTTCACAAAGTCCGAGCCTGAAAGGAGCGCGCGCTGCATACAGGTGGCAGTGCTGCCTCAGTCACACGGCCCTGGGCTTAAATGTCCACCCACAGTCGTGACTGCATTTTCCAGTCATTCAGAGAAAAGCACGGCCAGGCATTAAAACCATTGAACGTAATGTTCATTTAAAGCATCAAAGCATAAGTTAAAAGTCAACCGGCTTTCTAGCCGTCCTCAGAAAAAGCTCCATTTCTTTCTTTTTTTTTTTTTTTTTGAGAGGTTTTTCGCTATAGGGCGCGTGCGCTCGCCAGACAGACAGAGAGGGACAGAGAGACAGAAAGCGAGAAATCACCCCCCAGGGGGGATGGTCACGCCGCAATCCCTTCTCCTCCATTCTCCTCCCGGGATCTTGGGCACGCACGCACACGCGCCCGGCGTGAGATTTAAGCCACCGGGTCCGGGACGCGAACCGCGGTCGACTACGTGGGAGTCCAGCGACATAGCCATGACGCTAACTGCTGGTTCCCAGAAAAAGCTCCATTTCTAAACGTAGTTCTATTACTGCTGAAGTGGCTGTCATGCTTCACCATTAAAACAGAGGTAGCGGGAACCAGCAGTTAGCGTCATGGCTATGTCGCTGGACTCCCACGTAGTCGACCACGGTTCACGTCCTGGAGCCGGTGGCTTAAAACTCACGCCGGGCGCGTGTGCGTGCGTGCCCAAGATCCCGGGAGGAGAATGGAGGAGAAGGGATTGCGGCGTGACCATTCCCCCTGGGGGGGGTGATTTCTCGCTTTCTGTCTCTATGTCTCTCTCTGTCTGTCTGGCGAGCGCATGCGCCCTATAGTGAAAATCTCTCCAAAATAAAAAAAAAAAAAAAAACAGAGGTAGCAAGAATTCTAGGAAAGGGGAGACTCAGAAGTAAAGATTTATTTTATACCATGCTTCCTCATGACCTCATTATTTTTGTGATGACCTCTACAGTTTCTCTACATCATAGAGTACTCCATGTTTAAAATGAATTGTACAAAGAAAGGAGTAAAAGTATCTCCAGATGCAGACGACATATAGAAAATGCTAAGGAATCTGGAGAAAATAAAACAACAAAATTATTAGGTCTAATAAGTTTGGAATGGTTAAAAGATACATTTGCTTTTTATATATGGATCTTGTATTTTTATATTTGCAATGAACGATCTAAATAAAATGAAGAAAATTACATATATAATAGCATTAAAATAATAAAATAGTTAGAAATAAATTTAACCAAAGAAATGCAAACTTGTACTCTGAAAACTACAAAATATTGTTAAAAGACACTAAAGAAGACTAAGTAAAGGCCAGTAGGTGGCATGGTGGTTATTAAGGTGCTGACTCCCACGTGGCTGCCACGGCTCAAATCCCAGGACCGGCAGTTTGAAAATAACAACAGATCTATGTGCATGTTAGGCCCAGATCCCAAGAGGACAGTGGAGGAGAAGGGATTGCAGCATGGTTATCTCCCCTGGGGAGTGATTTCTAACTTTCCCTCTCTCTGTCTCTTTCTGTTTATCTCTGGTGAGCACACACACTCTATGGAAAAAAAAAAAAAAAAAAAAAAAAGAAAGAAAAAAGGACCTAAGCAAATTAAAAGATATTTTATATTTATGAATTAAAAAACAATGTTATTGAGATGGGAATACTCCACAAATTGATCTCCAGATTCAATGCAATCTCTTTTAAAGTTCCACCTGGAGGGGTCAATAGGTGGCATGGGTGATTAAGGTGTTGGACTCCCACATGGCTGACCACGGTTTGAATCCCAGGCCTGGTGGCTTGAAAATCACACTGGGTGCATATGTGCACATACTCAAAATCTGGAGAGGAGAATGGAGGAGAAGGGATTGTGCGGTGGCCATTCCACATGGGGGGAAATCACTCTACCTGGGTGATTTCTCACTTTCTCTCTCTCTGTCTCTCCAGCGACTGCTTTCACCCTATGGCAAAATATAAAATAATAAAAAAAGTTTCAACTGGCTTTTTGCAGAAATTTACACACTGATCCTAGAATTTATATAAAAATACAAAGGACACAGAATAGCCAGAAAGGCAAAGTTGGAGGGTTCATTCATTCTGATTTCAAAACTTACTACAAAGCTTTAACAATCAAGACTGTTTGGTACTGACCTAAGTATAGACATGTAGATTGATAGAATATAACTGAGAGTTCAAAAATAAACCCTTGGGACCAGCAGTTAGCGTAATGGCTATGTCGCTGGACTCCCACGTAGTCGACTGCGGTTCGAGTCCCGGACCCGGCGGCTTAAACTCACGCCGGGCGCGTGTGCGTGCGTGCCCAAGATCCCGAGAGGAGAATGGAGGAGAAGGGATTGCGGCGTGGCCATCCCCCCCGGGGGGTGATTTCCTGCTTTCTATCTCTCTGTCTCTCTCTCTCTGTCTGGCGAGCGCACGCGCCCTATAGCAAAAACCTCTCCAAAAAAAGAAAAAAAATAAAAATAAAAAAAAAAAATAAACCCTCACATACATGGTCAATTGATTTTCAACAAGGATGCCAAGACTATTCAATGGAGAAAGAATAGTCTTTTCAACAAATGGTGCTAGGATGACTGGATATTCTTCCACATTCATAATGAGGTTGGGCCATTTTGTCACACCACGCACAAAATTTAACTTAAAATGAATCAAAGACTTAACTGTAAGAACGAAAACTATAAAACTATTCAAAGTAAACAATATTGGGGCCAGTGGGTGGCGTGGTGGTTGGGGTTCGACTCCCACATGACTGACTGCTGTTTGAGTCCCGGGCCTGGTGACTTGTTTCTTACTTCCTCTCTCTCTCTCTCTCTCTCTCTCTCTCTCTCTGGTTTACACATGTACCCATGGCAAGTTAAATAATAATAAATAAAATTAAAAAAATAAAAACAAAGTTAATAATACTAATAAATCATGGATTAGGCAACAGAGGATTTTTTTTTTTTTAGAGTTTTTTTGGTATGATGCCCCAAACACAAGCAACAAAAGAAATAAGTAGACAATTGAGACTCCATTAGTATTAAAAACTTTTCTACTTCAAAGGGCACATCAATAAAGTGAAAAAACTCACAATATGATCAAAAGCATGTGCAAATTCTGTATCTGATAAGAGATGTGTATGTAGAATATAGATAGAATTATCATAGTTCTATAATGAAAAGAGATAAATAACCCAATTTAAAAGTGGGCAAAGGATTTGAGTAGCAGATACACGTATGGCCAATAAACACATGAAAAGGTGCTCAATATCATCAATCGTCAAAGACAGAAATGCAAGTAAAAATCATGAGGTACTGCATTGCATCCAGTAAAGATGGCCGTAATCACGAAAGGGAACAAGTGAGTGAGAACATGGGGTATAGTTCTTTCTGTGCCTGGCTTCTTTCTCTCGACATGACATTGTCCAGGCACATTCATTTAACCTCACAGAAGAAGAGGATATTCTAGAACGCTGGTTACCAGATGCTGGGAAAGGTAGCAGACAGGGGAGAATAGGGAGACATTGGGTAATGAACACATAATGACAGCTGGATAGGAGGAATAAACGCTAGGTTCCTATAGCACTATAGGGTGACTATAGTTAACAACAAAATACTGCACACTTCAAGATAGACAGAAGAGAGGATTTTAAATATTCCCAGCACAAAGTAATAAGTATTTGAGGTGCTAGACATGCAAACTACCCTAATTAAATCAGTACACATTTTGTGTATCAAAAATTCACATTGCACCCCATGACTATGTCCAACTGTTATGTCAGTTAATAAAAAATTAGAGAAATAAATAATAACAAATATTGGCAAAGATATGGAGAAACTGGAGTCATACACTGCTGAGACTGTGAAATGGTGCAGCTCTCCTGGAAAGCAGTCTGATAGCTTCTCAAAAGGTTAAAACAAGGTGTTGGCACCCCAGCAATTCCACTCCTATGTATATGTCTTTATTTTAAAGAATTATTTTATATAGTTTTATTTATTCATTCACTTATTTTAATTTGAACAGAGAGAGACAGAGGAAAAGTGAGAAAGTAAGCCTCCGGGTCCGGAACTCAAACCATGGTTAGCCATGTGGGATATCGAGTGCCTTAACCACCATGCCACTTGCTGGTCCCCTCCTGTGTATATATCTGAGAGCACTGAAAACGTGTTCCCTCATGCCAAAACTTGAACATGAATGTTCACAGCAGCATTATTCCGACTAGTAAAAAACTGGAAACAACTCAAATGACAAATGGATAAATAAAATGTGATGTAATTTATTTGGTAGAATGATATTTGGCAATAAAAGGGAACGGAGTCCTGATACATGCTACATAGCCGAACCTTGGAACATTATGCTAAGTAAAAGAAGACAGTCACAAAAAGACACATATTGTATGGGTCCATTCCCTTTTTCAATTTTTTTTAACTATCTTTCCTTGATAGTGTGTGCAGAGAGACTGAGAGAAAGAAAGCACACGCCCTCAACAGGATCTCATCACGCCATGCCCGCATCCTCGGCCTCTGGCTCCTTAGGCTCTGGGTGCCTGCATGCACAGCCAATGTGCTTTTAGGCCGACCTAGGGACCTGAACCCGCAGTCAGCATGTGGCTTCCAGCCTTCCAGGCCACTTTGTTACTGCTGTGCCACAGTGGCTGGGCTTACGATTCCATTTCTATGAAACACAAAAAATGGGCAGTCACAGTCATAGAGACAGAAAGTAGATTATTGGTTGCCTGGGGCTGGAACGATTTGAGAGAAATGGAGAGTGATGCAAATGGGTTTGGAACTTCTTTGTTGTAAGATTGATTATGGTGAAGATTGCGTACCTCTGTGAATATACTAAAAGCCACTGAAAGTGAAAAATCTCTTCAAACTACACGGAATGTGAATTATATCTTAATAAGGCTATTATTTTTAAAGTCTTAAATTCTCAAATAATTTTTGCAAGTACAGAATAATGATAATTTCCAACATGCTTTGAGAATTTTTTCCAAAAGCAAAAATGCAGCTCATATTCCCTGGGTCTATGGTGTACAGCCTCCTTCTTGTCCACCAGGGCTACCTGAATGAAGGGACCAGTGAACTAGTGTGGACTTGAGTGCGCTGTATCTCCTCTTCCTGCCTCCCCTGTGGGAGCTTTCTCCGACTTAGTGATAATATACCTTCCCCATCCATTCAGCCTCACAACTCTGCCTTGGAGGTCCAACACTCAATCACACTGAGGTGTGAGTGACTGACAAAAGCTTCAATGATGCTCATGTGAAGTGTATCTCTTCTTTTACCATACAGCATGTGTGCTCGCTGGAGAGGCAGACAGAAAGCAAGAAATCACCGCACTCCCTTCTCCTCCATTCTCCTCCATTCTCCTCTTGGGATCTTGGGTATGCATGCACATGCACACGCACCTGGTGTGAGTTTTAAGCCACCGGTCTGGGACTCGAACCACGGTCGACTGCGTGGAAGTCCAGTGACATAACCATTACACCATCTGTTGGTCCCAAGTATATTGCCTCTTAAAAGAGCTCAAAACCTCTTACTGAGAAGCAGATGTCTTAAGAGTGGGATTCCAGGCATGAGTTGGCAGGGCGGAAGCCTGTAAGTCACTCAGCAGCTGCCTCGTCTGTTCTCTTCCCCTTCCCAAGCCCCCAGTCCTAGGAAGAAAGACCATTTATGGGGGAGCTAGGTATATTGTTTTTATTTTGTTTTCACTTTACTTTCTTTGTTAGTGCAGCTACCAAAAAAGCCCCTTGGGGGAATTCTGGCCTCGCCCGAGTAACCTTTGGGCGCCTGCACTGCTGGGATGCCTGCTTTTGAGTCCTACTTGCATTTACAAGATGTGTGACCTGAGAGGGACGTTCGGCTTCTCTGCAGAACGGGGATAATAACACTAGCGGCAACTGACACTGCGCCCTCTCGTGTCCCTCAGCCCACCTCTGAGTTGTCAGTTCCCACAGAACGTCAGCGTCCCAGCTGAGACCTGCATTTCTCCTTTGTGAGAGGGCCTGGCCAGGGCCACCGGGGCTCCCAGGTCCTGTGACATCCATCTGTGGGAAGATCTGAGTGCTGTCTACACACTTCCTCGGAGGAGCCCCCACTGTTAACGGAGAAGCTATCTATGAACCCACCGCTGGTTGCTTCCCGAGGGCCTCCCCAGCCGGGCTTTCCCACATGCCCCTTCCAGAGCTCTCTGCACCCAGCCCTGGCCTCAGGCTCTCCTCTGGAGAAACCCCAACCAGGGTGGGAACCTGCCCCAGGCTGCAGAGAATGAAGCAGAATAATGAAAGCGAACCTCATAGGATGCTTATTCAAATAAGAGACAGCAAAGGAAACGGGAGCTTAGTCTTTCACCACACCTTATTCACGTCAAAGTTCTCCTGCACCGGAGGGGTCGGGCACTGCCCCAGATGGTACGCTTGTCCCTCTGCCGTACACAGGAAGCTGGCCAGCACAGAAAGCAGCAACAGCATCGTCACCATCTTGGGCCGGGGAGGGTGTCCAGGGACCTGGAGTTGGGGAACCAAGCAGGGGAGTGGTTCTGAGGCTCCTAGGACATCGTCGCTGGAAGGTTTCCCGCACAGGCTGGTCCCTCTGCAGGCCGTCCTCCCCCTTAGCCTGCACGAACCCCTCATCCTTCAGGGACACCTGGCTGTCAGGGCCCTGTCAGCCCTATCTCCCCAAAGCCCCACTTCCCCAAAGCCCCACCTCCCCAAAGCCTTTCCTACCTGCTTTCGGGCACCCTGTGCCTGAAATTAGTTTGTTGGACCGATTTTGCAATTTTGCATCCCACCCCTGCCTAATTATGCATTTCTCCAGGATAGGCAATGTGTCTGGTTCTACTCTGAATCACCCCCCAACACCTCGAAGTATCAGGCACAACAGATACTTGGGTACACAGGAATGATGTGGAGGGAGGACAGGCAACAGCGGAGCCTGAAGCTGTCGAGGGAGCTGTGAAAGGCAAACAAAACCGGGCACGTGTGGTGTCCCGCTCCGGCTGTTCGAGCCCCCAGTGGGCCTGGAAACCTTAACCGGAAACAGCAAGTGGGGATCCCAGGCTTACCTGGCTGGGTTCAGAGCCTGACTCAGCCAAACGCCAAGTGTAACTGTGTCCAAATTATACCTTAGCTTGTCTATTAAGGGGGAATAATAGTAATCTACTTCCTCATGAATGTTTGTGGGAATTAAATAAGATAATTTATAGAGTGTATAGAGAGCAGTTTCTGACGCAGACTTAAAGCTCAATAAATGCTGGTTATTGTTATTATGAAGAACAGAAACAGATGAGTGTATTTCCTTATTTATTTATTTATTTATTTATTGCTATAGGGTGTGTGCTCTCGCTAGACAGAATGCAAAACCACTTCCCAGAGGGGATGGCCACACCATAGTCCCTTCTCCACCATTCTCCTCTAGGGATTATGGGCATGCATACTCATGTGCTCAGAGTAGTCTCAAACTGCCGGGTCTGGGACTCAAACAGCGCAGTCAGGAACCAGTGCATCAATCTCCATTCTACCTGCTGGCCCCCTCCTTTATTTTATTTTATTTTCTTTTTTCTTTTTTTTATTTTTTTATTTTTTTATTTTTTTATTTTTATTTTTTTTGGAGAGGTTTTTTTCGCTATAGGGCGCGTGCGCTCGCCAGACAGACAGAGAGAGACATAGAGACAGAAAGCGAGAAATCACCCCCCAGGGGGGATGGTCACGCCGCAATCCCTTCTCCTCCATTCTCCTCTCGGGATCTTGGGCACGCACGCACACGCGCCCGGCGTGAGTTGTAAGCCACCGGGTCCGAGACGCGAACCGCGGTCGACTACGTGGGAGTCCAGCGACATAGCCATTACGCTAACTGCTGGTTCCCTTATTTTATTTTTTCGAACATTCTGTTGAGGGTATTTTTCATAGACGACGTGCATATAACCGGAGAAGGATTGTCCTCTGATGCAAAAAGCACCTGACCCCATGTGCTTTGAGGAGGGGCAGTGGGGCTGGGGGAGAGAGGCTGCAGTGCTGCCTACAGCTGCGGCGTCCTGGCCCCTCCTGCCCTCTCTGACCTGCTCTCTGTCTGTCCCTTCCTGAGACTCTTTGTCTGTAGCTGCCCACGAGCGATCTCCAGCTCCTCGCCTTTCTCCCAGTGATGAGAGTCAATGTGAGCAAAATGTTCCCGGAGCAGAGCATTTAAGAGGATGTGTCATAACAGGAATAATTATAACCACTTTATTATGAGTCTCTAAACCTCCAAATAACCTTTAATAATCAATAGCTCTTTTTCTGGAGGTCTCATTTCCTGGTTTTCAGAAGAACAGTTATGTAACGAGTGAAAGCTGCTGGCAGGGGCTGGCTGGGAGGGGTGGTTTCTGCGGTGGGACCATCGTCCTCAGTCTCCGTGGCTCTGTTTTCCATCAGCTCCTACCACTGGGCAAACAGCACGTGCCTTTGAACCTTTCAGGGGTGATGAATCTGTAGAAGTCCAGTCTAAACTGACAGAAACTTGCATCTGTTTTTAAGAGATTCTTAGGACTTTTTTTTTTTTTTTTAGAGGTTTTTGCTATAGGGCGTGTGCGCTCGCCAAACAGACAGAGAGAGACAGAGAGATAGAAAGCGAGATATCATCCCCCAGGGGGGATGGCCACGCCACAATCCCTTCTCCTCCCTTCTCCTCTCGGGATCTTGGGCACGCATGCACATGCGCCCAGCGTGAGTTTAAGCCACCACGTTCAAGACTCGAACCGTGGTCAACTACGTGGGAGTCCAGCGACATAGCCATTACGCTAACTGCTGGTCCCATGAGATTCTTAGGACTTTTGAAGGTCTATATGGTAGCCCAAGCTAAGGGTCTTGCCCAGAAAAATCTAACCCCAAAGGAGGCCACACACTGTGACATTCTGCAAGGTCCCCCAAACTGGATAGTACCTTAGAGGTCACCTCTCCAACCCCACCCCCACCCCGGCACATAGATGGGGAAGCTGAGGCTCAGAAGGGTGCAGAGAGCTGGAACGTGGGCCCCACCGCCAGCCCTCCTGTCTGTAGCACCCTGAGCCATGCTTGCTTGGGCACCCTGCTCTGGGTGCCTTTCGGTAAGCAGCCGCCTCTGGGACCAATGAGATTGACTTCACCACATGTCAGTTACAAGAGTCAGCTCCATGTCTAACTCTGACAAAAGTCTCAGTACAAAACATTGTCTTGTGGGCTGAAACATACTCCTTAGCTCTGTAGGAGGCTTTCAGAACAAGGCTAATTCCCCTGATTGTATCTCTTGGAAAGATGCCTCTTTGTTGCAGCACCGATGGCATCTGTAACACTTGTCAATGCCTCTTCCATTCTGACTCACCCGATGCTTTCTGAGCATGTTATTAATGTGTATTTATGACCTTGGGTAGAACATGGATTATGGATGTCATGTATTTTTGCATCTTCTTCTGAGGCCAATCGGAAGACTGTCCTCATGAAGAGTTGAAATATTTTTTAAAATATAATCTAAATATTGTTTTCACTATTAGATGATTGAAGAGTAGTTCTACTAAGGAGACAGTGGATCATCCCCTGGGCTAGGAGCAGATGCGAATCACAGTTCATGCTCACTGAGCTTCCGCATGGAGAGGCCCGGCCTTGGCATGATCAGTGTGCTGTGCCCTGAGTCGGCACATCACCTCCCCTGGGAGCCCCTGTGCTGACACTCCCTTTGCGCTCAGCGAGCTCCATTCCCCAGGTTAATTCTGGTAAGCCGTGAGGTCGGAATTCCTGTGTGCGAGAGGGAGAACTCCAACGCTGTGCCCCACCGCCAGCCTCAGCCAGCCCCAGGTCACGGGCATTTGCACACCCAGCATGTTCAGGGAGGTCTCCAGACATAAACCCGGATCCTTTCCACGGGGGCAGCTTACAGAGGGTTGGGGCCCACTGCTGTGCCAGCATCAGGCCCTCTGAAGCCACAATTTAAGCCCAGATCTCCCAAGTCGCTCTTAGCATCTGAGTGTCACTGGACATCATCCCTGATCACAAGGTGCTACGGAATATGAAGGACTAGATGTTGAGACGTCCCAGCATGAAATACGATATGTGTCCACAAGTAAATAGGTCTTAAAAGCCCACTTAGCTATGGAATATAACATGAAATACACCTTCCGAAGGACACGTTTTATGCCATAATGTTGAATGCATTTTCTTTTCGTACACTTAACTGCAGTTTTTCAGTTCATTTCACTGTAGTGCACAGTTGGATAACTCCCTGAGAATTTATCTGGTGCAGCATTTGGTGCATGGGAGATTTTCTTAGTGTTTTGTTTTATAACGGAGGACATGAGGACATAGAATAAGCAGAAGACTTTGGGCTGAATCAGCATAGGTTGGGTCTTAGGACTGTTGCTTAGCATACCCGAACCTCGACTTTCTCACCTGAAAATGGCACTAATAATATCTACCGTGTAAGTTTGTTTGAAGAAAAACAAGACCGAGTCTGCGAAGCTACTGGCACAAGCCCTCAGTCAGGGAGACGTATGATTTTTAGCTGAAAAGGGGAGTGGAAAGTCAAAACCGTATCTATTTTAAGCATTATTTCTCGTAAATAAAAATTAAATCTACAGTACATACCTTTTAAGTCAAGATGAAAGCAGTTTCCACATGCAAAATCATCCAATTCCTGATGCCTGTCTTGGTGCCTGGCCTCTCCCAAGTTATTTTATAAGCTTCGGTCAGGTCATTGATGCTTCATTTTCATGCATGCCACACCCCCTGCAGTTCGGGAAGGGTGTCCTAAAAGCCTCGCTCTGTATGACACACAAAGATGGAATGTTGTGTCCATCCCCTCCCCCCAACTTCCTTCACAGCTGTTCCCTGAAAAAGAAACAATGAGAGATTGTGAGTGTGTGTGTGTGTGTGTGTGTGTGTGTAAGGTTGGGTTGGGGAGACAAAGTGCATGATCATTCAAAACATCTTTTTTGCCATGTGGTCTTTCTAACTTAATTTTTCCGGTCAAAATGCACTTTGAAGATGTGTTGCAATATATTTTCAAAATCTGTATTTATTTTTAATTTTGTGTCAGTGAGAAATCAACACTCCCATTTCCCGAAATGGAGCTTCGACTCGGCCGTTTGTGATCCCTGGCCTGGACGGTGGCTCAGGTAACAGAGCAAGAGGTGGGAATCGGAGCAGGTTTTCTATGTGATCCCTGGGCAAGCCGTCCAGTCCTCTGAGCCTCGGTCTCCCACTGCGACATCGATACTGTCCTTCCTGTCCCCCTCCACAGCTGCATGTGTAGGGAAGCTGCTGTCAGCACCGCTGTACCCTTTACGCCCGGCCCAACTACACATTCCTCCAGGCAGCCTATTGCTGCCTGGGGGTGGGAGAGGGTAATTTAAATCCAGGGACACTGTTCTGGGGTCGTCTCTCCAGTGGCATGAACAGCTTCGACTCTGGTAAATGGGATTCTCTGACTGTGAAAGGCACGAGGTATTTTTGTTGGCATGTAAATAAGACTACCTCTGTGGTCACTCGGATGTCTACAATCTGGTCTTGGGCTGGGTGGTGGCACAGCAGACAGAGATGCAACTAGAATGGCACGGGAAGGTCATAGGTTTGCGTCCCGGAACCTCCCTGTGTATACTGGGCGTGCCACGATCCAGGCTGACTGAGATAAGGGGTGGATCAGTGTGGGGACCCTGCTGGGAATGTTTGTCTCTCTGTCTCTCTCATGGAAGACATAACTGAATAAACTTTAAAACAATTCCTTCTCAAATTTAAAAGCAATAGAGAGAAATTTCCAGCACTGGGCCTTCGGATCAGTGAAACGACAAACGTAGCTACAACGGTGAATCTTATCTTAAAGGCTGTCCTTTACCTTCTCAGACACACAAGGGCCTTTTCTCCCTGCTCCGGGCACTGGCTCTCGCTACACTCCTGCCATGCTGTCCCTCGGAACTCTGCCCGCTCCCTTCCTCACCCCATGTCCCGGATCAAATGTCACTTTTCCTTAGAGGCCTTCCTAACCTTTCAGAAATAGCACTCCATCGCTGCCACTCCTGCCTCAGTATAACCTTACCGTATCTTTACCTCAAATTGTGTCCTGTACGTACACATGTTCTTGTGTTGTCCTCAGGTCCTCAGATCTAAGGTCCATGAGAGCAAGGAATGTGTCTCACTGACTCACCGCTGTGACCCAGGAGCTAGAGAACAGAAGTGCTCAGTAAATACCTGCAAATGGGATGAACGCCATCCAAAGCACTTCGTGAGTATTCTAAGGAGACATATAAACAGGCACTAGAGGTAATATCCAAACAATTTTTATTTAAATGGTTTCCTGGGAATATACTAGCTTATGAGTTTGGGTCCTCTTTCCCTGTGTCATGTTTGTCCCCAAGGATTTCCTGTCATTAAGGAAATACATGACTAACCTCTTTTTTTTTTTTTTTTGGAGAGGTTTTTTTGCCATAGGGCGCGTGGGCTCGCCAGACAGACAGAGAGAGACATAGAGACAGAAAGCGAGAAATCACCCCCCAGGGGGGATGGTCACGCCGCAATCCCTTCTCCTCCATTCTCCTCTCGGGATCTTGGACACGCACGCACATGCGCCCGGCGTGAGTTTTAAGCCACCGGGCCTGGGACGAGAACCGCGGTCGACTAAGTGGGAGTCCAGCGACATAGCCATTACGCTTACCGCTGGTCCCCATGATTAGTCTCTTTAACTTCATAAAAGGAGCACTTCCCTTTTTTTCTAGAAGTTATGGTTTTCTACAAAGCACTGTCTGTAGCTTAATGTGCAATCTGAGTTTGGTATATCTATGGACTTATTTCTTGTTTGTTTGTTTGTTTTTTGGAGAGGTTTTTGCTATAGGGTGTGTGTGCTTGTCAGAAAGACAGAGAGAGACAGAGAAACAGAAAGTGAGAAATCACCCTTCGGGGGGATGGCCATGCTGCAATCCCTTCTCCTCCATTCTCCTCTCAGAATCTTGGGCACGCCCACACAGGCGCCTGGTGTGAGTTTAAGCCGCCAGGTCCAGGACTTGAACCATAGTCGACTACGTGGGAGTTCAGCAACATAGCCATTAATGCTAACTGCTGGTCCCTCTCTGTACTTACTCATCAGCACTGACTTGATCATTATGGAGCTAAGTTCTAGTTTAGAGGCCATGGTATGAGAAAGACTACATTATCTTTAGATCTGTTTAGTTTTTCCTGTAAGTGTTGACAAATGATAACATTTAGGAAAAGCCTCTCTTCATTGTACTTCTCTTTCAGAAAAGTACAGCCAATCACAAGTTCTTAAGCACCATAAAACAAATGAGAACATTAGACATTTTTATTTACTATTACTATTATTTAAAAGTTGGCTTATTCCTTCTATGAGTGAGAGAGACGAGACGAGAGAGACAGCGTTCCCACCAGGGTCTTGATGCTGTGATGTGCCCCTAGCCTGTATCCAGCCCTGATCAGCCTGTAGGTGTCTGGCGATCTCAGGGAGATCTCCAGGCTTGAACCAGGAACCTTTTCATGTGGGATTGTCTCAGAGTGCCATGGTTTACCTTCCCATCACCCTGGCTCCTGAACAGCTTTGTAATTGGAAAAACTACAGATGTGTTCTTTTTGTTTTGTTGGTTTTGAGAGGCTCTTGCTATGTCTCAATCCTCCTGCCTCAGCCTCCCAGGTAGCTAGGACTATACTACCATGGGCACATCTGGCTTTTAGGGAGGGCCGGGAATCAAACCAGGGCCTCCCATGTGACCTCAGCCTGCCAAGTGGCAGTGTCAACCACCATGCCGCAATGGCTGGGCCAATACACAACTGTGTAAACAATGAAAATAGTACCAAAGCGTAGGACATAGAAAATTAAGTGCCTCATAATCCCACATCTCAGAGATAAGGATTGTTATGTTTGCATTTATTCTCCTGGGTCTTTCTATACAAATCCTAACAACAATAATAGCACCAGTATCCAGTCTTCTGAAACTTGCTTTTCCCCCTTTAACAGTGTATCTTTCTGTATCAGTACACATAGGTCTGCCTTATGCTTCGCCTGCTGCAAAACCATGTTTTTACCTGTCAGCACAGTTCATTAAGGAGAGGGCCTGTGGGCTTGCAGAAGTGCAGTTCTTCTGTTGGGTGTTCCTTCATTGTATGATCACCTCAGTGTTTCGCTGTAAGACCCACAGAGAAGATAACATTTTTTTTGTGGTAAGAAACAGGACTATCCCATCTCTCTTTTTCTTTAAAAAGAAAGAAAGAAAGAAAGAAAGAAAGAAAGAAAGAAAGAAAGAAAGAAAGAGAAAGAAGGAAGGAAGGAAGGAAGGAAGGAAGGAAGGAAGGAAGGAAAGAAAGAAAGAAAGAAAGAAAGAAAGAAAGAAAGAAAGAAAGAAAGGAAGGAAGAAAGAAAGAAAGGGAAAGAAAGAAGGAAGGAAAGAAAGAAAGAAAGAAAGAAAGAAAGAAAGAAAGAAAATGAAAGAAAGAAAAAGAAAGAGAGAGAGAGAGAGGAAGGAAGGAAGGAAGGAAGGAAGGAAGGAAGGAAGGAAGGAAGGAAAGGAAGGAAGGAAGGAAGGAAGGAAGGAAGGAAGGAAAAAGAAAGAAAGAAAGAGAGAGAGAGAGAGAGAGAGAGGGAAAGGAAAGGAAGGGAGGGAGGAAGGAAGGAAGGAAGGAAGAAAAGAAGGGCCCTTTGCTCAGCAGCTGCCCCACGGTGCTCAGTTCTTCCGAGGGCTAAGGCCGCGTTGGAGTGAGGCCCTCGCTTCATCCGGGGACTGGCACCGCGCCCGGCAGCGCCCGCTCAGCGCCGGTCCTCACCATGGCCTTCGTTTCCGAGCTCGCCTGCATCCACTGGGCCCTCATCCTGCAGGACGAGGAGGTGACCGTCACGGAGGCTAAGATCAATGCCCTCATTAAAGCAGCTGGTGTAAACGTGGAACCTTTTTGGCCTGACTTGTTAGCGAAGGCCCTGGCCAGTGTCAACATTGGGAACCTCGTCCGCAAAGCAGGGGCAGGTGGGCCTGCACGAGCAGCTGGCGGGGCACCTGCGGGAGGTCCCGCCCCCACGGCTGCTGCCGCCCAGCTGAAGAGCAGAAAGTAAGAAGCGAAGAAAGAAGAATCTGAAGAATCGGATGAGGACATGGGCTTTGGTCTTTTTGACTAAATCTGTTTTGTAATGTGTTCAATAAAATGCTGGACTCAAAAAAAAAAAAAAAAAAAAAAAAAAAAAAAAAAAAAAAGAGAGAGAGAGAGAGAGAAAAGGAAAAGTTTTCCAGATGAAAACTATTCTTATTTTTTGATGGCCTCATATTTCTTTTTTTTTAGTTATTTTATTTAACTTCATTTATTTTTATTATTTTAATTTGACCAGAGAGAGACAGACAGAGAGAGAGAGGGAAAATAAGAAAGCAAGCCGCCAGGTCTAGGACTCAAACTGTGGTCGGCCATTGGGGAGTCCAGCACTTTGAACCACCACGCCACCCGACGGCTCCAATGGCCTCATATTTCTTAATAAATGGTTCTCGTTTCTTAATAAGTGGTTCTTTAAAAAGTCTTAATAAGTGGTTCTTTGAACTACAGAGTCATCCTATATGCCTTGTGTCAGCTAAGGAGACACACAATCGTACTTTCCACGTGAAAACCTGGACTGAAAGGTTTCCTTGATGTTTCCTATTCCTGAAGACCCGGCCCCAATGCCTCCGTCTTGGTTTGTCCTCCTGTGTCCTTCCTCACCCCTGGCAGCCAGCGCAGTGTCTGCTGTGCGTTTCCACCGCTCATGTCCCTCTGTCCCATGGTCTGTGTGAGGCACTGTCATAGAGCCCCCCTCTCCCTCAGGAGACTGTTAGATCCTTCAGGATAGGTTTTGTCCTTTTACCCCTGGTGCCTTGCACAGTGCCTGGCACATCACCCGTGTTTACCAGATGTCAGCATGGGGATGTTTGAATGAGTAATATTGCAGAACATTTATTTACTTCTCAGTATTTGCAGGATTATGTACTTCGTGCTTTACTCAAACACTTGCTTTCCCTCCTGCCCCCTTGTGGCCACTTCTTGTATCACCGGGAGCTGGACCGAGTGGAGACTGCATGGTGCCAAGCATCCAGTGAGCGGGAGGAAAGCAATCGCTGGCGAAAACAGCAGCTTGCTATGGCCCACAGGGAAGAATGCTGACTGCAAGGCAGGAGGCCTGGCTTCTGGTCCCAGCTCTGTTACTAATTTATCCACTCATGCACGAACCACATACATCCACACAACATGAGTGAGTATATAAAACAACCATGACCTGTTTGGAGACGCAGTGGTGAAGAAGCGAGACGGTGTCCCAGTTCTCGTGGCCCTTACCTTCCAGAAGAGTCAGCCAGCCAGGAAAATATCAATGAGAGAGTAAGGTGACACGAGGGGGCTACCTCAGGAACGACTTCTCTGAGTACTGACATTTTAGCTAGATGGGAATGATGAAAAGAACCACTTAGCCCCTGATCAAAGGGAAGAGTGTTCCAGAAAGAACAGCCAGAACAAAGGTGGGAACAGACTTTATTGTTTTGAGGGACAGAAAGACCAGGATGGCTGGAATAGAGAAGGCAAGGAGGCAATGAATACAGCAAGGTAGGCAGAAGCCAGATTGTGTTTTCCTGGGGAGAGTATGAATTTCATTTCAAGTATAACGGGAACCCACTGGAAGGTTTTACACGAGAGCATACAAGATGGTTCAGGCTGCTCTGTCAAGAATGGGCTGTCGGATGGTTATGGAGGGATCAGCTGTGTAGCTGTTCAGAGAACACACCAGTGGCAGTTTGGACTATAGTGTTTGTAATGACAATAGAGACAAGTGAATGAATCTGGAGATGAAGCAGACAAAGCTTGCTGATGGATTAAATATGGACAATAAGGTAAAAGGGCAATCAAGAATGACTCCTCCTCCTAGAGGGCCAGCCAAGTGGTATGGTGGTGAAGGTGGGTGGATCCCATGTGACCAACTGTGGAGTTCAAATCCCGGACCAGGTGGCTCAAAAAACACACAAGGTACGTGTGTGCACCCAAAATCCTGAGAGAAGAATGGAAGGTAAAGCATTGGAGTGTAGCCACCCCCCATGGGGGATGCTTTCTCACTTTCTCGCTCTTTCATTCTTTCTTTCTCCAGCAAGTGTACACCTCCTATAGCAATTTTTTTTTTTTAAAAAAAGAATGACTCGAGACCAGCTGGTGGTGTGATGGTTAAGGCGCTGGACACTCCTATATGGCCAACCACGGTTTGAGTCCTGGACCTGGTGGCTTGCTTTCTCACTTTCTCTCTTTCTCTCTCTCTCTCTGTATCTCTCTCTGGTCAAACCAAAATAAAATGAATGAATAAATAAAGTAAATAAATAATTCTTAAAAAAAAAAAGACTGACTCCTAGATTTATGGATAGAACAACTGGGTGGATGCCCATGCCAATTCCTGTTATTAAGAAGTCTAAGGAAAAGCAAGTTTGGGAGAAAAACTCAAATTCTTTATGGGTAAATTATGTTTGAGTTGCCTATTGGACATGCAAGTGGAAGTGTTAAGAATGTAATTGGATTCAAGTTGCAGGGAGAAGTCAGGGCTAGAGAGATCGGAGAGCCATCAGAACATAGATGGTCTTCAAGGCCATGGGACTGGATGTGGTCACTAAGGGAGAGCAAACAGAAATGGAAGAAAGCGATACCCAGGACAGATCCCGGGTACCCACCAACCTGTAGAGATTGAGCAGAAGAGAAAGAGCCAATAAAGTAGACAGAAGAGGGGCCAGCAGGTGGCATGGTGGTTAAGAACGCTGGTTAATCCCACATGGTTGACCACAGTTCAAGTCCCAGACGTGGCAGCCTACTTTCTCACTTTCTCTCTCTCTCTGTCCCTCTCTGGTCAAATTAAAATAAATAAATAATTCTTTTTTAAAAAATAAAGTAGACAGAAGAAAAGAAGAAAAGAAGGGCTATCACAGAGCCAAGGGGAGAAATTTTTTTCTTTGTTTTTTAAATTTATTCATTTATTTTACATTTATTCACTGAACATCATCACAGCATACAAAATGCGATTTCCCATCCAGAATACACTGTATAGTGGCTTAGTCATACATGTTATCATCAACAAATAATTTTCCATTTCTTGCTTCATATATATATATATACATATATATATATATGCACATATATACATATATATGTGTGTATGTGTATGTATGTGTGTGTGTGTGTGTGTGTGTGTGTATATATATATATATATAAAATTTTTCCCACCTATTTCTCACCCTCTGCCATTTCCCACCCTTCTCCCACACTGTCTCTGGTATCTGCAGTTGCTTTCCATTCCTTTCCCCCCCACCCCACATTTTACTGATTCACAAAGTATCTTAATTAATCTAACTACTTTCTATAGCAAGTTCAGCTGATATATACATATCCGTGAACACATGTTGACTTTAGGCATGAAACTCTGTAAGTAGAATGAATATACTACAATGTAGCACCTAGCTGAGGCTATATAGCTTACTGTGGTCATTAAATAGATATTTTTAAATATATATTTTCATTTCAAGAAAGGCAGTTTTAGCTTTAATAAATCAAAATTTAAAAAATGTTAAGAGAACTTTGCTTAAGACTTAAAACCAGAAAACAGCATAGGATTTCATTCAAATAGTACATGTATTGACCTGTCGACAACTTGAGAGGAGACAAAAATCCTTAACTTTGGAGAAAAAAGCATAGAAGAAGAGTAGTCACATTTTAGTCAAAAGTCATAAAATTCTATTTTACCAGTTCAGTCTCATGTACTTAATCTATCTCCTGTTGTGGTCTTATTTTTCTATTTAAGTTCTGGAAGATAACATTCAACTCTGGACTCGTCCCTACCATTAATCTGGCCATTTTCTTAGTTGTTTTTGAACTCTTATTTCTGTGTATCTGACTTCAGCTGTTTGGCTGTTGTTCACTTAGAACTGTCTAGACACTCAGTGCATGGAGGCTGAGCAGCAAAGTGATGAGGTAAAAGAAATAAAGATAAGACAGAAAGAGGGAAAGAATAAGAGAGAGAGAAAAGAACAAAAAACAACAAAAATGTATTTACTTATTTTTTAAAAGCAAAAAATGAAAACCACATGGTGCAAGTTCTCAGCTCCAATGGAAGCGTCAGTCTTCTTCTTTTTTAACATCTTTTTTTTTTTTTTTTTTTGAGAAGTTTACACTATAGGGTGCCTGCGCTCGCCAGACAGACAGACAGAGAGACAGAGAGAAATCACCCCCCTGGGGGATGGTCACGCCGCAATCCCTTCTCCTCCATTCTCCTCTCGGGATCTTGGGCACGCATGCACACGTGCCCGGCGTGAGTTTTAAGCCACCGGGTCCGGGACGCGAACCGCAGTCGACTACGTGGGAGTCCAGCGACGTAGCCATTACGCTAACTGCTGGTTCCCAGCATCAGTCTTCTTCTGAAGGCCTGCCCTTTTGCCTCTCCTAAGTGGGAGAGAGGAAAGGGGATTATTAGCAAGATAAAGGAGGATCTGAGAGCCAAGAAAATACTTGACCTTAAAAAATTGAACAAAATAAAAATTTCTAAAAATGAAAGAGACAGAGAGAGACAGAGAGAAGGATACAGGGGATCATACCACTCAAGAATGGGGTCTGGAGGGTGACTTCTCAGCAGAAAATCTTCATTTCTATTAGTCCCTGAAAGCACTAGTTCTCAGCTCCAGTGGAGGAGTCTAGAAGAAAAAAAATTTTTTGCCCAGACAATAGATAAATTTTTACTGAGCCTTTTAGTTTACAATATAAGGTAAAAGGATAAACAGATCTCAACCATTAGTTATAGTAAAATATTTTAGACTTTAGGGATTTATAAAGGATTACATTTTTTGAAAGTTGAGATAAGTTAGGAACAAACTTTAAGCCCTTGAATTTTCCGGTTGAGTCTTCCCTTACAAGAGTAACAAGCTCTAATTTGTTACATAAGTTTCCTCAAGGCCAAGTTTTATTGTTGTCCTGTCTTTAGATCGGAAGAACTGGCATTTCAATCAATATCCACTAATTCCACTTCAAAAAAGAGTTTCGCATTTGGTGGAATTTTGGCATCAGGCTGTCCTTTCTTTCCATACGCCCATTCTGGTCCACTCTCCAGGCGAGTCTTTTCTCTTCTACTCATAGTCAAAAGTGCTTCATCCCATCCTCTGGTAGCTTTGCCTGCTCCAGCCTTGAAACTTAAAGGCGTGGCACCTTTTTTCTTCTTTGAACTTGTTAGAATATTAGTATCAAAAACAGCCCCATCTTGGGACCAGCAGTTAGTGTAATGGCTATGTCTCTGGACTCCAATGTAGTCGACTGCGGTTCAAGTCCCGGACCCAGTGGCTTAAACTCACGCCGGGCGTGTGTGTGTGCATGCCCAAGATCCCAAGAGGAGAATGGAGGAGAGCGGATTGCAGCATGGCCATACCTCCTGGGGGGGTGATTTCTCGCTTTCTATCTCTGTCTCTCTCTGTCTCTCTGGCGAGCGCATGCGCCCTATAGCAAAAACCTCTCTTAAAAAAAACAAAACAACAAGAACAACAAACAAACAAACAAAAAAACACAGTCCCGTCTTGTGGTGCTCCTGTGTACCTGCAGTGAACAACATCTCCCTTTTTGGGAAAGTTGGTTTTATCTCCCTTTTTAAGAATAGATTTAGTGTATTTTAGTGGCCCCTCATCCTGAGTCTCTTCAGATTTGGCTTCTTTGGGTTTATCTTCATTAAGCTTCACATTTTTCACTTGCTCAGATACTTATACTTTCGGTACCCTTGAAATGCTTGCTTTCAAAAGATGGTTCCATGCTGTAACCAAATGGTCCTTGTTATCTGTCTTGGTGACATTTTTATTGTTTCCTAGTAATTTATGTTCTGTTAGAAATGAATCTGAACCGCGTCCCTGCAGAAACTTGATACTGTCCTTCTTGGGCAACTACTCCATGGTCCAGGCCCACTGCGGAGCACCGGCCGCCATCTTCCCCCGCTGCCACTGCTTTACTGAAAGAAAATGTTTTAAGAAGGAAGGAAGTATTAGACTTTCCTGAGAGGTCAAAGAAGATAAGAACAAAAAACTAACCATTGGACTTAGCAACATGGAGGCCGTTGGTGACCTTGACAGCAGTTGCCTCTCCGGAATAGTGGGAACAGAAGGTGAATTTCAGTGCGTCAAAGAGAGGAAGAGAAGAAAGCACTGTTCTTCCAATTTGAAGGAAAATAAAGAAATTAGCTGATAAGCGACATGGAGATGCTAAAAGCATACACAGGAAGATAGCCCAGTAGAAGAGAAATCTTGCCTATGTAGGAAACGGGTGGAGATGGCAAAAGCAATTGAACTAGGACAGAGGAAACAGGATCTAGAACACAAGAAAGGTGCTGGCTTTTGAGGGGAACAAGGGTTCTGTGTCGTAGAAGCAGGAGGAAAGACAGAGAGCGGGCTCCCAGACCAAGAGAGCTATGCGGGTTGGTGGTGAGAAGAAGAGGGGTTTTCTCTTTGCATAATGTTGGACAAGTCTTGTCTTGATGAGATGTGTTGGCAAAGTGGGTCTGCTCCGATCATGGTGGATGAGCTTCCCGGAGCCCGCCACTGCCTAACATCTGCCTCATTCAATGAGCGACATTCAATGAGCGTGCAGGAGCCGTAGGTACTTTCTGTGCATTCCAATAGCGCTGGCCACCGCCACATCCTGAAAGACATTCCCATCAGATGCAGACACCGAGGGAGAGAGGAGATGGCCATGCAACTTTTCTAAAGTGATGAAGTCAGAATTTAAATCCTGATCCAAGCCCATACATTTTTTTTTAAATAAAGAGAGAAATTTTTGCTATAGGGCATGTGTACTCACCAGAGAGACAGAAACAGAAAGCAAACAGTCACTCCCCAAGGGGAAATGGTCACACCGCAATCCCCTCTCCTCCATTTTGCTCTCGGCATTTTGGGCACACACACGTGTCTGGCATGAGTTTAAGCTACCAGGCCTGGGACTCGAACTGTAGTTGACTATGCGGGAGTCCAGTGATGTAACCACTAAGCCATCTGCTGATCCCCCAAACCCATACTTTGAACAATTATATTTTCTTGCCCTAGCAGGGAGAGAGGGATGAAGGGGGTCAGCTAGGAGACTGACCAGGGGTTAATGTCCTCAGGTTACGCATCAACCTTTACAACAGAGCAGGAATGTCACCAACTGCTCACTAATTCCTGTAGCAGCTCAGAGGCCAGGCCACCTGGTCACAGAGGTGAACCCATTCACACGGTCCACGTCCTGCACTGCCATCCATCAGATCCAGAACCAGGGACATCTGCAGCCACTTACCGTGCACTGGCTCAGTCTTCATAGAGGTGAACCCATTCACACGGTCCACGTCCTGCACTGCCATCCATCAGATTCCAGAACCAGGGACATCTGCAGCCACTTACCGTGCACTGGCTCAGTCTTCAGTTGAGCTATTGTAGCCTGAAGCTTTTCCAGATGTTTATACTGGGAAATAATCTTTGTCCAGTTTTGCAATCCCGTATAAAGCAAGGTCGTCCTTATAAATACACAGAAGGCCAGCAGGGCCACCTCCACACCTTCCCCTATGGACAAAATTCAGGATTTTCCAGTGCTGTGGTAGCAAGGTTTCTGTTTGCTCGTTTTTCTTCTTTCTAATTTTGTAAAACGATACATCAGTGGGAAGAGCAAAGGTCTGGATATAGGAAAATGGAGCTCTTTGTCCTGCCTCTTTCACTGCTTAGCTGGTGACTGGGAGGATTCCCTACACTTTCAGTGAGAGGTTTGGCTGCCAGGTGTGGGTCAGGTGGACCTCCATGAGAAGCTGAGTAGAGCTGCATGTCAATGTCAAATCGTGTGATGGGATACATCCGAGAAATGCATCGCTGAGCGGTTTCCTCACTGTGTGAACATCAGAGTCTCACACACCTAGCCAGGTAGGCCCACCACACACCCAGGCTATGGGACCGCTGTCCGCCCTCAGCTGAAATGTTACGCAGCACATGACTATCGTCGTCGAATTCCTGTGTCCTTTACGTTATGTGTTTATGGACATCTTTGACCAAACTGTCAGAAGGGTCCATGCCGTGGAAGGGGTAGGAATGCCGCCCGAGGATCTCCAGGGGCCCCGTTTGGCCCTGACATCCTGTCATTGCCAACATATCTTCTAGGATCTCACCCTCTTCTTACCAAGTCCATCTGAGTGTGAGGGAGTTGAGGGACGTTTCTCAGTGAGAGGTTGGTCGTGGGTGGTCACAGAACCATCACCTTGGCGTTGTGGCCCAGGTGATGGAGAGAGAGACCCAAGGGGTTGGGTGTCACTGGCTAGGCAGAAGAACTGCAGCAACTCACAGTCACATGCGCTTGGGGACCACCTCTGAGAGGTGGGAGCAGCCCGAGATACCTCAGAACCCATGCACTGCCTTGAGAAAAGGAGAGAGGGTGGCAGCAGGAGAAGGGCCACCGCAGCGACTGTCCTTCCGCCTCCCGTGTCATGTCCGGGCCTGTCACAGTTTCTGATAATGAAGCGTGGTGTCAGGATGCATCCCGGTGAAGAGAGGTGTCACTGGGGTCCGCCAGCTGTCCCGGACTGGACACTTACTGCACGTGTGTTCTCCTTTATGCCGATGGAGACGGTGTAAGGCAGGTGTGATTAAGGCCATTTCACGGAGGGAGGAACAGGCTCGCAGAGTTCCTTGTCGTGCTCAACAAGGCCCAGCGAGTGGCTGAATTGGGAGTCATACCTGACCCACGCAGCTCCAAAAAAGCATGTTTTCCTGTTTGCAGAGCACTTGACAGCACTTCTGCACTGGCGTTCTTGCAGATGGGAATTACAGTCATACTCTTGGCCTGACACCCTCTCCCTCTTAGACTGGGCTGAGCCCAAATCGGAAGAACAGGATTTGCTTTCTTTTTTAAGACAGTCTAGCTTCGTCATCATCCTCCTGTCTCAGCCTCCCAAGTTGCTGGGGAGTACAGATGCGTGCCACCATGCCTGTCCTTTGGGGTGGGCCAGGAATGGAGCCTGCTGCCTCCCCCCTGGCCTCAGCTGGCCAGCAGCATGCCCACTGTGTCTTACTGAGGCGAGGCCATGAAGAACAAGATTTCTCTGTCATCTTCCAAGTCTCTAAGAAAATGGCCAAGTGTTATTTGCTCATTTGTTCATTATTTCTTTTGTCAGAAGCTCTGTTGTACTGTGTCTGGAGTTTTGTGTGGCCTAGAAGTCTTTTCCAGTGTCGTGAAATGAGCGTACAAGTCAGTCCTCACTGGGGCCACGCTGACAGCATTACTGGATTTGGAAAGCACAGCACACTCCTTTAAGAATGCTAAGCGGTGGGGCAAGTAGCTGGTGTGGTGTTTAAGGCACTGGACTCCCACGTGGCCAACAGTGGTTCAAGTCCTAGACTCAGCGGCTTGAAACTCATGCTGCACACATGTGCACATATGCCCAAAAACCCAAGAGGAGAATGGAGGAGGAGAGATTGTGGCCATCCTGGGGGGCTGATTTCTCACTTTTCCTCTCTCTGTCTCTCTCTAGCAAGCACACACGCTGTATGGCAAAACCCTATCAATCAATCAATCAATCAATCAATAAAATGACAAATGGTTTTCATGGGCTATCTCAGCTTGCATGAGTGGCCACAGGAGTGGGTATGAGGGAGAAGAGGTGACTAAGAATATGCATTTCCTTTCCTTTCAGGTTCGGGTAGGAGCTAAGGAGTAGAGCTGACCCACTACAGACCCAAGCAGAGCTCTGTGGTCGCACATGCTTGCATTGGGTCTGTGAGCTCCTGCTGGAGTTACTGGTAGAGCGAGATAGCAGAGCCGTCTTTGTGCTGTTCTGTTCCACAGCCACGTTAGTGGCTCTTCCTCAGATCAGTGGTCCTTAGGTCTACATATGCCTATCGTTGAGCTGTAAACTTAGGCCCGTTCAAAGTCTACTTCAGCAGACAATGATTCATGAGCCAGACAGCTCCAGGCCACAGGGGGGTAGAGGAGGTGCCAGGGGAGGAAAGCTTTCCTAAGAGGCTCATAGAAGCAGGACAAAGACAACATTTGATTGGATAAAGTGGAAAGTCCCTACCTGGACATCGGTTGGCAGTTCCCGACTGAAAAAGTTTCTAGTTAGAGGTCAGGTGTGGTTTCTGATTGGCTAACCATTTCACACACTCTGATCGTTCACTGAGTTGTGTTTTGGTTTTTACAGGTACTGCAGGCGTGGAGCCCTCTGGGCCGAGTGGCCTCCCGACTAACTGTTTCAGCAGCGCCGATTCCTGGGCCCCATCTCTGAAGGCTGACTTCACTAGAGCTGGGTCAGTCATTACGAAAAGCCCCACTGGTGGTTGCAGAGTGCGGCGAGTTACGGTCCCACTTGCCCTCGCTCATCCTGCTCGTGGCTCCCTTACCTGGAATGCCTCCCGCTTCACCTGGCCAGCTCTTGCCTGTCCATGGGGAAGTCTCTGAAACCCTGGTTGGCTTCTGTGGCCCTGCCTGCACTTGCTCACTGGAACGCCTCAGCATCGCAGCCTCGGGGCGGTCGGCCTTCTCCACGAGGCTGCCCCTGGAAGGGAGGTCAATGGCTTTTCCGTGTTATTCTTGTTGCCAGCGGGCACGCACACTCACAGGAGAGAGCGAGAGAATCCCCCAGTGGGGTGTGGTCATGCTGCAACCCCTTCTCCTGCCTCCCCCACTTCTCCATCCCCAGGGATTTGGGGGTATGCATGCATACTTGTGTTGTCAACTTATTCCTTCGAAGCCCCAGCCTCCAGCACAGTGCTTGGCAATACACATTCATTGAATAAATGAGGATATGGAGTTACCTGTGGGTAAAACAATCAGAAATGGCTAGACTGGGATCGGTCCTTCCGGTTCCTCTAGGGCCCCGAAGGCATCCCAGCACAGCTCAGCCAGCGTGTGTCTGAGGCATGAGGCTGAATATGAGGCTGACATTTGGAAATACTTCATTCAGCCTTTTTTTCTTCTTTTTTCCTTTGAGAGCTTTTTTTACTATAGTGTGTGTACACTTGCCAGAGAGACAGAAAGCAAGAAATCATCCCCCAGAGGGGATGGCCACACTGTAACCCCTTCTCCTCTCTTCTTTCGGGATTTTGGGCACACATGCACACAGTGTGAGTTTTAAGCTGCCAGGTCCAGGACTTGAACCACAGTCGATTACGTGGGAGTCCAGCGACGTAACCACTACACCATCTCCTGGTCCCTTACTCAGCTTTTAAGAAAGGCCTCTCATGAGTTGTCACAATCTATTCCACACCAAGTATTGAAGTCCCAGGGCCGCAGCCTCAGTTGCCATTGGGCCCTCTGGGTCTGCTTAGATCATGAGTCGGGCTATCTCTGTTCTCCCGAGATAGGGGTTTTGTCTCAGAGGAACAAGAACAAAGGCAACATTCTGACCAGGAGAGAGTGACTTTTAGGACTTTCCTGATGCTGTGGTGTAGGGCAGACTTTTTATTTTTCCTGGAGAGGTTTTTGCCATAGGGTGCGTGCGCTCACCAGACAGACAGAGAGAGACAGAGAGACAGAAAGAGAGAAATCACCCCCCAGGGGGGATGGCCACACCGCAATCCCTTCTCCTCCATTCTCCTCTTGGCATCTTGGGTACACATGCACACGCGCCCGGCGTGAGATTAAGCCACCGGGTCTGGGACTCATGTACATGGGAGTCCAGTGACATAGCCATTACGCTAACTGCTGGTCCCGGAAAGAAGACATTTTTATTTCTGTTTGGTGGGGACTGATGGAGGTAAGGGCATGTCTATGCCTTCAAGAGCTTGAAATGGGGACCAGCAGTTAGCGTGACTTGAAACACACTGGGTACATGTGCTTGTGTGCCCAAAATCTCAGAGGAAAATGGAGGGGAAGGAACTGCAGCGTGGCCATCACCTCAGGGTGAGTGATTTCTCACTTTGTCTCTGTTGAGTGCAGGCACCTAATAGCAAAAATCTCTCTTTATATATGTGTATATATATATATATATATATATATATATAAAAGAATACTGAATCGTGCATAAATTCACCACTCCTTACAGCAATCCTGTGAAGTAGGTGCTGTCCCCCGTGTCACGATTACCTTCAATTCCCTTCAACACCCACACACAGTCTGTATTCTGCCCCTCCAGCTCCTAAATGTACACTTCACCCTCTCTTGCCTTCCCTGCTCACAATTCCGCAGCTCAGGCCACCATCTAACGTGACAGCTGTGTCACTAAGCTCACACGTCACCACCTAGTGGGAGCTGCATTTGGCTCTGGGTGTCGGGTTAAAGGATCTTCTCTGTGGAGCTAGTGATAATAAGACTAAGAAGTTTCTGACGATCCATTAGACTTCTTCCTGTCTCCAACACCCCTGGGCTTAATATTTTATCTTTTCTCAGAAATCAGTATTTTACTAGTTTAAAAAATATTAAGTGCGGGGCCAACAGGTGGTATGGTGTCTCCCTCGTGGCCAGCTATGCGGTTTGAGTTCCATACCCAGCAGCTTGAATAACACACTGGGTGCACGTGCATGCATGAATGGAGGAGAAGTAGTTGTGGCATGGCCATTCCCTCTGGGAGGCGATTTCTCACTTCCCCTTTCTCTCTCTAGCGAGTGCACCCTCCCTACAGCAAACTAAACAAATTAAATACGTGCAAGTATTAACCGAGCGCTTCCTAAGGACCCGATGTTTTGCTAGATACCAAGATAGGACGTGCTTAATAAAATCCTTGTCTCTGTGAAGTTTTCGTTGTATTATAGCTCCTTTTCCCCCCGAATAGTCGCAAGCCACAGAAATTCAATATGGTTGCTTCTCTGGACTAGATATCATGCTGGGTTATCCACACTAAGACCCACTTATTCAAAGCCAAAATATATTTTTTTCTTTTTCTGGAGAGGTTTTGCTATAGGGCGCGTGTGCTTGCCAGAAAGACAGAGAGAGACAGAGAGATAGAAAGTGAGAAATCACCCCTCCGGGGGGATGGCCACGCCGCAATCCCTTCTCCTCCATTCTCCTCTCTGGATCTTGGGCACGCACGCACACGCGCCCGGCGTGAGTTTAAGCTACCAGGTCCGGGACTCGAACCGCGGTCGACTACATGGGAATCCAGCGACATAGCTATTTCGCTAACTGCTGGTCCCCAAAGCCGAAATACCAATGGGCAAAATGTGCACATTGCAAGTGGTCTTTTATGTACCGCCCTTCCCCGACCACCTCGACCAGAAAGGCGAAGGTTAAGAGCTCTTAGCATCTCTGGTGCCTACCCAGCCGCGCAGTGTACCACTTGGGCACTCTGGGTCCCCCTCTAGGTAAAAAATCCCGATCTAAGGTAGGTGAGGGAGCCTTCTGATGTGGTGTCCTGGGCTAGCAAGCAAACGCAATTTACACATATTTCCCCCTTAACTATCAAATGCCTGTCTCCCCGACATTCTCACTCTTTGAGCTGGGCTGGTTTGATCTAGATAGAAATATAAAAGTTTAGGAAAACAAGCTCAATTTTAAAAACAAAATAGATGAAAGATTTAGCTTAGCAGATCTGCTCGGGGTAGAAACACGTGAACCCTGAACAGAAGGCCTGAGATTTTATTACAAGGGCCAAGGAGCGCTCACTGCAGATAGGCTCCTGGACCTGAAGGAGGTTCTGGCCTCACATCCCCAGGGAATGAACACACATTTTGTCTTTTTTTTCTTTTTTTTCTTTATAGTTTGGTCTAAAATGGTCTCTTGTTGTCATAGTAACTATTCCAAGGTTGAAAATGTCACTTTCTAGAGGTTTACCCTAACTCACCAGAAGAACCCAGCTCATGGCTTAAAGATATAAGGAACCAGCAGTTAGCGTAATGGCTATGTCGCTGGACTCCCACGTAGTCGACCGCGGTTCGCGTCCTGGACCCGGTGGCTTAGAACTCACGCCGGGCGCGTGTGCCCAAGATCCCGAGAGGAGAATGGAGGAGAAGGGATTGCGGCGTGACCATCTCCCCTGGGGGGGTGATTTCTCACTTTCTGTCTCTCTGTCTCTCTCTGTCTGTCTGGCGAGCGCACGCGCCCTATAGTGAAAACCTCTCAAAAAAAAAAAAAAAAGATACAGGCGCTGACAGAATCCACACCTTCCCCTCCCTGCCTCTTTATCCACTACCCAAGGGTAAGGAACGTGGGGCGGCTAGGTTTCCCGGGATGCTTCACTTTAGGAGAGACGTTTGTGAAGACCTTCATGGTCTGCTTGGGAATAATTACAAGTACTGTGGCAAAGATGTGCTTGGGTCAACTGGCTACAATTGAGGTCCCGAGGGAACGAATTTTAAATGGAGAAGAAGGAGAAGTTAAAAAAAAAACAACAACCCAAAAACAAAAAACTAAACAATGGTACAAAGAGAGCACTGTTCCTTTGAGCAGATGGAGCGGCGGGGTCAGGCCAGCCCAGGTCGCTGTACCAGGCCTCCCACGGTATCTGTGCTGGGCTAGGAGGAAACACATCTCTGATCCAGGGAGGATACGGATCTAGGAAAGGAGCCAGGGGATAGAGGACCCCAGGACCTCCTGCCGAGCAGAAGGGTACAGAAGGGTACACAGGAGTTTAGATTTCAGAATCGGATTAGAAGGCGATACTTTCCAGTTCTGCCCAAGGACCTCTCCAGTGTGAGCTGCTCGATAAACTAATTCTAGTCGCATAGTGCTTTATACACCTTCCCTGCCAGCTATTCAAGGTCACTCATCTGACAGCCGCAAAATCTGCAGGCCTCACTGACACAGCTGCGGGCGTAGATAGTGGGAAGTCTCCTTTCACCCCATCTCCTTCTCACATACGATGCCCTGTGCACCCAGATGGTTGGGTGGTTGCACTCTCTTTAAAGACCATTCTTGACCGTGATGTTATGGAGATTAGAACTGAACAGTGACAGGGACAAACTGAGCTGTGAACGGTCACTGGGTAGACAGCCAGGGGAGGAAGACTTCCTGTGGCTGACACATCCACTATACTGTGAGACGTGACTCAGGTCCCCTGAGGCCTGGGAGTCGGTCTCCTCTCCACGACGGTAGGCCAAATAACCAGTCTGGCTGTGGGTTTAGCCTGGTGACCGAACCCAAGTTTGGCTATCCATCGCATGAAAGCCAATACACAAGAGACAAATGTTGGCGGAAAGGAAAGCTAGGTTTATTCAGGAAACTGGTGACCTGGGAAGATGGGAAACGTTTGAAGACCATCTATGAAGTCCTGGTCTAACTCACAGGGCTTTAAAGGGGAAGATAAGAGAAGGCAGGGGACGGCGTGCTGTCCCGCCCAGCACAGCTGTTCAGCGTCTCCTTGACCAGTCCACAGAGGAGACTTGCTGGCCAGAGGGTTGTTTTCAGCTGGGCTGGGTAGGCAGGATCTGACCATCAGGGCGGAAGTTCTTATCCTCACGCAGCACGTCTGCTTCTTGGGTTGTGGTCTTGTAGAGTGCCACCGAATGAACGACCACCGAAACCAGATTAAGGTTAAAGGGAGTCTTTATCAGCCGGCCAGCGACTACAGCCTGAGGCTTGGGGGCTCAGAGTCAGAACTGTAGCCCCGAATGAAGTTGGAGTAGTCTTTTTATAGGGGGTCAGTTACCAGGGGTTTCTATGCAAGCAGTTACAGAAGCTGAATCAAACAGGTTAATTAGTTCTGAGGGGAGTGGGTTTCCATGCAAGCAGTTACAGTGCTAAACAAAAGGGTTCGGGGCTGGTTAGCAAGGACAGTAGCAGGTACAGATGTTGTCCCGGATATGGTTTTCTGTAATGGACAGCACAAGCTATTTTCTCATGGGAAGAGCAAGCAGGTTTATAGAAGCAGACAGCCATGTTAGGGTAAGGGAACGAAATGGACGGACAGTTGTTCATGTGCAGTATCTAACATGCGGCCTTCCATAGTCTCAAGGGTTGGGCTCTGCAACATCTCAGCAAAACTGTTTAATTTCTGCAAGAAACAAGACTTAGGCCAAAGAGAGAAAAACTGACAGCCAGTCTACAGCATTTTAACCTGTGGTATTGGGTTTAATATGGAGTCACTTCAGTTCCTCTTGTAGCTTGACTACACTAAGATATATCTATCCTAGAGGCCAGCAAGTGGTTTGGTGGTTAACGTCACTGGACTCCCCCATGACTGACCACAGTTTGAGTCCCGGACCTGGTCGCTTGCTTTCTCACTGTCTCTCTCTCTCTCTCTCTCTCTCTCTCACTCTGTCCTTCTCTGGTCATGTTAAAATAAAGAGAGTTAAATAAAATTATAATTTTAAAAAAAGATAGATCCTATTGGGTCATTGGAAAAATCACAACACTTTTTTTTTTTGGAGAGGTTTTTGCTATAGGGCGCGTGCGCTCGCCAAACAGACAGAGAGAGACAGAGAGACAGAAAGTGAGAAATCACCCCCCCAGGGGGGATGGCCACGCCGCAATCCCTTCTCCTCCATTCTCCTCTCGGGATCTTGGGCACGCATGCACACACGCCCGGCATGAGTTTTAAGCCACCGGGTCCGGGACACGAACCGCGGTTGACTACATGGGAGTCCAGCGACATAGCCATTATGCTAACTGCTGGTCCCGCAACACTTTTTTTTTTTTTTTAATGTTTTCTATGCAAAAAAAAATTCATGACTTTTCCGATGACCCAATATTTTGTCTTATTTTAACTTTGTCATTGACAGGTCATTATTATTTACACTGAGGGATCAAATCTGTGAGACTCTCTTAAGAGCTCAGAATAAGACTCCTCTCCCTGTCAGGGCTCATGGAAAAGGCACAGGTCTGTGAAGGACACACGAGGTTCTCCGCCCAGCTTTGTTTTCAGCTCGTCCTGGCCCAGGTCAAAGATCCACCCTCAAGAGAAGACAAAAATCCTTATCTCTGGAAAATAAAGCACAGAAGAAGATTAGTAATGTTTTAGTCAAAAGTCATAAAATTCTATTTCACTAGTTCAGTCCATGTAATTAATCTCTCTTCTGTTGCAGTCCGATCTTCCCAATTAAATTCTGGAAAATAACATTCAAACTCTGGACTTGTCTCTATCATTAATCTGGCCATTTTCTTAGTTGTTTTAGAATTCTTATTTCTGTATGTCTGACTTTAGCTTTCCTGGGATAGCACTCCCTTCAGGACTTCTTGGAAAACTGGTCTGGCATCAAAAAATTCTATCAGGTTTTAAAAGGAATGGAAAGCAACTGCAGATACCAGAGACAGTGTGGGAGGAGGGTAGGAAATGGCAGAGGGTGAGAAATAGGGGGAAATATATATATATATACAAGAAACATAAAATGGAAAATTATTTGTTGATGATAACATGCACGATTAAGTCACTACACAGTGTATTCTGGATGGGAAATGGCGTTTTGTATGCTGTGATGATATTCAGTGAATGGCTGTGAAGTAAATAAATTAATTTTAAAAAATCCACCCTCTTTTTTGCCATTCACAGTTCTATAACTGTGATTCGGTACCTAGTCGGGGGGGGGGGGGGGGGAAGACAGGCTCCTAGCTAGGTCAGGGGGGGTCAGAAAAGAAAGTTAGGGTCAGATTAGCTTAGGAGCCAGAAACACGCCTGGACTCCTGTATACCTCTGCTTTCATCTCGAGGTGTTTGAAGTTCACCAACAGACCTCTACCTCCCATAGCATCAGCTCTCGCCGGGCAACGAATAAGACCACTGGGTTCCCAGCTCTTTTTCAGGAGTGCACTCTCCCTGAGGTGAGGACGGAGCACAGCTGGGGAAGAGGTTTCTATTTTGAAACTTTCTTGCAGGCCCTCCAGCCCGGTACCTGGTGAGGGCTCCACTCCTGGGTAAACAGCAGCTGCTCTTCTCTGCACATGAAACTGTTTATCGGAGGAAGGAAATGCAAAACACAAGCTCTATTTTTCTGCACTATGCTCCTCTGATAATAATAATAGTTGTGCAATCCAGAGTGTGATTATTAAACCTATCTCGTGGTCACAAAGAAACTGTGAGGAGGCCAAGAGGCAGACTCCCCAAGGCGGGATTTGGAGGTTTTGCAAATTCCAAACAATCTTCCTGATGAACTGTAGTAATCCTCCACGAGGCAGAGGAGAGGGAGTCAAACTGCAAGCACATCTTGTCCTCATCGAGGTTGTTTTGAAACAGAAATTCCATTTGTGTGCTGCTCTTAGGGTCTCGGTCCGCACAGGCCCGTGCAGCACTCAGTCTGCTGGGCACTCGGAGGACTCATAGGTCTGTCTCTCCAGCATAAAATAATGGGTCAAGGACAGGGACAGTCCGTGATGGTGAGGTAGGAGTGAGTCCGCAGAACAGAAAGTATGAGAGGAGATGGAGTCACAATGGCCACGTTCTCACAGCCAACAGCTGGCTACACTGGGACTCAAAGCAACTACAGCTAGGGCAACAGTTTGTATTTAGTAAGGATATTTAACAAGAAGTACAGAACACTATGGCCTGCTGACCTCATGGAGAATAGGGTAAAGAGTAGGGTAATAAGTCACTGAGACTACCTTTTTTTTTTCTTATTTTTTTTGGAGAGGTTTTTGCTATAGGGCGCGTGTACTCGCCAGAAAAGACAGACAGAAAGCGAGAAATCACCCCCCAGGGGGAGTTGGCCACGCCACAATCCCTTCTCCTCCATTCTCCTCTTGGGATCTTGGGCATGCACGCGCACGTGCCCAGTGTGAGTTTAAGCCACCGGGTCCAGGACTTGAACCACGGTCAGCTACATGGGAGTCCAGCGACGTAGCCATTATGCCGATTGCTTGTCTCATCCTTTTTTTTTTTTTTTTATAGTGAAAACATTTATAATCTAGTCTTTTAATATTTTTGAAACATACGATGCATTTTTATGGCCTGTGGTCACCATTCTGTGTGGTAGATCACTAAAGCTTACTTCTCCTGTCTAACTGAAACTCTGTGCCCTTCACTCAACATCTCCCTTCTGCCCACCCTCTTCCTTACCCGCCCCGCCTTGGATCACATTGTACTGAACTTATTGGAATTAGCTGCCATACTTAGAAAACTTCAGAGGATATTCCCCAAATGACGGGGGTGGGGGGGTGGGGGGGGGATAGACAAACGAGTGGAAGAAATGCAGCAATGGTGTCAGCTCTACCTGGTCAATCCTGCTGGTAGCACATGCTCATCCTGAAGATTAAGCCACGCAAGTCTAAGTCTGTACTGCATCGGAGAAGTGGAAAATCGGCTAGCCCCGCCTTGATGCCATCCATGACTATGTTCTAGGAGTCTGGCTTTCTAAGTTACTTCATGGTACAGCCTCATCTTCTGCTCCCGGAGTTTCGGTAGCCTGTCTAGATGCCACAGCCAGGCAAAGCCCTTGTAGGATTTATGCTGCTTTTTAGCTCCCCAAACAGATCTCAAAGAAGGTCATGAGTAAATTGCTTCCAAGTTACTTTTCCTCTCCCTCATTTTCCCCAAACCAGGAATCTTGGCTCTTAGTAGCTGAGCTTCTGACTTACTATTAGTAAGAAGTCAGTAATGGGACCAGCAGTTAGCGTAATGGCTATGTCACTGGACTCCCATGTAGTCAATTGCGGTTTGTGTCCCAGACCCTGTGGCTTAAAACTCACGCTGGGCGCGTGTGCATGTGTACCCAAGATCCTGAGAGGAGAATGGAGGAGAAGGGATTGTGGCATGGCCAACCCCCCTGGGGGGTGATTTCTCACTTTCTGTCTCTCTGTCTCTCTCTGTCTGGCGAGCACACGCACCCTATAGCCAAAACCTCTCAAAAAAAAAAAAAAAAAGTCAGTAATAATGATTTTTTTTACTCTGTTGTCAGTACAATAGTTTTTTATTTTGCATCCCTGAGGTATAACATGAGAGAAAGAAATATGTTTTTTCCATTATTTTATTTTGTATCCTTTTATATCAAATATTTAAAATGATCCCCCGCACTGCGATTCCCAAAACTCGTACAAAGGGAGAGTTTCCATTCACTTGTGTCTTCTAATGACTGCACACAGGCCTCCCATTCAATATTTATCCTGTAAAAATCTTATAAGCACCTGCTGATGCCACACCCGTTCTCAGCGCAGATACAGCAAGGAAGGAAACAGACAAGAATCTCGTTCATCATGGAGTGTCCATTCTAGTGGAGCAGATGGCTCTTGCTGCTGCCTCGTTCATTCATTCATTCATTCATTCATTCCTGGAAGCATTCACTCAGTAAATACTGAGCAGCCGCTGCAGCGGCTTTATAACGTGTCAACTTGGCTAGGCTGAATCACGTTCTCCAGAACTTCCCTTGCTGCATGTTTTTGGTTGAAGTGATCCATAGGAGGGGTTCTCGTGTGAGATTTGAGGCTGAAAGCGCAGAAGTAGCAGTTTTGTAGCACACACACACGGTACTTTTTCTGTTCCTGCCCCTCGTTGGCATGAAGCATGCCCAGACCTGCTACTGCCACAGCCCCCTGGATCCTCCCTCGGCGTCTCTGACCCTGGGCCAGCTGGGTGCTTACCTCCATAATGAAAAGCTCCTTATTCAGGTTGTCACTCCGCTAGCTCCTTTCCCTCTGCATCGCTCTCCCAGAACCCGGTTTTCACTTGCGGGCCTTGCTTATCCTGCACCCTGCCTTGCATTCTTAATGAGTATCACTTACGATGAACACCCCACCTTACTCGCTCACTCAGCAACACCTTAACAAGTCCAGAAGACTGATCACTTACGATGAACACCCCACCTTACTCGCTCATTCAGCAACACCTTAACAAGTCCAGAAGACTGATCACTTACGATGAACACCCCACCTTACTCGCTCATTCAGCAACACCTTAACAAGTCCAGAAGACTGTCTGGGACCTCGCATACTGATGTAGGTGATATTCAAATGGAACTCTCCTGGGAGAGGACACCCAGAACCTGTGGACATGTCTTGGTTCTTTGTACCAGGAATGACTACATGGCTGTACAGTTCATAGACATATCAAGGGCTTCATGGTTCACACGGCATCCAACGGGTACTGGAAGTGGAGGTAACAGTATCTGGGGCAAGAAGCTGGAGGCTGAATACTGGGCATATCGCAAACATAACGTTAGGGGTGTTGTACCGATGGCTAGTAATGGCCAAACACCAATGGATCTCAGGTCTTCATGGCCGACGGCAAGCGGCCACATCTGGACGTGAAAGATGCGGTATTTGGAAAGGTGGTGGAGGGCAGAGACCCTGGAGGAACTGGAGAAGTTACCAGGAGATGAGGAGGTTCTCATTAAGGACGTAACTATCCAGCCGGCCCGTTTCCTGGATAGCCAGGATGGACCTGGACGAACAGCTGGTGGGCTGCTGAAACACCCTGCTGTAGCTGGTCTAGTGGCCGTTGTGACAGAGACCGTGCCATCCTTCTGCCTGGCCGTGACTCAGGTCTGTGAATGGCGGCACAGAGGTGAGCCCAGCAGCTTTTATCCCCTAGAGCGTATTGTTATTACAACTCTTACCCAATACATTTCTTTAATTTTAATAGAAAAACTGTTTCACTTTTGTTACTTTCGTTTTTAATGCTGAGCCTCTATTACGTGCAGGCATTTTTGAATATTCTAAAAAAAAAAAAAAAAAAAAAAGAGGAGTCAGGTAAGGGAGGGGTCCAGGATGGAACCCGAGGGGACATGCAGCATGTTTAGGACAAACACCTGAGGTGTGTCCGGAGCGTGTGTGCATGAGCGCGCACGTGGGCGGTTCTCTTCCTACACAGGACACCTACTAGACCAGCCCAGTCTGGAGAAACGGGGGAGGCGAAGGTTCTGTATGTCCTCCCACATGGCCCTGGAACCCAGGAAGCATCTTCTCAGGCTGGCTGTGAGCGCCAGGTGTCACCCGAGCACCTGTGGTGGCGCTGCTCCAGGTAGTCAGCTCCCGGTCAGGCGGTCTGTGGCCCTGTCACGAGATTGTTGGGACCCTGGCTGTGAAGGACCAGAGTGACTCCATTTCCTTCGGGCTGACTCCATTTTGTTAAACCCACCTTTCTGAGAATTGGCGCCATTTCAAGGAGGCGGTCACAAAATCATGAGACCGTCACCCCACCGGGGCTGACCAATGAGAGAGGCAGCTACACTCCCTGTAATCTACAGCCAATGTGTAGCTGCCTGAGTGCATCCTCAGCACCCCTTGAACTACCCCCCAACAGCCAAATAAAAACCCAGCCCAACTCACACCGGGGCTCTCAACTCTGACCTGCTGTGCCGGTGAGACTGGGAGTCCTGGCTCGAGTCTGAATAAAAGCGACCCTCATGTGCTTGCATCGGAACGGCTCCCTGGTGGTCTTTTGGGAGCTTCGTGACTGGGGCACAACAGGTGTATTCTGTCTGTGCCCCCTCATCGTGTCAAGCAAAATGCAATGCATCTGGCAGGAATGTAGTATTGGGACTTTTGTTCAAAAGCTTTCCACCTGTGCTTTTAAAGCTTACTTACTCCATGAGTGAACAAGATTGAGAGGACAGAGCTACAGACTCCTCCAACAGGGTCGTGAGCGGCCACCTGCCCCTAGCCCAGCCAGCCCGGATGGCGGGCGCACCGTGCCCAGGTTCTCAGGGAGGTCTCTGGCTGTGAACAGTGATCCTCCCATGTGGATCTACCTCCTGCTGCTCAGCCATCCCACTCCTAAAACTGACACTCCCTTCAAGGGTCAGCCTGCCCAGAGTTGTTGTGGTTTGTCTCTCCCAGAGAGACAAAGTTACAAACATTTCACAACTTGCTGTTATCAAGCTTTTTACAAAGACTCATGCGAAAGGCTCAGAGGTCTCCTTTTACAATGCTGGTGTTCCTCAGCCTTACCAGCTGGCCACAGTCTACGAAGACCCAAATATCGTGGCCTCCAGTGTGGCCTGGTCACAGGTCCCTCATCTTGGTTACTGATGGCCTTCACCTAGCATAAAATAAGTTACATGTCATGGATCCGGAGAGCAGAAGCAATCACGGAAATCAAGCAGAAGGGGTCAAAATGCATGCACTGTGAAGATTTAGCCCAAGGTCAGCTAGTCTAAAGCTCTAGGCCATGGGCCGGGTGGTGGTGCAGTCGTAAAATGCGACACCGTGAGGCTGACCCACCTGGGAAGGTCCCAGGCTCATGTCTAGAGACCTCCTTGAACATACAGGTGACCACGTGTCCACAGTCCTGGGCTGGCTGAAGCCAGGGGTCGATCCCAGTGGCCAGACCCTGTTGGGGTGCTGTCTTTCTGTCTCTGTCTCCCTCTCTTCCTTGCTCACGGAAGAAAAATAAACTTTCAGGCCAGCAGGTGGTATGGAGGTTTAAGATACTGGATCCCACATGGCTGACTTAATGGTTTGAGTCCCAGACCCAGCAGTTTGAAAATCACGTCTGACACATGTGCATGTGTGCCAAAAATCACAAGAGGAGAATGGAAGAGAAGGGACTGTGGCATGATCATCCCCCCTGAAGGGTGATTTCTCACTTTCCTTCTCCCTCTCTTTCTCTCTCTGTCTCTCTCTGGTGAGTGCATGCACCCCATAGCAAACTAATAAATAAATAAATAAACTTCAAATAAATAAATTCGGACAGAAAGCATGGGATCTGTACTCCCGTGAAGCGTTACTGTGTGGAGAACACAGCAAGCATCAGCAGGGACACCAGCTAGGGCGTAGCCTTCCCGCAGTTCCGCGAGAAGCGACAAGCCAAGATCCGGCCTGTGGCGTTCAGAGGAGCCTTTGGTGAGACTTCCACCCTGGACTCACAGGCCGAGGCCCGAAACAAGCTGGGCCCACTCTCCGGCACTGGAGCAGGGCGCAGGGATGTTTAGCCCAAAGCTCGTCGTTTATTGCATGACGCATTTTAAAAATACCTTATTATCAGAAGCCTTTGCCTGGAGCCTTGGAGAGGATTACAAAGGAATGCTTTCTTCCTTCAGCTTATTTCTTAGGAAATTACCTCCAGATCTGCCAAAGTCACAAAGGCTGCAGGATCTCTCTGGTGCCCTCCTACATAGAGCATCCCGATATCCCTCGTGACTCTTCCCACTCCCATTTCCTGAGGAGAAAACAGATCCTGGTCTCTGAGCTGTCTGACGGGAAGGCAGCAAGCTGCACTTCCAGGAACAAGGCCTGGGCCTGCGAGCAGCCCCACTTCTTACCGGCGGCCCTGTCAGAAGGATCCACACTCTGCCCAGGGGCTTGGTCTCCACCATTGTTTTCTCTTTCTCTTTCTTTCTTTTTTCCTTCCTTCCTTCCTTCCTTCCTTCCTTCCTTCCTTCCTTCCTTCCTTCCTTCCTTCCTTCCCTCTACCACTTCCCAAACCTCCTACCATGCATCCCTGCTCCCCTAGAATACCTTTTTCACTGTTACCTGACGAAATGGTTCTCTTCGCCATTCGCCTCAGGGGTCCCCTTCCGTGGAACGTCACCCTCTGTGCTGTCGCTGGCTTTGTCTAGATTGTGCTCTGAGCTTCCACTTCCACACGTGGGAGAGCTGACCGCCTCTGTGTGTCTATAGGAAAAGTCGTGGGCTCACTGAGGACAGGGACCTTGGCTTGCTCGTGGCTGAATTTCTAGACTCTGGCACATCATAGATGTTAGTTTTTAGGAAAAAAAAATTGTTTTCTTTTCCAGTTGGGTATCAGTTCTGTATGTTTTTTTAAATTATTATTATTCTTTCTGTTCAATGCACCCCCATCTCTGTACATCTCTTTCTGAATCTAAGTGTTTTGTCCTGTTTCCCTATCTGTTTCTCCCACACACAGAGACACACACATATGAAAACGCACACACACACACACACACACACACACACGCGCGCACACACACACACACACGCACACACACACACACATATCCTCCCTGGGCATTGGTGGGGGCAGGGGGCAGCAGCTGGGAAGGGAATGAGGATGGAATGAGGTAAGATGGGGGTAGACACATACTTCGTGTGTATCTGGCTGCCCCTAAGTGTAAGATTAAAATAACAGCCACATTATTTACCTGCACACCCACCCGTGGAGAGACCTCAGCCTTACCTCCATGTAGCTCGGAGTGCCTCAGCAGTGACACTTACTATTTGGATCGGATAATTCTATCGTGAGAGAATGTCCTGGGTGTTGTAGGGTATCGACCCACATTCTCGGCCTTTGCCCCACTGGCAACAGCTGTCAGTCATGACAAAAATGTCTCCCGATATTGCCAAATGCCCTTTGCGGGGTAGATGCCTCCCGCCCGTTACTACTAATACGGCCCATTTCTCCTGGGCTCTGGGCACGCACTGGAGATTTAGGCAGCTTCCCAAGCATCACACTTCTACAGGTTACACCAGAGAATAGGGTGTCTGTCTGGCTTGAGGCCAGACCACAACCTCAGCCCATTCCCATCCTTTCCTAAGCCCTGGATCTGGTCCTTTGAGATCCAACACTAACCCTGTGGGACCTCCGGTAACCCACAGGGCATCTTCGTGCTGCGTCATACGGAAAGACCCTTCTCCACGTGGGGACTCAGAGGGTGCGTGTCAGTCCCTGCTCACGGGCTCTGCTGGCCTTCGGTGCAGTGCACACACTGCCCAGGACACAGCTTCCCTTCTGCTGACAACTCTGGAACGGCTAGCAAGGAGCTGTTCTTCCAAGATCGTGATAGCCCTGCTCTTTTCCAAAGTGTCTGTAGCTGAGTTATCAGTGGGGAGAGACACAGGGAAGCATAACTTTCCCTTCTTAAAGCACCAGACCTTGCTAGATGTAGTTCATTTGGAACAATATCTGGCCACCTCTGTAGGCCATTGGACTAGACCAGAAGGAGAAGACCACGTTGCTGTGACAATCTCAGTGAAATTCAGAAAAGATCCAGGATGGAAATGTAGTTGCCAGGTAGCTAGAGAAATCGATGACCCATGCTTGCAAAACGCTGGGACTTTTTGAGACAAGAGTACTGGGAACTCAAAGGGAAATCTGACCACATCCCCGGCCTTAGAAGGTTTATGTAGATTGATCCCGGCCCTGCTTATCTTGAGCAGCCAGCCTACGGTGGAGGAGGCACAGGCATTTTGATATGATACCTAAAATGTGGAGGAGTGTTGAAGTATTTACAGAGAGCTGATATCGTTTTTATTTGCTTTATTACCGAGACGGTATTTACACGGGGTATTGTTTGTTTTCTAGATTCTACTTTTGAGCCAACTTCTTCCAGAGCATAGGCCTGCCCCTCCTCCGAGAGTTACACACAAGTTTACAGCCACAGCCTCGATTCCAGCACGGATAACTGATGCATCCACGTTTGCCTCCCGCTGTTGGAAAGACAGGACAATGGTGACTTCTCGGTGCTCATAAAAAGCAGCAGAGATCATGAGAGAGAAATGATTTCCCTTCTTGAGAATAGAGCCCCAAATATAGTGATTAAAATGTCTTGTTACCTAATTAGTTATTGCTATTAAGAGCAGAACACACACGATGGCAGCGAAAGTCTTGCTGGTGAGTTTCGGTCTGAGACTCAGGCACCTACGCACTCAAAATACCACTTAGCAAGTAAGCCAGCCCCTGGAGAAAAGACCGAGTTTGTTCTGATTCCATCTGATTTTCATCAGTCGTGACAATAAACAAGGCAGAAAGAGCACATGATACTTGTGGGAAGCTCTGAAGAGGTCCTGGGAAACATTTTCAATTGAGGATACACAGAGAGAAAAACCAACTGAGAGTCACAGAGATAAAAGGCTCACAGACCTAACTCGGTCATCAGAGCAGTGCAATTAAAATAACAAAAAGATATTTCATGGCCCTGTTAGCAAGCCTGGCAGATAATGCTAAAGGTTGTGGGGCTGTGGGTGGTAGGAAGCCTTCTGAACTGCTGGTGGGGTGAGGCCCTAGAGCAGCCATTCTGGAGAGAATCAGAATTTAGACCAATTCTATACATCCTGTAACCAGCAATTGGTCTCCACAGGAGACACAGATGGGACTGCAAACATGCAAGCTCACCAGCACTGTAGAGACACTCTCAGAAAAGTAGAGAGAAAGAAAGGAAAGAATAGAGCCCAAAGAGACCAGCAGATGGCGTAGTGGTTACATCACTGGATTCCCACTATTCAACCATGGTTTGAGTCCCGGACCTGGCAGCTTAAACTCACACTGGGTGTGTGTGCGCGCGTGCCCAAAAACCCAAGAGGAGAATGGAGGAAAAGGAATTGCAGCATGGCCATCCCCCCGGGGAATGATTTCTCGCTTTCTGTCTCTCTGTCTCTCTGGCGAGCACACACACTCTAGCAAAAATCTCTCTTTAAAAAAACAAAAACAAAACAGAAAATATAAACTATGATAAGACAACATTACGGCTGCCTTTTGGGACATCAACACTAAGACATAAATGCTGTACTATAGTTTTTACAATCATAGACTGTACAAATTTGTGAGGTTCTCGGTGTTAGAAGAGATCCTACGGGCTATTTAGCTACGCTCACATAGGACGAGATCCTCCATAGAGCATCCCAGGGCCGGGAAGGTCTGCTCTTCCTGCCCGACACTCCTAGGGGAGGGCGTTCACTACCTCACTGAGTAGCTGGTGCTGTGACTTTAGGGGGAGCGGAACGTGCCTCCGCTCCCTGCTAACGTGGATTCCACTCCCTTATCTGTGATGGCACAGAGAATATCTTTTCCTGCCTCGCTTGAAACATTTTTTTAAGTTTATTTACCTCTTTCATGAGAAAGAAAGAGAAAACCGCAGCAGCCTCAGCAGCCTGGGATCATGAGCACATGCGTGCATGCCTCTGTACTCAGGGATCTCTGGATTTGAACCTGGGAACTTCCCATGTGGTCAACCTTGCAGAAGGTTACATTTGGTGCCACCGTCCACGCCCCCATCTGCCCCTCTTAAGATATTTGAAGGCTGTGATTGTATGCGCCTTTGGATCCTTGATACTCCAAGTTCAATATTTTCTCTTCCTTTAACTTTCTTCACAGGGAATGGTTCTTGCAGCATCTGCTCCTCCCCTCCCATCCCATCCTGCAGTGAGTGGCTTAGCTCTCCCGGGAAGGGAATTGCCACCAGCCGGCAGAATGGAGAGACTGATGGCCATTCTCGTCTGGGGCAGGATGCTTTTACTAATGGCTTCTTTAAAATGTTTTCCCTCTTTGACAAAAGGCTTTTTAAAAAATTCTTATTTATTCATTTATTTATCTTTAATTGGACCAGAGAGAGACAGAGATAGAGAGAGAGAAAGGGAAAGTGAGAAAGCAAGACACCAGGTCCGGGGACTCGAACCCTCATCAGCCATGTGGGAGCGTCCAGCACCTTAAACCATCACGCCAGCAATTGTGAAATCTATCAGGTATTGCAAAATATTGAATAAAATAGTCACCTAAGAACTCACCCTCTTCTTTGGCAAATGAATACAATCCCACATTTGCTTCAGGCTTCTCAGAGAAAACAAAACTTATGGCTACAATGGAGGCTCCCTAAGTTCCCCTTCACACTCCCTCCCCTCTCCCCCTGGAGACACCCTTCTCATGAATTTGCCATTTATTTTTCTCCTGTATGTTTTTTTTATGTTCAAATGCATGAATCAGAAAATAATAGAGAACATCGTTCTGGATATTTCAAACTTCATATACGTTATGATACACTACATGCTTTTCTACAAGGTTTTGATTTATCCACATATCAATTCCTTTAACTGCGTATTAGCCACCCATCGAATTTCCCATAATGCGTCTCTCATACTCCTATTGGTGAGCATTTAGGTTGCTTCCAGTTTTCCTTAGAGCAGACGATGCTGCAGCAAATGTTCTTGATTATGAACCCTTGTGCCCACGTGGGGGAACTTCTCCAAGGTCAGTAGCTGTGACTGGAATGGCTAAGTGGGCATGTCTTCTCTTCTTCCTCTTCTTTCTTCTGTTTAGTGTTTTGCTACAGGGCATGTGTGCCACAGGAGAGAGACAGAGAGAAAGGGAAAGTGAGAAATCCCCCCCGGGGGGATGACCATGCCACCGTCCCTTCTCTTCCAGTCTTCTCTTGGGACTTGGGGCATGTACTCACATGCACTTGGCGTGTTTTTTCAAGCCACAGGGTCCAGGGCTCTAACTGTGCAGTTGGCCATGTGGGATCCAGGGCCTTAACCACCATGCCATCTGCTGGCCCCTACATATTTTCTTCTTTACTAGACATTGTTCTTTTACTTTTTAATGATCTGATTTCCGTTCAACTTACTGTATAAACTCCTATCAAGAGAGGTCTCCCCAGTGTGTCCTGGTTTTAAACAGCCAGCGTTGTGCTCACTGGAAGTACATGCAAGGCGCCCTGGACACACACACAGAGGAATTGTAGGCCCTTTGCCTGCAAGAGACTTACAAATACACCAAGGCAACATGAGGACGAGGCTGCGTGTGTAGACAGAGGACCCTCACTCAGCTTTGTGGTGATTTATGGATGCCCCCGATGAGACCCTTGCCCTGGTACTTGGGAAGGGAGGAAGAACAGTGAGGCTGTCTGAAAGTATCTTTCCTTCACGGGTCACCTCTGATCTCACGATTGGTTAACCCTGTGCAGTGCTTCATGGCTTACATGAACACACACGACCTAATTGCTCCTTTTTTTTTTTTTTTTTTTTTAAGTTTATGTATTCCTTCCATGAGAGAAAGACACAGGAACTCCCTAGAGTCTTCATGCTGTGATCCACCCCGGCCAACCCAGATCACAGACATGGTATGTGTCTGGCATGTTCAGGGAGGCCTGAGGATGTGAACCTGGGACCTTCCCTGTGGGTCTAGCATCTCAGAGCATGCGTTACTGCTGGGCCACTGTCTGGGCTCCTAATTGCTTCTTATATCTCCCCTGAAAACTGAGACAGAGGGCACCTATTACTGTCCCCTCTACAGTGACGTAGGAGCTAAGGTACAGAGGGAAGAACTGCACCACATCGTGAGGCTAGAAACGGCAGAGTGCAGGCTAGAACTCTGGTCTCCAGACTCCACATCAAAGGATTTCTTGACAGATCACTGATCCTCACAGCTGGGAAACTCTGTGTGGGCTCTCTGTCAGGCCTATGTGAAGCTGAAAGACAGACATGTTTATCAACATAAGTTCACCATATTAAAACCAGGGCTCCTGACCTCCATGTCTGGCAAAATGCCCTTGACAGACAGGTCTTAAGTGCTTCTAGGGGGCCTGTCCTTCTCCTATTCACCAGTCTCAATAAGAACAACTGCACCAGGGCCGGCAGGTGGCATGGTGGTTAAGGCCATGTGCTAGACTCCTATATGGCCGACTGTGGTTTAAGACCCGGACCTGGTGGTTTTCTCTCTCTCTCTCTCTCTCTCTCCCTCTTTCTCTTATTCTGTCCCTCTCTGGTCAAATTAAAATAAATAAATAAAGTTAAATAAAATAATTCTTAAAAAAAATAAACTATTGCCTTAAGAAAAAAAAAAAAAAAAGAAACAACTGCATCTGTGATTGGAAGCATTTTCTAGAAAACACAGTCTTGTCACCCTCATAAAACTCGATACAGACCATTGGAACTGCAGTGCGTCTCCCCGTTTCCTCTATTGCTTTTCTGTCCAGTTTTCTCTTGAGTGTTCTCATCTCCATTTCTACATCTCAAAATCCTACTCATACCCAGAATAGCCAACATGTTATGGAAGAACAAAGTCAGAGGGTGGATTTTACCTACATTAGGGCTCACTCTCATGCTACAGTAAGCGAGATGGTGTTGTAGTGGTAAAAGAGTAGACACGAATCAAGGGAACACAGCCTCGAACCCAGAAATGGATCCACACAGATATAGTCAACTCATCTTTGCTAAAGCAGCAAAGGCAACTCAATGGAGAAAGAATAGTCTTTTCAACAAACAGTTCTGGAGCAACTGGACCAGTCACATGCAATTACATAAACATTCTAAATACAGACCTTATAACTTCCACAGAAATTAACTCAGAGTGGATCCAGAACTAACTGTAAAAATGCAAAAGAATAAAACTGAGGAGGTTACACAGAATAAAATCTAAGTGGTCTTGGGCTTGGGGATGACTTTTTAGATACAACACCAAAACCATGATCCATGAAAAAGGAAATTGGTAAGTTGGACCTCATTAAAATGAAAAACTTGGGGGCCGGCAGGTGGCATGGTGGTTAACGTGCTGGACTCTCACATGGCCAACCACTGTTCAAGTCCTGGACCTGGTGGCTTGCTTTCTCATTCCCTCCTCCTCCCTCTATTTAGTCAAATTAAAAAAAATCAATAATGATGATGAATAAAGTTAAATAAATTTTTTTTAAAAAATTAAAACTTGGGACCAGCAGATGGCATAATTACTGGACTCCCACATAGTTGGCTGTGGTTCAAGTCCCAGACCCAGCGGCTTAAAACTCATGCCAGGCACATGTGTATGTGTGCCCAAAATCCCAAGAGGAAAATGGAAAAGGGATTGCGGTGTGACCATCACCCCTGGGGGGTAATATCTTGCCTTATAGCAAAAATCTCTTGATTACAACACTGGCCTCCACATGCTCAACCACGGTTTGTATCCTGGACCCAGTTGCTTGAAATTCATGCTGAGTGTGTGTATGTGCAGGCCCCAAACTCCAGGAGGAGAAGGGATTGTGTGTGGCCCTCCCCCCTGGGGTGTGATTTATTGCTTTCTCTCTCCATGTCTCTAGTGAATGCACATATCCTATATCAAAAACAAAACAAAACAAAACAAAACAAACATACACTGTGAAAAGCACTGTTCAAAAAATAAAATGACAAGTCACCAAGTGGGGAAAAATATTTTCAAACACATACCTGGTATAGGACTATTATCCAAAATATGCAAAGAGCTTTAAAAACTCAAGTACTGGGCCAGCAGGTGGTGTGGTGGTTAAGGGCACTGGACTCCCACATGGCTGACCGTGGTTCAAGTCCCAAACCTGGTGGCTTGCTTTATCACTTTCCCTCTCTCTCTCACTCACTCTGTTCATCTCTGGTCAAGGTAAAAATACATAAATGGATAAAGAAAGTTAAATAAAATAATTCTTAAAAAGAAATGAAAACTCAAGTACCATCAGGTGGCATCAGGTTTAGGTACTGGATTCCCACAGGTCTGACTCCATGGGGGTCCAGTGACGTAACCATTATGCCATCTGCTGCTCCCCCAAGCTCCCCTTTTTAGGATACCAGTCATGCTAGTTGGGGTCCCACACACGGTCTCATTTTACCTTAATCACCTCTAGAAAGATCCCTTCTTCAAAACCAGCCACCCAGAGATACCAGGGCTAGGAATTCAACATATGAATTTTAGAGAATCATATTTCAACTTGTAACGGCCACTTTGGAAGACAGTTTCTTATAAAGCTAAACATTTTCTTACCAAGTGACCCAATAATCCGCCTCCTGGGTGTATATCCAGATGAGCTGAACATGTTACGCACACATAAGGGACATTTAGAACAAAGCCTGCCGCATAGAGAGCGCTCAATGAATATTCGTGATTAATACTTCTACTGGGTCATCGGAAAAGTCATGATACATTTTTGCATTAAAAAAAGTCATGAATTTTCCTACTACACAGTATTATCAGGGATGAGATTATTGGGTTTTGAGGGTATGTGGTGTGTCCATGATTGTTATATTATTCTCAGGTAGAAATGACTAATCAGATCCCCCCAGCTCTTTATGCCGGGGGGGGGGGGGGGGTGTTATGCATATGCCTGAGACACACAGCAGGCCCTATGTGTGGGGCTGAGAACTTCTGATGGGACCTCTAATTCTCTGTTGTGTCAGAATCCTGAGCACATGCACGTGTGCCCCGCATGTTCGTGCCAGGACTTGAACCCGAGTTGGCCATGTGGGATCCGACTTCTTTGGTGCAGTGCTCAACCACCGCACTTCCAGCCCGTGGCTTTGTAAGAGTCGGGGGGAGGGGGGGATACTGTCCAGAGTAGGAGAGGAGTCTTTGTGCTACCCCGAGGGCAGATACCTCTAATTCAAGGCCTATCTATCACCAGCCCCGAGTGTCACCAGCTCCTTTGAGATAGTGGCCCGATCAGTCTGAGAACGAATGGACAGACAGACACACAGCGAAGCCTCTAAAGGCAACAGGGTGACTCGCACGCTGATGGTGTATGACACACCTTTCCCACCTGGGTGGCTGGGAAACACATGTCGTTGTCAGTGACGATCTTCTCCTGGAGAAGGTCCATGACAAAAGACGAAGGCAGTGGAGGAGGGAAGCGTGATTAGGCTGGGACTACCAAGACCCACCCACAGAGAGACACCCAGTCTTTCCTATTTTGAGCAGGAAAGGGGTGGAAATAATAGGAGAAAGATGTATATTTTTTCCCTAGAAACTGCACCAAATTAAGCATTCTCTGCAATCTTAATTACCATGTAATCTTCAACTTGATAAGCATGTTTTAAAAATAATAATGTGGCCAGATGAGAGTTTTGAAAAGTGGCATCAGGTGGGTTGTAAGTCTCTGTTAAATGATTAAAGCCCGAAAGTGGTCTGGGACAAAGGTCAGTTCTCCAGGGAAGACTGCTCTAAGGAATTCATCTGAGAACAATGTCAGTTATGTGACCTGATGTGGGTGACCATTTGTCTGAGCTAGCTAGTTTGCCATCGGATAATCATCCCATACTAACAGAGCTTGGAAGAAAATTTTAAAATGAACCACTTTAATAAGAAGCAAAAGAAAAAGAAATTCAACTGAAATTCTGTGTCCCCTAAATTCAACTCATTTTCTGAGTTCCTCGTATATAACTTTACCCAATTAAGCCTTTAGCATATAGATACACTTTCAACAAAAGAATGATTATCTAATTTTATTTATCATTATTATTTTTAAACTTTCTTACAGGGCATGTATACTCACCAGACAGAGAGAGAGTGAGGAAAAGTGGGCCAGCAAGCTGCCAGGTCTGGGACTCCAACCATGGTCGGCCATGTGGGAGTCCAGCACCTCAACTACCACGCTACCTGCTGGCCCCTAGATACACTTTTATTATCTGCTTTTACTTATTAAAACTGACTAATGGGGCCAGGTGGTGGCGTGGTGGTTAAGGTGCTGGACTCCCACATGGATGACCATGGTTTAAGTCCCAGAGTTGGTGGCTTGCTTTCTCACTTTCCCCTTCTCTCTCTCTGTCTCTCTCTGGTGAGAGCACAAGCCCTATAGCAAATTTAAAAATAATAATGAATAAAAGTAAGTAAAATAATTCTTAGAAAGGCTGACTAATATTCTTGGGCTGGCCCCACAGCACAGTGATAAGCACGATGTATAGAAAGCTGGATTCCACACAACTGACCACCATTTGAATCCTGGCCCCGGAGACTGGAAAACCACGCTGGGCACACGTGCACGCCCCAAATCCTGGAGATGGAGAAATGGAGGGAAAAAGGCTGTGGCATGACCACATCATATGAGGGAATGTTTCCTCTCTCTGTGGCGAGCACACATGCCCTCTGACAGTTTAATTTTTAAAAAAGAAAAGGGATTAATACTTTCTATGGGAGACATTATGTTGAAGAACTTCAAAAATTTAGAAACATGTCAGTAATTAAAACAAAATACAGCGATTTCTTTCAAAGACTGTCTTCACCACTTCCGCCCTCGCTCCCTGCTCTTGTACTGAAGACACCTCCCACCTACCTTCTTAGGTGGGAAGACATTGCTGACTGGGCACTTTCAAAATGAGGCATCTCTTTCCATCACCCTTAACCTCCATGTGAGAAAGGTAGTCTCAACCTCCCTTTTAACTGTGAGAGGACAAAGACTCAGAGAGTTTACCCAGACTCCCCAGAGTCAACCGGCCACTAGACGTGAGCTCTGCTGTCCTGCTCTTTGCTTTCTTTCTTTTTTTAAGAGAGATTTTTTTTTTACTATAGGACGCATGCATTTGTCAGAGAGAGAGAGATAGAGACAGAAAGCGAGAAATCACCCCCCCCCCCCGCCCGGGGGGGATGGCCATGCCACAATCCTGTCTCCTCCATTCTCCTCAGGATTTTGGTCACACATGCATATGAGCCTGGCGTGAGTTTCAAGCTGTTGGGTCTGGGACTCGAACCGTGGTAGACTATGTGAGAGTCCAATGACGTAACCATCATGCTATCTGCTGGTCCTGTTCTTTGCTTTCTAGACACACTGTATTGTTCCGGGTCCAGGTGGTGCGATCCCTGCACACCTGGGAGAGAAGCCCGGGCACTTACCTCACGGAATGTGTGTCTACAGCACTGTCTGTCCAGGAGCGGGCTGAGGGCTGGGAGGGCTGAGGGACAGTTCCACACAGCAAGAAGAGGGACCCGAGAAGCAGGGCCAGGACTAAGTGGGGCAAGTGAGGTGGCCCTGAGGGTACAAGATTTAAGGAGACACGTGCTGTCGGGAGCTGACCCACCCTCGCCCATAAGAAGCTAGGTCACAAAGACAGACGTAATTTTTAAATGCAAACATTTATTTCTTCCCTGACACAGAGCGGGAGCCAGAGAGAGACCGAAGTGCCCCTAACAGGGTCTTCTGGTCTGCTCCACCCCAAGCCTCAGTCAGGCAGGCTCTTGCGGGCATACGTGCACAAGCCAGACATGCACGGAGGCCTCAGGCCAAGCCCAGGTCCTTGTCATGTGAGTTCAGCGTTGCAGGGCATTACAGCAGCACCGCATCACCAGAGGGCCCAGGTGCAGTCCTGAGAAAGGGGACACTTGGGGGGTATGTCTACTTCAGTGTGGAATTGAGTTAGAGAGTGGGGGGCCCTGCTGCGTACATTCTGGGGTCCATCTGGTTGGGGCCTCTGCACGTGTAGTCCAGAGGGTCCCAAGGAGTGGTCTTGATGTTTGTGTTATGGGGCAGGGAGTGTGGAGGAGAGAGACAGGAACAGGCCAAAGGCAGTGTGGGCAGGCCCCGCCTGACCTGACCTGGCCTGGCCTGGCCTGGCCTGGCTGGGGACAGGGAGCAGCTCTGGGAGAGGGGCTCCTCGCTCTCCTCTGATGGCGGGGTATCCGGCGGGGAACACAGGTCACGAGGCACCTTAACAGTATTGCCACTTTGGCAGTGCCCCCAGGGAGGGCCTGGTTGAGGGGGCAGTCAGAGGGAGCTGACCCCGAGCAGGTCTACGCTGCCCTGGGAATCCCAGAGATAGCGGCAGTAGTGGAGATGCTGGTGCGGGAGCCGAGATCCTGAGTCAGTAGGTCAGGGTGGGGTGACGGGAATAGAAATGTGACTTATGTAACATATCCTTGTTTGTAGCCACAAGCTGGGGGCTTGGGAGCATTTGGCTCATAGAAGAAATCTTGTTTCTATCCACTAACAAAGAAAATACAGAGAAATCTCCTGAATTTTTTCTCTAATTCCCTGACACATTATAAAAGACCCTTAAGGTCAAGATGAGCTGAATAACAGCCAGTCCTCACGGCTGACCTGCTGGCGGCCTCCAGCCTCCCCAGGGTGGTGAAACACACTGACTTGGGAAAGTACTGTCTTCTGGAGAGAGAAACAGAGAAATACAGTAGCACATGCTCTTTCCGAGACAATGCTGTTATGAAAGCTCCTCTTTTCAGGAGTTACTTTAAAAATTAAACACATAACATTAAAGAGTTACTGTGCGTCAGAATGTCAACTGGCCCCTGTGTTTCAGGAAAAAACATTTCTCCCACGAGGCCACAGTGGCTTGATCAATGCAGGGGTGAGTTTAAGTAGCTGGCTTGAGTGGACAAGCACTTCCTAAAACACGCATCACAGCTGCTGGCCGGATTAGTAGGGGACACTAGGAGGAATCGCCAGGGTTCTGGTCCTCAGGAGGCACACATGGTAGACGGAGCGAGAGCCAGGGCACGGCTGGGCCGGTCGGTTCGGCGTGGATGCTGACTCACAATCTGAACACTTGGGTTCTGCGGTCACACAGACCTTCACGTGTGCGTCAGCATCAGTACGACCCCAGCAGCCGAGGGTGGCTGGCCTGGATGGTCGATTAAGAGAGCACGTCCACGTCACTTTATAGCTGGGAAAGGGGGCCCCATTTCCTCTGAGGAAGGGGGGCTCAACGTGCCAGACTTTCCGTGGAACCACCTGCTCTCCGTTCTGGCTCAGACACAAATGAGTGCACATCACGTCACGTCACACATCAGCCCGGGCCAGCTTGGCCGTTGGGTCTAGGTGAGGAAAATCATGGGGTTCTATGGAGGTGAGCAGTCAGTGGGCTCGTGGGTGGCAGTGCAGCCCGCCTCAGACACTGAGGGCCTGCTTGCAGGGCCTAGAGGTATTGCTCATTTTTGCTTGACTTGGTTTTGTTTTTCGGCCCTTGCCTAGTTTTAAAACTTGTTGGCCCAGGCAGTCTTTTTAGCTCTGCCTCTTAGTGAAACGGTGACCTGGTGCAGGGAGGGAACACTGCCTTGGGACTGAGGTAGCTGGGGTCCTGGGCAATCCTCTTATTGCTGCCCCCTGCCCCATTTACCTCTCTAAACCTCAGTGTTTCCATCTGCACACAGAACAAACCCCGCAGCCTCCAGCTGAAGACAAGTTTTGGCCATGAAACCACAGGTTGTAGACTTCCGTCTGGAAGTACCCTCTCTGTTTTTTTTGTTTTGTTTTGTTTGTTTTTTAGAGGTTTTTGCTATAGGGCGTGAGCGCTCGCCAGACAGAGAGAGAGAGACAGAGAGACAGAAAGCGAGAATCACCCCCCAGGGGGAATGGCCACGCCACAATCCCTTCTCCTTCATTCTCCTCTCGTGATCTTGGGCACGCACGCACACGCGCCCCGGCGTGAGTTTTAAGCCACCAGGTCCAGGATTCGAACTGCGGTCGGCTACATGGGAGTCCAGCGACATAGCCGTTACGATAACTGCTTGGCGGAGAAGACCAGGGAGAGACCACCACCGCAGGCTGAGCAGTCCTGGCCCATGATGGCTCTGGTGACACACCCGCATCTCCTTCCACATTATGGTGCATGTGTCTGTTGTAGACATTATACACACGCCTGTGTCTGCAGAAAATAACAGACCAGTTAAAAATGGGTGCGGAGCGACAGCGCGCACGGCACCTTACCGTGTGCGCCCACTGCAGGCGCGTGCTCTTCAGACTGTCAGGCTTGTGTTGCTCCCAGAAGTTTCATCCCATGTGGAAAGGATTTGGTCTCCCCCAGCCCTGCCCTCCCGCAGCTCCTCAATCCCAAAGCACTGGGCTCCCGGCAGAACAGCCACCTTTGCACTGGCATGGTCTGACAGAAGTGAGATGCAGGACCCGGGCCCTGCATCCAGCCCAGCGCTGCTTCTCATCAGTAACCTTGGGCCTCCCTCGGAGTTTGGTGGGTTCAGCTCCTCCTCTGCCTCCCGCGGCGCCTTCCCAGCTGGAGTGAGGACCACCAAGGGCTGCCACCTGGGGTCAGGGTGGCGGACCTCCCACAGTGATTTTGGAGCAGAAGCTGGAGCTGGTCTTTCTGGGCCCGGCTGATGTTGGAGAAGGGCGACCTCTAGTGTTAGTTCTTGGCAGAGGCGCCGCCTCCCTCCTGCCTCTGCGAGCCTCCCTGCGATCCGCCCTGCCTTGAGTGAGAGGGGCGGCGGCGGCGCAGAGGGCAGGACAGTCCGGTGCTCTGCAGTACGTGAGTGGCAGTCGGGTGGCATGCCCTGTCAGGGTGTGGGACGGCGTGGGGACTGACTTTTCATTGTCATCACTACACCCTAGTCTTGGTCATGGACAAGCACGTCTTCCCCCGCCTTCTGTACAGTACCACACAAAGCCAGACTGAAGTCTCCTTCCCTTCCCTTCCCTTCCCTTCCCTTCCCTTCCCTTCCCTTCCCTTCCCTTCCCTTCCCTTCCCTTCCCTTCCCTTCCCTTCCCTTCCCTTCCCTTCCCTTCCCGTCCCGTCCCCGTCCCTTCCCTTCCCTTCCCTTCCCTTCCCTTCCCTTCCCTTCCCTTCCCTTCCCTTTTCAGCAGATGGCCTTGCCTAAGCCATTCTGGCAGTCTTAGAGCTGATGCTGGCCACAGGACGTGATTCGGTGGCGCTTAGGAGGCTGAGGCTGGGGGAATAAATTGTAATATGAGGCATGACCAGAGGGGGCACACCCTTTTCCTCCCCAGTCCCACAGATACATTCAGAACCTTGGTTGTTGTTTCTCACGAATTATAACCCATCTCGGGCTCTGTGCGAGTGTACTGAGACCCCAAACTTCTGTACCAGCAAGGTCAATCTGCGTGCTATTTGTTTTGTTTTGTTTTGAAAGAACTATTTTATTTAACTTTATTTATTTCTTTAAATTTGACCAGAAAGGGACAGAGCGAGAGAGAGAGAGGGAAAGTGAGGTAGCAAGCTGCCAGGTCCAGGACTTGAACCATGGTCAGCCATGTGGGAGTTCAGTGCCCTTAACTACCACACCACCTGCTGGCCCCTGAGTGCTATTTGTATAACATATCATTTTTGCCAAGCTTGTTCCCAATTATAAGTAGGATCCCCAAGATCTCAGTTTGCCCAAGACAGTCCTAGTTTACATCTGTCATCCGGCATAATTATTAATAGTGTTCGTTTTCACTCTGAAAAGAGTCCCATTTAGACAGTAAATTACAGTCACTCGATTCACAGATGGCCTCCCTAAGAAATCACTTAGGCATTAGGATTTAGAGGATATGAGAAATAATGTTACCAAGAATTGGAGATTTAAATAGTTATTATAATCTTGACGTGATTAGCTGCAAACTTCCTGGCAACCAAAATAAAAGGATGACATGAAGGGGCAGGAAATTGATACCGTCTCGTAAAATGACACGTATTTTATCTTCTGGAGGGACATATTTATCAGGTACAACTTTTAGAAGGAAATGTTCACATAAATTGCTACATAAGGGACACTGGGTTACGCGGAGACTACGTCTTTGGTGGTAGATTTTGCAGAAGTTTCTTTCTTTTCTTTTTTTTTTTTTAACGTGGCCATTTTCTATATTGGTTCTCAACAATGACCATGCTTTTCCAATGTTTTCTCTCTCTCTGTGAGAAATGGGGCAGTTATAAGATTATTTCCCAGGAAGTAACTGAGATAATATATGTGCAAGTACCCAGTAAACTATAAACATCAAAACATTATCATTTCCTTTCAGATTATCTTGTTCAAACCTTTCCTTTTATTCATGAGAAAGCTGACATCCAGAGAGGAAGAAAGTGACATGGCTAATTAGTGGCAAAACTGGCCTTAAGACTCCTGTTGGAACCTGTAAATGGCATAATGGTTACGTTGCTGGACTCCCACATAGTCGACTGTGGTTCGAGTCCCGGACTCAGTGGCTTAAAACTCATGCCATGTGCATGTGCATGCGTGTCCAAGATCCTAAGAGGAGAATGAAGGAGAAGGCACTGGTGTGGCCATCCCCCCTGAGGGGGTGGTGGCAGTTTCTTGCTTCTGTCTCCGAAGAGCATATTTGCCCTTGGCGGGGGGAGGGGGGGAACTCTCTTAAAAAACAAACCAAAAACACTCCTGTTTAACTCTAAATGCTTATAAAATATCACACTGCTGTTCACCAAGACATTAAGACATTATTGAGATTCTGTCAGTCTGCCAGTGAGGAGCCGGGGATAAAAGCAGGAAGACGATGCAGGAAGAAATTCAGAGGTAGCCTTGCACCTCAGTGGGCATGGGCGGCCCAGAGGCAGAGGCTAGAAACGATGTTTGACGTCATTGTAGAAAATGTCATTAACATAACTTTCTTGTAACAACATAAAAAGCTTGTGGTGCTTGCTTGGCAGAAAATAATAAGACATTAGGGTTTTTTGTTTGTTTGTTTGTTTTTTTGTTTTGTTTTTGTTTATTTTTCAAGAAAAGATTGTCCAGTAAGGTTTCACAGAGTTCTTTAGGCCTAGTTCTAGCAGTGGGTTTTCCATAATTACAGAACAAGTTTCGGCTTCTCCTTTTCCAGGTCAGTGGGTCTCACTGTGTGGTTCCTAGACCAGAAGCGTATCACCCAGAAGCTCATTAGATATGCAGATTCTCAGGCCCCACTCCAGACCCACTGCATCAGAAGTTGAGGTGGCACCAGAAGATGGCGTAATGGTTACGTCAGTGGACTCCCACATAGTCGACCACCGTTCCAGTCCCAGACCTAGCAGCTTAAAACTCACGCTGGGCACATGTGCATGCGTGCCCAAGATCCTGAGCAGAGAATGAAAAAGAAGGAATTGTGGCGTGGCCATTCCCCATGGAGGGTGATTTCTCACTTTCTGTCTGTCTCTGTTTCTCCAGCGAATGCATGTACCCTGTAGCAAAAATCTCTTTTAAAAAAAGTTTGGAGCGATTCTTTTGCACACACAGGTTTTGGGAGCCCCTGCTCCAGGCTGTTCTCAGGGCCCACCTGGCTTCGGAGAGAGAAGAACGCAAACTGCAAACTCACGGCAGTTCTCCTGTGCTGTGCCCACCCACCAGCCAAGCGCCTAACACCACACTTTCCAGGTGTGGCCATTACACCTGACCTGCTGGAAATGAAGCAGCAGCATGACCTGTGTTTAAGGGTTTTCCTAGCCACTTCTGAGTGGGAAAAGCGACCTTTGCGAAGTACTTCATATGTGCCAGATTGGAGAGCACTTACCACTACCACCTGATGGCCGGATTTAGTTTTGTTTTAAGGAAAACCAGCTATCTCTCGTGTCTCTCATGTCTATGGCTGACTTCCAATTAAAATAAACTAAAAACTATCCCATTTATTTTGTCTATTTATTTTTAGAATTATTTTCTTTAACTTTATGTATCCATTTATTTATTTATTTTAAGTTGACCAGAGAGGGATAGAGTGAGAGAGAGAGAGAAAGTGAGAAAGCAAGCCGCCAGGTCCAGGATTCGAACCATAGTCAGTCATGTGGGAGTCGAGTGTCCCTAACCACCACACCACCTGCCAGCTCTATTTTGTCTATTTATTTTAAAGTTGTTTATTTGATGCATGATAGAGAGTGTATATGCATGCATGAGAGATGGAGAGAGGAGCGCCCTCAACAGGGTCTGGTCATGCCGTGATCCTCTTCCTCCAGACCTCCACCTACACAAACGTTTGGCTGGCATGAGTCAAGTCAACTAGATGGGGACTCCAACTTGCAGTTGGTCCTGTGGCTTCCAGGACTGCGATTCATTATGCTTCCAACTGTGCCACAGAGGCCGGACCCCATGTATATTTTATTTACTTTGCTATAGGGTGCACGGACTTGCTAGGGGGAGAGAGATTAAGAGAAAGAGAGAAAGTAAGAAATCCCTCCCCCAAGCGGGATGGCCACACCACAATCCCTTCTCCTCCATTCTCCTCTCAGGGTTGAAGGTACACACACCTGGTGTGATTTTTCTTTTTTTAAAAAAATTTTATTTTAGCTTTATTTTATTTATTAATTTATTTAATTTTATTTTTAATACATATTTTATCAATTAATTTATTTTTACATACTTTCACCGAACAGCACTACAGCATACAAAATGTGATTTTTCCAGCCAGAATACACTGTAAAATGACTTGATCATGCATGCTATCATCATCAAATAATTTTACATTTTTGTTTCATATATATATATATATATATATATATACACACACACACACACACACACACATACACACACACATATATATATACAGGAAACATTTGTGTGTGTGTGTGTGTGTGTATATATGTATATATGCATGTATATATATTCCCTCTATTTCTTACCCTCTGCCATTTTCGATTCTCCTCCCACCCTGTCTCTGGTATCTGCAGTTGCTTTGCATTTCTTTATTCTTCCCCACATTGTATTGATTCACAAAATATCTTAATTAATCTAAATACTTTCAATAGTAAATTCAGCTGATATATACATATCTGTGAACAAAAGTTGACTTCAGGCATGAAAATCTGTGGGTAGAATGAATATATTATAAAATAGCACATAGCTGAGGCTATATAGCTTACTGTGGTTACTAAATAGGTATTTTTAAATACATTTTTAATATCAAGAAAGACAGTTCTAGCTTTAATAAATCAAAATCAAAAAACGTTAAGAGAACTTTGCTTAAGACTTAAAGACAGGAAACAGGTTAGGATTCTGTTTGAATAGTAGGTACATGGATCTGTCCACAACTTGAGAGAAGACAGAACTCCTTAACACTGGAAAACAAAGCATAGAAGGTCAGTAATGTTTTAGTCAAAAGTCATAAAATTTTATTTCATCAGTTCAAACTCATGTACTTTATCTTCTGTTGTGGTCTGATCTTTCTGTTTAAATTCTGGAAGATAACGTTCAACTCTGGACTTATCCCTACCATTAAGCTGGCCATTTTCTTAGTTGTTTTAGAATTCTTATTTCTGTGTGTCTGACTTTAGTTTTCCTGGGATAGCACTCCCTTCAGAACTTCTTGGAGAGCTGGTCTGGTGTCGGTAAATTCTTTTATGTTTTGTTTATCTGAGAATGTTCTTATCTTCTCTTCCCATATGAAGGATAATCTTGCCAAGTATAGTATTCTTGGTTGAAATTGTTTTTCACTCAACGCTTTGAATATATTTTCCCATTCTTTCCTTGCTTTCATTGTTTCCGATGAGAGGTCCGCTGTTAGCCTGATGGGATATCCTTTGTGGGTAACTTGACATTTCACTCTTGCCAATCTTAGTACCTTGTCTTTGTCTGTGGTTTTAGTCATTCTGGTTATATCATGTCTTGGAAAAGATCTTGGGTTGATCCTATTTGGGGTCCTTTGTATTTCTTGGGTCTGGACCTTTGAATGCCTCTCTAGGTTTGGAAAGTTTTCTTCCAGGATTTCATGGAATAGATTGTCAATGCCCTTATTAGTCTTTTCACTTTCTGAGATACCAATTATCTGGATGTGTGGACGTTTAATGGTATATAGTATTTCTTGTATATTATTCTCATTTTGGGGGGGCTATTTTCTTAGTCTTCATGGTGGATTTTACTAGTCCAGAGATTCTGTCTTCTACATCTGAGATTCGATTTTCTGTATGATCTAGTCTGCTTTTAATGCTTTCAAAGGAGGTTTTGACTTCCTGTATTATAGGCTTCATCTCCAACAGTTCCATTTGATTCTTTTTTATGGTATGTATTTCCTCTCTCAGTTCTTGCAAGAACTTCCTCACCTCCTGGAACTCAATGGATTTTTTTCTTCTGGTGTTCATTGTCTCTCTTCTCATGTATTTCTGCTAGCTTTGTCACTATGAACACTCTAAATTCTTTATCAGACATTTCCATGAGTTCCATTGTACTGTCTGTGGATGAAGAGGAGTTATTCTTTTCCCTTGGGGGTGAGGTATTTTCTTGCTTTTCCATATTTCTTGTGCCTCTCTGGTGATTTCTAGTCATCTGATGGGTTTACTCATTTCTTCCTAATTTCTAGAAGATCAATCTGAGCAATCAGAGGTGCACAGGAGGATGTGGTCTGCAAACCCTTTGGCGTTGAGTTTTTCTCCATTTGTGTTGCAGATTCATTGGGAGTTGAGGAATAAGAGGACCCAAAGAGTATTTGGATTTTCACAACTTTTCACTTAGACCTGTCTAGACACTCAGTGGGCAGAGGCAGGGTAAATTCTCAGCAGAACATCTTCATTGCTCTTGTCTCTGAAATCACTAGCAATTCATAGCTTAATAAGAGCTTTTTGGATGAGTTTCTGATTGACTTTGGGCTTATTCAATATTTCATTGCTCTATGAAGATATTCCAATGTACTCAGAGTTTCCTCAAGATTGAGTGATGTGGGAGAAATTGTTAAAATTAAAGATGTTCTTGCATGCTCCCCGAGAGACATGAGGTGTTCTTTCTACAAAAGCAGTAATAACCATTCCCAAAGTCAAGAGGGACTGATTGATATTTCTAGCTTCCTGAGCTCTCTTATTGACAGCTCCAAAATGACCAATGTTTTCACTTCCTAGAGTATGCACTCGTTTCACTGGAAAAATCTGGTAACCCCTTTCAAATGTCTATCACCAGGGCCTCTTCCTAAGTCGTTTTAAGGTTTCCCAACATACAACCATGAGATCAACCTTTCTCTTTTCTGCTGGTTATGGTGAGATTTTGTCTCTACCTGAGTATGACAAGATTCTTCCTCTCTTACCAACTACAAAGCCTTTATTTGGAGGGGTCCTGGGTTGAACCTGTGTGTAAAAAAAGGCCCATGATTTTTGAAATCTTAAGGAACCTGATGTGGTCACCAGCTTTGGCTAATGAGCAGTCCCACCTTCTGTCCTGTAAGGCAGCACATCTAAAACTACAGCCTTTTAAATTCTGAAACTGGTGTCTAGTTCTCTCAGCCCCAGTCCTGGTAAGATCTGGGGCATTTCGGGCCAGGAAAAAGCAGAAGCGGACAACAGGTAGTGGACCAAGGAAGCCCACGTCCCCTCTCTCGCCCGTCCCTCCTCCCCTCTGCTGCCTGGGTTGCCTCTGTTCAGCACGTCCCCAGCTGTTGTCAGTGAGAAACTGCTGGGTCATTTCAGGGTGGGATTGTGCTTCGAATCTGTTAAATATTTATCTATGTAGCCTTTGCGTTATTCTTTCCAGCCCTTATATCTGTCCATGGACGTTGGGTTTTCTGTGCTAGATGGACTTCTTCTGGCCTGCCGCTTCTGTTTGCCAGGGTAAATTCTCAGCAGAACATCATTGCTCTTGTCTCTGAAATCACTAGTAATTCAGAGCTTAATAAATCACCACGGCCCTCCCAGTCCAAGGCCAAGAAAAAAGCCCCTTCTCCTCTCAGAAGGCATGATGACCGCCTGCCTCACCCCGTTTCCCTAGAAAACCACACCTGAGGCAAAGCTCAGGTGCTAAATCTTCTGGGCAGAGGGTCAGACTTCCAGGAAACTGAGTGAATTAAAAGGGGCAAGTGAGGGTGCGCAGCAAACACAAGGTGGCGCCGTAGCTGTTCTTTTTCTAGGGTTTCGCCTTAAAGCACCTGCCCTCGCCGGAGAGTCAGAGAGACAGAAAGAGGGGAAAGTGAGGAATCGCCCCGCAGAGGGGATGTCCACACTGCAATCCCTTCAGTTCCATTCTCCTCTCAGATTTGGGGCATGCACACACATGTGCTTGGCATGATTTTTCAAGCTGCCGTCTGGGATTCGATCCACAATAAAGTATGTGGGAGTCCAGCGCCTTAACCACCACACCACCTGCTGGGTCCCAGGCCAGAGCTTTTTTTTTTTTTTTTTTTTTTTTTTTTTTTTTAAAGAGAAATTAAAAGAGAGAGAGAGAGAGAGAGAAATTTTTGCTATAGGGCACATGTGCTTGCCAGAAAGAGAGAGACAGAGATACAGAAAGTGAGAAATCATCCCCAACCCAGGGCAGGGGGATGGCCACACTGCAGTCCCTTCTCCATTCTCTTGTCAAGATTTTGGGCACGCATGCACGTGCACCTGGCCTGATTTTTAATCCACTGAGTCCTGGACTCGAACCACGGTCGACTATGTGGGCGTCCAGTGACAGAACCATTATGCCATCTGCTAGTCTCGAACCTAGCAGTTTGAAAAACACTAGATGTGTGTGTGTGTGTGTGTGTGTGTGTGTGTGTGTGTATGCCTAAAATCCTGAGAGGGGAAGGGATTGTGGTGTGGCCATACCCCCAAGAGGTGTTTTCTCACTTTTCCTGTTTTTTCCCTCCATTGAATATATGTACTCTTTAGCACACATTTAAAATTCTTTTTTCAGAAAGGAACTGCTTCATATCTACAGCCAGCAAGTGGCAAGAACGCAGCAGCAGGAAGCTGAGGGCCCCCTGCGGACCCACAGTCCCTGGCTTGAATTTTTTGGGGGGAGGAGAGGGGTGCCAAGCCAATTTCCAGATCTGGAATCCACCAACTACAAGAGGAGACTGGGTCTCTAGGAGAAAGAATTCTGTAACATTGTGGCAGGATCATGGCGTAGTGAGTCCTCAATCTTTCCCTAAATGGATGGATGGCCATTTACTTACGGACAATACAGAGGAAAGAGGAGTGTGTGGACATTTGAGGGCCATTGGGCGTAATGTCTGAGTTGAAACTGATGCCTGGTGACTCCGCGTGCCATGTGGTCTCATTATTAGACAGGGGGCTGTAGAGACCAGGTCATCAGCAAAGTGTTGCCCTGGGTCTGCCCCACACTGGTGAGAGAATGGCCTGGAAGAGGCTGCCTGAGCAAGGAGAGCACGCAGACGGGACATTCACCCCAGGATGGTTGTAGGGGAGTGGAAGGGTTCCCTTAGACCAGAAAGGAGGGGGAAATAGAACTTCATCTTACTTGTCATCTTTATTTTCTAAGTTTTCTAGAATAAGCTCTCCATTTTTAAAGAATTATTTAATCATTTATTATTATTATTATTATAACTTAATTTGCTACAGAGCACACACGCTCGCCAGAGAGAGAGAGCGGGAAAGCAAGCTGCCAGGTCCAGGACGTGAACTGTGGTCAGCCATGTGGGAGTCCAGCACCCTAATCACTATGCCCCCTGCTGGCCCTAAACTCTCAATATTAATGGATGCCGGTCATCAGGACTTTGTCCTCTGGAGCCAGTTCCATGTCCTGGCAGCTAAGGGAGTAGGATCTCATACAGTTGGCTGTAGTTCAAATCCTGGGCCTGGCAGCACGCATGTGCGTGTCCAAGATCCTTACTGGATGAAGAAGTGGACAAGAGATTGTGATGTGACCGTGCCTTGGCGGAGAGTGCTTTCTCCCTCTCTGTGACTCTCCGTCTCTATGTGGCAAGTGCAAGGGCCCTCCGGCAAATTAAAAAAAACAAACTGCACCTGGTGAGTTTGCTTGGATGCAGAGTGCAGATTCTGTAAGAGAACAGCTCACTCTGAGAACTGAGTGTTCAAACCCCGAAGGAATGAAGCCCAAGAGCAGTCATTTCTTTGCAATGGCGATGAGATGTGGCAGCAGGATGGGCCCCGATGTCGATTCTGCTCCCATGTGCTGGGTGCTGTGCCAAGAGATTGTCCAGCCTTGTTTCTGAAGTCTAGGGGCTCCCAGAGCAATAATGAAGAATTAGCCGCAGGGGACTCCATCCTAGGGCAGAGGTTACCTCTGCAGGCCTCTCTCAGAGTTGGAGATACTGATATTTACTCACTGCTGGGAAGGGCTGACCTTTGGGCTGTTTTCCTAGAAACAGAAAACCCTCTGATCCACTGCCTGCATTGGCGAGACAGGCCAGGTCAGAGCCAGGGCGCCTCCTGAGCCTGCGGGGACCTGGGTCAGTCGTGCGAACCAGCGGAAGAGGGGCGGCTGACCCACTGCCCAGGCTGGCAGCCTTCTGGCAAGATCCATGAAGAAAGCACACTTCCGTGTCTTTCTGGTGAATGCATGCTCCCATAGCAAAAATTTCTCTCTAAAAAAAATTATATATATTTTTCATGATTGCTTATTTCTAGAAAGAGTGACAGGGAGACGGGTACCCTCAGTGAGCAGTCACATGACGATCTTTTCCCAGCCTCCCAGCCAGCCCAGATCAGGTGTTTAGGTCAAGCTGCTAAGCTGAGAAACAGGTGCTCTGAGCAGCAGGCAGGACCTGCTGAAGGAGAGACGTGAGATCCATCCATCCACAGAACGGGCCAGCGCCTCGGGAGGGCTGCCTCCTTCCAGGGGCTCTTTCTATCCTGTTTTTGTCTGTTAGACCTCTTCTTAAAGGTTGGTTAGACCCTTAGTATTGTCCACATATGTGCCCAAGGTCTCCTCAGGTTGCTACTTTGTATTGTTTCTCCCAGTCCTGGGTGAAAGTTGGGTATGTGTCACAAAGTAAGCATTCTACCTCCCTCCTTAACCCTCTGTGTCCTGGGAGAAGAGGTTCTACGGTCCCTCCTTAACCCTCTGTGCCCTGGGAGAAGAGGTTCTATGGTCCCTCCTTAACCCTTTGTGTCCTGGGATAAGAGGTTCTACGTCCCTCCTTAACCCTCTGTGTCCTGGGAGAAGAGGTTCTACGTCCCTCCTTAACCCTCTGTGCCCTGGGAGAAGAGGTTCTACGGTCCCTCCTTAACCCTCTGTGCCCTGGGAGAAGAGGTTCTACGTCCCTCCTTAACCCTCTGTGCCCTGGGAGAAGAGGTTCTACGGTCCCTCCTTAACCCTCTGTGCCCTGGGAGAAGAGGTTCTACGGTCCCTCCTTAACCCTCTGTGCCCTGGGAGAAGAGGTTCTACGGTCCCTCCTTAACCCTCTGTGCCCTGGGAGAAGAGGTTCTATGATCCCTCCTTAACCCTCTGTGTCCTGGGATAAGAGGTTCTATGGTCCTTCTTAACCCTTTGTGTCCTGGGATAAGAGGTTCTATGGTCCTTCTTAGCCCTTTGTGTCCCTGAGACCTAACAAGCCCAGAATCTGAACTGGGTTCCCCCACTGCTAGGTGTCTGTTAGGATCACCGAACTGCCCAACAGACGAGGACTGGGGAACTGGCCAGGAAGGAGCGCAAAGGACACTTCGAGGAGAAAGCGCTGACCGCTTAGCTTGCATCAGTCACCACACAAAATAACTGCGTGCCTCAGGAGACTCACAAGGAACCAGGCATGAGACAAGATGGAAGTAACAAGCTGGGGGAGGCTCGGGGCACACACGCTGACAAAGGGTCTAAACCAGGATGAAAGGGGACCCCGGGATGGGGCCTGCTTGCCTCCCTTGGTGCTGGCCAGCGCTGTCTGTGGAGCCAGCAGACAGACTCTGCCCTCCACCCTGTCTGCTTCCTGCCTTACAGGAAAACACGCTGTGACTCAGTATCAGGCAGTGGCACCCTGGCCCCCTATGCCACTCTGACTGGGTCTAAAAATAAAATTTTAATGAATTCATGATGTATGTATTGTTCTGCACCTTAATTTACAAATATATAAAAATATATAAATACATAAAGCAAATATAAATAAATATATAAATATATATTTTATATATAAATAATACAACATATTTTAATAAATATATTATATATAATGTTTTATATCATATATGTAAATGTATATCATATATATTGGTATATTCATAATCATATATAAATATATGTATACACACACACACACACACACACATATATATATATATATATATATATATATATATATATATATAAATTACAGTATCTCCTTGGGACCAGCAGTTGGCATAATGGCTATGTCACTGGACTCCCATGTAGTAGACCATAATTTGAGTCTGGACCCGGTGGCTTAAACTCAAACCGGTGCATGTGTGTGCATGCCCAAGAGCCCAAGAGGAGAATGGAGGAGAAGGGATTGTGGCATGGCCATCCCCCCAGGGAGTGATTTCTCGTTTTCTGTCTCTGTCTTTCTGTCATGCACACATGGCCTATAGTAAAAAAACCTCTCAAAAAAAATTACAGTATATCCTGCAGATTTTCCTCGTCTCTACACACTTAACTGCAGTCTCTCTCATGCTGCACGGGGTTCCGTGGTGGATGGTGTATGAATAAGTACTCATTTAGTTGTGAGTGACGGAATGCCGGCTTGAATCAGTTTAAGCAAGAAGGGGGTCCGAGCACAACGGTGAATTGTCACTGTTCCCCACTTCAGCCTGTCCAAATTCTACCTAAGCATCACCTAGCTCATATTCCTGCCAAAAATGTCTAACCTGGATCCGAGCAGGAGGAAATCATCAGGCAAATCCAGACTTGGGGACACTTTACAAAACAATTGGCTTAGCTCATCAAACTGACGATGTCATAAAAGACCCTCCAACCCCCCCCCCCCCCAGCAGGGTACTAGTCTAGATGAAATTGAAGAGGCATGAAAACGAATACAAGTCATGATGCTTGATTGGACTCTCAATGGAAAGAAAAAACAATGAAGGACTTTGTCGGGACAATGGAAGGAATTAATATAGATGAATTAGGTAGTACTACTATTATCGATGTTAGATTTCTTGACATGACAAATCATGGTCTTGTAGGATTGTCTTTCTTTTGGGCTACATGCTGAAATACTTAGAAGTGATAAGTTACCATGTCCGTGACTTCTTTCGACTGAGTCAGCCGAAACGCATTTTGTACCAAAATAAACTCACACTGTCATCCCATTTCCTCACAAACTTCTTGAAGTCCCCTGTGTGTGTGCATATACGTGAGTGTGTGTGCACACAGGTAATTAGAGAGCGAGCCAGCAAACTGACTGGTCACAACTGGTGAGCATTGATTGTGGATGCTGGGTGTTCATTAGACCCTCCTATCATCTTCTCTGTAAATTTAAGCTTCTTTAACATAAAGATGTGAAGGGAAAATACCCTACCGTCTTTGAATTTGTGCTCCAAGGCAGTCCCCTCCTCCATGGAGCTGGCACTTCGGCCCTGATGGAATGACTAGTTCCCTGAGAGAATAGTTTCCAACCTCCCAGAGCTCCATGGCTGAGCCTGACCTGTATCGCCGGGCCCAGGCTGTGCCACAGATGAGTAAGCTGGAGATGTGTCTGTCCCCTCCCCGGGCTGTGAGCACCCGGAGGGCAGTGACCGCAGAGACCTCAGGGGATGGACAGCGTGGAAAGCAAACCTTGCCATGTCCCGCTTTGGCACGAGACCAACCTTCCTAGCTCCGACCTGTACTCCACGCCCCCGTTTAAAGGCTGTCTCTGCTACGGTTGGGCCCCACCCTCTCAGACAGAAAGAGGGAATGTTGTACCCCGTTGTGAAGTTCTCAAAAGACCACCAAGGAGCCGATGTCGATGCAAGCACACAAGGGTTGCTTTTATTTGGGCTCGAGCCAGGACTCCCAATCGTCACCGACACAGCGGGTCAGAGTTGAGAGCCCCCAGTGTTAGTTGGGCTGGGTTTTTATTTGTCTATTAGGGGGGAAGTTCAAGGGGTGCTGAGGAATGTACTCAGGCAGCTATACGTTGGCTGTAGATTTCAAGAAGCAAGTTGTCTTTTACTGATTGGCAAGAAAGTTCCTTCAGGTCTCCGGTATTTCCTTTCTTTTTTTCTCATTGGCCAGCCCCGGTGGGGTGATGGTCTTATGACCTTCTCCTACATGATCGACTCACCTCCTTGAAATGGCGCTGATTCTCAGCAAGGTGGATTTCACAAAATGGAGTCACCTCGTAAAAATATGGAGTCACTCTGGTCCTGAAGGACCAGTTTTAGAGTGGAGGAAACTGCAGGGAAGCAGACCACTCCAAGTGGGGGTATCAGTTAGAGTTCTCCAGAAAAACAGAAAATATACAGAGAAAGAGAGTGAGAGAGAGAAGAGAGAGAAAAAAAGAAATAATTTAACTGGCTCACAAGACTATGGAGGCTTGATTAGGGTCTGCCAGTGGGCTGGGGACCCAGGAAGCATAACAGTTCAAGCTCAAAGGCAGCCTGCTAGCATAATTCCTAGCCTTCTGCAGAGCTCAGTCTTTTTCTATTAACACCTTTAACTGATGGGTTGAAGTCCATTGGCATTATGGAAGGTAATCTTTTTTCTTTTTTTGAATAATTATTTAATTTTATTTACTATTATTGTTACTTTTTAAAAAAGAATTATTAATTTAATTTCATTTCACTTATTCATTCATTTATCTTTTAATTTGACCAGAGAGAGAAAAAATGGGAAAGCAAGCCACCAGGTCCAGGACTTGAACCATGGTCAGCCATGTGGGATTGTCCAGCATCTTAACCACCATGCCACTTGCTGGTCCTTATTGTTACTTTTTAAGAATTATTTTATTTATTATGATTATTTTTTAAAATTTGACCAGAGAGAGGGAACGTGAGAAACCAGGCACCAGGTCTGGGACTTGAACCATGGTTGGCCATGTGAAAGTTCAGTGCCTTAACTACCATGCCACTTGCATGGTAGTTCATTTAAATGTTAATCTAATTTTAAAAACAACTTCACAGGGCTGGCCTTGTGGCCTAGTAGTTAGGGGAGCTAGATCCCATGGCTGATTGTGGTTCAGATCTTGAACCTGATGGTTTGAAAAATATGCCAGATGCATGATTGTGTGTGCCCCAAATCCAGATAGGGTGGGAAAATGGAGGAGGAGGGATTACGGTATGGCCACGCCTTATTGGCAGGTGCTTTCTCACTCTCTCACTCTCTCACTCTCTCACTCTCTCTCTGTCTCTGATGAGTGCAGGTGCCCTCTGGAAATAAAGAATAAATAAATAAAACAAAGCAAAACAAAGACACTTTCACAGAAATATCCAGAACAAATTTGTTTGATCAAAATTTGGACGCTGGAGCTGTGCCAAGTTTACCCATAAAACTGACATTACAAGTCCACTCCTTGTCAACCTGACATCAACGCACATCTTAAACATACTAATCTCCAAGTAAGGACGATAACAAGGTCATATTTCTGCCTCAAGATCCAACTATTCTGCATTCAATTGTATCCTGCTGTCCTAGCCATTTCTTCAGAAAGCGATGCCAAGTCCTTAGGCAATGTTTACCTTCTCTTTGCTATCCTGTAACTTAGATACTAGGATGTAAAGTTGACAATACTGAAGTGCTGTAAGATGAAGTCAATACATCTTTTTTCTCTTTTTTTTACATTATTTTGCCATAGGGTGGTGTGGTCACCAGAGACAGAGAGACCATTGAGATTAGAACAGTGAGAAATCACCCCAGGGGGGATGGCCACACTGCCACACCTCTCTTCCCTTCTTCTCTTGGGGTTGTGGACATGCACACACATGCACACTCACCCAGCCTGTTTTTCAGGTCTATAGATCCAGGGCTCAAATTGCAGTTGGCCACGTGGGATCCAGCACCCTAACTACCACGCCACCTCTGGCCTCTAAAGTCCATGCATCTTATGTTACATGATCAAGGAATCAGAGAGGGAAGAAAAAAAACATTTGCAATACATATGTGCACACACACATACATACTCAGAGCAAAATGAAGAACTGCTTGTGACAATTACAGTCCTTTGTTTCTGTAACTGGCCACATGATGAGGCTGGTGTTTGCAGCTACCTTCTTCTGCCATCCAGTCTGTATTACTTTCACTCTCAGCAAGCATCCTGGATGGTCAAGGTTCTTTGCCTGGGGTGGGGGTGGGGGGTTGACCCAAACCTTCATTCCCAAAGGGTCAGGGCCATTGGTAGTCCTGCCTGGACTGGATTGATATTATTTTTCATTGACTTTAATCATAGAGTATGACAATACCAAGAGGCACCCCAGGGATCGCCCATATTTCAGACATAACCTTCCCCGCCTCCACCATGACATTTGAGGATTATGTTTGGGCTCCACCTTCTTGCAAGAGACCTCTCCAAAGCCACTCAGCCATCTTGAAATTTTTCTCAGGTCCTGATTCTTGGTCGTGCTCAGAGCCCTCTCTAGTATTCTTCATCCTGTTCAGGCCAGTCCTGTGCTAATTTATGCCCACACATACCTGGCAGGGAGAGGGCAGGATAAAGTCAGTGGACCTACCCTTTGGCATAATTACTTTTAATGTACGCCCAAGCACCAGCAGCTACTCTTGACCCTGTGCTTTTCAGAAGGCCAAACTCACAGACATTTTAAGCTTAAAACAAACAGTTACCGAGCTGAACTTTGCCTGTTCAATGACAAGCACACACGCCCAGAAGCCTTAATATCGTATTTTGCCTTCAGGCGGCTTTACTTATCACACTAGGTGAGAATTTCCCTTCCTAGCCTAAAGGTAAGCTTTGAAAGAACACACAGAAAGCTTGGAAGACGTTTCTATCAAACCTGGTTAACAGAATTTAAAGGAACCGAGGTATCTGGCTGACCACTTGCTGCTGACAGTGCTGAGGGAGCCGTCCACACTGGCCCAGCTAAGGTGAGCGCCATCAGTAGAAAGAAATGCTTGAGTCTTGGCTAGGGCCTTGGCTCGGGTGTGAAGGGAGGGAGGAGGTGGGGAAACACGTCTTTGGAAAGAGATGCTGGCAGCTCAAACTGGACAGGCAGCGGCTTTTAATCCTTTTCTGAAATGGCAGGCTCTGTCCTTGGTAGCAATAAGCAGAAATAGAAATTGGGGGAAAATTGCAAAAACAATGAACTGAAATACATGTATAGTTTTATATCTTGTTTGTAAGAACAGCTTATTGTAATACAGTAAGTATTCCTTGAAAAAATAGATTCTGGGGAACCAGCAGTTAGCGTAATGGCTATGTCGCTGGACTCCCACGTAGTCGACTGCGGTTCGCGTCTCGGACCCGGTGGCTTACAACTCACGCCGGGCGCGTGTGCGTGCGTGCCCAAGATCCCGAGAGGAGAATGGAGGAGAAGGGATTGCGGCGTGACCATCCCCCCTGGGGGGTGATTTCTCGCTTTCTGTCTCTATATCTCTCTCTGTCTGTCTGGCGAGCGCACGCGCCCTATAGCGAAAAACCTCTTCCAAAAAAAAAAAAAAAAATAGATTCTGAAGTTCAAAAAATTGTTTCAGATTTAGGCATTGAGTGTCTCGTCACATATTTTTGTCTTTCAATGTTTCAGATTTTTTTTTTTTTTTTGAGAAGTTTTTGCTGTAGGGCTCATGTGCTCTCCAGAAAGACAGAGAGACAGAAATCGAGAAATCACCCCCTGGGGGGATGGCCATGCTGCAATCCCTTCTCCTCCATTCTCCTCTTGGGATCTTAGGCACACACACACACACACACACACACACACACAAATGCACACACGTGAGTGCCTGCCATGAGTTTAAGCCACCAGGTCCAGGACTCGAACTGCAGTCAGTTACATGGGAGTCCAGTGACATAGCCATTACGCCAACCGGTGGTACTGTCTTTCAATGTTTCTATAGTCAGTTTGAACCTGTAAGTTTTCCTGATTGAGGGCATCAGAAATTGGCATTTACCCGATACTCATTGACAGAAATTTCCGTGTAATGAAGCAATTCCAGTTCTGCTCATCTACACAGAAACAGTGCCCAGCTGGTTATAAGAAATGGTGTACTCGGGACCAGCAGTTAGTGTAATGGCTGTGTCGCTGGACTCCCATGTAGTCGACCGCGGTTAGAGTCCCGGACCCGGTGACTTAAACTCACGCCGGGAGTATGTGCGTGCGTGCCCAAGATCCCGAGAGGAGAAAGGAGGAGAAGGGATTGCGGCGTGGCCATCCCCCCTGGGGTTGATTTCTCGCTTCCTGTCTCTCTGTCTCTCTCTGTCTTTCTGGCGAGCGCACGCGCCCTATAGCAAAAAAACCTCTCCAAAAAAAAAAAAAAAAAGAAAAGAAAAGAAAAGAAATGGTGTACTCCAAATACCTTATAAATTGGAAATTAAAAAAAAAAATATTTTATTTAACTTTATTTATTTTAATTTGACCAGAGACAGAGAGAGGGAAAATGAGAAGGCAAGCCACTAGGTCCAGGACTCAAACCATGGTTGGCCATGTGGGAGTCCAGTGCCCCTAACTACCATGCCATCTGCTGGCCTCTAAACTGGGAATTTTTAAAAAATCCCTTTTTTCAAAGAAAATCTTAGGACAGTGGTGGCATATGCAAAGCAGTTTTTTGCAGCAGGACGGACTTGGATCTGTCTCTGCCACTTCCTACATGTGTTGCCGTGGGCGATATATTTAACCTCTCTAGGCCTCACTTCCTCAGCTCCAAAATGGCGAGGATCTTAGGTTTCTTTTGGTACTGTTGCAAGATTAGGTAATGAGGGCCAGATGTTGGCCCAGCAGTAAAGCATGACACTCTGAGGGGCAGTCCCCCAGGGGAAGGTCCCCAGATCAGGTCCGGTGACCTCCCTGAGTACGCCTGGGACCTGCGAGTCCATGACCCAGGGCTGCCTGGGGCTGGGGGTAGATCATGGCATCAAGATCCTGTGGGGGGTGCTGTCTCTCTCTCTGTCCTTTTAGCTCATGGAAGAAGTAAACTTTTAAAAACGTGAAATAGTGCATGGAAGGGAGTTTCTAGTGTTGGTACAATAGTGATCAGACATTAACTGCCACGTTGTCTTACCGCAAAAAAGAACCCCTCAGTTTATCATTGCATTCCGAGAACATAGCACCATGCCTAGGATCTAATAAAGGCTTGATCAATATAAACAGAATGAGGGACTAGTGGACAGTGTAGTGGTTATGTTACTGGACTCCCACACAGTCAACTGCAGTTTGAGTCCTGGACCTGGCAGCTTAAAACTCATGCCAGGTGCATGTGTGTGCATGCCCAAAATCCCGAGAGGAGAATGGAGGAGTAGGGATTGCAGTGCAGCCATCCCCCCTGGGGGGTGATTTCTCACTTTCTGTTTCTCTGGCGAGCACACACATCCTATAGCAAGAATCTCTCTCTCTCAAAAAAAATAAAAAAAGATATGTATGTATATATATATATATATATATATATATATGTGTGTGTGTGTGTGTGTGTGTGTGTATATATATACACAAAATGAGCAAAGGAAGGAATTTTATGGGTTGCTCTAGTTTAGGGAGGGATAGCCATAGGGAGGACACAGTTACTTTTTAATCTCCTCATATTCTTCCTTTTTCAAAAATCCCAATGATCTTAAAAGAACTTGGCTTAAATTTCCAGACTGCCCACCCTCCCCTCCACAAAACACCGCGGCCTAACTGGGCAATCCTTGCAATGAGACGCATTCCAGTCCAGAGACAGGAGGGCACTGGGCCATGCGCCGATACTGCCTCTGCCTTGCCCTCCCCCTCAGGAACAGGTGGCTCCTCCCGTTCTCATTCCTGTGCAGGATTCAGCAGTGCAGTCACGTCGAGACCGACTCTCAGAGGCTCTTTTCACACCCTGATTCTGAGCGCCACGGCTTTGTTTTGGAAGCAGCACAGAATAACGCACTGTGCTTCTTCCCTTCACTGTCAGTGACAGAAAACACTACTGGACACTTCTGAAATTCCGCAGAGTGTGGGTAGGATTTTCTACCATTTTCTTGGAAAAAATATTCATTTGCATCAAAACCTATGGCATTTGAAGACTGTGTTTTTTACATTTTTTCTTACTGTCAGACAGTGGGTATCCTTGCTGAAAATAGAGAGAGAAGGCACCTCCCAATAGGGCGTGGTCAAGCTATAATCCTCTTTCCTCCTCTTCAGCAGTTCAGGATTCTGGGCATGCGTAGACACCTCGGATGCTCTTCAAGCTGCCAGGGCTACAATTTGAACAACGATCGGTCATGTGGGATCTGGGTCTCTCAACCACTGAGCTACAGGGTCAGCGCAGCGTTTCTGTTTTCTACCTCCTAGCAGAACTCAGCACAGATTTCTGCACACTTGGGCTCCTTGAAGACTAGGAGGAGGCTGACTAAGGGCAGGATGAACCCTGCAGTATCTAGCAGCCAGCGTGTAACACTGAGGACAGTCAGGCCAGGGGCATTCAGACAGAACAGGGCCAGATCTAGCAAGGAAGGGGCTTGGAAGGTGAGGGATGGTTGGCTGGAGCTGGTGCTGGAGAAAGGCACGTGCAAGGAGGCAATTAGAAATCAATCAGGAGGCAGGAGCAAAGATGGCGGCCTCTCTGGGCGGGGGATACTTAGGGGTGTTTCATTCCTACCGAGCAGCTTTCATCTACAAAGCCTGGCCTGAACTGCAGCCGTAACTCACTACACCTGCACGCTGCCCTTTTAGAAGACTTACAGGCCTTCCAATGATCCATTTAGCTTACGTCCAGGTCTCATTTCTCTCCTTGAAGGCAGGGACTATGGGCTGGCTCCCTCTTAAACCTAGCTGAGTGACTTGCAACAGAACCTTCTTGGCGCCAGATGAAGCATGCTGGGCGCGGAAGAGGCCTTGTATCTGGACAGAGACGGACCACTTTTCCACCCAGGGGGAGAAAGGAGGCGGGGTCTGGCACAGTCTGTGTTGGGGATGACCTCGGTCCCACAGTCTCTGCTTTGACTTTTCAGCCTCCCAGCTGAGCATGTCTTTGGTTTTGGTCAGCAGCCAGACCCTTAGAAGGAGGGGAAAGTTAGAGTGGGGCCAAGAATGGCTTCATCAAACTCTCACCTAGTCCCAGCCCTTCAGCTGCCTTCTCTGGGGAGTCTGAGAGTTTATGCCTTAGATGGTAAAGCAACTGGCAAATAAAGGAGCAAAAGCTCAAACCAAACTAATCAATTCCTTTTTTTTTTTTTTGGAGAGGTTTTTGCTATAAGGCGCATGTGCTCACCAGAAAGACAGAGAAAGAGAGACAGAAAGCGAGAAATCACCCCCCGGGGGGGATGGCCGCGCCACAATCCCTTCTCTTCCATTCTCCTCTCGGGATCTTGGGCATGCACACACATGCGCCCGGTGTGAGTTTAAGCTGCCAGGTCTGGGACTCGAACCCCGGTCGACTATATGGGAGTCCAGCGACATAGCCATTACGCTAACTGCTGGTCCCAAAACGAATCAATTCCTTGTTAGCAAGGTTGGGAATGGTCTGACGAGAATGGGGCCTGCATGGTAGCCTGAAATGCCTCTTTTGGGCCAGACATTGGCTTAATCTGGCTTCCCCCCACAAGAGAAGAGCCTGAGCAAGGACTTGAGCACAGAGTTTATTTATTCTGGGGATAAATCTGTTTTGTCTGGTTAAAATAAGGAATGAGCAAAGCATGATTTCACAAACCACACAGTTTATTGTTATACAAAGAAATTCTTCTTATTTACAATGCTTAAAAAGGCAATATAATCGGGGTGAGCAGGTGGTGTGGTGGTGAAGGTGCTGGATTGCACGGCTGACTTCAAGGTTCAAGTCCCAAATCCAGCAGCTTGAAACTTAAGCTGGGCATGTGTGTGTGCATGCCCAAAATCCCGAGAGGAGAATGGAGGAGAAGCAATCGTGGCATAGCCATCCCCTCCAGGGAGTGCTGTCTCACTTTCTCTCTCTGTCTCTCTCCAGTGAGTACATAAACCTCACTGCAAAACATAAACAATAAAAACCTAATGAACAAAAAGAAATACACTCAATAGACAAGTTATATTAGCACGTACTGAGTGAGTTACAATTCTGTTTAGAGTCCAATTATTAAATAATAATTAGGAGGGAAGCTGACCTTGGTGGATGCAAAGCCTGATCAGAGTTTGAGGTATACTTTTACAGGAAAGGTTACCAGGACAGATGGCATGGCCAGTGCAACAGAGATGGCGTGCAAGGTCTTGTGACAGTAGAGGATGGTGCTAGTGTCTGTGAGCGAGGCCTCAGAGAAGGCTGACACAGCAGCCCTGCCACAGCCTAGGCTCCCAACAGTGTCTGTCAAATCCCTGCTCCATATGTCTTAGAGCCCAGTAACCCTCGTACGGGGTCAGATAAGGTGTAATGTAGCATTTTCTCAGGAAGTGGGATTATACTTCATGTTCTTATCATAGCAAGACATATGTCACTCAGGTGCTCAACTATGTAAGTATTCAGAAACACTTCAAAGCTACATAACAGAACACCAAGGAATAGGATGGACGACTGAGAAGAGCCAGATGGGGAAGAGGGAACCGGAAGGGCAGCCCTAGGGTGTTATATTCAGTGGGCCACGCTGGGGACTACCACAGGTGCTATCATCTTCGGTGCGGTATAGAACGTGCAGGGGGCTGCGCGGTGGTGCAGCGGTAAAGCGCAATGCTCTGTGAGGCAGACCCACTCGGGAAGGGGACCGGTTAGTGTCCAGAGACCTCCCTGAAGTACGCCGGGCACGTGTATGCCCAGGATCTGGCTGGCTGAAGCTGGGGGTGCTGTCTGCCTGCCTCTGTGTTTCTATCGCTCTCTGGGAGAAATATGTAAATAAGCTTTAAGAAAGGAAAAAAAAAAAAAAAAAAAAAAAAGGCTGGCTCCTGGCCTGGTGGTTAAGGCAATCAGCTTCCTCATGGCCAATGACATGGTTTGAATCCTGGAGCCAGAGGCTTAGAAACATGCTGAGTGCATGTGCATGTGTGTCCAAAATCCAGAAAGGAAGGAAAAATGGAGGAGAAAGCATCCCCCAGGAGATTCTTTGTCTCTCTGGCAAGTGTATGTACCGTCTGACCTAAAAAAAAGAAAGAAAAGAAAAAGGAAAAAACCTAAGAATTGCCCACTGGAAGAACGGAGGTGTGGAGTATCTCCACCTGCTCCTGTCTGTCACCGTCCCTATTCCTTTGTATGTCCAGGTTTACTTGTGTCAGAATGGGCAGGGGGTCCTAGGTTGCAGTGAGAAAGAAGCCTTGAAGCACGGAGACACCAGCACAGCTGAGGCAAGGTGCCTGCAGGTCCCGCCTGCCCACCCAGCTGGCTTTTGCTACAGCAATGCTGGGTGGGGAGGACATGAGGCCAGCCACTGGAGGTGTGTGATGTAACTTCAGGCAGGTCAAATGCCCTGTCTTTGTCTTCCAAAAGTAGCACTGTCTTTCCATGTGACCCTCAGTCCTAGGTCAGGGGCCTAGGTTCTTCCTAGGTGGAAAGATGAATTCTTCCTTTAACTGCTTTTCCAACAATGCATAATCCTAAAAGCATGACTTGGTGGTGACTCAGGGGAGTGACTTATTGCCGTCACATGATGTGCCACATGACGACACTGAAATGCTGTCATTGAAGCAAGTTCTCTGGGTTGTGTCTGTCCGTGAAAGGGGGACAGAGGACCAAGTGCATCCTCCCTTCAATGACTCCCCTGGGCTTCGAAGCTTCATGTGCAGGAGCTGGTGGTAAGGAAGACACAGCCCCAGCCCTCCAGGACCTCATGCAGCAGAGCCACAGGTTTCCTTAAGGCCTGGCCAGGCCAGCACTGATGCTCCTGGGCTTAGAGTGGGGCTATGCTTGATGAACCTACAGTAAGTCGAAAAAGTGCCTTTACTACACCTAACCTGCCGAACATCACAGCTTAGCCCAGCCTACCTTAAAGGTGCTCAGAACAATTACACTAGCCTGCAGCTGGGCAAAATCACCTAACACAAAAGCCACTTTTTTTTTTTTTTTTTTTTTTTTTTTTTTTTTTTTTTTTTTTGGTAAATTTACTTCTTCCCTGAGCAAGAGAGAAAGAAAAAGCACTCCTCAGTGGTCACCAAACTGCCCCCCAGCTTCAGCCAGTCAGGAATCACAAGCACATTTCTGCCTGGTGAAACTGATGTTGAGGGAGGACTGGCCACCTAATCCAGACACCCACTGGGTGAGTCGGCCCTGCAAAGCCCGGTGCTTTACCGCTGCGCCAACCACCAGCTCCCCCAAACCCGGTTTTATAATACAGTGCTGAATATCTCACGTATGTATTGAATACTATACTGAAAGGGAAAACCAGGGTGGCTTGCTGCTGCTTCCATCCAGGTAAGAGATCAAAAGTCCAAGTATGTTTTCTATGGAATGGTATGATTTTCCCACCATGATAAAGTTGAAAAATCCTAAATCAAATTCAAGTGGGACCGTCAGAACTTCCCCTCCTGTTTTCAGTGACTAGTCTGTTTCCACTCAGTCCTTCTCTGCAGTTCCCCTAAAAAGAGCTCTGCCACTAATTTGCCCTGGTATCTTTTCTCTTCAGCTAGTTCCTCATCCTGCAACCTGGGGTTTGCTGGGCGGCGGGGGCGAGTTGGGAGCGGAGCCTGATGGGCAGCCAGTTATTGCCCGCCGATATTCCACTGTCGCAACTCTGCAACTCTTTAAATAAATATCATCTGGCCAAAAGAAATCTTAAAAACCAACTAACCACCAACCCTGGTGGACTCTAAAATCAGCAAACATGCATAGGACCTGGAAGGAACCTCGGGTTTTCCTCACTTCCTGGAGTGGCACCTGGTCCCGGTCCGAAATCCCCAAGGATGGAAACCTTCTCGCCCTCTCTCCCCGCGCCAGGAGGGAAGTGACGGTAAAGGTGGAGATCTGCGCCCGGCTTAGAGGATTTAGGGCCGAGATGTACGGGTGGAGCGGGGTTCATCTCGGACCGAGTGCCTAGCGATGCAGGGCACCCTACCGGAGGATGGTCACGCCGGGTGCCGGGGGCGAAGGAGGCTGCGCGGGAGCACTCCCCGCCCCTGCGACGCCAGCCGTCGGGCCCCGCCCGGCGCAGCCCGAACGCGCGCGCCCGAAGCGTGCAGGCGCATCCCGTGGCAGAGGTAGGAGGCCGCAGGCGTGGGCACCGATAGGCGAGTTTCGGGAAGAAGGCCGCGGCAGCGCCCCCAGTCGGCGATCCAAGCCAGGAGCGCGGGCCCCTGCGAGGCGCCGGCTTAAGTCGAGCCCCCTGCCCATTGGTTTGGGGTAAGAAGGTCTGCATCTTTTCATCTCGGGCGGGATGCGCGAGCGCCCTCTGCACGGTTTGGCTTGCTCTCACAGTCTCTTAGCCGGGTCGCCAGGACGCGGGTCGGGAAGTGGGTCTAGGTCGGGCTCTATGGCGGGGTGGGGTAAGGATAGGAAGATAGGCCAATCTCGCTGAGAGCCATCTCATCTCCAGGTGATCTTCACCTGCTGCCATCCCGGTTCCTCTTCCCACGCCTCAGCGAGCACCGACTGGCGATTATTATTTGAAATAATGTACCCAGCGGGAGGAGGCCCGGGATGAACCCGCGGTGAAACCCTCGGGACTCATGGTTTCCTGCCGGCGCATTTTAGAGGAAGCGATCCGGGCCCCAAGAAGGGAAGGGACTGGCCCAAGGTCACATCGTAGTCTAAGGCCGAGCCAGCGCCGAGGCCAGTAGTTCTGCTTTCCAGCCTCGCGCGTTAGTCCCAGCTCCCTTCCCGACCGCATTTCCGCGCTTCTGCCTCGGGCCCGACTGCTCCTGGGTCCTCCGCGAGGCTTCATTCTGGAGGTTTAGGGAGTGTTGCACCCGCGGGCTGAGCCCTCGGGAAGGATGTTGGACAGCGGTCAGGCCTCCGGTCTAGCCGCTTGGGCGTGAACCGAGCCGGCTGTTGCTGGAGGCCTGGATGGACGGCAGGGCCCGTGAAAGAGAGGACCCGGCAAGGTGGAGGCGCCGCAGGGGCAGGCTGAGGGTGCAGGGTTGTGATGGGCCCGGGCGGGGCAGGCGGGGAGATGCGGCTGCGCGCAGGCGCGAGGACAGTGGGGCTTTGTCTGGGCGGTGCCGCCTTAACCAATAGGAGCGCGGCCCTGGTCGAGCCCCTCGGCAGGACCTGACGGCGGCGCTAGGATTGGCTGTCCTGCCAGCGGCGCGGAGCGAGCCGGCGCCTGCGCTCTGCCTGTGTGCTGCGGTGTGTCAGAGAGCGCGTGGGTGCTGGCACCTGACCCGCCCGGCCGCTGCGCGCCCTCGGGGGCTGGGAGTGGGAGAGCAGGGGTGGCGCTACACGTGGCTTTGAACTCTGCGCGTTTTTTTTTTCTCCCAAGCCAGTCAGCCAAAATCTGCCCGTAGTTAGCTGATGCAGTCAGCCTGGTCGTGACGTCCATGCTTTGAGGGTTGCAGAGGCACAAATTTCGTTACATAGAGTCGCCTGCTGCCCTTGGTTGCTGGGATCTTTAGTGAAGCTGCATACCTCTGGCAGGTGACAAATTGGCTTTTGAAATTTGTGTAGCTTTCATGATATTTCAGTCCACATAAAATAGAGTGCTTCGTGTCAGGCACCAGAGTAGGTACTTGAGCCAGAAGTCCGTGATTCAACACATGGATCGTTTGGGGTGCTCCCGGTGCAGATGGCGGTGGGTGGTTTGGTGGGGACTCGTGATTGGTTATAAACAGATATATCTTTAGTACCACCCCGTTTAGGTGAGTGCTATTACACAGGCACGGAAGAAAAGAGATCAGTTTTGGTGTGTGTGTGTGTTTAAATTTTTATTTATTTATTTTTTTAGAGATTTTTGCTATAGGGCATGTGCCCTCATGGGAGAGACAGAGACAGACAGAAAATGAGAAATCATCTTCCACCCCCACCTTCTCCCCCTATGGCCAGGCCACAATCCCTTCTCCATTCTCCTCCTGAAATCTTGGGCACGTGTGCACACATGCCTGGTGTGATTTTGAAGCCACCAGGTCTGGGACTTGAACCGCAATAGCCATGTGGAGTCCAGTGATATAACCGCTACGCCATCTACTGGTCCCAAATTTTTGTGTATTTTTAAGAATTATTTTATTTATTATTATTATTTTTTAATTTGACCAGAGAGAGAGAGAAAGGGGAAGTGAGAAAGCAAGTCGCCAGGTCCAGGACTTAAACCACAGTCAGCCATGTGAGATGACAGTGTTATAACCACCATGCCACCAGGAGATTAGTTTTTGATTAGCAAAGGCATCTTGGAGGAGGTGTTATTTGAACCAGCTAGGACAGGTGGGAGAAGGAGAAATACGATTTGGTCTAGGTTGAGTGAAGGCATGGGAACTGGCGAGTAAGGGCTGAGGGCATTTGGTGTAGCGGGTGGTGTGATGAGAGTAGATGAGGGAAATATATCTGGAGATGAGGTTGGAGAGGCAGGCAGATGAGGACTAGGACGCCCACCTTGAGTACTCTGATTTGAGATATAATGAACACTTATAAATAGAAAAGCTCATTTGTCCATCTGTCGCTTTTTACAGCCAGACCAATAATATTGGAAATATCTTTGATTTTTTTCACTTCCCACATTCGGACTGTTGGCAAGTAGTAGTGGGCTCTCTTTTCAAAATAAAGCGAGGTCCTGTCCAATTCCTCACGGTTTCCACCAGGGTCAGCAGCCTTTACTGGCCCTCCAGGGAGCGCCTTTACACTCCTCTCTAGGGTAGAGTGTGGCTGTACTTCCTGGTCCTGGGTTACTGCCGTGGTTCCTAACTGCTCCCCTAGCTTTTGCTATTGTCCGTCCTCAATCTATTTATGGACCCATTATTGGATTTATTAGATTTAGAGGAATGGGTTTGCAGGGCAGTAGCACAAGCTCATTACTAAAATACAAGTTCAATAATGGCATGCCTCTGCTTAAAACTCTCTAAATTCGTTTAAATATTTTGAGCCTCTTGTGTGCTTGGGGATACAACCGAGAGTAAAAAGCAGACAAAAATCTCTTTTCTCCAAGAGCTTCCATTCCAATAGGATTGAAAGACAAGAACAGGACCAATAAGAATAAGCAGAGTGTTATAATGCCAGTGCCAAGGGAGAGAGCATAATGGAGCTGAGAAGGGAGAGAGCAATGTCAGGGTGGGTTTCGGAGTGGTTAGTGTGGCCAGGGGATATCTTACTGAGTGAGTATTTGAATGAAGCACTGAAGTGAGAGTGTGGGTTGTGTGGGTATTGGGGGAAGAGTATGCCAGGTAGAAGAAACGGTAAGAACAAAGACCCTGAAGCAGCAGCTTGCTTGGCATATCCCAAGGAGAGTAAGGGGCCCTCTGTGACCCAGGTGCAGTGCACAAGGTCAGAGAGGTATGAGGTCAGAGAGGTCATGGGGACGTAGGGCATGTAGGCAAGAGTTTGGCGCAGGGGTGACGTGATCCAGTTTGTATCTCACAGGCCCCTGAAGGCCATCTAGAGCAGTGTCTGCAGGGGCATTACAGTGGAAGCAGGGAGGCTTCTTGGGAGGCTGTTGGAATAATCCAGCAAGAAGGAATGAAGGCTTGGACTAAGATGGGTGCAGAGATCCTGGATATGTTGTGAAGGTAAAGTCCTAGGACTGACTGACAGCTGGGCTCACAGCCTGCAAGAAAGGAAAGAGTGGAGTCAAGAATGAGGAAGGGGGCCAGCCAGGGGCATGGAGGTTAGGCGTGAGATCTCACGTGGTCGGCTGTGCAGTTTGAGTCCCCAATCCATCAGCTTGAAAAATCACACTGGGTCTGTGTGTGTGCTTGTCTGTGCATGCTCAGAAGCCTGAGAGGAGAGTAGAAGAGAAGGAGTTGTGGCATGGCCATCCCACCTGGGGGCGAGTGGTTTCTCTGTGTCTGTTTTTCTCTGGTGAGTGCTCAAGTCCTAGAAGAAATATATATTGAAAAAAATAAAAAAGAATAAGGAAGATTTGGAGGACTGGCTTACACAGCAGTAGCACACGTTCAGTTCTAGACAGGAGAAACTGGAGACACCTCCTAGACATTCAGGTGGAGAGGTTAGATGGCAGTTGCATACTAAGCCTGGAGTCTGGGGAGCAGGCAGGACTGTTCGGAGTTGGCAGCATGGAAGTCATATTTAAAACCATGAAGCTCACCGTGGTGTTGACAGTGGACCAAGAGCGAGTCCTGAGACTCCATTCCTTAGTGGTCCGACTGCATTTGGTAGGCAAGCCCTAATCTCCTAGGGATGGATGCCTGCTTGACGTGAGAGTTGTGATTACGGCTTCTTCTTCTTTTATTTATTTGTTTTTAATTATAGAGAATGCATGAGACAGAGGGGAAAGAGAAAGCACCTTTGGGAAGGTCTTACTGGCGATGTTCCCTCCTCCCCAGCCCTCAGGATTTAGGGTGCCCATGCCTGTCATGTTTCAGTCCTGAACCCACTATCAGTCACGTGGCTTCCAGCTCTGCAGTCCAGCACACCACGGACTGTCCCACACAAAATATTGGCAATTTTGACAACTCCAGTACCATGTTCTCTTGGGACATAAGAGAAGTGGAGTTGAGGAGGCGGGTGTTCTCGTCAGTGCAAGACTACAGTGAAGTAGTTTTGGAAAATGGGACAAGATTATAATGAATACTAATGTCCTGTAGAAAGAACCTACCTTCAGTGTGTTTTAGCTAGTATTGTTTTGGCTGCAAGTAACAGAAACTTTAAGCTTGCTTGAATAACAGACTGAAAGCACAGCATGCCTCCGTGAGCTGGAGGACCGGAGGGCAGCTGCTGTTTCTCTCTCCACCTCCGCCTCTGCTGCTTCTGCGTGTGTCTTCCTCTCCTACCCCCCACGGATTGACTGTCTCCATCTCTCTCAGACTTTGGGGCCCAAGGTAGTATACTGCCCTCCCCTGTCAGCCAGGTCACATATCCCTGCCTCATAAAGACTGGTTTGCATCTCTGACAGTGCCAGGGGGCAGAGTGATGAGTTCATGTTGCTCCCTGGCCCAGTCCTTCCTGGCCAAAGGGGTGATTTCACCGCTGAGCTGCACTGCAGAGGCTGACACCTGCAGAGAGCACAGGTGTGACAGGAGGGGATCAGTAAGCAGGACAGACACCGAAACGGTGTCCACTGAGAGAGGAGAGTGTTTGTGATGTGTTCCCTGAGAATCAGCCATCGCCCAAGTCTAATCTGGTGACTAGAGTGTCTCTCAGGCTAATCGAGGGGTCTGCACTAGGTGTGCCTCTGCGGAGCAGGGCTGTACAGTTAAATCCATGGCTTTTATCGATGGTCTCTAAAACAATCTATACGAATGCCACCTGTGAGGACATTGTCTGCTATATCATTTTAATTTTATTTATTTTATTTTATTATTTTACTTGATGGAGAGCTGGTGCACTCACCAGAGAGAGAGAGAGACAGAGAGAGAGAGAGAGGGAAAGAGGGAGAAAGCTCCTCCTGGTGGGGTGTACTCACACTGCAATCCCTTCTCCTCCATCCCCCCCCCCCCCCATGGAGATTTGGGGCATGCACACACACATATACAGCATGTTTTTCAAGCCTCCCAGCCTGGACTCGAGCAGCGGTCAGTCATGTGGGATCCAGCTCCCGTACCTACTAGGCTTCTGGGCCGGTCCTATCTACTACGTCATTTGATGTTCTTATGTAATTCATTTATGCTTTCACTCTACTGTAGAATGGTTATCTCTTTAAGGAATGGGTGGGTGTCTTTTGGAGAGTTTTAAAACATCTCAGGTTTCAGGCCAGCAAGTAGCATGGGGCTAAGGTGCTAGATCCCACAGAGCTGACTGTGTGGTTCAAGTCCCAGATCCAGCGGCTTGAAGATCACACCAGGAACACGTGTGTGCATGCCCCGAATCCCAAGAGGAGAATGGTGGAGAAGGGTGTGGTGTCCATCCCCTCAGGGGGTGGGCTTTCTCACTTTCCCTCTCTCTGTTTCTCTCTGACAAGTGTACATGCCCTATAGCAAAACTTTAAAGTTTCTCTTCTCCATGACCTCAGGGAAATTCCCAGTAACCATGGGGTTAGCATGCACAGCTGGGCTGGACCAGACCATTTATTTATTTATTTATTTTTAAGTTATTGCTGAAGGACATGTGCGTGTGCCCAAAAGGGACAGAGAGAGATAGTGAGAGGGAAAGTGAAATCACCCTCCAGGGGGATGGCTATACTGCAGTCCCTTCTCCTCCACCCTCCTCCTGGGATTTTGGCCATGCACACACATGAGCCCTGCATGATTTTCAGGCCGCCAGTCCAGGATTCGAACTGTGGTCAGCCATGTGGAAGTCCAGCACCTTAACCATCATGCCACCTGCTGGCCCCTGGGCTGGACCTTTTAAGCAAGACTATACTAAGCTATCAGAAGAGAAATGGCCAAAGGATAATATATATGCTACCTGGTTAGGGTTCTGTGAGTAGGTTAAAGATAGTAGGTGCAAATCGTATCGAGTGCAAGCATAGCTTAACTGTCTAGTTAAATGGCCTTTTTTCCTGTCTTTTTTTTTTTTTTTTTCCTTCTCCTTTATGGGGGAGAAGAGAGGAAAGGAAAAGAGAAGAGACAGGTATTGTTGACAGGAATCTCGCCATGTGGCAGTCTTCCTGCCTCAGCAGCCTAATCAGCTAGGATTAGAGGTGTGTGCAGCTGCACCTGTTATGTTCAGTTTAGCCCCAGGAACGGAACCATCCACGCAGCTTCTAGCCTCCCAAATGATGGCATTATCTGTGTGCCACTGAGGTGGGCTGAGTTACATCCTTTTTAAATTTTTTTTATTAGTTTTTTTGTCATAGGGAACATTCATTTGCCAGAGAGAGACAGAGAGAGGGAAAATGAGAAATCATCCCCTGGGAGGGGGAGATGGCCACACCACAATCCCTTCTCCATTCTCCTTTCGAGATTTTGGGCACATATGCACATGCACCTGGTATGATTTTCAAGCCATTGAGTCAAGGACTGAAACCTGCCTTTCTCCTTCGGCTTCACATAACCATTTCTGTTTCCAAACCAAAAGAAAAGTAAGTGGAGTTTCCAGTTTGAGAACTGAATATTTACAGAGAGTGAGTCCAGCGGAGGCATTTAGATGGCAAACGACCCGGAGGAGTCCTAGAAGTGCCTAGAGCATTGTTTGGAGTGAAAATAGCAGCATGTTTCAGAAACTTACAGAGAGTCAGCTATGGTGGTGTGGCAGTAACTCGGGTCTCCACGATGCTGAGGCCACATGAGAAGGTCCCAGGTTCGTGTCCAGAGGTCTCCCTGTACAAACAGCGAACATGTGTGCACATGCCCATGATCCTGGCTGGCGTGGGTGGATCAGGCATGAAGACCCTCATGGAGCGGCCTCTCTTCCTCCATCTTTCTCTCATGGGAGAAATAAGTAAGAAAATGTTTTTAAAAAGGAGAAAAATCATCAAAATTTCTACCATTCTGCATGTAAGCTGCATTGTGAATAGTGCCTTCGCCAAGGAACTGACTTTTTTATGCTCTTTAAGCTTTGAGACACCAGTACTCTTAGATATTGCTGAGTCTAAGGAAAACAAAATGAAGAACAGCCCTCTATTTAGAGGTTATATGGAAGCATGTTTTGCCACAAGTGTTGAGCCGAAGGGTTGGGAAGGACTTTAATCATAGACAGCTGGATTTGAAGTCACCCAGTGGTAGTGACCTCAGACTTTGGTCCTGGCGGGAGGAGGTAGAGATGCTTGCCAGCTGGGTGAGGAGAGCGGGCACCCAGTTAAAGAATCTGAGCCACCACATGAAGGCCTGCGCCTGCCGGAAAGGGCCAGGCTGGGCTCCATGGTGCTGCGCCTGCAAGGAGCTTGCCATGGGACGTCCACTTCGGCTGCGGGCCACAGACTTCACCTCTGCAGTGCCCTGGAGGAGCTCACTCGCTCAGGCTCCCCGACTTGCGGCGTACCTTCTTTGGTCAGGCTTGTGTAAGCTCGGAGGATTCAGAAGTGAATAAGACGAACAGGCTCCTGGCCTCACTGAGCTTATGGGCTAGTATGGGAAGAGGCAATAAGTAAACAAGGTAATTTTGGATTAAGATAGGTGCTGTAGGGCCAGCAGGTGGCATGGAGGTTAAAGCACTGGATTGCATGTGGCTGGCTGCACAGTTCAAGTCCCAGAGCTGGCGGCTTGAAAATCATGCCGGTGTGTCTGCATGCATGCCCAAAATCCCAAGAGGAGAATGGAGAAGTAATTGCTCTGTTGCCATTCCCCCTGGTGGGGGGTGATTTCTCACTTTCCCTCTCTGTCTGGCAAGTACATGTATCTTGTAGGAAAAAGAAAATCAGTGCTATGAAGAGTAATCTAATAGAGCACAGCTTCTGTGTGCTGACTGGGAGCTCCCTCAGTAATGGAGGAGTAGAGATAGACCTTCTGTAGGTCAGAAGGACCCAGCCCTCTAGAGAGACAAAAGACCAGGGCCCAGGGCTTCAAGGCGGAAGATAGCTTGGCATTCACAAGGACCTTTGAGAAAGTCAGCTCTGGGAAGGGCGGCCAGATAAGATCGGGGCCAGCTTCAGCAGGCCTGGAATAGAGGCTTTAAGCAAGAGCTGCATAACCTGACTGCTAGCACAAAGATCTTTCTGGCTGCAGGGCTGAGAAAAGGATGGGGCAGGAGCACAAGCAAGTCTCCAGCAAACGAGAGCCAGAGTCTGCTTGTCCGCCTGTCTTCAGGGTGAGACACCTCCACCCGCCCCCCTGCAGTGGCCATCACAGTGATTGGTCGGTTAATGACTGTGCTTCCGACCCACTGACTGGGTGGTTGGTGATCAGTTAGGTTTAGGGTAGCAGCAAAGGCAGAGAGGAACTGCCTCCCAGGCAGTCCCTTATCCCTGGTAAGAACAGTAGGATAGTAGGTGGCATAGTGGTTAAGGCACTGTACTTTCACATGGCTAACACAGTTCAAGTCCCAGGCCCAGTGGCTTAAAAATCATGCCAGGCACATGTATATGCATGCCCAAAATCCCAAGAGGAGAATGGAGAAGGGAATGTGGTGTGGCCATTCCCTCTGGGGAGTGATTTCTCACTTCCCCTGTCTCTCTCTCTCCAAAGAGTACTTTATGGCAAAAGAAAAAAAACTTAACTAAAAAAAAAAAAAAAAAAAAAAAAAAACCAGTAGGATAAAATACAGCCAGGTACGCAAAGGAGAGGCTGGAACTCATTTACCAGGAAAAGAACAACAGCTCCCTCCGAACCTCTCCATTAGGCTGGGAGCAATCACTGTTAACCAGGGCAGCTAGTGCACACACGGATCTCAGCAGGCATGGTGCCAAGTAGCCTTAAGGTGACACCGAGTGATACATGACTTTGTTGCAATAAGATTGATTTAAGCTCTGATGGGGAAGAAGGGCGAAGAGCGTGTGTGTGTTTGAACTTAGATCGAAGAGCCATTTATAGTTTCAGACCCGATGCTGTAATGAGTGACTAATGGATTCAGCCTCAGAGCCAGGTCCCTGAAGGTGGGGTTCGGCGGGGAGGGCTTTGGAGAGAGACAGGGAGCTGAGTCGGGTAGTAGGTGGCGTAGGGCTGAAGTAGTTGCCTGCGGGGTCATGAGGGCGTGGGGCACGCTGGGAATGAAGGTCGATGCCCTGGCTCACCACGGACAGGTGTTTTCCAGGTATGAGGAATACGGATGAGGGAACCGGACCTGTGGGGTCAGAATCCCTGAGGGGTCAGGACTCCCAGTCTCCCAGTGGTTTCTGCATGGTCCGGTCCAAGCTCCTTATGTTACAAATGGTGATCGCTTGTCCAAGTTTGCTCCGTTAGTTGGTGGCACAGCCAGAGCCAAGAACCCAGGTTTCCAGACACCTGGCCCCCAACTCTTTCCACCGCATGAGGCTGCAGCTTGCGAGGGGTGCAGGAGGGGACCGCCTGGTACCAGGACTAGACCTGAATGGAATAGACACAGCCCAGTTTGACGCTCACAACCTGGAAGAAAAGGGCCTCTCTCGACCAACCCCAGGACAGGGGTAATGCTGAGGGTATGTTTTGTGTTCCAGAACCAGCAGCGGAAGTGGACCCGCCTACCGCTTGTCACAGTGATGCTGGCCGCCCGCCTCTCCAGACCGCTGGCACAGATCCCAGGAAAAGCCCTGAGCGTCTGTGACAGAGAAAATGGAACAAGGTAAGTAACTAAGGTAGAGGTGGCCTAGGGAGTCACATCATCTGGCCCAGCACAGCTTTCACCTAGGGATGACACAGGTGGCCTGACTCTCAGAGATGTCTCTTGGCACCTGCTATCTCCCAGCAAAGGAAACTCAAACGTGTCCTTGGAAGACAGACCTTCCCAGGGCTCCCAGGGCAAAGAAGAATATCTTTCATAATGGCTTTTTTAAAAAAAAAAAAAAAAAAAAAAGTTTTGATTTTGAAATAACTTTTGGCTTAAACAAAAGTTGCAAAAATAATACAAAGGGTTCTCAAATCCCCTTACTTAACTTCCGCAGTGTTAACATCTTACAAAACCAGAGTGCAAAGATCAGAATCAGGAAATCACCGCTGATGAGATGCTATTACCTAATCTGCACACTTTATGCACCGATGGGCCTCTTTCTGGTCCCGGCTACAGCTCCCAACCCCATATGGCACTTAGTTGTCTCCTTAGTCTCTTCCTGTCCAGGACAGTTCCCCAGTCGTCTTCGTTCATGACCTTGACTCTCTGGAAGGGCGGGACTCTCAGGCTGGGTCGTGTGCTCTTTCCTCATGCTGAGACCCAGGTATGCGTGTTTGGTAAGGAGCCCAGGTAAGGGAGCTGGTGATGTCTAAGGGCATCATGTTGGAAGGTACATGATTTTTCTTTTTTTTAAAAATTTGCTGTAGGGCATGTGTACTTGCTAGAGTGAGAGAGAGAGAAGAGAGAGAGAGAGAGAGCAAGAAATCACCTCCATACACACATCCTGGGGGCTTGGCCACACTGCAATCCCTTGTCCTTCATTGTCCTCTCGGGATTTGGGGCAAACGTGCACACACACAGTGTGTTTTTCAAGCCACTGGGTCCAGGACTCGAACCATGCAGACATTTGAATCCAGCTGCCTTAATAAGCACACCCCCGACTGGCCCAGGAAGTACCTGATATTCATGTGCCTCATTATTTTGGTCACCATTATTTTGGCTTTTTTAAAAAAGAATTATTTATTTACTTTTATTTATTGTTATTTTAAAAATTTACTATAGGGCACATGTGCTTACCAGAGAGAGAGAGAAAGTGAGAAAGGAAGCCGCCAGGTCTGAGACTTGAACTGCAGTTGAACATGTGGCCTCACTGTAATCCCTAATCTTCCATTCTTTTTCTGGAATTTGGGGCACTTATACACACATATCCAGCGTGATTTTCAAGCTGCTGGGTCCAGGACTTGAACTGTGCTCAGCCATGTAGAAGTCCAGTGCCTTAACTACCACGCCACCTGCTGGCCCAGGAGCTAGGACTTTCATAGGCACCTCTATTAGCTTGGGGATGGGGGCTGTTAGAGGAGGACTAGTGGAGAGTAGGGCTTTATCCTCACACCCGCACACACGGGAAGCAGTGATGAGACCCTCCAACGCTTCCCAGCCAGGGAGGGACCAGCGGAGGCCTGGTGGGGAGCCAGAACTCCCACCTCTGCCCAGCAGTAACACTTCCCGGTTCATTTCATGAAGCTAGCATTATTCTGATTCCATATCGAACAAAGACAGTACCAAAAAGGCAAGCAAATAAAAACCTCCAGAACAATCTCTATCATGAATATAGATACAGAAAACCTTAAAATATGAATAAACTCAGGGATTTTTTTTTTTTTTTAAATGATGAACCACAAATGAACAAGTGGGTTTGTTTCAGGGACCCAATTATGGCTCATTATTAGAAAGTCAATGTCTTCTACCAAACTGACAGACTAAAGAAGAAAAATTACACACTCTTATCTACTGGTTAAGAAAAAAACAAAATTTGGGACCAGCAGATGGCATGATGAATACATCTCTGGACTCCAATGTAGTCCCCTGTGGTTCAAGTTTTGGACCCAGTGGCTTAAAACTCATGCTGGGCATGTGTGCATGTGTACCCAAAATCCCAAGAGGAGAATGGAGAAGGGATTGCAGCATGACCATCTCCCTGGTGGGGGAGGTAATTTCTTTCTGTCTCTCTCTGTCTCTTCAGCAAGTGCACACATCTTATAGCAAAAATCTCTCTAAAAAAATTAAAACATTTAACCAAATTTTATCACTTATGATAAAAAAAAACTCTTAGAAAAGTAGGCATCAAGGGAAACTTCTTGAATTTCGTAAAGTACACCTATGGTGAGACTGTAGCTGTCACCAAAAACTCTCAGAACTAAGGCAAGTTCATATGATACAAGATAACACAAAATCAATTATATTTCTTTCTATTAGCAATGAAAATGTGACTATCAAAATGTGAAACAGTGCCATTACAATTGCTCAAAAAAAAGAAAAATACTTAGGGACAAGTAGAACAAAACACGAACAGTTCTTATATGTTGAGAACTATGCAACAGTGATGAAAGAAATCAAGAATCTAAGTAAATGAAGACCCATACTCTGCCCAGGGATTGAAAGACTCAGCAAAGTAAAGATATCAGTTCTCTCCAAGCTGACATTTACATTATCAATCCCTGTCAGATTCTTTGTAGATAAAAGACAGGAGTAGTCTAAAACCTGTATGGAAAAATAAAAGACATAGAACAGCTAAAACAATTTTGAACAAGAAAAATAAGGTGGGAACACAGACCAATGAAGCTGAATAGGGTCAAAAATAGACCTGCAGGGAACCAGCAGTTAGCGTAATGGCTATGTCGCTGGACTCCCACGTAGTCAACCGCGGTTCGCGTCTCGGACCCGGTGGCTTACAACTCACGCCGGGCGCGTGTGCGTGCGTGCCCAAGATCCCAAGAGGAGAATGGAGGAGAAGGGATTGCGGCGTGACCATCCCGCCTGGGGGGTGATTTCTCGCTTTCTATCTCTCTGTCTCTCTCTGTCTGTCTGGCGAGCGCACGTGCCCTATAGCAAAAAACCTCTCCAAAAAAAAAAAAAAGACCTGCACAAATATGTCTTACTGATATTTGGTAAAAGTGATTCCATGGAGGAAAAATAACATTTACAAGAAATAGTGCTGGACTTTCATGCCACCGAGTACGTCAGCTTCGGCCACAGAGTGTTAAGTGGTGATATTCAGTGTCTGGTATAGCCTGTTTATTGCACACATATATGCATGCACACACATGCCCAGTGTGTTTCTTTCTTTCTTTTTTTAGCATGTGCTTGCCAGAGAGACAGAAAGCAATAAATCACCCCCTAGGAGGGATGGCTAGGCTACTATCCCTTCTCCTTCATTCTCTTCTCAGGAGAATGGGCATGCATGCATATGTGCCTGGCATGAGTTTTAAACCGCTGGGTCCAGGACTTGAACCATGGTTGACTGTGTGGGAATCCAGCGACGTAACCATTACGTCATCTGCTGATCCCACCCAGCGTGTTTTTCAAGCCACCAGGTTTAGTACGCAAACTGTACAGTCGGACATATGGGATCCAGCTGTTTCAACCATCATGACACTGGCCTCAATATCCTATTTTTTTAAGAAGAGTAACAGTAGATACCAAAGACTGCATAGGGTGGGGGTAGGAGGAGAATCAGGGGGGAAAAATGATTAACACATGCAAGGATGCATGTAAACAAGGCAAATAGGTTGTATAATAGGTTATGGATCATAAAGAGTATTGCCAATCTTACATATAAAAAAACCCAAAAACTAGTAGAATGAGTATGGAAGGTACACAGCGTAAGTAGTGTTCTTTGTTGAAGATGATGAATATGTTAACACCCTTGATTTGATTATCACACATTGTATGCATGCTTTGTAAAACCATTCTGTACCCCACAAAAATGTACTACAATTAAATGTAAATCAGAAATTATAAAATACATAAATCTAATAAAATTTTTGTTTTACAAAGAAGGAAAAAAAAAACTGTGCTGGAGCAATTAAACATTCATAGGCCAAAATAAACAACCTTTGGCCTAAGTCTCACATCTTGTACAAAAATTAACTCAATATAGATCACAGACTTAAAATGTAAAACATAAAACTACAAAACTTTTAGGACAATAAATGTTCTTGGACTCTGGGCTTAGGCAAAGAGCTCTGGGACTTGACCCCAAAAGCATGACCCATGAAGGAAAAGTAGATCAGTCAGATTTCATCAGAATGAAACACTTTTTCCCTATAGTAGACCCACTTAAGAGAATAACAAGGCAAGTTACAGCCTAGGAGAAAAGAAATGCATCCCACGTAACAAGTACTAGCATCTAGAGCATCAACAGTTCACTCAGGGCCTGACGTTGGGTTGGTGGTTAAGGTGGCTGGATCCCACATGGCTGACTTGACAGTTTAAGTCCCAGACATAGCAATTTGTGGGTGCGTGTGTGCGCGCGATCAAAATCCTAAGCAGAGAATGGAGGCAAAGGAATTGCGGTGTGGTCATCTCCCCCGGGGAGTGATTTCTCTCTCTCCAGCAAGTACAAGTACCTTATAGCAAAATAAATAAATAAATAAATAAATAAATAAAATAAATAAAAATTAAATTAAATTAAAAAATAAACAACAACAACAAAAACTCAAATTTTAAAAGAACAGCCTAATTAGAATATGGGAAAAACATGAAGAGATATTTTACAGAAAAGGATATATAGGGACCAGCAGTTGGCGTAATGCTTACGTTGCTGGACTCCCATGTAGTTGACTGCAGTTTGAGTCCCGCACCCGGTGGCTTAAACTCATGCCAGGCACATGTGCATGCGTGCCCAAGATGCCAAGAGGAGAATGGAGGAGAAGGGATAGCAGCGTGGCCATCCCCCCAGGGGATGATTTCCGGCTTTCTGTCTGTCTCTCCAGCTAGTGCACGTGGCCTATACAAAAACCTCTCAAAAAAAATGAAAGAGAAAATCTAGATGATGCTATGGTCTGAATGTTTGTATCCTCTGAATTCACACTTTGAAACCCGTGGTGTTGGTATTAGGAGGTAGGGCCTTTGGAGTGTTAGGAGTGGTATTAGGAGGTGATTGGGTTATGAGGGTGGCATCCTCATGAGTGAGATTAGTGACCTTATCAAAGAGGCTTCAGAGGTCCTTGGCCCCTTTGACCATATGAGAGTGCAGTGAAGACATCTATGAAGGGTCTTGCCGACACCTTGAACTGGGTTTCTGACACTCCAGAATTGTAAGAAGGAAATTTCTGTTGTTTATAAGCCACTCAGTCTCTGGTATTTTGTTACAGCAGCCCAGGAGGACTGAGACAGATGACAAAGATGTCCGACATCATTAGCCATTAGATAAATGAGATGCCATGGTTTTCAGCATAGATAAAATGAGTGACACATCCAGTGCTAGGAGGATAAGGAGATACTGGCTCACCCAACACAGTACAGTGGGGATGTGGAGTGCAGAGTACTGCAGCTGCCTCCATTAACAGCTGGGCAGTTTCTTCAAAAGTGGGTAACTATCGGGGTCAGCAGGTGGCATGGTAGTTAAAGGTACTGGACTCCCACATGGCTGACCACGGTTCAAGTCCCAGACCTGGCAGCTTGCTTTTGCACTCCCCCTACCCTGCCCACTCACTCACTCCATCCCTCTCTGGTCAAATTAAAATAAATAAATAAGTTAAATTTAAAAAAATAATTATTTAAAATAAATGCTAAGACAGATTAAAAAAAAAAAAACACGAACAGTGGTTAACTATCATACACCCTAGCTATTGCACTCCTGGGCATTTATCCAAGAGAAATAAAAGTTGTGGTCTCACAAAGCCCTATAGAGGAATGTTCAGAGCAGCTTTATTCATAAGAGTTCCCAACTAGAAACAGCCCAGATGTCCTTCAGTAGGTAAATAGTTAAACCTTGGTGCTGCCCTACCAGGGAACACTACCTAAGAATAAAAAGGAACAATTTTATCTTTTATTTTATTTTTTTTAACCTTTCTACTGTAGGGCACATGCACTCACCAGAGAGAGACAAAGTGAGAAATTACCCCTCTAGGGAGAATGGCCATGCCACAGTCCCTTCTTCTCCATTATCCTCTTGGGATTCTGGGCACGCATGCACACGCGCCTGATGTGATTTTCAAGCTGCCAGACCTGGGACTCAACTCACAGAGTCGGCTGTGTGTGGGATCCAGCACCTTACCCACCACACCACCTGCTGGCCCAAGGAACAAACTTTTTAAAAAAAAAGTATTCAGGGCTAGCCAGTGGTATGGTGGTTAAGGCAGCGGGCTCTCACGTGACCAACAGTGCAGTTTGAGTCCCGGGGTAGTTTCAAAAGCACACCAGGTCAGGACCAGCAGTTGGGGTAATGGCTATGTCACTGGACTCCCATGTAGCCGACCACGTTTTGAGTCCCGGACCCAGTGGCTTAAACTCATGCCAGGCGTGTGTGCATGTGTGCCCAAAATCCCGAGAGGAGAATGGAGGAGAAGGGATTGCAGTGAGGCCATCCCCCCAGGGGGTGATTTCTCACTTTCTGTCTCTCTGTCTCTCTCTATCTTTCTGGTGAGTGCACGTGCCCTATAGCAAAAACCTCTCTGAAAAAAAAAAAAAAAAGCACACCACGTGTATGTGTGTGTGTGCCCAGTATCCTGTGAGGAGAATGGAGGAGAAGGGATTATGGCATGGCATCCCTGCCCACCCCCTCACAGGGAGGTGCTTTCTCACTTTCTCTCTCTCTCTCTGTTTCTCTCCAGGAAGCAATGACAAATTAAAAAAAAAACAACTTTTTTTTTCATGAGATTGAGAGACAGAGGGAAGGGAGGGAGAGAGAGACCCACACCCTTGACAGGGACTCATGTAGCAGCCATCCCCCAGCCTTCTCAGCCAGCCGGGATCACACATGCTTGGCCCGTGCAGGTTGACTGGGGAACTGAACCTGCCATCTTCCATGTAGATCCAGCATCAATTGAGCAGTCGGTTACCACTGAGCCACTGAGGCAGGCCAGGAGCAGACTGCTGATATAGCAGCCTGGGTGAATCTCCAGAGAACTGGGTTGAATGAAAGTTCCAAAGGTTGCGTATGGTATTGGTATGGTTCCTTTTGTACATCATTCTTGAAATGACAAAGTTATGGCAATAGAGAACAGGTTCGCGGTAAGAGGGTGTGGCGTGGAGGGCAGCAGGTGTGGCTATGAAAAGGTAGCACGAAGGATCCTGTGATGGTGGCACTGTTCTGTGTTCTCACTGTCGGTGTCAGCATCCTGCTCGCGCTGTTGTATCATTGCCGGGGTCCAGCCTCGGCGGGGGGTGGGTTGACTCGTCGGAGGTGGCGCAAGAAAAGAAGACTAAGGCCTCTTTTCATGCACGTCCTGAGTCGGACACTTCTCAGAGATTGCTCTCTGTAGAGTGACCACTGCTAGGAATCATCGTGCCTTTTTATTGAAAATGTGATACATGCAAGTAAATGGGTGAGGGGCTACGTGTTCTAATTATTAGTTTATTAAGTTTTAACAATAGGGACCATAGATTCCATTCAGAGTTGGATTAAGGGTGGGTCTATTACAGTTCAGCAATTGTTTGTTTGTAGGCAGGTCCTCGGGAACTTCATGGAATGCCGTTTCAGGAAATAGCCTCCAGCAAGCAGAGTTAATTATCAGCTGATGCTCAGTGGCAGCCATCCTGTGATTACTGATGCTAAAAAGAAAATCTTAAGTATAGGTATTAGTTGTTATGGATCTCAATAAAGAATGATACTTATATAATTTTATAGGGATCTAAAATTAATTTAAGGAATCTTAATATATTTATCTATTTCACTTGGTGAGGGCGGGGGTGTCCTGGGCCAGTTTCAGCCTAATCTTATTTTATGTAAAGAAAAGATTATTTTTAAGTTCATGTTAAATGTATCTTGAAGGGCCTTCCAAAGGTCAAGAAGATTATTTCTGCCTAGATAGAACTTAAGCACACCCTCTATTGTGACCATAGGGATGAAGTATTGTAATTAATAGTAGGTGATTAGGGCAAAGGGGAGTGGTCGGGGGACTTTTGGGAAATCTTATCACATACTCAAGAGAGCTATGTAATTCTTTTATAGTAGTATATCAGGGAGTCAGAGGGGAGTCGCTTCCCAGCAAGGCTACCACAGTCTCTGGAGCATACAACAAGCGACATTGCCAACATGCTGAGTCAACCCAAGCTTTGCTCATAGGTCGGGGGGTGTACAGCAGCGGCCTTGCCAACGTGCTGAGCCGACCAAAGCTGTGCTCAAAGGTCAAAGGCTCAGAACAGATCCTGGGGCCCCACTGGGTAGGACTCCTCCATATTGTTCTTTTCAAGACGCTCCCATTAGGGAAATGGAGTGAAAGTACTCAGCATCCGTCTGTATTGTTTCATAACTATGTGAATCTATTATTTCAAAGTTAAACGTTTAATTACAAAACAGCATTTAACCTATTGGGGGGGAGGTTAAGGCACTGAGTTTGCTCTGTCACTGAAGGGAGGAGTTAGTCTCACACGTTGCGCACCGACGTCACCTTGGAAAGCAGAAAATGAAGCTTTATGAGAGGGACACACAGCTCCTGGACTGACTTCTCAGGAGGATTCTTCATGTCTAGTGGCAAAGCTGGCCACTGCGCTTTCTCTCAGCCTGACAACCCTGGTGGAAAGGGCAGCCTTTCAGCCATAGCAGGAAGCAGTCACCTGCGGCATGAGGTGGGAGGCCCTCAGTGCTGACTTGGTCTGGGTGCTGCTGAGGGTCCTCTGAGTCGCTTCTGCTCCAGGAGCAAGGTCTGGGACAGGACTCCAGCTGTGTGTTCATGGCTTCCTTTTCTCTTGCAGACGCACGTTACTGTTCTACTCTGCTTCCTTTACCCCGCGCCGGACTTATGCCAGTGAAGTGGACCCGGTGAGTGGATGCCCAGCCACCTGGAAGCCAGTCAGGTGGTCAGAGCCCTTCCTCCTGAGCTCCAGGCCCTGAGCCACCCCCAGAGTATGGCTGTAGTGCTGCCAGGCCACTTTCTCACTGACCTCTCTCCCAAAGCCTCGTTGGTAATGAGACTACATGGCCCCAATGTGGAATGACCCACTAGCCATTCCCAGCCAGGGGGAACCAGGGGAGGCCTGGTGGGAGCTGGAGTGCCCACTCTACTCAGTAAATTAGGGATCGAGAGTTTACACTCTGCCGCATCCACTGATAGACCTTGAACAAGCTGCTGCTGTTCTTACGGTTTGCACTAAGATGCAAGAGAAAAGATCCCTGCGCTTTCTGTCTGTCTGTGTGGCAGTCCAGATTGAATTGGGGAATACATATGAAAAAAAAAAAAAAAAAAAGAGTTTACATTTGAAAGCTCTCTGCTCTAGTTTCCAGTCCTCCAGTCCAGCTCTGTCACCATGTTGGGCATTTTACAAAGGTCTGTTTTCTCACTTGTAATGTGAGGTCGTCCTCATACTGATATGGGGTTATTATGAGGACTAAGAATAGTGCCTGTGCAAGGCCTTGCTCTCGGTGAGTACACAGCACATCAGCTTTGATGATGACGATGACAATGATGATGACGATGAAGGTGATTGCAGGTGAGGAAACTGGATCCAAAGAGCAGAAGTAACTTCCCCGAGCAGCGTTGCTGGTTGGTGGCAGAGACTGGGTTCGGGCCTGATCTCCTGATTCTGAGTTCCGGTGGCTCCCTAGTCTGCTGCGTTTCCCCAGACAGCAGGGCGGGTTGGGGACAGCCAGGCCTGGGCTCTTCAGGAAGCACTAATTGTCACTGCCCTGGGGGTGGGGGAGGCCTGAGCACTCTGCCTCAGGACCCTGGGTTCCTAATGTGGGGCCTGACCTTCCGGAACAGGTTGGCAGCAAGGCTGTCCTGGTCACAGGCTGCGACTCTGGGTTCGGGTTCTCCTTGGCCAAGCATCTGCATTCTAAAGGCTTTCTTGTGTTCGCCGGCTGCCTGACGAAGGTAAGATACGGGTCATCTCCTTCACCATTGTCCTTCGCATAGTCACCATTTAATTTTTCTTTATTTAAATTTGCCAGCATGTGCTCATTAGAGAGGCAGAGAGAGGAAGAGGGAGAAAGCATGGCCCAACAGGTGAGGCCATGACACCGTTTCTTCTCCATCTCTCCACCCTGGGGATGTGGAGCATTGACAGACATGTGCCCAGTTTGGTTTTCAAGCCACCAGGGCCAGGATGGCCCATGCTGTTAGTCACACGGGATCCAGCTCCCCTAAACACAGGGCTACAGGGCCAGCCCTTGTAATTTTTTTTTTTTTTTTGAGAGAAATTTTTGCTATAGGGCATGTGTACTTATCAGAGAGACAGAGAGACAAAAAGCCAGAAATCACCCTCCAGTGGGCATGACCATGCCTCAGTCTCTTTTCCATTCTCTTCTTGGGGTTTTTGGGCACACACACACACACAAACATACACCTGGCGTGAGTTTTAAGCCACTTGGTCTGGGACTCAAATCATAGTCGACTACCCGCAATGTTACCATTATGCCATCTGCTGGTCCCCCCTTGTAATTTCTTAAAAATTTATTTATTTTTTTATTTTTTTTTTTTTTTTAGGAGAGATTTTTGCTATAGGGTACGTGTGCTCACAGGAGAGACAGAGAGACAGAAAGCAAGAAATCACCCCAGAGGGATGACCACGCTTCAATCCCTCTCCTCCATTCTCCTCTCGGAATTTTGGGCACACACACACACGTCTGGTGTGAGTTTAAACCACTGGGTCTGGAACTTGAACCACGGTGGACTACATTGGAGTCCAGTAACAGAACCATTATGCCATCTGCTGATCCCCAAAATTGATTTTCTAACAACTGGCTTATGTGTTGCTTAAAACAGTCTATACCTTTTTCACTAACTGCTGTCTTGTTCTTGATAGCTTTGTGCATCTGTCCATCCATCCGTCCAACATCTGTCTCTCCGTTCATTCATTTGTTAAATGCCAATGACGTGTCTGACACTTAGCTAGGTGCTGTGGAAGAATGAGATCTGGCCCCTGCCTCCAGGGAGCTCTTTGTCCCATACTGAGGGGATAGCCACATGCAGATAAGCTGAAGAATTGGAATGAAGAGGATTCTCAAGATGTGTAATAATGTTCAGTGGAAGTGCATAGAAAAAGGGATGATTCTGGAGAGAGCAGGTGACATCTGTCTGGCCACGGAGAACAGATAATGCTGGCATAGGTGCAGAGCGGGAGGAACGGCCTGAACACGGACGTGGGAGCAGGAGGCTCCTTTGGGATGCAGGTGGAATTTAGGGTGCATGAAGGGAAACAGTGGGACATGTGGCTGCACAGATAATTAGGGGGCAGCTCCCCCAGTTTAGAGAGTTGTGTGACTGTCACCATAGCCCACTTTTAGAACCTTTCCATCACTCCGAGTTTTCCCTGTTGATCATTTACAGTTAATCTCCGTACTCTCGGTGGCCGGTCCTAGGCAATACTGATTTCTGTCTCTGTAAAGTGCCCTTCTCGTAGACGTTTTATAGACACGGAATCATGGGCGTCTTTCACGCAACATCATGTTTTGAGATTCACCCCTGTTATAGAATATATAAATAATTTATTCCTTCTTATTGCTAAATAGTATTCTCTTGTATGGATATACTACATTTTTTAAACAAACATTTGTTTATCGATGGATAAAAACGTTTAGACTTCCGGCTGTTCTGAGTAATGCTGCTATGAACATTCACATACATATCTCTGTGTTCACACGTGTTTGTAACTTCATTCCTTGTCATGGAATTTAGTAACCAAGATCTGGGCACTGGATGTGTGGTGGTTGTTAGTGGGGCAGGGGCTGTTGCTGCTCTTTGTGCCTCTCAGTGGGCAGAGCCAGAGATCATATGATCAGACACACACACATGCATGTGCACATACACATACACACACACGCACACACACACACACACACACACACAGAGTCAGTATAACCTCATGGTTTATTTATTTCATACATATAAAGGAGATTTTGGGACCAGTGGTTGGCGTAACAGCTATGTCGCTAGACTCCCATGTAGTCGACCACAGTTTGAGTCCCGGACCCGGTGGCTTAAAATCACACTGGGCATGCGTGCGTGTGTGCCCAGGATCCAGAGAGGAGAATGGAGGATAAGGGATTGCAGTGTGACCATCCTCCCTGGGGGGTAATTTCTCACTTTCTGTCTCTTTGTCTTTATGGCAAACACACATGCCCAATAGCAAAAATGTCTCCAAAAAAAGGGGGGGAGAGGATTTTAATATGTTTATTTATACATAAAATAAATAAAGCATGAGGTTATACTGATTCAACTCTATGGTATTCCTCCTCGTTTACCTGTTCCGTCTTTGTCTCTTCCTTCTCCTTCAATGAGAACCTTGATTCCTAACTGTCATGTATTTACTCTCCGGCTAATCCTCCAATGCACAATTGCTATGTGCATGCCACTCCAAACAGTGAACTACTAAGTACATGCGTCACCTCAGCTCCTCCCAGAGGCCGATGCCAAAATAGGAATAATGTGCAAGAGCTTGATTAGGGCAAGGCCTATAATGGATAAAAGGGGAAGGAGCAGGAAAAGACCGGGAAAGCCTTTCCATTGCAATATGGGTCTGAAAGGAAACCAGGAGGAAGGAGGGTTTGGTCGGAGCACTTCGGACCGCACAGTCTGGGAGTCTTGTCTGGGACAGCCGAGCTCCCCAGGGAAGGTGGCCTGCTGGAGGAGCCCACATAGGGCAGGAATGGCCTGTGTTCCTGCTGTGCTCTGCTGAGCTCTGTTGGCACAGTCCAGGCAAGTGTGGCCCTGAATTCGTGCCCAGCCCGTGTGCGGGTGCAGCCACTGGGAGCCCTCTGCCGACTGCTCCCACCGGGTTTCCTGAAGGCAGATCTGAGCAGCGCACTCTGCGGCCACCATAGCAGGGTTTAGGGTTTCCTGAAAGTGTTTTTACTCTATGGACTGAAGGTATTACAGAGTACTGTGCTTAAAAGGCACTTGAGGGTGGGAGTGAGGAGTGGCCCCCTGGCTTAGTGGTTAAGGGAGCCAGATCACGAGGCCAAGCACGTGGTTGGAATCTGGCTGACTGCTTAAAAGACACACTGGGCATGTGTGCACATGTGCCCAATATCCAGAGAGGAGGGATGGAGACAGGATTGCGCTGTGACCCTGACGGGGTGTTTCTTTTTTCCTCTCTTTCTCTAATTCTCTGATGAAGACAGAAGAAAAATGAAGGTTACTTTGATTAATTCTATTTTTTTTTTTTTGGAGATGTTTTTGCTATAGGGCATGCGCGCTCGTCAGAAAGACAGAGACAGAGAAATAGAAAGTGAGAAATCACCCCCCAGGGGGGATGGCCACACCGCAATCCTTTCTCCTCCATCCTCCTCTCGGGATCTTGGGCACATAGGCACACACACTGGCGTGAGTTTAAGCCACCGGGTCCAGGACTCGAACCATGGTCGGCTACATGGGAGTTCAGCGACATAGCCATTACGCTAACTGCTGGTCCCCAATTCTATTTTTTCTTTATCAGTATACAAGGGTCTTCAAAAAGTAAAACATGTATATTATGGAAAACTTGCATGGGTTTCAGTTTTTGTGCCCCATCTTAAACTCATACATTAAGTCCATGTTTCTACAAAGTCTTCAAAGTCCCCTCATATGACTTATTTGAAATATAATGTGATCGTCAATTTTCTTTTATTCTTGTGGATTTCATTTGATTTTTTAATACATAAAATATTAACAAGGTTGTACAATCAAAATGATCAAAAAGATATACTCAAAGTCGTGTTACTCCTCCACCTCCCATCTTTTCTATTCCATTCTTGCATTTCTCCCTTACAGAAATGTTTGTACATTGTGTATGCTCTTTTAAAAATGTAATATATCTTTTTCTACTATTATTCATAATAGAGAGTGTGCATGCACGTGAGAGAGGGGGAAAGAGACGCACCCTCCACAGGGTCTGGTCGCTCTGTAGTCCCCTCCCTCCCATCCTCCAGCCTCCACCTGTCAGATCTGGGGCACTGCTGCATGTGCCTGGTGTGTTTCAGGCTAACCAGGGTGGGGATTCGAACTGTGGTTGCCATGTGGGATCCAGCTTCTTTTAAACAGCACGTTACTGCCATGTCATGAAGCTGGCCCAAAAGCTGAATGTGCCTTGGAAATCGCTGTGTGTGGACTTCACTGAGAGCTTCCCCTTTTCAACAGCTCCACGGTGTCCCTTTGTGTGGATAGCCGTAATTTACTCCTCCCATCTCCTGTCGATGAGCAATTAGGTTTCCAATATTCTTCTTCTTTCTTTTTATCACAAAGGTTTTGTTTGTTTGTTTGTTTGTTTGTTGTTTTTTTTTGCTGTAGAGCATATGTGCTTACTGGAGAGAGAAAGAGACAGAGAGAGAAGAAAAGTGAGAAATCACCCCCAAGGGGGAGAACCATGCTATAATCCCTTCTCCTACATTCTCCTCTTAGGATTTTGGGCATGCTGTGTGCCTGGCATGTCTTTTAGGTCTCCAGGTCTGAGACTTGAACTACAGAGTCAGCCCTGTGGCATCCAGCATCTTAACCACCACACCACCTGCTGGCCCAGGTTTCCAATATTTTGCTGTTGCAAATAATGCCACAATGAATAAACTTGGGCATGTATATTTTCATGTTACTGGGGGTTTGTCTTTAGGGAAAATTACTAGGAGTACAATTGCTGTTAGGTCAGAGGGTAAATAAACTATGTTCTAATTTTAAAAGATATTCCCAAATCACCCTTCATTGGGGTGTGTAATTTCATATTTCCGTCAGTAGTGTATGAGAGTGATTGTTTCCACACAATTTCACCCAAGAGTGTGCTTCAGGCTTTTCACTCTTGCCAATCTGATAGATGAGAAATGTGTTTCAGTGTATTTAATTTTTTTTTTTTTTTTTTTTTTTTAGACCACAGATTAGTTTATTTTTAACACCCATCATGCCATGAATTCATAGGGAATAGGTTCCAGTAGCTCAGGCTCCTTTCCATTGGTTCTCACAAAGTGTGCTTCTCTGGGTGGAGCAGGCTGGCGCTTTAGTTGAACCCAGGTCCCTTTCTCTTTAGCTTCTTTCTTTTTCTGGTCATTTTCCTTCACACGTTTTAGGAAGCTATCTCTGCTCTTAGAATGTTTAATATGCTCAATACGCACATTGATTCTCTTGGCAAGAATCTTGCCCTTAACTTGTTTGTTCACAACAATGCCAACAGCATGCTGGGTAACATTGTAGACTCTTCCAGTTTTGCCATGGTAACACTTGTGGGGCATTCCTTTTTGAACAGTACCCATTCCCTTAATGTCTACAATATCACCTTTCTTGTAGATTCGCATATATGTCGCCAAAGGAACAACTCCATGTTTTCTAAAAGGCCTAGAGAACATATATCGGGTGCCTCTCCTCTTTCCCTTTGTGTTCGTCATTTTGATTAATTACTGGAAGATGGCGGTTCCGGCCAAAAGCTTTAATTTTTTTTTTTTTTGAAAGATTTTTTGCTATAGGGCGTGTTTGCTCACCAGGGAGACAGAGACAGAGAGATAGAAAGTGAGAAATCCTCCCAGGAGGATGGCCATGCTGCAATCCCTTCTCCTCCATTCTCCTCTCTGGATCTTGGGCATGCACGCATAGTGCCTGGCGTGAGTTGCAAGCTGCAGGGTCTGGGACTTGAACCACAGTTGACTATGTGGGAGTCCCAGTAACATAACCATAACACCATCCGCTGGTCCCTTGATTTGTATTTCTATTATGAGTGCACACCCCTATTCTTTAAGGGCCTGACACTTAGGCTAAGCACCTGTGCTCTCATTCTGTTGGCCAGAACTTAGTCATATGACCTTATCTGGTTGCAAGGAGGGCTGGGAAATGTAGTGAGTATTCTGAGACAGTGTGTACTCTGCTGATAAAATCAGGGATTCTACCGCTATAGGCGAAGGGACTGTGGGCATTTGGAGGAAATATTTTTCCTTATTTAAGGCAGTAGGAACCCAGGGAAGGAATTTTTCATACTAGGTGTGATATATTTATAAAAACATCCGTTTAATGTAAAAATTTCCATAGTACAAACAAGTTTAAAAAATAATTTGCACTGACATGCTCTGAATATCTTCTCGGTCTTCTGCTCCAAAGTAACTTGAATGCCGGAGTGCACATTATCTGTGACTGTTGCTGTTATCCACAAAGTGTGAACATATATCTTTGCGTGCTTTCATTGGTGAGTCTTAGGAAGAATGTGAAAGTAGATGTGAAAGTGCTAGTTGGAAAGGTTTTAGAACTTATTCAGATCTGCCGAAATGTTCCCTAAAACGGTGTGCTCCTATCTCCTCCCTCTGACAGTGCCCGAGAGAACCTGTTTGAGGAGGGCTCTGTGGGCAGGTGGCATGCTTGGACTTGGGTTCCTACATAATGTGGGCGGCCTCAGCAAGTCTTGGCAGGAGCTACGATGCCACGGAAAATGTTCGGTGCCTTTCAAGTCCCTTGTCCTATATTCAGCACCTATGCCATCGTACTGGCTTATCCAGTGACACAGGGGCCGTGTCTTGACGTCGCAGTGCAGGGCAGAGGCTGCTCAGGGCTGCAGCCTTCAAGAAAGAGGCAGAGCCTTGGATTCTAGTTCCAGATTGACCATTAACCCAGGAAGTGGGCGGTTATTTCCTTTCCCTGGGCTTCGGTTTCCTCTTACTTCTGATAGTAGAACTGGACTGACGAGCTTGGCCTGCTGGCATTCCTGCAATAGTGATTCTGTGGTTTGGTGACTGCTGTTTCAAAGAAAATACCAGACAAGAGCATGGCCAGGTCATGCCTGTCGACATCTGCCCCGCGACGCCTTCTAGTTACACCACTCAGAAGTGCTCAGAACCACCAGAGACTTTGGGTAAGTGGGAGCGGCAAGGTTTGTTTCCAGCCTGGTTCTGAGCTGTCAGCCACGAGACGGATTCAGGCTACATCTGTCCCCAGACACCCTCTGCTCTTACTTAGAGTTAATTCTCAGACCCACTCTCATCGTCTTGGGTCAACTCAAGAATAGCACCAACGATGTCTCCCCTGTCCTGCGTCAACTCCTCACTCTAAGGGGTCATTTTGACACATATACACACTCACCCCCCCAAACACCTGCACACCACCACATCCTGTGTGCACCTCTTCCCCGTTTCTCTGCTTCCCTCTATAGAAAAGCACTCTCAGAGGTATTTTTTTCTAGACATTTTTACACATTTAGCTCTTATTTATTTATTTGAAGAGGTTTTTTGCTATAGGGCACGTGCGCTCGCCAGACAGAGAGAGAGAGAGACAGAGAGACAGAAAGCGAGAAATCACCCCCCGGGGGATGGCCACGCCGCAATCCCTTCTCCTCCATTCTCCTCTCGGGATCTTGGGCACGCTCGCACACGTGCCCAGCGTGAGTTCAAGCCACTGGGTCTGGGACGCGAATCATGGTTGACTACATGGGAGTCCAGCGACATAGTCATTACGCTAACTGCTGGTCCCAGCTCTCATTTATTTTCTAACCCACCTGGGTCAGCTTGGCCTCTATCGCGAATATTACTGGGCACCTATGATGAGCTGTAGTATCCTGTGTCAGAGATGTAACATGTAACACATCAGGGAGGAGTTCTTGCCCTCGCGGAGCAGCTTGTATTCCAAGCGGGGGGAAGATAGACGAGAACTCCAATAGATAAGTAAATCGCTTCTCTGTGGGATGGTAAATGCCATGGAGAAAACGAAGCAGGAAAAGGAGATGGAGTGTCAATGCAGTAGTTTGTGGTGGGATGTTCGGGGTTTTTTTTTTTTTTTTTTTTTTGGAGAGGTTTTTCGCTACAGGGTGTGTGCGCTCGCCAATAGAGACAGAAAGCGAGAAATCACCCCCCAGGGGGGATGGTCACGCTGCAATCCCTTCTCCTCCATTCTCCTCTCGGGATCTTGGGCACGCAAGCACACACACCCGGCGTGAGTTTTAAGCCACTGGGTCTAGGACGCGAACCGCGGTTGACTACATGGGAGTCCAGCGACAAAGCCATTACGCTAACTGCTGGTTCCCGCGTGTTCGGTTTTTCAAGAGGGGAAAAAAGACTTCACTGAGTCGATAAATTATAGCTCCCTCACCCAAAGGAGGTGAAGGAGCAATGGCTGGGGGAAGGACAGCCAGGCACAAAGCCCAGAGAGGGAGTGTGCCGGTGTGATTGGGAAACAGCAGGAGACCTCGTACATGGGGTGGGGGTGGGGCAGATTCTGTCTCAGCACGGGGATGGCTTAATGGGAGCGGGCACCTCACTGCCATGTGAAGGATAAGCAGGAGTTCCCTGGGAAACGGAGGTGGAGGTGGCATAGCCAGGGACCACCAGTGGGTAGAGGCGGCCCCAGTGCCCTGGGGAAGGAAGAGAAGATGAACTGGGGAAGGAAAGCAAAAGCAGACCAGATGGCCCCCAAATGTTTGTGTTCTGGCTTTGATCCAGGAGGCCACCCCTCCTTCAGGCCTGGGGCAGGGGAAGCTTAAATCGAATATAATTTAAGAGTTTGGGTTTACAAACCTGGCTGGGCTGGAGTGATTTGATTAGTAGAAAGAAGTGGACTCTTTATACAAAACAAAGAGGCTGTCTGTCTTTTATCTGGGAGTGAATAGCAAAGCTACAGGACTTGCCTGAAATTTCATCCAGGGGTGGAGAAGTAGCTCGAATAGATGAGGTTTAAAGGCATAGTGAGAAGAGAAGTGGGTTTCTCAGTCAGCCAGCACTAGCACACCAGCAGGACCAGACTTGTTCCTGGGCAGTAAGACAGAGGTGGCCAGGGTCTCTGGAGACCTGCAGAAGGGAGTGCAGAAACCCTGGAGCCAGGGGGTTGGTGTGGCCCGGGCAGTGTGGACTTGGCCCAAGGACAGGTGGACCCCTAAGGGGACAGCCCGCCAGCGCCTACAGCCAGTGGGCTGAGGGTGGTTGGGAAGGTCTCCTTGGAACAGCTGGGGCAAACGGACACTCTCTGTCCCTGCTGGCGCCATTGTCAGAGCAGGGGGTGCAGGCTGCTCAGAGGCGGCGAGGGTTCCTCGGGCCGTCTGTTAGGTGCAGGGAGGGAAGGATTTCTCCTCCCTGGGACCTGAGCCTGAGGCCGTGGGCAGTGAGATGAACCCCAGGTCTCCTCTAACAGGTCTTCATTGACAAACTGCTAGGTTAGAGTTCGTTTGGGCACCCTGACCTGGAGTGAGGGGCTTCCCTGGGGTCTGCAGGGACATTGTCTCAATGCTGGTAGAGGCCCAAGGAGAGGTTGGGTTTGGGGTTCAAGAGGAGCCGAATGAAGACAAGAGGGTGACAAGGTCCTGACAGAGGAGGGATGCTCAGACCTTTCGAAAGCAAGCTAGAATCTCCCAGATGCCAGCAACTCTCTGGGGTTCGCACCACGTGGGCTCTACTCCAAGCTACTCAGGGCCTTGGAGGAACAGCATGTGGGAGACGGTATTAAAGCCAGACACGTGCTTTCTCAGAGCCTCAGTGCTGTCTGGAAGAGGGGAGTCTGTGGGTGCTCCCTCCACCCTGGACTCCAGGACGGCATTCGGGGAACCCTCCTTCGGTGGATATTGGCAGCAGAAGCTCTAGGTCTGCGTGTCCCCCTGTAGATCAGTACCTGCTGAATGTTCAGGAAGGTGGGCACACGTAGGGGACTTCGGAGCCCAGCCTCAGACTCACCGAGCCCTGGGCCCAGCTACTCTGGGCAGAGGCGACTCTGGTATAACTGGCATTTCTATGCCAAGTCTGAGAAGAGACTTAGTGGGTCACGCTGTGTTGCTTCTTGAAAAGGCCATTGGAGAGGGTCCTAAATGGAAATCCAGGCTGTGATGGTAATAGTTCAGGGGTGACAGGAGCATTGGAGGGAGATAGCCCAGCCTCCATGGATGCATGGATTGTCTGCACCACGTGCCCTACCCTCCCCAAACACTCCCCTCATCTTCAAAGGACCCCCCGCCCCCACGCTCACTGTCCAAACACCCCCAGAGAGTCCACGCCGTCTCCAGACTGTGAAAGCCACTCCTTACTCTGAGCTGAACTCGTCTTAGCCCCGCTCTGCTCTCTGAGCCCGTGCATAGAACAGGTTGGAAGCTGGCCCCTCAGCCACGTTCTGGGGGCTTCTCCCCAGAGATGAGCTCCAGCACCTTTGGCCCTGTTTGACGTGGTCCCCTCATTTTCTCCCACCTCCCTCTGAAATTGCATGGTGTGGTTTCTCCGGTTCTGGGGTTAGCGCCCTCCTGGTTCAAACCACTTCCTAGGCTCAGCCCAGCCCAGACAGAACCGTCCGCTTCTGACAGACGCTGACCACGCGGGGCTTGCCCTGGCCTGTGGTGTTTGCTTCAGTAGCAGCGCGTGTGCCCGGGCTGGAGAGTAGCCTTTCTCCACCGCGTCGTCTCTACCAGCTCTCCCTCCCTCTTGTAAGAGGCATTACTGTTCCGGGCACCGCTTACCACGACGGAGTGTGACTGACGGTGTGCAGTTTCCACATTGAGTGTAGCTCATCCTCATTGTGGAAAAGAAGAAAGGCAGAGAGAAAGGAAGGTGTGTCACAGAGCAGCATGAAATGTGCTCATGCGACCTGGCTTGTGATACGGGAGCTAACGAGATAAAACACGTCAAAGGCTCAGCACGGCGTTCAACACCGTAAATGCTCCAGAAACCATGTCCACGTTTGTGAAGCCCTCCAGCATAGGCCCAGCCCTGGGGCGCAGTAGCTAGATGCTGTGCGGAAGAGGCCAGCTCCCACATGCCCCACAGGGTTCGGTCCCAGCCCATGGCTGTACACGGACACGCACACGCCCGGGGTCCTGATGGAATGGAGAACTGGAGGAAAAAGGATTGCAGTGTGACCAGGCCCCGTCGTGGGTGCTTTCTCTCTCCACCTACTCCTCTCCTTCCCTCTTCTCTCGCATTACCTGTGCCCTCTGGCATTAAAGAAGAAAACCAAAAACCCCTCCAGCAGCTCACCAGGGACGCTCCACCTCCCCCAGCCCCCGCAGACCTCTGTCCAACTATCGAGCCTCATGCCCGCCCCTTCCTCGTTTCTCTGCCTCTTACCGTTCCCGTTCCCGAAGTGCCCCATCCAGCCCACTGGCCCCCTTTTATTAATGTTCTCAGCTGTTACTGCCTTTGGAAAACCTCCCCTGCCTGCCCTCCCGCTGTGCCCCTTCCCACCTCCCACCAGGTTTATACAGCAAATTCCATATTGACTGTTTGTTTATTTGTCTGTCTCCCTCCCTAGAATGTGACTCTGAGAACTGGCTGAATTATTCCTTTTTTTATTGCCAGTGGGTGCATGTACTTCCCAGAGAGAGAGAGCTCTCCCCAGCGGGACGGGGTCACAGCAATCCTATTTCCTTCATTCCTCTTTCCCATGAGGATTTTGGGAACTCACATGCCCAGTGTGTTTTTTGTTTTGTTTTGTTTTGTTTTGTTTTGTTTTTGAGAGGTTTTCGCTATAGGGCGCGTGCGCTCGCCAGACAGACAGAGAGAGACAGAGAGACAGAAAGTGAGAAATCACCCCCCAGGGGGGATGGCCACGCCGCAATCCCTTCTCCTCCATTCTCCTCTCAGGATCTTGGGCACGCACGCACACGCACCTGGCGTGAGTTTTAAGCCACCGGGTCTGGGACGTGAACCGCGGTCGACTACGTGGGAGTCCAGCGACATAGCCATTACGCTAACTGCTGGTCCCCCCCAGCGGCTTTTCAAGTCACTGGGGCCAGGATCTGAGCTGCTGTCGACCATGTGGGATTTAGCTTTCTGTGCCCAGCACTAACTGCTGCACTGCAGGGTCAGCCCGGGGGCCGAGTTACTGATACTCGCCTTTGCGTCCGCAGTTCCTAGGACCGCGCTAGATCATGATAGACACCCAGGAAATCTTCGCCAAACGAGGGTCACTTTTCTCATGTTTAATACATGAACTCGTGTAGCGCTTTAGAGTTTAAGGTGTCTTAAAGATCTGTTTCCTGGGCCAGCCCATTAGCCCAGCGGTTAGGTGGTGGACAGAGGAAGCCAGATCCCACACGGCCGAGTAAGTTCTGGTGCTGGCCCCAGTGACTTTTGCCTGGCCCATGGGCATGAGCCAAGATCCTGATAGAATGGAGAATTGGAGGAAAAAGGATTGTGGCATGACCAGGCCCCTTTGGGGTTTCTCTGTCTCTGTCTCTCTGTCTCTGTCTCTCTCTCTCTCGTGCATACATGCTGTCTAGCATTAAAAACGTATGTTTTTTCCATTTATCTGAACAGGTCAGGACAGGTGGCAATATTTTTATTTTGTAGCCAGAAGGCAGAGCACCTGTGAAGGGACACACCTGAGCACAGAGCCTGGTTCCTGACTGAACTGGAGTTAGAGGCTGGCCCTCACTGCTTCCCAAGTTCAAGTTCACGGGCCTTTTGCTTAAAGCAGAGCGGCCAGCTGGCAGCATACTGGGCGTATGTAGCCTGCAGACGTGCTTGGCCCTCACGGTGGCTTTTGTAGAAATGTGAATGATTGCCAACTCTTAAAAATCAGATTTCCCACAGAAATCCCATTTGCTAGTTTAAAAATGCAAGCATCTGGCAATCTGGGGCTTACATACCCCCAAGGGCAACACGGGCTTGTGCCCTGGGGTCCCCCCCCCCCCCCACTGTGGGTGCTCGCATGTTTGCTTAGAGAAAGATTCCTGGCGTGAGGCCTTGGGGGCAAGATCTCCACCCTGTCCGTGTTGTTCAATGGCATTTAGCTCAGTGCTTAATACGCAAGGGTCTCCAAAAGGTTAGTGGAAGAAGTATATGATGAAAAAACTATCATGGATTTCAGAATTTTTTGCACTAAGCAAACTCAGATTTAAATTCCATATCTCCATGGCTGTTTTCAAGTCCCCTCATATGTTGTCAGTACTGAGGGGTTAAGCAGAACCATTTGCTCGGGAGAAAGGCCGGGTTGGGCCTCCAGAGAATGCCATCTGCCGTTGCTGGGAGGCCTGAGGGCTTGGCAGGGTCTGGGGGCCAGGTTCTGCCATGCTCCTCATCCCCGAGTCTGCCTCAGCGCGGGAAGGAGGGGTGTTGACCCAGGTCCTCTCTCCTCCCCAGGACAAAGGGGGTGATGGAGTCAAGGAGCTGGACAGCTTGAAGAGTGACCGACTGAGAACCGTCCAGCTCAACGTCTGCAGCAGCGAGGAGGTGGAGAAGGTGGTGGAGATTGTCCGCTCCAGCCTGAAGGACCCTGAGAAAGGTAGGGGCCCCTTGGGACAGCAGGGCAGCATATGGAGGGGACCCTCCTAAACACCTCCCTCCTTTTGCCTCTTTATTGTTTAATCTCTTCCTTTAAGTTTATACACACCTGTGCAATTAAAATTGAACATACCTGTGTGATCGGACCGTGTGAAGCCCAGCCACAGGGTGACTCGGGGCCTGCAGGAGTGGCGGGTGATGTGCCCTGGTTCGGTCAGGTCAGCCAGCCCTCGCCGAATGCCCCTTGGGCCAGGTGCTGGGCTGAGTGCTGGGGACACAAAAGCTGGCCAAGGCACGAACTGCCCGCAGCAGCCTCCTCGCTCAGTGGGGGCCGAGCAGTGTAGAGAGGTAGGGGCACAGGAAAGGCAGGGGTCCAGTCTGGAGTGTGGGGCAGGTCAGCCAGGGCAGCTGTGGTAGATGGCGGAGATGCACCCTCTGGGCAGAGCGCAGGGCATGGACGGTGGGAAGCACACAGGATGTGCTGGCAGATAGCACTGGGTCAGGGGTCACGTCAGGCAGAGGTGGCAGCAGCAAATGAAGTCAGGGAGGGAGGCCGTCCAGGGCATTGGTGCCAGGGTGTTGTCCTGAGGGAATGGCCTGGTCAGACAAGCAAAGCTGACTCTGGGGACTGCAGTGACAATATGACAGGGGGTGCAGGGGTGCATGTAAAGGGCTGAGAGTCCCAAGCTGAGGCACGCATTGGGGGGGGGGGTGGGCCCCATGCTGGGGGACGGAGAAGGCGAGGCCGACTGGACTTGGAACTTGGATGTGGTTAGGGAGGACCTGAGGTCCGCACCCCGGTCACCTGGTGCCCCTCAATGCAGGAGCAGGTTGAGGGGTGAGGAGACGCTGAGTGGAACGTGGGGGAGTGTCCAGGTGGCGAGACCAGGATGCGGAGATGCTTGAGGAGGAGGACACAGCTGTCAGGGAGGTTGGATACAGCAACCCAGAAGCTAAGAGAACACAACACTTGGGGAGCCACTAATCAACAGGGTCAAATGCTGCAAAAAGTTCCTGTAATGACTTAAGGACTTGAGTGCCCTCCCAGGTCCCCCGGATGGAGGCCCTTGTGAAAGGGGCTCTGCGGCACGACTCTTGGGGACGCCCTTCACACTGACTACAGCAGTGGTGGAAGGGCCCTCTGGAGCTGAGAGGTGGCTCAGCAGCATCTGCTGAGCAGCGAGTCTATGACATTTACCTACGAGCTCCCTGACAGCCCAGGCAAGAAGGGTATGCACCCTTAGCTCTGTTTTCCCACAGGAGATGGAGCCACTTCCTGGATGGTGACTTGGAGGCTGGGTAGGGAGGAGGAGAGGGGTGACCAGAGCTCCGGCGCTGCCAGTTGGGCTGAACTGCTGTCATCTCACAACAGCCACCTCAGGAGTGCCCGTGCTGTGTGCCGTGGCTGAGTGTCACCTCATCAGCTCTGTGTCACCCCAGCCCACACAGGCCCTTCCGAGGCCCCTCTGAGGAGAGGCCAGTGAGGTCCCCAACTCGCTGAACATCCGTTTAATAATCAGCAGGCAGAGCCAGCGTGCCTGCCCCGTGAGGGAAGGGCAGGATGGGTCCCACTGGGGTGATGCCCAGCTCAGAGCCTGCAGCCAGCTCGCCCCTCCCGGCGGAGGCCCACCCGCTGCCTTCCCAGGGCAGCTGGGAGATCGCCTTCGTGACTATGGGACAGGAGAACAGCTGCAGCTGGAGCCACAAGGACCACTTCCAGGCGGCCTGTGGGTCGTGGCCCATGGAAAGGAGCCCTCACCGGGAACCTGAGCACCCGAGGGGGCTGCCCTGGGCCTGCTGAGGGCCGGTCCTTGTCCCCTGCTCCACCTTAATCCCCTGGCCACGCTGGCCCACGAGTCTAACCAGCAAGGCAGGAGGGCCTCGTGCTCACAGGGGGAGATGCTCGCTGCTGCCCCGGGGCCTGGGCCTGAACCCCAGCACCAGCCCTGCCGTACCCGAGCTTTCCTGCAGCTACCCACAGGCAGCTCCCAGGAGGCCTGGGCAGTCCACTCGCCATGGCTTACATAAGCAACACTGCACTTTTAGGGAAAAGATTTGAAGCTATTTAGGTCTGCAAAGGAAAATAAATCTGTCAGATAGTGGTTGCAGCCCCTCCCCACCCCACCTCCCCTCCGTCATCCTCGCCCCCTTTTCCTGGTAACAGCTCCAGTTCCCTCCCCCTCGGGCAGTGCTGGCTTTGAGCTCCAGGTGGCGCTCTCCCAGAGCTTTCAGACCAGCCCAGGCCACCTCAGTCCACCTCCCACCCACAGGAGCCTTTCAGGAGAGGTGCCTCCTTCCCTCGCCCCATCATAGGGTCACGTTTTGGTGGTCCACTGACGCCCTTCACCCTGGCTCCATGGAACAGTTCTGCCAAAGCCTGGGGAGCCGGCCACAGGGCGGGGTGAAGGGGATTGTCTGATTGGAGTGGCTGAGCCATCTGCCACCAGCCCTGTTCCCCAGCAGGAATCGGACGGGGCCCCTCGAGCCTGTGACCAACTCTCCCAGCCCGCTCCAGGGAAGAGCCGAGGCACTGAGTGGCCCTGTGGGCAGGCAGCGGGCACAGCCTAATCGTGTCTCCATCCCTGACCAGGTGTCAATGCCTGTTGAGGACCTGCGGTGTCCTTGGTTGTGCTGAGCCCCACCCGGGAGGCAGGACTTGGCAGGAGGAGTTTGCGGTTGGATGCCAGCCAAGTGGAGCTGGTGCCTGCGGGTCAGGACCTCTGTGGACTGGTTACAGCACTGGGGGCATTGTGCCGTGGGCAGGGAAGGCCCTCCACGCGACACCCTCCGTCTGCGAGTGAGAAGACTAGCTTTATGCTGGACTCCGCCTCTTATCAGAAGTGCGCCCTGGGGTTTGAACCTTCCCCTGCCCATCTGTGAAGTGGGGAGAGGACTCTCTGAGCCCTGGGGCTCACACCACTGCGGGGGCTCAGGGAGGGTGTCGCCTCAGCTGCTCTGGGGCTGACGGAAGCAGGGGAGCCATGGTGTCGGAGTGGCTGGCCGTCCAGGCGTAGCGAGGGTGGGAGCAGGAGGAAAGCCTGGAGGGGCGCAGACTGCACCGCACCACGGGGACACAGAGCAGGAGGAGGCTGCTGAGAGCAGGAGTCTGGCTGCGGGGTCGCGGGTGGAGCTGAGGAGAGAGGCCGAGTCGGGGCCCAGGCAGAGGTTTTTCTAGTACAGGAGCGTAGTGAGTGGGAGAGGAGGGGAGAACGGGTTCTAATGACTCAGTGAAGGCAGCGGCACCCGCAGGCTCTGCAGCGGGGCTCAGACAGGCCTGGGTGCCAGCCCTGCCGTCCCGTCAGCTGGTAGCAGGGGGTGAGGTGCTTAATCTCAGCCTCAGTTGCCTCATCCGGATGTTGGACAGTTTATTAAGTGCTTTGAGGGTTGGGAGAACCAGGTGAGTCGATGGATGCCAGGAGCTTAGCTCCAGGCCTGGCCGCTGTCATGTCAGTCTATCCATGATCTTCACAGGACGCGGCGACTCAGCTGGGGGGGAAGTGGCACCAGAGGAGACAAAGACAAACGTGAAATATTAACCATGAGGAGGAGCGGACCTGGGCAGCTTGGGAATGTGACGAGTCGGTCGTGTTAGGGTGCACTGGGGACATTCAGGTGTAAGCGACCGTCGGGAGGAGGAGACTGGGATCAGGAGAGAGCCCTGGACCCAAGCCCGTGGGAGCCATTTCATGGACGTGGAGGCGATGTCGAGGCTGTTGGGGAAAACAGCGCCACCCAGGCCTGCAGGAAGACCTGTGAGTGTGTCAGGACATTGACTGAGGACCCCAGGGACGGGCTCTACCTGTCAGCTACAGAGCCGGGTCCGGGAGCAGCGAGTTCTCACAGGCCAAGTTTAATGAATCTCTTCTGGGTAGTAGTGTCAGGTGTAATTGTTTTATTTTTGAGTAGAAAAGGGACTGCATGTCTTTTAGGTCACGTGATTTCGTCACACGGGAATCAAACACCACACAGCTGGGAAGTTCTGTGAGCGTAAGAAGACGAGGCCACCTGAGGGTCGAGTGTAATTCTGAGAAGCAGCGTAGGATCGCGCACTGGGGGCGAATGTACGGGGGAGGGTAGAAGGGGGCGTAGGGAGGGCCAGGACAGGCCTGGGTAGCACTGCCATGCAGGGATGTAGGGAGGGCCAGGACAGGCCTGGGTAGCACTGCCATGCAGGGATGTAGGGAGGGCCAGGACAGGCCTGGGTAGCACTGCCATGCAGGGATGGCCTAGTGGTTAAGGCAGCCAGGTCCCGCGTGGCCCGCTGTGTGGTCTGAATCTCAGCCTGCGGGGTGCATGCGTGTGCCTGCCCCAGACCCTGACTGGGGGAGAAATGGAGAAGGAGGTGGCAGTTGCTGTGCCCAGAGGGGGAGTGTGCGTTCTCTCCCTCGCTCTCTGTCTCTCTCTGGCGAGTGCATGCACCCTCTGATACATTTTCAAAAATACCAGGAGAGGAGTGAGTGTCAAGGAGCATGCGTTCTGCTCATATCGTGGAGAGGCTGAGGACAGGGAAGACTGGGGGTGGCGTCCTCAGTCCTCAGCGTGCGACATCCAGGAGCCCCTGGTGTGGAGATGATCTGGCCCCGCAGTGGGCTGGGAACCCTGAACGGGAGGGTAGGGAGAGAGAGGGGGCGGCGTGCCCGAGGGAAGAGAGGAGGGAGCGTGGCGAGAGAGGGTTCTCGGGACACGCAGACGCGGTATCCGCAGACACGCACCCCCTCACACGCGTTTATGGAGCGCCTACCCTGTACGTGGTTGAAGGGAAGGAGCCGGGGCAAGGGAAAAGGAGAAGTGCGTGAGAGAGAGATCGAGGCTTACATTCGGAAGATGAAGATGAGGCGACAGCCATGCCACTTGGAAAAGGGCTTCCTGCTCTTCCTGGGAAGTTTCTGGGGGAAGGTGGAAGCTGTGGGGTTGCCATAGGTGACCGATCGTGTCATTGGTGTCCGTCGCAAGGTCACGGGTGAGGCCCGAGAGCAGAGAGGTGTCCCCAGCCGTGGTGGGGAGTGGGAATGAGCTCTTCATGGCCATTTTGTTAACCAGCAATTTCCTCTCCCTGATAAATGTCCTTAACTCTCCGTAATTGAAGGAGAAGGCGCCAGAGGTCAGTTGAGGAAGCTTTAATTTGGGTAACAGCGAGAGAAAGCGGCTAGAGACCAATTACTCTGTCATTACACAAGCTCATTGCCCCATGAACTCCCGAAGTGAGGCCGGGCTGCATTCCCACAGGCAGGGGAGCCGGAAGGAGGGAGCAGCGCTCTGAGGCTGGGCCCTGGGAAGGAACACGGGGATCTCGGCCCCAGGAGACTAAACCCTGAGGGTTCCGACAAAGAGGCAGGGCCTAGTTCTGGTCTGAGGCTCCAGTTCATCCAGTCCTTACACCCCCAAAACCAGAACTCAAAGAGGGCCCTGCAAAATAAGGCTGCCTCCTCGTTGACACTTCCAGTTTAGCTCTGCCTCTGACTTACTGGGTCAAGTTAAGCCTGTCCTGTCCCTTGAGGCCTCAGTTTCCCTAGCTGTAGGCTTGGTTACTAGGCCAAATCAACCCCAAGGAACCTTCCGGCACCAACCTCTGAGTCTGTAGAAGCCTGCTGTCTCTTAGCCAGTCTTGCAGGCCCAAGTATCCTGTGAAAGCACCCGCTTCTTCCGACCCTGTACTCAGCCCCGTGGGACCACACAGTCTGTGGGCACAGTCCTTAACCGCAGTGACCAGGTGTAACTGCACGGCATATCGGCCAACAGGTTACCGTGCCATGGCGCCTGACCACGTGATAACCAGCAAACGTGCCACAGTGCAGAAGAGGGAGCTGAGAGAGCGGAACGAGGGTGGAACAAAGCTGGGCCTGACCCATGATCAAGGCTCGGCTGAGCCTCTAACCTGTGTGACCTCAAAGACTGATCCCCTCTCCAGTCCTCCAGACAGGTTGGCCTGGAAGAACCCCGAGGTTTCCCTGGCTTCTGGCCAAACCAGAGCCCAGAGGCAGAAATGCACAAGCAGGCTCTAGGTGTGGAGTTTGGGGTATGAGATGAGGCTCGGTGAGAATATGTTTGAGGTGAGATGGGACGCAAGGCTGGGTGAGCCAGCAGGGCTGACCAGCCCAGGGAATCAATGCAGGCAGACCTGACATGAGGATAGGACATTCATGACTGAAGGGAGGGGTCCCAGCCAGCAGGTTAGGCCTCTCTGTCCCCTGTCACTCTTGGGTGACTCTAAGCCCCAAGTAAGAGGCTGAGACGTTATGTGGAGAAGGGACAGACACAAGGAGGGGGATGGGCTGTGGACTGATGGGTGACAGCCGAGGTGCGCCCTCGTAGTGACCACAGCCCTGTCCTTTCCTCTCCAGGGATGTGGGGCCTGGTTAACAACGCAGGCATCTCGACGTTTGGAGAGGTGGAGTTCACCAGCATGGAGACCTACAAGCAGGTGGCGGAAGTGAACCTCTGGGGCACGGTGCGGATGACAAAATCCTTTCTCCCCCTTATCCGAAGGGCCAAAGGTGAGTCGGAAAGGGAGCTCTTTCCTGCCCCTGGGCCCGCCTCTCTCATTTATTCTGCACCGCCTGGGACGTACCTGTCCCAGGAGGTGCAGAACCCACAGCCTAACAAGGCTGAGCTCAGCAGTCACAGAGGGCCAGGCTGGGCCTGGGTGTGGTGGTGGTCAGAGGTGCCATGGCCAGGTGTGGTGAGAGGGGTGTGTGGCATTCAGAAAGTAGGCAGGTAAGAGGCCAGTGTCTGTGCACTAGAGGCTTAAAGATTACAGCCGCAGTTCAGTCTGGGAGCCTCATCACTCTGGATAAAGTCGTAGGTACACATCATGGCATCAGTAGGGTGTGGGTACGTACAATTTGGCATAGCCATTCTATGGGTGATTACATCATAATTTAAAAAGTGAGACTGCCGTGGTATTAAGAAAAATTACTGGGACCAGCAGTTGGCGTAATGGCTATGTCACTGGACTCCCATGTAGTGTTGCCACCGGGGTAGACCCTCGGACTTGGTGTGTAACTGCGCATCTTCCTCCTGGAGCTGAACTGTGAGCTCCATGAGGGTAAGCAGGATCGGGCTCATTTCTCCCGACAGCATCAGACCTCGCCTGTAGCGCGTGCTCGGAGCCACACAGGCACGGCGGTTTCTCCCCCGCCTTCTCCCACCGTCTCTGGCTCCATTGGTGATGGAGTTGGGTGTGTGTTTCCTGTCCTGGTGCACAGCCCTCTTCTCCCCATTCTTCCTGCCCTGTCCTACCTGGCACGGCGGGCACCTAGGGACATCAGGGATGCCGATGCCGGTGTGTGGGCCTGAGTGGGGCCTCCCTACTGAGTGAAGAGTTCCCTTGACCTCAAGTGGGTCCAGCCAGGCCTCCAGAAACATGGCAGCCCAGGCCCTGTACGTCACAGGGTGGTGCCCTGCGGCCCTCCTGAGCAGACGCTGCTGTCTCCCCTGCAGGCCGCGTCGTCAACATCAGCAGCATGCTGGGCCGCATGGCCAACCCCGCCCGCTCCCCGTACTGCATCACCAAGTTCGGGGTGGAGGCTTTCTCCGACTGCCTGCGCTACGAGATGTACCCGCTGGGCGTGAAGGTCAGCGTGGTGGAGCCCGGCAACTTCATCGCGGCCACCAGCCTCTACAGCCCCGAGAGCATCCAGGCCATCGCCAGGAAGATGTGGGACGACCTGCCCGAGGTCGTGCGCCAGGACTACGGCAGGAAGTACTTCGATGAGAAGATCGCCAGGATGCAGACCTACTGCAACAGCGGCTCCACCGACACGTCCCCTGTCATCGACGCCGTCACACACGCCCTGACCGCCGCCACCCCCTACACCCGCTACCACCCCATGGATTATTACTGGTGGCTGCGGATGCAGGTCATGACCCACTTGCCCGGAGCGGTCTCCGACATGATCTACATACACTGACGACCTTGGCCCTTGTTGGGGAGCCCTGGTGGGATGGGAGGGGGGGAAGGCGCTCATATAGTCACCTCTTAATTTTCCACTGTGGATTATCCACTGTCCTAAGAGGACCCAGTAACCATAGGAAATAACCCAGCCCTACTAGTTTTTGTAGGGAATAGCTTGGGCCTTCACCAACGGGGTGCACAGTGGCCCCTATCAGGCCCCCAAACCTCAGGGCAAACAGTGCGTCCATTTATCTGGAGTTGATTTCAAACACAGGTTTTGGGGGAAACATCTTTATAGTAAAAACAGATCTATTCTAGAATAGAATCCAAATTCCTTTACACGTTTAATATCAGTTCCAAAAATACATCTCATGTGATCCTTACGCCAGCCTTACGAGTAACAAAGGACAGAATTTTGTTGTTCTTCTGTACACGAAGAATTTGCAGCTCAAAGCGGATAATGACATTACCCTTTTAGGGCTCACGATGGTGCGGGTCGTGCGTTCCCGCCCCTGCTGTAGAGACACGTCACAGTGTGCATTCCAGGGCTGTTTGGGGTCCCGTTAGCTAAGATCCTCTGGCTGACTCTGTCCTCACCTGAGCCCCACATACCATGTGCCTGCCTGTGTACCTCTGCACGTGTCCGTGGTGCTATGTGACAGGCCATCCCAGAGCCAGCACTTCCGAGCTGTCCGTGTGGGCAGGGGCAGTCCTTCTGGAGATTTCCATCTGTGATGTCTGCGCCTTCTTTAGACTTGTGTGGAGGTGCTCTTTGGCTAAGGGGCAGGTTGTTTCTGGTTTGTGTCTACTTGGGTTTGTCTGGAGTGGAGCCAGGGTTGATGGGATACCCTTGGCAGGAGCAGTGGTGCCAAGGCTGTGCACCGTGACACCATCTTCCCCAGGCGTGGTTTTGGTTCCCTGCCTCTCTCATGTGGTGCTCACCGACACACACAGCACTGTCCTGCAGGGCCTTAGGGTCGCCTTCACCAGTGGCCCACTTTCCTGCTGTGGCCTTATTTTTAATCAAGAAGCCAGGCCATTGATAGGGAGAAGACTGTGTTACCACTTCTTAGGTTTGGGTTTGATGACAGCCGTCCTTGCAGTTGCTCAGGGCCTGGATGTCTGGATCCATACCAGGTGCCACCGTCCTTCATGTGGCTGTAGGCCTAGGGCGGTTCCAAGTGCCAACCTCACTAACCAAACTAGCATTTCCACCTCTCCCCGGACGGGCTGGGCCTGCCACTAGAGGGCGCCCGCCCCCTCTGCAGCCAGAGCTGGCCTCTGCCCGACTCAGGAGCTTCCACCCAAGCCTCAGGTCTCTCAAAGGCCTTAGGATCCTGCCTTGGAAACTCAGGGAACAAGGAAGCAAAACCCCTTTAGAAACACTTCTTGCAGCTGCCTTGAACCTGGAGCCTGGTGCCAGGAGAAGGCAGAAGATCCTGGGCAGCTAGTCGGGCCATGGGGCTCAGGCAGTCCCAAGGAAGAGGGGTCTCACAAGGGCAAATTCAGCCTGCCTTTGGGGCCTGTGTCCTCTGCCTTGACAGGCATGCCCTGTCCCAGCTCCCTGCCCGTGGGAAAAGACCTAGGGGGCCTGGGGAAGCAGGGGCGGGCAGGCAGGCCGGGCTGAAGCCCTCTGGAACCTGGAGAAGGACCACTCGATGGCTGGCGTGTTTGTGTAACAGGAGATGCGGTGTGCCGCAGGGCCCTTTCAGAATCGCATTTTTACATCTTCGGGAGAATCTGTTTTCATGCTTAATTTTATTAAAGGAAAATGGAACACTTGGAGTTACATGCGTGCATCAATACCTGGGAACCAGAGGGAGGGAGTCTGCTGCAGTCCCGGTTCTGGATCACCAGGAAGCTGAGCATTAGAGAAGCCATCTGCTTCTGTCGGGGTCTTCAGCAGTGAGCCAGGACTGCAGGCTGAGCCTGCCCCTGCTTCCCCAGTCCTGCTGGGGACAGATAGTGTCCACAGGCCCTGCCTTGGGTAGGAGCAGAGTCTCCAACATCCTCCCCTAGGAAAGATTTCCTGAGCCACTCTCAGGCCTGCACCTCCGGGCCTGGGCCTCAGTGCATACTCCCCTTCCCAAGTGGCGGGTGCCTGTCAGCAGGGGCGTCTGGTCAGCAACTAAGTCCCCATCCCATCCCCCATACATGCCAAATTCTAACCTCCAACATGACTGTGTTTGGAGATGGGGCTTTTAGGAGGTAATTATGATCAAGAGGCCATAATGAGGGGAGGGGTTCTAATCTAACAAGATTGGTGGAAAGAGAGGTCCCTGTGCATCTCGGACTTCGAGCCTCCAGAACAGTGTGAGAATCGATTCTGCCGACGAGGGCACCCAGTCTAGAATTCTCTGTGAGGCAGCTCAAGCAGCCGTGCACAGCCAGGAACCAAGCATTCATTACCACGTTGTTCCTCCCAGGGCCTGAGCCCTGGAGAGGGTCTAGCAGCCCCTACTGGTCCCAGTCTGCTGCCACATGTGACCCTGAGCTTCAGCTGGGGTTCCAGGCAGACAGAAGCCCATAGACAAAGCCTGCAGCTGTGGGAGGAGGGTTCGGGCTGGGCTCGCTGCACCCAGGACTTCGCCTTTGCCTGTCTGTGGGGACCCATGGTTCGGTACCTCTCCCCCTTGATGGCTGGAGACTAGGCAGGGGCTCTGCCTGTCACAAGCTGCTAGGGCCACACCCCTGCCACCCAGGTAGGGTGTCGCCACAGGCTCCCTACTTGTGAGGTCTGCTGACTTCCTGGGTTTCCAAGGAGGTCTGGCTCTGCCAGCCTATGGGAACCTCTTCTGCCTGTGGAGCGAGCCGAGCTCCCTGACTGAGAGGCCTGGCGACCACCGGGCACCTGCGTGCGCAGAGCCAGGCACGTTCCCCGGCCTGTTCACCGCCTCCTCTCACCCGGCTCTCACAGCAGCCTGGCAGGTCGGCAGGGTGGGGATATTAGCTTATTTCACAGATAAGGAAACAGGCCTTCCAGGTCTCACCGAGGAAGAGAGAGCCAGGAGGCTCAGCCACATCTAACCTCCAGTCCAGAGCCAGCGATGCATCAAAAACAGGGCAGATGGCACCAGGATCTAAAATAAAGAGGGGAAAAAATACCTCAATTATGTAACAGTGAGAACAACCATCGGGTTAGGCACAGTAACAACCACAGAGCACGGCCACGCGAGCCCGCTCCTCCTTGCCCTCACTAGTGGGCTCTGAGCGCCACTCCATAGAGAATGTTCTGGAGGAGCCCACCAACGTCCCTCCAGCGGGAAATTCACCTCAGCTGGGCTAGCACGGCCTCTCTGGGTCATATCTGAAGGAATACCCCAGGAATGCCAAAGCCCAAGCTGGGCAGAGGTGAATTCTTGAGCTGCTCTCGAGGGGCTCCAGTGTCTGTGAGCAGAGCGTGGGGATACAGAGATATTTTTTTCCTGCTCAGAGATGGAACACAGGCTGTGGGGCTCTGGCGGTCTGGTGGAATGAAACAAAAAAACGCAGAGGCCTTTCTGGACATGCAGGCGCTGGGGAAGGGTGACTTGGGGCACTGGGTGAGCACTGTTGGCCGGGTCGGGGATCAGGACCAGGGACTACGGCTGAGAGAGGCTGCTAGGCCTCCCACAACCTCAGAGAGGGAGAGGGGACTCAGCCGTCAGCATCCAGGATGAGGGGCCTGCTAGCCAGGGCTTGAACCTCTCCAGTGATGGGGAGCTTCCAAAGGACATTTCCTCGGTTTGGGAAACATTTCCAATGACTGAGCTGTAATCTGCCACCTCTACCTTAACTCTTTTGGCACCGGGCCATGACCCAGACCTGCACAGCCCACTTAACTCTTCGTAAATAGCCTTTCGAATATTTGGACATGGCCAGATCAGGGGAGAGCCCGGCTTCCCCGCGTAACGAGGTTGCTGTACTCCTCACTGAACAGAAGGTTCCGCTGTGGTCCTCCGCCGTTCTCAATGGCACACAGCAGGCCGAATGGCCACCAGGGTTCCCCTGCAGCAGCCAAGGACGGAGACGGATGCTGACAGCGCCTCACCTGCTCGCGCCCCCTCACAAGCAACCAGGTGAGTTCCTGACTCATCTCTCATCATACACCGCTCAGGAGCCAGGAGTCGGGCAGGGCCGGGTTACAGATAAGGAGACAGTTTCAGGGAGGTGATGACATTTGTCAGATCACAGAGCCAAGACGGAGCCCCAGGCCTCTGGCTCCCACCCCCTCCCTTTACTGCAGGCTGCCTCAGTTTCCCCCGGGGAGCATTAAAGTCAACTTTTAGCACACAGTGCTGAGAGAACTTGGTAAGGAGCCCAGCCGTTCGGTCTCACCTGGAGTCTGTCTGCAGGGTCTGTGGCATCTCGGGTGCCCTGCACGCTGACGGAGGGCCTGGGGCAGGAGAAGGCAGGGCAAGAAGTATTCCTGGGGCCTGAGCACCGTCCTGCCCGGCGACCTCAGAGATGTGCCAGGAGACGCGTGTGAACTAGACCTGCCGCAGGAGACGTGCTCCCAGAAACACCCTGGGCAGCTCCCTCCATGGGACCTAATTACTCTGTAGAGTGCAAGAGACTCCCACTTATCAAATTAGAGACGAGCTTAATTACATCTGGCTGAGGAGCTGCACCAGGCTTTTCCGACGAGCAGTGAGTCGGCTGCTCCTCTCAGCTTTCACCGTAACCAACCCAGTTTCAAGAGGAACTGCTGCTGTTTCTGGGTTGGGGTGTGGGGAGAGGGGTGGGCATGAAACTCTGCTGTTAGACAAGACGGGCCAGGAGGGCTGCACTGGACCCTCTCCCGTACTGGCCGTGTCCCACTGGGACTGGGCCATCCGGCCGTGTGTTCCATTACCGGGTTGTTGGCTCTGCTGGATCCTCTCTCCTCCTGGTGCCATGTTCTGGCCAATGTCTGACCCCAGGTTTTCAGTGTGGTGTGAGTGTGGTGCTGGGCGAGAAAACATGCACTTCGGAGATGCAAGTCACCTTCAAGGAAACGGGAAGGAGCAGCAGGCCACCAGGGCCCGGTAAAAGCGCTACAGCTTCAGGAAGGACATCGTCAACCTCGACCTCGCTGCAGCCCGGCAGGACTCACAGGCCACCGTTCCAGGGGAGAGAGGCCCAGCGGGGTGTCGGGGGCCGGATGGGAACCGAGCAGCTCCTGACAGTAACCAAATGCAGTTAGTGCTCTCGGCTCTGAGGTGCAGCCTATGCTTCACGGCCTCTGCTCCCTCCCTCTGGCCCATTTCAGTCTCCTCTTGGCGCCTGGCCCTCTTTAGGTCCCAGAGGGTCCATGGCAGGCAGCCCACTGCCCGCCCAGCGCTCAGTCGCGGGAAGTTCGACCCCCAGGAGCAGTGTCATGATTGAGGGAGGAAGAGAAAGGCTTTATTCTACTAGATCTGAATGAAAGCCATCTGCAGTGTACACACGACCTTCTCGCTCTGCTTCCCTGCACGTCCTTGGAGCCCCGGTCAGCAGCTCACACGAGGGGTGTGAGTGGGCAGGGCTCCTTACTTTCCCTTGCTTTCTCACAGGTATAATGTAAGCACCCCAGAAGCCCAGATGCCAAGGTGTGAGATGGCTGAGCAAGCAGTGTAGGGCCACTTGGAGAACAACCAGGCGGGGGCTCGGTGACACACTGGATGGGCACATGGTGTGGAGGCTGAGGGCAGAACCAGGCCAGACACTAGGGCTGGGCCCAGACGTGGAAGGGAGGACACCACTGTGACAAATTACCGTCTTCAGTCCTGGGGGCTGATCTGTGAGGTCAAGTGTACCACAAAGAATACAGTCGCACATAAGAAAGAGGTGGGGCGAGGCCTCTTGGTTTTCTGCAGCAGAGAAAGAGGGGATATAGCCAGAGGGCTCCCCCAGTGGGCAGCTGCCAGGACAGGGAGCCCACTGGTGATGCCGTGTTAGAGATGGAAGAGATCTCAGAGACCCTGCAGCGGGAGAGATGGGAGGGAAACAAGCCTTGCTGAAAATGTCATTGTGGGTGAGGCTGAGGAGAAAGAACACAAGTTTTAGAAGGAGAGAGACTTGACTTTGATCCTGTTCTGCCACTTTCTGGGTGTACAATGCTGTCCAGTTATCTGGTCTCTCAGCCTCAGTTTCTTCATGTCTACAAGGGCACTAGGAATACCAAGCCAAGCTTGCACTTGGGTAGGTTAGGTGAGTGCGGAAGCTCCTCAGCACCATATCTGGAAGGGGGTCGGAGGGCTACTCGGGAGTTGGCCCAGCCAGCTTAGTCAGGCTCAGTCAGGCCAGCCCCACTACCTGACCTTTCTGAGAAATGCACAAGCCACAGGCGCTCCGGAGGTCAGACAGATGGAAACACTCAGGGTGGGCCCTCGGCAGCCAGCACCCACCTTCCTGCTCACCCTGCGTCCTAGAGGCAGTCAGTTCCTCCTTTGAGTGCCCCTTTCTGACCACCCCATGGAGAACGGACTCTGCAGCCCCGCATCACCTCCTCACCGGAAATCCCTGGAAGGATGCTGGGTGGATTAAGGAATTATTGGCCAGGAGGGTTAAGCCTAAAATCTCAGACAAGTCCATCCCAAGCATAGAGGGGGGATATTTTTGAAGCATAAACCCTTAAAACTATCCCGGGGGATCAGCCCTCTCATTCAGCTTAGGGGAGGGCAGTGGGCCTGTTCCTCCCACCCTGGCTGGCCGCGCCTGGGTGCTTCTGTTCCCACTCAGTTACGTCTTACCAGGCCGCTGCCATCTGGCAGTCTCCGCCAGCATCCGGGGTTAAGTGAGGGTTCAGCACTTTCCGTAATCAGGCCACAGGGATCCTGGTAAGACCTGGTTCCCAGCCTCTCTGAGTTCCCAGGCCCAGGGACCGAGGGTGGGGGTGGGGCGGATGGGCTACACCCACCTGGAAACTGTCACTGAGCACGGGCCACAGTGACGTACGGCCGTCTGTGGAGCCCAGGAAGGGAGAAGGAATTTCTAAGTAGGCAGATCACAGATGCTGCCTTTCGAAGTTTATTTTTATTATTTTTCATTTCTGCCATAGGGTGCAGTGCCAGAGAGAGACAGAGAGAGGGAAAGTGAGAAATCAACCCCCTGGGGGGGGGGGATGACCATGCCACAGTCCCTTCTCCTCCACTCACCTCTCAGAATTTTGGGTACACACCACATACGCCTGGCATATTTTTCAAGCCATCGGGTCCAGGATTTAAACTGTGGAGTCGGCCATGTGGGATCCAGCACCTTAACCACCAGCCACCTGCTGGCCCACAGATGCTTCCTAAACAAGGTCCTGTTTCAGCTGAGCCTTGACAAGTGAAGGGGCTTCTGACAGGTAGAAACAGGAGATGCCCGCCTGGCAGGGCGTTCTGACCCAGCAGACAGTGTGGGAAGTACAGAGGTGGAGCTCCGCGGGACAGTGCAGCGGTGTGGGGGAGGCTTGAAGGTCCTCAGCCCCTGGGAACAAAGGGAAGGAGGGTGGGACCTCCAAGGGCATTTGTTGAGACAAACGTGACCCCACTAGAGCCAGCTCCTTCCAAGTAGGACCCAAAAGACATCCAGCCCCTTGCTTCTAAACTGCTGCACGTGAATCTCCTGTGGACCTGGTTAGCAAACAGAGCCAGTAGGTCTGCGGGAGAGCCTAGGAACTTGATTTCTAAGAAGTGACTTCAAATCTCAGATCAGAGAAGAGGGGTCATCGTATCCTGAGCTAGGAACAGATTTAGGGCTAGCATCTGGGTGTCCTGCCCTAATCTGTGCTCTTTCTTTTTTCCTTTCCTTTCTTTTCTTTCTTTCTTTTTTGGAGAGGTTTTTACTATAGGGCATGTGTGCTCGCCAGAAAGACAGAGAGAGACAGAGAGACAGAAAGTGAGAAATCACCCTCCAGGGGGGAATGGCCACGCCGCAATCCCTTCTCCTCCATTCTCCTCTCGGGATCTTGGGCACACACACATGTGCCCAGCATGAGTTTAAGCCACCAGGTCTGGGAGTCGAACCGTGGTCAACTACATGGGAGTCCAGCGACATAGCCATTACGCCAACTGCTGGTGCCTAGTCTGTGCTCTTTCTTGGTATACCTGCTGGGAGAGTTGAAGCATCTGTGAGTACAGTTTTGCCTGTCCCCTGGAGACTACTAGCGGTGACATCCCTGAAGCAGAACGAATTGTTTCAAAAGCACCAGGGTAGGGAGATGCTGGCCAACATTTTTCTGTTTTCAAAAACCTCTGTGTGGGACTGGGGACTAGGAGATATGGGAGACAGGTGTGCCGTGAGCCTTGTAGGGGGCAGGTGGCCTACTGGAGTGTTTCATCATCAGGAAAAGAAGGGCAGATGCCCCTAGTGCCAATGTGTCCCTCTGGTTAGGCACTTCAATTGTGACACTGGCTGGTACCTGGCCTACCCACAACTTGTAGGTGGGCGTGTGTCTTGCCATGGGCAACGCCATCAGACTGTGCCACACCTGTCTGCTTGCTGTGCCCCCTGTCCTTTGGAGCTGTGGCTTTGCTCAGCATCCTCTGCTTGGCCAGGACGGGCAGTCAGCTGCCTCCAGTCTCCTTCCTGCCTGTAGAGTGAGGGATACCCTACGGAGTCAAATGTGATCCCATTAGAAACAGCTTCCTCAGAGTTGGACCTCGAAAGGGAGGTAGTTAAGAGACTAGGGCTTGGGGGACCAGCAGTTAGCGTAATGGCTATGTCGCTGGACTCCCACGTAGTCGACCGCGGTTCGAGTCCTGGACCCGGCGACTTAAACTCACGCCGGGCGCGTGTGCGTGCGTGCCCAAGATCCCGAGAGGAGAATGGAGGAGAAGGGATTGCGGCGTGGCCATCCCCCCTGGGGGGTGATTTCCTGCTTTCTATCTCTCTGTCTCTCTCTGTCTGTCTGGCGAGCGCACGCGCCCTATAGCAAAAACCTCTCCAAAAAAAGAAAAAAAAAAAAAAAAAAAAAAAAGAGAGACTAGGGCTTGGGGGAACCAGCAGTTAGCGTAATGGCTATGTCGTTGGACTCCCACGTAGTTGACCGTGGTTTGCGTCTCGGACCCGGTGGCTTACAACTCACACCAGGCGCATATGTGTGCGTGCCCAAGATCCCGAGAGGAGAATGGAGGAGAAGGGATTGCAGCGTGACCATCCCCCCTGGGGGGTGATTTCTCGCTTTCTGTCTCTCTGTCTCTGTCTGTCTGGCGAGCGCATGTGCCCTATAGCGAAAACCTCTCAAAAAAAAAAAAAAAAAAATAACAGAGACTAGGGCTTTCTCAGGCCCATGGCAGGAGGCCTCAGTTCCAGTTCCACATTCTTAGTTGCCACAGGGAGTGGCCTAGGTGAAGCAGCAGGCTCCCATCCATCTTTTACCGCTTAGGTACCTGGCTTCCAGGTGCCCAACTGGCCTAGACAAGCCTGAGACTTGAGTCAGAGACTGCTGTGTGTTCCCAATATTCATTCTCTGCTCCTATAGGAATTTATCCTCCAATGGTTGGTTAGACACATGGCTGTTATAATAGAGACTACATTTCCCAGACTCCCTTGCAGCTAGGAGTGGTCATTTGATTATGTTCTGGCCAATGGGATATAAGCATAAATGGTGGTATAATAGCTTCTAGCAATCTTCTTTAAGAGATAGCTCGTAAGCACCCTTTGACTGCTTCGTCCCTCCTTCTGTTGCCTGGAATTTGAATGCTGCCATCTTGGGTCATGATGTCAAGACTGAATATGACACTGTAACAAGTTAGTGTTTGCATTGCAGACACCGGAGAACCACGGTCCACCCTGAACCACCCATCTAGATTTTACGAGAGAAGAAATGAATTGGTCTTTTCTGCTTATCTACTACTTTGGGAGTCTTTGCATATAAATGAAATCCTACTAATATAGGCCCCCCAGCCCAGCTGGACAGACGATAGGAAAGCCAGTGTGTACACATCGGGGCCGGAAGCCACATCTGAGCATCAGTAACAAGCATTTACTGAGTACTTCCTACATTCTAGGCCCTTGGGTAAGCGTGTTATATGCATTATCCCATTTGATCCTCCCGGTGATACTAAGAGGCAAGGTTTATAATCCCGATTTTATACATGATTAAACTGAAGATTAGGTTTAAAATACCTTGCCCAATCAGTTAGAAAGTGAGGATTCAGAACCGGATTCTCTAATTGCTGGTGCAAGTGTCACTGTTCCTCAGGCAGTGAGGAGGGTCTCCAGCAAGCTGGCCATAGAGCCCCCTGACCTGGGCCACCAGGGGCTATGGCTTCAGTCAGGTTGAAAGGAGAGATTCATGACGATGACTGCGTTGAAATCCATCACAAAGAAGGCTGAGGCCAGGGACCAGCAGTTAGCGTAATGGCTATGTTGCTGGACTCCCACATAGTCGACTGCGGTTTGAGGCCCGGACCTGATGGCTTAAACTCACTCTGGGAGCGTGTGCATGCGTGCCCAAGATCCCGAGAGGAGAATGGAGGAGAAGGGATTGCGGCGTGGCCATCTGCCCTGGGGAGTGATTCCTCGCTTCCTGTCTCTCTGTCTCTGTCTGTCTGGCGAGCACACACGCCCTATAGCAAAAATCTCTCTCAAAAAAAAAAAAAAAAAAAAAAAAAAAGGCTGAGGCCTTAGGTGATCTGAACTGTAGTCCTTATTTCCCAAATAAAATTATTCAGTTTGCAATATTTTAGTGAACTAAATCCTCTTAATGAAGGAGTCCTCTCAAGAGCAAGCCCAGGAGTGAGACGTCTCCTGTTTAGCAGCTGACCTACAAGGGCTCAAGACTTCCTCACCTCCTTCTCCTCATCCCCACCTTCCTTCCTCTCTCATCCTCCTCCCCTCCTGCTACTCCTCAACTTCCTGAGGACCATGGAAGTTGTGCTAGAGGCCCCTTATCCTGAGGCCCTTCACCCAGGGCTTTTATTTATTTATTTTTCAAAGATTTCCATGGAGAATCAACCTCAAATTGTCTAAGAAGTAATAGATTCCGTCTAAACAGTCAGGTAGTACTCTACTCCTCCCTGCTCTACTCCCAGGCGGCCATGACACCTGTGCAATGTCTTGTCTTCTCGGGGCCTCTCAGTTCATCATAAGATAATTGTTATGCTAATGACAATGACAGCACTCAATGCAAATTTTTATTTTTTTACTGTGACCGGGAACAACATGTGGGAAGCACCCTGTACAGATTAATTCACTTAATCAGTACAACAACCCTATGAGGGAGACACTAGGGCAGATGAGGAACCCTAGAAACGGAGGTTAAGCTGCCCAAGGTCACACACAATGAAGGGAAAATGAGAATATACTTGAAAAATGATACCAAACTGTGTGTGGTAACCAGTTATTAGTTAACTGACCTCTTAGCAAAGTCTCATATAGTTAAGATCAAAGTGGGTGTGCTGGGACCAGCAGTTAGCATAATGGCTATGTCACTGGATTCTCATGTAGTCGACCACGGTTCACGTCCCGGACCCGGTGGCTTAAAACAAGCTGGGCGCGTGTGCGTACATGCCCAAGATCCTGAGAGGAGAATGGAGGAGAAGGGATTGCGGAGTGGCCATCCTCCCTGGGGGGTGATTTTTCGCTTTCTGTCTCTCTGTCCCTCTCTGTCTGGCGAGCGCACATGCCCTATAGCAAAAACCTCTCCAAAAAAAAAAAAAAAAAAAAAAAAAGGTGGGAGTGCTTGTTAGAATGGGGGTGGGGATCTAAACCCTCATCCTGGCCAACCCCTCCCCGGGCCTTTCCTTGTGTCCTGGAGGGGTGTGAAATCCCGGAAACTCTGGTCTCTAAGGACTTCTCCCTCCAGTCAGGGCAGTCTGAGAGTCCCTCCTGACCAGGAGTCCCTGGGGTTTGCCAGGACAGGGACAGAGGGTGGGTCCTGGCCAAGAGGACACAGCGCTCTGCCATCTGCCACCTGAGACTGGATTACCGGCTTAATCAGAACCTGTCAGCTGATTCTCTCACACGCACGATGACTAACCCCCCAAATGGCCTGTACGTTGCCTAGGTGAGTAAAATCCCTAGCAGGGATAGCTGGAGCTATGAGCCTGATGCTCATCTCGTCTCAAGGGGTCATGCAACCCCTCCTTGGTGTCAGCCATGCACCCCCCCCCTCCCCATTGGCGTCAGCCCCGCGGCTCCAGGGCGCCTGTCCTGGATCCCTGTCCTCTGCTCCCGGCTCAGCAGCACCAGGGCTGCGGGACGGAGGCGGCAGGCAGAACTCGCCAGCGCCCAGGAGGCGGGGGGAGTCCCGGGAAGCCCTGTCCGCACCGCGCGTCTCCCGGAACGCCTGCAGCCCCGCCCCTGCCCCTGCCTGCGGCCCGCAGCAGGAACGCCTCCCGCCCTCCTCCTCCAGGCCCTGGGAGTGGGAGAGATCCAAGGCTCCCTGCTCCAGGGCTCTGCCCCTGGTGACAGTGGGACCTCGTTGGCTGAGCTTAGCGAAGGGGCCGAGTGCCTGGTTTTCCGCCCCTATCGGTCCCTCCTCTCCTGCGGACCCATCTGGTGATCACAGGGTACAGGGGTGTGAATGTGAGTCTCCTCCCTCTCCACCCCTCCTCCTCCTGGCCCGCAGTCCGCCTCGCAGGGCAGAGAACCAACGAAAAGTCCCGCCAAACACCACTCTCTGGCACATGACCGAAGCCCTGTGACCGCTGGAGAGAGCCCCCAGGCCCTTGTGCTGACGGGCTAGTCTCCCTCCGTCCCTGGCTCTGGGGAGCGAGGAGCAGGCCAGGGGCGGCTGGAAGGGGTTTCCACCGGTCCCGCGTTGCCTGGCCTGCTCCCGGTTTATTTCTGCAAGGGCTCTGTGCCTCAGGAACAGCTGCCAAACATCCTTGTCATTTGCAAAGGGGACCTCGAGTCTCCTGTTGCCCTTTACGATTTATTACAGCTATGTCAATAAATTGCCCCCACTTACTACCAAGCACCCTTCGTGAACCTCGGCAAGGTGTAAATGACTCCTACAGGAGGAAATTCGCTTTTCTCTGAGGTTGCACTGTGCTGGAGATGCCCGCGAGTTAGATCTGCATTTTAGGTGGGTTTTCTTACTCATTTGTTTTAACCACCGTTTTATTGTGTGGCTTTTGTCAGTCACATTCCAAATGTTCTTAGAGCTTGGTTTCCCACTCTGCCAGTAAATCAGCAGTGCTTCCTGGAGCTCCGTGATTCTCAGACCTATCTAAGGCATTGTGTCAACATCTTGCTGAAGAGAGGGCGCTGCAAAAAAACTTTTCCTCTCAGTCTCTCTGTCTCTGTCCAGTGAGCGCATGCGCCCTATGGCCAAAGCCTAAAAAAATAGTTTGAAAACCACTGACCTAGATGACTTCAGAGCTGTGTCAAGGAATGTGTCTGTGTGGGCCTCTGAAAACTTTAGACTTAATCTCTGCACCGCCCCTTAGTCTAACTCAGCGTCTCCCCTCTAAGTCAGCGGCTGAGCCCTGCACTGTAGGGTGAAGGCATGGTAAGGCAAATGGCCTGGCCCAGCCTCTATGGCATGTGCTGATCTGTAGTTCGAGTCCCTGGTTGGCCAGTGTGCACACATGCTCGGAATCCCGGCCGGCTAGATGACCAGAGGAAGGGGATCGTGGAGTCACTTAGCCCTCTGGAAGGAGCCTCTCTCTTTTTCTCACAAGAATATGCACACGCTCTGTCATGAATAATAGATTTTTAAATTTTATTTTGCAGTTTTTTTAAAGAATTATTTATTTAATTTTATTTATTAATTTACTTTTTTTAAAAATTTGACCAGGCGCGCGTGCACACACACACACACACACACACACACAGAAAGTGAGAAAGCAAGACACCAGGTCCGGGACTTGAACCATGGTCGGCCATGTGAGGTGGTTAAGGTACAGCGCTTTAACCACCATGCCACCTGCTGGTCCCTATTTTAATTTTTTTTTTTTTTTTAGATTTTTGCCACAGAGCACATGAACTTACTGGAGAGAGACAGAGAGAAGGAAAGTGAGAAATCACTCTCCAGAGGGGATGGCCGTGCTGCAATCCCTTCTCCATTCTTCTCTAGGGATTTTGGGAACATACTCACAGGTACCAGGCATGTCTTTCAAGCCACTGGGTCTGGGACTTGAACTGCAGTCAGCCATGTGGGATCCGGTGCCTTAAACACCATACCATCTGCTGACCATGAATAATAATTTTAAGAAATTTAGTAAGTCAAAGGACCTGCTGTTGGGACAGCCCCAACTAGAGACAGGAACGAAATCATCCTGCAGAGTTCTCCTGCCTCCTGGAGTTGGAGAACCTCTGTGGGCCATTCCCTATTTCTCCCTCTTCAGCCCTCGTGTGCCCTAACTTCTCTTACTAGAGAACATCAACGATCTTTCAGTGTGCCCAAGCCCACCCGCAGCCTATTCCCATTTGATACAGCACATGTATAATGAAGAGTGGGTCTGGAATTTTTTATTTTACAGATGAGAAAGCAGGTGCAAAGAGATGAGGGGACTTGAGCGAGTGTGGAGCCGGATGGTATGAGAATCCCAGCACTCTGGCCACTTCCGGTGACCGGGGACTCCTGCCACCTGGAGAAGTCGTTGTGAGAGGTGTGACGTGCTAAGAAGGGAAGAGGTGATGAGCTAACCACCCTCTGGGACCTGCTGCGACAGCCCAGATGAAGGGTAGAGGCGACTTCCCTGGGTGCCCTGGGGGCCTCTGACCACTTCTAGGACCCTTGTGCCCAAGACACTTTGAGATGGACAGAGGGGTCCTGGCAGTACCAGACCAGAGGCAAGAAGGCCCTAATCCAGTGACTCCCCACCCAACACACACACACACACACACACACACACACACACACCCCCTCCCATGAGGGGGGAAGCGGGCTGTGGGAGCAGAAGGGTTCTCTTGCCAGCCAGCCCACAGGGCTCTGAGACTCTCCCCTGAGCATTGCTGGCAGCTTCTTAGCTTCCTCTGCTGTTCCCAAGTTGGGCCAGCATGTCCTCAAGGGACCCAGAGTGGAAATCAGTATTCTAGTCACACCTCCAGAGTCTGAAATCCCTCCCGCTTGGTTGTACTGAGGGGTTTACAAAGCACACTCACACCACAGGCCGGCAAGGGAGCCAGGTAGATAGTAGATAGTGAGATCTCCCAGTTATTTATTTATTAAAAGAATTATTTTATTTAACTTTATTTATTTTTAATTTTTCTCTTTTGTTTGTAGAGAGATTTTTGCTATAGAGCATGTGCGCTCACTGGAGAGACAGAGAGGGACAGACAGACAGAAAGTGAGAAATCACTCCCTAGGGGGATGGCCATGCCGCAATCCCTTCTCCTCTGTTCTCCTCTAGGGATCTTGGGCACGCACGCACATGCACCCAGTGTGAGTTTTAAGCTGCTGGGTCCAAGATTTGAACCATGGTCATCTATGTGAGAGTCCAGCAACATAACCATTATGCCATCTGCTAATTTCTATTTTATTTGTTTTAACTTGACCAGAGAGGGACAGAGTCCAGTGCCCTTAACCATCATGCCACCTGCCAGCCCCAAGAGTCTCCCCAGTTTTGTAAACCAGGCACAGCTGAAACTCAGAGTAGGGAGTGACTTAGTCAAGGTCATGCCTTATCGTTGGGAGACCCAGAACTGGAGCCTCGGCTGAGAGCCGTCTGCAGCAATTCCTGGCCTTACCGATGGGGTTTCCCACTTAGCTAAGGTCACAGCAGCCTCTGGCCAAGGCAAGAAATCCATCCCCATTTCCGAAATATGCCCATGACAAGCTGTCCCTTTTATAATAAGAAAAGGAAGGCCCTGTTGGGGGCAAAAAAATCCTGTCACTGACTTGGAAAGCAGCATTTTCCATGCCTCACCCCAGCCCTGGCCAGCCTCGGAGAACGTCAGGAAGCCTGAGCCAGTGTCCAGCTCAGCAGCCAGCTCTCTGGTGGGCCGTGGTCAGGAGGGCATTTCTCGCTGAGTCTCAGTTTCCATTCCAGTAAGATGGGATGAAAGATGGCCACACCATTTCTAAAAACCATCAGGATCACCTGGGAAGTGTGTACAAAACCCAAATCCTAGGGCTTCACCCCAGGCCTCATGAAAACCCGTGAGAACCCGCCTGGCTACGTCGGTCTCTGGGTGATTTTGAGGCCCTCTGACTTCTGAGACCACAAGCCCAGAGGGCCCCAGGGGCCTTTTCTGCTCCTGCGCTCCGTTATCTGAGGCAGGAGGAAGCGTGGTGAGTGCACTTTGACTCTGATCACGTCCTCCCAGGTTTCATCCTCTGTGGCAGACGCGGGGTCCTAGATGGGGAAAATGTTTTGAACAGATTCCCAGCTTTGGGGAAAGCACAACCAGTACCAGAGGCCCAGGAGGGGCAGGTTTTGCATTCCCACAGGGCCATGAGCCAACTGTGGGCTCTTTGACTTTCATGTGACAGGTGCTTACCAGGCCCCCGACCTGGGGAGCACTAGGAAACCCTCCCAGTTACATATCTCAACCTCAGAATGAGTTCTCTGATGTGACCTCTACCCACAGAATTTTGGGAACTCCAACTGTCTCCCAAGATTTCCTGGCTCAAATTGGTTACTGTCTCTCCCCATTCCTCAGGAGCCCCTAAATTCCAGGCTGCCAGAGTACTCCTGCCAACTCTTGGGGTGTCTTGCCTTTCTGGCACGCACATGCTTGGAGACATAGAGAAGCCAAACATCACTGCCCTGCTGGCCCCAGACTAAACCAGTCATGGTTCTTGGCTGCAAACAACAGAAACTAATTCTGGCTGACGGAGGCAGGAAAGGAATGTACTCAAGGCTATTGGGTAGCATCAAGACCTGCCAGGAAGACTAGAGAGCCAGGCTTGGCAAACAGGTAGAAACACATCTGTCTGCCTCCCAGAGAGACTCATGCCGTGGGGATTCCCTAGAACTAAAGAGGGGAGTTATGTGCTATGCATCCCACAAAATGGCAAATGTCCACTCCCGGGTGGGTGCAGCATCCTGGAGAGGCTGCACGCCCCAAAAAATGGTGATTTCTGCTGTGGTTGGTGCCAGCAATGACATCTTTCTGTTCTTCTAGCCAGTGTCAGATCCCATGCGCATCCCATCTGAGAGGGCTTCTGGGAAGCACTTCCTTTGCTCCACTCCACATGTCCCTCATACTGCTATAACGCTGTTTGCTACACGCAGCCAGTGGGGCTGCCGGCTTCCGGCCTCTGATTCCAGACTGATCTTGTCTCCCTGCACCCCCCCCCCCCGAAACACCTGATTCCATGCCTCTCCAATCTGCCCTGCTTTCCCAGAAAAAGGGCCTTTGATCAAAACCAACCACTAGGATCACATCTTTTCCCCCAGTCCTTTCTCTTCCTTCACCCAATCAAGAAATATGTGCTACTGTGTGTGTTACTACGCCAGGTGCTGAGGGCTAGGAACACACCTTATCTGCAGGGAGCTTGCAGTAGAGTGCGGGCCACAGGCATTCTTCAGTCACACGATCACCCTACTACCAATCTGCGAGAAACGATACGAAGGACAAGCTCGCACGAGCCTTGACTATTCTGGCAAGGGGATCTGATTGGGTCTGGGCAGCTTCCTTGGAAAAGTGACACTCGAGTTTAGATGTGGAGGATGAGGAACAGGTGGAGGATGGGGGAGGAAGGGAGGAAAGAAAGAAGGAAAGAACAGAGGGAGGGAGGAATGAAGGCAAGGAAAGACATTCTAGGCAGAGGGAACAGCAAGTGAAAGGGTTCTGAGGTGGAATGAAGCTTGTCTCCTCCCCGACACCAGAGCGAGCAGGGTGGCTGGAGTTCCTACCATGAGTGAGGGGGAATCAGGCTGCCAGGCTGGGCAGGTAGACATGAACTAGGCCAGCAGAGAATCAGGCCAAAGTATCACTTTTAGTTTTTACCAAAGAGCAACAGGAACTGCTAACTAAGTGTAAGGAGTTGGGGCTCGCAATGTGGAGAACAGATTGGGGACAGCAGAAGTGGATGGGGTGTCCATGAGGAGTCCAGGTGACAATGAATAATGTCATGAACTAATGACTATTTGCTTTACAATGGAACCCAGAGAGCAGATGCAAGACATATTTAGGAAGTGAAACTGATAGGACTTGGTGATGAACAGAATACAGGGGAAGGTGGGGAGTAAGGAAGGCCACATGTCTAACATGACAGATTTGTGACCCTGCTACCAGGTGAATGGTGTTAGGAACACTCATTCTGCCTGCCTCATGTTTCCCAGTGGAGGGACGCCTATGATGGTAACACTCCCTCGCTCTGTCTCCCTCGCTCCTTATATGATTGGTGTGTTAGGGAGGAGGCGGGCTAGGGTAGCCTGGAGCCTTCTGGGTATTCTAGTCAGCCCTGGCCACAGGTGGATGTGGTCAGTTTGGTCTCTAGGCTTCAGGGTGAGCTTAATAGAGCCTGCTCTGCCCTCGGTAGAAGCCTGCAGTCAGGGAGGCCCATTCAGTTCAGGGTGGCATGACCAGTTCGACCAGCCCCAAGCCATGCTTCTGACCTGGAAACGGAAGGGAGGTATCATTTTCTTGACATCCCCAGCGCATAGGCGTGTCATTTACTGGAGCAGGGAACACTGGAGAGTAGATTCTGAGGGAGGGGTCATGAATTCACCTTTGGGATCCTTTTCTGGTCATTTTGATTTCTTAGCGTTGACCTAAATGTCCCACTAAATTAGGATGCTTACCCATGTCCACTTTAAAAATGTACTATCTTGGGAGTATTCACTACATCAAAATAAGAACTCTGAACTTTTACTCTGTTTTGGTAGGTCCACCTGGACTTACAAGTCCGAGCCAGATGGGGTCTCCTTAGAGAGGTGGTGAGCGGGCCCCCTTCCTGGCGGACAGTTGTAACTGCAGTAAGGACTATGAGCACTCATCACACATCCTGTACTGTGCTAAGATGATCGCACTTAATATTCACGATGCCCCATGGGAGAAGCACTTTTATTATTCCTACCTTACAGGTAGAGAAACTGTGTGACCCTGCAACCGGGTGAATGGTGTTAGGAACACTCATTCTGCCTGCCTCATGTTTCCCAGTGGAGGGACGCCTATGATGGTAACGCTCCTGAGCTCTGTCTCCGTTGCTCCTTATATGATCGGTGTGTTGAGGAGGAGGCGGGCTAGGGTAGCCTGGAGACTTCTGGGTTTTCTAGTTGCCCCTGGAGCCCAGGGAGGTTAAGTGACTGTGACGAGGCCACCTGGCTGAGAGGTGGATTTGGTATTCCAAAGCACTTGTTCTTTCTTCTTTCTTTTCTCTTTTTTTTTCCCTTAGGCACATGCGCTCACCAGAGAGAAAGGGACAGACAGACACACTGAGAGGGAAAGTGAGAAATCACCTGGGTGGGGGAGGCCACACCCCTGTCCCTTTCCCATTCTCCTCCCCGGATCTCGGGTACCCACGCACACAAGCCAGTGTGATTTCAAGCCACTGTGTCTGGGACTTGAACCATGATCAGCCATGTGGAAGTCTAACGATGTAAATGCTATGCCATCTGCTGGTCCCCCCAAAGCACTTGCTCTTAAACGTGGTACTAACTGGAAATGTACCGAGAGATCTTTAACCACTGTGTGAAAGTGAGAAGCACAACTGTTCTCATGCTCTTAGCTGAGGGCATCCTGGCACGTCTTAGTCTCTGCTTTCCTCTCCCCATCCACGCTGCTTTCCTGAGCCTTTGCAGCAGCCACTGGACTCAGAGCTTCTTCCTTCCTCTCTTTCTGTAGTTTTGAGACACCCTCTTTCCCTCTTCTAACGCAGACAACCTGTCTGGTAAAGCCTCTCAAATCCAGCAGCTACCTTCTGGAAGGGTCTAACAGGCATGCAGGAAGGCCCACCTGAAACTGAGTTAGCTGAGATTCTGCCCGAGGCCCTCCTGTCAGCCGTGCAATCCAGCCACCGCCCGATGCTGTGAATATGCTGCTCTGGAGCGCCCCACCAGCCTGTCCCCTTTGCTTGGGGACGCAGAGCTGTAGTGAAATGCAGTATCTCCTATAGCTCTGCACTGGAAGCGGGAAGCGCTCCCCGCCCAGCAGGTGCAGTCTCAACCCCCTGCACCCGGGCCCCTGGTGAAGGGTTTTCACAGCTGCTGTAGGAACGAGCCTGAGGTCTGAGCACCTGCTCACAGTCCTGTCTCTGGTCTGTACCTCTCCCGGGCTGCCTATGTAAAATGAGGGAATTCGTGTATCAGCCTGATGGAGAGAATGTATTCAAGAGAATAAACGGTTTAACATATGCAAAATGCTTGCTCTCATCATCTGTATCACCACCACCACAATTCTGACTTGGTTTCCCACCTTTAAAAGTTCAAACCGGGACCAGCAGTTAGCGTAATAGCTATGTCGCTGGACTCCCACGTAGTCGACCACAGTTCGCGTCCTGGACCCGGTGGCTTAAACTCATGCTGGGCGCGTGTGCGTGCGTGCCCAAGATCCCGAGAGGAGAATGGGGGAGAAGGGATTGTGGCGTGGCCATCCCCCCTGGGGGGTGATTTCCTGCTTTCTGTCTCTCTGTCTCTCTCTGTCTGTCTGGCGAGCGCACACGCCCTGTAGCAAAAACCTCTCCAAAAAAAAAAAAAAAAAAAAAAGTTCAAACCAGGAGATCAGCAGGTGGTGTGGTGGTTAGGGTGCTGGACTCCCACATGGTCAACCACGGTTTGAATCCCAGACCTGGTGACTTGCTTTCTCACTTTCTCTCTCTCTCAGGTGAGTGCACATGCCCTATAGCAAATTTAAAAAAAAAATGATAAAATAAAATAAATAATAACTATTTTTTAAGAATCAAACCAGGCCAGCCCTGTGCCTAGTGGCTAAGGGAGCTGGATCCCACATGGCCAACTGTGGTTTGAATCCTAGTCCCCATGGCTTGAAAACACGGTGGATGTGTGCGTATGTATGCAAGCCCTAAGTCCCGACAGGATGGAGAAAGGAAAAAGGGATCGTGATACAACCATGCCCCATGGGGGGGGGGGGTGGTGCTTTTCTCCTATCTCTCTCTGGAGAACACATGCACCCTCTGGCAATAAAAAATAAATTTAAAAAAAGAAGAAAAAATTTGAAACCAAGAACCATATGTAGTATTATTTCTTTAATACTGTATTTAAACGAGTTTTAAATAAACTCACTTTTCTAACATAGCCTCCTCCTCCTAAGCAACAGTATCCTTGAAATCACAGGTCTGATGGTTTTAGTTATATTTTTAAAGGCTCATTACAATAATATATGCCTGCCTGTTACAGTAAGCACTCACCCTGGAGCATTGAATCATTTGCTCACACCTTGCTTTGAGGGCCGCCACCGGAGGCGAGTCCCGGCACGTCTCTTCATCTATAACATAGGCGCGGTGCTAACGCTGCCCCCAGGATGGCTGCCCTGTTCTGTGGGACGCGGAGCACGACTGTGCTTCACAGAGTACAACCCACTAGGGGGGCTGCTATCAGTAGTTGGTATCAGTGGTCTCCCCACTCCCCCTGCATTCTAGGTTTCTCATCCCAGGTTTACAAAAGGAACAGCTTACACTAAAGCGTCCTCCCACCCTCCCCATCCCACCCCTCTTTGGAATTCATTGGACTGTCACTCAGGCACGTGTTTTGCTCATACTGTTCTTTTCCTCAGGCTAGAATAACCCCCTAAACCTATATTAATCCTTCGTCCGTGTTCAGCATCTGTCCTTCCTTTTATCTTGACTCTCCTAGGGTATCAGGCCCATGAGCTATACTCAGGAGATGGCGTCCCCAAAACCAGGCCCTGCCACGAGCCTCCAGTGCCCCTGGCCAGCCAGCCCAGGCTCAGGGAGCAGAAGCCCCCAGGACTTTTGCCCTCACTGGCAGTGGGCTCTTCTCTTGCTTGTCTGCCCACCTAACTCACGGGTCCAAGAGCGTCTCTTCTCTGGACCCGACCATGAAGGCAGCTGCTCAGTCTGCCTTTCCTTCTACGGGAAGATTGATCAGGCGTTCCTTCACTGTGAGCTGCTTCTCTCTCCAGAGGGCCAGTAGAGTCTCCCCAGGAGAGGCCTGGGACGCCTCGGCTCCACCAGGTGGAGAAGACAGGCCTGGTGGGCTGAGCCGTGGGCCCCAGGGAGGACGGGAATGAATTCTCAGCTGATGTCTGGGCTGTTTTGCATTCTCTTGCCCTGACCTGCCCACCCTCCGATGCCCATCTAGAAAAGCCCACCCGGCCTGTGTGAGGAGGTCCCTGCCACTGGCTGGTCCCATCACACCCGGAGAAAGTGGAGGGAGTCGGGTCGGACTTGAGGACACAGGTGGCACATGGTTTGCTTTTACTTTATAGAAGAAAATGCCTGCAATGTCTCCCTAAAGAGTGGAAGGGACGAGCAGTTTATAAAATGAATTTACTCTTTATTCTTTTTAATTTGCTAGAGGGTCCGCGCACCCACCAGAGGAAAAATAGAGAGAGACAGAAAGATGGAGAGGGAGAAAGCAACCCCAATGGAGCGTGGTCACACAGTAATCCTTTTCCTCCATTTCTTCATCCTGTTGGGATTTGGGGCACATATATGCACCCAAAATGGTTTTTAAACCACCAGGGCCAGTATTCAAACTGCACAGTCGGCATATGGGATCCAGCTCCCTTAACCACTAGGTGGGGTCCCAACCCAAACTGACTTTACTCTTAGCCTCTCCATGTACCCCGGGGACCCGAGAAACGGGCAGATCAGCCCTGTGTCTTCCAAAGCAGTCAGAGGCTGTGAAGGGGGGTCCGCAGTGACCTTTCTGCTCCGTTTGGGGAATCCTGGGCCCTCCGAGTAAAGCTGTGGGCCCCTCCCACTGATCCTCTGTCCTGTCACCCCCATCCACACCCCAACTCCTGCCCCTTCAGGCTTTCTCACCCCACCTTTCCTGTTCCAGGACACTCCTAGTGACCTCAGCCTCTAAGACTGCTCAGGCACTTGGCCACCTTGGTTTCTGCTCTCCCTGACCTGGGACTGGGCTGGAGCTGGTGGGAGGAACAGGCTGCTGGGTTGTATAAAACGAGCTGGCCTCACCGCCTGCCCAGCTGGTCTGGTCTTGGTGTAGCCCCTGAGTGTGGAAGTGCTTCCTGAATCTCTTCTCTCCCTCCCCCTGGATTGACCTGTCTCTGGTACATGTCCCAGGAAAAGCAGGGGAGTGGGTAGAGGCTGGAGGGATATAAAAACCCATTCTTCTCAGGCCGGCAGGTGGAGCTGTGGTTAAGGGTGCTGGATTCCCACATGGCCAACCATGGTTCAAGTTCTGGATCTGGCAGCTTGCTTACTCACTTTCCTTTTCTTTCTCTGATCAAATTAAAAAATAATAATTACAATAGAATTAAATAAATAAATAACTAAATGATTTATTTTTTGGAGAGGTTTTAGCTATAGGGCGCATGCGCTCGCCACAAAGACAGAGACAGTGACAGAAAGCAAGAAATCACCCCAAGGAGGGATGGCTGCACTGCAATCTCTTCTCCTCCATTCTCCTCTCGGGATCTTGGGCACGTGCGCATATGCGCCCGGCGTGAGTTTAGACCACCAGGTCCGGGACTCAAACCTCGGTCAACTACATGGGAGCCCAGCGCCAACTGCTGGTCCCTAAATAAATAATTCTTTAAAAAATAATTTTTCCCTGGATGTGTATTTAATTGATTAGAACACTTAATTTGTTTCATGGTATGTATTTCATTGTACTAACAATTGTCATTTCTTATAAATGAAGTTCATAAACAGTTGTTCCAGCTTATGGAATTCAGTGGGGAAAGCTTCCGGAATAGTGACTCGGTGCACTTCCCACAGAATTAGACAAGCTGAAGATGTGTGGGAGCATTAGCCCTCATTATAACAGTCTCACATGGTATAGGCGGTACAGAAACGCTCACGATAAAGAGTATAATAACGATAAAACACTACTTCTAACCAAATTGCCTCCTACTGTTGGGCCCTGTGTCAGATACTGAAGCTTTAAAATGAATAGACAGAGGCCACAGTAGCTCAGGGATCGAGGGGGTGCAGCAGACCCCCCAGCAAGGCCGACCCACACGGGAAAGTTTGAGTTTGCATCCAGAAGACCTCCCTGAGTCCGATTCTGGGTGCACTTGTGCCCATGATCTGGGCTGAAATTGGGGGCAGACATGGTATCAAGACCCTGCTGGGGATATCTGCTTGTCTCTTCCTGTCTCTCTCTCGCTTTTTTTTTTTTTTTTTTTAGTTTTATGCATTTATTTTACTTTTTTTTTTTTTTTAAGGTTTTTGCCATAAGGCATATGCAGTTGCCAGAGAGAGACAGAGACAGAGACAGAAAGGGAAAGTTAGAAATCACCCCCCCGGGGGTATGGTCATGCTGTGATCCCTTCTCCTCTATTCTCTTGGGATTTAGGGCACACATTCACGGCATGATTTTCAAGTCACCAGGTCTGGGACTCGAATCATAGTTGGCCATGTGGGAATCCAGTGCCTTAACTACCACCTCACTTGCTGTCTCCCCTGCCCCACATTCAATAAATAAACTGAAAGAAAGTAAGAAAGATGTGGTGTCTATGTTCAAGGGCCCCAGTCTAGATCACTTTGACTCAAAAGAATTTGCAATGACCCTTCGAACCATTCTCTCTCCATTGGCCCCGACTGAAGGGCACCGGCTGCTATCGGGTGGGTACGGGTGTGACGGGGTCAGGCACACTCACCTGCTTTCCCTTCACCACTCTGTGTGCCCAGGTTTTTGTACGTGGTACGTGTCTGCACAGCCCTTCACACTTTCATCCACAGCAGTTTGCGTTTTTGCTTTCCAGCTAAAATTCCCAACGGTGAGAAGCAAGTTTATTTAGTCATTTCAATTGTTTTGTGCAAAGATCTGCTCAGCCGGACACCTGGAGCATATTTTGATAATGGTGATGTAGATGTTGACAAAAGCTTGATAATTCAATAACTATGCAATGTGTCCTATTTTTAAAAGAAAACTTGGCTGGAGCCCAACTAAAGCTACAGATAGAATGCTGAAGAGGTTTCTTCTAAAAAAAATAGTGAAAAAAAAAAAAAAAAAAGGATTTAAAACCCACCAGATGAAAAACTGTGCTCCTGCTGGCAGTTCTGCCTGGGTTTGGCACTGTCTAGGTCACCCCCAGAACGGCACACCATCCCTGTGGGCCTCGTCCCATCTGTTTCTATCTGTCCTGGCCCAGGGCCCACTGGTGCCTGCTACCCTTCCAATGTCCCAGGCCTGGGCTTCCTCTGTGAGTCATTCTCATGGCAGGGGTGACCCATGCAGCGTCTCAGAGTGCCTTCGCTCCACACTTCATCATGAGCCTCAGCGTTCATCCAGGAACTGCAAGAAGAAGTGCGAATATTGTCCTGTGCCCAGTCAAAAGCTGTCCTCCAAAACAACAGTGCAAGATGAGTTGTTTCCAGAGCTAAAAATAAAGCCAAATGAATGCAGTCGTAAGATATGCTGCTGGCCAGACTGGATGCCCGATGTCAGAGACAGCACTGATACCCTGGAACCCGCTCAAGTCCCTCTACCCTCCGAGAGCACGGCCTACGTTAGCGGGGGCTGAGGGTAAGGACCACCCATCCCACTTGCTTCTCTGTGCTTCTTATCTCTGGAAGCCCCCAGGGAAGAGCTGGACTGGCTCCACTGTAGGTAGAATGGGCAGCCGTCATGCTGCACAGAAAGTGATGGGAGAGCTTCCAGGTCCATTTTGAATCCCAAGACTCCTGGTAGCTCCACAACTGCCCCCCCAAAGTTTGCCTGGTCATGTCCCTAAGCCTGGCTAGAGACACTCCAGCTGAACGGTGCAGTGAGAAACACTCTGTATTTTTACGTACCTAAAAAGTGTGCCCTCCTTGGCCGGGTGACTAGAAATACCAGCTCACGGGAGCTGGGACTTGCTAGGGCCATTCCTTCTGCAGATATTTCAAATGTAAGGGAAGAACTTTGAAAACCAAATTCTTAGAGCTATCAAGAAGACACAGGGACCAGCAGTTAGCGTAATGGCTATGTCACTGAATTCCCATGTAGTCGACTGCGGTTTGTGTCCTGGACCCAGTGGCTTAAACTCATGCCAGGCGCACGTGTGTGTGTGTGTGTGTGTGTGTGTGTGTGTGTGTGCCCAAGATCCCAAGAGGAGAATGGCGGAGAAGGGATTGCAGCATGGCCATTCCCTCTGGGGGTTATTTCTCACTTTCTATCTCTCTGTCTCTCTAGCGAGCGCACGTGAACTATAGCAAAAACCTCTCTCTCTCAAAAAAAAAAAAAAAAAAAAAAAAAAAGAAGATACAAGTGGAGAAAAGTGCCCAAGACTGATGCATAAAGATAGAATTGAGGGGCCAGCAGGTGGCATGGTGGTTAAGAGCCCTGGACTCCCACATGGCTGACCGTGGTTTGAGTCCCAGACCTGGAGGCTTGCTTTCTCACTTGACCCCCCCCACACACACACTCTGTCCCTCTCTGATCAAATTAAAATAAAGTTAAATAAATTTTTTACAAAAGGTAGAATTGATATATGACACTGGTTCCTAAGAGGGGATTGTTATGCTATTGGTGAGAACCAGTGGGGCCAGAGGCCCTGTGGGGTTGTGAAGACGTCTTGGATATATCAAATAACCTGGCTATCTGTGTGTATGAGAGAGAGACATGAGTGTGAAAGAAAGAAATTCTCTGGCTAACACCCGAGGCCTGTCACAGCTAGCTAAACTCATTAAGGCCTGCCTGAGCCACCTAACAGAGGGGCCGTAGACATCCTGGGAAGAGCTTCTTCCCTGACTCTCTGAGTCACCCAGACATGTGTTTAGTACTTCCCAGTTTCTAGCCCAAGAAGGGAAGGTCGTGCACGTGGTGGGCCTGGAGAGAGCCTGGACCAACGACAGAGGAGCCTGAGTTTCCTGCTCACCCGGAGGCCAGCAGTCTAATCTGTCTTCTGATCCTTCCCTCGTGGGCCCCGGGTATGCTGGGAGTAATCGCTGACAGTCTAGGTTGGCTTGCTGGCTGAAGAAGAGGGAATAGAGATTTGAAGAGCAAGAACCAAGCACAGCAATCAGTTGGCCATGGCGAGCTACACCCAGGCTGCCCACAAGGCAATTCGGGTCAAAATTTACAGCATTTATAACTAATCCTTCCCTGTGGATCGCCTGCAGCCTGCGGCCCACCACGCACCGAACTGGCTGGAACGGATGGTCCAGTGTGATGAGAGAACCGCAGAGAATCACTGGAATCAAGGGATCACAGAGCGCCAGGGCTGGCACGAATGAGGAAACTGAGGCCCAGAGAGGGGCGTGTAACCGTTATCGGTTCCCACGGCTAGATCAGCACTCTAGGGCAAGGACTGTCTTTGAAGCCCTAAAGCCCAGGAGAGGGTTTGGCCCATGGAGGCTGCTCAATAAATGTCTGTGAAAGGGGGAAAGGGAGGAGGCAGGAAGACGGGACTTGCCGAGGCCACGCTGTGCCGTGCAGGGCTGGCCCTCCCTGACGGGCCTCTCTGGAGAGCTGGTGCTGGTCCTCTCAGCACTGCCAGCTCTCGTCAGCGCTCTCAGCAGGTCAGGCTGGCTATCTTTATTGTCCGGACAGTGTCCCGATACCACCAGACCCCACTGATACCAGTAGGGCCCAAGGAGGCTCCCATGTCCTGCAATGTGAGCAATGTCCAAGGACCCAAGACCGCCTTTGTCCCAAGTCCCCTGCAGAAAGGGCTCAGAGTGGGCTATTGCTCAGGCTGGTCTGCGGCTGAGCAGGGCCCCGGGGTGGGCGTGCTTCCCGCACGGGGAGTAGAGCCAGGGAGACCAAAGAGTGAGGCTCCCCCAGGCACAGCAGGACTGAGCCTATCAGACCGACCTAGCAGGCATCCACGCAGAGGGTGGCAGAATTCTGGAGACGTTGAGGCAGGGCCTAGGAAGCCGAGACCATAGAGCAGAAAGCACCTACTTAAGCTCATCCGTTGTCAGAGGCAGAGACGGAGGAGAGACGGTCTCTCCATTGAAGGGAGTGGTGGGCACAGGCCGAAAGGAGGAGAGGGAGCTGGAGTGAGTCCCCAAAGCAATCTGGTGTGGCTGCGGACTCTGTTTCGGGGGCATGGCAGAAGTGGGACCGGGGGGCTGGGGATCACTGTGTCATCTCAGACCTGGCTCCACTTTCTGCCAGCCTTGGCAATCTAGCTACTCTCTGTCCTTTGTACTGTTCCCACACGGGATGGAGAGGGCCCAGAGTCAGGTGTGACGGTGTTCTAAGCAGCCTCCAGCCTCAGCCCTTCTGCAGTATCCACGGACACTTCCTGGGGTTCTTTCGTGTCTCGGGATTGGCGCTGGCCGCAGATCTTAGTCCCCGGCCCCAGCGCTCTTACAGTCCTGCTGGGGGAGTAGGGGTACACTGGAGACCCCCAGCCCAGGGCACTGCACGGCAGGCAGGGCTGCGGGCACACCCACAGTTTAGAGAGAGCCTCAGGGCAGGTTGGCATCTTGGAGAAGGCGACGCTGGAACTGGAGCGTGAGCATCACGTGCTGGCAATGGGGTTTGGCATGAAGCCACTGTAGCTAGAACTTGGGACACCCCGCAGGGGCAGCTCAGTCATGGGGTAGAGGCCAGGGTTTCTGATGCGTTTTTTAGCAGCAGAATCCTTTGCCAAAGGAAAGCTTCCTCGGAATGTGCCAGCCTGCTGAGGGTTGAGCTGCGCCTCACCCCACTAACCCACGCTCACCCCGAGAGGTGAGCAGAGCTCTACTGCAGGACTCGCTGAGCCTCGTCATTTTCTTTTTTTTAAGTTCATTTATTTCTTCCATGAATGAAATAGAGAGAGGGGAGGGAGAGAGTGTGCACCTCCAAGAGGTTCCGACGCTGCGACCCAACCTGCTGGCCCAGATCACAGGCAAGGCCACATTTCAGTGTCCTCAGGGAGGTCTGCAGACTAGAACCAGGGACCCTCCCATGTGGGACCGCCTCACGGAGCATCGCATTTTTACCACTGCACCGCCACCTGGCCTCCACACCTTAGTGGAGGAGTAGAGAAACTGGGGCACAGAGAGCAGAAGAGATGAGCCCAAGCTTATTTGCTGGCAGGAGCAAAGACAGGCACCACCAGAGTTCCGTCTCCTCCCTGCAACTCGGGGCTTTTGCCACGAGACCTGCCGCCTCCAGGAGGGGGCCAGACTGGAGACTCTGTCAGCATATCGGGCCAGATCACGGCACAGCTGTAAACTGCAACACTCTGTGAGGTCGACCCGCACGGCAACATTCTGGGTTCATATCCAGAGGACTCCCTGACAACACCAGGCACACGTGTACCCATGATCCAGGGCTGGCTGGGTATAAGGTCCACAAATGGACCTTATAAGCTCGGGGACGAGTTTGGCCATGAGCACGGGTGTTCTTTTGGGCATTCCGATTTGGCAGCCCAGCTACAGCTGCAATCTCTTGAGGTTCCAATCCCTTGATTGAGAAGACGGGCAAATCTGAATCGTCTGAGATGTATTACAGCCATGCAGGGTCGGAGAAACGGGTGGGGATGGTGGTTTGAGCTAAGAGGGACGGACAGCAGTGATTATGTTTTGGTAAACCAACAAACTGTGGGTGAGTTCAACGAAAGAACCCATGCTTCCTTAAATTGCAGTATACCTGTGCCTATTCATTCATTGGCCTAATGATGTGACCTTAATTTGAAACTCAAAAATCACTTAAAAAGCCCTGTCTGGAGCTCACAAATAATGCAAGGAACTGATCGCAGTCTTTGAAAGCTACACAAGACCTTCTGCCTGTCTTCTCTGAGGTTTATCTTGGCTAAGCCTTCTTCCACTGGGCCCCCACCAGTGTTCATGAAAACTCTGAGTTTCGATGACCTTGTGGCTGAGAAGGCCACTGGGACTTGGGGTGATGTGGAACATTCTAAATGGGCAACATATCGGACCAGATAATGGCACAGCTGTAAATTGCAACACTCTGTGAAGTCGACCCTCATGGGAACGTTCTGGGTTCATATCCAGAGGACTCCCTGACAACACCAGGCACACATTACCCATGATCCAGGGCTGGCTGGAGCTGGAGACAGACTGCGGTGTCAAGACCCTGTTAGGGTGGGGGACCAGCAGTTAGCATAGTGGCTATGTCGCTGGACTCCCGTGTAGTCAACCACGGTTCGCATCCCGGACCCAGTGGCTTAAAACTCACGCCGGGTGCGTGTGCGTGCGTGCCCAAGATCCCAAGAGGAGAATGGAGGAGAAGAGATTGCGGCGTGGCCATCCCCCCTGGGGGGTGGGTTTCTCGCTTTCTGTCTCTCTGTCTCTATCTGTCTACCTGGAGAGCACACGCGCCCTATAGCAAAAACCTCTCAAAAAAAAAAAAAAAAAAAGACCCTGTTAGGGGTGCTGTCTCTCTGTCTCTCAGACCTGCAGAAGAAGTAAATCAACTTAAAAAAATAATACAATGGGCAGCATAGGCACGTGTTCTTTTTCTGATTATTCTTTTATACAACCAACTTAGGAAAGTTCATCAGAAAAGATCAGTCACTCCTGAGGCCTCAGAATCAAACCACCTCTTCAGTCACCTGAGAACGCTGCTCTCCCAGGACTCAGCTCTCCCAGCACCACCGCCATCTTGTATTTGCGGAGGACTTTATCGCCTGCAGAGGACTCGCAGGTACATTCTCTCATTTGATCCCGCCAAAGCCCTGTGAAGCAGGCCAGGCAGGCCTTTCTGAGTTGAAAGACAGTCAGAGGCAAGGTGACTTGCTCAGGGTGTTGTCACTACTTAGCATTTATTCACACTTATTTGTGAATGATATTTGCCATTACAGCATGGGGCCTCATCGGCTGACTTTCTTCCCAGGCCTCATTCAGCCCCACCAGGCGGGCTTGTTCTCCTAAGAATATAAATAAAAATGGATTTTCCACTGGAAACAAGTCAAATGACTTAATACAGCTATAGACAATCCAGAGCGACCTGGTAAATCCTCAGTGAGTCATGCTTTATTTGAATAACAAACCAGAGGAACTCACAAGCCTGCAGCAGAAAGAAATAGAATTATACAGCTGGAAGGAACTCATTTATGGAGACCAGTGGCTTTTAAGCATTTTGAAAGCACAAAAGCCATTCCTAAGATAAAGTCTTACCTCGTAACTCAGTGTGAAAACCTGTCAAAGCCTGAGGCCTCACTTAGCATCTTTAGGAAAGCCACCTGTTTATAGATGAGCAAACAGGCCCAGAAGCCCAGGGAGACATCCTTCTGGGGCTGTTGCTTGAGCTGGGGCCAGAACCCCAAGCCAGTGTTAACACCATGGAAGGGTCCTCATGAAGAATAAGCTGCCATCTCACCTGGTTGGCTTTGTCTCCCACTGTTCCCGGTATCTCTAAAAACACTCTATCCTTTCTAGTCTCCTTTGGCCAAGCCATTCCTCCTTCTCAGAATGTGTCTCTACCTGTGAAATGTGCATCTTCTCCAGACATAGGTCAAGGGGATTCCCCTCCCTGTGAAGCTTTCCCTAAGGGCTTTCCCTAGGCTAGAAAGACCCAGTCTCACTTCTGAGTCTCTCTCCAGAACCTTTGGCAACAGGTTTGTGATGTCCTGTTTTGTCTTAGCACCATTTGGGTTCAATCCCACCCCTAAGATTCCATTTTTCTCTGGGGGCGGGGGGGGGGGGGGGGCTTATCACAGAACCTAACCCAGCGTCTTGCTGCTTTAAGTGACTATGAAGCTATGAACTCAAAAGATGTTGGTCTGGAGCACCAGCTGGTGGCACAGCAATAAAATTCCAAGTTCTACAAGATGCTGGCCCATGTGGGTCGTCCATGAGTAACACATCTTGGTACCGAGACTTCCCTGAGTGTGCCAGGCTAAAACTGGCCAGGGATGGATTGTAGTTTCAAGGCCCTATTGGGGTGCTGTCTCTCTGTCTCTCTGTCTCTCTCACTCACGGAAGTTTGGAAGGAAGGAGGTAAAGAAAAGAGAGAGAGAGGGAGGGAGGGCGGGAGGGAGAAAGGAAGGGAGAGAAAAGAGAGAGAAAGATGCGGGTCAGCCCTGTGGCCTACTGGTTAGAGGAGCTGGATCCCACATAGCCAACTGTATGGTTTGAATCCTGGCTCTCGTAGGTTGAAAAGTGTCCTGGACATGTGCACGCGCTCGTGTGTGTGTGTGTGTGTGTGTGTGTGCACGCGCCCAAAATCTTAACGGGATGGAGAAATGGAGGAGGAGGGTTGCCACCTGCTGGGGAAGTGATTTCTCTCTCTTGCTGCCTCTGGCAAGTGCACATGCCCTCTGGCAACAACAACAGCAACAAAAATGTTGCCCTAAGGTAGAATCCGTGTGTGTATGTGTACGTGCGTGTCTTAAATGGGACTGATGTAAGACTCTGTTTCATTTCGGAATGTCCAACTTCTGGCTAATTATTGGGTCATCAGAAAAGTCATGATGAATTTCTCTATGAACAAATGTGTCATGACCTTTCCAATGACCCGGTAGATTCTTCTAAAGCTGAACGTCATTCCTCCCATCCTGTCCTCATCTTCATTCTCGTGTGTTCATGATCCAGCTACCCGTAAACGCCGTGCATGACAGATCTTGTCTGGAACCCCTAAAGCCAACGCGGTCATTGCCTTCCTAAGCCCTGGCCAACGAGTCAGATTGGGCTGGGTCCCCACACCAGCCCTGCCATTTCCTGGACAACCTCCCTCAGAGCCCCAGGTCTTCAGCCCTTACATATGGCCACTCCTGTGACAGTGGCCAAACCCAGGGTCGAGGGAGACTGCCTTCTTAGCCAGCCTACTGGAATCAGTGGGGAAATGTAAAAATTAATTTTCTAAGATTAAAAAAAAATGAGTGTAATACCAAATAACTGGTTTATCTGCATGTACTCTTTCCAGTGAGCTGCTTTGGCATTCTACAGTTACAGGCTTCCTTCCACTCGCAGGCTCAGCCCTGAGGCCCTGAGGGTAGCTGCTCTACAAACCAGCTCCCTCAATTCTGGTGACTCCAACTGAAGCTGCTGATTCATTCCCTGAATAGTGTTGAGCATCTATTATAGTATGCTAGGCTGTTATGGGTTGAATTATGCCCCCTCGAAAAGATCCGTCAAAGTCCTCACCCCTGGTAATTGTGAATGTGCCCTTATTTGGAAGTAGGATGTTTGTAAATGTCATCAAGTTGAGGTGAAGATGAGGTCATGCAGAGTAGGATAGACCTGGCTCCTCGAGGACTGGTGTCCTTATAGGAAGGGAAACAGACACAGAGGAAAGGCTGCCGAGGGAAAACAGAAGCAGAGACTGGAGTTGCACGGCCATTAGCCAAGGAAGGCCTAGGGCTACCTCTGGGATCCTCCTCTAGAGCTTTCAGAGACAGCATGGGCCTACCAAGCCCCTGATTTATGACCTCCAGCTACCAAGACTGTGAGAAAATAAATTTCTCTTGTCTTTTTTTTTTTTGAGAGGTTTTTGCTACAGGGCACGTGCGCTCGCCAGACAGACAGAGAGAGACAGAGAGGTAGAAAGCGAGAAATCACCCCCCAGGGGGGATGGCCACGCCGCAATCCCTTCTCCTCCATTCTCCTCTTGGGATCTTGGGCACGCACGCACATGCGCCCAGCATGAGTTTAAGCCACCAGGTCCGGGACTCGAACCGCGGTCGACTATGTGGGAGTCCAGCGACATAGCCATTACGCTAACTGCCGGTCCCGATAAATTTCTCTTATCTTAAGTCACCCAGTTTGTGTCCTTTGTTATAGCAGACCTAGGAAACCAACGGCAGGCAGGTGGGGTGCCAGCACAGAGTAAGAGAGCGCAGGGGACTTCCGTTTTGATGGACAAGTCTGACAGTAGATATGAATGAATAGAGGTTTTTGCTTTCTACAGCTGGTCTGATAGGATGACTCCCACAAAGAAGGGTGGCTAGAAAAAGAAGGACTACTCTGCAGTCAATGAGGTGGTGACCAAGAACATACCATCAACATTTACAAGTGTGTCCACGGGGAGGGCTTCAAAAGAAGAAAGATGCCCATCAGGCACTCAAAGAGACTGGGAAATCTGCTGTGAAGAAGATGGGGACGCTGGATGTGCCCACTGAGACCAGACTCCACAGAGCTGTCCGGGCCAGAGGAAGGAGTAGTGCCCCATACTGTACCCATGCGCAGTAGTCCAGAAAATGTAGTAAGGGTGAAGATCTACCCAGGAGCGTTGTACTTTGGTAACCTGTGTACCTGTGGCCACTTTCAAAAAGCCATAGTCAATATGGTTGAGAACTAACCACTAACTGTCAAAGTTATAACACTACCCCCCAAAAGAATGAATAAATACAACTCTGGCCTGTTCTGCTAAGCGTACTGAAGGAATAAGCAGGAGCATGTGACATTGAAAATGTCTCTTACCTGAAGGACAAGAAGCCCCTGTGGGAGAGGAAGGCAGGAGTGGGCATGTAGGGCCCTGGGACAATGTCTGCAAGGACAGATGGCCCTGGAGCCAGGGTGGCCATGACAGACCTAACTGGATTGTTGGAATGGATAACAGTAGCTTGAAAGAGAAAGGCAACCATGACGGAGTGAAAAGACAGACTTGAGAGAACGTGATGGTAGAACCAGTTTTTGCTGATGGGTTGGCTGTGGAGATGTGAGGAGGATCAAGGATAAATCTGGGCTTTTGGCTTAAGCCCAAGCCATTATTTTGGGGTAGATGGTGAAGCTGTCTATCGGAATGAGGATGATCAGGGAAGGTACCTGTGAAGGGGAGGGTGTGAGAGGCCTGTATGCATCTTTGTGGAGCTGCTGTGAGCATTGGCTGTCAGGAGGGCCTGCAAGTCTGGCATCCTTCACCCTGTCTAGTGACGAGATCGTCCCAAATATGGAAACCCACAGTGAGATTGGAGTTCTTTTCTTCCCACTCTTTCCCCAGAATTCCAGCTGAGCATGTGCCGCCCCCTGGGAGCCCTTGAGTACCTGCAAATGCTAGGAAACCTGCTGGGTAGCACTGAAGTTTTCCAACTCCTCCCAGAGTACATTGTGCTTCATTTGCAGAGCTGTGTCTGGCTGCATCAGCAGAGCTGGGTCTCTTGGGCCTTCCAGGATAAGCTGGGTGGAAGCAGGAGAGGTGGGGGCTGTAGGTGACCTTGGACAGTATTCCCAGGACTCCAGGCTCCCAGCTGCTTGGCTAATTAAAGGAGAAACCTTTGGCTCTGTATAGACCCACTCCTTGCACAAAGAGCTTGGAAAAAGAGAGCCCGGAATGTTGGCACTCTGGGCTGGCCAAGCCTCACCCGAGGGTGCTGACTCAGAACTAGCAGCTGCCTGCCCTGGGATCTGGCATTGGCTGGCTCAATCAAAGATCAATTCAAACATGCCATTCTGGTTTGCTCTCCATACACCAGCCCCTCCAGGGCACTTCCTGCCACTGTCAGCTTCCCCCAAAGAGTTTGCTGCCTCGTTAACTTGGAGCCTAGTGCCTGGGAAGGAGGCAGACTATACAGAAGGGGGGAGCCTTGCACCAGACCTGGCACCTGCTTTGGCCCCACCGTAACATCCCTGTGACCGGCAGCAAGTCACTGAACTCCTAGGGCCTCGGGTTTCTCAACTGTGGAATGGTAGTGATGTCCGTTTTCCTGTCCAGGCACTTTGGTGGATTACGGTGAGAGTAAAAAGAGAATGCCTGTGACCACACCCTGTAAACAGTAAATTTAACTGTTTCTATGCTATATAGTATGTACGATAGGACAAAACATACATATTGAAACCCATCTTTAACCCATTTTAAAAGCAATCCCTACTGAGCGCGTGTGTGTGCATGCCCAAAATCCCAAGAGGAGAATGGAGGAGAGAGAAGGTATTGTGGTGTGGCCACCCCCTCAGGGGGTGATTTCTCACTTTCTCTCTCTCTGTTTCTCTCTGTGTCTCTCGCAGGAACACACACCCTATAGGAAAAATCTCTCTCTAAAAAACAAAAAAAAAAACAAAAAAAAACAAAAGAAAAATCAAAAAGCAATCCTGAGAAAAGGGATTCCTGTTGAAAATTTTAGGGGAGAGAAATCGATAATCCTTAAATTTCAAGGATTCCTACCACTGACACTCTCTCGCTGGCCTCTGTGGCCCAGAGGGGGCGCTGTTACTATGCACCTCAGAATGACTGCAGCAGAGGGTTCCAACATCCCCCAGGGAAGAGTTGCCAAACTGAGCAAATTAAAAGATGGGATGTACAATTAAATCTGAATTTCAGATAAACAATGAACAATTTTTACTGTTAAGTATGTCTCAAATATTGTATAGAATATAGCTACACCAAAAAGAATATCCATTTTTATTTGAAATTCAAATGAACTGGTCATCTTCTATTGTACCTGACTAAGCTATATCAGGAGACTCACTCACTCTGGTCTCCAGGAGAGAGGCCTGCTTTTGGGATAGGGTCTCCTAGCTCTTCAAGCTCTTGGTCAAAGGAAATGTTCCTTATTATTATTATTTTTTAAAAAGTATTGTTATAGGGTGTGTGTGTTTACCAGGGAGAGACAGAGAGAGAGATACAAAAAGTACAAAATCACACCCCAGCAGGGATGGCCATGCTGCACTCTTGTCTCCGTTCTCCTCTTGGGATTTCGGGCATGCACACAAAGACACCTGGCATGTTTTTCAACCTGCCTCCAGGCTGACCTGAAAGTGGTCTGTCTTTAATAATTCAATACATATGTTGGAGGGCTGCCTTTGTGCAGAAGAGCATCTTTAAATGTGTAAGACAATAGGCCTAGTCACCATGGAGGTCGTCTCTCTGAGGTTTAAGAAGGAAGGTCTTAGGCCGGGCCTGTAGCCTAGTGGTTTAGGAAGCCAGATCCTATATGGCCATCTGTGGTTCAAGTCCCAGTCCAGTGCCTGGAAACCACTGCAGGCCCATGTGCGTGTATGTCCCAGATACCAACTGCATGGGGAAATGGAGGAGAAGGGATTGCAGTGTGAAACACCTCCCAGCCCCGTCCCCTGTGGTGGTGGAGGCAGCTTCCTCCCTCGCTCTTAGGCTTTCTCTGGCAAACTCATGTGTCCTCTAACAATTAAAAAAAGAAGAAGAAACAAAAAATAAGGAAGAAAGGTCTCCTTCCAGTCAACAGAAGAAGAAACCAAGCTCAAAGGAGACAATGAGATAAAGGGTCGGCGGTGTTACTGAGACGGCCCAGGAGCGAGGAAGGCGGAGGGCGTCCCTCCTCCAGCACGGCTGCGCGCTGGGACGGCCCTGGCCTGACCTGTGCCGAGGCAGCTCTTCTCTGCAGCGTCCACACGGGGCAAGCCATGGCTTTCCAGTGAGGTGCAGGGAAGCAGCGAGAGAGAAGCACCTCAGGCCGTGTCTCACCTCAGAGCAGCCCATTTGAGACTCTGCTGTGACCAGACCCGCCATTAGCCACCCAGAAGTGCACAGAGAAGAAAAAGCAAAGGGGATTGGCTACTGACCCCACCACACCCAAGGGCCCATGGAGTCCCCCTTCCTCCTTTCCTTCCTTCCTGCCTGTCCTCATTATTTCCTGACCAACCACCATGAGCAGGTCTTACCTGACTCAGAGGGGAGTCCTGAGACTCCTGCTCTGGGATGCATACAGTCAGAGGCAAGGGGCGGGGAGGGGGGAGGGTGGCGGCAGGGGAGGCAGCAGGTGGCATGGTGGTTAAAGTGCTGGACTCCCATATGGCCAATTGTGGTTTGAGTCCCAGACCTGGCAGCATGAAAAATCACGCTGGGCATGTGTGTGTGTACGCCCAAAAACCCCAAGAGGAGAATGGAGGAGAAGGGACTATGTCATGGCCATCCCCCCCGGGGGTGATTTCTCACTTTCCCTCCCACTCTTTCCCTCTCTGGTGAGTACACACGGCATGCTCTGGCAAAAACTGAAAAAACAAAACAAACAAACCAACAAAAGCAGCAGCAGCAGCAGCAATAGGACCGAGGACTAAGAGATTATGTCCAAGCAGAGAACCCAGGAAGGCTTTCTGGAAGAATCTGCATTTTGTTCTGAGTCTTGAAGGACGTAGTATTCAGACATGTGGAGACTGGGGAGGAGGACACACCTGCACAGCGGAAGGAGGACGAAGCTGGGAACGGAGGTGAGGGAGCACAGAGCACGGGAAGGAAGCGATGGTCAGGGCGCCTTCATTCTGCAGCTGATTTCAAGACAGGATTCAACCAGGGGCCCAAGCGAGAGCGATGTCCGGAGAAACAGCCTGGCGTACTTGTCTACCCGTTTTTCTCTTTTCCTTTCTACTGAGCACAGCTCTCTCTGTTGGAGGCTCATTTATAATTCAGGCAGCCTCCTTCAGAGGGAGCAGGTGTTTCTCTGGGATGAAGCACCTTGGGAAGCAGAATGCACACGTGGGGAAAAAACATGTCCCAGCACAGTCAGGCAGAGAGAAGCCTGGGTCGAGGCAAGGGCAGAAAGAAGAGAAGGCTGGTCGGCATGAGAGGATAAGACAGTGAAGGAGACAGCGTCACCCCTTCCCACCCTAGTACATGGACACCCACACACACGTATTCATTCTCCCTCTCGAAATTTGATTGCTATTACCTTCTTTCAACCCCACTGTTGATCATTCCATCATTAGAATGCCTTTTTTTTTCTTTTTTTTTTTTTTCTTATTTTTAAGAGAGAGATTTCTTCTATAGGGCATGTGTGCTTGCTAGAGAGAGAAAGAGAGAGAGAAAGTCAGAAAACAAAAAATCATCCCAGGGGAGATGGCCATTCTATAATCCCTTCACCTCCATTCTCCTCTCAGGATTTTGGGCACACATGCTTATGTCCCTGGTGAGTTTTAAGCCACCAGGTCCAGGACTGAAACTGCATTCTACTACATGGGAGTCCAGCGATGTAACCATTATGCTGTCTGCTGGTCCTTAAGAATGTCTTTCTTGGGACCAGCAGTTAGCGTAATGGCTATGTTCGTGTCGCGGACCCAGTGACTTAAAACTCACGCCGGGCGCATGTGTGTGCGTGCCCAAGATCCCGAGAGGAGAATGGAGAAGAAGGGATCGCGGCGTGACCATCCCCCCTGGGGGGTGATTTCTCGCTTTCTGTCTCTCTGTCTCTCTGTCTCTGTCTGTCTGGCGAGCGCACGCGCCCTAGAGCAAAAATCTCTCAAAAAGCAAACAAAACAAAACAAAAAACAAACAAACAAAAAAGAATGTCTTTCTTTACTTTTTTTTTTTTAAGGTTTTTGCTATAGAGTGCATGCACTTGATGGAGAGAAACAGAGAGAGGGGTGATGACCATGCCACATTCTCTTTTTAATTTGCTATAGGGCAGGTGTTTTCACTGGAGAGAGACTCACAGAGGGGAAGTGAGAAATCACCCCCTAGAGAGGATGTCCATGCCACAGTCTCTCCTCCTCCATTCTTCTCTTGAGATTCTGGGCATACGCACATGTGCACCAGGTGTGTTTTTCAAGCCACTGGGTCTGGGACTTGAACTGCACAGTAGGCCATGTGGGATCCAACTACCTTAACCTCCATGCAGCTGGTGGCCCCTAATGTCACGTTTTCACCACAGCGCCATCATCTGGCCCTTAGAATGTCTTTTTTTGAGCTTTAACAGCTCCTCCTTCAAGACTCCCTTTTATAAATACTCACATCCTTTTGGTGCCAACCCTGGGCTCCTTGAGACAGAGCCCGAGGTAAATGCTCAGCTCTGTGTTATTAGGGGTGCGATCCCTGGGAGCCACAGCAGGAGGAGGGGGCGTGGGAGAGAGAGCCCAGAGAAGGGCCTGTTTCTAGGCTGGCCACAACCTCATTTTAACACACTGCTCATTCATAAAGCCATCTTCTGAGGCCACATCAGACACCGTAGCAGACACTCCTTGGTCTGGAGGAGGCAGAGGATCCCTCGGCCAGCTCCTGTCTCTATTGCAGCGTTTGGGCCGCAGGGCATCATTCCTCCACCCCTCTAGACGGAGCACGTGCCAGCCAGGCTGCAGGGCCTTCATGTGTCACGGTCAACAGGAAAGCCCGTAGCTGGTGGTGAAGGGTGTGGCCAGCGTCCAGGTGAAGTCGTTGATCCCCCTGTGAAGCTGGGGCTGGAACATAAATGGCCTTTGAGAACCCAGATGGTTCCGGGCGCGTGTGCGTGTGTACCCAAGATCCCGTGAGGAGAATGGAGGAAAAGGGATTGTGGCATGGCCATCCCCTTTGGGGGGTGATTTCTCACTTTCTGTCTCTCTGTCTGTCTCTGTCTTTCTTGTGAACACACGTGCCCTATTGCAAAACAAACAAACAAAACAAAACAAAAAACAAACAAAAGAAGCCAGACGGTATCTGAGATGGCTAAGCCGCACCTGGTCCTAGGGCAGCCCCCCGCCTTGTGAGCGGCTCTCCCCCAGCTCTTTCACAGGTGCTGCTGACCGCCCTCTGAGAGCAGGAGCCCCACACCGACTGGACCCGGATGGGGGTGCCAGAGGTAAACAGCAGGGGGGCGGCGCAGGCTGCAAGCCAGCTCTCTCCCCACGCTCCGACCCAGGCCTGGTGAGATTGCTCACTTGAGACTGGGAGGCAGGCCCCCAGGGGCCTCAGTGAGCAAACAGAACCCCAGCCAAGACAAGGCCTTAAAGGCACTCCTGAGACCCCGGCATGATTAATGGCCTGTTCAAGCCCAGGCAAATCAATAGCCGTTTAGAAAGAGCTCCAGGAAAATAAATAAATAAAACTAGTTTAGATTAAGGGTAAAGAAAAACAAATAATCCTTGCTCTCGTTGAGGAAGAGAGGATAAGGCTTGATTTCCCCCATGCTGGTGGTATTTCTATAACCTTTGATCAACACATGTCAATAAAGAGGGCTTGTGTGTGAGTAGAAATTAACGACTAGATTGGTGTTTAGTTTTGTTTTGTTTTAGTTTTGCTATAGAGTGCATGCACTGGCCAGAGAGAGACAGAGACAGAGAGAGACGGGAGGTGAGAAAGCTTCCTCCTTCAGCCATTGGGGGATGACTACGCCACAGTCCCTTCTCCTGCATTCTCCTCTCAGGATTTTGGGCACGCATGCACACGTGCCCAGGGTGTTTTCCAAGCTACCAGGTCTAGGGCTTGAACCACACAGTTGGCCACGTGGGACCCAGGTGCCTCAACCACCACACCACCCATTGGCCCTAGTTTGATTTTTTAATCTAATTTCCCCTTACCTATCCAGAGATCCCAAATTCCAAAACAGAAAATACACGGTTTTCTAAAACAGATTAGTACCTTTTTCCCCAAAGCACTCAGGAAATGAAAAAGGCTTTTTTAAAGCTCTAGAGGACACATTTGAAATGCGCTGTACTTTTCGTTTGGCAGCAAAGGTAAAAACAATCCCGGATCCCAATCGAACGGCCCAGTGTTTATCTAATACTGTTTTCCAGGAGCGCTGAGACCTGGGTGGAAGCACTTCCTGCTGCCCCCAAGGGCGCGGGGCGGCCAGCGGCACGGGCAGCGGGGGGAGCAAACCGTATGCTGGCACCAAGGGTCCAGCCGAGCCCTGAGAGGAGCTGTCCAGAGGAACTGTCTTCTTGATGGAACTGCAGTTTCAGAATAGAAATCACTGTACAGGGGGAAGAGAGGGGCGCCCAGATCACAGAGGACCACTCCTGGGTCTGGAGATGTATTTTGTTCACTTCCTCAGCCCCCTCACCCCGCAGGACTGAAGCCGAGCAGCCATCTGGGGCCGACCAGCCAGCACTGCACTCCAGAGCTCCCCTGGGCTTCCCAGGGCCTTGTCCAGACTCAGAGTCGGCGTTTGCCCCCGTGCCCTGGTGTGGCTCATGTCATGACCTAATGCGACGGGCTCAATTGCCCTTTGTTTAGAGCCTTCCATGTGCTAAGTCCTGAGCCGAGGGGCCACGTGGGGCTGCACTTGGCAGAGGCAGAAAGGAGAACCCTTCGGTGCTTTCTTCAGAGACCGTGGCCCTGAGGCAGGCCTGCACCAAAAGCCGGGGTCATGGCCCTCCCCTACACGTGGCCCGGCGCAGGGGGAGGCAGCACAGTGCGGAGGGTCACCCTAGTTTGGGTTCAAACCCCAGCTCTGTCATTTATGCTGCTGAAGTTGGGCCTACTCACCCGGGAAAGGAAGGCGATGACCTCTACCAGGGCACGGGATGACCTGTATAATGTATGTAAACACCTGGCACATAGGAGGCGTCTAATAATCCCAGTGGTTGCCAGGCTGGTTTATTTCCGTGTCCCTAGGGGTCCTATGTCACTAGGCTGGAAGCTGTGCCTCGCCTGGTTTCCTGTGTCACTCCTGTTTGGGCTTGTCGTTGCCAGGGAGGCCCACAGGTGGAAAAACACAGGCACTCTGGAGCTTGCCTCAAAGCACGCCTGCTGCTCGCCCAGGAAAGTCAGGAAGCTTCCAGATTACAGGCCCCAGGCCCCTGCGTGCAGCGTGGGGAGGAGAGGGGTTTACACATGCTTGCTTTTCTTTGTGGATTTCTTTGGAAACCTGAAAGGGCAGCACTATTGCTGAAGAGACCGTGTTTTCCACCTCGGCCTTCCCGGTACCACCTCGTCTATTGGGCTTGGGGCTGGGAGAGGATCAGCTCTCCAGACGCGGGTCTGCTTCCTGATTCCCGAACCGGCTGGAATTCCTTCAGGAAACCGAATTGTCAGGAGGAGGAGAACCAGAGCGGTTCCTGGAGATGACGCCAAGGCCCTCGCACCCCCACCCCTACCCAGCTCCCCACCGCTCCAGCAGCCCCTGGGCAGATGCCACACAGCTGACCTGGGCCTGACACAGGAGCCCTGCCTCCTCGCCCACGCGCTCCCACGGGGCGGCTCCGAGTGAGGGACACTGCACTGCGCCGGCGAGCCTGGGTGGGGCCACACTGCCCCACCAGCAGAGCCCTGCTGAGACGCAGGCCGTCGGGGGCAGAGGATGTCTTCCCCCTGCATGGCGGATGGTCGCCCCGGGGATTTGCTTTCTCTTGGGTGACATAAACACGGAGCGTCTCCCTCTCACAGGCTGCGTGGTGACCGTCCTCCCCCATGTGTATGTTGACGTCCTAACTCTGGCACCTCAGAATGTGGCTGTATTTGGAGACACGTCTTTGAAGAGGTGATTAAGTTAAAATGAAGCTTTTAAGGATGGGCCCTGATCCAGAATGCCTGCTGTCCTTACTTAGTGTTTTTTTGTTTTGTTTTCTTTTGTTTTCTTTTTTAAATTTTGCTAGAGGGCACGTGCATTCTCCAGAGAGAGGGAGAGGAAAGTGAAAGCAGCTCCCAGGAGGTTGGCCACACGGCAATGCCGTCTCTTCCACTCCCCTCTCAGGATTTTAGGCACACGTGTACACGTGCTGGACGTGTTTTTCAAGCCACCGCTGGTTCTGGGACTCAAACTGCACAGGTGGCCATGTGAGATCCGGCTGTCTTACCCAGCACAGCACAAGCTGGTTCCACTAGTGTCCTGTAAGAAGAGGAAGTTCAGACACACAAAGGCACGGCGGGGGTGGGGGGGAGGGGGTACTATGTGCTCAAGGATGAAGACGCAGTGGGAGGCAGCCATCTGCAAGCCCAGGGGAAGGGCCTCAGAAGATACCAATTCTCCAGGCACCTTCACCTCAGACCCCGCCAACACCAGAGCCAGGAGAAAGTTCATTCCTGTTGTTCAAGCCGCCCGTCTGCGGCCCTTTATCGTGGCAGCCCTAGTAGGCCAACACACGTTCCAGTCTCCTACTGTCAAGTGTTGCTGATGGTTTTAAATTGGGAGTCTTTTTCTTGAGTTTGAGGGACATAGTCAAAGAGAATCTGTTTTACCAGCGAGTAAGGTGAATTAGAAGTCACTTCATGAAGTGCTTGGAAAATTTAGAAAAGGATAAAATGAAGGCCGGCCGGCGGTGTGGTGGTTAAAGCAGCTGGATCCCGCATGGCCAACTGCACAATGTGAGTCCAGGACAGGCAGCCTGAAACACATGCAGGCACCTTTGCATGCATGCCCAAAATCTCAAAAGGAGAATGGAGGCAAAGGGATTGCGGCATGACCATCCCCCACGTGTGGGGGGTGTTTTCTTACTTTCCCTCTCTCTCTCCCTCTGTCTCTCTCTGGTGAGCACGCGTGCACTCTGACAAATTAAAATAAATGGATAAAATGAAAGCCCATACCCACCAATGTTGGTGCATTTGCACTGTAGATCCTCAACTGCAGAGATCTCTGGAAGATGGATCTGTTTGTACTAACACAAAAGGCTGTGAGTTTATGAGATTTTCCCTGCTGAGCAGTGCCAGGAAAAATGAGTGCTTATGATAGCAAGTTATTCATCTTAAAAATTGATTTATAGGCATCGTTAAAGAACCTGATATTTGTCTCCCTGAAAAGACTACTTTTTTTATTTAATAAAAATATATGAAAAAAGAAGAAATATATGTCTGCCAGTTGTCATTTTAGTTAACCTAATATAGTATGTTCTGAGCTTCAATTTCAGTTTTTTTCTTTAGTAGATAATTTGATAAACCTTTATTGCATCTGCTATTCTTTCTAGGGCTACAAGATTGTAGACTTTCTGATAATAACTTTCTTTTGAATAGCACTTTCTCTCTCTTTTTAAATTATTCTAGAAGGCATGCATGCTCACTGGAGAGAAACAGAAAGAGAAAGGAGGAAAACGAAAGAGCATTCCTATGGGGGATGGTCACGCGTCAATCCCTTCTCATTTCTCCTTTCAGGACTTTGGGCACGTGTTCACATGTACCTGATGTGTTTTTCATGCTGAGGGGCTAGGACTTGAACTGTGCAGTCAGCCGTGGGATCCACCTACTATAAGCGCCATGTTACCAACTGGCCCCCAGGGCAGGACAACTTTGAGGAAGTGCATGTACCACTCCTAATAACTAGCATGTGTATAATACTTCATCTCTTACAGCAGGCGTCCTCAGGGCCGTGGGCCAATGCCACTCTGTGGCCTGTTTGGGGGTGGGCCATGGATGGTGCCAGTCTGCTCGCCAGACAGGGGTGGGGTGTGACAGGCAGGGGAGGCTTTGTCTGTGTGTGAGGCCGTTTTCTATCACTTGCTGCTGCCTGGGCTTCATCGCGTGTTGGATCAGTGGTGGAAGTGCATTCTCATGGGAACACAGACCCAATTGGCGTGTGATGGTTTTATTGCATATCACAGCGTGGTAGTGGTAGACACGGGGCACGTGGTGGATGTGGTGTGCTTGGGTCATCCCAGGACCAACCCCCACTGGAGGGATTGTCTTCCACGAGGCCGGTCCGTGGTGCCAGGAACATTGGGGACCATTGTTTTACACAGTAGGTTCACACACACTGTGTGTTTAATTGCCAGAGAAGGTAAATGAGGAAAAATGAAATGAATTGGTCAAAGATACATGCATTTCTTAATGCTGAACAGGGATTAGGATCCAAGCCAGAGTCTTTTCTACTATCTCTTTCTTTTCTTTTTTATTTTCACAAGTAGACTCAGATTTGCTTAAAAAAATTTTTTTAAAGTATATCTGTTTCTCCCATAAACAAGAGAGAGAGAGAGAGAGAGAGAGAGAAAGAGAGAGAGAGAGACAGCATCCCCAGCAGGGTCTTGATGCCACAAGCCACCCCACAGCTGTCAGCCGGCCCCAGATCATGGGCAACTGTGTGTGTGCACCTAGCATACTTAGGGAGTCTCTGGCAAGGCTTGAACCAGGAACCTCCCCATGTGGGTCAGCTTCTAAGAGCATCACACTTTACTGCACCACCACCACCTGGCCCCAGTTTTGAACCACAGAGCATTGTTGCTCCACAGTTAGGAGGAACTGAGTGAGAGGCGACACGGGTCTAAAGAAGTGGGAGCATCACTGTCAGTAACAGTCCAGCTGCGACCCCAAAGGATGGCCTGGAACGAATCGCTGCCCACGGTATTCCCAGAAACTATTCGCGTGTGTGACTCTGAGACCCAGAAACTCACCATTTCGTAGGTGCCAACTCTACAGATAAATATTTCAGACTTATCTTTTAAAATTATTTACTGGAAAATATTATTAGGTATCAAAGCAGTCAGAAAACGGACTGTAACTTCTCCGTGCCCAGATGGAAACAGGACAGAGGGGAGGTGAGGAGAGGGGCCACGGGCGGGTTGTCAGTCTTGTCAGTCGCTCTGGAAAAGCACAGCCACGAGCCCTCCACTGCTGGGGCTCTTAGTCCTAATTCCCACCAAGGCTTTCTCCAAAGACAAGCTGGTTCTGCTCCTGTTTGTACCTTCGTCCAAAGCAACCCTGGTTTCCCAGACTTGTCCCCACCCTCCACCCTGTTATCTCATTGCGGTCCTTCCTGGCCTGTCCTGCGCCACACTTCACAAGAGGAGAGCCAGCTGCGAGGGAAAGGTCAGGCTGGCTTTGAGGCGTGGCCAGGATGGACGGAATCCCCGGGAGGCTTGTTCACACGCTGGGCCAACACCTCCTGATGGTCTAAAGGTCCCGCAACTTACTTCCTCCCACCTTTCTAGGCTGAGTTCAGCTGCCACTTCGTGCGACTCCCCTGATACTGACAACCTAGAACAAACCACTTCTTCATTGGTAGCCCCACGCACTTTCCCGGGCCCTCTGCAGAGCTCTTCTCCCTCATATTTCGGTTGTCTGTGTACCCATCTTATCACCCCGATAGACTGAGCTCTTTGAGGCTGACGGGAGGACTTGGCTCAACCAACCTGAATGCCCAAACAAAGGCGGTCAACGCATGCTCAGGGCATGAAGTGGAAGTGAATTCGCAGGCCCCAGCATGTCAGGGTCAGAGGCACTCTCCTTAACCAGGCAGGAGTCAGTGCATCGCTCCCCTGCGCGGATGGGAACGTACACACCTCATCCGCGAGAACCCGATGCATGTTTCCTGATGAGAGGGGGCCTGATGCCAGCCACCACTGAAACGAACACTGTCTGCCTCCTATGCCCAACGGTTCTTGTTCTGGCTAATGGTCCGTCCTAGCTCTCTCTCCCATACCTTCCTTCTCCTCCCAGCATTGGTCCACAAACCTTGGGGTAAACTCCAAACACAACATGGTTGTCAAAATGTGGGCCAGCAGCTGGCGTGGTGGTGAAGGTGCGGGACTCCCACATGGCTGACGGCGGTTCGAGTTCTGGACTTCATGGCTTGCTTTCTCACTTTCCCCTTCCCTTTCCCTCTCTCTCTTTGGTAAGATGAAAATAATGATAATAAATATAATTAAATATTCTTGAAAAAATAATAAAATACAGATGCACTGACCTTCCAATTCCAATAGTATACTGTTCAAGCAATGCTGATCCCTATGGAAGGTGGTGGGTTCTAATTCCTCATCAACCTATACTCTCCGGGCACCCGCCCACCACCCTGGCTGGCTGGGAAGGTGCGGGGTGAAGTGGCATTGTGGAAATCACAGCGTAAGATCCTGTTGAGGATGTTCGTCTTTCTATTTCTCACACCCATGCAACAAACCAAAAAATTCTACCTGGGGCCCTTGAGGGACCAATGATGCAAAGGAGCCAGGGCAGGCAAAGCTTGGCTGGGCTGAGGCTGGTTGGGAAAGTCCACTGGCCCAGTGGTATGTCGGCAATGTTACCATGGATAGGACGGTCTTCAGAAACATTTTCAGCCCATAGTATTAGGGATGATGGAAGGTAACTCACATAATCGGTTTCAGTTGCTAAATATTCTTTATCCCGGGGGCTGGCCCTGTAGCACAGTGGTTTAATGCTTGGTGGAAGGAGCCGGATGCCACATGACTAACTGCAGTTTGAATCCTGGTGGCTTCAAAACATGCCAGACATGTACGTGTGCATTCCCAAAATTCTGAGAGGAGAAAATGGGATGGTGGCATGACCAGGCCCCGGTAAGGGGTGCTTTCTCTTTCTCTCTCTCTCTTTTTCTGGAGATGTTTTCTCTTTCTCTTTGGTGCATACATGCGCCCTCTGGCAATTGAAAAAAAAAATATATATATATATATATTGTTTATCCATATATCTTATTTTCCATAACTAACTTCTCTGTAGTCTTTGTGTTCTCTAAGGGTGTTAGATAAACAGTGATAATGAAACATGCTCTAAACTCTGAACACTGCCACTCCCAGGACTCAGTCCCCACCCTGATCTGACCCCCAAGCCCTTCTCTTTCCTCATTCCCACTCTAAACCCTCAATCGCTTATTTGTTTGGAGGAGATCATCTTAAAACTGCAGGTCGAGCTGCTAATTTCTGACACACAGGCAGACAGCAGGCTGTGTGAAATTTTTCCTGAGCAATTCGCGCACAGCAAAGAGTGATCTTTTTTGAGGCTTGAGAATACCAATATGCGGCTGCTTCGCTAACGTGCTTTCTGTCTCTCACAGCCAGAGAAAGCTGCCTGCCTTGAGCTAGCCTCGAGTTTCTTGTTAAGAACTAATTTTAGAGCTAATTTGAGTTCCATTAGTATATGGTTCTGTTGCAAATCTGACATTAACATCGGCGGCGTGATGAGTAACAAAGGAGGAAAAGCCTTTTACCCTAACTGCGGCGATGCAGGCACATATGGTGTCATTTTTCAAGGAACAGATTTTTGTCTTTCATGCCATTTCAGAGCTGTTTCCCTCTGAAGTTAGCAGCTCTAATTTAATGCAGAACATGCCTGGATGTCACTGCAGGGAGCTGGTTAAACCGAGAGCTGGCAGGTCCCACCGGTTTGCAAAAGCAGCGCTCATTTGCACATATAATGCCTCCCAAGTCCCTGCTCACGGCTGGGAGTGGTCTTCTAGCCTCTTCCTCTCTGAGTCGGTGCTACCCAGAATCCCAGCCTGGGATGGTGAGGCGGCAGGATACAATGCTCCTCTCCCTCTCTGCCTCTGCCCAACGCATGAAACGATTCGATGACCCTGAGGTTGAGGTTCTGCTCCCACGAACCCTAGTGAGGGGAGGTTAGGGCACTTTCTGCTTCACCCCACGGCTAGCTGCCCACATGCTTGGGGTGGATGGCCGTAACCAAGATCTGTGGTTCCACCTGGGGCTGTGGCAGGGAGGATGAGGCCTGCGTGCTGATCTGAGCTCTGCCTGGCCGCCTGGGTTGGGTGACCCTGTGCTCTGGGCCCCCATTTTCTCACCTGTAAGAAGAGAGAATTCTGAGTCTCTGGTATCTCAGCTCAATAGCCCATAACACCAACTTGCATTTATCTAACTTTTTACATTTTTTTTTCCTGAGAACTTTGATGTTTGTTATGTCCTGTGATTATCACAACATCCTGTGAGGCAGACATTCCTGTCTGACAGTTGGAAATTCTGACTCAGAGAGGTGAGGAAACTTGCCCAAGGTCACACAGCTGGTAAGAATCAGAGCTAGACTAGAACCCAGCTGGCCTTGTTCCCAGTTCAAGGCTCACAGAAGTCAACAGACCAAATCAGAAACTAAGCTCTGAACACTGCAGCTCATTACCGGGAGCCTGGGGAGCAGCCAGCCATGTACTGCAGGCCTACGCTGGTGAAGGTTTTCCAAGGTGGGAAGATTGCACGATGACTTGGGAAATGTATTTTCTTGCTTTAGGACATGCAATATCATGAATGGGCACCCTAGAAGAGGCTGAAATGTAGTAGGAAACTTACTAAAGGTGATTCTGGTTTTGATTTTTGTCTCAAGTCCATGTGTGAAGTTAGACAAGTCTCTTGCCTCTCTGAGCCTTAATTTCTAAAAGAAAAAGATCAGTTACTCTCCAGTGACTTCCCTCTATGCAGGTATATAGGGTCCTATGGCTGGAAGTTTAATGCCAAAAGCAAAGAACACAGCAACAGGTTATACCTTTGTTCATGGGGCAGCCTCCCTGCCTAAGATATTTAAATTCTGGAAAAGCAAAATATCCCAGGAACTTAAACAGTGAAGCTGAAACGGGAACTTAAACATCAATCAGAGTAGGTTACTCCTGTTAGTGTGCTAAAACAAGGGTCATAAACTCAAACTCTACATGAGCCGGGGAGTTAATAATGAGAGAGGTAGAGCACATTATAGGACAATAGGGACTGGTGGAGACTGTGGTAAATTAGCAAGCACTGCCTGATTAAGGGGAACACAGACCACTCAATTCCAGCCAAGTGCGCCAGGCAGGAATGCCAACATAGTGCCAACAATCTTCCAACTTTTCAAGAGAATTGGAAATCTGAATATTCATGTGAAATATCTTAATTTTTAAACATTGGAATCAAATCCAAACATTTAAACTTTTGTGCCAAACAAAATGTGTCTACTAGCCATATGCAGCCCACGAGCCCCAGTTTGCTACTTCTGTGCTAACATCCTCTGGATTCATTTGTGTCTGTCCTTGCCTTGAACAATTCCAGAGGGCCTGTTTCCTGACCTTCTTGGGAGCAAGCTGCAACAGTGACCTGCCCGTACCACGGCAAGTCAACAACATTTTGCATCACACAAATCTCATTTTCCTGTCCCTGGCCTTTGAGGCTGGACCCCTGACAGGGGCCAGCATGCATGCCTGGCTCCTGCCCTGCCTGCCTGCCTGCAAATCACCTTCTCCAGAGAGACAAACCACAGTGGGAGAGGAAACAGAGTTATTTAGCCTTGCTAGAATGAAACAGGTTATTTTTTTCCTGCCATCCTTTCTACTTCATTGGATCACATAACCATTTTTATTTTTAATTTAGATACAAATTAATTGCTGTGCAAATGAATGAAAACACAGACGAATGCCCTCGCCATCACGCGAACTTTAAATGGCAATTACGAGGCTTTGTAATCTAATAGAGCAAATATTAGCGCAGCTGTGGTGCGTTCTCTGGCCCAATTCGCGGCTAATGGGAAGAGTGGCTGTCCCTGGAGATCCCCTAATAACCGGAGCAAACCTGGGACGTAGATGTCACAGATTCCAGAGCCTCTGTGTCCGCCCCGTTTCCTCTTTTTAAGTGTGATTAAATATAGGTATTGGAGGATTTACTAGTATTCTCATGTACTGTTTTTCCCCGAGGAGGATTATTATTGTCACACTTTGTACTTATTTTTTCCCTTCAGAGTCACATATAAAACATCAGTCCTGGGGGCTGGCAGGTGGCGTGGTGGTTGGGGGTGCTGGACTCCCACATGGCCGACCGCCATTCAAGTCCTGGACCTGGTGGCTTTTTTTTCTCACTTTCCCCCTCTCTCTCTCACTCTGTCCCTCTCTGGTCAAAATTCAAATGAGTAAATAAATAAAATAATAATTTTTTTTAAAAAAAATCAGTCCTGGACAGCACTGTGGAGACTCCTGTCTGTGTCCAGGCAGCACCCCAGCTCTGCTGCCTGAGGGTAAGAGCCTCCCGAATGCTCCCCATTGGGTCTGATGGTGCGGGACTGAAACCATGAGCAGGGGCGGCATCTGATCCATTCCAGTGACCCCGCTCAGGGCATGGCCCCTGGTCGCAAGGTAGGTAGCAATGCTGAGAAAGAGACCAAACAGAAACCTGGCCGGTCCCCTTACCTGACCTGTTGTGGGCGCATCCTGGTGAATCTTCGCTACATTGTCCCACACAATTTCCTCCTGTGTGTCACAGACTTTTGTAATTTCCGGCCTAATTTTGTCATCTAACAGTCAAAACATCCACCTAGGAATATTTCCTTAGTTTCCATTTCATCTCTCCCTTACAAATAAAATGTTGTTACTTCTTGATAAAATGGAAAGATATTGTGTGAACAATGGAATTGTACCATATCAAATTTCTTTTCTGAGAAAGGGAGAAAGTCCCTTAACGAACAGCAGTCAATACCAGACTCCAGATTACATCTAACAAATACTTTTTTCTTACCCTTGAGATAGTTGCGCTGGAAATTGTTTTGAAGTATTCTGTAATGGGAATTTAGATTCTCATCACAAAGAACTGAAGGTAAAGTAGTCCACTACCAGCTTTCTCTAAACACTATCGCCATTTGTGAGCCTCCCTAGAATTCAGAGAATTTCTGACTCACTTGCAGAACATTTTCTTAGTCTACGTATTTTACATTCCAATAGAAGCGCCCTTAACTTTTCATCAGAAGTGGTATTAAGCATCAATTATAAGCCAGCCATAATGACTCTCTTATAGTTATTCTTGATTTCCTAATAGAGGTTGGTTTCATAGATCTGTGCTCAGTGGCCGTCTCTGTTTTTAAGCCTAGTACAGTGCCGTACAGTCGATGGGTGTTGAAGGAATGAAGGAATAAATGTAGATGGGCATCTCTCAGAAAAAAGGTAACAAAAATACTCATCTAGTGTAGAGTTGTCCTCCCTTTGATGAGTGTGATAGAACTCGTAGACTGAGAGTCATAGAATGTCAAAGGTAAAATAAGCCGGCGATAGCTCATCTGGTTTGGCATTTTTTACTTACCAGATTTAGAAATTAAGGTTCAGAGAACTCCAAAATCACCTGGAATAGTCAAGGGGAACTTCAGAAAATTATACCGAATATGAGCCCTAAGGTAAGTATGCATTGCTATGACAACCAAACACAGGTTTGTTAATTACCTTTTTTCCCTCCAATTCACCACAGGGTGCATGGACTTGCTGGAGAGAGAGAGAGAAGGAAAGGAAGAAAATATCCCCATGGGGATTCTGGACATGGAAGCACAAACTCCTGGCATGTTTTTTAAGCCACTGGGTTCAGGACTCAAACTGAGCCATCTGCCATGTGGCCAGTCACCTTGAACACCACAACACTGGCTAGGCCATTACTTTCTATTTTCTTTATCTTTTGCAAAAAACGATATTCTTATCCCCTGAGAACATTAGTTCCATGCAGAGGAATTGAGGGCTTTTGCCGAAATGGTTCCAGCTTTTTTCAAAGGAGTCTTCCTTGGAAATACCTTCAGTGCAAAGGAGCGTTTTCCCCACAGTCAAGCCTTGCAGCAGGTAGTGTGGTGGTTGAGGTGCTGGATCCCATAGCTGACTTTGTGGTTCGAGTCCCAGACACAGTAACTTAAAAAATCAAACCAGGTATATATGCATATGTGCCCCAAATCCCAAGAGGAGAATGGAGGAGAAGGGACCATGGTGTGGTATGGCCGTCTCCCTGCGGAATGATTTCTCACCTCTCTCTCTCTTTCTCTCTCTCTCTCTCTGGCAAGCACATGCATTCTATAGTAAAATCTAAAAAAGAAAAGAAAACAAGATAGTTTCTTTGGGGGTCCTGGGATGAAGGTTGAGGTTGTGAGTTTGAGACCCTGCAAATGGCCCTGATGAGAAGCAGACCACAAGGAACAGCACTTGGAAGAGCCCAAACGCAGGCAGGCTAGCCCCACACAAGCAGTGCCCCATGAGAAGAGGGGACCCATCCGAAGGACGGCTGTCCTCTACCTAACAAGGGCAAGTAGAAGAGGAAGGGGCCTGGCCTTCCTGAGGAAGGAGATCAGCCATGAAAACTGCATTAGGTGTCTCGTCCTCCTTTCCCAGCTGAAAGGGCTGGGTGCCACTCACTGTCCTGGTGCTTTTGCACAGAACAGCTCCACCAAGGACAGTCACCCTGGGAATGAAGTGCCTCTGCCCAGCTGCATGGCTGGGCACCTCACGCCGCCTACCCGCCACACCCTTGCTCTCAGGTGGACTGCTGTCCCTGAAGAGGACACGTGGGATCAAATGTATCCGGCCTACTGGGTGTCAGACACTTTATCTATATTACCTCATTTAATCACCTCCATGCCCACGGGAGGTGGGTATTTTTATCCCCGTTTTATAGATGAAGTAATGAAGGCTTAGAATCTTAAGCAACGAGGAAGACCTGTGAGTCTTCCCAGAAAAGGACTGACCTGGAGGCCTCCTAGTTCTCAGAACTACTCTCCCTGGGGGAGTGGTGGCAATTACAGAGAAAGGATCAGGCTGAGAACATGAGAGGCTTCCCCTGCCGCCTCAGACGGGATGCAGCAAAGGGCGTCTTCTGAAAAGGTCTCAAAGTGAGGCAGGCGGGCCAGCTGACCACAGAAAAATCGCCACTCTCTTCGGAAATACATTTTTTTAGATTGATAAAAAAAAAAGCCCAAAAAACTAAAATCTGCTTCTCCTCTGCAATTTTTATCACCACTGGGTCTATTTCCCAGTTGGACCAAGCAGGGACACCACGAGAGAGGACTAAGGAATTCTGTGTCCCCCGAATCAGCCTGGGGGGGACAGGAGCCCCAAGAGGGAGGCTAGGTGGTGGCAGCTGGGTCTATGGAAAGAAAGTGGTAGGGACCCCACAAAGGGCACAGAGGGGGAGCTGGGCAGTGGGGGCTCTCTGCAGGCCAGCAGCCGAAGTGCCCAGGCTGGCCGTGGGCCTGCAGCCGGCAGTGTGAAGAGCCGTGCTGAGCCTCACATCCGGTCGGAAGCAGGAGTCTGCAGCTCCTGGCTCAGCCGGCTGCAGCTGTTCTGAGGATCTGCACAATTAAAATTCTCCCAGCGCTCCGTGCCCACAGGAATCCCATCACGTGGCGGACGGGGTGCTGGAACCGGGGTCAATGAGAGCTCAGTCTGTGAGGGAAAGCAGCATTCCGGCTCTGCTCACAGCCACCCCAACCTCCCGGGAAAGGACCCTGCAAGGGCCCAGGAATGTCAGGGGCTCCTTACTGATACCGCCCCTGCTTTCATTCGTGTTCCTCGCTCCCTGCATAAGGAGAAATTCTGACTACTTGGTCCTATTCCAGAATTACTGGAATATCCCAGGGGGCCTGGGAGAGTTGGCCTACAAACCTTAACAGGGGCCTACCAACTTTATCAGACCCTGGACAGTGGGATGCTACCTCCTTCCCCCCACCTCATAGTTGTTTTATGATGCGTGCATGGTAAGCCTTCTTATCTCTTCCAGTAAAGCACAGACATTCTTTTGCTGCTTTTTCTTTAGCCAATTACCAATCTAAGAATTTCAAATTCACCGACAAGGTAAAGGACTCATACTGACTGACAACTTTCCTGCTCTCAAAACTATATAAAAGCAACCACTGTATCTCAGCACCCTGAGAAACATGCTGATCTTTCTCCAGGTCTGGTCACTTGATTCCATGCTTAGTGATAAACTGCAATTAATTATTATTTCTAGAGTTGGTTCTTTTCATTGGCACGGATAACCTGAGAGAGAGCAGCCTCAGAGAAGGCATTGCTCCCTGGTCTGCCACCCTTGCCCACTAGGCCTAGGCAGTGAAGTAAGAGGGAAAACGCTTCAGTAGGATTTCCCGAGGGAAAGCCACGGCTTTGTCATTTCTGGGTTTGGCAAACGGAAGGACCAGATTTCCCTCTCTTCTGCTTCCTCGAAGCCTGTCCAGGGGAAGTGTTTCCCAGTCTCCTATGCGTACACCTGTGCCGTCTGGGATCTCCTAGACACTCCCCTTCCAGCCCACTCAATACCCTGCTGGGAATGACACTGGACCCAAGATCGCACCCAGTCTGAGCCTCCCTGTTCCAGCGTGTTCTTCTTACTGATGAACTCCCTCCACACCCAAGTGGCCATTTCCTGAGGGAATCTGACTCCTCCCTGCTGTTTTCCAGTTTGTTCTGCGCTGCTGCTTTTTGTCCTTCCTAGTGGAACTCGCATTCCTGTCAAAGACCTTCTGTCAGAAATCGCTCCTCTCCTGTGTCATGGACATTAACGTGTTGTCAGACATCCGTGCTCTGCTATCAGCAATCTGTTTTCCTGTCAGAAATCATTGTTGTGTCCGAAATCACTCCTCTCCTTTTAGAAATCACCGTCCAGGGAAACATTCTTGATCCCTTGTCAGATATCCACTAATGTCCCCAAAGAAGCCAACATTTTCAGTCATAAACCACTGTGTTCCTGTCAAAAATCCCTGGTCTCCTGTCAGAAATTTGTTTCCTGTCAGAAGTCATTATTTTTCCATCAGAAATCACCACTCCTTGGCTAATCCTTCTCTCCACAGGATCTTGAGAGTTGTTTGTCATCCTTTGACCTTGGTAGTTTTCCTGTGACTTTCTTGCTGGGAGAGGAAGGGACACTGCTGTCTGTTCACACCTGTGTTGTTACAGTCTTTGAAACTCAGCACTTGGTCCAGAAGCAGCCTGGGGGGAGGCCACTGTCGCACATGTCCCCTTCCGGGTGATTGCAGACAAGTCGTTACTGTTTGCTGGATTTTTCCCTCATCTCTTTGCTAGGGATGATATATTATCGACTCTGCCTGCCTCACAGCGTCATTTAATTTAGATCAGTGACACTTCTGACTTTCAGAAAGTTGTTACCTTGTTTGAGCCAAAATCTCTCTTCTGTAAATGTCACTCACTGCTGTCCATAGAGCAAATCTAATACCAGAGGTTCTTCTGGACCACAGCCCTTCAACCCCACACCTAAATCTCTTACCAGGTGCAAATGCCCCCAGTTCTCTAACATCCAGACTTTACCTGCTTAGTTCCTTGTGTGACATGGTTTCCAGACCCACCACCAGCCTGTCCAACTCCCTTTCTCCATTTTCTAGTTTGTCTGGATTTCCCGTAAAGTGTGGCTGGGGGAGCAATTCATGGGAGAGCAGGGTCATCACCTCCCTCCTTTTAAAACAGAAGAGTAACGTGGTCCAAGATTTTATACCCGAGATTAACTACCCCATTCACCCTGTTGACTTTTGCCAGCTAGAAGCTCTATTTATTCATTATTTTTTTCCTATTAGAGAGGTATAATTTTTTTTGGAACAGATTTTGCCTATCCTTTTAGGTCAATTCTGAAATGCTCTGTGTTTTGGATTCTTATTCTCTCTCTTTTTATTTATCCTTTATTGTATTTATTTTTAGTTTTCATCACTGGAATCCAGAAATGGTATTGATTTAACTTTTTCTTGTAATCTGCGATGTTTTTGAGCTGATGCGTCATTTCTGCTGTCTTTCCTAGAGTACTCTGCATCTTTCTTGAGGTGTTTCCCCATTCTGTCTAGTGATGGAGACAGCTTTATGGCAAGCTGTAGCCTGTGCGCTAACATTTTCTACTTGGAAACATTTAAAACTGGCAACAACATCCTCTTAAGAAAGGAATCGTGCTGGCTACATCTAAGAGAGTACCTCAGAGTACAAGGGAATGGAGATGATATTATTAGAGGGGGTAACTTTAATTAACTCTGATTTCTGCCAGGTTTTGCCCTGTGGCTCATGCGCTTTCCTGAGAGACAGAAAGAGACAGTGAGAGGCAACGTGAGAGTCATCCCCTAGAGGGTGGGGGGAATGGCCATGCCACAATTCTTTCTTCCTCCATTCTCCTCTTGGGACTTTGGGCATGCACATACACATATGTGGCGTGATTTTTCAAGCCTCCAGGTCTGGGACTCAAACTATAGGTGGCTGTGGGGTGAAGGGAGGAGGGTCCAGCACCTTAACCACCATGCCACCTGCTAACCCCTTGACTTCACCTTGTAAAACTAAATCATTCATCACTCCTGGGATCGGCCAGCCGACTGGGTGACTCTGTGTGCCAGCTCCTGATCCCTAAGATCCCTGAGTCCGGGCTGCTCTCCTCCCACAGCCCGCCTACTGCTTTCCGCTGCCCACTTGGGTTGGTCACGCTGGAACATCTGAGCTCGCCGCCCGCACAGACGGATTACAAGGGCCAGAAGCTAGCTGAACAGATGTTTCAGGGAATTAGTCTTTTCTCTGCAATAGCTGGATTTATGTATGGGCTGGACAGTTTGAATGGACTCTCTATATAGTTATGGCTGGCTTTGCTTTTTTCTGTTTGTTGACACTTTCACCGTGGCCCATGTATCATGGACAGCCCCTCAAATGGTTACCTGTTCAAGACTCGGGCACAGCAGACAAGAAACCAGGAGTAGAAAAATTAAGAGGCATGCTAAAAATAATGGGTTGGCATGTTCATGATTTAGCACCTGACTCGGCTTCCTATGTGATGAGCTAAACGGCTTTCATCCCCAACAGGAGCTAAACCACCTAAGTGCTTCGGCACAGCCATGCACAGATTTCGTTCTCTTTACATTTCATTTCCGGGTTTTGCTTTATAAATACTTACATTTTATTTCATTTCTGGGTTCTGATTGATAGATATTTTAGTCCTTCTCTTCATTATCTTGCTCTGAAATGGAGAACAGAAAATACAAGTATGCAAAGTTCCTTTCAGGTGTACATAATGAAGAATAAATGCCTCATAAATACAAAAAAAAAAAAAAAAAGAAAAGTAAATCATTCAGTAACTTTAGTAACTCAATTTTTCTTTTATTACTAGAGGGTATGTACACTCACCAGAGTGTGAGAAAGAGATGTGGTGGGGGTGTGGTCATGCCGCAACATGTTTTTGTCCATTTCTCTCTTAAAAAATATTATTATTTATTTTATTTATTTATTCATTTATTTTAATTTGACCAGAAAGACACACACACACACACACACACACACAGAGGGAGAGGGAGAGGAGAGAGAGAGAGAGAGAGAGTGAGAAAGCAAGCCGCCAGGTCCAGGACTCAAACCATTGTCAGCCATGTGGGAGCATCCAGCGCCTCAACAACCCTGCCACCTACTGGTCTCCTGTCCATTTCTCTTTTGATCTTGGGCATTTACAGACACAGACACACACACACACACACACATCCTAAGTGTTTTTTTTTTTTTTTTCTTTTACAAGCCATCAGGACTTAGATTCAAACCAACTGCTTAACCACTCTGCTATGAGACCAGCCTGGTAATTCAGTGATTCATAGTAGCAAATTACCTACCACATACTTCATAAGCGCACTGTGATTACGTTGAAGTTGAGAACATCTGGCTTGATGAGTACAGACTTTTTTTTTAACCTGAATTGAACACTCTAAAATGGTAAATGTGGGGGCCAAATGGTGGTGCAGATGTCAAATGAAATGGACAGTCTGCATGACTGACCCACACAGGAAAGTTCCTGCTTCACATTCTAAAACTTTCCTGAGTATGCCAGGCCCTCTTGCTCCCATGATAGGGACCTGGGTGAGGTATGGATTGTGGGGTTGATTCTGCTGGGGGACTGTATCTCTCTTTTTCTTATCGAAGAAATAAATAACACTTTTTTTAAATGGTAAATTTAAAAAAATTATTTATTTTATTTTATTCACTATTATTATTATTATTATTATATATTTAATTTGACCAGAAAGAGATAGAGAGCAAAAAGAAAAGTGAGAAAGAAAGCCGCCAGGTCTGGGATTCAAACCATGGTCAGCCATGTGGGAGTCCAGTGCCTCAACCACCACACCACCTGCCAGTCCCCCCAAAATGGTACATTTTAAGGTATGTGAATTATCCCTTACACATACACACACACGTGCACACTCAATAAATGGAAAAATGATTAAAAGTAGGTTTGGAGGGGCCAGCAGGTAGTGTAGTAGTTAAGGCACTGGACTCCCATATGGTCCCAGACCCAGCAGCTTGAACATCATGCTAGGCACGTGTGCAGTGTGTGCCCAAAATCCCCAGAGGAGAATGGAAGAGAAGGGACTGTGGTGCAGCCATCCCCCTTGGGGGGTGATTTCTCACTTTCCCTCTCTGGTTATCTGTCTGTTTCTCTCTCTCTCTCAGCAGGTGCACACACCCTATGGCAAACATCTAAATTAAAAAAATAGGGAGGAAAATAAAAAAATAAACATGGGTTTGGAGATAACTGGTTTGAGTTTGTGTCCCAGCTCACAAATGAGACCTGTGGCCTTGGGCAATTACTTGATTTCTCTCAGTGTCATCTAATGTAAAATGGGGTTATGAATTTCCTCTCCTTCATTCCTCTGATAAAATAACCTCTCTTCCTTACTATATGGAATGAACAGTCAAATCATGCCATTCTCTTAGACACAATGATTGGTGCGGACATGCTCACCTGACCTAAGGAAGCTCAATGAAGGCTCTTTTTTTGGTTTTGTTTTGTTTTAGAGATTTTTGCTATAGGGTGTGTGTGCTTGCCAGAGAGACAGAAACAGAAAGTGAGAAATCACCCTCCTGGGGGGATGGCCATGCTGCAATCCCTTCTCCTTCATTCTCCTCTTGGGATTTTGGGCATGCACACACATGTGTCCAGCATGAGTTTCAAGCTGCCGGGTCCAGAACTCGAACTGTTGATCATGTGGGAGTCCAGCACCTTAATCACTATGCAACCTGCCCCTCAATCAAGGCCCCTCAATCAAGGTTCTTGAGGAGGACTGATGCAGATGTTGGGTCAGAATAGGATTCTTTCCTTCTGAAATTGTAAGATGTAAGGCTTATGGGAGCCAGAGCTACTGGGGTCATCTTTCTCGTGACTTGGAAAGAACATACTGGAGCATGAACTAACATAGAGGAAATGAGGGAGAGACAGAGAGATTTCTGACATGGAGTGCATGGATCTAGCTTAGCCTGCAGCTGGACAATTCCTGGTGTTTTCATTTATGTGCACTAATAATTCCCTTTTTTCTTAAGCTTGTTTCAGTTGGGTTTCTGCCATGAGCTACCCAAAGAAACTTAACACTGAAATCAACTTTTAAAAATATTTTTGCCAGAGGGCACATGTGTTGACTAGAGAGAAACAGAGAGAGGGAAAGAGAGGAATAGGGAAAGTGAGGAAGCACCACCTCATGGGGCAAACTCACACCACAATCTTTCTCCTCTGTTTCTCCTTTCAGGATTTTTGCATTGCATGTATCCAACATGTTCAAGCCTCTAGGTCCAGGACTCAAACTGCACAGTTGGCTATGTGAGGTCTGGTCACTATATGTCCCATGCCAGCAACTGGCTCTTGAATATAGAATGTAAACATGAATTACTCAGAATTGTCCTCTGCTTTCCACTCATAGGAGTAGAGGTGATTTCTGTGGGTTAAAATCGATGCAATCTCATTCCCGTTTTGCTCCTACCCAAGGCTTTCTCCAGTGACCCACGGTCAGGGAGATGACCCTTTGCAAGATTCTGCATTCCTGTAGGAAGATGCAAGGAAGCTTAGCGCTCTTCACTTGCTAATGCAAAAATGTTGCCAGTGGATGTATTTTCAGCCATAAGGCCCGAGGCATAATTTTATACCCAGAATGGCCAATTGAAATGAATACTTTATTTTTTCATTCATCAGGCATTCACTTAAGGGCTTCTAGACACATACAGTGCCCAATACTAGAAAATCAAAAGAAGCCGCTGTTCCTGAGGTCAAAGAGAACAGTATCCTGCGAGGACTGTTCCCTGAATATCTTGTTCATCAAGATTTCACAGAGTTCAGATGCAAATAAAGATCTTGCTGACTTCACTGAGCACCTACTGTGTGCCAGGCACTAGGTAGACAAGTTCATTGATATTGCACTGACATATGGTGATAATTTGCTTGTATTTCTACCTCCCAGAAAACCAGTCCAGCCGACGCACAGAGGCATGAGCCTTTGTGAACCGATTCTCCTGTCACAAAAAGGCCCTGACCCTCAGAGTCCCACTGTCCCTCACCCTTGCTGTCTAGTAGTAAGGGAGGCTGGAGCTGTGTGTATAAGCATTCGAAGTTCCAGCTCTGTGGAAGATGTGAGGCGTTGATTTGTACTCAACTACTTGGGAGAAAATCATTTTTATATTAATATAAATGCTGTGAGATCATGGAACAAAGTTTAAGCTTGTAGTATATTTAATATTAACTCATATTTTGGGCTAGCTGTTGGCATGGTGGTTAAAGCGGCTGGATTCTACATGACTGACTACACAGTTTGAGTCCCAGAGCCAGTAGCTTGGAAAACACACTGGGCACACGTGCATACATACCCAGAATCCAAAGAAAAATAGAAGAGAAGGGACTGTGGCATGACCAATCTCTGGGGGGGATGTGCGGATGCTTTTTCATTTTCCCTCTATCTCTCCTTTTCTCTCTCCAGTGAGCACAAGTGCCCTATGGTAAATTAAAAAAAAAAAAAAAAAAAAAAAAAAAAAGAGTTCATTTTCTTCATGCATTATTTATTGCCTGCCTACTATGTGCCAGGTATTGTTCCAGACCCTTGGGGATTGAACAGTAAATAATGCAGTAAAAAATTCCTGCCCTCATAGAGCTTACATTCCAGTGGAGGGAAACAGATTAAGTCACATAGCATTTCAGACGGTGACAAATGCTCTGGAGGAAAACTGGACTGGAAAGAGACTTCCTGCCCTGATGAGATGGCTGAATATGCCCAGGGATGCCCAGCTTGCAGAGGACTGGGTCAGATGCCCTGGACCTCCTTCTCCTCGCCTCTGCCACAAGGGTTACCTGGGCAGGACACGGGGTTGCGGGTTGGGCAGGACACGGGGTTGTGGGTTGAGCAGGAAATGAACAGGCCTGAGATGCATCTTGAGCACAACCTGAAGAGAAGCCAAGGGAGGGTGGAGATAAACTCACCCACCCAGGGGTTCCCCGGGGCTCAGGACCCACTCCCTATGGGGCCCAGTTAGGACTGGGTCCTCTTTAGCAGGCCTCTGTCTCTGTATTTCCACCTCCTCATGCTTCACGACGCCCCCGGAGTTCAGAGTTGGTCAGACTTCCAGATGGCTGCCCTGGGAACTTGCTTCAGATAACCCATGTTCACTTGCTAAGCTTCCTGAGCAGCTCCCAGGCTCTGCCCCGACTTATGTGCCCTTCCGGCCAAAGGCAGCCCTGTTCTCAGTCACCATCCCACCTCCTGTCACTACAGACCTGCTCCCAGCCACACCCCGTGGTGCCTTCTTGTGCCTCCCGCCTTCAGAGCCCAGGAGAGCACGGCAAACCCGGGAGAGGGCTGGAGGAGCCGCGGGGTGGGTTGGGGCGCGGGGAGTCCTGTGCACAAGGCAGGCGGTAAGCCAGGGGTCCTCACGTGACCATGCATCCCAGCCGGAGGCAGGATGGTTGAAACAGAAGGCTGGGCCCCGCCCCAGGGGTTCTGGTCCGGTGGGTCTGAGATGAGGTCCCAGAACCTGCATGTCCAACAGCACCAGGTGCTGCTGATCCGGAACCGCAGAGGCCCACCGCTCTAGGCCACTCGCCTCTGCGTCCCCGCCTCTCCGTGGGCTCCCCCCTTCGCTCTACTCCACGCACCCTTCTCTCTCCATCCTTCCCCCTCTCAGTCATCGCGTTTGCTCCCTCTTCCTCTAACACATGGGTTGGGGTATGACCTGAAAATAAGTATACTTAGGTTTAAATGGAAGATCAACCCTATCATCTGTTCCAGGAATTCGAATTTTAACTGTCCAATAAATCCCACTGCTAAGGAGATAAAAGTCTAAGCGTGGACTTCAGGGATCGGCTAGTGAATGGTGGCAGTGTTTGCAGCTCGAGTTTCTGAAACTGTGTGGGTGGCCATCTATCTCACCCCTCTGTGCCTGCGGGGCAATGTCTCCTACCAGCCGGGGAGAATTGAATTCTGTGGCCCTCTTCTCCAGGAGCAGTGAGGCAAAGATGCCACCACGGAAGGGCAGGGCCACTCCTTCCCTTAATGTCAGTAATTAAAGTCCCCAGGGAGACAGGATTCACAGTGTCTTTTGTGTTCTGGGAGCGTCTCTCTCGCTTTGGTGGACAGAAAGAAAATCTGTGGAGACAGGCTCTGGTGCTCCCGCTGGGGAGGCCCGCTGGGGTTGCGTCCGGCCCGGGTCTCTCTCTAAGGAACAAGCTGACTAGAATTTTTAAAAGTCAGGCCATGGGTCCCCACTCCAGCTTAAAAAGCAAAAGCAGAAGGGCTTAGAAGTTGGGAGAGAAATACATAAGGAAGAGGCTGGAAAAGAGGGCGAGTGTAGGGACATCAGCCATGGCCCGCTGGATTTGTCCAGAATTTCGCTCTTGGCACTGGTCTAATCCCAGGGAGTGTCCCTTCCTCTCACCCTTCTCCTAGATGAGATCACCCTCCTGGAAAGAATGAAAATGCCTTCAGGAGAAGGAGCAGTGAGGAGAGAGCTGAATCTGATGGGAGGGCCAGAGGGCATTGTCCCCCTAAGGTGACTAAGGACAGTGATGTGGCACAGTGGGCAAGTCACTGTCCTCTCCACCGCCCAATGAAGAGTGGACAGGGATGACCCCTAAGTGACCTTCAGACTCTGAAATTCTACCAGCACCTTCTGCCTTGAGAGGTGCTTCCGGAAGGAGCTAGTGCTTCAGGACTACTTGATGCCACTCGTTTTGGGGTTTTGTTTTCTTTGTTTCTTCTCTTGGCTCCGGAGGGAATTGCACACCAGGACGCGTCTGCTACTGTCTCCATTCTGTCTTCAGTGGCTATTTCTTTCTTTCTTCTTTCTCTTTTTTGAAAAGGTATTTTTTTGAGGGGGACCAGCAGATGGCATAATAGTTACGTCACTGGACTCCCACATAGTCAACTGTGGTTTGTATCCCAGACCTGGCAACTTAAAACTCACACTGGGTGCATGTAAATGTGTGCCCAAAATCCCAAGAGGAGAATGAAAGAGAAGGGATTGTGGCATGGCAGTCTCCCCTTGGGGGGGGGGGGGGTGACTTCTTGCCTTCTGTCTCTCTGTCTCTCTTGCAAGCACACCCTATAGCAGAAATCTCTCTAAGAAAAAAAAAGTTCTTATTAATATATTTCTTTAGAGAGACAGAGAGAAGGAGAGAGATCCTGCCCGCCAACAGGGTCTTCATGACGTAACACACTCCCAGCTCACCCAGTCCTGGGTCACAAGCACGTGTGTGCCTGGCATGCTCAGGGATGTCTCTGGGCATGAACCCAGAACCTTCCCATGTGGGTCAGCCTCGCAGAACATCGTGCTTTACCACCGTGCCACCTAACAGCTCCTTTGGTTGATATTTTTAAGCCACTTTATATACTAAGAAACTGCCGCCATTTTTCCACTCTGTTCTACCTCCTCGTCATTTTCAGTTGGTTTTGTACAAGGAACTCTGCAGCCATCCCAACTTCCCTTGTCTGCTTCTGAAATCCCTCTCCATGGTGCCCTCAAGAGCCTGGGATGGAAGCTACAGGGTATGAATTTACTTCACAACGTGTGCCTCTGCAAGTGTGTGTGTGCGCGCATGTGCGCACATGCATATGTGACACCAAAACCAATCCTGGAGCCATTATAAAGTGGTGCTTGGGGCCCCCAGGTGGCATAGCAGTTAAAGTGTATGACTCCCACGTGGTTGATCACAGTTCGAGTCCTGGACTTGGTAACATGAAAAATCATGCTGGGGGTGTGTGCATGCATGCCCCAAATCCCAGGAGGAGAATGGAGAAGGGAGTGCAGCATGGCCATGCCCTCTGAGGGGTGATTCCTCACTTTCCCTCTCACTGTCTCTCTCTGGCAAACACACGTGCCCTATGGCAAAATAAAACAAAATAAAACGAAGTAGTGCTTAAGATCTCAGAGCCTGGAGTCATATCTACTAAATTTAAATTCTCTTCTTGCCACTTAGTAGCTGTGTGACCTTAGGCAAATGGCCTAATCTTTCCAAGCCTCAGTTTACTTAATGCGAATTGATAATGATGTGCACCCCGAGGGTTTGCTGGGGCCCTTGCTTCCTTCTCAGAGGAAGGCATTCATTTCTAAGATGAGAAGGGTTTGCCCTGAGCAGGAGTCTTCACTTAGCACTTCTGTCTACTGCTGCGCTCTCACCGAGGGCACCTTCCTGTGCCTCCCCACACCCAGAACTCTGAGCCAGAGACCTCCAGACCTGAGTGAAAGCCAAGAGGCGGCTGACTGAAAGAGGCTTCTCTTCTTTTGACCCATGGGCCCTTCAGCCTCCACAGTTCACACGTCGGGTACATGCAGATTTGGACCAGACTTAGATCATCACAAGGAGGGCTCACATGTGCGCACCCCGTTCCTTGGAGCTCTTGTTTTGTGCTGGCCTCATACCCTTGGTGGGCTCTCCTTGCAGGCTATGTGTTTTCTGGTTTCCACAATGGACCTTGTGGTTTAGAGAGAGCCTAAGAAGCCACCTTGCTGGCCCATACCCTCTGGTTCTCAGCCACTTCCACCTGAGGCCTTTGTATCCTTCACCGTGGAGTCTCCCTGTCGGGCCTGCTGTCTTGTACCGCAGCTACAGTCTCTGTTTCCTGGGGGTATCTGAGGCCTTTCCAAAGCACGTGAGCCTTTAGGAAGGATGGGGAGCTCTGATGTGGCTCTCTTCCTGTCTCACCACCTCATGTCACCTTTTTTCTTTTTCTTTTTCTTTCTTTCTCTCTCTCTCTCTCTCTCTCTCTCTCTCTCTCTTTTCTTTCTTTCTTTCTTTCAATTTGCTATCGTGTGCAAATGCTCCTGGAGAGAGAGGAAGAGGGAGAAAGTACCCCCCGTGGGGGATGGCCACAGTCCCTTCCCCTCCATTCTCCTCTTGGGATTTTGAGCACATCTGAACACATGCCCAGTGTGTTTTTAAGCCTTCAGGTCTGAGAGACTGGAACCACACGGTCCTGCATGTGGGATCCAGCCACCTTACCCTGCCATTGACTGGCCCCTTTTTAAGTTTATTTATTCTGAGAGAGAGAGAGAGAGAGAGAGAGAGAGAGAGAGAGAGAGAGAGAGAACCCCTGGCAATGCCTTGCTGCAGTTCACCCCGCAGCTCCAGCCAGCCCATATGGGACCGCTTCGAGCCAATGTACTCAGAGAGGCCTCCAGACACAAACAGGCAGCCTTCCAGTGTGGGTCTGCCTCGCAGAGCATTGTGTGTCACCACCGTGCCACCACTCGGCCACATCGGGGGCCATTTTTAGCTCTTAATGTTAGTGATGGTGCCCTGAAAGCTGATCTCACAGAGGCTGCTGAGGAACGTTAAAACAAAACAAAACAAAACACCTGCTTTTGGCTTTCTCCAGCTGCTTCTAACTTCTCCTCCTCCTGGAGTTTAATGGGGGCGGGGGCAGTAAATTCAAGTCTGACGATTTCCTTTCTCTATTTCTACCTCTGTTCCCTCTCGCAGTGCCTACTGGGGCAGGAGGGCGAGGCTCTCCTCTCAGACTAGTACTCATTTCTCCCGTTTCCACACAGCAGTGGACTCGCAGTTTGGCCGTCGTGAGGAAAGCAGGTCTTTTCTCTACACCATGGAAGAAATGAGGAGTGGAGGCCCCCAGGCTTGACTTTTGATATAAGACCTGCCTAGTGGCCAGGAAGTAAGGACAAAAATGAACTGCTTTTCCACTCCCCAAATAGCATCGTTGTATTTTATGTTCAGATGTAGTCCCAGTCTTTCTCTAGAGGAACTTTGTTGCTTAGGAAAACGAAAAGGTTAGGCAGATAATATGCATTTTTAATTTCTGTTATGTAAAGTCACCCTGCTGGGGAAGGGAGAAACCAACGACAGCATGTGGTTTCTGACCCGAGCATGCTCAGAGTGCAGACAGAGGTAAAGGAGCGGCTGAGTTACAACAGGAAGTTGTAAGGACTTCTTGGGACTATGCAATAGGCCAACAAAAGGAGTTTTGCAGAGGCCTCAGCGTGCTTTGGATAGCATGCAAATGGGAAGAGGGGTGAAGAAGTCGCAGAAAGCTGCAGTGACCAGGATTTCAAGACTGGACGTCATGAACATGAAAGTTTTGAGGAGGTAGGTTTGGTTTTGTGTGCTCTGCGTCTGCTGGAGCCGTGGCTCTAGCTGCCCACCACACGTCGGGTGTGTCTGGGCCTTCCTTGAAGCTGGGTGTACCTCATGGCTGCTGCGTGGATTTAAATCCTGAATCCCTGACTGGTTTCTAATGAGAAGTGTGTAGCAAAGCGTGACTCATTCAGGGTTCCCCTACAGGAAGAAAATAATAAGACTTTAAGAATGGAGTTATGGGACCAGCAGTTAGCGTAATGGCTATGTCGCTGGACTCCCACATAGTCGACCGCGGTTCGAGTCCTGGACCCGGTGGCTTAAACTCACGCCGGGCGCGTGTGCGTGCGTGCCCAAGGTCCCGAGAGGAGAATGGAGGAGAAGGGATTGCGGCATGGCCATCCCCCCTGGGGGGTGATTTCTCGCTTTCTGTCTCTCTGTCTCTCTCTGTCTGTCTGGCGAGCGCATGCACCCTATAGCAAAAACCTCTCCAAAAAAAAAAAGAAGAATGGAGTTATTTGGGGCCAGCAGGTGATGCAATGGTTAAGGCACTGGATTCCCACATAGCTGACCACGGTTAGAGTCCTAGACCAGAGGCTTGAGAATCACACCAGGTGCATGTGCTTGTGTGCCCAAAATCCCAGGAGGAAAAGGAGGAGAGGGGACTGCAGTGTGGCCATTGCCCCTAGAGGCTATTTCTCACTTTGCCTCTCACTGTCTCTGGTGAGTACACTCACCTATGGCAAACTCCCCACCCTACCCCCCCCCCCAAAAAAAAAAAAAAAGAAAAAAATAGGGTTATCCTACAGAATGCCTCCCAGGGGTTATTTCTCTTTTTGTAGCAAACCGATCACTAGCTACCCTCATCATCGACAGCAGCAGCATAAGCGATGGCTACATCTGTGGCTCCTGCCACAGCTCTAGCTACAAGAAGTAGACGACAGGTGCATAGGAGTCGTGGAAAGGCTAGGAGGCCTCGGGTGCATTAACGCTACAGGCATCGATCGAGTGCCCACTCTACACTAAGCTTCGTTCTAGGCGTTGGGAATACAGTGAGGAGGGAAAAGGCAAGGCTTCTGCTCCTCTCATAATGCATTCCAGTAGAGAGTGTAAACATCGACAAGTAACTATAAACATGGACATCGAATATCAGAGTGGGAAGGGCCATGCAGAAAGTCAGAATACAGGGATGGGCTAAAGAGCAGCTGCACTGGCATCTCTGGAGGAGCTGGTGAGGCAAGTTCAGCACAAAACACAATACTTTCTGTGAGCTTCGGGACTGAGCGTAAGTGACCCTGTCGTTATTGGAGCAGATCATGTTCATTGTCTCCGCATACCTGGGAGAATTTCCGTGTGTTATTTCTTCCTTCTACAGTTTAGAGAACATTGAGCGGTAATTCAGTAACAGGCCACACTTGTCTTTTCTCCTGAGCTTCTCTTAGATTAGATCGAGAGTCCTGTTGAAGTGGATGGAGTGAAAGAGGTTGCTTCTTGGGGAAACTGCAAATAAATCAGATAACCCTGCAACGAGGGCAATTTCCATGAAGGAAAATGGAGGAAGCAATCAATTCATTAAAGGAGGAATCAGAGAAAAGGAAATGAGGGCATGGGCTATGGGCAATATGGACCATAAATTGTGAGCAATCGTCTCATTTATGGTTGATGGGAACATTATACCTCCTTTCTTGTCTGTCACTTAGCAGAGCTAACACTCAGCCAGGGGTCATTTCCCCTTCAGATAACCTCGTTTTCTCTGAAAGGATCCTTTTAAGATTATACAATGCTTAATAGCCCTGTTCAAACACTCCAGAAACCAAGTCTAATGGTGACCCTAAAACAACAATATTGGCCATTACAACCTAAGGTTTCTGAGGCTCTGCAGTAAGGGTAATCAATGAAGTATGACAAGCCTGGGGACATGGTGGCTCATGCCACTTTAGAGACTGGCTGGGACTGGGTGGGCAGATGTGACCAGTTCTTTCCCCGGTGTCACTAGTTGGCTCTGCTCCATGACTTAAAGCACTACGGATTTGTCCGTGACGGGCAAGTACTTCTGTAGAATGGGGTTTGAAATAATGTTGTTCCAATGCGTTTTACTCCAACTTACCAAATTTAAGAGTTGGAAATAGTATTCAGAAATGAAAGACTTGAGCAGAATTTCCTTAAACCTCATTACCCTTTTGATAAACCAATTAGCTTCCTGTTCAACTTTCTGCTTAATTTTGTTTCTTTTCTTTTTTTGATGGTGATATCAATAATTCTTTTTCTAAAGGATTGTTTATTATTATTATTATTATTATTATTATTCAATTTGACTAGAGAGTAAGAGGGAGAATGAGGACAGAGAGAGAGGGAGAGTAAGAAAGTAAACTGCCAGGTCCAAGACTTGAACCATGGTCAGTCAGGTGGGAGTCCAGCCCCTTAACCACCACATCACCTACCAGCCTCAATATCAATAATTCTAAATGTTGTTTCTCAAAGTTTTCATTATCGATAGGAGCCTTAACAAATAGACAGTCACTGTGTGCAAAATTAGTAGTTTAAACTCGGAATAGCAGATGGTAGGAATCAGAAGTGATTTTCCTTTTTGTCCTCTCTGTACAAAGGAAAATTCACTGTGACTTTGGAGGAGGAAATCTAGGTGGGGATTGATCAAAGTCATATTTAGTATGAAGAGATGCCTGCGTTTTGGCACCTCAGAGGACTAGAACACTCAATGCCAAACGGAAGGGAGAGAAGTAGTTTTGTGGTGAGAGGGGAGTGCATGTTGATCGAAGGATGCCACCTTCTTTATGGCATTTGGATCTGTTGGTAGCACGAACAGTCCCTGCTTACCAGGGAGCTAACGTGGAGGTTCAAAGTGCCAGAGGTGCCCTATGTGGAATGTAGGTGGCTGCGTATCTGGAGGTACCAGCATGCAAGCCCTCTTCTGAGAACCAACCTTACCCCCTTCTTAGAAAAGCTGCCCCCACCACCACAGGGGCGTGGTGGTTAGGGCTCTGGTTCCCATATAGTAAATCACAGTTTTAGTCCTATACCAACGTGAAATTCACCCTGGGTGCATGTGTGTTTGTACCCAAAACCCCAAGAGAAGAATGGAGGAGAAGGGATTGAGGTGTGGCCATGCTCCCTAGGGGGTGACTTCTCACTTTCTGTCTCTCTGTCTCTCTCTAGCCAGCACATGTGCCTTATGGCAAAAACCAAAAAAATAAAAATAAAAAGGAAAAGTTACACTCCCCCATCACTGCTGAGTCTTTGCTTCATGCAGTCCCTTACCTTCTCCATAGCAGATTTGACCATGAGTAGATATGTGACTCCCTACTGGTCCAATCAGATGCCCTTTCCTAGGAATGTGAAATTAGGCCTCAGAAACTTAGGTTTCTGCCAGGTACTTGTATTATTGGTTTGATGTTGTGTTTTTGTTTTTTGTTTCGTTTTTTAATTTGTTATAGGGCATGTGCATTCATCAGAGAGAGATAGAGAGAGAAAGTGAGAAAGCACTTTCTCAGGGGAGATGGCCACATGGCAATCCCTTCTCCTCCATTCTCTTCTTGGGATTTTGGGCATGCATGCACATGGGCTGGAGTATTTTTCAAGTCCCTGGGTCCAAGATTAAAACGGCTCTGTGGAATTCAGCTGCCTTAACCTCCATGCTATCAGTTGGCCTTGCTATGGTTAGAATATATATGTTCTTCCGGGACCAGCAGATGGCATGATGGTTAAGGTGCTGGACACTCCCATATGGCTGACCATGGTTCAAGTCCTGGACCTTGTGGTGCTCTCTCTCCCCCTCTGGTAAAATTTTAAAAATAAATGAATGAATAAATTAAATAATTATTTTTTTAAAAAAAAGAATATATATGTTCTTCCAAAATTCAATGGTTGGGACCTAATAACCAATGTGACAGTATTAATAGGTAGGAACTTGAGTCATGAGTACTTCATCCTCATGAATAGGACTACTACTCTTAGAAAAAGTTAAGACCCATCTGCTGTGGCACGGTGGTAACATAAGTGACCTGAAAGGCTGGAAGCTATATGGCCAGCCCCAATTCAGATCTCTGGGTGGGTCTAAAAATATGCTAGGTGTGTGCACAGGCATGCAAGATCCTGAGAAACTGGAGGGCTAAGGAAAGGAGATGGCGATATTATGAGATCTTGTCAAGAATGCTTCTTTCACACTCTCTCATGCATGTGCACATACATGTTCTGATCATGTTTTAAAAATGTTGAAAGGTGTGTCCTAGGCCCTTTTGTGCCTGTCCATCTCTTCCGTCATGTGAGGACACAGCATTCATTCCTTTTCACCTCTGACCCATGAGGATGCAGCAGCAATAAGGTTCCATCTTGAAAACAGTAAGCAGTCTTCGCCAGACACTGAATCCATTGGCATCTTAATCCTGGGCTTCCCATCCTCCAGAATTCTAAGAAGTAAATGTCTATGGTTTATAAATTTTGTTACAGCAGCACAAACAAACTAAGACAGAAATAAAGTTATGATCAGGGCATCCATGTTTGAGCATGGTTAAGTAGGCAAAGAAAGCTAATAATGAAACCACATATTGAACTTATTATTGAACAGAGCCTGTGTGGCAGGCTCTGTTCAAAGAACTTCACACACGTGGACTCGATCTCACAGTAATCTTCTGAGGTCAGCGCCATGATTACCTCTATCCCACTTTACAAATGAGGAAACGGAAGAGCAGAAGCTTAAGCAACTTGCCCAAGGTCACAAGTAACTCAGTGGTGGAGCTGGCATTTGACTCCAGAGACTGCCCTTAGCCACATGCCGAACTGCTCTCTGGAGAGAGAAAGAGAGGGAGAGGGAAACGAGGCATGTGCCCCAGAGAGCCAGAAATAATTGGAGAGAGAAGCCAGCCAGCGCTCGTCAGTTCTGCGACTGCTGGCAACCATCTCTGTGAAGACTCCTCGCTTTCTGCCTTTGTTTCCACCAGATCCCTCCATTTCTCATCAATTTTCTTTTTTGCTTGAATGAGTTCTATTCATTGCAACCAAATGATCTCTGACTCACTAAGTTGGAAAAGGAGGGAACGTTTTCCAGCAGGGGGTATGAAATTAGCTAGAGATGTGTTATGTTAATCAGCTAGAGAAGTAGGGGAGTGGTGTTTTCATTTTGCTCTTTCTTAAATTGATGCAGTATACTAACCAGGGATGATCTAATTGCTTTAATAACCAAGATTACACTTTATGTAAAAATATGGACACTAGGAAACCAGGTCTCTGCCCAGTGACTAGAGATGAATGAAATCATGGCTCCACTCCCCCGGTGGGAGTCGGACCTAAATTGCTGGGATAACTTTTTAGATGGGAATCAACCAAGGGCTGATCAACTGGAAGGGTCTAGACGATACATTCTTTTTTTTTTTTTTTCCTAAAGAATTGTTTTATTTAACTTTTTTCTGTACTTATTTTAGTTTGACCAGAGAGAGACAGAGGGAGAAAGAGAGAGAGAAAGGGATAATGAGAAGGCAAGCCACTAGGTCCAGGACTCGAATGGCAGTCAGCCACGTGGGAGTCCAGAGCCCTAAACCACCGCACCACCTGCTGGCCCCACAGACAATGTATTCTTAGTCTGTCTTAATTTTTGTTTCTTAGTAAGTGTGTTTTTGGAGTTTTTCATTTCGGCATTACAAGTCAGCCTTAAAATCTCAGTGGCTTGGGGCCAGCAGGTGGCTTGGTGATGAAGGTGCCGATTTCCACATGGCCGAGCACAGTTTGAGTCCTGGACCCAGTGGTTTGAAAATCACAACAAATAACTAGATAAATAAAAAATGTTCAAACAAACAAACAACAAAAAAACAACAACAGCAAAAAAACCTCCGTGGTTTCTATGGGTCGGGACTTGAGATGGGGCAAAGCAGCGACGGCTTGTCTTTGCTTCACAATATCCGTGACCTCAGCTGAGGAGGCATGAAGTCTGGGTGTGGCTGGGATTATTGGCAGCGGGGTGGGGTCTGGACTCGCATTGTTGCTGGCTCTTGCTTGCTGGCTATTGGCTGGAACCTCACCTGGGCTTTCATCCAGAGCACCTGCACATAAGTTCTCCAGGTGGTTTTTCTGCATGACCTACTGTGGCCTGCCTCACAGTATTCCTGCTAGATTCCAACGATGAGCATCCCCAGAGAGAACCAGGTAGATGTTGCGTCAGCTTTTATGTCTAGCCTCGGAAGTTACCCAGCATCCCTCCTTCCACAAGCCTGTCTTCCTTAAGAAGCAGAGCAGGGCCAGCAGGTGGTGTGGTGGTTAAGGCGCTGGACTCTCACATGGTCAACTGTAGTTCAAGTCCCAGAACTGGTAGCTTGCTTTCTCACTCTCCTGCCCCTGCCCACACCATCTTTCTCTGTTGAGACATGAGCCCTGTAGCAAATTAAAAACAAACAAACAAAAACAAATAAATAATAATAAGTAAAATGAAATAAATAATTCCAAAAATTGAATTTTTTTAGAAGTAGTAGGAGCACCGTTTGAGGGGAGAAATGTCGAAGTCACATGGTAAGGAGGGAACATTGAATGGGAGATAGTGTATAAATCTTTGAAAAACTAGCATAGAGGCAAAATACAATGACAAATGCTGACTTTTTAGAAAAGTCATGCTTCTTTAAAAATCAGAGCATTTGGTAAAATCTTAAGATTGCAAATTTGATCAGGATAGCTTGGTGGTTAAGGCAGCTGGAGCTCTCTGGCTCACTGTGTGGTTAAAGTCTGGATCTGGTGGCTCGAGAAAACACCTGGTGTGTGTGAGCGTGTGCCCAAAATCCCCAAAGGAGGGAGAGTTGTAGAAGGGATTGATGGTTACTGTCCCCCGTGGGAAGTACTTCCTCACGTTCCCTCTCTCTGTCTTTCTCCAGCAAGTGCACATGCCCTCTGACAAATTAAAAATAAATAAACAAGGGAACCAGCAGATGGCACAATAGTTACGTTGCTGGACTCCCATGTACTTGACTGCAGTTCAAGTCCCAGACCTGGGAGCTTAAAACTCATGCTGGGTGCATATGTATACATGCCTAAGATCCCAAGAGGAGAATGGAGGAGAAGGGATTGCGGCATGGCCATCCCCCCTTGGGGGGGGGGGTGATTTCTCACTTTCTGTCTCTCTCTTTCTGATGAGTGCATGCACCCTATAGCAAAAATCTCTCTAAAAATAATAAATAAATACTATTAATTTGTTTAACACTTGAAAGGAATAGGTAACAACAGTAAGGGAAAGTGTTACTCCAGCCTATTCTGACCTTCAAAGAATGGCTAGAGATGTGAGCATAACGCACGCTGGGAGAGGTGTCCATCCTGGAGGGCTGGGGTATATCTTCAGCCTTGAGGAAAGCAGGTTTCAAAAAGTTTCCAAATCGGGCCATGGTAAAATGTGGCGCTCTGCCAGGCTGACCCCGGGGGAAGGCTCCAGGTTCACATTCGAAGACCTCCCTGAGAGCGCTGGGCACAGGTGCACATGTGCTCTCGTGAGCTGGGCTGCCAAGGCTGAGGCGAATTGCAGTGCTAAGACCCTATCAGGGGTCTCTCTCTCTCTGTGTCTCATCTCTGTCTCTGTCTTTCTCTGAAAACAGAAATGAACATTTCTTAAAATTGCTTTTTAAATAGTTATTTTTTAAAAAATTTTATTTATTATTGTTATTATTCAGTTTGACCAGAAAGAGACACAGAGAGAGAAAGAAAGCAAGCCGGCAGGTCCAGGACTCAAACCAGGGTCAGCCATGAGGGAGTCCAGCACCTTAACTACCATGCTACCTGGCGGCTCCCATAAATCAACATTTAGAATAAAGTTCAAAATAGATGATCTCATGGTGAAAACCTTCAGAAAGGCTAAAAACACAGTGACTCTAAAAATAAACTTTAGAACCTAAAATTGCAAATGATCCTGATGAGGAAGAAGATGAGGAAACATAAATAAAAACAAAAACAAAACAGCATTTCTGCCCTTTTTTTTTTTTTTTTTTTTTTTTTTTGAGAGATTTTTTTACTCTAGGACGTTTGTTTGTGCTCGCCAGAGAGACAGAGAGTGACAGAGAGCGGGAAATGATCCCCCAGAGGGAATGGCCACAGTGCAATCCCTTCTCGTCCATTTTCCTCTCGGGAGTTCCTTCATCGCATGTGCTTTTAATTTATTTTTCTTTTTCTCTCTTCCTTCTTTCCTTTCTTTCTCTTCTTTTTCTTGCTCCTTCCTTTCTTTCTTTCAAAGAGCAAGAGAATCACCCTCACAGGCTGTCACCCTGCAGCCCCGTTCCCAGCCTTTCCCAGTAACAGAGAGCATTAAATTGTGGTCACAAGGACCGGCAGGTGGCATGGTGGTTAAGGCAGTTGGACTCCCACATGGCTGACCATGGTTTGAATCCCGGAACTTGCAGCTTGCTTTCTCACTTTACTTCTCTCCCTGGTCAACTTCAAAAAAAATAATAAAATAAAATAATAACAATGAATAAAATTTTAAAATAAAATCACCCAGTTTCAAAAAAAATAAAAAAGAATTGTGGTCACACACCCAGGACACTTGCCCTGGGATAAGATAAGAATTGTGGGGGACCAGCAGGTGGTGTAGTGGTTAAGGAGCTGGACACTCTCACATAGCTGACCAGGGTTCAAGTCCTGAATCTGATGGCTTGCTTTCTCACTTCCTCTTTCTCTCACTCTCACTCTCTGTCTCTCTCTGGTCAAATTAAGAAATAAATGAATGAATAAATAAAATCAATAATTATAAGAAAAAACAAGAATAATGTATGGTTTCTTGTACCTGGATGTGTATTGGAATCACTTAGACGGCTTATTAAGTCTCAGTGTTGGTACCACCTCCAGAGTTTCTGATTCAGCAGCTGTAGGGCAGAGTCTATTCATCTGCATTCCTTCCTTCCTTCCTTCCTTCCTTTCTTTCTTTCTTTCTTTCTTTCTTTCTTTCTTTCTTGAGAGATTTTTGCTGTAGGGCACGTGCACTCACCAGAGAGCCAGAGAAACAGGAAGTGAGAAATCACTCTCCAGAGGGATGGCCACACCACAGTCCCTTCTCCATTCTCCTCTCAGTATTTTGGGCATGCATATGTGCCTGGTGTGAGTTTCAAGCCTCCGGGTCTGGAACTCAAATTGCAGTTGACCATGTGGGAGTCTAGCACCTTAACCACTATGTCACTGCCCGGACTCTGCATTTCTAATAAAGTTTCAGATGATACTAACGCTGCTGGTCCTGAGACCACACTTTGAGGACCACTAGCTAAGAACAGGCCTTCTCTGGGGCCAGCCCCATAGCACAGTGGTTAAGGGAGTCAGTTCCACATGGCCGATCATGGCTAGAATTAAAACCCTGGTCAGCTTGAGAAATACACTGCCCCAAAACGCATGCTCCCAAAACATGCCCCCCAAATCCTAATGGGAAATGGAAGATTGCAGTGAGACCATGTCCCACTTGGGGAGTGCTTCCTCTCTCTCTCCATCGTGCCATCAGGCAATTAAAAAGGGTGGGGAGGGACCAGCAGTTAGCGTAATGGCTACGTCACTGGACTCCCATGTAGTCGACTGTGGTTCGAGTCCCGGACCCAGTGGCTTAAACTCACACCAGGCGCGTGTGCGTGCGTGCCCAAGGTCCCGGGAGGAGAATGGAGGAGAAGGGATTGCGGTGTGGCCATCCCCCCTGGGGGGTGATTTCTCGCTTTCTATCTCTCTGTCTCTCTCTGTCTGTCTGGCGAGCGCACGCGCCCTGTAGCAAAAACCTCTCCAAAAAAAAAAAAAAAAAAAAAAAAAGGGTGGGGAGAGGACAGGCCTTCTTCACTTGGTTGTGCACACATTCCCTTAACATCCCGAATCTGATGAAGGAGCTCTGGGGTGGGGCCGATTCTGGTTTCTGCAGCCATGCTTTGAGTGCCAAGAATCTAGAGTAGATAGTAAGTACTCTAGGAGGAGTTGAAATGGGCTTGAAAGCATGGACAGGAATTGCTTAAGTGGAGAGAAGGGAACGATTCCAGGCAGGGCAGAGGGGGTTATGCAGAGAGCACTGAGTGGATACACTCAGCAGGAGCAGGCGCTCTTATCAGAATCAGGAACTGAGGGTGGAGAGAGCGGTAGGGCCAGAATGCAGAGTCTTGGGGAGGGGGGGAGGATGGAAGTCTCCCTGAAACTGGTGATTTTGGAGAGTGCCAGGGAGGCAGATCTCCAAAGCAGCTCTCCTATCCCATTGCCATTGAACCTGAACACCGAGTCAATGTTAAAGTAGTGTCCCAGACGGACGAACTCTCCAGGGATGGAATTTCCTCTGTGGGACATCCTACGCGGAGCACCAAGATGGGGGAATAGAGGCCTTTCTGAGGCAGGAGATCGGCTTCAGGATTTGGCTTGGGGAGGTGTCTCTGGGTGAACTGGACTTGTCCTGTTTCTCTGTAGGATTCTTCTGAAACATGAGGATCGAAGGGAGTGGGAGCCTTAGAGGACATCTCAAGTCTCTTCAAACAGCAGATTCCATGATTTGGGGTAGTGTGTCCCCCCTCAGTCAGCTCCTCTGTCATGAGGGTCTGCTCTAAGCAGACCCTGCTGTGCTGGGTCAGGGCCAAATAGGAAGGGACGTGTGTTCAGTGGTCGCAGAGCAAGGGGAGCTTTATGGAGCTCCTGTTCCCACCCAACTCCCAGTGTCTTCCTTCAGGAGTAGGACTCAGGACTGAGGCCGTTCCAGCTCCCAGAGAAGCATTCGGGGTATTCGCCTTGAACTCTACAACCTAGAGCAGATTCTGGTGGGCCCAGGAAGGAAGAGGGATGGTACTGACCCCAAAATTACCAACGGACGAGGCTCTGACCTGAACCATGCACCGTGCCCTGAGCTTCCTCCCACCTCCCTCTCTGGCCTGCTGGTGCCAGAGTTTAGGGAAGTGCTGGCAACCTGGGCAGGGGCTATTGCTTGGGGTTGGTATGGGGGGAGGGGAAGGGAGGTTTAGATTCTAGCAATGTGTAGGTATTAACTAAAAGGGCATGAAAGATCAGAGACTTTCTCTTTGAAGGCCAGAAGGCAGAGTTACGGCCTCTGCTGCCTGAACAGAGGGCAGGCACCCTAGTTTATCTGGCCTTTGTCATGCTCTGCTCCTACTGGCAAGAAGGCTCCAGGTCTCAGCTCTTGCCCTGCAGGAGGTGAGTAAGCCCGCTTCACTGAGGTTTTAATTCCAGGGGTAATCCCTTCCTTCCGGGACAGGTTGGGGCTGGGGAGACCCCTTGCATCCCGGTCTTTGATCTAGGTTGGAGCCAAAGAGAAAGACTTCCATAAAACTGTCAAGGAGATGGGAAGGGGCCTTGAAAGAGAGGTTGTAAATGGACATTCACCTTTGATCAGTCACCCCAGGTCCTTCTTACAGCCTAGGATTATGGGTTTAGAAGTGCCCTTCCTGTGTCCCCAAAGGGATCCTGTGACTCAAGAACAATTAGATTGTTTCAAAAGTTTAAAGAAAACCCAAAACAAAACTGTAGAGAGACTGTGCCCAAAAGACTTTCATTTTCATTAAGGAAAGAGGAAGAGAAAAGAATGACAAAGAAAGCACCAGCCCAAACCACAAAGCAGATCCCTAAGTTAGCAATAAATGGGAACCCCAGTCTGATTCTCTCCATGTAATAGGATACTCTCTGGCCTGGCCATTCCACTAGAATCTGTTATCTGATAAGGGCATAAGATATATTTTTATTTTCCGCTCCTCCACCCTCCCTGACAAAAGAAACAAAGCACTTGTTGTCTCTCATTGTTGGTTTTTTTTTTTTTCCTATTAAAATGTCAGAGAAACAGAAACTTGGTCTGACTTTTTCACTCGGCTATAAACAAATATTAGAGCTGACTGCTGATTTCCAACGAACTTACTGCGTGTGGTCAAATGCTTCATAGACAGACGAATGCATCATAGCCGTGTCTGTGTGTCCCTGTGACTGCGTCCCCTCCCACCCTAGCAACCACGCCAAGAGAAAGAAAGTTGACAAGTTGCCTCCTGTGTTCAAGTCTGGTCAGTGGAAGATTCTGGCCGCGGCCCTCTTGCTTGCTCACTGAGGCCTCCCCTCTCAGGCAGCATGACTGTGAGCAGCCCTGTCCCCTGTCCCTCCGACCACACTGGTAACCACACCCCAGGAATGGTCCATTTCCTGCCACAGCCCTGGCCTCCTCCGCTAGTGCCTCATCTGGGAAGCAAGAGTCATATTCCTGTGGAGCTGGGAGGTTTGCCTGGCGTTTGTCACACTCAGGCTGCTCTCCGGGCCCGTTCTGAGCCCACCAGAGTCACACGAAACAATCTCTTCCTTCTCTCAAGCCTCTTTGCTACATGGCACGGGGTGCCTGCCTCTTTTTCCAGCATCTTAGGCTCCCTACTAAGAAGGAAGTGGGATCAGCTCCTCGCCAGTACTGAGCCCGCGGCCGGGCAGCAGGTCTGCAGCGGGTCTCTTTCTAATGATGGAATGATCCAATGCAACATCAGCCCCGAGTGGGGACAACAGTGTCTGGTGGACAGTTAGGAGATTCTTCTTTACAGTGAGAGAGCCCCAGGGTTAAACGCTGTCAGTTCTCGTGCGCGAGGCCCCGATGTCTGCATGGAGGGCTGCTGAGCTAGGAGGGGGAGCAGCCACTGCTTGAGAACCGGAGGGTCCCTTCAAACTCACTGAAGCCTGACGGATGGACCGAATGGAGAGCAAGGTGCGGGGTCCCCTTCAAGGGAGCGGATCAGGAGGGGTCCTCACAAAGACAAATCTTTTAGATTTGGGGTTTTCCATTATTGAGTCATTCTCTCTTTCTTCCTGTCTTCTGCTACACACACGCGCGCGCACACACACACGCACCACACATCTTTTTCTCATGATTATCAACAAGTTCCAGAGATCCTTTCCCTGCTCTGCCCAATAGTGCTTGGCCCTGGGAGCTAGGAAGTTAGCGAGCGCCAGGTGCTTACGAACGTATTTAAATGTTCAGTGCCTGGGTCTTCATGGTCCCAGATTATCTGGTTGGTATAGTCAAAACCTCAGACAGCCTGAAAGGAATTAGTTCAACTATGCGTGTGCTTATCGTTCATCCAGCAAATAAAGACCGCGTGTCCTGCACGTGCCGGAAGCACCAGGGAATACGAGGATGAGACACAGACGATTGTCTGGTGGTACAGGATCAGCCTCGGTGGATGAGTCAGAGAGCTCACAGTCTTGCTTTTGTTTGGCTCTTTTTTTCTTCTTTTTAATTGCCAGCAAGCGGGCACATGTGCTGGCCAAAGAGACAAAGAGAGGGAGAAAGAACCCCCCATGAGGCATGGGCACACCATAAACCCTTCTTCTCCATTTCTTCATCCTGTCGGAATTCTGGACATGCACTTGCATGTGCATGTGCTTGGCATGTTTTTCAAACTGCTGAGGCCAAGATTTGAACTGCAATTGGCCATGTGGAATCTGGCTGCCTTAACCACTAGGCTATGGGGCTAGCCATACTCTGGCTCTTCAAGAGCCTTCTTCTGTGTTCTTGGTTCTGTCTTGGCCATCTCATGTCTGGTTCTCATGCAGGGCTGCTTGGAGGTGGGCCTCGCTTCCGCTTGCTCTCATTACACAGGGTTTGAATTCTTTCTGTGGAGGTTACTGTTCCCTTGAGCCTGGGGCAAGGACAGTGAGTTCCAGAATGGCAAGCTCTCCAAGAGCTGGTGGTGACTGGCAGCGGGAGGCCGGAGGGCCTAGTGCTGTGGGGAAGAGAATGGCAGGGTAAGCTGGAAAAAGGGAGTCCTTCGTAGAGGCTGTTATTTCCATGGTGTCCAGATTGGGGACAGAACTAGAACTAGAGCCTGGAGCAGTTCTGGCAGTTCTGCTGGAGGAGAAGGCCTTTCGCTAGACATCCGAGAGTGGCTCATGAAGGGTGAAGAGGGTGGGGACGGGAGGCACGCTGAGCCCTCCTTCAGGGCAACAGACTTCCCACGTGCAGATGACAAAGCTGAGTCTAAATCAGAGGATGCGGCTGGATGAGGGAGAGAGAAGCAAAAGCCTCCCATCGAAGAGAGCCCTTGGGCTCCTGCCTCAGTGGGACCAGGTTCTCAGGTTCTCCCAAACTTTATTTGGGAAGGAGGAGTTGGGAACACAGAGGGAACCCATGGTGCCTCACCCTTACCCATGGACAATCCAATACCTAAATGACATCTTCCTCAGTAAGCCCAAGAGAAACTTCACAGGGCCATCGATTAAATCCTTATCATCTATGCATCCATTTCTACTGAGGATGGGGTGTCAAGAAATCTTTGCGGAGCACCTCCCTACTGGGCTTGGGCAACACACGCTTCTAATTCACCTCTTCCTTCTCAGGCCTTTCTCATAGGCCCTGCTCCTCTTTCTCAGTCCTCCACTGAGAAGTCTTCCTGAGCTCCTCTTGAACTTTCACACCATGAAACCTAGCTCTTCCCTGTCACCGTGAAGCAGGCCAGCTTGAAGCTTCATAGGACTACAGCCTTTGTGAAATTAAGAAAGTCCTCTGGGACCAGCAAAAGGCATAATGGCTATGTCGCTGGGCTCCCATGTAGCCGTCAGCGCTTTGAGTCCCGGACCTGGCGGCTTAAAACTCAGGCCAGATGTGTGTGTGTGCGTGGCCAAGATCCCAAGAGGAGAATGGAGGAGAAGGGATTATGGTATGGCTCTCTCCCTTGGGAGAGTGATTTTTCACTTTCTGTCTGTCTGTTCCTGTCTCGGGTAAATGCATGTGCCCTTTAGCAAAAATGTCTCTAAAAAAAGAGAAAAGAAAGATCTCTAGTGAGAAGAATCTGACCAGGTGCTGAGGCACAGGGAGATCTGTTTGAGGAAAAGTCAGATGAGAAACCAGGAATGGGCACCCGCAGTAAAACAGCAGTCAGCATAGTTACTCAGGGGAACGCAATGGACGGATTGATCGTAGTGAGGAGTGATTTGCACATGCTTCGATCTTGTATCCATAAATACCGAGAACACATTGAGCTTTCGAGAGTGTTCGATGGTGCTTGCTGATTGTCGACCTGAAATCATCCACGGAAATAAACGCCTTTCTCTAGCCTCTGCCTCTCATTTCATTAACCATGAGAAGCGGCAGCCAGGTTTAGCTCGCTGGTAACAACTGCCCTTGACTGCGTGGAGGTGTGTGTGCTGGTGTGCCCTTACGGTAGACCGTTAGCTCCCTGGTGGTGAAAACCCTGACTCCTCTCCCCTCATCTCTCTCAGTGCTTCACTCTGTGCTTGGCACAGGCCCAGGGGCTCCATGAATGCTTGTGGATGGACGAGGGAATGCAATGAGGAAATGAATGAAAGGGTATAGAGATGCAGCTGATGGGACTGTCAAGTGACAGGCAAACACCGCCAGCCAGTTGGGCGTCTCTGTGCGAGGTGCCCACTCTGCAGCATGACGCTAGGGGGACCTCACAGTGCTCCCTTGCCTTCCTTCCAGCCAGAGAGACTAGGGCTTGCCCCTGGCAGGATATGGTCCCCTGTATTTCCAAGGCTTGACGAGTGCGGAATGAATGCGTCTTCCTAGGACATCCTCATCAGCTTACACTCAAATCACCTCAGCCAAAAAACTAAGTTGCCCTTTTTTCTTCTGGAGGTAAAACAATCCCTGCAGGAGATTGTTTCCTGTTCGAGAAAATGTGTCCCTGGCATCCCCTTCTCAGTGTTTCCTATAGCCTTCTCCCTGCCTCCTTCTTCCTCCTCTAAGCGGCCTCCCTGTCCCTGAGCCTGAGCACAACTCTCCCAGCTGACCCATAGCTCCCCGCCTGGTCTCTGGTGAATCTCTGCCTCGCAGTACCTTGTGGCTTTGTATGCAGATGATAACAGTAAGCCCAACCCTCTCTCCGCTTCCACAGATTCTCAGCTCCAGGAGCACTGAGCCTGGGTAAACTTGGACTAGACAACTGAAATTTCAGCTGCATAGTGGGCGTTCTACATGCCACCCCAGGGGGATTCGCTTAGTCTCTGAATTTCTTTTTTCTCTTTTTGTTTTGTTTTTAATTTGCTTTAGGGTACATGCACTCTCTGGAGAGACATAGAGGGAAAGAATCACTTCTTACGGGGGATGGCCATGCCACAGTTCCTTCTCCTCTCTTCTCCGTTTGGGATTCTGGGCACATATGCACATGTGCCCAGTGTGCTTTTCAAGCCATCAGGTCTGCCAGGTTTTCCAATCCACACAGTCGGCCATGCCAGATCCAGCCGCCTTCACTACCACCACCGGCTGGCCCGACTCTGAGTGCCCTAAGCTAGGGAGGTCACAGCACCCTGCTCAGGTCCTTCTCTCAGGGGACTCATGGTCTCTAGGAGGGAGCGAGGTACTTGTGGCTGGCCAGCCAGGAGGAGTACTGTGGTGTGGGGTGGGTAGAAGGCGAGGGATGAGGTGATGAACGAGACTGGGGCAGTGGGAATGAGGACAGGAGTCAAAGGAACAGGTCACCAGTGGTGCCGTGGGTCAGTTCTGCATATGTAGCAGCACAGAGGCCTGGGGGGCAGGCCCAATATTGAAGGGAGCATGTTCTGGGAGGGACCAAGATTGTAACACCCACATACCTGCACATGCTCTCACACACACATGCACACCCACACATGCACACTGCACATTCTCTCACACATGCACGCTGCACATGCTCTCTCACACACACACATGCACGCTGCACATGCTCACACACACACACACACACACATACACACGTAGAATCCTCTGAATCGACCCCAGACTAGGAACGTAGACAGGAAAGAGGTGTTGGGGTCAGGCGTGGGTGTCTTGTACACTGTGCTTGCTCAGTCTTGGTGGGAACAGGGCTGGTTGGTAGGAAGGAAACTGGGCCGTTGGGCTGAGACTTAGGCAATGGTACATGAAGAAGGGCCAGACCGTTCATGGCCTCTCTAGCTTCACTCTCCCTCCTCCCCACGCAGCTCTCCACACTCTGAGAGGGTCACAGCAGCAGGGCCTCCGTGTCCTCTGTGCTGATTGGAACTAGCCAATGAAGAACCCGGCAGATGAGGGTGCAGAGGAGCGGGGTGTCGGGCATTTATTCCCTGCTGCATGCCATGGCATTGCCTTAGTCTGGCTGTCTCCTTCCATTCAGGGCATCCCAACTCTGCACGGCCGCCTCTGTCCCTCCCTGGGCCCTTCAGACCGAGCGATGGTCACAGGTCTGCTGCCCCTGAGCCTGGAGTTCCGAACTCTCCTCGTGGCTCTCCTACACCAACCTTATCTTGGTTATTAGCTTTTTATGGGGCATTTCCTTGAATTATCTTAATTTGACAATCCTATTTGTCTCCTACTGGGCTCCTGACTGATACAGATATAAAGTGCATTTCATATGGTTGCCATCTTGTTTTCAAAAATGCCATTGGTCATTGGGAAAGTCATGACATAGTTTCCTGTGTTTTTCTATGCAAAAATGTGCCATGACTTTGGAGAGGGCTAAGCTGCCAGGTGTCAGAGGAGACAATGACAGTGACCATGAGCCAAGACGAAAGTAACAGCACAGCCTTGAATCACTCACTGAGATAGTTTAAGCAAGAGGCTGAAGCCAGAGAGGTTTATTTTACCATGAAACAGCACGCTGGCGGGTTAGGTGGATCAGAAGTGGGGGTGCCTCACTATTGCAGGAGCCCTCAACAGAAGGTTCTGGCAGTTTTTTCTTTTCTTTTTTCTTTCTTTCCAGAGAGAGAAAGAAAGAAAGAAATCATATTCCCCACCCCTGGGGGGATGGCCACATTACAATCCTTCCTCCTCCAATCTCCTCTGGGGGTTCTGGGTGCGTGCACACGCATACACTCTCCTCTGGGGGTTCTGGGTGCGTGCACACGCATACACACACACACATGCACCTGGTGTGATTATTAAGCCACCAGGTCCAGGACTCGAACTGCAGTTGACCACGTGGGAGTCCAGCGCCTTAAGCACCCATCCCACCTGCTGGCCCAGTTCCAGCAGTTTTATGGACCCTGGGTGGGTGCTGGGGGGTGACTGGAAGTGGGAAAATGTGTGTACTGAGAGCGGGGGAAATAGTCTTCAGGGCTTTCCCTGCTCTCCCTGGGAAGAAGGCCTCAGTACCTGAAGCTCGTCTCCTTCAGAAGCCTCAAGGAGATCTAGGAATGAAGACTCCGGGCCTGGAATGCAAACGTGACGGGCAGCAAAGAGGGGCCTGAGCCCTTCGCCGCACCGCCCTTCAGTTGCAGTGCCCTGGCTGTGGGCCAAGTCTGGAGAGGGCAGGGCTCCTGGGAGGCCTGCCAGGCCAAGCTTCTGTGATTGCCTGTGGTCGGGCCTGGAGACTCTCACACGGCTTTTTTTTTTTTTTTTTTTTTTTCCCTGCATGCGCTCACCAGAAAAACAGAAAGCGAGAAATCACCCCCCAGGGGGATGGCCACGCTGCAATTCCTTCTCCTCCATTCTCCTCTCGGGATCTTGGGCATGCACGCACACGCGCCAGGTGTGACTTTAAGCCACCAGGTCTGGAACTTGAATTGTGGTCGACTACATGGGAGTCCAGTGACATAGCCATTACGCTAACTGCTGGTCTCTAAACACGGCTTTTTTTTAACCAGGAGCTGGACTCCTCAAATACATGCTCACACAAAATGGAGGAAATCCACCAAAATGTTAACAGTGGACTCTCTGAGTCAGGGCTGCCCAATAGAGAGCGGTGTGAGGCCTGGCTGTGGTGGCACGAGCAGGCGGGTGCCACTGGAGCCGTACGGGGAGCTCCCAGGTCCAGGTCTCAGGCTGACTTGACCACACTAGGCACAGCCATGATTGCCTCCGTGATCCTGGTGGCTGCAGTGCTGTGGGAGGACCGCAGTGGGGAGACCCTGTCAAGAGTACCTGGCTCTTCTTCTCTCATGGAGAAGGAAAGAAACTTGCTTTTACGAAAGAAAAAGGAAATGTAATGTTAGTCATATATGTAATTTAAAGTGTTATAGTACTTATATTAAAAAAAGTAAAAAGAAACAAGTGAAAGTAATTTTAATAATATATTTAATTAAATATATCCCAAAGATTATAATTTTGGGCATATAGTAGGTTTTTTGTTTTGTTTTTGTTTTTGTTTTTGTTTTTTTAATTTGCTATAGGGTTAGTGCACTTGCCAGGCAGAGAGAGAAAGACAGAGAGAGGGGAGGTCATTCCCCAGGGGAACGACCACTCTGCAATACCTTCTTCTCCATCTCTTGGGATTTGGGGCATGCACACACACACACAGTCAGTGTGTTTTTCAAACCACCAGGTCCAGGATTTGAACCACATAGTTAGCCATGTAGAATCCAGCCATCTTAACCACTAAGCCACTGGCTGGCCCAATAAGTATTTTTTTAAAAAATAAGTATTTATTTAATTTCATTTATAATTTTAAAAAATTTTTACTATAGGACAATGTGCATTCACCAGAGAGAGAGAGAGAGAAAGTGAGGAAAGGGGGTTAGGGTTAGGGTCCAGGACTTGAACTACAGTAGGCCATGTGGGAGTCCAGCGCCCCAACTACCCCGCCACCTGCTGGCCCTCCAATAAGTGTTTTTAAGTATTAATGATATATTGGGTTGATTTAATATTTGCATATTTTGTATGAAATCTTCAAAACCAGTGTTATTTTACACTTACGGCACGTCTCTATTCAGATGAGCCACTTTCTAGTGCTCAATAGCAGCACGTGGCCAGCAGCTACCGTAACTGACGGTGCTAGGTGACAGGCTTGCTGGTTCTTACAATATGTTTTCCACCACAAATACGCTTTAAATTTTATTTTAAAAATCTATAGCTGGGGACCAGCAGTTAGCGTAATGGCTATGTCACTGGACTCCCACGTAGTCGACCACGGTTCGCGTCCCGGACCCGGTGGCTTTAAACTCATGCCAGGTGCGTGTGCGTGCATGCCCAAGATCCAGAGAGGAGAATGGAGGAGAAGAGATTGCGGCATGGCCATCCCCTCTGGGGGGTGATTTCTCGCTTTCTGTCTCTCTGTCTCTCTCAGTCTGTCTGGCAAGCGCACGCACCCTATAGCAAAAACCTCTCAAAAAAAAAAAAAAGCTATAGCCGGGACCAGCAGTTGGCATAATGGCTATGTCGCTGGGCTCCCATGTAGTTGAACATGGTTCGAGTCCCAGACCCGGTGGCCTAAAGTCACGCTGGGCATGTGTGTGTGCGTGCACAAGATCCTGAGTGGAAGAGAAGGGATTGCGGCGTGGCCATCCCCTCTGAGGGGTGATTTCTTGCTTTCTGTCTCTCTGTCGTTCTGGCGAGCACACATGCCCTATAGCAAAACAACAACAACAACAACAAAAATATATCTATAGCCTATGACATCTAGGTTGTATTTATTTTGCATTTTATTTTAGTAGGTTTTTCCTCTTGAAAATTCTGACCTTGTTGTGGTGGCCTAAGAAGAAAAGAGGCTATTTCTATTTTGAAAGAGCTTGGAGAGTACCCGCTAGACAAAGGCCGCTGCTCTTGGCCCGGCCATAGAACCATAGGAAGGGGAGGCTGAGTTGCAGCAGCGACGTCTGCCCGGGGCTGGGCACCTGGCCTGGGTGGAGTCTCCTCTCGGCCTGGTGTCACCCCCTGTGTAGATCTGAGTGCCATCCAGACCAAAGCCACCCTGCCCCAGAACTGGGATCTGACCAGACACCTCACTGGGTCCTACCTGAATATGTGCAACTCTTTCTAAGTAACTAGCTGTTTTCTGAGGAATAAGCAGGACACCAAGTTTGAGTGACAGAGATCAAAGGACTCCACCTTTGCTCTGCCCCAAAAGGTGAGGGCTTATTGTGTCCTGTTGCACTTTGGAAGAGTAAAAAAATGATTTAGTCAAGAGTGCACAGTCTAGGTTTATAGGAAGTACTTACATTGATCAGTTGGTTGGCTTAGGAACACTTGCCATGGAAGAGAGCAGAGAACTTACTCTATAACTAGAAGCAGTTTCAAAACGGAAAGAATCTTGACTTGGGCACCAGAACCCCAGCTGCCCTATCCCTCTATGTGACCTTGAGCAAGGCACTTCCCTGCCTGGGTTACCCGTTCCTTCACAGAGGGTGGTGGGGATTAAACAGGAGTCACAAGACATCCCTAAGACCATTCTGGTGTAAGCAGTTTGTGATTTCGCCTCTGGAGAAAGCACTGAAAAGTCAGAGGCAATTCAAGGAAGAATTTGGAAATAACATCTGAGTCTGATTCCTGGGACAGCTGCATTTATCATCCGGACCAACGCCGGTGGAAAAGAACCGCCCAGAGCCAAGGACCTGAGTAGGCAGGATTCGGCCAGAGCTGCCTGGGCAGACAGCATTAGCAGACTCAATATTGCTGATTTTTTTTTTTTTCCAGTGGAAAAGTCCTTTTTGTCTGAGGCAATGTTTTCCACAGCTCCTGGGGAGCTGTGGTTATTTCCTAACAAGATTTTCCCTATCTTGTGCAGCTGCGGTCTGGCATTGGAGACCCCCAATGTTTCTAAGCTGAAACTCACTTAGGTCTTCCAGGGCTGAAGGCTGGTGAGGCAATTCAGGGCCCAGTGCTTTCTGTGCTATGTCCTCTGCCCCTCAAACCACAGGACACTGGCCTCTTGTCCAGTCCCTTGGAATTATGACATGCGATGCATACAATGTCAAAATATGAGTTGTAAGGATCCGGAGAGGTCATCTAGTTTCGTCTTCTTACTCTATAGAAGGGGAAACCCAGAAAAGGAGAGGGACTGGCCCCAGGCCACATGGTCAATTAGGTGGAAGACCACTCTCCTGACTTTTTAAAAATAATGATTTAATTTCATGTATTATTATTATTATTTTCTAAATTTGCTATAGGACATGTGTATTCACCAGAGAGAGAAACAGAAAGTGAGAAAACAAGGCACCAGGTCTGGGATTCAAACTGTGGGAGCCTCGTGCCTTACCCGCCATGCCACTGTCTGGTCCCTCTCCTGACTTTTGACCCTAGTACTCTGGACCCTCAGTCAGTACCTGTCCACTGCACTTCCTCCTTCGCGGCGATGGACAGTGAGGTGACATAAGGAGAGAGAATTCAACTTGCTATGAATGTCGAAGGTGTTTCTACCTCACACTTCTACCTCAAGGGCACCCGGGACCTCTTTCTCTGTTTCCTAATGACTCCATCCCTGTCCTTGGGCTCTGTTAGAGATGACAGATGGAATACACAGATAGTTTCATTCAGTAGACTTTCACCAAGAGCCTGTCATTACTTTGGGTGTAGGGTAAGGCACCAGCCCACTGTGGCCTGCGGTCTTCCACCTAACTGACCTGTGAAAGACCCGCTTTCCCACTCCCCACATCCAAGAATGGGCACAGTAGTGCCCTGGAGGCACTGCTTAGGGAACACAGAGGAGAGGTGGTTTGCCTGTCTGGGGCAGGTCAGGGATTGCAGAGACATAGAGAGAAAGAGAGAGAGAGACAGACAGAGAAATGGGCAGGTAGTGCTCCAGCTGTACATAATTGGTAGTGAGATTTTGCTTATTTGGTAAAGGAGTTGAAACCGGCCTCTAATGTGTGGGTAGACATTTGTACTGAGTCCACAATGATCAAACAAGGGTGTGAGAACCTGACCTTCCCAGGAGTTATTCCTGCAAAGTTCCACCTCAGTTGGCAGTTATGTGGCCTCTTTCTGTCCCTGTTCTCCCTTATCTTTTTTGGTGTTCGGTTAACACCACCAACTAGGTGCACCTGGTTCACTACAACCTAAAAGCCTCTGCCAATGCCTTTCTCATGGAAAACACAGCCCTCGGGAGGGAGAGCAGGCTAAACCACAGGCATGGCCGAGTGGCTCAGCCTGCACTTTGTCACACTCAGGAACCACAATGGGCCTGGGGATCCCCCTTTCCGCTAGGAGCTGGGAGAGAGCTGGATGGGAGGGAAAGGTAATCTTTTGGTTCTCTTTGAAAAGAAAGTCCATTTGACAATGTCAAGCACCTGGCTCAGTCCTTTCTCCAGATTGTCGCTTACCTGTATAAGGAACACTGTGCAGCCTGAAATGTCAGCTCCTGTCTCTCACAGTGTGGGATCCGAGCACCCCGGCCTGGGCTCCCAGGCTACTTGTGGGGGTGGTCAGACACTCCATCCTGGAACTGGCCCTGGAGAAATGCCCACTAGATACTGAGGATTTGGGGGGTTGAGTCTGTCTGTGAGTTTAGTGCATCTCATTCTCCGGTGTAGCTCCTGACTTTTGTCCGTATACTTTCAAAGATGACAGCTCTAAGAACTGCCTAGACCTGAGCTGCTATTCCCAAGCTTTGGCCTCTTAACCTGGCAGCTCTTCCTATATCTAGCCAACCCGCCCTCTCTTCTATGAGCTAATCCCTCTCTTGGCTCCTGTCTGGTAACTGCCTTCCCCACCCCTTGAAGCACCATATGCTTAATGATGTCCTATAAAGAGAACGGCTCTCCCTTAGCTGTCCTCTAGCTTTCAGAATGTACTGTCCCCTATATAATGTTGAAAAAAAAAAATTAAGCTCTAATGCAGCTGGAGAGCTAATGGACCTGTGTTTCCCAGGGAAGGGAAAACAAAGCTTCCAACCATTTGCAGCTCCTAAAAATCCCGCTGAGAGGTGATCAGCCCCAGCGGCTAACAGCTAATGAGCTCAAATTCTCCTAGTCAGTGATTGTCTTTTGTTCAGTTCTCATCTGCTACCTGAATTGTCATCATTCCACTTCCAGGCACACTGAACCACAAGTTCATCTCAGGGACAAAATAATGACAACTGAGCCTCCAGCCACCGCAAATCACTAGAGGGGTATCTTGAAATTTAAGGCAATGTGGGTAGGTGTTATTTGGGCTTGTTAGGAACTAGTATTCCAGAAGCACGAGGGCATTTCCAGTGCAGATTATTTTAAATGTGATCTTTTTTTTGTTTTGTTGTTTAATTTTCATTTTTAATTGTCTCCTGTCTGTCTGGTCATAGAGTGATTATAACTGGGCTCTAACTATATTTGCAAAACATGATTTCCGTCCAGGATCACACATTACTGCTCTAGATTGTTCCAGATGAAACACACACACAGAAATGAGCCAGTTTCAGAAGTAGTGCATCCTCCAAAGTTTACATAACTGCGCTATCATCTTGGCTTCTTCCCATCCAGCTCTCTGTCTGAGCGCTGACAAAACAAGCCAGCCAATGCGGACTAAGCGCTCACGTGACCGGCCCCCTCCCCAGCACACACACTAAACTAGCACATTTCTCAGGCATCTTTCAGAACAATGGTTCTCAATCTGGGCTGCAATTAGAATCATCTGGGGAACTTTTTAAAAAGAAGAAAAAGGATCAATGCCAGGCCCCATTCCAAATCAATTAAAATGGATTTTTCTGGAAGTGGGCCTCAGGCGTGGGAATTTTTATAAAGCTCCCGTGGCTACGTGTGGCCGTAGATGGACCTCGCTGCTTTACACGTGGCTGGAATTACTGATGATAGGTTGTGCTTGTGTACCAATTGCTAATTTAATATTGTATAAAACTTAAGGCATTTACCCATTTTTGCCAAGTTTATTGCTTCTGTGAGCGAGAGAGGCAGTACTCCCAGCAGAGTCTTGACACCATAATCCGCCCCGGCCTTCAGCCAGCCACCGTGGACGCACGTTTGCCCGTTATACTCAGGGAGCACTCTGGACTTGAACTGTGAACCTTCCTGTGTGAAATTTCCACACAGAGCATTGCACTTTACTGTTGTGCCACCACCCGGCCCCAAGATAGTCATGTTTCAAGTCAAATAAAGTCAATAGGAGGCTATCCCTGTACAGCGCCATCAAGTTGCCCAGGGCAAGGACAAAAGTGGGGTGACTTGTTCCAGTGCTACCTGGGTTAGCCAGATCTTTGCTGACTGTAAAGCAGTAGCATAGACAAATAACTGGCTGAGTTGCTGAAACCAGTTCCCTTTACAGTCTATTTCGAGCAGAGCCAAGGTTCTGTGAATGTGGGAGATCATCATGATGCACACTTGGTTCTTCCCATTGCGGAAGCTAGAACAAAAGCCAGGGGTCTAACTGCACTGGGTAACAGCATCACCCAGCAGTCACATGTTGGTGAAATCACCCGCCGGGGGGGATGGCCACACCACAATCCCTTCTCCTCCATTCTCCTCTTGGGATTTTAGGCATGCACACACACACATGCCTGATGTGAGTTTCAAGCTGCCAGGTCCAGGACTTGAACCACTGTCAATGAAGGGGTGTGGAAGAGCTGAGAATAGACCCAGGACACAACCTCCTCATGATGACATTAGGACCGTGCAGGCTGGACATCTTCTTGAGAATTTCATGACGATTTGAAGTATCCATCTCAAACATCTTTTCCTAGCCTACCAACCCCCTCCCAAACTCACACCCTGGGCCAACCCTGAAGGCAACTGTTTTACTGAGCACAACCGCACTTCAAAAAGACATCTTGGCTGATGCAGGTCTGTGACTTCCCTGCTGAGGCAGAACCTGCTTTCCTGCATTTGTTTGCCAAATTCACGTGTCCCCAAATGGTCCTTCTCGCAGAGAGGTCCGATCTGCAGGCTTTACAACATCTTCACTGCTTTAAAAGAATGGGGCAAATGTCTGCTTCTAATTACCACATTTACAGCTCCTTTCCCTCCGCTATAGAAAACGGACCCAGGCCCCTTTTGAAAACATGCAAATATCTCACATTTGTCTGGAGAGCAGATTTCCTTCCAAGTTTCTGGGAAGCTGAAGTCACCAACATATGGCTGCTGGGTGATGCCGTTGCCGAGTGCAAACCTCGCTGTTTCCTAGCATCGTTAGTCGGGCCTGTTAGGCCATGGCAGGGCCAGGCAGGGAACCCTGATGTGGACCTGCTGTAAGAAGCAGCTTTCTGACTGCAGAGACCTCAAAGAGAAGAACCGAACAGGAATACAATAGTCTGTCTTGAGCCCTCTGCCTCACTACCCCTCCCCTGAGCCTGTCCAGGCAATAGCTGTCCTATTGGGTCGTCTGTGCAAAAATGTGTCGTGACTTTTCCAATAATTCAGATCTTTGTTTAGCATAGCATGGTATGAACAGTTCATGCCCCTTTGGGGAGTAGAAATGGAATAGCCTAGATTCTAAGAAAGATATCAGTCTACCAAGCTTCCAGTCTGAGAATACTCCCATTTACCATTGGGCTTCCATTAATCTGTTAGATTCTCTTCTCTTTTCTTTTCTTTTCTTTTTTTTTTCTTTCTCTCTCTCTCTCTCTCTCTCTCTTTTTTTTTTTTTTTAGAGATTTTTGCTATAGGGAGTGAGCTCACTGGAGAGACAGAGAGACAGAAAGTGAGCAATCAGCCCAAAGGGGGGTTATCCATGCCACAATTCCTTCTCCTCCATTCTCCTCTTGGGATTTTGGGCATGCACACACACGCACATGCCTGATGTGAGTTTCAAGACACCAGGTCCAGAACTCGAACCATTATAAGCCATGTGAGAGTGCAACACCTTATCTACTGAGCCACCTGCTGGCCCCTAGATTCTCTTTTCTAAAGAGCACAGATGAAGCAAGAGCTACTCTGGGTAACTGGCTGCTGAAGTCAGGTGCTTTAGGATCCTGGTCATTATTGCAGTCACCCTTGTCCCCAGGCCAAACAATGGTGCAGGGTAAACCACAACACTGCGAGGCACTCCCACGTGAGAGATCTCCCAGGGTATGCTGGCACGTGCACCCAGGATCTCAGGGTGACTGAGGGCGGGGGATGGACTTCAGCAACTGAATCCTGCCAGGAGTCCTGTCTTTCTTGTTCTTTCCCTCCTTCTTTTTCCCTCACTCTTGGAAGAAATATATAAACAAGCTTTTTTTAAAAAAGAAGTCTTCATCCATGGATGTTCAGGGTGATGAGGTGTTATGAGGATTGACAAAATGCTGATCAAACTAGCTCACAAGAGGCTATGAGATTATCCAGTATAAACATAGAATATTAGCATGCGAAGGTATCTCTTACATTCCAGAGGAAACTTATGTCTCCATCAGGAGATGGGACCTCTTCCAGCTTGTGTACCAGTTAATGACGCAGGTTGCATGAGAATCCAGAAACCCAAACCACCAGATCAGTGCTCTTCTGACCACCCTGTGCTGTCACGTCGTAATGAGAACCAGGATATGTGTATAGCTGATGGGCACATTCTTTTCCCAAGTGAGCAGGCCTCCTAGGGAAATCATGTTAGTAGCTCAGCGGTGAAGTAAATCTCCCTACCCCTCCCAAAAGTTTTGCTGAAAATCACTGACAACAGGCAGATTAATAAGAGAAAAGGCAAGGGCCAGCAGGTGGCATGGTGGTTGAGGTGCTGGACGCCCATGTGGCTGACCATGGTTTGAGTCCCATACCTGGTGGCTTGCTTTCTCATTTTCTTTCTCTCTGGTGAGTGCACATTTCCTACAGCAAATTTTTTTTTAAATAATAAATAAAATTAAATAATCTTTTTAAAAAATAAGAGAAAAGGCACGCAGATTATTTTTAATGCACTCCTTTGTATATGGAATTGTGGTTTAAATACTCGCTCACAGCAGAAAGGACATGTGGGGGTGCAGGCAACTGTAGAGTACACAATCTGGGGGTGAAGAACAGGTTCAGTGCTCGGGCCACGTGAGTAAACGATTGTCCTTGGGAGCTGGATGGGCCTGGGAGACAGACAATAGCTTGTGACATAATCTGTTCAGGTTTGTTGACATTTCTCAGTGTTCCCGCGATATAAGCTTAGCTAATGGAACCTCAGGGTGCTCGTTTTCTTTTTTGGTGGATCCAGTCTGCAGGCCAACAAAGGAATATCAGAGTAAAGTCCTTCTTTGCATTTTGGGAAAGACGAAGATGCTCCAGGTCGGAGAGAAATGTTTGTTCAGAGGCTATTTCTTCACTTCAGCATGTCAAACCCTCCATCTTTGCGGATATTGTTTTCTGAACCCCAACAGTAGAGAGTTACCTGGAATGAGCAGAGGGACAGTCCAGGTTTGTGCTGGGGGAAGTGGAAGAAGCCAAGAACCAGAGGTGCAAGAAGTCAGGCTGGCAAATGGACCCAGGGAGACACGCTCCCACGCAGGGACCAAGGAAGACCTATGTGACCAGGAAACTTTCTGTGGCTCTGTGGACAAGCCATAAAGAACCAGAAAGAGAAGAAGCTATGTCCCTGAATTAGAAATGGAAGCTTTCTGGGGCCGGCAGCTGGCATGGTGGCTTAGGGCCCTGGATTCCCTCATGGCCGACCGTGATTTGAGTCCCATATCTGGTGGCTTGCTTTCTCAATTTCTCTTCTCTCTCTCTCTCACTCTGTTCCTATCTGGTCAAAAAATTAAATAAATAAAGTTGAAATTAAAAAAAAAAAAAGAAAAGGAATGGAAACTTTCTGAGAAAGGAGAGAGGAACCATCTGAAAGAAAAATTAATCCCTTCTTAACTACTCTTTGTTCTTGGACACAAGCTGAAGCAAGTAGGAGGAATTTCCAGCCCAGAACCCCCAGTGAGAAAAGTCTAGTCAGTTGATTCACTTAATGGGGTACGGCCAGCCCAAAGAGAAGACCTGTAGAGAATTAAAGGGACACTGCCATTTTATGGGGGGAAAATACAGCTGCTGGAACAAGCTGCAATTGTGTTCATTCCCAGGTCACTCCAGTGCCATAGTTGGGAGGGAAGAGATTCCTTGGTGCCAGGCGTGGGGCAGAGTTCCCAGGGACTGCTGGCAGGACACAGCCGCTCCCTCCCCCATTCTCTGGACAAATATAAGCAAGGAAATTTGAACTTGGCTTTTGAATAGGCTCATTTTGTGTATCAGTGTAACCTGAGTGCCTAGAAACCCCCAGGGCTTGGTGTCTGGTGACTTGACCCTTCAGAGGCTCTGAAGACTGCCAGAAAGGGCTGGCTGATGAGGCTCAAGACTGGTTTCCCTCTGGTTTAAATCAAAGAAGAAATGGAGGCTGCTGAGAATGCGAGGGGATGGAGGTCAACTCAGGGGCATGGCCCTGCTCTCAGCTCAAGTTTACTGGGATTCTTGAAGGATCTTCTTGGTAATAAAGAGAAAGAGCTAGAAGAAGAAGATTTCTAAAAAATGAAGTTTTATGGCAACACAAGAGTGAGCTAAAGGTCTGTAAGGAGAGCCCCGAGGAGCTGCTCGGGAGGCAAACAGGAGCTCATAGGAGCCTAGACTCTGGGCAGCCATGTGCCCTACAGCCATCGAGGCTATCTCCCCAGGCGCCTCCTCCCTGCAGATCCTTCCCTGTCTCCTCCCAGAGCAGCCATCAGGCCTGTTGGTTAAATTACGGTGACCAGAAATAGAAAGCCAAACCTCTACTTGTGTACTTAGTTCTGGCCACTGAGCCGGGGAAAACTTTTGTCAGGATATTCTCTGTTTAATTCCAGATCCTGAGAGACAGAGCTGCAGATGGGGTGTTCAGTAGGGAGGGCACAGTGGCTGTCTGACATGCACTTGCACAGTTAAGGCCACACAAAGAGAGGCCTCAGGGATGGGAGCATCCACCCCCATCCTGGGTAGGACAAACACTCCCCATCGCTGAAGAAGCAGCAGAAGGTACCAGTTCCATTCCAAGCACATCTCGGGTAGGAGAGGGACTTGGTGGGACTTGCTCCAAGCCATAAAGTTCACCCAAAGGAACTCCTAGAGCCCTTTGGCGACAGCACCTGCCTGTCAGTCAGCATGAATGTATTGAGCATTACTCCGTACCTAACCCTGTGTTGGCACAGAGAGGCCACCAGGAGAAGACAGGCACAGCCCCATATACTCATGAGTTTACGTTCCAGGAGGGAAAATAGTGAACCCAAAACGACAGGCACGAGTCGTTGTAAAAGTGTGTGAGAGCAAGAGGAGGGTCTAACGTAACCTGGAAGCGGCATAAATCGAAGACCTGCCCATGTAACCAGTTAGGCCGGGAGGGGAGATGGCAGGCACTGTGAGGTGTCCCACAGTGTCCATCTCCCTTTCTAACATAGTCACAGAATTTTCAGTTGAGTATTTGGCTTCCCAGAAAATGACTACATATCCTAGCCCCTCTTACAGCTGGAAGTGACCATGTCATCACACTCCGGCCAGGAGGAAATGAGAGGAAGTGGTGTGTAAACTTCTGGGCTGTGGGGAAGGGGCTTGCCCTTCCTTTGCCCTCTGGCCCTTTGCCTAGCTAGAGTGCAGTAGTGGCAGGAAGCTGTCTTGAAGCAGGCAACACTCTCGGCAACAAGAGAGAAGAAGCTGGGCTCTGATGACTTCGCAGACCAGAGCTGTCACACCAGCAGCTTTCTTCTTTAAATAAGAAAGAAACTTCAGCCTTGTATAACCTACTGTTACTTCAGCCTCTCTGTCACAGTGACCAAAGTAATAACGTAACCACTCCAATGAAGACAGCAGCGAAGTGCTTCTGCATATCCTAACTCCATTTGATCTTCTCAAGAACCCAATGAGTGGGGGGTTATTACCATTATTTTGGTGTTATAGAAACTGAAGGTGAGAGAGGCCATTGTCTTTCCCAAGTCTCACACCTAGGACAGCAACTCGGGACTGGAGCTCCATCTTCTTTGTTGCGAGTCCATGGACCGTCCACTATGCTGTGCAGCCTCCCTTTCTCTAGAGTGGGCTTACTTGGTTTCTCCATTAGAGGGATGAGTTCCCACCAAACCATCCACACTCTACCTCACTCCAAACCCCAAGCCAGTCTGCCCAATGACTCAGGGTTGTGACAGCCCCAGGCACAGGTCTAAGTGTTCATGTGAAGTGGTGATTGAGGGTAAGGGATATAAGACTTGTCACTTTTCTCAGAGAAGCGCTGACATTTTATTCTGCAAGTGAGTACTTGGAAGAGCCCTCTCCCCCTACTCCTCACCGCAGCTCACCCTAGCCCTCCTTTGTGCAAAGGCCCAGGAATTCTTGATGACACCAGCACTTGGAGAGCTCAGGGGACCTTCAGCTCCCTCATTAGTGAGAGTTTCCTCTCTCCTCATTCAGTCTAGACTTCTTAGCAGGAGCAGTCCAGCTCCGCTGGGCTCCCCTCGGGATGCTGTGTAAGAACAATTCGCTGTTTTATCTTTTGTCAGCCCTTTGACTGATTGCATGGGAAACTGCAGGCGAGGGCTGTTCACACAAACCTTCCCTCTGCTGATCTCCTACCGAGACGCCCCTCAGGTTATGAATCACCTCTGGGGTTCAGCATTTGAATAATTCAGAATTTAAAACATTGATTTTTATTCCTCACAGCCAGGAGACAGCTTTATACATGCATCTGGCTTGATTGGGCCACGGTGCAGCTCTCCGGAGAAACTACAGCTTAACGTTGGACCTGGGCTGAGGAAGGGAAGAACAGGTCATGTGCGAGCACCATCTTCAATAAGCAAAACCGCCCGTGTCTTCCTCCCTCTGTTCATGAAGCTTCTTTTAGGGGGTGTTGCTACCTGCAAAGGGACACCTGAAAATCAGATTCCTCTCAGGACTGCTGTTTTTCTTCCCATGTTTTCCTCATGAACTGCTTATTTGCTTGCAAACGGAAGTCTTCTTTTAGTTGGTAATAATTAGGAGGCACTCAGAGGATTCTTGAAAATGTTTTGAAAAATCTTCACAAAAGATCACCAAGACTCTCCGATGGCCCTTTCCACTTCCCACCCCATGCCCTCTCCCTGGGCAATTGGCACCCTCCTGTCGTTTTGTCCTCTTCCTGTGACTTCCGAGCTCCCAGGTCTGGGTGACAGACAGTTCTCTCCCTGGTCCATCTTCCTCCAGAAGCTCTAGACCTGGAGGCCCGGGGTTGGGGAGGGGGTGCCGCAAATGTCCCACCGCCCGGGTGAAGCTCATTAATTTTATTCCCTCCCTTGAATGACGATGTCTCCATCCATCCAGTCACCCAAGTCTGAAGCCTGAGAGTCCACAGCCACTGAGTCCCGGCAAGTGACTCTTTAATGTCTTTTGTGTCTATTCTTTTCTCCATTTTCTTTCCAAGTACATTCTAGATAGTCTCCTAACTGGTCTCGCTCTCTCTTTTTAAAGAATTATTTATTAGGGCCGGCAGGTGGTGTGGTGGTTAAAGTGCTGGACTCCCACATAGCTGACTGTGCTGTGGTTTGAGTCCCGGACCTGGTGGCTTGCTTTCTCACTTTCCCTTTCTCTCTCTTTCTGATCAAATTAAAATAATAATAATAATAATAATAATAATAAATAAAATAAATAATTCTTTTATTCATGGAAGAAAGAGGTGGATAATAAACTCCTTTTTTAAGAATTATTTTATTTATTATTGTTATTTTAATTTGACCAGGAAGAGACAGAGAGAGAGAGGAAGGGAAAATGAGAAAACAAGTTGCCCGCTCTCAGTCCTAAACCACGGTCAGCCGTGTGGGAATCCAGACCCTTAACCACCATGCCACTTGCTGGCCCCCTGGATTAAACATTTTTTAAAAAGTGATGTATTGGGGTCAGCAGGCATTAAGGAAGTTAAGGTGCTTGACTCTACATGGCTGACTGCATGGTTTGAGTCCTGGACCCTGTGGCTTGAAAATCACTCCAGGTGTGCTCACACACGTGTGTGTGTGTGTGTATGTGTATGTGTGTGCCCTAAATCTTGAGAGGAGAATGAAAGAAAAGGGGTTCCAGTGTGGCCATCCCCATGGGGAATGCTTTCTCACTTTCCCTCTCTCTGTCTCTCTCTGGTGAGCACATATGCCCTATAAAAACAACAAAATAACTAAAACTAAAATTTAAAAATGATGTACTCAACGTTACAGTATGTTAGGGATGTAGATGCAATGAATGCTGGTTTAGGGGCTTCTCTGATGGTGTTCCCACCCACGTTCTCACCTTGCCCCTAGATCATAATTGCCTGTGGGTCAGCAGGTGGTGTGGTGGTTAAGGCGCTAAACACTCCCACGTGGCCGTCCGCGGTTCGAGTCTTGGACCTGGTGGCTTGCTTTCTCACTTTCCTTCTCTCTATGTGTCTGTCTTTCTCTGTCAAATGAAAATGGTTGAATAAATAAATTAAATTAAGTAAATAATTCTTAAAAAGAGTTAAAATTTTAAAAACAGTTCATAATCGCCTGTAGTTCTGTTTCCCGTTCCCGCTAGACTAAGATTTCTTAGAGAACAGAGACTGTGTTACTCACCTTTCTAGCCACTCATTGGTTCCACGAATGTTTATTAAGTGCCTACTGTATGCACAGTTCTTTCAGGTGCTCTGGTTACAGCACACAATAACATGGACTAGTCTCTGCCTTTGTGGAGTTTACGATGTCCCTAACACAGACCTGGAGGGCAGGAGGCCCTGGAAGAATATCTGTTCAATGAATGGAGGGCAGACCTGAAAGGACGTGAGTGAGCATTGTCCTCAGACATCCGGAGGACAACCATGGGAAAACGAACACATTTATCCAAGGATACTTCAAAGGGCAGAGCTAGCAGTCATGCAGATGTGTTGGGCGGGAGCTGGTTTGGGAAAATGAGGAAGAACTTTCTGTTTGTAAAAGCTGTTGTTTATGATATACCGTAGTACTATAAATGATAACACGGACGCTGGCAGAAGGCGTTCCTACAGTGGGTTCAAGGAGGTCAAGCCAACTGACCTTCAAGTCCACTCCAAATCTGAAATTTTATCATTTGGAAACACTATTTACCCAAATGGTTCAGCAATCAACATACATAGCAAATTAGCCGCCAGCTGGTGGGCGTTCTCTTCAGAAAGGAAAGCGAACGCCATTGCCCACGACACCTCCACAGGGATTTTCGGCTCTATGGGGACTTCCCTATCTCACTTGGTGCTGGAATCACATCGCCTGGGCAATTCTGACTCTGGGGGGGAAATTAAGGGGAAGAGGATGAGCTACCGTTCACAAGAGAAGAGAAATGTCAGAACCCTCCTGGGCTGGATTGATGAAATGTTATTTAACAGAGAACAAAGCACGTGCGAGTATGTTTGTATTATATGAAAAATAAGCTGGAAGGAACAAATTACAGTATGCCATAGATATGGTATAACCACTTTTATGTACTTTTAAAAAGAATATATTTGTATAATTATAATAATGTAAATATATATGCTTAATTTTTATATATAGAATTATAAGAAACTGTTAATGCGATTCTTATTAGTTTTATTTATTTTTATTTTGGAGAGGTTTTTGCTATAGGGCTCGTGCACCTGCCAGAAAGACAGAGAGAGAGACAGAGAGACAGAAAGCGAGAAATCACCCCCCAGGGGAGATGGCCACACCGCAATCCCTTCTCCTCCATTCTCCTCTCAGGATCTTGGGCACGCACACGCACGTGCCGGGTGTGAGTTTAAGCCACCACGTCTAGGACTTGAACTGAGGTCGACTACATGGGGGTCCAACAACGTAGCCATTACGCCAACTGCTGGTCCCTGATTCTTACTATTTTTACTTTTTTTTTTTTTTTTTTTAAAGAATTATTTATTTTATTTTATTTATTCATTCATTTTTTTTTAGTTTGACCAGAGAGAGACACAGAGAGAGAGAGAGGGAAAGTTAGAAAGCAAGCCACCAGGTCCGGGACTCAAACCATGGTTGGCCATGTGGGAATGTCCAGTGCCTTAACCACCACGCCACCTGCTGGTCCCCACTATTTTTACTTTTAAGAAGTAGTTATTTACTATGGACAGTGGGAATGAGAGAAGATGACCTTAATTTTCATTTCGTATGTAATTATTTTGCTTCTGTTTTTTAAATCCATCCCTCATCCCCAGATTTTTTTTTTTTTTTTTTTTTTTTTAGGTTTTAGCCATAGGGTGTGTGCACTCACTAGAGAGAGACAGAGACAGAGAGAGGGAAAGTGAGAAATCATCCCCCCAGGGAAAAGTCACGTCACAATATCTTCTCCTCTTGTCCCTTCTTGGGATTTTGGGCACACATGCACACGTGCCTGGCATGATTTTTAAGCCGCCTGTCCAGAACTCAAACCATGATCAGTCACAGAGGCCAGTGCCTTACCCACCATGCACCTGCTCAGCTAGTGTGCTATACTGACTTCACCAGCAATGCCGGTGTTCCCAGGAGGCTTGCTGATGGCTAGTGTGCTATCCTGACTCCACCAGCAATGCCGGTGTTCCCAGGAGGCGTGCTGATGCAGACTTCCTTCAGGACCCCTCCTCGCCTGCAGTGTGCAGCAGTGGCTGTCCCCACAGCCATACACATACTTGGCATTATCCTTTTTCTAGATTTTGCCATGTAAAAAGCATACAGTGGCATCTACTTGTTCTAATTTGCTTTTTTTTTTTCTTTTTGGATGATAAAGACCACGTGAGTATTCATGAGAAAGAGAGAACGAGAAGCCCTGACGGGGTCTCATCATGCTGCAATCCCCTTTTCCCGGCCTCCAGCTGGGAGGATCCTCAGGACCCCAGGTGCCCACATGTGCTTGGTGTGTTTTCAGGCCGACCTGAGGATGTAAAACCCGTGGTTGCCATGTGGCTCAGCCTTACAGGGCACTTGCATTATCTCTGCGCTACATTGACTGGGCCTGAATTTGCATTTTTCATGTCCCTAAAGCTTATGAGCCTCCCTTCACACCCACCATGGTGGACACTGGTGTACTCAGGGCCCTGCTTCAGGAATGTTGGCTGCTGAGGACTCACACGCGTGGCCTCCCCAGGAATTACACCAGCAGAGAGATCACTTCCCCCAAGCCTATGAAGCTTCCATGGGGGCAGACTCTATCCAATACCGGTCACTGTGTGGGCATGAAGCCCCAGTTCCCTTAGGACATCTTGGAAGAGCCTGCTAGCATCCTCATGCCCCAGGGCGTGGCTGAGGGGTCACCTGCACACAGTCTGAAGTCGTGCTCTGCCCGGTCCTATCCTGCTTCCCTCTCTCCTCCAAGTGCTGGTGCCAAGACCACTCCCAGATAAACTTCCTGCTCACGACTCTTCTCTCGGAGGCTGCTCCAGGAAAACTGGCCTCTGCCAGCTGGTTAGCTTTCTGGAGCATCGTCTTTTGTGGATGCTCAAGATCCTTGTGTAATCATATTAGTCCCTCGTTGGTTTTAGATGTTACAAATATCCACTCCTCTTCTGTCATCAGTCTACTAACTTTGTCCATGGGATCTTTGATTGCTTAGAAATCTCTGATTTTTAAAAATATGATTATTTTCTTTAATTTATTATTATTGTAACAATATTTTAAAATAAATTTTTGTTGGAGAGTTTTTTGTTTTATTTTGTTTTGTTTTTGCTATAGGGCATGTGAACTCACCAGAAAGACATAGAGGGACAGAGAGACAGAAAGCGAGAAATCACCCCCCGGGGGGGCATGGCCATGCCATAATCCCTTCTCCTCCATTCTCCTCTCAGGATCTTGGGCATCCACGCACACGTGCCCGGTGTGAGTTTAAGCCACTGGATCCAGGGCTCGAACCGCAGTTGACTACATGGGAGTTCAGCAACATAGTCATTATGCTAACTGCTGGTCCCTTAAAATAAATTTTTAATAATGTCTGCTCACTCAAGAGAAGAGAGCAAATGTGAGAAAGCAAGTCACCTGGTCTGAGACTCAAATAGCGGTTGGCCACCTGGGAGTCCAGCACTTTAACCACCACACTATCCACTGGCCCAAGAAATCTCTAATTGTAATGTATTCAAATCCATAAAAATTTGTTTTACTGTTTATGCTTTGGAACTTTTATTTTATTTATTTATTTTTAAAATTTACCATAGGGTGAATGCACTCACCAGAGAGAAACAGAGAAAAGGAAAGTAAGCAGTCAACCCCGTGGGGGGTGGCCATACCGAAATTCCTTCTCCACCATCCTCCACTTGGGATTCTGGAGATGCACACACATGCGGCCAGTGTGTTTTTCAAGCTGCCAGGTCGGGACCTGAGCCATTTAATTGGTCATGTGGGATCCAGCTGCCTTAACCTTCATGCCACTTGCTGGCCCTGGAAGTTTTATTTTAAAAGAACATCCCTGAATCAAAAAGATATTTTCCTGAACCCTCTTCTACTAATTTTGTTTCTATTATTTTTTCTTTAACCTTTTACACTGAGGTCTTCCCAGAGCCACGGAGGATGCCTGGTGTTCTCGGGTTCCTGATGTAGGAGCACTGGCTGCTGATGGCTCATGGGTGAGACTTCCCCAGGAAATGCCCTCAGCACCACAGAAATTATACGTGGCCTTTCTTTTTTTATATACAGTGAGCCAGTTTCCGAAATGCTATTTACCAAATGACCCGTCTTGCCCCCACTGCCATGCAATACTGCCTGTATTTTATATGAAAATTCTAATCTCTTTATCTGAGCTCTCCTTTCTTCTGTTCTGTTTCAATTGCTGTTTTTACTGTAATGACTTTGCAATCTATCTTAATATCAGATAGGGTAAGAGTCCTGCTTCACTCTCCTTTCTTTAAAGGCCGCTTTCACCATGGGTCATCGCATCGCATCTAACCTGAGTGTATTGCCTGTCCTGTCCCTCCATAATTCTTTTTTTTAATTTATTATTTATTATTTTTTTAGAGAGCTTTATAGTATAGGGCATGTACACTAGCTGGAGTGATGGAGAGAGAGTGAGAAATCAACATTCCCCCCTACCCCCGGGGGAATGGCAACTCCACAATCCTGTCTCCTCCATCTCCTCTTGGGAGTTTGGGCATGCACACGCACACACACACACACACACACACACACACACACACAGTGTGAGTTTCAACTCTCTGGGTTCAGGACTTGAACCACAATAGGCCATGTGGGAGTCCCCCTTAACCAGTATACCACCTGCCGGGCCTGCCCTCTGTAATTCTTAAAGTTTAGTACAACTGTTTCAGATGTCATACGCTGGCTTTGTTAGGCCAGAAGTCCTTGGTTCAGCCTGCAGCAGTGGGTCTGCTAGCCAGCATGTCTGCATGGTGCCATGTGTCATTGGCATTGCACATGCATAGAAAAACAAGGAGAAACTTCGGGAAGACATCCAGCCAAGAGACGGTATCTGGGCTGCACTGGATACTAGAAAGTCCTGACAATTCTCTGCAAACTGAAATCCAATCTGATCCAAGAGAAACAGTCAAAGACACACAGATTTTAATGAGCCTGGGAACCTAATCAGAGGCAGTAATGAATGATATTAACTGCACAGCCCTGCCAAGGACACCCTCTCTGGATCCTTGGTTGCTTGTCCCCTGTGCCTGAGGATGGCAAGTGGCCATCAAAGGTGAGCTCATTGCCACCCGGTATTGCTCTGCAGCTCTTCAAACCCACTGTTCCCCAAACCACAGCCTTAAGACATGTGGCATTTTCACTCTGTGATAATTAGGAGACCGTGAGCAGGCCCTGGTTAGTCATCCATGGCATGAAGGTGACGAACGCTCCAGCTTTGGAGGTGTGTACAGGTTCGGGCTCGTCAGAGCTATAGTTAAGACAGGAGCTGGTGAGGGGGAAGGAGATGATTCATTGCCAAAATCTTAAAAATTGAGTTCAAGGAGAGGGCCAAGGTTTTCCAAACACAGAGCCTGCTCTTTGAAGGTGCGGAGCCTCCACCCAGGTTAGGAATGCCTTCAACTTCTGCTTTGTCCCCACCCGGGACTGGAAGGCTGAGAGAATCGACTCTGGTTCAGTCTGAAAGCTCTCCGAGCACTGACAAAGCGCTGTCGGCCTCTCCTGGGTGTGCACGTCTCACCCTTCTCCCTGAGCGGTTCTCGTGCTCCCCTGCTGTCATATCCCTCTCTATTTATTTTTTTCCAAAACTCTTACTTCTAAGTTTGTAGTCTTTAAAACAGACGTTTTCAGTTGATTCATATGGCTGGTGTTTTTTCCTTCAAATAGCTCTACGTCAGGCTCGTTCCTGCGTTTGCCTCCGAAGTGGAAAGCAACTCTGATTGCCTGGCCCTGTGGCTCTCTGCTCGACCTCAGTATCTGTCCCCATCCTGTCCCCATACTGTGGTACAGAGAGGCCCACGTCATCCACTCCCCTTGGAAAACAGTCGCGTCCTGATTGGGGTCAAAGAAGGCCTAGACCGTGCCCTTGTCTGACTGTGTACCTCCGGGATCGCCTGAGCTGGGGTTCAACAGCCTGTGTCCTCGCCTCTCTGAACCTGCAGAATGGGGCCACACAGGACCACTGCAGTGGAAAGGCCTTGACCTCTACTCTTCATTCTCCCGTTCTTTTGTCCTGGGTATATTTTGAGAGATCAAGGAAGTCCATTAAATATCCTGCTTCCTTTCACTTATCTCTGAATGTAATAACCAGCATTGGGAGGCTCCACGGGTGGCTTGAGAGACCACCCACTGTGTCTTAAACAAAGACAGGCTTGGAAGAAGGTCTTTTAGAGGCCTTTGGGGTCCTTATTCTGCGGGAAGGTTTCTTCCAGTGTCAGCCTTTCTGAAGTGGGGGCGGTAAGAAAGGATGGCTTTCTTTGTCAGAATCAGCGAGGAAAGGAAGTAGGCTATGCTATGTTTTAAGCTTAGTGTGGTTATCAAGGAAGAATCCATTCAGCGGCCTTGAGACCCACACATAGGTTGATAAAACAATCACAGAAGGAAATGTCTCTGGTGGGGATCAACTTACTGACTGTCGGGTGCTCCCTTGAAAATTCAGACCATCTACTCCCTACCCCATCAGTTCCAGAATTTGAGGAGGAAGAGGACTAGAGACTAGCCTTTGGTCAGGTCACCGGGCAAGATGTGAGGCTGGATGAGAAAGTCGCTCACCCATCTGTTCAGATGCCGGCCGTATCTAGCAGGGTGACAATGACTTTGTTCAGCCCCGTGGAGAATCCTGGAATGTTCCTCTACTTCATAAAGCCTCTGCTTGTCCACATGTCTAAGCGAGACTAGAGAATCCACAGCCTGGCACAGAGGGCTGAGCGCGCACTAAACATCAGCAGAAACGCTTCTGACAGGAGCAATTGTTTGACATAAACTGGCCTTCCTGTGCTTGGTTTCTTCTGGGGGTTTTAAGTATAGCTTTTCACATATTACAGGCTTCAGGGCAGATCTTGTGACTGATGGACTTCTAGGGTGGACTCTAAACTCAGCCTCTCAGTTACTGGGGAGACTCCTGAAAGTGAAGCTGCCCAGAACTACCCTGAAGAAAGCTGCATGTGGTGAGGACAGGCGGGAGAGGCAGCGGTGGGTCCGTGTATCTGGACATCAGGCCCATCGTTTCTGCTCCCTGAGCCAGCACTCTGTCTCTGAGCGGCTCATGGCTGCTACTGGCAACTCGGCAGACCAGACAAGGAAGATCTGTTCTTCTGGGAATGGCACTCAGGAACTGTCCTGTTGTGCCCTCTTGTGAGCTGTGGGGCCTGTGAGTAAGAAGTTAGTGTGGAAAGGTGCTTATGCTCCTTCGTGGTTCAGGGGCTCTGACTTTTGCTTGCAAAAGCAGGAAAAAGAGACCTCAAGAAGGAAATCACAGATAATGCATACGGGCCCGGCTGGTACGTGCTCTGGTAAACGCTGCTGCTTGGCAGACTCAGTCCAACTTCCAGCCCACCCTAAAAGCAGGGGTTGTGGCACGCCAGTGGTCCCAGTGACTCAGAATGCTTAAGCAGGAGGATCACGACATAGCGTGACCCTGTCCAAACCAAACCAAACCAAAGATAATGTGTAAAGGGGTTGCAGATAGTGAACTATCCACAGAGGATGTATAGGCTGGCCAAAAAGGAAAGAAAGCAAGGCTGGAAAAAAGCCATGGGCTCTACTACACATTTGTTAAACTGGTGTCCACCTCGCTCCTGCATTTCAACCCAGCCCAGCACACCTATCCTGGACAGGCAGCCATTGAAAGTGAACCTCCTTCACTTAGATCCACAGCTTCGGCCCAGTCCTGCTCTGGCTTAACTCAGTGTAGTTCCTGGACTCTCAACTGTTTCAGCTTCCTTAATTTGACATGGCAAAAATGAATATAAATGATAAAACTCAATGATAGCACATTTCTGTGCTGGGAGAAATGGCACATTTAAATGGGGCTGGAGGCCCTATGCATTGATCATCTCTTTGTGAAGAGTAATCTGGACTAGTTGCCTGTAGACCGTGGTGGCGTGGCCTTCCCCACTCAGGGAAACGTGTTCATGCTGAGCTGGCTTCAGCAAAGTGGCGCCCGAACGTGTGACCCGCATACGGGGAAAGAGTCAGACGAGTGGCCACTCCTTGCAGCCGGCCGGATATTACTGAGTAAGTTTTCCCTGCTTAGTGCTTGGACTGTCTATGAGTGAGAATCCAGAAGACAACAGTGGGAAACTGAGTTATTGGCAATGGATCCACTGGAATCGGTGACCTTTGAAGATGTCATTATAAACTTCACTCAGGAAGAGTGGGCCCTACTAGGCACATCTGGGAGAAAGCTGTATGAAGATGTGATGCTGGAAAACATCAGTCATCTGGTATCCGTTGGATATCAGCTCTGCAAATCAGATTTGATTTTCTGTTTGGAAAAAGGTGAAATGGTGTGGATGGTGGAAGCAAGAGGATTTTCCCATTGCCAAAGTCCAGGTAGGGGAATGTCACATAAACTGCAAGAAATCATTCCCACACAACAGATCAGCAAGGAGGATGCACCCACTCTTATGTCAATGAAATCTCCTACTCAAGGAAATCCATCTAAACAGAATAATTCAGCAAAAGATGTCGCTGAAAGCTCTGTATTGAGTCAAAATGTGTTAACTCACACAACAAAGTCCTTTGTCAACAAACAGTGTGGAAACTCCTTTAGTAACTATTTATATCTTAATCGAGACAAGAAAAATGAAACAAGAGAAAATATACACTGGAAGAAACTGTATAAATGTCACTTGTGGGAAAGCCTTTATTCAGAGTGGTAACCTTAAAGAATGCAGTCTAAGTCACATTGGAGAGAAACCGTATATGACATGAGAGGATACACACTGAAAAGAAACTTTGGAAGTCATCTGTGTGGAAAAGTCTTCAGCAGATCTGCCTTTAAGCTGCATGAGCAAACTCATACTAGAGAGTAATAAATATTTTCAGTAATAAATATGTTCTGACCTAAGATTACTTGGCAATATACATGTAATAAATTTGAAAGAGTGAGCAATATATCTGTAAAATATAAACACATTGTAGATACATTCTCTGGAATCAATGCGGAAGATCCTGAAGTCATCCCTACTTTTCCATTGACATACAGAAATATATATAAAAGAGAAGCCATCTGTATAAATTGTATGTGGCAAATATCCACTTAGTGATCTCCCATAATAACATGAAATAAATTATCTATTTCTTTTTTTGTTAGTGTTCTGCTAATACATATATATCCAAGTTTATTTAATATTTACATTTGTGATAAAATATAAATAAAATATTAAAAAATTTGTTTCATAAAAAAAAAAAAAAAAAAAAAAAAAAAAAAAAAAGAGTAATCTGGAGATGGTAGGAGCCGGGACCTAACCATGAGCCTATCATTTGATCTACAGAAGTATACCCTGAGTCTATGAACCCAAAGATAAAAGAGATATTGGTACAAAGAGAATCAGAGGGACTGGCGGGTGGTGTGGTGGTTGGGGGTGCTGGACTCCCACATGGCCGGCCATGGTTCAAGTCCTGGACCTGGTGGCTTGCTCTCTCACTTTCTCTCTCTCTCTCTGTTCCCCTCTGGTCAAATTAAAAATAAATTTAAAAAGTTAAATAAAATAATTCTTTTAAAAAAAGAATCAGAGTGGTCTTATTAATACAAATACATTATGAATAATGCAAATATTCAACCTAGGGCAAACTGGAAAGCAGTCTGATGTATTCCCATCACAGATACAGAATTAGCATTAAAACTGAAAAACACAAGGACTCTACTGACATACGAAAAAGTCTGAATGGGAAATACTATTTAAGGAAAAAGCTTTGGGGGCTGGCAGGTGGTGTGGAGGTTAAAGGTGCGGGGCTCCCACACTGCCAACCACAATTCGAGTCCTGGACCTGGTGGTGTGCTTGCTCACTTTCCCTTTCTCTCTCTCTTATTAGACTGGAAAATAATAATAATAATAATTAATAAAGTTAAATAAAAAATAATACTTAAAAAAGAAAAAACTCTAAAAAGCATATATTCACAGTGATTATACAACTCAAAACCTTTTTAAGCATGAGGACACAATTAACCAAATACACTTAATTTTTGTTCATCTGGAAAAGTTGTGTAAGTTCATAAGAAATATGTTTACTAAATGAAATTAAAAGGTGGGACATCAGGCGTCTTCTTTCTAAGTGGTTCATACACTGGCTTGAGTAAAGGCCTTGGCTCCTTTTCCCTTTTGAAGTATAGTTTCTGCTCTGTGGACACTTTCAACTCAAGGAGAAGACTTTCTTTCTTTCTTTTTTAATGTATCAATTTTTTAAAAACATTAATTTATTTTTTTAGAGTTATTTTTATTGAACTTTATTATTATTTTTCCAATTTGATCAGAGAGAGAGAGAGAGAGAGAGAGAGAAAAGAAAAGTGAGAAAGGGAACCAACAGGTTCGAGACTCGAACCACAGTCAGCCATGTGGGAGTTCAACACCACCTCAACACCTGCTGGCCCCTCAAGAAGAAGACTTTCTGACATGGGAGGAACCGCCCTCCACCTTCCACTTCATTGCTCAACAGTCTGGCCTGCAGAAAACCCTTAGCCTCCTTTTGTTTCTCCTCATTCTGTCTTTCTTATTTTATTTATTTATTTATTTATTTATTTTTTTGAAGAGAGAGAGAGGTTTTGTTATAGGGCGGGTGCACTCATCAGAGAGACAGAAAGTGAGAAGTCACTCCCCCAGAAGAGGTGACCATGCTACAGTCCTCTCTCCTCCATTTTCCTCTTGGGATCTTGGGCATGCACATGCGTCCAGCATGATTTTGAAGCTACTGGGTCTGGGACTCGAACCACGGTTGACCATGTGGAAGTCCAGCAACATAACTATTATGTCATCTGCTGTTCCCTTTCTTAATTCATTTTTTAAAAGAATTATTTATTTTATTTTATTCATTCATTTATTTTTTAATTTGACCAAAGAGAGAAAGAGAGGGAAAGCAAGCCACCAGGCCCGGGACTCCAACCGTGGTCTGTTATGTGGGAGTGTCCAGTGCCTTAACCACCACACCACCTGCTGGCCACCTTAATTCATTTTTAAAAACTTAACCAAGAGGGACCAGCAGTTAGCATAATGGCTATGTTACTGGACTCCCACATAGTCCACCGTGGTTTGCGTCCCGGACCCGGTGGCTTAAAACTCACTCTGGGCACGTGTGCGTGCGTGCCCAAGATCCCGAGAGGAGAATGGAGGAGAAGGGATTGCGGAGTGGCCATTCCCCCTGGGGGGTGATTTCTCGCTTTCTGTCTCTCTGTCTCTGGCGAGCATACGCGCCCTATAGCAAAAAAAAAAAAAAAAAAAAAAAAAAAAAAAGCCTTAACCAGGCGACCAGCAGATGACGTCATAGTTACGTAGCTGGACTCCCACATGGTTGACTACAGTTCAAGTCTCATACCCAGCGGTTTCAAACTCACACCGGGCACATGTGTGTGGAGTGCTCAAGATCCCCAAGAGGAGAATGGAGAAGGAATCACGATGTGGCCATCCCCCTGGGGGCTGCTGTCTTGCTTTCTGTCTTTCAATCTCTCTCTCTCCGTCTCTCTGGCAAGCGCACACTCCCTATAGCAAACAATCTCTCTCTTTAATAAAAACAAACAAACAAACAAAAAACAACCTCAACCAAAGACTATAGTCTTTTGGGAATTGACTGGAGAACGTTTCCAGCAGCAATGAATAGTTGAGATGGCACCAAACTAGAGGTCAGAGGGCCATCACTCTAACCCTGGCTTTGCTGGCACCTTGCTGGCTAGGCCTGGTGAGTCGCTTTCAGACTTTAGCCAAGTCTGGCCCTCTGTGTTCTCCTCCATAAAGTAACAGTATTGGACCGGGTGATTTCTGAAGTCCTTGCAGTGCTGACGTCTCTGTGGCCATGTCTTTACTGATGCAGGAGGAGGAGCAGCACTGGCGGGGATTCTCATCACTCTCCGGGGAAGAACCAGCTCTGCCACCCAAAGTCCTTGAGGTCAGGGCACTTGCAACTGAACGGCAGGTGCAGGGCCTAGCAAGGGTCGGGTTGCTTAGAAGAAAGAGAAACCTTCTGCAGGTTTTGGGTCTTCATCATCAGGCAATTAATAAGAGTTCAATAATTCATGAAAGGGTTAAGAGCCGGAAAGCTCCAGGACAGGGCAGATCTCTTTTAGAAGAAGATCCCTCAAATTTCTAGAACATGACATTCTGAACAGCCTGAAATGGATATAGGAGTTACAACGATTAGGCGGCTCTGGTATCAAAACAGTTTACCTCATCACAACTGCCCAGAGAACTGAACAAGCTGGGTAAGACTGTTGTCATCGACACTTCAGCCAACTGGAGAAAGAGCGTCTACAGCAAGTCAGAAATTCTCCCAGCTGCGCTATGATCAAGGAGAGAAAGAGAAGTGAGAGAAAAATAAAACGTGTAAAAGGGGTTGGTTATGGTAAACGAAGAGAGCCCTTACTGCCACTTCAGTCTCTAAACCTATGCCCTTCTCTCTTGGTGCAGTAAAAAGGGGAGGACGAGGGGAGGTCAAAGGGGTTGGAAGAGGGGAAAACTTTTGTCTGCTTTTGGTAAAGAGCACTCTCTGGTCTCTTGGCTGCTTCAGTGGCCAGACAGCAATAGAAAGAGTAGGCGAAGCTCTTCTCACTAAGAATGATTGAATAGGGACACTGGAGGACAGGAGTGTTCTGTATGTAGCAAAGATCTTATGGGAACAAAGACCATAGTATTCTTTTTTTTTTTTTTTTTGGAGAGGTTTTTTTTTTGCTCTAGGTCGCGTGTGCATGCCAGAAAGACAGAGAGAAACAGAGAGACAGAAAGTGAGAAATCACCCCCCAGAGGGGATGGCCACGCCATAATTCCTTCTCCTCCATTCTCCTCTCAGGATCTTGGGCACGCATGTGCCTGGCGTGAGTTTAAGCCACCGGGTCTGGGACTCGAACCGCAGTCGGCTACATGGGAGTTCAGCGACATAGCCATTACGCCAACTGCTGGTCCCAAAGACCATAGTATTCTTTATGTGGAATGATATAGATTAATTTTCACTGAGTAACAAATCACTCCAAAACTTAACGGCTCAAAACAGCAACTATTTATTTAGATCACGGCTGTGTGGGCTGGCAGGGCAGGTCTTCTGGTCTGCGCCAGCTTGGCTGAGCTCCGCTGAACTCTCATGTCTGTGCGGTCAGCTGGCGGGTCGGCTGGCAGTTGAATGATTGAGGATGGCCCTGGTTTCATGTCTGGCAGCTAGCAGGCTGCTAGCAAGAGTTATGGGCCCAATCGGCCACATGTCTCTCATCAACCAGGAGGCCAGCACAGATTTATCCATGTGACAGTGGATTTCCAAGAGCAGCAAGAGAGGAAGCTTCAATGCCCCTTGAGGCCTGGGCTTGGAACCAGCACATTGTCAGTTCTAATGCATTCTGTCTACTGAAACATGACACTAGGCCAGCTGGGGTGATTGCCCAGACAGAAGGGTTTCCCAAGATGCAAGAGTTTCAGTACAAAAATGGGAAAGTTCTAGACTAACCAGGACAGCTAGTCATTCTAATTACCTAGATTCAGAGAGTAGGAAATTTGACGAGACATTTCTCCAAAGGTAGGCAAATCCAATAAACACACGAAAAGATGCTTAACATCACTAATTGTTAGAGAAATGCTAATCAAAACCACAATGAGATACTACTTTACACTCATTAGGATGACAACGACAAATAGATTTGCTATGCAACAATGCGCCATGACTTTCCTGACAACCTAATATGTGTGTCTGTGTGTATGCATGTATATATATGTATGAATGTATATTAACAAAACCAACAACAATGATGTGTTACTCAACAAACAGAAAATAACAAATGTTGACAAAGATGTGGAAAAATTGGAATGCTTATGCACTGTTGGTGAGCATGTAAAATGATACAGCCACTATAGAAAATGGTAGGGCTAACCCTAAAAAAAAACTTATGAATACCTGTGATTCAACAATTCCAATTCTGAGTATATACCCAAAAGAACTGAAAGCAGTGACTCAGATACCCACACAACATTCATAGCATTTTCACAATAGCCACAAGGTGAAGGCAACCCAAGTGTCCATCAACAGATACACGGATAGTCGAAACTTAGCATTGTATACGATGGGATATTGTTCAGCCCTATGAAAGGACTGAACACGTGCTACAACATGAACGAGCCTCGAAAACATTATGCTAAGTGAAGGTCAGCCATGAAGGACACATCCTGAATTATTCCACTTTTCAGAGGCACCTAGAGTGTTAAATTCCTAGAGACAGAAAGTAGAATGGTGGTTGCCAGGGGCTGAGAGAGGAGGAAAGTTAGGGTTTAATATGTACAGAATTTCAGTTTTGCAAGGTGAAAAAGTTCTGGAGATGGCTGGTGGTGATGGCGGCACAGCGATGTAAATACACTTAATACCATAGACGTGCACATTTAAAAGTGGTTCCAACAGTCAACTTTATGTTATGTATACTTTAGCACAATAAGTGAAAAAGAGTAGAGAAATGGCCTCCCCTATTGATGGGAAGAGCTGCAAACTAGTGGGGCTGTTTTTGCCATCGGCCACAGGGGTGAGCAGGAATTCAACAAAATGAAGCTGGGCTGTCGTAGCTCATAGGACTTGAGCAAGTATGCTGGAAGGCAGAAACCAAACATTGACTATTCGGATACCCTTTCCTTCGGAAGCCAATGGCGGCTTCATTCAGGTAGGAGGGAAAAAGAGAAATTAACAGCATATGATGATGTGTGAATGAGGTAGCGAGGATGTGTGGTAAGACTTTGGAACTAGCCAGAAAAATAAAATAAAATGAAAATAACTCAGAGTCCTAAAAAAATCACTGAAATGCATGAAGGGATCCAAGCCACCATTTCCTGTTCCTTTGTGCCCTGGCAAAGAGCTGGGCACAGAACAGACTGTCAATAAATGCCACGCCTCAGAGGTCAGAGGAACGAGGCTCCCGGTGACCTGGCTCCCGCCACCTCTGCCTCCTTATCTCTTTCCGTTTGCCGCCCGTGGGAGTCCATGCTTGTGGCAAACCCTGACGTGAGTGATTCTCTACTTCAGTCACAGGAGGAGCGGACAGCAGAGAGGAATGAAGAAGGCTGAAGGAAAATCTGGGCAGCAAGACTGGGGAGAGACGGAGTTGCTGAAGGGAGCCATGAAAAGATGACCAGGAGAAACCACAAGACTCCCAGAATGTTGTGACTGGAAGAGACTTGGAGAATATCTTGTCCACTCTTTCCACCAGGAAGAGAGTGAAAATGAGTCCAGAAAGCTACAGGGACTTGTTTAGGGCCACCCAGGCATCAGGAAGTAGCAGAGCTGGTACTTAGCCATGTTTTTTTTGTTTTGTTTTGTTTTTGTTTTTTTTTTAAGAGAGAGATATATATTTTTTTATTTTAAATAATTATTTATTTTATTTAATTTATTCATTCATTTATTTTAATTGACCAGAGAGAGAGAGAGAGAGAGAGAGAGAGAGAGAGAGAGAGAGGGAAAGTAAGAAAGCAAGCCACAAGGTCCAGAACTCAAACTGTGGTCAGTCATGTGGGAGTGTCCAGCGCCTTACCCACCATGCCACCTGCTGGTCCCTGAGAGAGAGATTATTTTTACTATAGGGGACATGCACTTGGCAGAGATAAACAGAAAGTGAGCAATCACTCTCCAGGAGGGATGACCATGCCTCAATCCCTTCTCCATTCTTCTCTTGGGATTTTGGGCATGCACGTACATGTGCCTGGCATGAGTTTTAAGCTGCCAGGTCCAGGACTCAAACCACATTTGACCATGTGGGAGTCCAGTGACATAACCATTATGCCATCTGCTGGTCCCCGGTTTTCTCATTTCTAAGCTGGGCTCTGTCCTCTACGCTATCCTGTGACTTCCAATTCCCACTGCACATTCTCTACACTAAACACTGCAAAAGGGTATGTATGGTCTAGCCCCTTCAAAACACGCCTCCTCCCTTAGATCTGCTTCTACTGCAGGTGGAACCATGCCCTCCAACGCATGGCTCAAATCTTCTCCTCTCTGTGCCCTAGAAAGTCCAGTACAGAAAGTGTACCTGTCCTCTTATCAGCTATTTAATTCAGGGGCTCTATTGTATTTCCCAGTTAAGTTTTCCACTCGGCTCCACAGGGAAAGGTTATTTTTAGGTGTTACAAGAAGTACAGTGCAGACCAATTCTCTCTTCTCAGATCAGTGACTGAGGTTTAACCTGCTCTGGGTTTGTTGTTCAACACTTGAAGACCAACAGTAAGTGGGTAGAGCTCAATTCAGGGGGCCAGTGGGCTAGGGCACTGCATAGGGCCGAAGCCCATGATCATCTTTTGGTAGAAAATAAAACTTCCTGGAAGAGCTCCAGTTGGAAGCGCCTGGCAAATAGATTTATTGATTCAATTGTCATTTCCAACGGGGACGGCTTCAGTCACTGGGGAAATCTAGTCACGAGCCCACCCAGGACGCGCCGTGCTGCTCTAGGAATCCTAAAATGCGATTCTGTGCACACTGAGGTGGGGCTGGCCTTGGACAAGTTACTGGGAGACCAAGTAGGACAAGACAAGGGCCCAGAAGGCACTAAGTGCTTGGTGTTTAACACCCAAATAGCGGAGGTTGGAACCAGAGAGCAAACATGGAAAGGCCAGCCCAGCCACAGAACCCTCTCCCCGCCATGCCTGCCTGACAGGGCAGTACCAGAGAAAGGATCCAAGGCCCCCTCAAGAAGCCAGGTCTGGTGCAAGGCTGAGGGGAGGGGAGATGGGGATATTTCTCCATTGGCTTCTCCTGGGCCAACACAACAGCACTTTGATGCCAGGACGAGCAAAGAAAGAGAGCAGAGGTTAAGACGAAGTTTGGGGACCAGGCTCTAGAATGAGTTTATCCCTCTCCCAGGAAAGTTGGACCTCAGTGATTTTACCTAAGCAGGTGCTGTTTCCCGCTGTGCTCTACAGATACTGAAAGCCTTGCTTTCTCGAGTATTTGAGGGTGAGATGACGCTGCACTCTAACACGGCACAGAGGCATCCTCCCTGTCTCCCTGAGTCCGGGGCCCCAGATGTTTGACCCTGAGCTTTAACCTGATGCCCTGGTTCCCAGGAGGCCTCTCTACGGAGATCAGGAAAAAAGATGGAGCCAGGCTGGCATCATTTCGCACATGCAATCGAGCCGGAAGAGTTGTGAAGCCCAGGAGGTTCTGCTAGGCTGTTCTGCAGTAAATACTTGTTATAAAAATAAACCTATCCTGCTATTCACCAACAATGAGCAATACCCTAGGGTTGCCAGCGCTGGAAGTACTCACATGTCTCCAGGCGCGCTGCTAAGGCTGCGGGCCAACCCTCGGCAGCACGCGCACATGCACAGGCTCACTCTCCTCACTCTCCCATCTTCCACGTCTCACTCCTTCACATTCTCAACCAAACGGTTAGGACCGGAGCCAGGTAGAGGGAAATAAAGCCTCACACTGGACTCAAAAGCACAAAACAAAACAGTAATCGCCAATGTAGGGGATAAGGAGCTTGACTACAGCTGGTAAGATGAAAAGATCGAAGGATTTTTGTGAACTCTACATTTAATACGCATCAACAGTTGAAGTGAACATAAAAATATTAATGGGGTCTTTAACTGCTTTAAGCCAGTAGAATGTCCAGAACAAAGGAAGGTGCTAATTGTGTTTCAGACCAAGTAACATCTGAGGAAAGGTGCCAGGATAGAATGAGAATTCAAAACTATGAGGTTAAGCGGACTGAAACCCTACAGCCTGGAGGAGACCCAGAAAGACATGATGACCATTTTCACATATCTAAAGAGTTTCCATGGGCATGAAGGTTCACCATGTTCCCTTTGGGCCCACGAGGAAGTTATAGCCTGGCCAGTTTTGTTTCAAAATGAGATTGCCTGAAAATGGAATGCTCTCTCTGATGAGATAAATTCTTTATTGCTGGGGTTTGAAAAAGGGGCTGAGTAAATGTATCTGTGGGCTGCTGTTGCAGAAATCCACATGCTGGGTAAAGATAGGCCTAGGGGCCAGCAGGTAGCATGGGGTTGGCTGGATCCCACATGCCGACTGCACAGTTTGAGTCCTAGATCTGGCGGCCTGAAAACACACGGGGCGCATGTGCATGCCCAAAATCCTAAGAGGAAACTGGAAGAGAAGGAATTGTGGCCGGGGGTGATTTTTCTTTCTCCTTCTCTCCCTTTTCCAGTGAGCGCATGCACCCTATAACAAAAAAAAAAAAAAAAAAAAAAAAAAAAAAAAAAAAAAAAAAAAAAAAAAAAGGCAGCTTAGGAACTAAAAAGATGGGACCAGTAGATGGCCTAATGGTTACATTGCTGGACTCCCACATAGTTGGCCACAGTTCGAGTACCAGACCTGGTGGCTTAAAAGTCACACTGGGCCCGTGTGTGTGTGTATGTGCCCAAAATCCTGAGAGGAGAATGGAGGAGAAGGGATTACAGTGTGGCCATGGGGGGTGATTTCTCACTTTCTCTCTTTCTGTCTCTCCAACGAGCACATGTGCCCTATAGCAAAAATCTCTCTTAAAAAAAAAAAAAGAAAAGAAAAGAAAACTAAAATGATATTCAAAGTTATAAAAAGAAAGGTAGGACTAGATGATATTTTGAGTTTCTTCTAACTTTGAGGTCTTATGTTTCTGTGTGTTTCGTTTTAAAATTAAATGTCGAATGTTGCAATGATTATAGATTCAGTTACCATTACAGGAAATAATAGAGAGACCCTTCGTGCCCTTTACCCAGTTTCCCCCCGTGTTAACAAGACAATCTTGCAACCAGGGAACTGATCTTCAACACGGTCTCATCCTTCCTGTGCCTTCGTCATCTCTGCCCTTGAAGAACTACCAGTCTACAGGAGAACAAGACACACAAGCACATACGGTGCCAGTCTGTGTGTAAGACAGCTGAACGAGTAGGAGCAAATGCTATGCATGACCAGAAAACAGAGAGATCACAAACTGCCTAGGGATACGAGGAGAGACTTCCCAGGAGAGGGGGCATTGAGTTGGGCCTTGAAGAATAAATGGAACCTCTGGAGAGGAAGCCATTCTTACTTAAGGATCTATAGCTATCCAGGCTCATTAAGAGCTAAAAGATACGCCTCTGTGCGCAGCTCTCTCTGGTTACAGAGCTAATGCAAAATCCAAACACGTCAAAAAAGCCATCATGAAAGCTCAGAGAACCATGGGCAGCCTCTGGACTGTGCTTCATCCAATTCTTACTTCCTCCTTAGGGTCTGCTAGAGTAGGTGCTTAGCATTTGCTGAATGAATGCATGAGTAAAGGAATGAATGAAGAGATCCCTGCTCCTGTTGTCCAGGTTCTGCTCTCCTCCCCCACGGAAGAGCATGCAATAGTGAGGACAGGGTGGCATCAGTTTAATTTGGCTGTTTGCCCAAAACCCTTGTGGTTTTCTAGTGCTATTGGAGAACACGTGATCGTGATTAAGGCTGAGGTCACAGGTGCCCCATAAACCTCCCAGAGGCCAGTTAATTTCACTATCCTCCGTGACTCCAGGTCCACAGCCCATCCAAGGTGGACCCCTGATCAAAGACATTTTATAAGCCACAGTGGTCTGTCTTTTCCTTAAATGTTTTGATGCCCAAGCCGACCGAGCAAGTTTCTGTACCTAGCTGGCTTTGTCCCAGCCTATCCTGCCTCACCTCTGGGTTTGCAGTGTGAGAGAGGAATGTGTTTCCTAGAAGCAAAGAATGACAGGGCTTAGGGGGTTGGGAAGGAAGAACTTGAAGATTTAGAAATCATGTGGTCCCACCCCCTTATTTTATAGACTAGAAAATGGAAGCCGGGAAGGGGCAGGTTCCTCCGAGTGTCATTCAGCTGCCTGCCTCCTCTCCAATGCTCATCCCAAGGCATCCAGCAGTTTCCTCCTCTAACAAAGCCAGCCCCTCTTGTGGCGAAGGGCCAAGGGTTTCTAATACTTATGACAACACAGCATCGGAATTGAGTGTACTTGGTTTTCTCTATGTACAGAAGCATAAAAAAGATCAAAGCATTTACAATTTGATGACGCTCCTAAATGCAAGTTCAAATTGCTGAGTTAAAAAGCCAGCAATTTTTTTAGAGGACTTTCCGGAGTAATTACTCAAGATGGAATTAAACCGTAATTTGCCTTTGGCTCTTTCTCATCCCATCTCACTGCCAGGAAAAGGAAGGAGGGGGTATTTAACAAAGAAAATCTTGAGACTATTGTTAATTACAGATTTTTACCTACCTGATGTTCTTTTGCTTTGCACGTTAATTAAATCAAGACCAGGTGTCTTGCAGATGGGTTAGCTGCTGGCTATCGGAAGAGATGAATAGATCCCAGTAAATGGGTAAAGGAAAAAAGCTGAGTTGTATGGGTCATTTATGCTGCTGCTCTCAGCAGAAATCACTGTAGAGAGAGAGCTCCCTGCGCTTAAGCGGCCTAGTTCATTAGAGTCTCAAAAGGGGCTCACATGTCCACCAACTCCAGAGCCCGGGAGCAGGCGGATCTACCATCAGATTTGGTCAAGCCATCAGATCCAAGGGCAATTAGACTTCACATTATTATTCTAGAGGAAACCGTTCAGGATTCATGACCTGGAATCAGAGGCTGCCTGCACGCAGGGCCTGAGCAGCACCGGAGGGGATCAGGGTGCTCTGACAACTATCCCCAACACTCTCCAAGCTGAGAGAAAGGAGATGACAGAAGCAGAACCATACTTTGGAAGGTGGTCCAACATGGTTCAGAACACCGCTCTGCTCCTAAAGGCCAGGGGTCCTTGTTCCTACCCACGTAAGAAGGACTTAGGGTTAAAACACAAAATGACAACACCATCCCAGCTCTGTCATGGCTCAGGTGTCCAATCCCATCTGCAAGGCCAGATCAAGTTTCCTTTCAGAGGACCCAAGATCAGTGCTGAGGCCAGGATGGAGCGGGGTGAGGGGAGGAGCCGGGGCAGAGGGAAACAACGGTCACTTATTATTTACAAAAGATGCATTTATTTGCGTGTGTAAAGCTCTGGGCTTTTACACAGTACTGGGTCATTCACGGAGGCCCTGAGCTCACATGAACAAAATCTGCCTTCCATGGTGCTAATTCTGATTCACTACTGCTCAGACTGGTTTCTGGGGGAGAGAAATGATGAGGAACCACAGGCTGTGCAGCCCCCCTTCCCACACGCCTCGCCCACGCCCTTAGGGGACAGGCACGCATGCTGTTTCTCTGTGACCCTAACAGAGCATGAAAACACATTGCTCAGTGTGATTTGAATTCCTCTCAGAAGAACCCTGGACCTAGTCCACGCTTCCCCACCATGAGCTAAACCAGAATGTCCTGGCTTCAGAGAACGGGCAGAAATAATGACTAAGCTGAATCTGACCAATAGTCATGCCATGTGAGTATCATCCTGGAACCCAGCAAAGCACCCCAGGGAATAATGTGGTCTGTTCATTTTTGGTTTTCTGTCTACTCTCTTCCCAAGCCCATTCTTTGTCCCCGTGATGCTTTCATCTACAACCTACAAGTGCCTTCCAAAGGAGAGAGGCTTGTAGCATAAGTTACCTCTTCAAATTTGGCCCAGGGGGTCGGGCCTCATAGTACAGTGGTTAAGTTATGTGAACAGAAAGCAAGATCCCAAATGGCAGACCATGATTCAAATTCCAGCCACAGCAGCTTGAAAAACATGCCAGGCACGTGTGAGTGCATGTCCAAAATCCTGATGGGAGAAAGAAATGAAGGAGAAATCATTGCAGAATGACCATGCTTTATTAGTGGGTGCTTTTTCCTCTGTCTAGTGAGTGCATGTGACACTTGGCAATTAAAAAGAAAAAGAAAGAAAGAAAGAAAGAAAAAAAGAAAGAAAAAGAAAAAGAAAAAGAAAGAAAAAGAAAAAGAAAAAGAAAAAGAAAAAGAAAAAGAAAAAGAAAAAGATCAGGCCCAGGGAATGGACCTACTTGGAAAGGAGAATGGGACAGGACTAGGTAGGGCAAGCAAAGCACCTGAGGCTCAGCAGGTAAGGAGGTCGTCTCAGGTGCCAATCCTGCACATCCCCCAGCTGACTTGACAGTGACTGAATCTGGGGCCTCAGTCACCTTAACCTCATTCGCACCCTGGAATGGATGATATTTTTGTCCCCAAAGGAAACAGATCATTTTTGTAGTTTATAAGTCCAGGGAGCTTTTAAAAAAGATACCAACACTGGGGACCAGCAGGTGGAGTGGTGGTTAGGGTACTGGACACTCCCAGATGGCTGACTATGGTTCGAGTCCTGGACCTGGTGGCTTGCTTTCTCACTTCTTCTCTCTCTCTCTGCATCTCTATGGTCAAATTAAAATAAATTAATGAATAAATAAAATTAAATAAATAATTATTTTTAAAAGAATTGTTTAATTTTATTCATTCATTCACTTATGTTTTAAAAAGAATTATTTGTTTATTTTATTCATTCATTAACTTATTTAAATTTGACCATAGCGATGCAGAAAGAGAGAAAAGGAAATTGAAAAAGCAAGCCACCAGATCCAGGACTCAAACCATGGTCAGCCACATGGGAGTGTCCAGCACCTTAACCACCATACCACCTGCTGGTCCCTAAATAAGTAATTCTTTAAAAAAAAAAAAAAAACATAGATACCAACACCAAATCACTCAAACCTGAACCATAGGGTTTGGAGCCCGGGCTCTGAGACTCAGCCCAGGTGAACCTAGTGCACAGGCCATGGCTGAGAACTGCTGGTCTGAGGGCTTGTGCTGGGGCACAGCTAATGGGTGGATGTACTGCTGGTGTCTGCCGCAACTTGCCCAGGGCCTGGTTGTCTCTGTGTTAACTCAGCTCCTCCAGGATTGTCTCTGGGCCCCACAAGGCCCGAGGTCTGGTTGGACTTCCATACAGACTTTCCCAGGCAGTCTGCTCCTGACCACAGTGTGCCAGATGCACGCTCCCAGTCCCCTACCCTCAAGTTCCCAGCCAGACTTTCAGCTGAGGTCCTTCTCAGCCTCCAGGAGCAAGCAGAGACTGCCCATGTTCTGCTGCACTTCCTTTGATGAGAACACAGAGACCCCATGTTGGTGCAGGGAAACTGTGAGGTGGTCCTTGCAGACTCCTAAAAGAGGACAAAATGGTGGTCCCCAGCAGTTGGCGTAATGGCTATGTCGCTGGACCTCCATGTAGTCAACCGCAGGTTAAGTCCCCAACCCGGTGGCTTAAACTCACGCCAGCATGTGTGTGCGCATGCCCAAGATCCCTAGAGGAGAATGGAGGAGAAGGGATTGCGGCGTGGCCATCCTCCCTGGGGAGTGATTTCTCGCTTTCTGTCTCTCTGTCTCTCTCTGTCTTTCTGGCGAGCGCACGTGCCCTATAGCAAAGACATTTCAAAATAAATAAATAAATAAATAAAAAGAGGACAAAATGCTCACTTCAACTTTGCAAATGCATCTGTCCTCAAGCTGGAGCCCGAGGTGGGGGATGTGAAGACGCTACTACCCAACACCTCCCTTTTCAATGATTGTTGGAACTAAACGGGGAGCGCTTCCCTCCTTCTGCTTCTTGCCTCGTAGGGCTCTTCCATACATAGAACCATGAGCAGATCCTCCAGGTCTTGAGAAAATCCTTTTTCCTTAGCACTTAAATTTCAAGCCTATTGTCATGTTGGGTTCTCAGAAAAATCTAAGGACAGAGAAACCTCAGCTATGGCAGATACGTGCTCTTCCTCTGATGCACTGAAATTCCCTGTGACAGTGAATGGGAAGCTGCAGAACAAGCTTCATAGAAACACTTCTGCAAATATTTCAAACATTAGCTCCACTCCACATGCTTGGTGCCAGTTTACTCAGAGCCTTGGGACATTCAGGGTATTTACTGGGTCTCTACTCAGCCATCTCTCAGTATTTGGGAAGGGAGGTCGGAGGGGAACCTTTTGTTCCCATGTCATGTTTGTGTCATGAGCCAGAGAAGAGCATTTAGTGACAACTGGGGCCTTCAGGGGACGGGGTGTGTGTGTGTGTGTGTGGGAATAGAGAAGGCAGAAAAGAGAGACAAGTATTCTGAAGTGGATCTTGAGTTTCTGTTTATGAGCTCAACTTATGAGGTTCTTAAATATCTGAGCAAGTATGGCATATTTTATTGAGCAAATTGAAGTGCTCAACCCAGCCATGAAAACTGCAAAACACATAACTCAACTCTTCCTAAACCGAGTGAACAGTCTGGATTGACTTTGTGGGTGTTTGTTTAACTGGCTGTCTCCTATTCCCATCCCACCCAGACTCTGTCTCTCTGTTAGTCCCTCTGCAAACACTCCCATCACGAGTTGGTGTGGGCTCCCCTCTTCCTTTCAAGGGCTTTGTCCTGCCTCTCAGAGCCTCTCTTCTGCCTTGCCCAGCTCCTATGTCCTCTTGGCCATAACTAGGCAGGGCTTCACACCAGCCCACAGACTTCGCTTCTGTAGCAGCACAAACACCACTAAGCCCTCCAGGCTTCTAGGAGCTGTGCCTGCTCTTCACAGGAGATTAAGAGCCCACAGTGAGTCAGCAGCCCAGCTGGGCTGAAGCCTAAGTCTCCTGACTGGGCCTCTGTCAACTGGGACATTCCTCGTCCCCTCCCCTTGTCCTCCTCTGGACCACTTCTCATTCTCCCAGCCTTTAGTTGGTATCTGCCCCCACACTGGACTATCAAAGTCCCACTATGTCTCCCTCCCTGTCCCTATCCCAACTCTGGAGCTGTCCCATCAAATGCCCTTGGCCTTGATGGTTGGCCACGTGTCCAAGGCAGAGAAGCTTGTGGTTGGGTGGTGACAGTGGCATTCCAAAGACTCAGGGTGGGGGTGTTGGTACCTCCTCTCCTTGGCTGTGACCCTCTGGGTTCTGGGAGGGAGAACTGAACAGATGCCAAGACTCACCCACAGGCCCTTGGTGCCTACACGCTCTGTGAGTCACAGCTACTGTACGGCATGCTGAGTCACCACCAGGAATCTGAGACAGTATAAGCCTATTTATAAAAGACTTGCCAGCATACAGGGCTCCTACAAATGCTTGATAATTATTGCCAAATATAGATATTGGTTTCGGGTCTCCAGTGTGTACCGACAGGTCGTTCGGTGACCTGCACCATGAATGGAGTCTGAGCCTCATTACCGCGGAGGCTGGCTTCAGCAAGTAGGGCACCCCCAGCTGCCTCAGGGCGGGTGTTGTGAACCACGCCTTTGCTTCTGGAGGGGAGGAAGGGGAACTGCAGGAGAAGCCCTTAGTGCCAATTTGGAAGAACAGAAATTGTATTTTTGTGCCAACTACTCTGAGTCACTTACTGCCATTCTCATTCACAGGAAGAGAAAAATCTGGTGCAGAGGACTACCCATTTAAATTCTCAACTTCTTAGCAATACAAAAATTTAAGGTTTCTATAAATATCAAGTCCCCAAAATGCTCCCTCTTCTAGTGGGAGATGCCCTCTTTCTAACCTTGTATCATCTTGGTGAACATTTAGTGAACCACAACATCCCTCATCATAAGGGAGATTCAGATTTAAACCACAATGAGGTACCACCTAACCCCTGTCAAGATAGCAAAGATTAAAAATACAAAAAATTATAAGTGGTGGTGGGGATGTAGTGAAAGGGGAACTCTCCTACATTGTTGGTGGAATGTAAGTTGGTCCAGTCATTGTGGAAAACAATATGGAGGTTCCTTGAAGACCTACAAATAGAATTACCATATGATACAAAAATCCCACTCCTGGGTATCTACCCAAAGGACAGGAGAATGTTCAGTCAGAAAGTACTTGCACATCAATGTTTATTGTGGCATTATTCACGATTACTAAGACATGGACCAACCCAGATGCTCACAAATAGATAAATGTATTGAAAAAGTGTAGCACGTATACTCCATGGAATACTATTCAGCCATAAAAAAAAAAAAAAAAAAAAAACAAGAAGACCCTGGAATTTGATAGAAAGAGGTCAAATATGGAAGACATTGCTGAGTGAAGCAAGCCAGACTATGAAAGAAAGATATTGTCTCCACTTAATATATACCAACTGTCCGCACTCTAAGGTAGAGATTAAAAGATTAGAGGACATAAAAGCAGTTAAAATAGTTATGGACGCTATCTCCAGTGTAGAAGGAAGGTGGGAGAAGGGAAGAGTATAGGAAAGGAAATCAGGATGAAAAAAATAGAGAGGCAAGACATTTGTGGGACATAGAAATGTTTTATTACCTATTGATGATAATGGGTATAGTATTCCCAACTGACCTAGTCTGAGATATATTTCATGTTGGGTAAATTCTCTTTACAAGCCAAATGATGTATAGTGATTGAACATTTAAACGAATAAGAATAATAAAAATAAAACGAACTTTAACAAAATGTTCGTTTGCTATAAATTTACCAAAAAACATGTAGATACGTGATTTCTCTGACAAGTACAAGAGAGAGAAGCCCTCTACCCAGGTCTGGGGCATGCTACAGTCTACTTACTCCGGCCCTTCGGATTCCTGAGCACATACACCCAGCATGTTTTCAAGCTGATCAGTCTGGGGACTCCAACCATGATCCACAGGTAGCTTCCAATTCCACAGTTCAATATGCTACTTACTAACTGCGTCACAGAGGTTAGACCCCATTTTGCTTTGTATTTATAACTGATTTTCATTAAAGTTAATGTGTGCATTAAAAAAAAAAATTAGTGAGCCACAGACCAGAGGCCTCAGAGCACCATGGGCCTTAGAGGTCATCTCATCCAGTCTCTCATTTACTGATGAGCCAACAGAGACAGAGCAGGGAAAGACCGGTCCAGGTCACAGAGCTTAATACCAGGTGCCCAACCCTGAGGTGAACCCTGCAGAGAGGAAGGTGGTTGAGACACAGCCTCTGCCTTCATGGAGTCCCAAATTAGCAGGGGAAGAAGTAATAATTTGCTCAAAGAAAGGATGCAAGGTAAAATGTAATTAAATCCATAAACTGTTGTGGTATTATGGGATAGAAAAGACACAAGATTGCCCCTGTAGGAGGAATCAGGAAGGGCCATGGAGAAGAGTCTTAGAGCTGGCCCTCTAAGGCTGGATTGAATTTGGATACCAAGACATAGGAGGAAGGAGAAAGGCTATGCAGATGAAATAAACACCTTGGGTTAAGCCTCGGGGATGGGATGCCTAAGGAACATGGGCAGTTGGGCTGTTACCGAGAGTGTGGAAGCTGACCAATGGGGAAGGGCCAGAGAGGGGAGTCTGTTAGGGAGAAGACGAGAGAAGCTTTGGAATGCCAGGGTGAGAGATTTGAACTTGCTCATCATCGTTATCATCTAAAAGCTCCAGGTGGCAACGTGCCAAGCGTTTTACTGAGCAGGATTACTCACGTAACGCAGAGTCTGCACTTTCTAGGAGTTTGGAGTCCAAGACAGAGAATGAAATTATGGGAAGATATTGAAACTATGTATTTAACATCTACATAAATCAAGACGTATTTAACACGTTAAGTATTTAAGTGCAAATGAAAGAATAAGGGCACTTAACAGAGTGGGTTAGGAGGAAGGCACCTGGGGGTGTGTTTCTGGACAGTCTCCCTCTGTTCACGGCCTCCCCTGTGCTCTGCAGCTCTGGGCTGGCTCAGAAGAGTCAAGACAGCAGTCTTAATATTAGACACAGACTTCACGTGGCTTTCTGTTCCAGAAAACTGATTTCTCAGATGGAACGATTCCCTGTGCCTCCCATTCCAGGTCTCTATGTCCAGTCCTGAGCTCACAGCCCGCAGGTACAGCTTGGACAGGGCAGGGCCATTGAGTACGGTCGTACAGGTTATCCACTGCACGAGAAGGAGCAAGTGGGAGCTGAAATCCAGACCTTTTCCTGCTGTCAAGTGCAAATGAGCTGTGTCTTCACAGAGGGGAGAGGGGAGAAGAGTCATTTAAAAAACAAAAATGCAGCAAAAGGCATTTATGGGCTCATGGCTCTAAGAGGGATGAGGCCAAACAGCTTTCTCCTTCCTCCCCCACCCACCATGTGATATGGGAAACATGTCTAACCTGATGCCTGGGGCCAGGTGCCAGTATGGAGCTCACCCCTAGCTCCCGTTTTGCTCCATCAGGTTTGAGATCTGAGACTAGGCAGAGACAAGTCTTTGCTACAACATATCAAAGAGTAAAAAGAAGCCATACACATATACTAAGCACCTCCTGGGGCAGGCCCTGCCTTCAAACTGTTGAGCAGGCCTCTGACTATTCCACACGCTGTGCCTGACTCAGCACTTGGCGCTGAATGAAACGCACAAGCGGAAGCCCCTCAGCCTGAGGTCAGCAGACGGCTCCCCCCCCCCCCCCCCGCCACGGCCCACACCCCTGACAAACGTCACCCACTCTGTCTGTGTACTTCACATGACAGATCTCAGTGGCTGTGGGTGCCCCTCCATTGCCTGAAGCTCTGCCTACGTTAGCAATGTCCTCTTTTTGTTTAACTGCCATTGGACCCATTTACCTGCCACTCTTGGTTCTGGTTCTATCCCCTGTTGTCCTACAAGTTCATAAGCAAGAAAAAAAACGGACTCTTCCCCTCCCCCAAACAAGCTATTCCTTTTTACCCTTCCCTTACCTGGAAGTGGAACCCCATGAAAAGCAACCCCCAGTGCTCCCCGCTGAACGTTTGCCTGTTGCCCGTTGCCCAAGTAATGGGCAAATCTTTGCCCTGTTCCTGTTCTCAGCTCTGACTCCTGGACTGGCTTTCTGAATATAGGTTCAAGTGTCCTTTGGACCTGATGCTCCACAAGCACTGGCTTCTGATTTCTGTCCTTGAAGTCTGCCATCACTTTGGGGACACGCAGATGGCAAAATGGTTACGTCGCTGGACTCCTGCATAGTTGACTGTGGTTTGAGTCCTGGATCCGGAGGCTAAAAACTCATGCTAGGCACATGTGCATGCATGCCCAAGACCCAGAGAGGAGAATGGAGGAGAAGGGATTGCAGTGTGGTCATCCCCCCCAAGGGTGACTTCTTGCTTTCTGTCTCTCTGTCTCTGTCTCCCAGGCAAGTGTACAAATCTCTCTCTAAAAAGAAGTCTCCCCCACTTTGATTCTGCCCCTCTTTGCTTCATTAGTACCAGGGTCTCCGTGAACACTTGCAGGGGGTGTGTACTGCCCTGCTACCGTAACTAGGCTGGTCTTCTTGTGCATTTTACACACCTGGGAAACCTGTTGCAACTGTAAAACTGGTTGTTGGAGGAGGGACCAGCAGTTAGCGTAATGGCTATGTCGCTGGACTCCCACGTAGTCGACCACGGTTCGAGTCCTGGACCCGGTGGCTTAAACTCACGCCGGGCGCGTGTGCGTGCGTGCCCAAGATCCCGAGAGGAGAATGGAGGAGAAGGGATTGCGGCGTGGCCATCCCCCCTGGGGGGTGATTTCCTGCTTTCTATCTCTCTGTCTCTCTCTGTCTGTCTGGCGAGCGCACGCGCCCTATAGCAAAAACCTCTCCAAAAAAAGAAAAAAAAAAAAAAAAAAAAAAAAACTGGTTGTTGGAGATACTCACATAGGACACTATCTCTGATAAGACAACTACAATAAAAACACAGGAATCTAAAACCGTGGGGAGCAGGGAGGGTGGGAAAGTTCTCCCTAAGACTGGTTCCTCCATCTGTATCTCTTAGCTGTTCGCGTCTCAAGACAGAGCCCCAGCTGCACCTGTGTCGGGGCCGCGAGGAGACGGAAAGAGATTCTCACAAGAGATTCTTCTGGGAACTGTGCCAAGTGCTCTTTGCAAGTCACATGTTCAATCCTTACCAGACAGGTAGAGCAGCACTAGTCACTAGGACTGTCTGTGCTGAGAACTTTCTCTGGGGGCCGGCTGGAAGCATGGTGTTTAAGGTGCTGGACTCCCACATGACTGATGGTGGTTCAAGTCCCAGGCCTGGTGGCTTGCTTTCTCACGTCTCCTCTCCCTTTCTGTCTCCCTCTGGTCAAATTAAAATAATAACAATAATAATAATAATAAATAGATTCTTTTTAAAAAAATGTTTTCTGTCTGTGCTCATACTGTAGCTATCAGCCCGTGTGGCTACTAAACACTCGAAAGGTGGTTGGTACAACTGGGGAATGGGATATTTCATTTTATTTAGAGTTCATTAACTTGGGACCAGCAGATGACATAGTGGTTACTTTGCTGGACTCCCACATGGCTGACAGCAGTTCAAGTCCTAGACCTGGTGGCTTGAAAATCACGCCGGGCACATATGTGTGCATGCCCAAAATCTCAGGAGGAGAATGGAGAAGGGTTTGCCGCATGGCCATCTCCCCTGGGGAGTAATTTCTCACTTTCCCTCTCACTGTGTCTGTCTCTCTCTGGCGAGTGCACACGCCCTAAGGCAAAAACCCCTTTAAAAATTAACTTAAGTATAAATGTAAATTACCACTGATGGCCGGTAGCTATCATATTGAAGGAGCAGCGCTATTCTAACCTCCTCAGTTCATACATGAGAAAACCTCCAAAGTGACTTTTCTCATAAAATTATTTTCCCTTAAACAAATTTGCAAAAATTCCATTTTCATTTAATTTGTTTTGTATAACTGAGATGTTATGTGCTTAATGGACACTCTTACATGGTTAGAATGGAAAGCCTGAAAAATGAGAAGGATCTTTAGAAAAACTGAAATTTCTGATAAGTTGTTACATTAGCATTCTGTGTTAAGGCCAACGAGATTATCCTCTAGTAATTCAGATGCTCATATATATTGATGCTATTAAACTAGAGAGCATTCATTGAATGCTTAGTATATGCTAGGTCCTTGTCCTAGTTATCTATTGTGTTAAAAAAAAAATGCCCCAATGCAGCAGCTTGAAACAATAAGCAGGCACTAGGTCACAGAGTTTCTGTAGGCCAGGAATCAAGTAGTGACTGGGCTGGGTGATTCTGGCTTGGGACCTCTGAGGTCGCAGTCAAGACACCATTGAAGGCTGCAGTCTTCTGCCATCTAAGGCTTGACTAGGCCCGGAAGATCCATTTCTAAATGGTTCCGCTTCTAAAAGGTTCCCCGCATGGCTGCAGCAGGAGGCCTCAGTTCCTCACCCTAGGGCTGCTCACCACACAGCAGTGTCTTTCTCAGTGACCCGAGAAAGAGAAGGATCAGGCCAGAAGCAGGAATTAAAAAAAAAAAAAAATTATTTTATCTAACTTTATTTTTCTTAATTTGACCAGAGAGGGCAGAGAGAGAGAGAGAAAGCAAGAAAGAAGCCATCAGGTCCGGGGCTTGAACCACAGTCGGCCATGTGGGAGTCCAGTGTCCTTAACCACCACACCACCTGCCGGCCTGAGTGCCTTCTTATAGTTTGACTTGGAATCGACACACATTACATGTGCTGGATCACATCAGTCGCACAGATCAATCCTAACACCACATAGAACAGTATGTAAGGGCGTAAGTGTCAGGAAGCAAGGATTATCGGGGCCATCTTGGCGACATCTCAGTCCTTCACATCTACCTCATCACTTCATGCTTGCAAGACTAGCAAGTAGAGCGTACTTTTATCCCTTTAATCAATGAGATGGTTAAAGCTCGGAGAGGTAAACTGACTTTCCGAGGTCTCTCAGGTGGCAAACAGCATCTCCCCACTGTCTGCCAGGGAAAGGCTGCCACACCTACTAGTTTGCACTAACAACCACAACACTACACCACACCAAGGAGAATCCTTCGGGATCCATTTCCTTGACTCAAGGCATTTTGCAGTGGCTAAATCTTTATCAGAAAACTCTCATTCCTGACTTGTTAAAAAAAATGAAGTTAGGAATAGGAATATTCTTTCTAACACAATGCAACTCATGACAATAGAAAACATAATACTTAACTATAAAGCATCGGGCATCATCTCAATAAAATCAGGAACAACCATCTCTGCACTTACTGTTATCCCTTAATACTGGGAATATCTGGTTAGTGCAATAAAATAAAATTAAAAAGTAGAATTATTAGAAAGGAGAGAAAATGATCATTAAAAATTTCAGATAATCAACTGACAACACTTAACCAGTGCTAATGAAATTTCAGCCAAGGGCTGTATCTGAGATAGACCTCAGCGCAGTAACTTCCTGCTCAGCAATAACCAACAAGATACCAGAGTTCCCTCATGCCCCCCCCCCCCCCCCCCCCGGAGGCTGTGGCCAATGCCCATTCTGTGACTGAATGTTTACACCTTGTCGTAGGCTGTTCAGGCTGCTATAACAAAATACAATACACCAAGTGACGTAGAAACAACAGAAATGTACTTCTCATGGTTCTGGAAGCCCAAGATCAAGTCTGGACTTGTGACATGTCTGGCGAGGGCCCACTTCCTTCCTCCATGGATATTTCACTGTAAGCTCCCATGGTGGCAGGGACGAGCTGGCTCTCTGGACTGTCTTTTCTAAGGGCACTCGTTCTATTCTCAAGGGTTCTGCCCTCATTCGTAATTGCCACCATCTGGTGATTAGGCTTCCTCACACAAATTTTGGACGAGCATAAACATTCAGACAGAGCATGCCCTTTCCTGGTCCGTGTGGCTGGCAGGGTGGCCTGAATGTATCCAGAGGAAAGACTCTGAGGTCTGACGGCTAGAGGGGGAACCCTTAGGCTGGAAGTTCCATGCATGTTTCCAGGACTGTCCAATTCCCTGAGGCACAACAGGCAAGACCTTTCCTGCCACTTTGTGTTTTGATTTCAGAGGAATTCCTTTTCAAGCCAGAATTAACCAACCAACTCACTCCTTTATCTAACGGATAGGAGACTGGATTCTGGTAGGATTGAACAAAAGCAGCCAGCCAGAGTGGAAAGTGCCCCTGGTATTTGAATCTAGAAGTTCTTAGTTGGGGTTATGGCTCTGGCAGCATGTGCCCTGTGACCTTGCAGGAACCCCCACCTCTCCAGTCCCCACATTCATTATCTGTGGGGGGAAGCGGGGTTGTGGGAAGAACGCAATGTCATTACACACCGGGAAGCGTGCAAACTAGCCTACCATGAAGACAGAAGTACGAGTGTTGATGCGGTCTCCGTGCCAGCCTGCTGACACGCCACACAGTGCCAGCTCTCTGACTGGTCCCCCAGTGCATTTTACCAGATCTGACACTTCATCCTGGTTCCACACAGGGCTCACACTTTGGTAATCTCACCATACTGAGCTGCTTCAAATCTCTAGACCCACGTGGGCAGTGAGGACAGGCACAGGAAGGCAATTACCTTGCGGGTTTACTTGGGCCTGGTTTCCTGGTTTCCTTTGATTTCTCTGATGGCTTTGTTTACGTAGTTTTCATCTACCCTGAGGTCCCAGTGTCAAAGGGGCAGTTTCTTTTTTCTCTTTCTTTTTTTTTTTTTTTTAATTGCCAAAATGCATGTATACTCACCAAAGAGAGAAAAGATAGAGAGGGAAAGGGAGAAAGCACTTCCCATTGTGTGTGGTCATGTTGCAATCCCTTCTCCTCCATTTCTCCACCCTGTTGGAATTTGGGGGCACACATGCTTATATGGCTGGTGTGTTTTTCAAATTGCATAGAACAGAGCTCAAACTGCAGTCACCATGTGGGATCCAGCTTCCTTAAATGCCCTGGACTGGCCCAAAGGGGTAGCATTTTTAGGTTTCACCTTTTTTCTAACAGGGAGGTGGTAGCATCACATCCTCAGGATCCTGAGGGCAATGCCTGGTGCCCCTCTTGGGGTCTAGGTCTAGCCTGCCAAAAACCAGGCATGTACAGGATCCCAGAGACAAAGACGAGCTCCTGGCAGGTGTGGGGCCAGGAGTGGGCAGGGACAGGGAGCTAGGGCGGAGGAACAGAAGCCTTAGCAGTCATCAGAGCATGGAGGAAAACAGAGAGCAGTTAAGGGGGCATGGACCAGGCCAGGTAGTCCAGAGGAGGCAGGAGCAAGGCCCTCAAATGCCTTGTTATCTTAGGTGTTTAAGGTCAGTTTGCCTGCCCTGAACCCCTGCCTTTGTGGAAGAACCACACTGAACCAGACAGGACTTCATCGCTGAAGCATTTCCCACCAGACTTTGCCCTCTCCATGCTGGGAAACATGGAGATTCTGCAGTGGCTGACCCCAGGTATTAAGTTCTCTTCACTCCTGAGAACAGAGACCTCTCTGCATGCCTCAGTAACTGGAAAGTGCATGTGTCTGTGTGGGCTTGGCAGTGCTGGGAGGGGGCGCTACGTTCCCCATTGCCAGGGAACAGCACAGGCCTATACCTGGCCTGCCAGGGCTGGGTCAGCTGCTGCCAGGTGCAGACGCAGGCTCCCGAGCGTGCACTCAGCATGGCAGCCCTGGCTGCGGCTCACTGTGGTCTCAGAGAGAGTTGTGAGGAGAGCTGCCCTGAGCTCCCGACCTTCTCTGCAGGCCCCACCCATAGATTAAAGGGCTGGCGACGGTGAACCCTGTGAACCACAGCCAAGGCCAGCTGTCCCTGGAAGCCAGCCGGCCCTCTTTCTGAAGCGTGTCATCGGAACATGACCCTCAGCTGTGTGCAGAGAGCTCAGGAGCTGCTGCAGTGTGGAAAACTCCGCGGCGCACGCTGCACACAGCCCCAGCTGTGTCGCCGCTTTGTCTCGTCTGCCCTAAGTCTGGCTTCTCTCTCTAGGCCCGTCTCCCCCGAAACTGCTTTCTTTCCCTCTCCCCCGCGAGTTTGTCTCGGCTCTATATAGCTCTCCCTCTGTAGAACTCAGCCTCTTTCCACCTCTCTGCATGCCTCTGTGTCTTTCTATATTCATGTCTTTCTATCCCTGTCGGTGCGTGTGTGTGAGGGCGTGCGTGTGTGAGCGTGTGTGAGCGTGCGTGTGCGTCTTTCTTGTTTCTGTCTCTTTCTCTAACCCTGCCTCCATCTGTTTCCACCTTTCTGTGCCTAGTCTTGGTCTCTGCTTTCTCTCTCTCTGCCTTTAATACCTCTCTGTCTATCCCTCTAGCTGTGTGTCTCTTAATAACTAGTTTTCTCTAGTCTTAGTTTCCTTGTCTCTCAAACTGCTACTTAGTCTCTCAGTCCCTCTGTCTCTGTGTGTGTCTCTTTCAGTCTTTTTCTCTTTGCTTCTGTCTCAGACTTGGCCCTCACTGTCTCTGTCTCTCTGTCTCTTACCCATAAGTAAAGGTGCCCAGGCAAAATGCTCAGCAGGATCAAGGCCTCCCAGGGGCCTGCAGAACAGAGCAGGGTCCATGGGTGAGGTTGGCACAACAATTTTGTTAGGAAACTGCCCCTCTGGCCTCATTAAGCCCGGGTGAAGGAGAGAACACCCCGCGGCGTGCAAAGCAAGGCTCCTCCCGGCTCACGTGCTAAGCAGCAGCTGCACACAGCTCCTCTCCTCTCACCTCCGGAGGGCCAGCGATGTGAAGGCAGCTCCGCGCTGTGTCAGCTAGTCCGGGAAGCCCTGCATCTGCCTCCAGAGTCAGACATTCTCCTTCCTTGTATTTCTCCATCCTTCCAAGTGGCAAGAAAGACTTGCAGAAACTGGGGTCTGAACAAAATGACGGCAGGAAAACTAGAGGTCTCTGCTTTCTCTGAGTGAGTGGAGAAACGTAGAACTGGGGCTGAGGGAAGATAAAGAATTAATGAGGGTTGGGTCCAGCAGATGGCATAGTCATTATGTGGTTCAAGTCCCAGACCTGGATGCTTCAAACTCACTCCGAGAACATCGTCAGAGCCCAAAATCCCAAGAGGAGTATAGAGGAGAAGGGATTGGCATGTGGCTATCCCCCCTGGGGAATGATTTGTCACTTCCTGTCTCTCTGCCTCTCTCTCTCTCTCCAGTGAGCACACGCCCCCTATAGCAACAATCTCCCTGAAAACAAAGATTTAATGAAGGCCAGTAGGTTGCATGGTGGTTAAAGTGCTGAATTCTCCTATGGTTGACCGTGGCTAGAGTCCTGGACATGGCAGTTTGAAAATCATGCTGGGTGTGCCCAAACTCCCAAGAGGAGAATGGAGCAGCTGGGATTGCCACATGGCCATCCCCATTGGAGGGGAAATGACTTCTCACTTTCCCTCTTCCTGTCTCTCTCCAGTGAGCACATGTGCCCTATGGAAAAAAGAAAAAAATAATGAAGGTGTCCAGCCCCATAATGCAAAGGTTAAACCCTATATCTTGGGAGTTGATTGACTATAGTTTGAATTTTGGCCCTGGCCCCAGTGACTTGATCCTGACGAAATGTGTGGCTAGGATCCTGACAGAATAGAGAAATGGAGAAAAACTGGATTGCACACTCCACTGGGCATGTGCGTTCTCTTTCTCTCTCTCTCTGGTCCCCATGCATATATGCCCTCTGGCAAAAGAAAAAAAAATATTAAGGATATGATAAGTAAAACAATATAGGGCTCAATAGCCTGAAAGCTTTGGAAAAGACAGCTGGATCTAGTGTTTCTGCCTGTAATACATGTGGCTAAATTCTAACCCTCGTCTCAGAATAGCCTCTTAACAACTAGTAGATGAATCAAAGTCATAACGATGGCCATTTCTCTTGGGTTGGGGGTCTATCAGCTACTCTTTGTATAGTAAAGGTTGAGCATCCCTGATCTGAAATCCAAAATCCAAAGTACTCCAAAGTCTGAAACTTTCTGAGCAGCAACCTGATGCCGCAAGTGGAAAATTCCACACCTGACCTCCCGAGATAAGTCACAGTCAAAACATTGCAACAGAAAAATATTGTATAAAATGACCTTTGGGTTATTTGCATAAGTTGTACCAGAAACATAAATAAATTTTGTGTTTAGACTCATTGTCCCACCCCCAAGTTATCTCCTTAGGTGTATGGAAAAATTCTGAAATTTGAAAATCCAAGATCCAAACACTTCCTGTCCTCAGCATTTAGGATAAAGGATACTTAACTGGTATCTTAGTCAATCCTACCAAAAATCCTAGGTAATCATCTCCACATTTTACAGATAAAAAACACTGAGGCTAAGAAACTTGCCCAGAGTTATATAGCTAGTGAGTAAAAGAGCAAAGGTTAGAACTTCGGACTGTCAAACTCCAAGCCAGCATGCTTGCCCTGCTGCAGTGGAGAAACACTTCAGTCAAGTGGAGATGGTTCTTTTCCTATCTACATATTCTTTCTGTGGGTAGATCAGAACATTTGAACACAATTAAGCATCAGGTCAGGCTGACCTCCCTCCCTGCCTTCCAGGCAGCAGGTGGCTTCTGCTCGTGTCCAGGACCAAGGCTGTTCCCATTAGCCCAGGTAGCAAAGGCCCATGGTGATGTCCACGGAGCTTCAGGACATTTCTACTTGCTGCACACTCATCTCCCCCATGCTGGGGGAGGGGGAAAGAAAAAGAAAAAAAGACATTACCAGCTTAAGAGAAATGTATGAGAGAAAAACTTATCATTGAGAAACTTCTATTACTTTGTCCTCTTTGGTTGTTTTTAGAATTATTTTTCATTTAACTTTATTTATTTATTTATTTTCATTGGACCAGAGAGGGACAGAGTGAGAAAGAGAGAGAGAGAGAGAGATGGAAAGTGAGAAAACAAGCCACCAGGTCCGAGACTCAAACCACAGTCGGCCATGTGGGAGTCCAGCACCCTTAACCACCACACCACGTCTCTTTGAATTGGAATAAAATTGTTCTTATTATCCTGGCAGAATGCTTTCTCCATGACCTTTGACCTCCAGGTCTAAGAAGGGAAGAAAGGACCCACTGAAATTTCCTTCCTTGGGCAGCAGGGCTTAGGAGGTCTTCATGGGCCATACAGTTCTCAGGCCAGAAAAAAATTTCAGAAATAAGAAGGTAAAAAGAAAAAATGACCTTCACTCTGTCACCTGTAGACTCCCGTTGCCTCCATCAGTAGAAAGAAATGTCAAATTCACCGTCACTGCTTCTGCCAGTGAAAGGGGGAAAGGCAGCTTGAAAGAGCCGTACAACGTAACGGGCTACACACACTCAGGGATATTGAAACCCATGTAGCTCTCGGAGTTAATCTCTCCCTGCGGTGACCTCCTGGGGACAACATGTGTGTATTTAATGCCAGGATGAGGTTGTGGCCTTCCACAAAAAAGTTTAAGAGGTTTAAAATAATTATTTGCTCTGGTTATACAGTAGTGACCCAGAGAATGCACACCTAAAGTGAATTTTGGCCCAATTGCCAATTTGACCGTCTTTATTCATGACATTGACTGATTGCATTCCACAAATATTTCCTGAGTTCCTACTGTGTGCCAAAGCCAGAGACACTGAGAACAGAAATAAACCAGCCATGCCTCTGAGCTGAAAGAGCTGACAACTTAAGAAAGGGAGAAGGGATAGGTCCTCCAACAGGGAGGGCCTTTCAAAAATCAACTAATATATTTTTTTAATCTACTAATTTTTTTTGAGAACCTACTATATGCCAAGCACTCAGAACTGGGGATTACTAAAAAGGAAATCTGATGGCAACGTTCGTTCTCTTTTTTGATCAAAGAAACCGGATTCAATTCAATTTCACAGGCAAGACCCTACCATTTAGGAACATTCGAAATCATTTTTACTGCTATTGTTCCTACTATACTATCAGCTTCACGGGGCGGGGCTACAAAAATCCTTTGTCCACAGTGTGTCTTCAATGCTGAGACATGTCTGGTCTAGTGAGTAGTCCAGAAATACGTGAACCCGGGGAAGCTCCGAGACCACGGGGCTGGACCTGAGATGGAGAAGGGAACAAAGGACCTACTCACACATGACTCTACAAGACATAGCAACACAGATTTTCTAAGAGAAATAGCAAAGCCCCCTGCCCGCCCAACCTCTCATGTGTACACAGTCTACGAAGTGTGTAGAGTGAATCGTAGGCCTGGAACTCCCACAGCTCACCAAGCTCATCATGGCCTTCAAGCTTTGAACCATCATATGGCAGATACTTTGGCTGGCTCTCTCAATGCCAGCCTCTCTCCTCCCCCCTGCCATCTCTACCAAAGTCTAGAAAGCAGACATGCTTAATTTCCCAGCCTCCCTGGCACTAGGGATGCCTGGGGACACAGTGCAAAGGCCAGTGCGATGCTGCTGGAAGTCTCTGGGGAAGGCTCCTCCTTGAGGAGAAAAGGACGGCTATCATAAGAAGAAAGCAATCGCCTTCTTGCCGTTTATGCTTTCACCTTCCTGCCTGGAACCTGGGTCCTCAAGGTGCTTGCAGAGTTGCCACACCAGCCCCGGACAGCTCACCCTTGGGCTTCTTGTGATGGGGAGGAAAAGATTCCCGTCATGGTTCAGGCGACTCTCGTTGAGTTTCTGTTACTTGTGTCTGAACACAAGTCTAAAATATATATACCCTAGCATGGCTGAGCATTTTCCACGGTCAGAGGCTTTCCCTTCATCAGCCACCACATGGAGAGGAACGCAGCTAACATTCACTGAGCGTTGACATTATGCCAGACACCATTTGAAGCTTTTTATATGCATCAGCTCTCTACTCCTCACCTGTTATCAGTCCCATCTTACGGATGAAGAGACAGGCTTGGAGGGCTGTGTAGTTGACACACGTCGGGCAAAAGGCGGAGCTGATGACATGACTCAGCTCGTCACCCCCATGACGTCCTCACTCCCGACATCTTCAACAAAGTAGTTCCCAAAAGATGCGCTGCCCCCACCCCCACCCCGAGTCCTGCAGCATCAGAACCCCATGGGAACTTGTTGGAGAGCAAATCGTCCAACGTCACCCCAGCCCTTCAGAATCAGGAGCACTCGGCTCCTCCAGGTGGTTCCGATGTGTGCCAAGGCTCCAGAACGGCTGCCTGAGTGTACGTGGTGAGCCTCCATTCTCCTCCGGTATTCCTTGTTCAGGCTCCTGGCAGGCTGCTTAACAGGCCCTAAATCCCAGGACATGGGCTGAGCTCTGCAGCTGCCTTGTTTTTATTGTGGCACCAAGCTCATATTGACCTCCAAGTCCCTTGCAGCTGCCTGTACTCAGTGGTGTCCTGAGCCCCCACCAGTGCAATGACATGAACAGGTCTTCCTAACTCTGACTTAGCCCAGCCCAGCCCACCCAGCTCAGCCGCTAGTCCAGGCTCTCCGACCTCCTTCTCATACAAGTCAAAGCACCTTCTAGATTCTACCTCTGAAAGCCCCACAGGGAGTTCCCACTTTCCTCCAATGTTTGTTTTCCCCATCTTTGGTCCAGGCAGCCTCAGGATCTCTGAAACAGAGCCACATTAGGGCTTCTTGTTTTTAGGTTTTGTGACTTTTCTTCACACTTTTAGAGCCAGAGGGAGCCGAAGGACCATACAATTCAATTCCCTAATTTTACCTGAAAACTGAGGCATCACAGCGTTGGAAGAAGAATGGGTACAGCCTGAGTCTGCGGTGCAGGATGTTGCCTCTCTGGCACCCAAGAGCACCTCCCTGTCTCCAGCTCAGGACACACCCTACTGACTGAGCGGATGTCAGATGCATTAGCTCCTATGGGAGAGCATTAAAAATCAAACCCTGGGGAACCAGCAGTTAGCGTAATGGCTATGTCGCTGGACTCCCACGTAGTCTACCGCGGTTCGCGTCCTGGACCTGGTGGCTTAAAACTCACGCCGGGCACGCGTGCGTGCGTGCCCTAGATCCCGAGAGGAGAATGGAGGAGAAGGGACTGCGGCGTGACCATCCCCCCTGGGGGGTGATTTCTCGCTTTCTGTCTCTCTGTCTCTCTCTGTCTGGTGAGCGCACGCGCCCTATAGCGAAAACCTCTCCAAAAAAAAAGGAAAAAAAAAAATCAAACCCTGGACTAGGCTGCACTCACTGATCCTCCTCAGATGTGGACAGAAGCCTCAGACCAGTGAGGAGGGAAAGAGAGACTACTGGCTCGCAAGAGATCAGATTTTCTGCTGCAACAATAATTCCCTTTGGATATAAGCCAGCCCAGGTTCGAGCTGTTCATGGGCAACATTAAGGAGTTATTTACAACACTGACAGGGTTGAGGAACAGAAAACTAGGGACCATAAGTACAAGGATGAGAATGACTGGGCTTTTATCTGCCAGGCCACGGAGCAGATGCAGGTCCTTCACCAGGGAGGGTCCCAGTTACTGCTGTTCCCATAGCACAAACTTCCATTTCTCAAGGTAGTGGGGACAGAGGACAGCTCAGCTCTGAGGTGAGTCCCAACAGAGACCCTCTGCCTGCTTAATAGAGGCTAATTGAATTAAATTTTGTGCCATACCCTGGTGCTCGGCATTCTTTTCTTTTTTAAAAAATGAATTATTTAATTTTATGTATTATTGTTATTATTTTAAATTTTTGCTATAGGATTCCTGCACTTACCAAAGAGAGACAGAGAGAAGAAGAGAGGAAAAGTGACAAAGCAAGCCACCAGGTCCAGGATTTGAACCACAGTTGGCCATGTGGGAGGGAGTCCAGTACCTCAACCACCCTTTATTTTCTTTATTAACGCTATTTTAAAAAACGTTATTTTTTTCCTCCTGAGCTAAAGAGATGAAGAGAAAACACTTCCAACAAGGTCTTGATGCCTTGGTTCACACCAGAATTTTGCCAGTCTTGGATCACAGGCACGCACAGGCTTGCCATACTCAGGGAGGTCTCTGAATGCAAACCAGGAACCTTCTCATGTGGATCAGCTTCACAGAGCTTTGCATTTTATTGCTATACCACCATCCATTCCCCATCGCATAATTTCAGACTGTTATATGACTATCAGAACCCTTGTTTCTGGATAGGTTAGATGATGATGCCTTCTGGCATTCATAAGCAGCTAGTGTGTTCCTGAGGAATGCCCACTACTAATCTCTTCTCTGGGAATAGACCTTGGCCCCTGAGGCAGTGTCAGTGAGTTCAAAGCATTGCTTCATTGCTTGACTCCAGCCCTCATACCAAAGCAACATGTCTTAGCTCTAGGCAACAGATAGAGATTTGCAGATCCTCTTTGAGGCTCCAAAACCAGGAGGGCTGAAGTGGCCTGGGGCCTTTGGAGTTCTCCCTGCTTGAAAGACCTGGGGACTAGCGGTCTGAGGAAGAAAGAAGTATGACTAAGGGAGAGCAGTAGCTCCTGTAGCTCACACACGTGGGCCAAGCCTGAGCCACTCTCTGACCTACTTTTCCGTTCTCCCCTTCCCTTTCATCTTGATGCCAAACGGATTTAAGCTATTTAGGGTGATAGAGCGTTTGTTGGTTTCAGGCTCTGATTCTCCCTAGGAGTGATCTTCAAAGAAACAGAAATTATAATTTGTAAATAATCCTCCTCAGATTTGCATTAAAATAATACGAAGTGGGTGAAGTTACAGATGCAACAGGCTTGGCTCTGAGTTGATCATTGTTAGAACTGGATTATGGTTATATTCGCAATAACCATAACGTAGAAGCAACCTGAGTGTTCATCTGCAAAGGAAAGCATAGACAAGATGGTATATCCATACAGTGGAATAGTATTCAGCCTTAGAAAGGAAGGAAATTTTGACCCATGCTAAGACGTGATGAATCTGAAGGACAGTATGCTGAGTGAAATCAGCCAGTCACAGAAAGAGAAGTATTCTATGATGCCACTTACATGAAGCACCTAGAGTAGTCAAATTCCTAGAGACAGAAAACCAAGCAGTGGCTGCCAGGACTGGGGGAGGAGCTAGGGGGAGTTGTTGTTTAATGGGTATAGAGTTTCAGTCTTATCAGATGAAAAGAATCCTGGAGACTGGTTATACAACAAAGTGACTGTACTTAGTACCACTGAACTGTACCCTTAAAATAGTGAAGATGGCAAATTTTATATCTATTTTAAACAGAATGAATATTGTAAAGAGAAAATTTTTAAGCTGATAGGAACATGCATATTTATTACATTATTCTGTCTACTTCTGTATGCACTTAAAAACTTTTTATAATAAAAAGCTAGATATGTCCCATATATGAATAAATCAGGGTTCCCTAGAGAAAGAGAATGAATAGGGGAGATATGTAAGATGGGATTTACTATGAGAATTGGCTCCCATGATTATGGAGACCAAGAAGCCCCACCTATGCTGTCTGCAAGCGAAAGAACCAGGAAAGCTGGTTGTGTAATTTGGTCCAAAGACCTAAGAACCATGGGAACGAGTCGTGTAAGTCCCAGTTTGAAGTTGAAGGCCTAAAAGCTGGGCAGATCTCTGGTGTTATGGAGTCTGAAAGCCCAAGAACCAGGAATTCCATGACGGGGCAGGAGAAGGTAGATGGGCAGTTCAAGAAGAAAGAATTTGCCCTTTTCCACCTTCGTGTTCTATTCAAGGTGCTCAACCGATTAGGGGAGAACCACCCATAACTGGTGAGACTGGATCCTCTTTATAGTCTACTGACTTAAATGCTAGTCTTTCTGGAAACACTCTCATAGACATACCCAGAAATAATGTTTTACCAGCTATCTGGGCATCCCTTAAAGTAGTGAATATGACACATCAGATTATCCATCACAAAATACAATAATAACAAAAACTATAAAGACCTCTAATAATAAACTTGAGAATAAATGTACAGAGCCTACACAAAACATTACTAAAATTTATAAAAGAGGTCTTGAGTAAATGGTTATCTTGTTTCTGGATGGGAAGCTATAATCTTGGCATGATGTCCATTTTTTCCATATTTATCTATACATTTAGATCAATACTATCCAAAAAGTATACAAATAATTGTTCTAAGGTTCTAATATTCATCAGGAAGAGAAAATATATAAGAAAAGGCCAAGGTCAATTTGAAAAGGAGAAACAAGGAGGAAACATGCCTTACCAGGGAGCAAAATGTACTGTACTACTCTGGTCATGGAGGCTCTAAGATAGTTTCATAGGAACTACCCGGCACTGAAGAGTAGAACAACTGAGTGGAGTGTGACATTCTACTCCACTCAGAAAAAAACGAGTTCACATGGGTCAGAAGACATGAATGGAGTGGGAAGCCACGGGGATTTGGAACAGCAGTGGCTTTCTATGTCTAGTTGTCTAGCTCCCATCTACCACCTCTTCTTTTTTAAAGAATTATTTATTTTATCTTATTTTATTATTTTAAAAAATTTGCTATAGGGCACATGCATGCACCAGAGAGAGACAGAGAAAGTGAGAAAGCAAGCTGCCAGGTCTGGGACTCAAAGCACAGTCAACCATATGGGAGTCCTGTGCTTTAACCACCACACTACCTGCTGGCCCCAACCTACCACCTTTTCTGAGCCAAGTAGTTGTTTGGATCAATAGGTGGGTAAGAGCCTAGAGAAAATATACCAGATTGGTGAAGTAGGGCTTTCTCCCCTCTAAAAGAGCCTGGTTGAGATTCTTTTTTTTTTTTTTTTCCGAGAGGTTTTTTTTTTTTTTTTCCCTGCTACAGGGCGCGTGTGCTCGCCAGAGAGACACAAAGAGACAGAGAGACAGAAAGTGAGAAATCATACCCCAGGGGGGATGGGGATGCCGCAATCTCTTCTCCTCCATTCTCCAAGGAGAATGGAGGCATGCATGCACGCACACGCCTCCGCCATGAGTTTAAGCCACTGGGTCCAACACTCGAACCGCAGTCGACTACATGGGAGTTCAACAACATAGCCATTACACTAACTGCTGGTCCCAGCCTGGGTGAGATTCTGAAGGATCTTTCCCTGACTCCCTCCCGCCCCACGCAAAACAAAAACGAAAACAAACAAACAAAAACACACAGAAACAAAACAAAAAGCCAAGGTGGAACTGAACAGGTGAGATGAAGGAGCTATGTCTTTGGGGCTGGGACCCAGGTGCGGAGTTTACCTCATGCTCAACAGGGAGTTGCCTACCTGACTGCCTGCTCTCATGTGGGCCTCTAGGGACGGATACCACTGCAGTCTCCTCCACAACCAAGTCCGTTTTCTAGCCACTGAGCCACAGGGATCAGACAAAGAAAGAAAACAAATGACATACCTAAGAGGTCAGTAGGCAGAAGGGGAGGAACATTCAGAACAGAATTGGAAAGAGCTGCCAGAGGAGACAAGGGGCAATTTGAACAACAACTGAAAGAGCTCAGTGCAAACACCCTGGAAGAAAAAAGAGTGAATTTTTTTTCAATCAAGGGGGAAAAAAAATGAAGTAGACAATTAAGGAATAAGAGAGCAAGAGAGGAAACTTGAATTAGTGGACTGGAAGAAGTGTGAGAAATATTACAGACAGCAAATACATGGAATAGAAATCACGAGGGAAACAAAAGATTGGGAGGGCAGACTCTGGAGGTCTAACGGGTCTCCAAGGACAGAAAGGCAGTAGGGAACAGACAGACTCCTGGAGTGTAAGACTGTAGCCTACTAGTCTTACACCTAGCCAAGTCGTCGTTCAGCCAAAAGAGTTAAAATACGTATGTGTATGTGTGTGTGCGTGTGTGTGCGTGTGTGTGTGCGTGTGCGTGTGCGTGTGTGTGTATACACATATAGGCTGGCTCTGTAGCACAGCAATTAAGTGCTGTATAGTGGAAGCTGGATCCCACACGGCTAAACCAGGTTGGAGTCCATGCCTAGTGGCTTGAAAAACACGCTATGTGCATGCGTGCATGCCCAGTGTCCCTACATAATGAAGGCTTGAAAGAAAAAGAATTGTAGTGTGACCAGGCTCCATTGTGGGGGGTGCTTCTTCTCTCTCCTTATACCTCTTCTCTCTCCCTTGCCTTCTCCTCGTTCATGTACACACTCCCGCTGGCATTAAAAAAAAAAAAAGTAAAAAAAATATTTTCTCCAAATATGCAAGGATTCAAAGATTATATTGGATTGTCGGAAAAGTCATAACCTATTTTTTCTATGGTATCACACACATGCACTCTGAAGAAAAGAGTTTTAAAAGGAGTCAAACCAAAATCAAATCAATTATTACTATTATATTATTTTTACTTTTGCTAGAAGGTGTGTGCACTCACTGGAGAGATATAGAAAGACAGAGAAAAAGGAACAGTGAGAAGTCATGTCCTGGGACCATAACCATGCTGCAATCCGTTCCCCTCCATTCTCCTTTCAGGATTTTGGGCGCACATGTACACATACCCAGTGTGTTTTGCAAGCTGCCAGTCCAAGACTCAAACCATAAGTGACCATGTAGGATCCAGCTACTTTAACCACCAAGTCTCCAGCTGGCCCCCAAATAGAATGAATTGTAACAGAAAATAAGAGAGGAAGTAGGCGAGCAATAAATCATGCTTAATTGTACATATATACTTAATTGTACATATATACTTAATGTACACATACACACATACACATGTGTGTATATGTTTATATAGATAGAAACATACATAGTTAAGTATACATAGATAATGAGAGACTGGAAATGCCGAATAAGGATTCTTAACGTAGAGGTGAAATTTTACCAGGGAAATTCTACAAGGCTCTAGAAAGAAAAGTACTGAGCAATTTCAGCCAAACCTAGAAGTTGGAGGCAGGGCGCACAGAGTAAAAGCAACTTATAGACTCCTTGGTGTGAAGCAAAGAAAAACTCAGAAGGTAAAAGAATTCTAAATGTCTCACTGGTGAAGAAAAGAAGCTTCTACATGGGAGGAATAATACGGGGGAAAGACCTAAATGGGAAAAGGACCTCATATTCTTATAATACTAAACAAATAGAGCTCAGTTATGAGGACCAGGAAAGGAAATGGGAGACAACCATTAATGGAACAAAAAGAATATACGGAACTCCCACATTAACAAGGGTGGAAAGGAATAGCAATTTGAGCAAGCCAGTAAAATGAGGAAAAACACAAAAGAACATAAGAAACATAAGGGAAGCGCTTGGAAAAAAATGAAATTAACATTTTTTACACTGAAAGTGAATGAACTGACTTTTCTATTTAAAAGACAGCAGATAGACTATGTTAAAAACCAAAGATCTCTCTTGATACAGTTTATAAGAAACACACTTTAGAGAAAGGGATAAAGAAAACTTGAGAGCTCAGGCATGGATCCACGTAGATAGGAAAGTTTACTGTGTGGGAAAAGTGCCATTTCCCACTCTAGGGAACAGATGGCTATTCCACCAAGAGTGTTGGGACAATCAGATACACACTTGGAAAAAAATCAAAGTTGAATCAAAAGGAAAGCAGCTGAAGCCAAATAGGCATCCTCGAAAAAAATTAAAAGGCAAGCAATAGCTTCAGAGAAAATATTTATAACATATATGTCATTCATAATAGACAGAGGATTAATATCCAGAATTTGTAAGGTTATCCCACAATCTTTGGAAAAAGGCAAACTACCCAAGACAGCAATAAACAAGGGATATGCACATTGTACAGAAAAAGAAAGCCAAATGGCCAATAAGCCCTGAAAACCATGTTCAACCTCTCTTGGAGCATATGGGGGAAATGTACATTAAAATGACATGATGTCTTTTTTCTCTCATTGGATCAGCCAAAATGTGAAACATTGATAACATTAAATTATGTCAAGGGTTTGAAGTAACATGAATACAGTATTTTTGGAAGTCGATTTGGCAATATTTAATGTGTGTGTGTGTATATATATATATATTTTCTCAAACCTAATATAATTTTAAAGTACATTTCTTTCAACTTAGAAATTCTATTTCTTCTGGGCCAGCAGGTGTGTGATGGTTAAGGTGCTGGACTCCCTCATGGCTGATCATGGCTCAAGTCCTGGACTCAGCAACTTGAAACTTGTGTTCGGGCACGTGGGCACGCATGCCCAAAATCCTGAGAGGAGAATGGAGGAGAAGGGATTGTCACATGGCTATCCTACCTGGGAGGGTGATTTCTCACTTTCCTTTTTTCCATATCTCTCTCCGGCAAGTGCATGTACAAAACAAACAACAAACAAAAATTATCTTTCTTCATTTTCATTCTAGAAGAAGGCATATGTGTGCAAGAAGTCCTGTACAGACTGTTAGGTGTAGCATTGCCATAGACTAAAACATTGGAAACAAGCTAAATGTCCATCAATAGGGACTGGTTCAAGGAGCACTGGCACATCCAAGCTACGGAATCTTGCACGTTACAAAGAATGGTAACTGTGTATCTAATACCTAGAAAGGTTAGAAGATATCTTTCACATATTACAGAGTGAAATAAGCAAGCTGCAGAATAATGTACATAGCACATCAGTCGTAAGAAACAAGCCCACAAAACTATATTATGCGTGCATTGTACTGGCGTAGAATTGGGGAAGGGACAAGGATTGGGAATAAGCAAAAGGAACTTTGCCTTTATATTGTTTGATCATTTTATGATAAGAATGTCATAAATGATATATGTGTAATTAAAATGTATCTCTAAACCGCAATGAGAAAAAAAATCTTTTGAAGGGCACATGTGTCCGCTCACAAGTAGGTATTAAATACACACTCTAGGTCAGTGAGAAAATGTGAATCCTACACAGCACTAACCTAGAAGCACTCTGTGTCTGGGGGAGAGATAAGACTTGTAAACCAGAAAGGAAAATATGTCAGCAAAAGGGACCCGAGGCAGAGGAAGCAAGCAAACAGATGCTATGAAAGTTTTGTGAGGAGTTTAGTTCCTGAGAGAGAAGGTGGGGATCAGAAAGACAAAAGAAAGGCTCATGGACGACATAGCACATGTGTTCTATGTGTGTGTGTGTGCACGTTCATGAAGTCTGCATGTGCATGCATGTGATTTGTATGTATGCATGTGTCTATGTGTGTGCATGATGTGGGAGCTGGTATGCACACGAATGTGGTATGTGTATTGTGTGTGTGTGTGCATGTGTGGTATGCATGCATATGTGGTTGTGTAGTGTGTGTATATGTCTATATGTGTATAGTGTGTGCGTGCACATGCCCCTGCACATGTTGACAGGGGCTGGGAAAGGAACGTGTACCAAGGCTCAGCCCCCAGGGAGAGCAGGGCCTAGCCTGGTCAGGGAAGGCATATGGAAAGCAGTGCGTGCTCGTCTGGGGAGGAGGCCAAGTAGAAGTGCTCACTTAACGAGCAGCACTTCCCGGGTGCCAAGTGTGCACCTGTCTCCTCCTCACGGATGTCACTGTTTAATGGAGGGGGGAGAAGTTGTTCTGGGGGCAAACGACACATATGTGAGTTTATATTTTTAAATAACCATGACACCGCATGCATGCTTGATTACGGAATAGAGCTCACTGAGAGGTTTGGATTCAGGGAACCACAGAAATCTTTTGAGTAGAGTGACCCGATCCATTTTAGGACTCTTGCCATGGCACTGAGAGCAGAGTGGATTAGCAAGGAAGGGGGCTGAGCAGAGTGTCCGTGACAGGTCTTGACAGAGGAGGTCAAGACAGTGGTGTGGACTGGGCGAAATGGGAGGCTGCCAAGGAAGTGCCAGAGAGAAAGAAGGGGACCGTCTGGGCCATGTGGTAAAGGCCGGATTGTCAGATCGAGTGAGTGTGCTGTTGAATATATCGTCTTGTATGTATTGTGCAGACTCGCAGGCAAAGGGTGCCATAGGAAAGTGGATAAAAGGAACTCGAGGTGTGGCAGCCTGATTGTGGGCGGAGCACTAGGTGTGGGAGAGCTCAGTCAAGGAGAGCCCTAGGCATGAGTCAGGAAGGGAGGGGGCTGCTTTGGAATCTCTCATGATCCCAACAGAACAGGAAAAGACCTGGGGGTAGTGCAGGACCCCAGTTATTAGAAAGGTCACAGAGGAGCCAATACATGAATTCGGTTCTGGCATCTCCACTCCAGACGTGGACTCTTGTCTTTCAAAGGTAGAGGCCTGTGTGATTCTGTGCGGTCACGCAGGTCATGACTGGTCATGCAGAGCTGCCACTGGGAGTGCCACTGGGTGAGCAGAGACGATGAAAGGGCCTGAGCTACAGCGAAGAGGCCGGAGGGCTACATGCTGGGCATTCAGGATGTCGGGTTACTAAGTAATCAAAGGAACCACCCAGCCTCTGTCCACAGTGCCGGAACTCTGCCCTCCTCGCCTTCGTGCTGATGTTTGCCGGCTTCTCCCGATAGTTTGCTTGGGAGCACAGACTCCCCAGGCATGAAGAGGAGAAAAGGAGCAGATGTGTCCTCCCTCCTGTGCCTGGGTATAGGCCTTTGCCTCGGGTGGCCCATTGGCGAGTGACTGGCGTGTTCTATAAAGGCTCCTTTGATATACATTTTTGTCCCCTAGATTTAATTTTTCTATGAAAAAAGTGCAAGGTGTTCATAATTTGGTTCCATATCACTTAGCTGTGCCTGCTTTCTTCAATTTACGCCTCCAGATCCACTCTCCATCCTTTGCCAGCCCTGGGAGGCTGACCTGTAGTGGCCCTGGCCTCTGTTCGACTCAGCCAATGGGGAGCTCCAGAAGGAAACCGAGGGAGGGAGGGCTATGAGCTCAGAAAATTTGTTCCGCCAGATCTAAGTGTGGGTCCTGGTTTTAAGGGTTAAAGCTTGCAACTGTGTTGGTCTACAGTTATAAATAAAATGCTTAGTACAAAAGTGAGTTTCTATTTAGGAGGAGAAAAGAAATCACAACAAATGGTAAATTAAAAAGCTTACACACGTAGGCCGGCCACAGAGGTGCAGCCGTAATGCAGCCGTTCACGATGTTGCAGCACAGGTTTGCATCCTAAGGTTTGCATCCCAAGGTCTCCCTGTACACGCTGGGGCTGGGTACATGTATGCCCATGGTAGACCTCATCGGGGGTTCCTGTCTGTCTCTCTTGCTCAGAAGAAATAAGTAGATAAACTTTGTTTACAAAAAAAAAAAAAAAAAAACTTACAAATGCCTTAACTATCATTTTAAAAAAATCACTTTCCTTAATTTATTTCCTAGAAAATCTCTGCAATATTTTTTATTTATTTATTTATTTATTTATTTATTTATTTATTTATTTGCATTCATTCTCTGAACATCATTACAGCATACAAAATGAGATTTTCCATCCAAATTACACTATATATTGTCTCAATCAAGCACATCAACAAGCATGTTATTGTCAGCAAATGATCTTCCATTTCTTGTCTTCTGTATGTTTTGCTTTTTTCCCCCCATCCTAGATTCTCTCTTACCCTCTGCCATCTCCCACTCTCCTCCCACAGTCTCTGGTATCTATGTTTGCTTTCTATACTGTTTTCTCCTCACATTTTATTGTAACGCCAAAGACCCTAATCAATCCAAATACCCTCATAGCAAACACAGGTGATACCCACATTTCCATGAACACAAGTCTTACTTTACGCATCCTATAAAGTAGCACCTAGCTGTGGCTACATATCCTACTGCAGTCATTGAATATATATATATTTTTTTTTCTGAAACTTTTTTTTTGTAACTCAATTTACATTCCTTCCCTAAGCTTCATCACAGCATACAAAATGCAATCTCCCATCCAGTACACACTGCATAGTGATACAATCATGCACATTACAAAAAATTTTCCATTACTAGTTCCTAGAATTACTTCCACCCCTCTTTCTGACCCTCTGTCCCTTCCCACCCTCCTCTCACACCACCTCCGGTGTCTACAATTGTCCTTCATTCCCTTCCCACCCACGTTGCATTGATCACACAATTTCCTACATAATCTAACTACTTTCAATGGTGAGTTCACTCATTACTACTAAGAAAACCAGTTTTAACTTAACTCAAAGAAATGCCAAGGAACTTTGCTTAAAGCCAGGAAACAAGTTAGGATTCTGTTCAAATGGAAGGTGCATGAACCTATCAGTCTCATGTACTTTTATCTTCTGTTCTGGTTCAATTTTCCTGATTAAATTCTGGGATATAATATTCAAATTCAGACTTGTCCCTCTGATTAAGTTGGCCACTTTCATAGTTTTTGGACTCTTATTTCCGTGTGTCTGTGTTTAATTTTCTTGATACAGCACACCCTTGAGAACTTCTTGGAGATCTGGTCTGGTGCTGGTAAATTCTTTCAGGTTTTGTTTATCTGAGAATGTTCTTGTCTTTTCTTCCCACCTGAAAGATAATCTTGCCGGGTACAGTATTCTTGGCTGAAACTGTTTCTCTCGTAACACTTTGAATATATTTTCCCATTCTCTCCTCGCTCGCATTGTTTCCGATGAGAGATCTGCTGTTAGCCTGATGGGATGTCCTTTGTAGGTAACTTGATGTTTCTCTCTTGCCAATCTTAGTATCTTGTCTTTGTCTGCGGTTTTGGTCAACCTGGCTATAATGTGTCTTGGAGAAGATCTCCTTGGGTTGATTCTATTTGGGGTCCTTTGTATTTCCTGGGACTGGATCTTCGAATGCCTCTCTAGGTTTGGAAAGTTTTCTTGCAGGATTTCATGGAATAGATTATCAATGCCCTTATGGGTCTCTTCACCTTCTGGAATGCCAATTATCCGGATATTTGGACGTTTGATGGTATCCAGTACTTCTCGCATATCATTCTCAAATTTTTGAGCCATTTTCTCAGTCTTCGTGGTGGACTTTTCTAAGCCAGCCATTTTCTCTTCTACATCTGAGATTCTATTTTCTGAATGATCTAGTCTGCTTTTAATACTTTCAAGGGAGATTTTGACTTCTTGTATTATAGACTTGATCTCTAGCAGTTCCGTTTGAGTCTTTTGTAAAGTGTGTAATTCCTCTTTTAGATCTTGCAAGAATTTCCTCATCTCCTGGAACTCGGCAACTTCTTTCTCCTTTCTCTTTAGCAGTTCATTATCTCTCTTTTCTTCCATCTCTGTTAGCTTCGACATTACGAATGCTCTAAATTCCTTATCAGACATTTCCATGACTTTCACCGAACTGTTTGTGGATGAAGGAGAGTTACTCTTTTCCATTGGAGGAGAGGTATTTTCTCGTTTTCCCATATTTCTCGTGATCCGACGGTGATTTCTTGTCATCTGATGAATGGCGTGTTTCTTTCAAATTCTTGAAGTTAAGCCTCAATGTTCAGGAGCAAGCAGACAGAGGTGTTCTAGAATCGGATTGCTGTTCTGTAGTGATCGCTGGTGCAGCAGATTCAGTAGATATTGGGTGGAGAGACAAGAAAAAGGAAAATGAAAAAGAGAGAGAGAAACAACAACAAAAAGAGAGAAAAAAGACAAAAAAATAAAAAATTATAATTGCTTTTCTTTTTTTTTTTTTTTTTTTAAAGAAAAAAAATCACAAAATAGAAAACCGCGCGGCGCGCTAATTCCCAGTATCCATGTGGAATCTTCTCAGAGGCTCAACTCTCCTGCCTGGGAGAAAGGAGCAGAAGGGCTTATTAACAATACAAAAGATGGAGCTGAGAGCCAGAGAGAAATTCTACCTTTAAAAAAATCGTAAAAAGGAAAAATTACCAAAAAAAAAAATGAGGAGACAGGAGCAGAGAGACACAGAGACCTCAGAGACACAGAGACAGGGATAGAGGCCAGAGGGGCTCCCTACCACACTAGCTTTGCTTGCTGGAGGCTGAATTATGAGTAGAAAATCTTCATTTCGCCTGTGCCCTGAAATATCTAGTTCCCAGTATCCATGTGGAATCTTCTCAGAGGCTCAACTCTCCTGCCACACTAGCTTTGCTTGCTGTAGGCTGAATTATGAGTAGAAAATCTTCATTTCGCCTGTGCCCTGAAATATCTAGTTCCCAGTATCCATGTGGAATCTTCTCCTCTGCAATATTTTTTCCATATGTTTAGGCTGCATACATTTCACCTCTTCGATGTAAGCTTTGAATGTAATTTTCTGAGGAAAGAATGTAAATATAATGTAGTTTTATTAGGTTTGATTGAAATTTTACTTTTTTATCATTGGTCATTTAGAACTAATTCATTTTCACAATGTGTTCCTCATACCATGTAAAATTTTGCGGGTGCCAAATTTGGAAAGAACCCTACTATTTTCTTCCATAAATAACTAATACTTAGGACATTTCACATTTGTTTTAATTTTTTTATTTTTAATTAATTAATTTACAGTCATTCACTGAGCATCATCACAGCATACAAAATGTGATTTTCCTTCCAGATATACTACATAGTTGCTTAATCATACATGTTATCATCAATAATTTTCCATATCTAGTTTCATATATATCTGTATATATACATTTCCCCCTATCTCTCACCCTCTGCCATGTCCCACCCTTCTCCCACACTATCTCTTGTGTCTACAGTTGTTCTCCATTCCTTTTTTTCCCCCACATTTTATTGATTCACAGAATTTCTTAAATAATCTAACTACTTTCAATAGCAAGTTCAGCTGATATTAACATGTCTGTGAATACATGTCTGACTTTAGGCATGAAACTGAGTAGAATGAATATACTATAAGGTAGCACCTAGTTGCTGCAATGTAGCTTACTACGGTTATTAAACAGGTATTTTTTAAATATATTTTTTAATTTCAAGAAAAGCAGTTTTAGCTTTAATAAATCGAAGAAATGCTAAGAAACCTTGCTTAAAACTTAAAGCCAGGAAACAGGTTGGGATTCTGTTCAAATAGTAGGTACATGGTCCTCCCCAGAACACCACCCACCAGGAGTCTAGCCTTGGCACTTCCTCTACCCTGGCGAACCGGAACCGTGGTCCACAGCCTCGCCAAGCACCGCAGGGAGAGCACCAGGAGGTGCCCCTAGAAAGGCAGGAAGAGAGGCGAGCCCCGAACTAACTGGTCCGGGCGGCCGGGGAGGTAAAGCATCATGTATATCAAGGAAGCTGTTAATGAGGGAACTTGAGCAGATATAGAATGAAAAGGAGGTTTCAAAGGCAGAGGAAAAAGTCAAATTGACTACTGAAAAAAATATATAATTTAAAGAAAAGAATTGGAGAAATTGAAGAAGAGCAGAGAAAAGAGACCACCTTTCCAAATCAGGTTCACGTTTTGGAGCAGGTAATGGTGAAGAACTCCAGGGAGGCCATCTACCTGAAAGAGAGGACATTGTACATTTCCCAAGAAGAGCAGCTGCATGATCCCTCCTGAGGACCCAGAAGAGGACAAGGGCCTCTTCCTGGGAGCTATGGATGGAAAGCAGATCTTTGATGAAGGGTGGAAAGGCTTTGCAAATGTATCTCCTCTGACACTAGTGAGCCTGGAGTACTGGACAAATGGTTGTTATTCAGCACTTCCTTGGCCAACTTCTCCCTCAGAGGGAAGCAAAATGGAGCCAGGTCAGAGGGCACTACTGCACCTGAATCAGGCTTCCCAAGAGCTAGGTCACTTCCAGCAGGGCTGTGAGCGATGGGGGCAGCTTGGTCATCAGAGTGGGAGCTCATCTGAGACACCTGGGTCTGCATGCTCAGGTTGTTTTCTGAGTGGTGGAGATGAAGATTTCCCTTCAGAGGTCCAGGGCTATCCTAAGAGAAAGTGAAGTTTCCCCTGTTCTCCAGAGGTCCAGATGTGCATGGTACTTTCCAGTAAATAGGAGGCTTCCTTTTGTTACTCTTACAAAAAAAAAAAAAAAAAATAGTAGGTACATGAACCTATAGGCAGCTCAAGACAGGACAAAAGTCCTTAAAACTGGAAAACAAAGCCTAGAAGAAAATCAGCAGTGTTTTAGTCAAAAGTCATAAAATTCTATTTCACCAGTTCAGTCTCATGTACTTTATCTTCTGTTGTGGTCCAATCTTCTTGATTAAATTCTGGGATATAATATTTAACTCTAGACTTGTCCCACGATTAAGTTGGCCAATTTCTTAGTTTTTGAACTGATATTTCCGTGTGTCTGTGTTTAATTTTCCCGGTATAGCACTCTCTTCAGAACTTCTTAGAGATCTGGTCTGGTGTTGGGAAACTCTTTCAGATTTTGTTTATCTGAGAATCTTCTTGTCTTTTCTTCTCATAAAAGGATAATCTTGCTGGGTACAGTATTCTTGGTTGAAAGTGCTTTTCCCTTAACACTTTGAATATATTTTCCCATTCTTTCCTAGCTCACGTTGTTTCCGACGAGAGGTCTGCTGTTAGCCTGATGGGATATCCTTTGTAGGTAACTTGACGTTTCTTTCTTGCTAATCTTAGTATCTTGTCTTTGTCTGTGGTCTTGGTCAATCTGAATATAATGTGTCTTGGAGAAGATCTTCTAGGGTTGATTCTATTTCGGGTCCTTTGTATTTCTTGGGACTGGATCTTTGAATGCCTCTCTAGGTTTGGAAAGTTTTCTTGCAGGATTTCATGGAATAGGTTATCAATGCCTTTATGAGTCTCTTCATCTTCTGGGATATCAATTATCCAGATGTTTGGATGTTAGATGGTATCTAGTATTTCTCTTATATTATTCTCATTGGGGGGGGGGGGGATGAATTTTCTCAGTCTTTGTGGTAGATTTTTCTAGGCCAGCAATTCTACCTTCTACATCTGAGATTTTATTTTCTGTATGATCTAGTCTGCTTTTAATACTTTCAAGGGAGGTTTGGACTTTCTGTATAATAGCCTTCATCTCTAACAGATCCATTTGATTCTTTGTTATGGGATGTATTTCCTCTTTCAGATCTTGCAAGAATTTCCTCCCCTCCTGGAACTTGTCATCTCCTTTCTCCTGCCTCTTCTGCAGTTCATTATTCTTTTCTCTTTCAACTCTGTTAGCTTTGTCACTATGAATATTCTAAATTCTTTATCTGACATTTCCATGAGTTTGACTGTACTGTCTGAGGATGAAGAGGAGTTATTCTTTTCCCTTGGCGAAGAGCTATTTTCTTTTTTGAGAGGTTTTTTGCTATAGGGTGCATGCACTCGCCAGAAAGACAGAGAGAAACAGAGAGACAGAAAGTGAGAAATCACCCCCAAGGGGGGATGGCCATGCCACAGTCCCTTCTCCTCCATTCTCATCACAGGATCTTGACACGCACGCACACGTGCCAGGAATGATTTTAAGCCACTGAGCCCAACACTCAAACCGCAGTCGACTACATGGGAGTCCAGCGACACAGCCATTACACCAACTGCTGGTCCCAGGAGAGGTATTTTCTTGCTTTCCCATATTTCTTGTGACCCTACGGTGATTTCTGGTCATCTGATGGATGGTGTGTTTCTTCGTAATTATTGAAGTTCAATCTGAGCATTCAGAGGCGTGCAGAAGGAGGTGATCTGCAATCTCTCTTCTGTTCCGTTTTCACTCTTTATGCATTAGATTCAGTGGAAATTGAGGAATATTCTGACCCTAATCATATTCAGATGTTTGGATCCTGTTCTCTTGGACCTGTCCTAGACACTAAGTGCATAGAAGTAGAAACGAATCTGGAGGGAGAAGTCTCAGCAGAAAATCTTCATTTTTAGTCGATGAAAGCAGTATTTCACAACTCAAATTTAGTAGCCATCTCCTAGGACATTGCAATTTTTTTTATGCAGGAAATAATCTTAAATACCCTTGGAATTGATGACACTTACAAGCCAGTCTGTCTTTTATGTCTCCATTACAGTGGTGTTACCGTGAGTTTTATGGTATCGACCATAGGGGTACTGTGGTACACTACCCAGATCCCCTCTTCAGGCCAACGAAGCCATCCTTTAGCTGCCCAGAATATCAGACTGGCTAAGGCCCTGTTGCTGGTCAGCTTCTCCCAATTTGGATATCCTCGTTTCCTTGCAACTGTCCCTCCTGAGTGTACTGTATGGGGAGACTTCTGCATGCGACCTTCCATTTCACAGTCAGTTTCCAGGGAGCCTAATCAAGAAATCGTTAGAGATGTCCATGTTTTGTGTCAAAGTAACACTTTTTCCAGTGAGTTCATATGCTTTATGTTTCTTCTTCAATAAGATTACTAAATCACCCAACAACCTTTATTTCTATTCCCATTTTCTTTCTTCCTCTTAAAATTACTAATTTTGGGGATGAGCAGAAAAAATAATGGTTACATCACTGGACTCCCATGTAGTTGACCGTGGTTCAAGTCTCAGACCCAGGCTTAAAATTCATGCTGGGTGCGTGTGTGTGCATGCCCCAAATCCTGAGACGAAAATGGAGGAGAAGAGAATGTGGCATGGCCATGCCTCCTGGGGGGTGATTTCTCGCTTTCTGTCTCTCTGTCTCTCTGGCCAGCGCATGTGCCCTATTACAACAATTTCTCAAAAAAAATATTTTTGTATGATCTGAAATATTTTTATGCTTCTAGGCTACAAATGGAGGAATGTAAAAACATCTAACATGTGAAACTCTGAAAGGAAGGTAGTATGGCGTGTTTATAGTTGCATGTACTGCATTATATTTCTGACAATGAGAATTGAAATTCTCACTTAAAATTTTACAAGTCTGATAATGGGAGAATTTTCTATAGACTAGCTCCATACAGTACAAACCTCTACTCTCTCCTACCACCTACAATGATGTTGCAATGTGACCTGCAACTTACACTAGGTGAGTTGGAGGTAAGAATATTTGTGGGGGCCAGACGACAGCACAGTGGTAGAAAGCTCTGCAGGCTGAACCACCTAGGAAGGCTCCAGGTTTGTATCGGAGATCTTCCCGAGTGCACAAGGTGCAGGTGAACCCGTGGTTCATGACTGGTTGAGGGTTGAGGCTGGGGGTGGATTATGGCATTCAGCCCTGTTGGGGATGTGTCTCTCTGTCTCTCTCACCCACGGAAGAAATTAGCTTTATTTTTGAAAGCCATTTTCTCATCAGGATAGCTAGCAATGAATTAATTACATTCAGAAGTGATTGTAAGCCACTTAAATATATACCACCAAATCCAAACCCATCTTCCTCTTAACCAGATCCTAAAAATGCCCATGGCTACTCCTAAGTCACCCAACATGTGATGACAGTTTGTAGGGATCAAATATATTTTATTTTTGCAAAATTTACCAAAACACATGCATGAGAATGGATTATGAGGGCTCCTCCCCGGCCTCGGACAGCACCAGTGCAGCTGTGAAACCCCAAAGCTGGAACTTCACTCGCTTCCCTGAAAACCCACGCCAGCCTGGATCTCTCCCTGCTGGGTTGCCTCCACTGGCTGTGCCCTGGGACTGAAGGCCTCTGTTCAACCTAAGGCAGCCGCTCTGCACACTCTCTACTCTGGTCCTCGTTCTGCAGTGATCATGCACGGCTTTCGCTGAGTACCATTGACTGCACACCTCTTCCAGGTTTCCTCGTGCCCACATCTTTGCCGATAAACCTTCGTGGATTGTCCCATTTGGGCGTGACCTGTGTATCCTGCTGGAAACCTGGCTACTCATCACTCCCTTCTTCCCAGTAAGCACCTCTGTCCTCCTCAAGCTCTCCCCTGATTCTTTCCCCTCCTAACCCACCTCCAGACCCATTCATCCTCTCAATCCCTGGCTTATTCCATTTCTATGCCTGAAATGTCCTAGCAAATCCTACCTCGGAGGAATTTCCAGGCCCAGCTCCATCTCAGCCTCCTCCCCAGGCAGAGTGGTGCTCAGGAAGCCCTGCAGGGGGAGTGGATGTGTGAATGTTGTCAGAGCGGTGTCAGCCTCGCAGAAGCTCCAGGGAGGGGGAGGGAAGGTTTCCAAAGATACTGGTTTCATAATTAACCGTCAGAGAACAAGGCACTTTATCTTTCCTGCAAGCCCAAATCACTGCTTATCCCACCACTTAGGGAGATCCTTTGAAAGTGAGGGAGCTCCCTTCCCTCCCCTGGGCAGGCCGATTGGGATTCCCTGTGTCTGTGAACATGGGAATGATTAAAAGGGAGGCTGGCAGAGTGCCCCGTGCAAATCATTTCCAGTCGCGGCGCTGGAGGGACTCTGCAGGAATGCAGGGCGGAACAAAAATGCATCCCCCCTAGCTGGGCCTGTGTTGGAGGAGAAAGTCATGTGAGACCTAGAGAAGGAGGCCTCTGGGAGAACCGATGGGAGAAAGGCACTAATCCCACGGGGAACAGAGTCTGGTGTTCAGGCTCCACAGTGTACCTTATGAGGAAGTGATAGAAAGCGGCCTTTGTTCCGGTTAATGGAAACAACATGGCCACACCCTAGAAAAATGAGAGTGGAGAGGGACTCCTGGCCTTTACTTCCAGATCAAGACAGCCAGGGGAGGCTCTGCTCACTACCCAGGTAGGAGGCTGTGTAGATTGCTAGGGTGAAAAAAAGAAAAAAAAATGGAAGCAAAATTTTAGCCAGAGAAGAGATTCTTGTCACCAGGAGTGCGAAAATGTGCTTAGCATTTGGGGAGCTTCAGGAAAAATAGTATGGACCCAACACTCTGTTTTGACTTTCTGAGTCTTGTGCCCCCAAATATAGGGACTTTCAAACAAAAGAAGTACCAGAAGTCTGGGAAATTTCTTTTACTGGTTACTTTAAAATTAAGACCCATGTTTCTCTCACTCATAAATTTGGAAAGGTATGCCTGTTTAAAGGTAAGGAAGCTATTGATCCCCTTTGGCTCACCATATGTAATTATGTGAGAATGGGAGCATTAGGGGCAGTGGGAGAGGCAGTCATGGTCAGTGAACATGTATATGTATACGAATACATACATAGTATAGTAAGTTAAACATAATATTGAATATTAGTGGAAAAAGCACACAGCACCCACCACAGGCAGCCGACCTGTGACCTAGACCAGACTCCACTACTAAAACTGTCGTGACCTTAGACAAGTCAATTTTTTATTCTGATCTTCCGTGTTCTCATCTGTAAAACCAGATCATTGAACTAGATGACTTTACTGTCTCCTGGAGTTGTGAAAAGTCTGTTTCCTAGTAAAATCAGTCACAGGCCCTTGAAAGAGTAAGTAGTTTTCTTCTTTCAGTTCAGCCCATCAATCATTCATTCTCCTCTGAGCAGCTCCGTAACAAAGCCAGGAGTGATACTACTCATACGACTCAGGCTCTCATCTCGGCTCTTCCTCTTTCCATCTGTGTGCACTTGGATAAGTCAATCTGCCTCTCTGAGCCTCCGTTTCCAGAAAGCATGTAGAAGGCATTGCCCCACAGCTCCTGCGGTCAGATCTGGTCTCTTGTTCTCCAGAAAGAGGCTCTGTGGTGCGACATCAGAAGTGTTTTCGCTCGCACAGTGTCAGTGCCAGCTGAAGAGACAGGCACTTTTGCGCCTTCTGTCCTAGGCTCCCTGTCTCAAGTAAACATTAGCCCATCATATGTATGTGGGCACTACTTAAAATTCATGGAAAAGTGAAATTAAAGTATGGGTTTATCTGGTGCAAACATTTTTTGAAACCCATGCAAACTTTTTTGTAATATGCATTTTCATATTAACTTAACGATGACCTCTTCTATGTCCTAACTTAAGATGCACCTCAAAATATAACCCTCTGGGGCTTTAATGGACGTAGGTAAATGAACAGGTGCTGAAAGTTTCTTGGTGTTTCCTGTATTCAGATTCCCATTACCCTTTGAAGCTGGGTCTTCGTCTCCGACCCTGTTTTTCCCTCTGAGTGGCTCAAGGTTGCCAGGACAGTCCTGGGACCATTTGCCGGAGGAGCAGATCCATCTCTCCCTGGCAGTTTTCCATAACCTTGACTTCTGGAATCAAAACAGCTCCCTGCTGAGTCTCAATTCATTACATACTGCATCTGGCCTATCCTTCGTGCTAACTTATTTATAACAGAACATGACATATAATTTTCTTAGACACATGAGCTGGAAAAGAAGGTGCTCTCAGAAGGGCATAGGTGGAACAGGCAAGGTCTGAAGGTCTTGTCTCAGATAAGCCTGGATTGGGCAAACCCAGGCGTGATTCTCAACGAATAACTTTCCAACTGTGTGTGACTTACAGAAGTTACTTATCCTCTCTGAACCTAGCTTTCTCTTATGTGAATACCGACCTCCCAATATGGTCATAAGGTTTAGACATATTATACACAGAAAAGTAGTCTCGGGACCAGCAGGTGGCATGATGGTTAAAGGGCGCTGGACTCCCACACGGCCAATCATGGTTCAAGCGGCTTGCTTTCTCACTTTCTCTCTCTCTCTCGCTCTCTCTGTCATTCTCTGGTCAAATTAAAATAAATAAATAAAGGTAAATAAAATAATTATTAAAAAGAAAAAGAAAAGGAATCTCAGCACAGTGGCTTGCACGTATCCGGGGTTCATTAAATTTTGGTTCCTTCTCTTTTCTTTTATAAATACTATGAGAAAAATGATAATGGGGTGATTGTCACCTTGGAAGCATCATACCCCCATCCTTCAGGCCTGTGCACAGCTCTCCAGCCTGTTATTATCCTCCGGCCTCTTCCCTTCTCTCATCCTGCCACACAGAACCACCTACCCAACCTCAAGCCACACCCTGTGTTCAGTGTATTGCTTCCACAATTGACTGCTGGGGCTGCCACCCCCAATTACTGCATGCCTAAATATTCCTCACTTTTCAAGGCCCAGTTCAAGTGCCAAGCTATTTAGGAAGCATTCCCTGACTTCTCGCTGGATGTAAACACTGCCTCTTCTGAGTTACCACAGAGTTTTTGCTGGATCTCTTATCACTTTCTCTTTCTGTCATAAAGAGGTAAGACTACTGCCCTCTATTCCTCCACCAGCCAACGGTGAAGCTGTTTGAGAGATAAATATTGAACACACGTCATCTTAGAAACCTTCAGGAGAGTGCCCTGCACAGAGCAGAAACCCAGCAGATCGTGTTGTCTGAGTAAATGAAGAACGATGTGCTTATCCGAGGTAGAAGAAGAGGGCAAACCATAACTCTTCAGAAAGTGCATAGAAGGGGAAGGGAAATTACACTACTTGCACACCTACTGTGTAAGGTGTCATTGCCATCCGTAATTTTTTTTTTTTTTTTGTGGGACACAGTAATGGTTTATTATCTGTTGGTGATAACATGCATAGTATTCTCAACTGGATTGGTCTGAGGTGTATTTCATGTTAGGTAAATTCTTTTTGCAAGCCAAATTATGTATAATGATTGAATGTATTTAAAAAATGTTTTAAATGTACTTTTAGACCTAAAAAGGGGGGGGGGAGTCCTTTGAGGTTGATTTTCCCACTTGAATATTAGCATCTGAAAAAGTCTTTGTAGAAATGAGAGGACTCAGAAGAGAGGTGAACCCAGAGTGACTGAGCAGTTGGGTCCTAGCTGGCCTCTGATGCAGAACATTTGCTGTACAGCACAGGAGAGGTCCCTTTTCTGCAACAAGCATGTCCTCTGTGACACCCTTCATGTTGCTGGCATGAGGCATTTCTTGAAACATCTGCAACAAAGTCTTTTCTCCCCACTTGATGGCTCAGAGAATGACTGTTCAGATTTTCCAGGGGAAGAGGGTAGACTCCAGAAGATCTTTTTAATTAATCATGTCGGGTTTGGAGGTGTCCAACGTACCCCTGCTGGAAAGCATGTACGTCTCGGACTCAGCTCTTAGTTTCCGGATCCCTTTGAACAATTTCCTGTATTGATCTGGGTCCTGCTGGCTGAGAAGGCAGTAGACCAGGAAGATGAAGACTCCCTGCAGGGTGCTGATGATGGTGAAGAAGTAGGCCATGACCTGGGCACCTGGACCCTCCTGCAGGAGGCCCAGACACCAGGTGCAGCCCAAGATGAGGAGCTGAGCCAGTGCTTTAAATGTCAGCATCCTTGCGTTCAGGTGGGTGGACACATCACTGTTGAGGGAGGACAGTTTGCTTTTCAAAAGCCAGATAGTGATCAGAAAGAAAGCTAAATTGACAGAGAATATGGTGCAGACGCGTCCAAGAAATGCCCATATAAGTCCTTTTTCTGGGCGGAGCCAGCAGCGCGTAAATATCCCGTGAAGGCCAGGCCTGACTCCTGCAGAGATAGCCACAATCACAGCCGGGACTCCTACCCCACAGGGTACATGAATCTGTTCATGCCGGAGTAGTGGACCACCATCAGGTTCCGCGCAGTGAGGAACAGGTGCAGGCCCTCCCGCAGCTTCCAGGTGAAGGAGGACAGGTAGAGGTAGTGCAGGGCCCCTGCAATGTTGGCGCACAGCACCTTTCCCCTGTGGCCACTCGGCGATCCGCTCTCCTCCATTCATCTCTCGCACGCATGCGCCGCCATCCGTCTTTTCAGAGGTCGGAAATGAAGTTCAGAAAGCCAAGTAACGACGTCAGGAAAGCTCCGACGGGCACAGCTGTGTGCCGCTGCTGTCCCCAGTGCTTTATGAGTGTGCCATTTCATCCCACACCACGGCCCTCACGGCGCAGCATTGACCTTACTTTGTGAGTGAAGAAACTGAGGCCCGAAGGCGTTGTGTAGGTAACCAAGTTTCTAAGCTCATCTCGGAGTGGTAGTGGTGGAGGGGAGGGGAACTTTACATTTCACACTATAGGGCCAGTCGGTGTGGTGGTTACGGTGGTGGATCCCACATGGCCAAATGCATGTTCAAATCCTGGACCCGTCGACTTGAAAAAGACACTGAATGTGTGTGCGTGCATGCTCCAGATCCCAAAAGGAGAATGGAAGAGAAGGGATTGAAGTATGGCCTTCCCCCTGGGGGGTGATCTCTCACTTTCCATTTCTCTGTCTCCAGTGAGTGCACACAACCTATGGCAATAATACAAAATTAAAAAAAAGTACACTACACCTCAGATATGTACAATTATTAGGCACTTTACTTTTTATACCTGGTCCTTTGTCATCTAGTGATGTGTTTATCTGAGGTGGAAGAAGAGGGCAACCGTAACTCTTCAGAAAGGGCGTAGAAGGGAAGGGGAATTACACGACTTGCACACCCATTGTTCGCCCACCCCATTGAGGAGAAACAAGCAGACAAAAACATGGCAAGGCATAGATCTCATGGTTTTGTGGGGAGAGGGGAGTAGTGGAGTTTGGGGGTTTGTTTTTGCTTTTAGTTCTCTCAGTTTCTTTTGAATAAGTATTCAACTCAGGGCTCAAACTTCCTACCAGGCCTATTTCCCCCTCATTAAGGATTTTTGGGTTTGGTTTGTTGGTTTGTTTTTAAGTTATTTATTTACTTCATGAGTGAAGAGACAGAGAGAGTACCCCAGTGGGGTCTTGATGCCACAATCCACCCCCAGCCTTAGCTAGCCCTGGGTCACAGGCATGCCCTGTGTAGTCAGAGAGGACTCTGGATGTGAATCCAGAACCTTCTCTGGAGTCAGCCTTTTGACTTCAGTGCCACCATCCAGCCCCTCCCTCTGTACATTTTGCCCACCCCTTCCCTCCTCCCCAGAAGGCTGGTCCTTGTCTTGATCTCCAGGTTCTTTCTGCCCTGAGTGAAGTCCCTAATGTGCCTGTAACAGGAGGCCCCGGCTCACACGCGCAGCTAACATCCATGCCAAAGAAGCTGCGGCCTGTCCCTTAGCCTGGTGTCCATCTCTCAGCCTGCCCCATCCCTTAGCCCGGTTAGGCTCGGCTGGAACCCCCTTGGGCCTGGCATTCCCTCCATCTCTCCTGCTGAGGCCCAGCAGCACCCAGCTCTCAGGAGTGCAGCAGGCCTGGGGTTCGGCCTGGCCTGTGGTGTGGGCGGTCCTCCTCATACTTCTGCTCTGGCACTCCCTCTAGGCCCACCGCAGAGGTCACGGCAGGCCTGCTGCCCTCAGCCCTCGACCTTCTGCCTTCCCCACTGGGGCCCTCAGCTGCTTCTGGGTCAGGCTGGGGAGCACCCCAGGTCAGGGTGGGACCATCCACAGCGCAGTCTCCTCCTGGGATTCCTTAAGCAGGAAGAGGGTACAAACTACACTGCAATTCACCCCTCTTGAGTTCAGGCAGCCGAGCGAGCCAGGCCATGAGTATCTGGCTGCTTGCTTTTCTCCGTCCTTCCCTCTCAGCCTCCCCCTCCTCAGCTTCCCCTTCCCCAGCCCTGGCCCCACCCCCATGTTGAAAGGACTTTCTTTCTCTTCCACTGCTGGGCATCTTGTTCCCTATACCATGTTTTCCTCTTTCCCGAGATGCCATTGGTCATTTTTCCTTCCTAGAGCCACAATGGTGGAGCAGCCACAAGGAAAATTCATAAAGAAAGTATTCTGAAAGTACTCTCCTGTTCTACTCATAGCACTAGGAATTAAACCCAAATGGGTCTACCTCTAAAGTTTTATTCTTAATCGCTGTTACACACCTCAATACTGTGGCACTATAGTAGCGTAGACCTGGGAGTTGAACCCACGCCTAATCCAACCTCATATTCCAAGCTCTCTCATGTAACCATTTTTCTCCTCTCACCTATAGGTTCTGCCCCCTCCAAACACATCCTGGGGCCTGCACGCTGTGACGTAGCCGAAGCAGAGGCCCCAGAGCCCTCACCTCCACACCAGCTCCATTTCCTCCCTCCAGGTGAGCAGAATCCACAGGTACCTCCTGTCGACTCAAGAGTGCTTTAGAAGAGGGACCAGCAGTTAGCGTAATGGCTATGTCGCTGGACTCCCACGTAGTCGACCGCGGTTCGAGTCCCGGACCCGGCGGCTTAAACTCACGCCGGGCGCGTGTGCGTGCGTGCCCAAGATCCCGAGAGGAGAATGGAGGAGAAGGGATTGCGGCGTGGCCATCCCCCCTGGGGGGTGATTTCCTGCTTTCTATCTCTCTGTCTCTCTCTGTCTGTCTGGCGAGCGCACGCGCCCTATAGCAAAAACCTCTCCAAAAAAAAAAAAAAAAAAAAAAAAAAAAAGAGTGCTTTAGAAGAAGAAATGCAGACCTTTCTTAGAAAGCACATGCACATTTGCTCTCCTGCTTTGGATCACTTAAGGCAGGCTGGAGTGGCCTTTTAATAGATTTGTTTTGTGGTTGGTTTATTCTTCCAAAGGGGCGAATGGATTCACTTAGCTGTGTAAAGGAGGAGAGGCAATTTGTGAGCCAAGTGGAGCAGCAAACGTCACAGCAGGCTGAAGGCTGCTGCCGTTTCCCCTGGGCCACAGAAACACGCTCGAGCGATTTACTCTGCTGTGTTTCCCTTAGTCCGACATCCAGGGTCTGCTTTACTCACCTGGAAAGTGGCACAATCTTGACAAGCACAAGGCAATTAAGAGATTCCTAACTGCTGCTGCCGCTGCTATAGATTAGAAAGTGGAAGAGAGGACATTAGCCTGGGAAATAAAAGACTGCGCCTTCACTGGCAAATAGAACTGGAGAGCTAAGAGGCAATTTCCCGGCGCGTTCTGATCAATACAAACTATATTTGCTCAAAATATGACGGGTCATAAGTTTCAGAAAGAGGCAGAGATAATGTGCCTCCTTGACTACTTCAGTGCTTTGCTATTTAGCTGGAGAAATCCAGTCTAAGAATTTAATTTAGCAAATATTTATCGAGTTCCTGATGCACCAAAGGAAGACGCTGGGTGGGTCAGAGTTTTCATTACAAAGACAACTAGGACTTGATCTTGAACCTCATATGGTTTCTGTGTGTGGAGGGAGGTGCGCAGATGTTAACATGAAGTCTCTGCTCCCTTTAAAAAACCCTCCCTGGGACCAGCAGTTAGCGTAATGGCTATGTCGCCATTACGTAGTCGACCGCGGTTCGAGTCCCGGACCCGGCGGCTTAAACTCACGCCGGGCGCGTGTGCGTGCATGCCCAAGATCCTGAGAGGAGAATGGAGGAGAAGGGATTGCGGCGTGGCCATCCCCCCTGGGGGGTGATTTCCTGCTTTCTATCTCTCTGTCTCTCTCTGTCTGTCTGGTGAGTGCACGCGCCATATAGCAAAAACCTCTCCAAAAAAACAAAACAAAACAAAAAAAACCTTCCCTGTCTTAACCCTGTCCCTACAGGATTTCTCAGCCTGGTTTCTAGAAATATTGATGGACATCGACTGTTTCCCACTACCAGCTGCTGGTTCCTACAGCACTCTGTTCTCAGCCACATCTCCTTGCACATTGTAATCTTTAACCTCCCAAATTACTATATGTAGCAAATAAAAGTTGGGGGCATAGTCAGGCCTGGACGCATGGTGACTTAGGAGGCTGAGGCAGGAGCTGCCTATGTTTGAGGCCAACCTGGGCAACAAATATAGCAAGATCCTGTCTCCAAAAAAGGGGGAAAGGGGCATACTGAAACTAAAAGGCATTTGTTTGTACTTGAATTCATACTCAACTGGGCATGCTGGATTTTATCTGGCGACACTCTCTCTGACTTACCTGCGAGCTCTAACCTAGCAACCATCTCTTCCTTCTTGAGATGACCTTTTCCTTTAGCAGATGAGACATTGACTGACATCACTCTTTCCTTATCTTCCTTCTCCTGAGACCAACCTCAGTCTCTTTCACAGTCTCTTTCCTCCACTTCCTCTCCATGATAGTAACTCTTGCGTTCCATCAGCGATCCATCCTCTGTTCTGTCTCTCACACTTCCCAGGACATCTGTCACATAGTCATGGCCTCATCCAAGGTGGCATCTACATTGTTGAGTTAACATCAAGCCAGAGAGTGAACTTGCCTATTTTCACTTCAAATCTCCATACCTCCTGATCCCTTGGGCAATTCCAAGATACAGCAGAGTTTCCCAAACTCACCGTGATGCAAATTTTTACTCATGTGTTTCCTCTCTGCTCCTGCTCCTCCCAGTCTCAGTGAATTTACACCACCGTCCAACTCACTGCCCAAGTCAGCAACTCAGCAACTACTCTTGATTCTGCCCTCTCCCTCCTCCTAGCCCCTACATTTAACTTGTCCCCTTGCAGGAAGGATTCTATCTTCCAAAGCTCTCTCATCTGTCCCTCCTCACTCTCTGCCACTGTCTTATGACTGGCCATCATCTCTACCTTAGACCTCCTAATTGGTCTTTGTCTCCATTCTACCTCCCCAGTCTATCTTCTACACTGTCCCCTGAAGGATGGTGTCAACACAAAAGTCGTATTATATCCTTCTTTTGCTTCATTGGTTCCTCATCAACCATTGGGTAGCTTGACACATGGTAAATGCTCACCTCTCCAAACTCATCCATTTTCATGGAACAACCTCAGCCATAATGAAAATACACTCTCTTCCTCAAGCACATGGTATGATCTCTGAGTCTGATTTCAGAGCCAGGGCTCTTCTGTAGCATACTCCTACCAACACTTGAAACCACGGGAAACTACTCTTTCTCCCATTCTCAGGTCAAGCTCTGTCTCCCTGCCGAAGCCTTCCCATATTCTCCAAGGAAACATGGCGGGTGGAGAGGACGAATGGTGAACATGTGCTGTGTTTCTCCAGAGTCTAGCATTTCATACTAATCTCTGTGAGACATGATCTCTTTGCACGTATTAACGTTTATTGTAATTGCTTGCACATCACACTGGACGCTGAACTCCTTGAACATAGGGACCTTCTGCTTAGCTTTATTTTGTTCATATTTAGAACTTTAGAAAGTTTAACCAACACCTGTGTTCCAAATTGTCCAGGAATGATCACTATTAGTATTTTGTTGTATTTGCTGCCAATATTATTTACTCCTTTGACCCTACTCTCATCCCTCAGAAGCAAAACTGAAAGCAAAAAAAGCAGACTAAAAGGTCCCAAAGTAAATGTTTAAAAAGTGCTGGGTGAGGTGGGGTGTGATCTGGAAGGAACAGGAAATGGGCCAAAGGGAGTTGATCAAAACTTCCTTGTGGGGCTAGTAGATGGTGTAGTGGTGATGTCACTGGATTCCCTCACGGACGACCCCGGTTTGAGTCCTGGGCCTGGTGGCTTGAAAATCACACTGGGCACATGTGCGTGAGTGCCCAAGATCCCGGGAAGAGAATGGAAGAGAAGGGACTGTGGCATGGCCATTCCCCGTGGTGGGTGATTTCTCCCTTTCCCTCTCAGTGCCGCTATGTCTCTTTCCCATAAGCATTCACAGCCTAAGGCAGAGACCTCTGGGGGGGAGGGAGGACCGTAAAAACAAAACTTCCTTGGAATATGTTTTTCTTTTCTTTTCTTTGAGAGATTTTTGCTATAGGGCATGTGTGCTTGCCAGAGAGATAGAGAAAAAGCGAGCAATCACCTCCCGGGGGGATGGTCATACTGCAGTTCCTTCTCTTCCATCCTCCTCTTGAGATTTTGGGAATGCATGCACATGCACCCAGCATGAGTTTCAAACCACTGGTCTGGGACTCGAACCTTGGTTAACCACATGGGAGTCCAGCGCTTTAACCACTACACCACCTGTTGGTCCCTGTAATGGGTTTTGAAACATTAGATATTTCCTTTTTCCTTTAAAATTTGCATTTCCCCAGAGTTTGAGGGCCCATTTGAGTGGTATGCTGATGGCAAATTTAAAACATTAAATAAGAGAAAATTATATTTTATGGAAGGAGTATTGCTTTAAACTCTGGAAAAGCTTATTTTAAGTAAACTTTCAGTACTTGTTTTTAGAAAAGCTCTCTTGGCCCAGCCACATAGCACTCATGGGTTGACGCTGCTAGTCAACAAACTAAGGCCACACAGGATGCCTGGGTTTGATTCTGGCTCACCAGAAAAACAGAGGGTGGCAGCATACACCTGTAGTCGTAGTTACTTGGGGGGGGGGGGGGGGTGGGGGGGCTGAAGCAGGAGGATTATGCCATAGCAAAACCCAGTCTTTTTTTTTTTTTTTTTTTTTGGAGAGGTTTTTGCTATAGGGCATGTGCGCTCGCCAGACAGACAGAGAGAGACAGATAGACAGAAAGCGAGAAATCACCCCCCAGAGGGGATGGCCACGCCGCAATCCCTTCTCCTCCATTATCCTCTCGGGATCTTGGGCACGCACGCACACGCGCCCGGCGTGAGTTTAAGCCACCAGGTCCGGGTTGCGAACCGCGGTCGACTACATGGGAGTCCAGCGACATAACCATTACGCCAACTGCTGGTCCTAAAACCCAGTCTTAAAAACTGTCTCAACCAGCCTGAGAAACTATATACCAAAATAGTTATTGTGATTATCTATGGGTGGTAGAATTTGAGGCAATTTTTTTTTCCTCTCTGCCTATCTGCATTTTGTTTTATTTTCTGTCATAGGGCATGTGAGCTCACCAGAGAGATAGAGAGACAATGAAAGGGAAAGTAAGAAATCACCCCCCAAGGGGAATGGCCATGACACGATCCCTTCTCTTCCATTCTCTTCCTGGGATTTTGGGCACACACACACATACACCTGGTGTGATTGTCAAGGTTCAGGACTTGAACTGTGGTCAGCCATGTGGGAGTCCAGTACCTTAACCACTACGCCACCTGCTGGCTCCTTGCGTGCATCTTTTTAAAGTAGTAAAGAAGAGGGAAGGTGCTGTTAAAATGCATTCTAAGTAATATCCAAAAAATGTTAAACAGTTTGAGAATTTTTTCATGATAGACATAGATTTGAAGAGAGAGATGATCTGTTGACAGCCTAGAATTCGAAGCTTGACTGTAATGGGATTGCTCTCTATTGGGATTATGGATTGATTGACTGTACCACCCAGGGAACAAACAGCTGACCTCAAATCACATGCCAATATATTCACAGTTAAACAATCACTGACGATGTTATAAAGCACACAAAATGCACAGTGGTTAAAAATAATAAACAAATGAAGCTTCTGTGTTTCTTGCCTGAGAACAAGGGCCTGTTCTTCTAGTCTTTATAATGAAATAGTGAGACTCTGTGGACAAAATGCAGCGGTTGGTAAATGTTTTTAAAAAAAGCATTGCAAATATGCCATAGAATCGGAGTGCTGACTTCACCTGTGGTTGACTGAGAAGGAAGGACTGCCTATGAGCAGGTGGCTAGTGGGCCTCTAGATAATATTTTCACACAGACAATAACCATTCAAAAAACTAAAATCTCTTTTTTTTTCTTTCTTAAAGTCAAGGGTTTGAATCTGGCTTTTAAAACAGGATAAGTATTTCTTAATGCGAACGTGATTTATTTAGAGATTTTTCACGTATGTTCCTAAAACCAGGTTGTGCTTTTCCCCATAAAGGTAACATCCCTCTTTCAGGATGGAGTACAGTTGATAAAACAGTCTAGAAAGCTTTGCAAAATTTCTATTTTGAAAGCAGAACACCACATTTTATTTTATTCCTGTGCAGTTGGCAGAGAGAGAGAGAGTGAGCAGCAAACCCAAATCCCCAGTTTGGTTTCTTCTCGTGAGATGCTCACTTGGGTTTAGTTGTTTTTAGTTCTCCTTGCTTTCTGGGACAGGAGAGTCATGCTAATGTTTGCTATTTTAATTTCCAAATGATGGAGGTCGGTTTTGGAACCTCTGCACTAACCAATCCTGAAATACCTTCTTAGTGTGGGATCAGGCATCCACATTTCTCTGAAAGTTTTCTGGATAACTTGCCAGGATGCCACAGGGTACAAGCAAATACTACGATATGAAATGGAATCGTTGGTGGGGATATTTATGCTCGATGGGCAGTGAACTGAGGATGGCAGGTCAGCCTGCCAGGCTCCATTCCAATGAATGTCCTTTAGAGAGTTGCCCTTCTGCTTGTTGGACCTCTTTCAACTAGATGATAAGAGGGAGACCATGAAGATGTTTATACATTCGTTCAGTCAGGCAGTCAGTCAACAGATCTCTTTTGGGTATTTACAATGTATGGGCACTGATATCAATCAATAATCTTACAAAGAATAGAAAGTTAGACATGTGAAAGTATTTCACATTTACAGTGAGTTTTTATCTGTCTTACTTCAAAGAAGCTAACTTGGGCCTGGTCTTTCTACTCAAAATGCTTATAATCTAGTAGAGGAGCTAATCCATGTAGATGAATCACTATGGTAGAGTAGAATACCATACATACTACAAGGAAAAAAGCAAGTCTCTGATCAGGGAATGGTTAGCCATCTAGGAGTCCCATGCCAGTGTCTTTACATTTACAAGAGTTCAAAAGAGGGAGAGATCAGCTTTGGTTCAGGCTGAGTCTGAGCAAGACATACATTCATGGTGAGATTTTGGATATGTGAATATGGAGCATAGAGTGACTGTACTTTTGTCATCTTCAAATTATTTAAAGATGTGCTCTTTTTGTTTCTAGCTCAACATCATCTTTAAGACGATGTGCACAACAGTCATTTGATTTCTATTGCAGCACCCATACTTTGAAATTTAGAAGCATTTTTGGAGTGTAAAAGATAATCGGACTCAGGGCCAGCAGATGGTATGGTGGTTAAGGCACTGGTCTCTCACATGGTTGACCATGGTTCAAGTGCTGGCCCTGGCGGCTTGCTTTCTCACTCTCTCATTCTGGTCAAACTGAATAATAATAATAATAGATAAAATAAATAATTATTTAAAAAATGATAATCAGATCAAGTCGGATAATTCATGGGGAATTAAACCTATTGACAGCACATCTAAGCCTCACACTTTAAGGCACCACACTTTAGGGATTACTTTTTTTTCAACTTTTGGGGAAATAATATGTAGACTTGAGTTACTTCAGTCATGTACTGGGTCCTAAAATTTATAACTCTTTCATAGAATCGCACAAAGATTCACCATGCTGCTTAGGGAGCAATACTTCTCCTGGCTAAATGATAATTGTTCAGTAAACACTTTCTGTTTCAACTCTTTATTCTGATAAATGTTCTAATATGATGTATAATGACTTCTTGCCTAGATAATACATATAAGTTTTTATTTTTTAATAATTTAGTATTTTGTGATGTCTCAGAGTTCTCATTCTGAATGGCAGTTGCCATTGAACAGGACTGTAGATAAGAAGAGGTAGGTGTTTTAGATGAATGTGTACTAACATCGTGGGTGTCCTTGGAAACAAGTTATTCACTAGACTCCCTCCTGTGTGTGTGTGTGTATGTAAAAATGAATTAAAAAGAGAATTAAAAAATAATAGTTCATTAGGAATTCTGACTAGCCTGATATTTTGCATTTTTTTACTTTGCTTATGATTTACAATATTCATCTCGTTTTTATGATTCTTATGTCCTGATTGTGTCCAAAAAAATGAAGAACTGCCTTAGAAATCTTTCATGTTTTTACAGCCAGAGAAAATAGGGAATTACCAAGTTTTGAGCTTTACACAACCTTATTTTTTCCAACTTATTGAAATAAACAAAAAGTATGTCTCTCAAGACCACACTCAACAAGCTGAGGTCTTATGATTAAATAAAAAACATTAGTCATATTTACTTCTGGATAATTTTCTTAACCTTTCAAACTGCCAAAATCAACAATTCCCCCCCCCCCAATTCAAAAACCATGTAAAATGAAATGCATTTCAATGGATTGGAACATTTCTGTGACTCTCTAAATACTCTTCTGTGACAAGGCGGAAATGGAGATGAGAAGCAAAGTCTACTTACAAATATAGAAAATGTTTCGCACACCGAGTGAGTGTGTCCATGTTTTTCTGTTTCCATCTGGATCGTTTTCAGTGTGATTACTTATTTTTAGGTTGGCATTTTAGAAGGAAGATGAAATGGCTTCAGGAAATGATGTGAAAGGTTAAGAAGATGGATGAGAAGTCTAAGTCAAGAGCTGTCATGGAGGAAAACGTAGCCTCACAGTTTTATGTTCAATAGCTTTCTTAGGAACGCTAGATCCACCTTTTTGCTTAGTCAATGTCTTTGAACCCTGTAAACTTGAGTAGCTATGCCATAGTGTAAAGGATTGTAAGAAAAGTGTAGAACTTGAAGACGTGTAGACATAGGGGAAGCAGAGTAACCAAATAGTGCAATGAGAACAGGCCCCAAAACAGGATTACACTATTTTTTTTTTTAAGTCTTTGGAGTCATGTGGGAGAAGAAGGCATGAATTAGAACAAAGGGCAATTTGGTAATGTTACTCATGTTGAACCCAAACAACCTACCAGAGCTGAATTACATCATCTTCAAAACAGTGTTGAGGAAATAAGCCCTAAGAATTGGCATAAATATTTACTATTTTCCTAACATTCTGAGAAGTCACAGACATCTTCATATTCTCTTATCTCCTTTACGTAGTAATGAGTCAATGAGCTATCAGATCTGACTGTGCCTTCAGTCAGCCAACCAGTGAACCCGTGCACTACAGCAGGTCACGAAAACAGAGAAGGGCAATGACCGTCCTTCCCACTGTTGAGATGCCCCATGCTTGTCTTTGAGCAATGCCAATCATGTCCCCTTGTGATTCATGATTCTAGGTTGCCCTTGGTTTCTGTACCCAAATTCTAGACTGGGTTGGGTATTTGTTCATCCTTGGCTGAATCTAGGATCTCAGTCAAGACTTAAGCTCATATTCATCCTTTAAAATCTTCCCACTACAGGGATTAGCAGATGGCATAATGGTTACGTTGCTCGACTCCCACATGGCCAACTGTGGTCTGAGTCCCAGACCTGGTGACTTCAAACTCATGTGGGTGTGGGTGTGTGCATGTCCGAAATCCTAAGAGGAGAATGGAGGAGAAGGGATTGCAGCATGGCCATTCCCCCTGGGGCTGATTTCTTGCTTTCTGTCTCTCTGTCTCTCTGGTGAGCACACTCACCTATAGCAAAAATCTCTCTCCAAAAAAAAAAAAAAAAAAAAAAAAAAAAAATCTTCTCACTACATATTGCTTTAATGATTCTGCACCTTTATACTCAGCCTGGTTCTAGTCGACATAGACATAGCCTCAATCAGATACTCTTGGCCCTGGCCAAAAGAGAGAGCAGAAAAAGTTGTGGTTTTCACTAAGGATACAAAGCTCCACACAGTGGGACCTTTCCTTCCTTGCCTTCACAGTCTACACTACATGGAATTGCTCCTGCGCACTGATCTGCCGTTAACCGAGTCCAACACTTCCTGCACTGACACAAAGAGAAAGTCCTGTTGGAGATCTATCCGGGGTCCTTTCTCTTTTCTTATCCTTTTTCTCTTCCGCCCTTTCTTTCTTTCTTTCCTTCTTTCTTCTTTCTCTTTCTTCAGAAGTCTCTACTTGGCTCTCTCTATGAGTCAATCCCTATGCTAGGGGCCAGTATTATAAAGCTACTGATCCTGCTCTCCATAAACTCACATTTCAGTGGCTTTTGCCTTGAAGAAATAAGACCAACTAAGCACCACATTCATCAACTTGTTCAAAATCTTTTTTTTATTATTATTTTTTGTCTTCATTTAATACAAGGAAGAATATGAATTCATTTGCTCTTTGTCTCCTACTGGCTACTTAATTAAAGGCATTAGGAAGAGCTTCAGGGAAAAATGCATGTCTTGCAGAGTTGTAACCAGGCCAACCTTAGATCTTTAGAAATTTTTTATCCTTGTTATGTAAATTTGTTAACTTTTTTTTTTAAAAAATTCATTTTAAAGTGATTATAGGCCCATGGGAAGTTGCAAAAGTAGTGCATAGTGTCACTTGAATGCAGCCTCCCCCAAGGGTGACATCTTATATGACTGCAGTACAGTATTAAAACCAGGAAACCACATATACTGATAATATAATATATATATATATATAATATCACGTTAAGTAGACTGCAGACCTTATTCTACTTTCACCAGTTTTTATATGCCCTATTTAGAGGGATGGACATGTCTGTAATTCTCTGCAGTGACACCCCTCATGTAAATTGTGTAACCATCACAATGACCAGTATGCATACCTGTGTTGCACCCTAGTGCTACCTCTTTAGAGTCACACCTTAACCCAACTCTGTCCCCTGACAACCACTAATCTGCTCTTCATCTCTACAGTTTATCACTTAAGGATGTTATATAAATGGAGTCCTTTTTGTATGTAACCTTTTGGGTTTTTTAAAGAATTATTTTATTTATTTATTTTCAGTGTGGTCAGAGAGGGACAGAGTAAGAAAGAGAGAGAAAGGGGGTGGGGGAGAGAGAGAGAGAGAGAAAGCAAGAAAATAATAAGCCACCAGGTCTGGAACTCGAACTGTGGTTGGCCACGTGGGAGTCCAGTGCCCTTAACCACCACGCCATCTGCCAGCCCCAAGTATGTATTTGAGATTTTATTTTATCACTAATCCTCCCAATAATTCATTCTTTTTCATCATTGAGTTGTATGCCATAGTAGGGATACCAGAATTTGTTTAATCATTTACTCATTGAAGGACGTTTGTGTTGTTTCCGTTTTTTTTACTAACACAAAGCTGCTAGGAATGCTCATGATAGCTTTTGTATGAACATCAATTTTCATTTCTCTGGGATAAATGCCCAAGGATGTAATTGCTTGGTATAATAAGTGCATGTTTTAGTTTTATAAGAAATGTCTGCTTGATTGTTTTTAAAAAGACAGCTATATCGAGGTACAATTGACATAAAATACACTGTATATATTCAAATTCCACAATCGTTTTTAATCTCAACAAAATTATATACCTTAAAGCCATCATTCCAAAAATAAATAATAAACACATTCTTTATCCCTCCGAAGCCTGCCCTTGCCTGCCCCAACCCATCCCAAGGCAATCACTGATACGTTTTCTGTCACTATGGATAAGTTTGCAGTTTCTAGGATTTTATATATATGATATCATGTCCTTTGGGAGGCTAGGATATGGATTCTTTCAACATAATTATTTTAATATTCATCCTCATTGTCATGTGTATTGATGATTAATCCCTTTCTGTTGCCAAGTAGTACTCCATTATGTTGATATACCACAATCTGTTTCTCCATTCATTTGTTGATGAATATTTGGGCTGTTTACAGTTTGGGGCTCTTGAAAATAAAGCTGCTATGCACGTGTCTTAAGGATGCCCTCAGGAGTGGGCTTTCTGGAGCCTGAAGCAAGGAGAGAGAGAAAGTAAAGAGGAGAAGGAGCACCAGCTTCTGCTAGAAACGGGCCCAGAACAGGAAGATTCTTCCAGAACAGCAGCAGGGCAACAGTACATTTTATTTGTGTGCCACTTTAAGGTTCGCAAGACATTTTTGCCTTCATTATCTTCCTTAACTTATCCAAAATTTTCCCCTGGCAATTGCGACAGGTGTTAATATCACCAACTTACAGGCGAGGAAATGGGTGCTGACCTATTTAAGTTCTTGGCCAGAGTTATCTAAGCTCGGAAGTCAAAGGGTAGTATTAATCTTCTTTGCTGACCTTTGACCTCTTCCATTCAGGTGTTTAGGGAAAAAACAAAAGGTCAGATTTTCTACCTAAATTTTTTGTTAAAGTTTATTTATTTTATTACTTTCATGGATGATAGAAGAAGAGAAACAAAGAGACAGCACTCCCAAAAGGGTCTTGATGCCACAGTCCAGCCCTTCCCTCAGCCAGCCCCAGGTCATGCGCATACATGTGCCAAGCATACTCAGGGAGGTTTTGGGACATGGAACTAAAACCTCTCTGGGTAGGTCAGCCTCATTGAACATTGCCTTTTACTACTGCATCACCATCTGTCTGCCCTTAAGAAATCCCAGTGCGCACACAAACCTGATTGATCCTCAAGGATATTTTAATCTGCCAGAAAAAAAAAAAAAAATTGTTCAATTGCTTAGAAACCCCAGCTTGGTGGTGTAGTTGTAACAAATTGAACTGCTGCTGGAAGCACATGGTTCACTGGGTGTTCAGATCTCCAGGTCACCTTAAAAGCATGCCGGGTGCATTGTATCTATGCCCAAGAACCTGACAAGCTGGAGGACCAGGATAGGGGGTTGGGGAGAGACAAGGATACTTCTCTTTTTCTCTCCCTTTCATTCATATGCATGTCCTCTCTAGTCTGAATAAAATAAGTAAACGTAAAAAAATTGCTTAGAGAAGATTAAAGGTTATTTTGATTTCATTATTTGTTCATTTCTCTGTGAGTATAAAAGACATTGTGGGGACCAGCAGGTGGCATGAAGGCTACATCACTGGACTCCCATGTAGTTGACCGCGAATCGAGTCCCAGACCTGGTCGCTTAAACTCATGCTGGGCACATGTGCATGCGTGCCCAAAATCCTGAGAGGAGAATGGAGGAGAAGGGATTGTGGCGTGGCCATCTGCAGGGTGGGGCGGGGCAGGGCGGGGTGGGCCTGGTTTCTCACTCTCTGTCTTTCTGACGAGCGCACACGCCCTGTAGCAAAAACCTCTCAAAAAAAAAAAAAAAAGAAAGGACATTGTGGGGGTCAGGCAGATGGCATGGTGTTTAGGGGGGCATTGGACTTCCATATGGCTGACTACAGTTTGAGCCCTGGACCTGGCAGCTTGCTTTCTCACTTTCCCTCTCTCTATGCCACTCTCTGATCAAATTAAAATAATAATAATAATAATAATAATAATAAATAAATAAAGTTAAGTAAAATAATTCTTTAAAAAAAGACATTGTGCTATGGATTGGGAGAATTCTACAGTCCTTTTTAAATGACCATATTGGTATTTATAAACAGGAAGTCCACTGATGTATTATGATGATTCTAGGATACCTCCCCACCTTCAGAACCAAGTAGAACTTTGTAGAGTAAAAAATACAATATCTGGAGTCAGCAGGTGGCATGGTGGTTAAGGTGCTGGACACTCCCACATGGCTGACCATGGTTTGAGTCCTGGACCTGGTGGCTTGCTTTCTCACTTTTCTTCTCTCTCTCTCTCTCTCTCCCCCTGGTCAAATTAAAATAAATGAATGAATGAATACAAATTAAGTAAATAATTTTTAACAAAAGAAAACTACAATATCTGAAGTGAAATTATTACAATTTTATGTGATTTACAGCATATTAGACATGTAAATAAAGGCCAAATAATTTGAAAAAAATAGTAGTATAAATTTTCCAAACCAAAGCACAAAGAGAAAAAAAATACCAAGACTTTGTGATCTGTCACACAATGTTACTTCATGTGCTTGCAGTCAGCATCCCAGAAAGAAAAGCAGGACAAGTGTTGAGGAAATACTGGTCTGTTATTTCCATTTGGTCCATTCCAAAATAGATGAAAACTATAAACTATAAACTCACAAATCTGTGAGCTCAACAAACCATTTGACAGAATAAATACAAAGAAAATTAGACCAGGTTATATTGTAATGAAACTGCTAAAAAGTAGTGGAAAAGAAAATCTTAAAAAGGAAGAGAACTGGGCCCAGCAGGTGGCTTGGTGGTCAAAAGCATTGGACTCCCACATGGTTGACTGCGGTTCGAGTCCTGAACATGGCAGTTTTCTCTTTTTCTCTCTCTGGTCAACATTGAAAAATAATGATAATGGATAAATAATTCTTTTTTTAAAAAAAATAAATAGAAAGGAAGAGGACTAGAAGACATATTTTATACAGAGGAGCAAAAAAAAAATTTTTTTTGAAAGACAGATTTTTGCTATAGGGCATGTACCCTCACTAGAGAGAGAGACACACACAGAAAATGAAAAATCGTCCTTCAGGGGAATGGCCACACTGCAGTTCTTTCTCCTCCATCCTCCTTTTGCAATTTCGGGCTCACATGCACACATACCCAGCGTGAGTTTCAAGTCACCAGATCTAGGACTCAAACTGCGGTCAACTATATGGGAGTCCAGCACCTTAACCTCTATGCCACTTGCTGGTCCCAGCAAAGATTAAAAAACAAACAAACAAACAAACAAAAAAACACATTACTTCCCTTAGGAAACAATGTAAGCTAGAAGTGAGTGGAAAGGCATCTTTGAATTGCTGAAAGAAAACAAAAACTGGCTAGCCTAGAATTTTATATACTATGAACATATCCTTTAAAAATGAAGGTGAATGTCAGCCTCATAGCCTAGTGGTTAAGGGAACTAGATCCCACGTGACCAATTGTGATTTGAATCCTGGACCCAGCAACTTGGAAAACACATCAGGCATATGTGTATGCATGCCCCAAATCCAACAGGTGGGAGAAATGAAGGAGAAGGGGTTGCAGCATGACCATGCCCGTTAGCATTTAGACACTGTGGGGTGCTTTCTCCCTTCACAGTCTCTCTGCTTCTCTCTGGGGAGCACATCCTTCTTGCAACTACAAAAGGAAAGTGAAATCAAACTATTTGCAGATAAACAAAAACCAAGAGGAGTCCGTCACTGGCAGATTTGTACTGCATTAAGCGTTAAGAGCATTTTCTCAGACTGAAGGACAATGACCCAGGCAGAAACTCCAGATTACACAAGGAATGAAACGTTCTGGAAATGGTAAATATATGAGTAAATAGAAAAGAATCTTTCAACTTTTGATTTTTTTAATTCAAATTGACTCTTTAAGATAAAAATAGTCATGTTGTACTATGGACTTTGCACTATATGGAGATATGTAAATGCATGGCATTTGGATGAAGGACCAGAGAGACAAATGAAAGTGTATTGATGTAAAGTTCTTATTTGTGTCATTTAAAGGTAGACTGTGATAAGTTAAAAATGCACATTGCAAGCTCTAGAGCAGCTGCCAAAACATAAAATGTAGAGTTTACAAAGGGCAAGTTGGTGGTGTGGTGTTTAAGGCAGTTGGATCACATGTGGCTGATTGCATAGTTCACATCCCAGACCTGACAGCTTGGAAAACACGCTGAATACATGGGTGTGTGTGTGTGCCCAAAAATCCCGAGAGGAAAGTGGAAGAGAAGGAATTGTGGCATGGTCATCCCCCTCGGGGGGTGCTTTCTCACTTTCTCTCTCTCCCCAGTGAGTGCATGTGCTTTATAACAAAACAATAGTGGAGATAGAGTAGAATAATAAGAAATATTCATTATTTCAAAAAATATCATGAAAAGAAGGGCAAAGAAACAAAGAACAAATGGCTCAAACAGAAAATAAAGCAATAAGATGGTGGGTTTACACCTAACTATACTGATAATTATATTTAACATAAATGGTCTAAGCAGCTTAATTAGAAGGCAGAGATTATCATAACAGATAAAACAGCAACATTCGACTAAATATTTTCTACATTAAAAAAAAACAGTTCAGATATGTAGATACAAATTGGTTAAAAGTAAAAGAATGGACAGAGATACATCACAAACTGATCATAAGAAAGCCGGCATGGCAACATTAATATCAGACAAAATAGATTCAGAACCAAGAGTATCACCAGTAATAAAGAACGGCATTTCAGAATGTAGACAAGTTAATTGAGGAAGACATAACAATTCTAGATAGATGCACGCTTGACAATAGAACTTTAAATACCCAAAGCAAAGACTAACAAAATGGAAAGGAGAAATAGATAAATCCACATATAGTTGCAATTTTCAACAAACTCCTTTCCAATAATAGATCAAATAAGTAAACAGAAAAACAGTGAAGTTAAAGAAAATGTGAACACAATCATCCAATTCAACTCACTGTCATTGTAGAACAATATCCCCCCAAACAGTAGAATGCACTTTATTTTTGGAGAGGTCGTTTGTTTGTTTGTTTGTTTGTTTGTTTTGCTATAGGACACATGCACTTGCCAGAAAGGCAGAGAGAGACAGAGAGATAGAAAGCAAGAACTCATCCCCCAGGTGAGTTCTATTCTCCTCTTGGAATCTTGGGCACGTATGCACACGCACCTGGCGTGAGTTTAAGCCATCGGGTCCGTGACTCAAACCATGGTTGACTACATGGGAGTCCACTGACATAGCCATCACGGCAACTGCTGGTCACGAATGCGCATTCTTTTAAAGTACACATTAACATTCTTCAACTGTCTCTGATCACAACAGGATTAAATTAAAAATTAACAATCTGGAAATGGCCAATCATTTAGAAATTTAAAACCATAATTCATAAATAACCCATTAGTAACAGGAGAAATAATTAGGGAAATTAAAAAAATATTTTGATCTGAACTATATTTTAATTATCTTATTTAACTGGCTGCCAATCAGAGAAGGCTATTTTCTTCACAACTGTTCTTTCTTTCTTTCTTTCTTTCTTTTTTTTTGGAGAGGTTTTTGCTATCGGGCGTGCACGCGCGCCAGAAAGACAGAGAGAGACAGAAAGCAAGAAATCACTCCCCAGGGCGGACGGCCATGTCGCAATCCCTTCTCCTCCATTCTCCTCTCAGGATCTTGGGCACGTACACACATGCGCCTGGCATGAGTTTAAGCCACCGGGTCCGGGACTCGAACCGTGGTTGACTACATGGGAGCCCAGCGACATAGCCATTACACTAACTGCTGGTTCCCACAACCATTCTTTCTACCAGCCCCTTTGGTGTACCCTCCTCCCCAGGACAAAACAGATATTATCTAGGTCCTCAACAGCTAGTAGTAATAATTATTATGAATCAATAGTCAGCCATGCCAGGCACAGTACTAATCGCTTTACTATCATTATCTTACTTAATCTTCATAACAATCACTAATATGGGAGCTATTGCGATCCATTTTGTAGACGAAGAAATTGACGTGCAGATGCAGGAGAGTTAACTTGTTCAGATAATGTAACTAATGCTATGACACAGTTACGAAAGTATTCTTTAAATCCAAGTAGGCTGCCCACAGCCCACCATGTTTGACACCATGCTGTCCCAGCACCATGAAGAGCAATACACACTTCTAGGGGATAGGGGAATACTATCTATTGATAAATGTTATATACTATATGTTGTTACACAAAAGCATTCTTATTAATTATGGCTTTCAGCTACTTTCCCAAAACCATTATTACCTCTTTCTGGCTTAAAAAAAAATCTTGAAAAATTCTGTATTATGCTTATGTATGATACGATCTCAAGGACTGGTAAATGAATTATCTGTAATTTTTTTTTTTTTTTTTTTTTGGAGAGGTTTTTCACTATAGGGCGCGTGCGCTCGCCAGACAGACAGAGAGAGACATAGAGACAGAAAGCGAGAAATCACTCCCCAGGGGGGATGGTCACGCCGCAATCCCTTCTCCTCCATTCTCCTCTCGGGATCTTGGGCACGCACGCACACGCGCCCGGCGTGAGTTGTAAGCCACCGGGTCCGAGACGCGAACCGCGGTCGACTACGTGGGAGTTCAGCGACATAGCCATTACGCTAACTGCTGGTTCCCAATTATCTGTAATTTGAAATTGAACTTAGATCTAGAAGACAGTGATTATCAGTTCTGTGACCTTAGGTACTTTGTATATACACACTTTGGCTATTATCCACAAAAGCCAAAAGGTATAATTAATTCAAATACCCATCAATAGATGAATGGATAAATACATATGCTACATAGATATGTAGAATGAAATATTATAATATTTTTCAGCCTTACAAAGTGAGGAAATTCTGACACATGCTACATCCTGGATAAACATGCTAAATGAAACAAGCCAGCTCACCAAGACACGTAGTATATATTCCTCTTACAGGAGGTGCCTCGACTAGTCAGATTCCTAGAGACAGAAAGGGAGTGATGGGTGCCAGTGGCCGGGGGAGGGGCAAGCGTGCAGTCCTTGTCTAGTGGGTATAAAGTTTCCATTTTGCGAGATGAAGCGTTCTGAAGATAGGCTGCACAACAACGTGAGTAAATGTACCTAATACTACCCACCGTTGTACTGTACACTTCAAAATGATTACGATGGGAAATTTTATGCTACATTCATTTTACCACAATTAAAAATTTTTGTAAAAATTTGTAAAGACAAGGACTTAATGAGGCAGATAGGAGGGAGTGTTTCAGCACTGCCCCCTGCCCCACCAAAATTATGTTAAAAAACATGGACGCACAGGAGAGCATGGTACCTCCTGGACACTGTGAGTGATTTTATACAGCCGACAGGCACACCATACAGGGCTGTCCTCATACACGTGCTGAAGAATTTAGACATTATGGGGACCAGCAGTTAGTGTAATGGCCATGTCGCTGGACTCCACGTGCACACGCCCTATAGCAAAAACCTCGCCAAAAAAAAAAAAAAAAAAAAAAAAAAGAATTTATACATTATGTATAAACCAATATTGAGTTGGTATGGTATCTTTTTTTAATTCAAAATAATTTTGAATTATTTTATTTTATTTATCCATTTATTTTATTTTTTTAAATTTGACCAGAGAGAGACAGAGAGAGAGAGAGAGAAAGTGAAAAAGCAAGCCACCAGGTCCAGGACTCATACCATGGTCGGCCATGTGGGAGTGGCCAGCGCCTTAACCATCATGCCACCTGCTTGTCCCCAGAGTTGATGTCTTAAGAGTCCTCATAGAGTTAAGGGCAGAATTATCAAGATCACTCAGTTCTCCTGATTTCCAGGTTAAAACATTTCTGTTCGTGTGGACATATTGAAATACGTTTAGTTATCATCTTAAGTGAAGGAACATCTGCATGAAATACTAGTTTTGCAATGGTTAATGTTTAACCCATTAACTGTATTGTAGTACACCTTTCCCAAGGAGTGCACTTCACACACATAGATCCTTCATTTTCTTTTTCTTTCTTTCTTTCCTTCCTTCTTTCTTTCTTTCTTTCTTTCTTTCTTTCTTTCTTTCTTTCTTTCTTTCTTTCTTTCTTTCCTTCCTTCCTTCCTTCCTTCCTTCCTTCCTTCCTTCCTTCCTTCCTTCTTTCTTTCTTTCTTTCTTTCTTTCTTTCTCTTTCTTTCTTTTTTTTTTTTTGAGAGATTTTTGCTATAGGGCGCATGTGCTCACCAGAAAGACAGAGAGAGACAGAGAGACAGAAAGCGAGAAATCACCCTCCAGGGGGGATGGCCACGCCACAATCCCTTCTCCTCCATTCTCCTCTCGGGATCTTGGGCAGGCACGCACAAGCGCCCGGCGTGAGTTTAAGCCACCAGGTCCAGGACGCGAACCGCGGTCAACTACATGGGAGTCCAGCGACATTATGCTAACTGCTGGTCCTGATCCTTCATTTTCTTCATTATTACTGTTAAGTCCTTTTGAGGCTGAAAAATAAATGTAAATTCCCTTCACAAAAAAGGAAGCTGTGAAATAGCATGTATGATATTATTTCTGTAAGTAAAATATAAACGCATGGAAAATGCCAGAATAATCTACCACAAATGGTAATTGGCAATATCTTTGGGTCGTGTGATTTTTGTTAATTTTTTTGTGTGTTTTTTTGTGTTCTTCTGTTTTCTAATGTTTCTTTACTGAGCATATAAACTAGAAGAAAATGTTGATAAAGAAAAGAAGACGCTTGGATTCATCCATCAAATGGCAAATTTTAAAGAATACTTTTGTAACCGTGTCAGTCTTTTCTTTTGAGTCCTTCATAATCCCCACATAGGCCAGCCTGGATCTGCAAAAAGAGCTGAGAATGTCAGAGGGCAGCTACTATTCCAAGAAGAGCCTCAGACTTGAAGGGCCATCCTCCACACTCTCCCCAGCTTCCCCACTGTGCCGTCCATTTCTTTCCGTCTCCTCTCAGTTAGGCTGTCTTTCTAGAACCCAAGAGCTGCCTGATGAGCTCACCCCCTAAACTGCCCAATGTCAAGGTGTTTAAGTGTACTGGGAACAACGTATGCTGGGAATTTCGAGGTTTCTCATGAATGGGTCCATCTTAGCTAAAGCCAGCTTACGACGACGCATTCTCTACTTTATGCAATGAGGTCATTTTGGAGCGACTCAGGAAGAAGCAATGAAAACAGAAGAAAATAAAATTGGTAGAGATAAATGTCAGAAAGCATGAGAGCTGAAAGGGAAAGAAGGAAGGAAAAAAAGGAGGACATAGTCAACCAGTCAGTGGGGATTTCACTGAGATACTGAATTCAGCTTCTGGGCATGAAGGCCATCATGCCATCCCATGCACATGGAGAGACTCGTATCCTCATCTCGTAAAATAAGAATCTAGCATCCTCAATGTGCAATAATAGGGAGCATGCTCATACCAGCAAGGTGGCATGGTGGTTAAGGTAGCTGGATCCCACATGGCCAACTGTGTGTTTCAAATCCTGGACCTGGTGGCTTGAAAAACACATCGAGCCCATGTGTGTGCATGCCCAAAAATCCCAAGAGGAGAATGGAGGAGAAGGAATTGTGGTGTGGTCATCCCTCCTGGGGTGCTTTCTCACATTCTCTCTCTGTCTGTCTCTCTCTGCTGAGCACACATGCCCTATAGGAAATTTTATAAAAAGAAAATATGGCATACCCTAAGTAGGCTAGCTTGCCTCTGAATTTTCCAGGTCTCACTGCTGCCTTTGTATCCTTCTCTTCCCAGTTTAGACACTTATTCCCACCTTTCTTCCTCTGGCTAATTTATCCTTCAGGACTCAGCCCAGGGTTTGTTTTCTTATCATATACTACAGTATGCTTACTTGAGTTACGTTCCTTTCTTTTCTCTCTTCTTTTTTTTTTTTTTCTTAATGGGAGAGGTGAAGGAGAGAGAGAAAAAGAGAATAGGAAAGAGCTAGAGAGGTGGATATCTTGTTCCAACCTCACAGTTAGCTAGGATTACAAGCAAGTGCCACCACTCCTGGCCTATTTAGGTTGGTCTGGGAATCCAACTTAGGCCTCGCATGCAGCCCGTGCTTGGCGCACCAGAACTCTGTGCAATTTGAGCTGTTGTGGCTGGGCCTCAACTTACCTGTTTCTATTGCCTTCCTTCATTTAACCATTAGCTTCTGGCGGACAAGAACTGGGTCTGCGAGAAGGTTATGGTTAAATCTTTGTGTTCATCTGTGAATAGATGGTATTAAACATTGCTTGAATCGAACTGAATTGACTGAAGAACTAAGGCTTTCTTATCTCTAATGTTTTCACACTTCCTTCTTGAAAGTGAATGACCTTTGTGCTGATAACTGACTGGGTGCATTGACCACCCTCTAGAACCTCCAGAGACCCAGGGTACTATTCCCAATAGAATCCTGTGTGAGCCACTTGGACTTGAGAGATTGTATGGGGCAGAAGGTCTGATATAGTTCTGCTGCCAGCACTAGCTCTGGATTGGCTAAAATCTTTGTTATTCCTGGTATACAAATCCTTGATTAATTGGCTCTCTAGAAAGCTATCTTTTATATTAAAGAAGGCTGTAGTCAAGCATTTTAAAGTATCTCTTCCTTGAGGGTAGTAGATTTGGGGGGTAATAATTTTTTCTGAATAGGAGTCTCCCTTGCTCACTCCTGCACAGCCTTTTCTCCATGACCAAACTTAGGTACTCAGCACGATGTCATGCTCAGAGCCCAGACCCAACACAGCACGACTTTTTGTTAACTATGTTCATTGGTTCAGCTCAGAAAATAGATCTTCTGACCCCCAGCAACATGGTTGTGTTCCCCAAGTGATCCCAGCCTAAAAAAGACATGTGTTTGGGGCCGCACGGTGGTGTGGTGGTTGAAGGTACTGGACTCCCACATGGCTGACCAGGGTTCGAGTCCCAGACCTGGAGGCTTGCTTTCTCGCTTTCCCTTTCTCTTTCTGTCTCTGCCTGGTCAAATTAAAAAATAATAAGAACAAATGGAATTAAATAAATAAATAATTCTTTAAAAAACAAACAAACAAAAAAGACATGTGTTTGAATAGGCTGACCTCAGAGTCAGCCTGGCTTGAGTTTGCCCTCTACCTGTTACGAACATCCTGGCACGTTGGACCAGAACAGTTTTCAGCATCGGGTCCTACTGCAAAGAAGGAAATGAAAAGCACTGGTGTAAGGAGAGCTTCTTAAATACTGTATTATGTTTGACTTTTTATTCTCTCCTGATTTGTTCACAATTAACTTGCAAAGCTGAGTGAATAGACAGCTTCGTGATCAGAAATCACAGAGCCTAGAGACCAATTATAAGTATTGTATATTCTTGCAGCATTAAGAGTCTTCAAATTAAGCTACTGGCTGCATTCCCTTCTGGCTCAATGTAGAGTCACCAAACCATAGAACAAGAATGATTCACCAAACAAACTTTTCCCTTTCTTTTTCTAGTGCTTCATTTAACTGGTTTATGCCTCAGAGTAAAGCTGTTATAATGACATTATCCTTCTAATGAGCAATGGTGCAATGTTTTCCTTATGGCAGTAACTAGAATTATGTAGTGTTTAAAAGCCACCACTATTTTAGGGACTACTCACTAATTTTTCTATTGCAAATACCCTGGTCATATTGAAAAGGAATGAGTGTAATTCTTTTGGTGTTTTTTTTTTTCCCCTAAACTTTTAATTCTTTTAATAAATCATTGCTCCCAAAAGGGATAAGCATAGTTCATTAGCAGTGCTAATGAAAATGTCATCTTCAGTAAAACTTACCAGAATATCATTCCCTAGAGCAAAATGTTTTTTAGATGCATTGTTTGCCAACTATATTAATGAAAAACTTTGTGGTCTGGATTTGTAAATTAAACATAATTGAGAAATGAGAAAGAATGAGAGAAAAGTCATCCTTTGACAAGTAATTATATTAATATGTATAATTTTTTTTTTTGGAGAGGTTTTCGCTATAGGGCGCATGCACTTGCCAGAGAGACAGAGAGAGACAGAGAGACAGAAAGCGAGAAATCACCCCCCCAGGGGGTATGGCCACGCCGCAATCCCTTCTCCTCCATTCTCCTCTCAGGATCCTGGGCACGCACGCACACGCGCCCGGCATGAGTTTTAAGCCACCGGGTCCGGGACGCGAACCGCAGTCGACTACGTGGGAGTCCAGCGACATAGCCATTACGCTAACTGCTGGTTCCCAATATGTATAATTTTTAAGTGATTCTAATAATAGTGTCATATACCTTCAGGGGTACTGAGAACTTTATTGTTTTGTTTTTGTTTTTGTTTTAATAAAAAGACTGGCATGAAAAAATATTGTTAGCTATAATTCTTTTCCTAACACTGTATTTATTGCTAGGGCCTTCTCTTTATTCTTGTTTAACCAAGGAGGTTTGGGAAGTTTGAAGTAAATAGTTTGCCTGCTACAGACCATAAACACTCAAGATTTGCATTTCCAACTCCCAAGCCTTCAGCTATGTGGTTTCCTTCTTAGACAAATTTGTCCTAGAGAAATACAATTGCTCTTAGTGGCTGGCTTATAAGTGCACATTATGTATTAGTTAAAGAATAAACTGATAAATGAAGCTTTCCTCAAAGTATCAGACTAAATAGTTATTCTGATGTAACTATCATTTTTGCTTTGGGGGGGGGGGACTTTTATTTGTCATTGTTTAAACGAGTGATGACCATGTGAATGAGAACAAAGAGATTACTTTTGCCAAGCTTCCTATAGCAAGAGAGTGAGCCACCATCACTTGCATTTCGCAGAAACTCGAAGGCAAACAGCAGAGTGGAAAAATCTTCAGATGTACTCTTATTCCATACTGACGTATAAAAGCTGAAGGGGAGATAAGCGGAAGCATGGCATTTTATATGATTGGTTTGGGGAGTCTATTTGGCTTTCTCTGCTTGGTCCTAAGTTGGAAGCAAGGGCAACAATTAGGGAAGCTGGCCGTCACTGATCAAATCCAGATACCTTTGGCTAGTTGCTGCAGAGGTTGTGGTTTAGCTTCCTTGGGTGGTGGCTGCAGAGGTCAGGGATCAGAGTTCTACTGTCACAGGCAGTGTAGCCATTCTTTGTGTGTATATACTCAGTATCTCGTCATATATGGGCAGTCAATTTCCTGAATTGCTTTCTCATCCCAATCTCAAAATGTAGTGGCATGGGGGACCAGCAGTTAGTGTAATGGCTATGTCGCTGGACTCCCATGTAGTCGACCGCGGTTCAAGTCCTGGACCCGGCGGCTTTAACTCACGCTGGGTGCATGTGTGTGTGTGCCCAAGATCCCAAGAGGAGAATGGAGGAGAAGGGATTGCGACGTGGCCTCGCTTTCTGTCTCTCTGTCTCTCTCTGTCTTTCTGGCGAGCACACGTACCCTGTAGCGAAAACCTCTCCAAAAAAAAAAAAAATGTAGTGGCATGGAAAGTGATTTACCAGTTTATATTAAAATCCGCTCTTAGAGTATGAGTCAGCAAGTGAGGGAAAGGTGGGAATAGAGGACAAACTTTTTGATAAGTATAAATGCTTCTAAGTAGATTGCAGTTTTATTTTTTAACCATAAACAGGTATCAGTTACATAATTTTAAAATTTGTTTGTTTAAAAATATACCCTTAAATAAAAGCATAAGAATATAAACTAGGGCATGATAAGGGATCCTAATAAAAAGTGATTTTACTTGAACTTTTTATGATTTTGGTCAGAAGAAATGACGATTTTAGTTTCAAAGGGTCTCTAATACTTGTTTCTAGGAATTTTAAGGATTCACACACTACTAATTTTTTTTTTTTTTGGAGAGGTTTTTGCTACAGGGCGCATGCACTCGCCAGAGAGAGACAGAGAGACAGAAAGTGAGAAATTACCCCCCAGGGGGATGGTCATGCCACAGTCCCTTCTACTCCATTCTCTTCTCAGGATCTTGGGCACGCACGCACATGTACCTAGCATGAGTTTAAGCCACTGGGTCTGGGACTCGAACCGTGGTCAGCTACATGGGAATCCAGCAACATAGCCATTACGTCAACTGCTGGTCCCACACTCTACTAAATTTATAAAGGCTTTGAGAAGTAATTTTAAAATTGTCTATAGGCAGAATAATATGTAGACCCTGCTAGAGAGAACACATAGACTCCCAGAGAAGGAGACCCTATTTCTTCTCATTCTGGTCCTATGACAGAACCCTTCCCTCCCTGTCTCATTCATCAGGAGCAGTGGCTGTGGCAGCAGCAATGACAGTGTATGACAGCAGCATTTAGTATTAGAATTCTTTAAAGATTCACTGTGGGGGAACCAGCAGTTAGCGTAATGGCTATGTCGCTGGACTCCCACGTAGTCGACGGCGGTTCGCGTCTCGGACCCGGTGGCTTACAACTCACGCCGGGCGCGTGTGCGTGCGTGCCCAAGATCCCGAGAGGAGAATGGAGGAGAAGGGATTGCGGCGTGACCATCCCCCCTGGGGGGTGATTTCTCGCTTTCTGTCTCTATGTCTCTCTCTGTCTGTCTGGCGAGCGCACGCGCCCTATAGCGAAAAACCTCTCCAAAAAAAAAAAAAAAAAAAAAAGATTCACTGTGGCAGGAAAGTCAATGTGCACCACCTAACTCCTCTTTGTATAAATTTCAAAGGAATCTTTGCTTTTAATCAAATTATTGCACACAAATAATTTTAAAAGTCAAAGAGTGCTGAGAGCCTTATAGTTATTTTAAACTGTAGTTTCTGGGGCTGCCAGGTATCATGGTGGTTAAGACACTGGACTCCCACATGGCCAACTATGGCTCGAGTGCTGAACCTGCTGGTTTGCTTCCTCACTCTCTCTCTCTCTCTGGTCAAATTGAATAAAAATAGAAAAAAAAAATAAATAATGATTCTTAAAAAAAAAAATGTAGTTTCTTGCCCTGTCCTCCCTTTTCTACTGCTCCTATCTCAGTCCGCAATCAAATTTTCAATTTGTTTAGCTGTTACTTCTAGAATTTACTTCTACATTACTAGATAATAAAGACTATTGATACTTTTGTTCAGCCATTGGTGTAATCTCTTAGTTTTTTATTATGACAGATGACAGATGAAGCTTTAGTTTAATGATTCTGTCCTCCAAGTATAATGATGTTGTTGTTGTTAAATTATTATATTATGTTTTCATTGCTACAATTACAAAAATATTGTACTTTTGAGACAAGCAGTTTACATGTTTGTTTTCTTTCTTACACAATTTATTTTTCTAGAGTTAATAAATTTTTTTTATTTGTTCAATCTTCTTTCAACATCTACTTAAGATTTCCCACACCCTCCCACAGCTCTGAAATATTCTTGACACACTTTTCCATATGATCAAACCTACCAACTAGTTTACTTATTCCATGTTTCTCTCTCGGCTACATGAATCCTTGAGTCCTCCTACCTCCCAGATTAAATTATTTTCTATCGAAGTCCCTGCAACACACCTATTACCCTAAATTGTCTTAAACCAGCATTCTGAAATTCCATTCATGTTCAAATCTCTACTTTTTGGATTGTAGATCTTCTTTCTTGGTTTACACCCTTGTTTTGCTAAAATATATTTATCCAGAAGCTTCCTGAAAAGGCAGGTATGGGAAGTAACTCTTTTTTTTTTTTTTTTTTTTTTTTTTTTTTTTTTTTTTTTTTTTTTTGGAGAGGTTTTTCGCTATAGGGCGCGTGCGCTCGCCAGACAGACAGAGAGAGACATAGAGACAGAAAGCGAGAAATCACCCCCCAGGGGGGATGGTCACGCCGCAATCCCTTCTCCTCCATTCTCCTCTCGGGATCTTGGGCACGCACGCACACGCGCCCGGCGTGAGTTGTAAGCCACCGGGTCCGAGACACGAACCGCGGTCGACTACGTGGGAGTCCAGCGACATAGCCATTACGCTAACTGCTGGTTCCCAGAAGTAACTCTTGAGACATTGAAACTTTTATTCTTTTTTAATTTTAATAGGTTTGGAAATTTGGCGAGGCATATAATTCTGAGGAAAATGATTTTCTCCTTGGACTTTTAAATGAATTGTTTGTCTTCTAACTTCCAATATTATTGAGAATTTTGATGTCATTCTGATTCTTTGTACATGGACTGGTTTTCTCTTGGGAACCATTTAGAATCTCCATTGTGTTTTTAGTGTTCTAAAACATCACAGTCATGTGTTTTGGTGTGGGTCTTCTAACATTCTGACATTTGTTGATGCTTAGTAGGTCTTTTTGGATTTGTAGAATTCTGTTTTTCAGTTCTGATAAATTTCTTATATTGTTTCCTCCCCATATTTTCCATGCTTTCTCTTCTGGAATACCTACATTTTAATGTCTTGTGTTGATCTAAACTCTCATATTCTTTTTCTTTTTTGTTTAAAGAATGATTTATTTTAATTTTATTATTGTTTTAAAATTTGACCAGAGAGAGACAGAGAGGGACAGAGAGGGAAAGTGAGAAAGCAAGCCACCAGGTCTGGGACTCAAACTGTGTTTGGCCACGAGGGAGCCCAATGCCTTAACCACTACACCACCTGCCAACCTCACCTCTCATATTCTTATATATTTCCTCTTATCGTTTGTCTTTTGTCTCTTCTTCTTCCTTTTCTTTCCTCTCTTTTCTGGGAAGTTTCCTGGAATTTATCTTCCAACTCTTCTACTGACTTTTACGTTTTATTTTCAAATTTTTAATTTCAGAAGACTTTTTCTTCCTTTTTGTCTATAGTCCTCTTTTATTGCTTCATGGATTCATTATCTTCTCTGGGATATTAGTTGTAATTTTGTTTAATTTTCTTCTGTTTTCTACATTGCCCTGAATGAATGGATTTTTCTGTATTTCTCTGAGGCATGGATTTTTTTTTTCTCCAATTTTGATTTCCATCTTTTGTGATGGTGGCATTTTCCAAATGAGTAATTTGTTGGTTGTTTTTTTCCTGTTGAAAGTTGAGCTGATTGGAACCAGCCTGATTTTTTATTATTTTTTTCTGGAGAGATTTTTGCTATAAAGCATGTGCACTCACCAGAAAGAGAGAAAAAGAGACAGAAAGTGAGAAATCACTTCCTGGGGAGGATGGCCATGTTGCAATCCCTTCTCCTCTGTTCTCATCCTGGGATCTTGGGCATATACACACAGACATCCGTCTTAAGTTTGAAGCCACAGGGTCCAGGACTCGAACTCTGGATGGCCATGTGGGAGTCCAGCGACATAACGGCAACATCATTTGCTGCTCCCAAGTCTGAAGTTTTTTGAAAGCCGTTTTATTAAGACAGAATTTACATACCATACAATTCACTCTTTTAAAAAAATACAATTCAGTGGCTTTTAGTATATCCACAGAGTTGACGCTGGTTGCCCCCAGTGAATTTCAGAACATTTTCATTAATTAAAAAAAAACAAAGCTTCTCACCCCATTTTCCTCAGTCCTAGGCAACTATTAATCTACTTTTTGTCTTTTTTGTTGTTGTTGTTCTATCTTGGATATTTCATGCGAATGTAAAATGAAAGAATAATAAATAAATTTAGGATTATACAAGCTGAAAAACAGGAAAATTACAGCTCTTGTGAATATCACTTCTCAAAACCAAAACACTGTCACAGAAGTCTTTATTTTTGAAGACTGTGGCACTTTTATATCCTAAAGGAGATTGGTCGCTGGGCTCAATCCACATCCAGTTATGAGGAATCTTTTTGTTTCTTTTGCTTATCAGAATTCTATTGGCTATGCCACAGCTCAGAAATGGAATACAAATGACTTTCTAAAATTCTAATAGCATTTCTTCACATTCCAATTAAGGTTCCAAGTTTGTGTCCTTGGCCTATAAAAGGATAATCTGACTGAAAGGCCCTACCCAGAGCCTTCTTTGAACAGACACTGGTAATCCTCTTGGTAAGGGGTGAGGTGAGGAGGCTGTCTCATGTAAGGAGATTTTAGTATAATCCTGAGGATTTCAATATGGGGATCCTCTGGGTTTATCAATATCACAAGTTCTTCAAAAGTGGAAAGGCAAATTTGGTTAAACTTACAAATATATCTTCAGAAAAGACGACTAATTCTTCTTCCAGCCCCACCCTCTTTTCCCTAGCAGAGGATTGATTATTATGCCAGTAGCATCCTGCTATCAGGGAAAAGTCTTCTAATAATTGTGCACTGATGCTGTCTGGGGGCTCTTTGGGAGCTTACTTCATGTGTCTGTCAAATGAGGCACCATGTGGTATCTAAAGACTCTCCGAGGTTGGCTGTCTCCCGCATCTGTAAAACCATTTATGTTAAAGAATACTTATCAGGATAAAGGAAGGAGAGAAGGAAGCTACAAGGTGTTTTAAATATACATCTTTGCATTAAAAAAAAAAAGAAGGGACCAACAGTTGGCATAATGGCTATGTCACTGGACTCCCATGTAGTTGACTGTGGTTCGAGTCCCGGACTAGGAGGCTTAAACTTATGCTGGGCGCGTGTGCATATGTGCCCAAGATCCAGAGAGGAGAATGGAGGAGAAGGGATTGTGGTGTGGCCATCCCCCCTGGGGGGTGATTTCTCGCTTTCTGTCTCTGTCTCTGTCTGTCTTTCTGGTGAGTGCACACGCCCTATAGCAAAAAAAAAAAAAAAAAAAAACCCTCAAAACAAAAATGAAAACCTTTAAAATAAAGAACAACAACAACAACAAATGGCTCTTCAAGTCATAACATATTACCACAGTGTGGAAATTTATTTCTTTGAGGTCAGAGACAACATTCCTATTTCCATCTAAATTGTCTCCACTGTTAAAGGCATCTAAATATATGATAAATATTCAAAAGATTACCCCATTTTTTGTGCTTTATTTTATCTGAGACTCTCTCAGCTTCTCTCTCTCTCTTTTTTTTTCCTCTTTGTCTCTTGGTCTTTTTCTTTTTAAAATTTTTCTATAGGGTACATATGCTTGCTAGAGAGAGAGAGAGAGGGAAAGTAAGAAAGCCCTGAGAGGATGGCTACTCTGCAATCCCTTCTCCTCCATTTCTCCTTTCAGGATTTTGGGAACCCAAGAAAGTATACCCAGTGTGTTTTTCAAATCACTGGGTCTGGGACTAAAACCGCACACTCGGCCATGTGAGATCCAGACACCTTAACTACCATGCCACTGGATGGCCTTCTCTCTTAGTCTTTCTATCTCTGTCTCTATTTACTCCTCACACACATACACCCCTACCTCCACACACAGTTTTTTAATTTATGAAGGAGCCAAGTAGAGTGAAGGCGACATAGACTAATAGTAAAAAACAATGAATTAATATTCAGTTCCAGCTGCATTACCAGCTAACTGTGGTGCTCTAAAATGAATGATTTATTTTCATCTTTCTCAGTGACATTCCCTATGAAATGGCAGATCATACATAACCAATAAGTCTATCGTCTGGGTTGTTGTTTAAAATGAGTTAAATTTGTCTTGAATACTATATGAAAGGTTGTACCATTAAAAGGGTATACTAGTAAATGAGAGGCCTACACCCACTTAGGAATCTATTATACCATAATATAGAAATTTGAGGGTGAGTCACATTAAAAAGCATAAATTTGGGGCCAGCAGATGATGACTTGGTGGTTAACTCTGAATTGGAAAGTTTTATGAATAGTTTTATCCACCAGTATCTGGTAGTAGTAATTTCTTTTATTCAAACGTGTGTGTATAAAATATTTTTAAATGGGAACCAGCAGTTAGCGTAATGGCTGTGTCGCTGGACTCCCACGTAGTCGACCGTGGTTCACGTCCTGGACCCAGTGGCTTAAAACTCATGCCGGGCGTGTGTGCGTGCGTGCCCAAGATCCTGAGAGGAGATGGAGGAGAAGGGATTGCGGCGTGACCATCCCCCTTGGGGGGTGATTTCTCACTTTCTGTCTCTCTGTCTCTCTCTGGCTGTCTGGCGAGTGCACACAGCCTATAGTGAAAACCTCTCCAAAAAAAAAAAAAGAAAAAAAAATTTTAAATGAGGAAATTGGAAATGTAATCAGATTTTATATTTAATCTTATTCAATGGCAACTGCTAACTGCATAGTGTAAGGAGGACTTTGAAGAAATAAAAAGTTGTTTGGAAAAATGCAGATGTCATTGTTTTATGTTGTGCTGACGTGGTGGACAGCCTCCAAGATGGCCCTCAGTGATTCTTACATCCTGGTATTCCCATCTAGTAGCTGATCTATGTAACCCATAGATATTATGAAAACGATGGCATGATCTGTAATCCAAATGTTTGGGTTCCCCACCAAATTACTACCTTGAAATCTTCATCCTCAAGGTGATGGTATTAATAGGTGGGGCCTTTAGGAAGTGATTAGGTCACGAGAGAAGAGCCTTCATACTTGATATTAGTGCCCTTCTAACAGAGGCCTGAGGGAGCCTCTTCTCTTCTTCTACCATGTGAAGATGCAGCAAGAAGGTACCATTTTTGAGAAATGGGCTCTTCCCAGACATTGATCCTGGTGGGGCTTTGATTTTTAACTTTTTATCCTCTAGAACTATGAATAATAAATCTTCATTGCTTATAAATTATCTGGTCTAAGGTATTTTGTTGTAACAATATGAATGGACTAAGAGTATTAGTTCTGAGACTAAGCCATGAAAAATTCTGTGTATTGTGCGTTTGGCCTCTTTGATCACTTGCTCTGGAAAAAGTCATCCATCATGTCATAAGACACTTAAGCAGCCCTACAAAAAAGGGTTCATGTGAGAAATGGACATTTTTTGCCAACAGCTAGTACCATGTGAATGAGCCATGTTGAAAGAGAGCCTCCCTTAGCCCAGTTAAATGTTCAGATAACTGCAGCCCTGACTGACTCCATAATACTCTGAGCCGGAACCATCCAATTAAGCTACTCCTGAATTCCTGACCTACAGAAACTGAGAGAAAATGTTTACTGCCCTGCAATTTATTAAATTTTAAGATACAAAGCTTTGAGCAATTTGTTGTACAGCAATACACAACTACCCATACAAATGGATAGAAAGGATGGGACCAGCAGTTAGTGTAATGTCTATGTTGCTGGACTCCCATGTAGTCGACAGCGGTTTGTGTCCTGGACCTGGTGGCTTAAAACTCACACCGGTCGCATGTGCGTGCGTGCCCAAGATCCCGAGAGGAGAATGGAGAAGGGATTGCGGCGTGGCCATCCCTCCTGGGTGGTGATTTCTCGCTTTCTGTCTCTCTGTCTCTGTCTGTCTCTCTGTCTGGCGAAACCTCTCAAAAAAAAAAAAAAAAAGGATTGAAAGGAGGAATGAAGAGGAAAGGCCCTTCATTCTGGGCCTGGACCTGTCTAGGGTAGGACAAGTGCTAGGCTCATTCTTGCCTTTGAACACCACTCACCACAAAACAGGGTTGTCAGAGAGAGTGACAGTAAAGAAGGGCAACATGTCCCTTTTTCTCCTCATGCTCCTTTATTTTTAGAGGAAGACTACAGGATGACATTGACAACTCATACAGATTTTGTTTTTGACTCCACAGTGTCCCCTTGGGAAAAGGTGCATTGATCTTTGTCCATTTGTGATGAAGTTCAAGGTCCTTGAGAGCAGGCCTTGGATCTTACTTCAATCTCCATTGCCTAGCAGGTGAATAAATGTGAGTAATAAATGGCATCAAAGGGTGGGTAAATTTTTCTCCTTCCTTCTGAATTTTGAAGGGATTCTATTCTTAGAGTAGTTCCTACTGGAACCATTCCATTCACAGTTCATCAGTGAAGTCTTGATAATAATAGGCATGCCATCAGCTGTTTTCACTATTAACTAATCCCTACCCCTTGTTAAGCTGCTTACTTTTAGCACTCCCTACCACCCCCGTTGGCTCTTCTGTCCCATTTCCTCTATATAATGTTGTTTTAACTATAGCTCAAGGTCTCAGGACCCTTCATCCAGGAAAGCATGGCCATATAGACCAACATACTACAGTTGAGTTGTCTAAACTCTTAAGAGGAAAGAGCCCAGGCGACCTAGAAGACCTGAGTTCTAGGTTGCGCTGTCACCCATTAGCCTTTATATCTGTGGGCAAAGTACTTTAAAACAAAATTTATTTAATTCCATTTGTTATTGTTATTATTAATTTGACCAGAGAGAGAGATAGAGAGAGAGGAGAGAGAGAGAAAGGGAAAGCAAGAAAGCAAGTCGCCAGGTCCTGGACAGGAAGGGCAGTCAGTCACATGGGAGTCCAGCACCCTAATCATTGCCACCTGCCCACCCCTCCTCCCCTACCCCCCAGCAAGTTACTTTCCCTTTCTGGACCAGTTTGTTTATTTTCTCATATTTTATTCTTATTTTTTAATTTGCTAAAGTGTGCATGTGCTGGCCAGAGAGAGAGAGAGAGAGAGAGAGAGAGAGTGAGTGAGTTTGGTGTTTTCCTTCTCCTCCGCAGGAGGAATGGCCACACCACAATCCCTTCTGCTAGCAGTTGGGGCATGCATGCACTCACACGACAGGAATGGTTTTCAAGCCACCAGGTTTGAGTCCCGCACTCGGACATGTGGGGATCCACCCGCCTTAACCGCTTCCACCCGCTGGCCTAGGACCTCAGTTTATCTCAAACGGAGACAGTGACTCTAGATGAGTTTAGAAGTCCTTGGGTTCTTGCCAGATAGGATTCCACGGTGCAGCTCAAGGTGAAATCCAGCGCCAGCACTCTTCTGAGTAGCTGTTCCAAGGGCACACGTTTCCTCGGACTTCCCTTTATTATCTAATGCAGATAGCTTTAGTGAAAGGGATTACTGGGAAGAACCTTCCAGTTTGGAGCGAAACGCTCCCCGAGTTTCCAGTTCTGTTACTAACTCGAGTTAGGCAAATTCTTCTCGCTGGACCTCAGAGCAGGGAGGTCTCTGTTGCCCAGAAGAGATGTGAAGACCTGGGCGATGACCTGGAGAGCTTTCCAAGACTGCCCTTCAACCACCGGGGTGAATCAGCCCAAGAGCAAGAGCCCTTTCTGCCTGCTGCCCCGCTCTAAGGTGCGCGGGGAACTTACACAGCCTTGCCCACTGCGGGCGGATCGGCTTCGGGGGAGGCTACAGGTGAGTTCTTAAAGGGGCCGTCAGAGCTCGGGTAGCGAAGCATGTAAGAGGCTGGGCGGATACGGAGGTTCCAGGCAATGAACGAATGAATGAGAGAATGAACGAACAAACCTTCTCTCCCGTCCTAACATACATTCATACTCGGAACTAATCCCTTAGATTTAAAAATCATCTACTAGTACCCTCAAACTCTTACAAGTTAACCAGTCTCCCTAACTTTCACGCCCTTTTAAGAGGAAAACCCCTCAAACCTGCTGGGAGACAAACAGTAACTTTTAAGACCAGGACCCAGTGCAAAGCCCGGTAGAGACGGCCCCGGCCCCCGTCCCCGCCCGGACGCCTCCTTTCCCCAAGTCCCGCCCCTCCTGCCCCCGACCGCGGGTGTCGCTGTCGGCTCCACAAGTTCACTTTCCCGGGCGGGGACCCACCCCCGAGGGCACCGGGCTCCTCTCCGGCCTTGGAGCTGGGAGCCGCTCGTGTTTAGAGAGGTTAGGGTTCTCGGAAGGCGTGTCTCGGGTCTAGTGTGGGTGAGGTCACGTCTGTCTTCGGACGCCCGGACCTTTCCGGGTTCGGCGCGCTGCTAGTTCCGAACCGGGGACACGCCGGGCTAGGGCGAGGTAAAGGCGGGCTCTCCAGGGCCACCCCGGCCCACCTGTAGCGTCTGTGTGTCCGCTCCTTTGTCCTCGGAGCCACTTCGGTGGCCGCCCAAGGCCGTGAGCAGGGGCCCCTGGGATGCTCGCCGGGTGCCCCTCGGGCACCCCAGCCGCCTGGCTGCCCTCCTCCCCCCTCCACCCCGAAGGTAGCTGCTCCGGGAGCCCAGAGCGGCGCGAGCCGCCTCCTCACTTCCTATTGGCTGAGAGCGCTGGGAACGCGGTCACGTGGGGGCGCGGCCGTCCAGCTCCGGGGCCGCCATCTTGGCGGAAAGTTTGGGGGGATAGCGACCCGGGGCGCGGAAGGAGGCGAGGTTCCGGGGGTGGGGCAGGCAGGAGGCGAGAGGGCTCGCGGGTTCGCGGGCTGCGGCGAGTGAGGCGGAGGCGCCGGCCACGGCCGAGGACGAGGAAGAGGCAGCGGAGGTGCGGCCGCCGAGGAGAGCTCCACCCCCGTCCCCTCACCCCCTCGGCTCAGCTCCCCGAGCCCCAGGCGGGGCGGGGGTACGTGGAGCCGGGCAGGGCGGGGGAGCTGCTGCGAGCCCTGCCGGAGCGCACCCCTGCTCCGGACGCACGCCGCTCGCAGGAACTTTGTGGCCGCGCCGCAGGTGTGGGGGCCCGCGGAGGTGTGCATGTGGGGCGCGAGGGCGTCGCGGAGAGCGGCCGCTGCCCTGTCCGGTCCCCGCTGGAGTAGCCCGGAGGAAGCGAGCCAGGAGAAAGGCAAGCGAGAGGAGGGGGCCGAGCAAGGCGGGGTGACTGGTCCGGCTGGTCCCCTCGGAGCGCTCTGCGGCCGCTGCTGGCTCGGGGGCCAAGGGTCAGAGCAGCTTTTCACCCACCCGCTCCTGGGAGCAGGTGGGGAGCGTGGACACCAGTACCGGGGGAGGGGGCCCACGCTAGGCATTTTGTGCCCTTTGTGGGGGGAAGCTTTGGAGAAGAATTTGGAAGCAGACTTCTGTCTGCTCTTAATTTGCAGGGGTACCCATCTCTAGGAAAAAGCTTTCGACATTGACGGACACTGCTGGGGTTTGAGGCGCTTCTTTGGCTTGGGAAAACTTTGGAAGGTGGGCTTTTCAAATAGGCTAGGAGTTTTTCTATTTGAGATTAAGGGCAAATGCTAGTGGAACCATGATTCCGTTCTTTTCTTTAGTTCTTTTGTCCTCTGTTCCTAAAGGTGTGGGTCCCCTTCCTGATTCTGGAAAAAAATGCCGGTCCGGAAGCAAGGTGAGAATTTATTTAACTCTTGTAGATGTCACTTGCTTTTTAGTTTTGTGATTGCTATTTTCAAAATGTTTGTCTAACTTTGATGAGGTAGCACGGTGTTACTTCATTGCTTAGGGAGTCCAAGCTTCATAACATTTCAGAAGATGAAAATACCTAAATGTTTGTAAAACTTGACTTCTTGACATTTTTCTAATGACTAGAGAGAGAATTGATTTTTCTCTTTGATATGTCTTTTTAAAAAATTCTAAATTGGTGTCTTGGTGTTCACTCTAGCATTCTTACTGAACACTGTTTTATGAGCGACTGTGGAATACTATTATAAAAGCTAGTATTTTGAAACACTTAAAATTTGGATGATAATGACAGAGTTGTAGATAATCTTTTGCATATCATTGGCGATCTGAAACTATGTCGCTGATACTTTGATTTAATCATCTTTTACAGACTACCAGTACACATTGGCGATCTGAAACTATGTCGCTGATACTTTGATTTAATCATCTTTTACAGACTACCAGTACACATATGTTACTGACTGCTCACTTTCCTCCTCTTTCTACTATGATAAATATTTTTAGAATTTCAAATCATTCCAGGGAATATGTGTACACAAACACAGTCATATAATTGACCTGCGGATTTGGTGAACTGTTTCGATGTCTTGCACAATTATGTGTATTAGCATGTAATAATACTTCCTTGTAAATATATCATTTTAATCAGGCTCTTTTCTTCTCAGATACCCAGAGAGCGTTGCACCTTTTGGAAGAATATCGTTCAAAACTAAGCCAGACTGAAGACAGACAACTTAGAAGTTCCATAGAACGGGTTATTAACATATTTCAGAGCAACCTCTTCAGGCTTTAATAGGTGAGAATTAAAACTTTATTAGTGACCATTTATGTCAACTAGGCTTAACGCTTTTAATGCTTCTCTGAATTGAGTTATTTTACACTCAGGACAGTGATGTGCTTGGTTCTCAGTAACTTGGACATCTTCTGTGTGTTGTGTGTTTTTAATAGGCTAGTGTCCTTTCCAAAATATCTAATAACTTGAATTTTCAGTCTGATTATTTCATTGGCCTCTTAAGAACCTATTACAAGATGGAGAAGTTACAGATATGTTTTGGAATCCAAGAGGTAATGACTGAATTATTGTAGCTGCTTCTGGATTTCACTTGTATTTCTCTGGAGTCCTTAAAAATGTTTGAAGGGGGACTGGCTGGTAGTCCAGTGGTAGTATAGTGGTTAAGGTGCTGCATGGCTGACCACTATTCAAGTCTCAGACCTGGCGGCTTGCTTTCTCACTTTTCCTTTCTGTCTCTCTGATCAAATTTAAAAATAACAACAACAAAGTAAACAAATAAATTCTTTTAAAAAAATTGGAAGGGTTTTGTTTAAGAACACTCATTCATTTAATATAGACCTCTATTTAAACTCAGCATTCATGGAGTGTGAATTTTAGACTTGTAAAGTGATTTTAGAAGTGATCTGTCTAGGGACCAACAGTTAGCATAATGGCTATGTTGTTGAACTCCATGTAGCCAACCTTGGTTCGAGTCCTGGACCCGGTGGCTTAAACTTACGCCATGTGCGTGCTTGCCCAAGATCCCGAGAGGAGAATGGAGGGAGAAGGGATTGAAGCGTGGCCATCCCCCCTCGGGGGGTGATTTCTCGCTTTCTATTTCTCTTTCTGGCGAGCGAACATACCCTATAGCAAAAACCTCTCCAGAAAAAAAAAAGAAGTGATCTAATAACCTTATTTTATGGACAAGGATATTCAAATAGAGTTTTATGCTAAACTGTAACTTAAATTTGAGTTGATGCTTTTTCTTTAAAGAATTGTTTTATTTAACCTTATTTATTTTAATTTGACCATAGAGGGACAGAGAGAGAGATAAAGAGAAAGTAAGAAAGCGGCCAGGTCCAGGACTTGAACTGCGGTTGGCCATGAGGAAATCTAGCGCCCTTAACCACGACACCACCTGCTGCCTCCACTTTTTTAACAATGATTTTTTAATTTGATTTACTTTTTAAAAATTTTGTTATAGGGCATGTGCACTTACTGAAGAGAGACAGAGAGAGAGGGAAAGTGAGAAATCACCCCTTGTGGGGATGGCCATACTGCATTCCCTTCTCTTGCAACTCTCTTCTCAGTATTTTGGGCATGCATGCACGCGCATGTGCCAGGTGTGATTTTCAAGCCACTGGGTCTGGGACTCATGCAGTTAGTCACATGAGATTCAGATGCCTTAACCTCCACACCACCTGCTGGCCTGCATAGTTTATTCATAATACATACATTTCATGAACTTTTGAAGACTCCTCATCTATAAAACAAGATGATATATTACTGTGTCTTTTTTTTTTAAGACGTTTTTGCTGTGGGGTGCATGTGCTTGCTGGAGAAACAGAGAAAGAGAAAGAAATCACCCTGTAAGAGACTCCATCCTTACAATTTGGGGCATATATGCTCCCAGCGTTAGTTTTAAGCTGCTGGGTCCAGCACTCAAACCGTGGTAGACTATGTGGGAGTTGAGCAATGTAACCATTACACCATCTGCTGGTCCCATTGCTGGGTCTTTTCTCTAGGAATGTTGAAATGTTTGCAAACCACTGAACTAGGAAATTTGTCACTTCTAGAAAGAATGGAATGTTGTTAGATATTATTATTTTAAACAGTTGTGATAGGGTACATGCCTTTTCCCTGAAGAGACACAAAGGGAGAAAGCTCCCCCGCAATGGGGCATGGTTGGGTCACAATTCCTTTTCTTTCTCTCCATCCTTTCAGGACTTAGGGCATTCATGAACACACTCCTGGCATGTTCTTCCAGTCACCAATGTGACTGACCTATGACCATATGGGATCTCGCTCCCTTATTTACTAGACCACGACCCTAACTGTTTATTAGTCATTGACTATATGACATTTTAAAATAAGAAGACATATATTTCATTGAATTGCATGTATTTCCTTAGTAACTTTCAAGTAGATGGGGCTTTATATCTGCGTATTGGTAGAGTAATTGTTCATGTGATTTGAGACTACATTCAAGTGAGTGTACCTTGTCAAATAAGTTATTGATAAATTGATTCTCTTTACCAAGTTTGGTTTAGAATTAGTTTTGGTTTTAATTTTTATTTTTTTAAGGCTTTTGCCATAAAGGCATGTGTGCTCACCAGAGAGAGACAAAAAGTGAGAAATCATTCCCCAATGCGGCATGGCTATGCCACAACCCCTTCTTCATTCTTTTCTTGGGATTTTGGGCATGTATGCACACACACCCTGTGTAATTTTTAGACTGTCGGGTCTGGGACTTGAACTGCAATCAGCCATGTGGAATCCAGCACCTTAACCACTACACCACCTGCTGGCCCCAGAATTACAGATTTTTAAGAAGACCACTTAATACACCCAAACAATTTTTTTTAAGTTATTTTTTGTTTATTTTTTCCATGAGAGAGAAATAATCAGAGAGACAGACACCTTCAACAGGGTCTTCACACCATCGTCTATCTCTGGTTTTAGTTAAGCCAGACCATGGACATGCACATGCCTTTGTGCTCTGTGAGGTCTCAGGACATGAACTCGGAACCTTTCCGTGTGCATCCAGTTCTGTAACTGCTGCACTACTTCTTGTCCCCTACACCCAAACAATTTTTTAAAATTAACATTATTGACTCTGAAAATATACGTAAGAGTAGAGAGTACTGTATCATGAGCTGATGTCGTCCATCTCCAGAAATTATCAGTGTTTTGACATTTTTGTGTACATCAGTGAACCCTGTTATGTTTCGGTGTCCAAGCTGTGAGATTTAAGGTCCAAATGAATAATCAAATTGGATTCCTCTGAAAAAGCACCAAAAAGATAAGGGAATGATCATTCTTTAGTTACTTGGTTTTTCTAAATCAACAGTACATTTAAGAATGTTTTATTTTGTAATGTTGCTAGGAAAAAACCCATGATTTATATTTTCTCATTTTCCCACACACACATACATATACACACACAGATAGACTGCAGCCCGCTGTGAAAGCTGTGACTTAAGAAAATTAAATATTTAGCAAAATAACTGAACAGAATCTCTTTTATTTTCCTTTAGGTTGAGAGAGGATTTGTTATGTTTAAAAGTATTTGACACATTTTGCCTCTCCTTTTTTTAATTTTTTTGGAGAGGTTTTTGCTACAGGGCATGTGCGCTTGCCAGACAGGCAGAGAGACAGAGATAGAAAGCGAGAAATCACCTCCAGGGGGAATGGCCATGCTGCTATCCCTTTTCCTCCGTTCTCCTCTAGGGATCTTGGGCACGCACGCAAACCGCCCAGCTTGAGTTTTAAGCCACCGGGTCCGGGATGTGAACCGCAGTCGACTACATGGGAGTCAGTGACAAAGCCATTACACTAACTGCTGGTCCCCTGCCTCTCCTTTTTTGAATATTCTTCTGTATAATAGAATTTTGGTGGAATTAGTTTTATAGCTGTGAAGTTTATGTGTGTGAATGTTACTTGGCATGATTTCATTGGTTGTGAATTTATTTTGATACTCGAATTTACTTATATTTAATGTCTTAAAGAATATGGCATCAGATTTTGGTGTAAGAGAAGTAATAGATTTAGGAGTTTTGAAATAGGTCAGTTTAGGGTTGGTCCTGTATAGAATTGTTTAAGTGCAGTGCCTGTAGGCAGTTGGAGCCAACTGCTGTTTGAATCCTGACCTTGGTGGCTTGAAAAAACAGGCCAGGAGACCACCAGTTAGCAAAATGGCTATGTTGCTGGAATCCCATGTAGTTGACCGTGGTTTGCATCCTGGACCCAGTGGCTTAAAACTCACGCCGGGGCGTGTGCGTGCATGCCCAAGATCCCTAGAGGAGAATGGAGGAAAAGGGATCGCAGTGTGGCCATCCCCCCTGGGGGGTGATTTCTCGCTTTCTGTCTCTCTGTCTCTCTCTGTCTGTCTGGTGAGCGCACGCACCCTATAGCAAAAACCTCTCAAAAAAAAAAAAAAAAAAAAAAACCAGGCCAGATACATGTACGTAATCCTGGTGGGATGGAGAAATGAAGAAAAACGGATTGTAGTGTGACCATGCCTTGTTAGCAGGTGTTTTCTCTCTTTTTCTAGCAAGTGCATAGAGTTCAGGTGCCGTCTGGTAAAAAAAAAAAAAAAAGTAAATTTAGTAGATACTACTGAATTAATAAGTGTTTTATCTTGTGTTGGCCAAAATAGTTTTATTAATAGGGCACGTGCGCTTGCCAGAAAGACAGAGACAGAGAGATAGAAAGCTAGAAATCACCCCCCCCCCCCCATGGGGTATGGCCACGCTGCAGTCCCTCCTCCTCCATTCTCCTCTTGGGATCTTGGGCACGCACACACACACACACACACACACACATACATGCCCGGCGTGAGTTTAAGCCACTGGGTCCAGGCAGGACCTGAACCATGGTCGACTACATGGGAGTCCAGCGACGTAGCCATTATGCTAACTGCTGGTCCCACAAGCAAAGATTTTCTTTCTGTTTGCACCTCTCTGCCACTGTCTTTTGAAACTTTTTTAAAAGAATTATTTTATTTAACTTTTTGTTTTATCTATTTATCTAAATTTGACCAGAGAGGGACAGAGAGAGAGAGAGAGAGAGAGAGAGAGAGAGAGGCAAAGTAAGAAAGCAAGCCACCAGGTTTGGGACTCGAACCGCAGTCGGCCATGTGGGGGTCCAGCACCTTAACCACACCACCTACCAGCCCCTGTCTTTTGAAACTAAGCCTGTAAATTGGACTAAGCAAAACTGGTCCATTGTGTCCATAGTGTGTACGGAAAAATCTTGGAGTAATCTGTTTTTTTTCTTCAATAGATGGCACTCTGTCTTCTGAGCTGGTACCTGTGGACCTTTGAATTAAAGGAGACATGGGTCTTGACCACCTGAGTCGTTTGAAAGTCATTTGGCTCTTAAGATTATCTTGTCTTCCTTAGTTTTCTTATGCTATGGTGAATTTTCTAGTTAGTTGTTTGGAATGCTAGGTGTCTCTGGTCTTGCAGTCTGCACTGATTATTGATTGATTATTTGAACAAGTAGTTTGTACAGACTGTTTTTATGCATTTAAAGAAAGTTTCAGGGCCAGCAGGTGGCATGGTGCTTGAGGCACTGCACTCCCTCTCTCCATACCCTTGCCCATGTGGTTTGAGCCCACAACCTGCTTGTTCTCTCTTTCTCTGGTGAATTAAAATAATAATAATAATAAATAAAAGTAAATAGTTCTTTTTTAAAAAAGCTTGTGTGGGGACCAGCAGGTGGCATATTCCAGTCCCGGACCTGGCGGCTTGAAAATCACACTGGGCACCTGTGTGTGCCTGCCCAAAATTACAAGAGGAGGATGGAAGAGAAGGGATTATGGTGTGGGCATCCCCCCACGGGGTGACTTCTCACTTTCCCTGTCACACTCCTTGTCTGTCTCCAGTGAGTGCACACTCCTGATGGCAAAAACAAAACAAAATAAAACCCTTAAAAAGAAGTTTGTGCAGGTATCCAGGGGTTTTGGTATAGAAATACTGACTTTTACCCCTTTGTATCTGATTTATTATATAGATTAGGTTCCTGGTACTTTGGGGTTATTCAGAAGGGTGTAAGCATGCACATACTGCATTACTCTTTTGAAGTTACTAATTTTTAAGTATTTTATATCTCTGAATTAAGGGTGCATTGAACAATTAGTGTATGTCATTTTTAATTGGCAATGTTTTTACATTCTTGGTGGACACGAAATAATGAAATCATTGTAGTTCTGATGCTTGGTGGTATTTTTGAAGATTTAAACATTTTTGAAAGCAGGAAGATTTTTACTTGAATTTGAGGTGATACATTGTTTCTTTAAAGCTGAATATGTAAAGTTGTATTTTTTTTTTTTTTTTTTAATCTATGAACTGCACAGGCTTTAAATGTACTCCCAAAACATATCGGGATTATTTTTGTGTGAAGGGGAGATAACATCTACCTAGTTTTACTCCCTGATTTTAGTAAGATGAATTTGAAAATTTAGTATATTTGCTTCTGCGTTCTTATTTCCTTCACTTACATTTGAAATTTTTGTTAGTTAAGTGGATTGCATATGGTTTTAATTATAATCACAGCTCAAGAGGTTCAGGTCCATGGCGCTTTCAGGTCATTCCTGATTCTAAGGCGTCTGAGATTTGAGGCGACCCTGGTAGTCCTTGAGGCTTATACCAGCCTAGACCCCTGTAGTTACTTCTCATGGGATCAAAGAACACACCTGCTTTCCTTGCACTCAGAGAATATTGGTCTCAAGATCAGCCTGACTTTAGAGACTTAGGTTGAGTCATTGAGTCATGTAATTTGTATGTTTTTCTATAATAGCAAGATTTCTTTTTCTTTTTCTTTTCTTTTCTTTTTTTTTTTTTTATTTGCCAAAGGATGTGTGCATTCATCAGAGAGAGGAGAAAACACCCCTCAGTGGGCATGATCGTAGTGCAGTCCCTTTGTCATTTCTCCATCTAATGGGATTTGAGGATGTGCCTGGCAAATGTGCCTGGTATATTTTTCAAGCCACCAGGGCTGGGATTCAAATTGCGTAGTAGGTCCTGTAGAATCTGGCTCTCTCTTTTTTTTTTTTTAATATTTATTTATTATCATTATTTTAACTTTGTTATAGAGTACGTGTGCTCACTAGAGAGACAGAGAGAGAGGGAAAGTGAGAAAGCAAGTCTCCATGTCCGGGACTCAAACCACAGTCAGCCATGTGGGAGTTCAGCACCTCAACCACCATGCCACCTGCTGACCCCAGAATCTGGCTCCCTTAACCACTAAGCTGTGGAGCTAGTTTGGAAGTTTATTTTAATGTAATGTTCTATTTTTGTTCCGTAGATTTCAGAATGAAGGTGGGTACTGTAACACTGTCCATTTATGACTTTTTTAGTTCCCAGTTTGTGGCTACTTAAATAACTAATAGTTTTTCAAGCCCTTATGAACATGTCCTCCTTTTGTACATGCTATATTTCAAAAGCATGATTCCTTTACCATTCTAATCATTTTTAAATGTACAGTTCAGGAGTGTTATCTTTGTTCATATTGTTGTGAAACAGATACTCAGAACTCTTCATTTTGCAAAACTGAAGCATTATACCCATTAAACAACTACTCCTCTTTCTTCCTGTGCCTTAGCCCCTGGTAACCCACTGTCTGTTTCTGTGAATATGACTACATTACATACTCCATATAAGTGGAATCATACAGTGTTTGTCTTTGTGACTGACTTTGTTTAGCATAAAGTCCTCAAGGTTCATCCATGTTGTAATATGTGACAATTTCCTTCCTTCTAAGGCTGAATAATACTCCCCTGTATATGTGCAGTACATTTTATTTATCCATTGATAGGCATTTAGGTTGCTCCCTCCTTTGAACTATTGTGAATAGTGCTGCTATGAACCTAAGTATGCAAACATTTCTTTTAATTCTTTTGGATATATCCAGGAATGGAATTATGGGATCATATGGTAGTGGTATTTTTTAAAAAGAATTATTTTATTTAACTTTACTTTAATTTGACTAGAGAGGGACAGAACAAGAGAGTTAGAGCAGGAAAGTGAGAAAGCAAGCCGCCAGGCCTTGTACTTGAACCATGGTTGGCCATGGGGGAGTCCAGCGTCCCAACCACCATGCCACCTGCCGGTCCCCAATTTTTTGAGGAACCATTATACTGTTTTCCATAATGATGGCACCATTTTAGGATCCAGTCAGTAGTATCAGCATTTCAGATTCTCCATATTCTTGCCAACACTTGTTCTCTCTCTCTCTTTCCAAAATAATGGCATCCTAATTTGAGAGTATAATTCCTTTTTAAGTGTATATAAAAAGTAATAATGACTGGGACCAGCAGTTAGCGTAATGGCCATGTCGCTGGACTTCCACATAGTCGACCGCGGTTCGAGTCCCGGACCCGGTGGCTTAAACTCAAGCCGTGTGCATGTGCGCCTAAGATCCTGAGAGAAGAATGGAGGAGGAGGGATTGTGGCGTGGCCATCCCCCCTGGGGGGTGATTTCTCACTTTCTGTCTCTCTGTCTTTCTGGCGAGCGCTTGCACCCTATAGCAAAAATCTCTCAAAAAAAAAAAAAAAAAAACCATTAATAAAAAGTGTGTTTTAAGTGGCCAAGGGGCCAGCAGGTGGCATAGTGGTTAAGGTGCTGGATGGACTCCCATGTTGCTGACAGGGGTTCAAGTCTTGGACCTGGTGGCTTAACACTCAAGCCAGACTCATGCACATGCATTCCCAAAATCCCAGGAGAAGAATGGAGAAGTGATTGCAGCATGACCACTCCTTCTCCCACCAAGAGTGATTTCTCCCACTTTCAGTCTCTTTGTCTCTCTGGCGAGTGCACACCCTATAGCAAAAATCTCTCAAAAAAACCTAAAAAGAAATGTGTTTAAGACAGTAGTTGATATGTAGTGTGACTGGCCTTTATTTTTTTAAAGCAGTTGTCACTTTGAAGGACAGTGTTTACATATAATATTTATAATGATGAAATATACACATTTAAAACAAATTTTGCCAGAAGATACATGTGCTTGCCAGAGAGAGAGGGAGAAGGACAGGGAGAAAGCAGTGTCATGAGAAATGGTCATGCTGCAATCCCTTCTCCTCCATTTCTCCAGCCTGTTGGGATTTGGGACATGAATGTACCTGCCCGGCATGTTTTTTAAGCCACTGAGTCCAGGACTTGAACTGTAGGGTTGGCTGTGTGGGATCTGGTGCTTTCTCTCTCTCTTGCTCTCTCTCTTTTTATTTTTTTAAATAATTACTTTATTTATTTATTTTTTAATTTGATTAGAGAGGGAGGAAAGGAATGAGCAAGCAAGAGAGAGAAAGCAAGAGAGCAAGTCGCCAGGTCTGGGACTCGAACCTCAGTCGGCCATATGGGAGTCCAGCGACCCTAACCACCATGCCACCTGCTGGCCCCAGGATCTGGCTACCTTTACCACCAGTCTACAGAGCCAGCTCCTGGGATTTATGTACTTTTGAGAAGTATTTATTAGTAATTAAGATTTGAGAAGTTTCAGCTATAAAAATTTCTTCCTTTTTTTCCCCTTATTTTTGGTTTTAGTGATACTACCTTTTGTTGATAAGTTTCTGTGTATTTATGTGTAACTTTGCAAGCTAGGCTTGAACAAAGAAAGGATGTGGGTCAGGCAGTTAGCTAAAATTTTATGGAATTGGAAAATTTTATTAACTTTTCATTTGGTGATTTTGATTTAATTAGATTGAGTTATTAATTTGCTAATAGCTTTGCTTACTACTGTTCTCAAGCAGTGCTTTGATGATGTTGAATATGGATGAATTGTATTTAGAACCTTGGAATCACAGCTATTAAAGCATCTCTCAATATTTCCTTAGCCCAGCTACAGCGGTACAGTTGGTAGGGTGCTTTCCCACGATCTTGGAGCCTCAGGGTTTGGATCCCAGTTGGGCCTAAACACATTGAGTGCACCTGTGATCCCTGGTTGGGGGACCGAGTGTGGATTGCATTGTGTTAAGACCCTGTCAGGGTTTCCCCTTTACCTCCCTCTCTTCTTCCTTCGCTCCTTTCCTTCCTTCTTCCTTTTCTTCCTTTCATAAAAGCATGCATTCATTCTATCGATAAACAAACAAAAATCTTTAAAAAATGGTTCACGGGGAACCAGCAGTTAGCGTAATGGCTATGTCTCTGGACTCCCACGTAGTCGACTGCGGTTCGCGTCCCGGACCCGGTGGCTTAAAACTCATGCTAGGCGCATGTGTGTGCGTGCCCAAGATCCCAAGAGGAGAATGGAGGGGAAGGGATTGCGGTGTGACCATCCCCTCTGGGGGGTGATTTCTCGCTTTCTGTCTCTATGTCTCTCTCTATCTGTCTGGTGAGCGCACGCGCCCTATAGCGAAAACCTCTCCAAAAAAAAAAAAAAAGGTTCACGGCAGGTGGCGTGGTGGTTAAAGGTGCTGGACTCCCACATGACCAACCGCGGTTCAAGTCCCAGACCTGATGACTTGCTTTCTCACTCTCCCTCTCTCTGACTTACTCTGATCAAATTAAAATAAAAATAATACATAAAATTAAATAAAACTAATTATTTAAAAAGTTTATTTGAAGTTATCTCATGTATGTAGGGTCAACTATTTCCTCAGTTCAGGATCTTGACTAGGACTAAGTATTAAATTTATTTGTCACTTTTCTTTACTCGCCTTTAATCTGAGCATATTTCCTTAGCCTTTTTTCTTTCATAATAGTGACATTAAAAAAAAATTATCTAGAAGGCACATGAGCTCACCATAGAAAAAGAGAGTAAGAAGGAGGGACGTGGAGAAACCACCCTTCAGGGGGACATGGTCACTCCATAATCCCTGCTTCTCCATTTCTCCGCCCTGTTGGGATTTAAGACATACATGACCGGCACCTTTTTTTTTTTTTTTTTTAAAGAGAGATTTTTGCTATAGGGCATGAGGTGCTGGAGAGTCAGAGAGACAGAAAGTGCGAAGTACTCCCCTGGGGTGGGGTTGACCATGCCACAATCCCTTTTCCTCCGTTCTCTTGGGATCTTGGGCACATACACACATGTGCCCATTGTGTTTCAAGCCACTGGGTCTGGCACTCGAACCGCAGTTGGCTGCATGGGAGTCCACCAACATAACCATTCTGCCATCTGCTGGTCCCCAGTGTGGTTTTCAAGCCACTGGGTCTGGGATTCAAACCTCGTGGTTGGCTTTGTGCAGTCCACCTCCCTTATTCGACCATGGGGTACACCGAGAAATTGCCATTTTCAAAAAACATAGTTCCCCTGTATTCTTAGTTTTTAAAATACATTCTCATTTTGGGTTTATCAGTGTTCGGTTGTGATTAGAATTATGCTGCATATTCATGGTTTGGGAGTCTGCACATCCAGAAGTTTACCGTGTCATCTGCCCTTCATTGATATTGTTAAGTTTTTTTTTTTTTACTATAGAGCATGTGCGCTCGCTGGAGAACCAGAGACAGACAGGGAGACGGAGAGACAGGAAGTGAGAAATTACCACCTGGGAGAATGGCCACACCACAGTCCTTTCACCTCTATTCTCCTCTCAGGATTTTGGGTGTTCATGCACACATGCCTGACATAAGTATTAATGCACTGGGTCTGGGACTCAAACTGCAGCAGACTATGTGGGAGTCCAGTGACGTAACCAGTACGCCATTTGCTGGTCCCTATGTTGTCAATTTTGATTACCCAATTAGGTATATATATATTTTTAAGTATTATTTAACTTTATTTACTTATTTATTTATTTTAATTTAACCAGAGAGGGACAGAAAGAGAGACAGAGAGAGAAAATGAGAAACAAGCTACCAGGTCCGGGACTCAAACTGTGGTCAGCTCTGTGGGAGTCCCTTAAGTGCCCTTAACCACCACGCCAGCTGCCAGCCCCAATTAAGTATATACTATAGCCACTGTATTTTTTTCCCTTGCATCTTATAAGCAGTATGTGGGGGCATACTTTAACACCAGGTAATTTTGCTCTTTAGCAAAATTTCCACCTACACTTAGCATCTATTGATGATTCTTGCTTGAGCCAATTTTTACTGTCACTGTTGAAAACTGACTTTTTTGGGGGTGGGGGGAGAGGTTTTCATTATCCGGCCTGTGCGTTTGCCAGAAAGAGAGAGAGAGACAGAGAGACAGAAAGCGAGAAATCACCCCCAAGGAGGGATGACCACGCCATAGTCCCTTCTCCATTCTCCTCTCGTGATCTTGGGCTCACACACACATGTGCCTGGTGTGAGTTTAAGCCACCAGGTCCAGGACTTGAACCACGGTCAGCTACATGGCAGTCCAGCGACATAGCCATTGCACCAACTTTTATTTATTTATTTATCTATCTATCTATTTATTTATTTATTTTTAACAGCAGCACTCCTCTGTGTATTCCGGTTAACACTTGACCTTTTACTGGAGTAAAGAGCCCTCGCTCTCATCCTGAATGTGCAGATTTGTTTGTTTCAGTGGTTTATTATTTATTGCTGTCCTTAGTATTTTGGTGCTGATTGTCTCAGATTGCCCCTTTCAAACTTCCTTTTGTGTCTTTATGTCTCTCTCTTTCTCTCTCTCTCTTGTTTGCTATAGGGAATGTGTGCTTGCCAGAGAGAGAGAGAGAAAGAGAAACGGAAAGTGAGAAATCACCCCTAAGGGGGATGGCCTTGCCATAGTATCTTCTACTCTAGAACCCTCTCAGAATTTAGGACACTCACACACACGTGCTCAGCATGAACTTCAAGCTGCCAGGTCTAGGACTCAAACCATGGAGCCAGCCATGTGGGCTCTAGCGCCTTAACAACTATGTCACCTGCTGGCCCAAGAATTGATATTGAAAATTAATGTGTAAGGTTAAAAAAATTGGTTAAAATTATTCTTGAAAATTCTTCAGGAATGTAACACTCTCACTTACTATATACAACACAATTGTTTTTTTTTTTTCCCTCTCTATTGGAAAGGGATTGTTTCTGGGACCAGCAGTTGGTGTAATGGCTATGTCACTGGACTCCCATGTAGTCAACTGCGGTTGGAGTCTAGACCCGGGTGCGTGTATGTGCATGGCCATCCCCCCCCCCCCCCCCCCCCCCCCCCCCCCCCCGCCCCGGGTTGATTTCTTGCTTTCTGTCTTTCTGGCGAGCGCATGGGCCCGGATAGCAGAAACCTCTTCAAAAAAAGGGGGGGGGGGATTGTTTCTTTAGTTGAGCATAAGACAGAGTAGTTGGTGTCCATTTAAGTGACTTTTGTATTAAAAACATAACTGTAGTATCATCCTAGTCATGGTAAGATACAGCAAGATGCAGTGTCAGGAGGGACACAAGACTGCCTGAGGGAACAATCTTTTCTCATTTTTTATTTGTGTAGCTTACTGGGTGGACTGACAGGTAGAATTGCCTATTTTGGGGGGATAGTGTATAGCCCTTATTACTGATATAATTTATATAATAATATCAAACTATAACAAACTTTATATATTATATACACACACATATGCAATGATTTATGTAAATAAAAATTGATGAATTTTTATTGTCTATAAAGGAGTGGTTAACATTTTTGAACACATGTTTAGTAATAGAAATTAAAATAAATAAAATATATGCTTAAGCTTACAGAACATCCCAAACTGTAGTCATCAAATTTTTATTAAAAACCTACCTTTTGGGGCCAAACCTACTTTTGGGACCAGCAGGTGGTGTGGTAGTTAAGGTACTCACTCCCACATGACTGACCCCCATTTGAGTCCTGACTTGCTTTCTTACTTTCTCTTTCTGTCTGTCTCTGGTCAAATTGAAAAATGATACTAATAAATAAAATTAAAAGTAAAATAATTTTTTTTGAGATTTTTTTTTTTTTTTGCTATAGCGCACGTGCGCTCGCCAGAAAGAGACAGAAAGCGAGAAATCACCCCCGGGGGGATGGCCACTCCACAATCCCTTCTCCATTTTCCTCTCGGGATCTTGGGCACGCATGCACACGCACTTGGTGTGAGTTTAAGCCACCGAATCCGGGGCTTGAACCATGGTCGACTCCATGGGAGTCCAGTGACATTGCTATTATGCCAACTACTGGTCCCCAAAAACAAAATAATTCTTTAAAAAAACTTTTTTAGGTTTTTTTTTTTTTTTAAAGAGAGTATTTTGCTATTGGGTGTGTGCACTCACCAGAGAGACAGAGACAGAAAGCGAGAAATCACCCCTCAGGAGGGAAGGCCACACTGCACTCTCTTCTCTTCCACTCCCCTCGGAATTTTGGGCACATATACGCATGCTCCCCGTCTGACTTACAAGCAACTGGGTCCAAAATGAACCAGAGTCCACAATGTAGAAGTTCAGTAATGTAACCATTTCATCATTGCTGGTCCCTAGGTTTTTTAATTGGAAAACTTCAGGTGTTGTATGATTTTTTTTTTTCCTTCTCAATTTTCACTGTCTTCCAAAGACATTTTATTTTTGAGGGACTTTTGCTATAGGGTGTATGTGCTCACTGAAGAGGCAGAGAGAGAGAGACAGAGACAGAGACAGAGACAGAAAGCTAGAAGTCACCCCCCAGAGGGGATGGCCATGCTATAGTTCTTTCTCCTTCATTCTCTTCTTGAGATTTTGGGCACACCTATGCACGCACTGGGCGTGAGTTTCAAGCCGCCACATCTAGGACTTGAACCACGGTTGACTACTTGGGAGTCCAGTGATGTAACCATTACACCACCTACTGAACCCCTCCCAAAGACTTAATTGTCATGTCTCCCCCTTTTAATTCTTCTATTCCTCTTCCAAAACTTGATCACTCTTTTAGTATTGATCTGTCTTCCAAAACTTGATCACTCTTTTAGTATTGATCTGTTGAATACCTTACTTGTTCAGAGTAAATGCATTAATTCTTTATATTCATGAAGTTGTTCTTCTGAGAACAACATTTATTTTCAGACTTCAGCATGTTAAATAGATTTTCAGGAAACATGAGAGTTTGGTACATCTGGTATTTATCACTTCTATTTGTGAAGTGACTTCTGTTTTACTTTAGACTAGGAACCTTATGGAACTCAGTTTTATAGTCCCCACTTTAGAAGAATTTAAAGACAAGGTAAAAAGTATTATTTTGAATCCTAGAATGTCATCTTGTAGAAATATTTACCTTGTCATGGGGCTGGCAAGTAGCGTGGTTGAGGGCACTGGATTCCCACATGGCTGACCGTGGTTTGAGTCCCAGACATGGTAGCTTGCTTTCTCACTTTCCCCCTCTCTTTCTCTCTTGCTCTGTCCATCTCTGATTAAATAAATAAAGTTAAATAAAATAATTATTTTAAAAATAAAAGAAATACTTGTCACAATGATAATCTGACCCCTTTGTATCTAAATCTTTATAGTTATGATCAGTGACATAATGTTCTTGACATATAATGAAGATAAACTATAAAGTCCAAGGACTACTGATTACATGGGAAATATAAAATACAGGTTCTTTGGACTTAAAAGAAAAGCTCATTCTGTGCATACATATTTTTTTCAGAAGGGTGCCTTTTTAAAAAAAAGAATTAATTTAATTTAGTTTTATTTATTATTATTTTTTAATTGACGAGAGAGATACAGAGAGAGGGAAAGTGAGAATGCAAGCCGCCCGGTTCAGGATTTGAGCTGTGGTCAGCCATGTGGAAATCCAGTGCCTTAACCACTATGTCGCCTGCTGGCCCCAAAAGGATGCATTTTTAAATTAGACCATTCATTTGAAAATTCAGCTGACATAATTGAAGAAATTTTTATTTTAATGAGAAAGTAGATTTAAAAAGTGTTATGTTGTTCATCACTGTAGTCTTGGGGGTTTCTCGAAGATGAAGCATGTGTTGGCTGGCCTCATGGCCTGCTGGTTAAGGAAGCCATTTCCCACATGACCAACTGTGTGGTTTAAATGTGGCGCTGGCAACTTGAAAAACATGCTGGGCACATGCACATGTGTGTCCAAAAATCCTGACAAGGTAGAGAAATGGAAGAGTAGTGATTGTGGTGTGGCCACATCCCATGGGGGGTACTTTTACCCTCTCCCTTTCCATCTCTCTGTCTCTGAGCCCATGTGCCACTGGCAAAATATTTTAAAACTGTGATAAATGCAGGGCCAGCAGGTGCCATGGTGGTTAAGGGCGTTGGACTCTCCCACATGTCCAATGAAGGTTCGAGTCCTGGACCTGCTTTCTCTCTCTCTCTCACTCACTCTGGTCAAATTTAAATAAATAAATAAATAAATAAATAAATAAATAAATAAATAAAAAGTTAATTCTTTTAAAAATGTGATAAATGAAATAAAATTTATGAACTGTGGAATGTTTAGAACGTCAAGATAGAATATGGGTCAAGATTAGGAAGATGTACACCTCCATATTTTAAGGAAAGTGATGATAATTGTGACAACTGTTGTATCAAAGACTTCATTACACTGCATGTTTATTGCCAAAAATATTTTCATACTTTTTAAGTTGAGCATTATCTGACATCAGTTACCTTGACCTCAGTACAAAACACAAACAGCAGATATTACAAAAGCCCACATATTAAATCCCATGCATTTTACTTGTTTAAGAGTGCCCCAGGACTGTCACTCAGTACATGCATGCATGTATGTGAGTGACTTTTTTTTTTTTTTTCTCTCCTGTTTTTGACAGAGTCTCACCATGTCGTGGTTGTCCTGTCTCAGCTTTCATGGAAGCTGGGCTTACTGGTACATGCCACCATGGCCTCAAGACTGTTGGCTGCTTATATATATAATTTTTTTGTAGTAAATTATATGTTACATAAAATTTATCATTTTAACCATTTTTAAGTGTACAATTCAGTGGCGTTAAGCTCCGTGGTATTCTTGTGCATCCATCGCCATTATCCATTTTCAGAACCTTTTTTTTTTTTTGGAGAGGTTTTTGCTGTAGGATACGTGCTCTCACCAGAAAGCCAGAGAGAGACAGAAAGCGAGAAATCACCCCCTGGGGAGATGGCCATTCCACGATCCCTTCTCCTCGATTCTCTTCTTGGGATCTTGGGCACGCACGCACATTTGCCCAGCGTGAGTTTAAGTCACCAGGTCCGGAACTTGAACCGTGGTCAACTACATGGGAGTCCAGCGACATAGCCATTATGCCAACTGCTGGTCCCTAGAATCTTTTCATTATCTCCAACTCAAACTCTGTACTCATTCAGCAGTAATTCTCCCTTCCCTTCTCCCAGCCCCTGGTGGCCACTGTTCAACTTTCTGTCTCTGTGAATTTGACTATCCTAGGTGCCTCACATATGTGTGATCATATACTAGTTGTCCTTTTGTCTGACTTGTTTTACTTAGCATAATGCCTTCAAGGTTGATTCATCCATGTTGTAGAATGTATCAGAATTTTGTTTCATCAGATGTTACTGAAAGCTAATCTTTCTTTTCATTTTAGAATAGAAGATTATATAGAAATTTAGGGTTTAGGGCTGGCCCTGTGGCCTTGTGGTTAAGGGAGTTTCTATCCCATGTGGCCAGCTGTAGTTCAGTGTCAGGTTTGAAACTTGACTTACAATAATTAAAAATGTAATCAAATTGTCATAGCACTGTGGGCTCCTTATCTTGAGAGATCAGTCACTGTATGTGTCCTACAGAAGATGTAAATCCTTCCCCATGTATTTTCTAAATAAAAAGTTATTCTCTGTTTTCTGGAGGGTAGTCCATAATCAAATTTTTCAAAGGTTCTCACAATGCCTTTTATAAACATGTTTTTCACTACCTTTTTCCTCCCCACCAAACCATTGCTTTTAAGCCTCAGACATTGCAATTGTTTATTATATACCTGGTATTTTTCACTTTAGTTATATAGAGCAATCCTTACTTCCAAATAACTTATTTTCCCTTTCCTGATACTGACTTTCTAAAGAGACCAGTCCAGTTTTGTAGAATGCTTCCTTGTTTTTTTTTTTTTTTTTTTTTTTTTTTTTTTTTCCTTTGCTTGCTGTTGTGCTCTTGGTGTCATTTAATTTGTTCCTCTCTGCCTTGTATTTCCTGTGGACTAGAAACTGGCTCTAAAGGCTCAATTTAGGGACTGGATAGTGGTGTAGCAGTGATGCAGCTCCGAGGCCAGACCACAGGGAAGGGGCTGGATTGGTGTCTGGGGGCCTCCTTGAACGTGCCAGGCATGCTTGTGCTCATAACCTAGGACTGGCTAAGGCTCGAGGTGGACGGCAGCCCGAGGGCCCCGTTGAGGGTGCCTATTTCTCTGTCTTTTTCTGAAGAAAGAAACTTCAGAAACTTGACTTAGATTGGAATTAAACAATTTTTGGCAAGAACACTTTGTAGGTGATGCACTGATTTTGAGTTTTTTTTTTCCTTCTGGTGAATGGAGATGTGAACAGTTTTATATAGTGATTCGTGGTTTATAAAATACCTTCACATACAGTTTCTCTAGTAATGTCGTTAACACCCTGTGAGGTAGGTTGATATTGCTCTTACTGTGCAGACGTTAGTTTTTATTAGCTCTTGAGTTGAAAAGTTGTATAGTCCCACTGGTTATTAGAATTGGAAAGGGAATTACTTTGTCTCTACTATCCTGTGAGATTTGTTTTTTAAAGAAGAAACTAATGTTTTCACAGTAGTCAAAAACGAAAAGTAAAAATTATGTACCAAAGCATCATTTATAGTTATTGTGTATAATTCTATATAGGGTAATGTCCACCGCTACTGTTAAATAATTATTTCCCCTCTTTTAAAAAAAAAATCACAGTTATATCAGTAGGTGAATAAACAACTAGTCTGAATCTGAACGTTATATTACTGCCGCTCAGAGCTTCCAAACAGTGTGAAAACTAGAATTAGTATACCAAGTTCATATTCCAGCTAATAGGAAGGTAATTGATTTTTTAAATTATCCTCTACCACTATAAGTAAATTTATGGTTTCTTTTAGGGTTTTGTCTTGCCTTTAACTAGTTGTTTCTAAAATTATGTAAAATATTTAATCAGTGTTTTAAAATATTCAGACCGGGGGCTAGCTGGTGATGTAGAGGTTACGGTGCTTGACTCCCACATGGCTGACCACAGTTTGACTCCTGGACCTGGCAACTTGAAACTCACACCATGAGTGTGCGCATGCATGCCCAAAATCCCAGGAGGAGAATAGAGGAGAAGGAATTGTGGCCCACAGTTATCTCCCTTGGGGGATAATTTCTTACTTTCCCTCTCACTGTCTCTCCAGCAAATGCATGTACCCTATGGTAAAACCTTAAGTAAATAAATAAATATAAAATAAAATATTCAGATGTAGGATATCTAAAAGCCCTTGTAGTTCCCTGATTTTTATCTAAACTTCTTCTTTTTTTTTTTTTTGGAGAGGTTTTCGTTATAGGGCGCGTGCGCTCGCCAGACAGACAGAGAGAGACATAGAGACAGAAAACGAGAAATCACCCCTCAGGGGGGATGGTCACGCCGCAATCCCTTCTCCTCCATTCTCCTCTCGGGATCTTGGGCACGCACGCACAAGTGCCCGGCGTGAGGTTTAAGCCACCGGGTCCGGGACGCGAACCACAGTTGACTACGTGGGAGTCCAGCGACATAGCCATTACGCCAACTGCTGGTTCCCTCTAAACTTCTTTTTTAAAAAAAAGTTTTACTTTGAATAGAATGACAGTTAAAACCACTTGAGCGGTTTGCATTCCCAGCCTGTATATTGGTGGTAAAAGTAGGTATGAAACCTCAGTAATGACTCATATCTGCAGAATTCATAGTAAGTCAAGCTACCGTTTATTAGAAAGCTATTATATTCTTTCGTGCTAGGTACTTGATTACACTCGTCCCTGCCATACAATAAGCAGTTTACCAGAGGTTAAGTAATGTACCTATTCATGTAGCTGACTGGTAATGGTGCTGAAATTTGAACCTAGCGCTGACTTTGAAGTGTAAAACACCTGTGACTTTTACTTACACTGTGCCCTGCAGAGTCTGATATGACTTAATCTTAATAAAATGAGAAAATTTTGCCTTAGACTTTATGTTGTTTAGTATTGCATAGTTTAATTAGAAAATAGAAATAGTTTTGAATTTTTATTTTCCTTTATTCACCTCTAGATATTCAAGAATTTTATGAAGTGACCTTACTGGATAATCCAAAATGTATAGATCGTTCAAAGCAGTCTGAACCAATTCAGCCTGTAAATACTTGGGAAATTTCCAGCCTTCCAAGCACTACTGTGACTTCAGAAACACTGCCAAGCAGCCTTAGTCCTAGTGTAGAGGTAAGATGAAAATGTTCTTCTGAAGCGTTTTTTCAGTGATCAGTTTATTTGGGCTACTAAGTTTTTTCATTTTATTAAAATAGATATTTTGTAGAAATGGAATAAGAGAATGGGGTTAAAATATTTTTTTAAAAAGAAATGCTCAAAATTTCTGCTCTTTTTAAAAATGTGAGTGGTTTGAGGTCTAAAATACTTATTTTAGACTATTAAAACATACTTAGCATGCTGGGCCTCATCTGCATGATAATTAAAATAACAATTGTATCTTGAAAAGATGGTTTTGTTTTGAGTTTCTTTCCTGGAATTACAACATAGGTTGTGATTCTGAGTTGTCTAGTTACCTATTTATCCCAAGGAGTCTCTGTTTCTTGTCTTGAAGCTGGATAAACCTTAAGGATAGTTAAAACTCTGTTTCTTTTTCATTTCGTAACTATATCTTAGTAATGCTCTTTTTTTTATTGTGCTGTACTGCTATCAGTTGAGTTGGATATGGTATTACAGTGATGTGAAACATTTTATGAGAATTCTGCCTGAAAAGCAGTAGGTGTTTGGAAGTGGCTGTCTGAATTTGATTCTAGTCCTTTCGAGGTGGTACTAGATCGTGCCTGGGAAATTGAATCAGCATTTGTTTGGTGAATAATACATAAGAGAAAAGTGGTAGTAGGCAACAACTAGATAAGTAGATAGTTTTACCTTAGATTATTCTTTTATATAAAGTAACATAAAACAATAGAATTTTAGAGTAGGAAGAATTAGAGCATATCTGATCCCTCGCCTTCATTTTAAAGATGAGAAAACAGATTGAGAAGGAAATAACTCAACCCAGTTTATTCAGCCAGTTTGAGCAGGTCTACCTCTGGTTTTCAGATGTCTTAACACCCAATACATAGTTCTCTTTACTAATCCTGGTCTCACCTTCTGTTTCTTGGGTTAGAGAGACTAGTGTTATATTGCTTATAGATTCTTTTCTTCTTTACTCTTCGTTTTAAAATCACTTTTCTATTGGGTAATTTTCATTTCTATCTCCACCCCCTTCTTTAGTTGATACAGCGCTTCCTTTCTTTTTTCTTTCTTTTTTTTTTTTTTTTTTTTTGGAGAGATTTTCGCTATAGGGCGCATGCGTTCGCCAGACAGACAGAGACATTAGAGACAGAAAGCGAGAAATCACCCGCCCCAGGGGGGATGGTCACGCTGCAATCCCTTCTCCTCCATTCTCCTCTCGGGATCCTGGGCACGCGCACACACGCGCCTGGCGTGAGTTTTAAGCCTCCGGGTCCAAGACGTGAACCACGGTCGACTACGTGGGAGTCCAGCGACATAGCCATTACGCTAACTGCTGGTTCCCAGCACTTCCTTTTATCATAGTGCACTTAGGTCCTCTATTTCAAATGAACTTTCAAAATGTCTGTAATCAGTTATTGCTGTGGTTTGAATGTGTCCCTTCCAAAATTCAGGTGTTGCTGTCCTGATGATGATAATAAGAGACAGGACCTTTAAGAGGTGATTAGTTCATGAGGGCTCCTTCCTTTGTTAATGGGATTAAGGACTCTTTAAAGAAGTTTTGTGCAGTGTTTAATTTTGTTTTTAGTTTTTTGCTATAGGGTGCATGCCCTTGCCAGAGGCTAGGAGAGTGAAAAATCGCCCCTACCCTCATGCCCTACCCCCGGTTTAGACCATGCCTCAGTCCCCTTCACCATTCTTTCAAGATGTTGGGCACATACACATATGTGCCTAGTGTGTTTATGAAGCCACGGGATCCAGAACTTGAACAGTGAAGTTGGCCACGTGGGATCCAACTGCCTTAACCTCCACGACACTTGTTGGCCCAGCAATGTTTAACTTTTTGGCTTGCTCCTTTTTTTGCCATGTGAGAATGTAGTAAGGTATCCCTAACCAGACCAATTACCTAGACATTGGGCACATGGGAGAAACACTCTAGTAATATTTGAAATCTGTATCCATTCACAGATGGACTTTAAAGGGAACATTGGGATGTAGCCATCTAGTGCCAGATTTTTTAAATCATGGGGAAAAAAAAATCTATGTGTTAAAGCTGGATGAGCTAGTCAGTTAATAGGATGTGTTGTTTTGCAGAGATAACAGAATACCTGACAAATGTTAGTTTGAAAATATTAGTTTAAAACACACTTATGGATGGCAGTTATAATGACTGAACAAAACCTGTAATGTTTGGGAATTTAATTTCTTTTTTTTTTTTTTTTTTTTTTTAAGAGAGAGATTTTTGCCAAAGGGCGCATGCGCTCCCTGGAGAGACAGAGAGACAGAAAGCGAGAAATCACCCACCAAGGGTAATGGCCACACCACAATTCCTCTCCTCCATTCTCTTCTTGGGACTTTGGGCACACACTCATGCACACTTGGAGTGAGATTTAAGCTGCTAGATCCCAGGCTTGAACTACGGTCAAACTACATGGGAATCCAGCTACATAACCATTACAACATCTGCCTGTCCCACAAATCTTTGTCTTTTAAAGCATCTATCCAGTTTGTTTTTTCTCCCCTCGTGTTAAAGAGAAAGAGAGTGCACATGCATGCAGGATGGGAAAGGGGTGAGAGAGAAATAGGTGGGGTTTCACTTTGGTGATCCTCCGTCCCAGCCTCCGAGCTAGCCAGGGCTACAGTCCTGTGCTTCCAGGTGTGGCCAGTTCAGGTGAGTATAGAACTGAACCGGTCTTCCTCACACGCTAGTGGTCTATTGGTGCCATTTTTTAAATTATTATTTGATAGTTGGTAGTGATCTATTAATAACCCTTGCCAGAAAGCGTTTTTCAGTTACTTTGTTACATTAAAAATTTATTGTATTTCTTCTGATGTAAAGTTAATACCATTTATCTTTAAAGTGACATGATTAGTTTGGTAAAAAATAATTTTAGGGGGAGATGGTATGTGTGTCTTTTTTTTCTTTTTTCTTTTTTTTTTTTGGAGAGGTTTTTGCCATAGAGTGCATGTGCTTGCCAGACAGACAGAGACAGAGAGACAGAAAGTGAGAAATCATCCCCCTGGGGGAATGGCCACGCCGCAATCCCTTCTCCTCCATTCTCGTCTCGGGATCTTGGGCACGCATGCACATGCACCCGGCATGAGTTTTAAGCCACCGGGTCCGGGACGTGAACTGCTGTCGACTACATGGGAATCCAGCGACATAGCCATTGCACCAACTGCTGGTCCCAGTATGTGTGTCTTCTACTTTGAGCATATACTAGCTAGTGAGATGTTTGGGAATAATGTTTGTTTAATATTAATGCTTGTTTCAAGGTGATGAGAACCTTTTTTGTACTTTTCTCTATTTTAAAAAATCAGTAGTGCATGTCATTTTTTATCAAAACAACTGTATTCTAAAACAAGAATTAATTTTTTTTTTTCTTTAAAGAGGTTTTTGCCTTAGGATGTATGCGCTCACCTGAAAGAGAGAGACAGAGACAGTGATAAATCACCCCTGAGGGTGCGATGACCATGCCACAAAGCAATCCCTTTTTCTCTATTCACCTCTTGGGATCTTGGGCATGCATGCACAGGTGTCCAGCGTGATTTTGAAGCACTGGGTCCAGGATCTGAACCACCGTTGGCCATGTGAGAGTCCAGTGACGTAAATGCTATGCCATCTGCTGGTCCCTATTTATTTATTTATTTATTTATTTATTTTTTTGAGAGGTTTTTGCTATAGGGCGTGTGCGCTCGCCAGACAGACAGAGAGAGACAGAGAGATAGAAAGCAGGAAATCACCCCCCAGGGGGGATGGCCACGCCGCAATCCCTTCTCCTCCATTCTCCTCTCGGGATCTTGGGCACGCACGCACACGCGCCCGGCGTGAGTTTAAGCCGCCGGGTCCAGGACTCGAACCGCGGTCGACTACGTGGGAGTCCAGCGACATAGCCATTACGCTAACTGCTGGTCCCATGCTGGTCCCTATTTTTTAATTTTAAAATTTTTTATTAATTTCTTCCTTGAGGGAGGGAAAGAGAAAGGTAGAGAAAGAGGGAGGGAGACAGAAAGGGAGACACTCCCAGTCGGGTTGGCATACCACTCTTCTCTCCCCCTGGCATGCCTAGAGACCTTGACACACGAATTCAGGACCCTCACATAACAGCCTCAGCTTCCTGTGGTGTTAAATGCAGGACCTTCCCATAACAGCCTCAGCGTCCTACAGTGTTGCATTACACCTGCACCGCTTGGCTGGCCTATGCTTTTAATGATTGTAAGGGGAAAAAAATGACTGAAAGAAAGCTAAAATAAAAGACTAGAAGAAATTCCCTGACTTAATGGGACATTGCAATAGAAAAGGATACACTATCCTATCTTTCACAGCACAGTACATTTTGAGTAGAGCAACAGTTCAGAGCTTTAACAAAAGAATCCATAAAAAAAATAATTTTTTGTGATTTTGATTAGGGAAAGTTTTCCTAAGTATGACACCCCAAAAAATGTGGCGCAAAAATTGAAAGAAAGAATTAAAAATGTTGAATAAAGAATTAAGAATTGTTGGGACCAGCAGTTAGCTTTATGGCTATGTTGCTGAACTCCCATGTAGCCGACCACGGTTTGAGCCCCAGACCTGGTGGCTTAAACTCACGCCGGGTGCAAGAGGAGAAAGGAGGAGAAGGGATTGAGGCATGGCCATCCCCCCTGGCTGGGGTGATTTCTCACTTTCTATCTCTCTGTCTCTGTCTTTCTGGTGAGCACATGCATCCTATAGCAAAAACCTCTCCCAAAAAAGAAAGAAAAGAAAAAGAATTAAGAATTGTAGATTTCTTTGTGGATTTCAACTTTGATAGTTTAAATTTTGTTTGTAGAACTTCCATGTCTTGGTTCAACAACCAAGAAAAATGATGTCCTAGAATAAGAAAATTTGCCATATAGATGAAAACGGATTTTCTTACATATCATTAAGAAAAGAGCCAGCGTTAAGTAGGAAAGTGACCAAAGAGTGTGAAAGTGCAATTTGGAGAAAAAGAAATAGACATGCACCAATTAACCTATGGAAGGATGCTCAACTTCACGGTCTTTTCTAATTTGCCATAGGGCGTGTGCTTGCTGGAGAGAAGGGTGATGAAAAAGCATCCACAGTGGGAAATGGTCATGCTGCAATCCCTTCTCCATTTTTCCCTTCTTTGGAATTTTGGGTGTGCATGTACCCAACTCACGCCCAATGTTTTTCTAAAGCTGCAAGGTCTGGATTCAAACTGCACAGCCAGCCATGTTGGATCCAGCTACCTTAACCACCATGCCACTGTCTGGCTCCAACATCACTTTTTAAATTTTTAAAATTTTTAAACATTTATTTGGGGCTGGCAGGTGGTATGGTGGTTAGGGTGTTGAACTTCCACATGGTCGAATCCCAGAATTGGCAGTTTGCTTTTTCACTCTCCTCTCACTGTCTCTCTCTTGTCAAATTGAATAATAATAATTTTTTAAAGCATACAAAATACGTTTACTTACTTACCTATTTATTTGTTGTGATTTTCAAGTTTTTGGGTCCAAGACCCAAACTGCAGTCAGCCATATAGAAATCAGTGCCTTAACCACCACACTGCTAGTCCCCCAGTATCACTTTTTTAAATTGCAAATTACATTGAAAATGACAATTCAAAAATATTTTTTTTAAATTATTTTATTTAACTTTACTTATTTACTTATTTTAATTTGACCAGAGAGGGACAGAGTATGGGGGGGGGGGGGAAGAGCGCGCGTGAGAGAGCACGAGAGAGCAAGCCACCAGATCCGGGACTCAAACTGCGGTCACCCATGTGGGAGTCCACCCTTAACCACCATGCCAACTGCCAGCCCCGAAAATGACAATACTTTTAACTCATTGAATTGGATTGTTAAAGATAATTAAATGTGAGGAAACAAACATATGTAGTTGGAAGGTGAGAATATGGTAGGTAGTACAATAATTTTGGAAGACTTCTTGGCACTATACTTTGATATTCTTTGATTCATTATATGCTACCAGTTTAATCACATAAATTATTAAACGTATGTGTGCAGGGATGTTTATTGTAGCATTGTATATATTATTAAAACCAAGGAAATAGGTTAAATGAACACATTATTATTATAGCCATTTAATGCAAGATAGAATTGCAGGTATGAAAATGCATTTCGTGTATCTGTTATAGGTTATAAAGTGAATGAGAACAGGTTACTTATAAGGAGGTAAGTATGACTTTGTAAGGAAAAAATATATGACATTATGTATGTCTGAAAGAATACACTCTTAGTCTGTTTTCAGTAGTACTCTGGTTTCTAGTTGTGCCTGTTACCTACAGGTCTCTGTTTTTCAGCATTTCAGAGTTATCTCAAGGCGGGCGTGGGGGAGGAGAATTATCTGACTAAGCTGTATAGGGAAATATTTCCCATCCCTGTCTCTCTGACCATGTGATCTAATATTTCAAAATAATTCATCTGCTTTGACTTTAGTAGAATTTTAGGAGGCAGAGTTAAAACATTCAGTCCATCAGGTTTAATCCCAATGAAGTCCTGCAAACATTCGCTTAAAAAATTATTGAATTACAGAAGGTCCCTGACTTACTGTTCGAGAGTTATTCTGGCAAAAAGTATTTGAGATCAATTTCCATAGAGCTTATGATTTTAAAATTTTATGATGATACTAAAGCAATAGAAGAGAAACCATACTTAGAAATTTGAATTTCTGTATGATATGCAGTATAAGACTCTTGTGATGCTGGGTAGTGGCAGTGAGCTGCAGCCCCCAGCTAACCATGTGATCATGAGGGTAAAAATCTGATATTTTTCAGTGTACTGTGTTGCCAGGTGGTTTTGCCCCAACAATAGGCTTATTATATAAGTGTTCTGAGAATGATTAAGGTGGAGTAGACTAAACTCTCATGTTCCATAGGTTAGGTATGTCAAATACAGTTTTGCCCTAAGAGATTTTCCACATAGGGCCAGCAGGTGGTGTGGTGGTTAAAGTGTTAAATTCCCACATGGCCAACTGTGGTTTGGGTAGCTTGAAAATCACACGGCATGTGTATGTGCATGCCTAAAATCCCAAGAGGAGAATGAAGGAGAAGGGATTGTGGTGTGGCCATCCCCCTGGGAGGTGATTTCTCAGTTTCCCTCTCTTTCTCTGTCTCTGGCAAGTACACATGCCCTATGGCAAAGACCTACATAGAAAAATTTAAAAAGATACTTTCAACTTACAGGTTTATCAGGTTGTAACCCCATTATAAGTTGTGGAGCATACCTACTGTAAAATAGTAATAGATCAAGCGCACAACCATAAACGAATATCCTGATGAATTAGCAGTCACCTGTGTTCTTCTTGACCTGGTTGGTGTGTTCATTGTGAATACATTGTGCATATTACCAGGTCAAGAAGACAGAATGACTGCTAATGAGTCTGGAATTAGATAACGGTCATAGTTGTACAACTCTATGAACATACTGAAAATCACTTGCTTGTACATTTTAAAATTTGGCAAGGGGGCCAGAAGGTGGCATAGCAGTAACTCATTCCTCTTTGAAGCTGACCTACTTGGGAGGGTTCAGTCAGAGTTTTTGTCTGCAGAGCTCACCGGACATGCTGGGTGTATGTGTGCCCATAGTCTGGGTTTAGTGGTAGGTTGTGGCATGGGGATCTTGTTCAAGCTGCCTGTCTCTTTCTGTCCCCCTCTGTCTCTCTTGCTCATAAAAGATAAAATTTAAAAGCATTTTGGTGAATTTCGTATCATGTCCGTTTTATCTCAGTTAAACAAATATGCCAGTACTCCAGAAGTCTCCCTGCACCTTTCCTATTTACTATTATTTTTTCCTTTTCCAGAGAACCATCCTGAGTTTTAACATCATAGATTAGTTTTCTCTGATTTTAACAGAATCATGCGGAATCATACAGATATACTTGGGTGTGTCATTTTCAGATAAAGTAAGTGCTGTGGTTCTTTACATATTGTAATTAAAGTGGTGAGCTAAAGGTGATTCCTTTTTTTATTAAAAATTTCAGAGTTCCTGTAAAATTGAAAGAATAAATTCAACAAATATCTATACACAGGCATCAATTGCTAACATTTTGTCATACTTTTATGAGTATATTGTGTTTTTTGGAGCTATTTGAAAATCAGCTGCAGCCATCATGCGCTTAAACTTTAAAACTTTCATATATCTCCTAAGAGTAAGAGCAGTTAGATATTCTCCTATGTAGCTCTTCGTACCACTTTTATACCTAAGAAAATTAGCAATAATTGTGTAGTTTTCTCTCTAATCCATTTTCAGAATTGTCACCTGTCTGTCTTGTTGGACTTTAAAAAAAAATAGCCATGGTGGCTCAGTAACACAGTGCTCGGGCCATAAGGGAAGGTCCCATGTCCATGTCCTGAGGTCTCTGTGTGTGCACCAGGCATGTATGTGTGGCTGGCTGGCAGAGCCAGGGAATAGAATTGTGATAGGAAGATGCTTTTTGGAATTCCTTTCTCTCCCCACTTCCTCCTCTACTCAGTCTCTCTCACTCTCATGGAAGAAATATAATAAACTTAAGGAAAAAGAAAAAAGATTCTGCCAAGATTCATAATGAACCTTGTTCATTATTCTGCACGTTCATAGATAGACAATGTTACATTGTTGCTAATGTGTTCTGTGTAGTTTGTCCTCCAGTGGGGTTGTGTGTGTACTGATCACTTTGGGGTTATTATTCCCTAAACAATATGGCATAACAGCTATTTACATAGCATTTATATTGTGTTAGGTATTATAAGTAATCTAGAGATGATTTAAAATATATGGGAGGACACGCATAAGTGTAGGTTACCTACAGATACTCTTGTCATTTTATTTAAGACATCAATTGCCAACCTTTTGACACCAAGGACTGGTTATGGGGAAGACAGTTTTTCCATGGACGGGCTGTTAGGGGGATGGTTTGGTATGATTCAAGCACATTTCTTCTTATGCACTTTATTTCTATTACTACTTTGTAATACATAATGAAATAATTTTACAACTCATAATGCAGCATGGATGGAAACCTTGAGCTGGTTTCATGCAACTAGACAGTCTCATCTGGGCTCCTGTGAGAATCTAATGCAGCCACTGGTCTGACAGGAGATGGGGCTCAGGCAGTAATGGAAGCAGTGGGAAGCTTGGTTAATACAGATAAAGCTTCCTGCACTTTGCTTAATCGTCACTCACCTCCAGCTGTGTAGCCTGGTTTCTAACAGGCCCAGGGCTTGGGGGGCCCCTGATGTAAGAGACTTGAGCATCTGAAGATTTTGTTTTCTACCTGGCGAGGAAGGGGGAATCCTGGATGTAATCCCCCCTGGATGCCCAGGGATGAACTGAACAAGGAAGCTTTCTGCCATGAAGTGTAAGGGATTTCTGGTACTTGGTATTGCGTTTCCAAGACGCCATGTATACCGCATCACAGGGCTCTCAGTCAAAGGACAGAAAGGGAAACACCTTGTCTACTGCCTTCTAGTGGTCTGTATTTTCCTCCCACACTGCAAGGTTGTGTATCAGTGTGTGCAGGGATTAGCAGTGTCTGGTTTTGTGGTTAGCAGGAAACCCCGAGTTGAGAACGTGAGAGGACGAGATGTAGATAGGCAGCCAAAGGCATGAGTTGTTGCTCGGGCTGCTCAGGATGAGAGGCAGCTGTGAAGATCAGGTGGCTCTAAGTCTTTTGTAATCTGGTAGAATAGTCCTTTTAAAAATGGCATTAACTTGTTAAAGAGACCATGCCAGTTGTGTAATAGAATACCACACATTCTGTATTTGTCTAGTTTGTTTCCTCATGTTATTTAAAGTTCTACGTTTCTGATAACAGGAAGTTAGGTGTAAAGGTTGGTTGAACTCATTTTGGTAAACAGACTTTATAGTGATTTATTGTATCACGTCAGAGAGCACACACTTATCAGGTTGTTGAACTTGTGCTATTTGATTACTTAATGGTGGTGACCTTCAGATCTTCCATTATAAAAGTATGTTTTTCTTTTTGTAGTTAGAAGTATGGATAGGGTAGTACTTTGGTACCTCATGTTGAATAAATTTTCACCCTTTGGTCTTTGTCAACTCAGTTTTTATATTCAAGATTTCAGAATGTTGATTTACCCCTACCTTTATCATTCCATTTGTGTTAATAAATTGGCATTCTTCTGTTAAAGAATACCTTTCCCTATCAACTAGGAATGAATCTTTGTTCCTTCAAAAAAGACAGAGCTTATATTATTTTCTTTTAAGGCCAATTTTCAGTGTAGAGTTTTTGCAATAGTCTTCTGCAAAGGTGTCTAAGAAGTTTTACCCACTTTACTCACTCTCTCTTTAAAAAGTTACCACTGTAGGGACCAGCAGTTGGCATAATGGCTATGTCGCTGAACTCCCATGTAGCCGACCGCAGTTCGAGTCCCGGACCCGGTGGCTTAAAACTCACACCGGGCGCATGTGCATGCATGCCCAAGATCCTGAGAGGAGAAAGGATTGCGGTGTGGCCATCCCCCCGGGGGGTGATTTCTCGCTTTCTGTCTGTCTGTCTCTGTCTATCTGGCGAACGCACACGCCCTATAGCAAAAACCTCTCCAAAAAGAAAAAAAAGTTACCACTAAGGACTGAGATATTTTTATTTATTCAGTGTTTACAGTTCATTCAGTTATTACTGTTTTAGATCTCAGATTACTCCAGACATTATAGAAATAGTGCTGGTCTAAATATGTTAGGGTATTAATATATTAAAACCAATGTTGTATGTTTTCCCTTCCTTTCTTAAAAAACTCATGTGTTCCACAAGAGTGAATTATTGGGTTGTTGGAAAAGTTATGACGTATTTTCTATGCAAGAATGCGTCATGACTTGATGACCCAATATAATGATTACCCTGTTATTATTAAACTGCATAGTTTAAAAAGGTGTATTCACATAAATTATAATGATTTGGGTTGTCAGAGGAGTATGATTTATTCTTGCTATAGCTTCCTAACACATATGAAGTAAGCTAGATTTTCGTTCCTAATACTTGGAATTTATATTCACTTTAGAATTTTGCAAACTGAAGCTCAGGGATGTTGTTAACTGCCCAAGCTTACAGTATTATCATGTAGAAATACTGGGACTAGAAATACAGAACTACAGGCTTCCAGACTGATTTTTTTTTAAAAAAAATTTATCAGAGGGTATATGCTTGCTGAAAAGAGAGAAGAGAAAGAAAGTGATAAAGTACCTCCCTGTCCCCATGGAAGATGGTCATGCTGTACTCCCTTCTCCTTCATTTCTCCCTCCTCCTGGGATTTGGACTTGTGTACTCACGTGTCCTGCTGTTTCTCAAGCTTCCAGGTCCAGGACTCAAACTGCAGGATTGCCTTTGTTGGTCCAGTACCTTAACCATCACACTGTGGGCTGGCCCCAGATGTTTTTTATTTTATGGGGCCGGCACATGGCTTGGCAGTTAAGGCGCTGGGCTCCCATGTGGCCTACTGTGGTTTGAGTCCTGGACTTGCAATTGGCTTTCTCACTTTCCTCTCTCTGTCTCTCTGTGGTCAGTTATTAAAGGGGGGAAAATGAATAAAATTAGACTTAAAAAATAGGTTAAAAAAACCCACCTGCTTTGGTACAAGCAGTAGGGCGCTGCTGCTGAAGGCTGGGGTCACATAGGAAGCTGAGGTTCCATTCCTACATTAACATAAACAGGCAGGCCACTGAAGCCTGTGCCTTGCATCGTAGCTTAACTGGGAGACTGGGCAAGGTGTTTTAGTGGCAAGACCTGGTCAAAAGATACCTCTCTCTCTTTCCCTGGAGCAGTGGCTGCTCAAATAATTTATAATATATATAATAATTTATAATCTGCCACTTCTTCCCATGCATCTGTATAGGACACGTGCCGTCTCCAGAGAGACAGAAAAATGAGAAATCAACCCCCGGGGGAATGACCATGCCTCAATCCCTTCTCCACTATTCTCTTGGGATTTTGAACACGCATGCAGACATGCCTGGCGTGAGTTTTAAGCCACCAGGTCCAGGATGCATACCGCTGTCAACTACATGGGAATCCAGCGACATAGTCATTACGCTAACTGCTGGTCCTATATCTAGTACATTCTTAACTGCTGGCTAGTATTTCCTTATGGATATTTGTCATTTTTGGTAGCCATTTAACTTATTTCTAATTTTTATAATTACATACTGTTTTAGTGAATGAGAAAGCCAGTTATTTAACTGGATTTGAGCCCTTATGAAACTTGGGAGTTAATTCTAAGATCTTTTTCTGATGACTGGCATGAGACTGATTTAAAATATGATTTCTTTTAATCTCATCTCTGAAACAGGGCATTGTTTTTCTTATTTAGACTTTAAAACTTTCACTAAAAAATGCAAAAATTATTTTGTATAATTTATTTTATTTTTCTTTCTTTCTTTCTTTTTTTTTTTTTAGGTTTTTGCCATAGAGTGCATGTGGAGAGATAGAGTGCCTTATACCCTGCCACCCGCTGGCCCATATTATTTAGTTCAACATGCTTGCATTTTTCTTTTTTCTTTTTTTCTTGAGAGGTTTTTGCTATAGGGCGCATGTGCTCACCAGAAAATCAGAGAGAGATAGAAGGCGAGAAATCACCCCCCAGGGGGGATGGCCACGCCGCAATCCCTTCTCTCTGTCCTCCTCTTGGAATCTTGAGCACACATGCACATGCACCTGGCGTGAGTTTAAGCTGCCAGGTCTGGGACTCGAACTGTGGTTGACTGCATGGGAGTCCAGCGACATAGCCATTATGCTAACTGCTGGTCCCACTTGTATTTTTCTTAAAAGAAAACTTGACAAGGGCCAGTAGGTGGTATAATGGTTAAGGCTCTGGTCTTCCACGTGGCTGACCGTGGTTCAAGTCCTAGACCTGGAGATTTGAAAATCACATGTACATGTGTGTCCAAAATCCCAGGAGAATGGAGGGAAAAGGGTTACTTACGGTGTAGCCATCCTCTTTGGGGGTTGATTTTTTCCTTGTTTGTACTCTCTCTCTCTCTCTTTTTCTGGTGCGCACACGTGTCCTGTGGCAAATACCTGGAGAAAAAAAAAAAGCTTGAAGAAAACTACTGTTTTATATAAAAACTCTTAAGACTTGAGTATTAGATGAATAAAGTTTCCATCAATTTTAAGATTTTTAGTTGTCAGTTTCTGCCATGAGCTGGTAATATATTGGGTCACTGGAAAAGTCATGATGTATTTTTCTCTGTGTTAGGACTTTTCTGATGACCCAATAGGAAAGATCTTCAAAAAGTTCACGAAAAATGCATATTATGAAAAATGCTTACATGGATTTGAGAAAATTTTTGCAGCAAAATAAACTCCTACTTTAATTTCTATCTTTCTCTTTTTTTTTTTTTTTCTTTTTTAGATTTTTGCCATAGTACATGTGCACTCACCAGAGTCAGATAGAGACAGAGAGAGAGAGAAAATGAGGAACCTCCCCCACCCCCTCAGGGAAGATTTGCTACATGCATCCTGTTTTCTTCATTCTGCTTTCAAGATTTTGGGCACACATGTGCCTGGGATGATTTTGAAGCCACTTGGGTCTGAGATTTGAACTATGCAGTCAGCCATGTGGGATCCAGCTACCTTAACCACTTTGCCACCTGTAGGCCTGTAATTTTTTTTAAAATGTAGTATCTTTTTTTTTTAATTTGCTGTTGGGCATGTGTGCTCAATGGACAGAACAGAGATTAAAAGAAAGAGAAAAAGCAAGAAATCAGTACCTCTAGGGGAGATGGCTATGCTGCAGTCTTTTTTCCTCTATTCTTCTCATGGGATTCTGGACACAATGCACGTGCACCAAGCATTTTTCTCAAATTGGTGGGTCCAGGAGTCAAACTGTGGTGTTGATCATGTGGGATCCTGTACATTAACCTACACGCCACCTGCTGGCCCCCATATACACAGTTTTTTACTGTCTTTTTTTCCTTTGAATAATAGAATTAAATGCTGTTTAGATAGACTGAGAATTTCCTGTTTGTTATGCATTTAGGAAGAACAAGAAAGGAAAACATATTTTTCTTTTTTAGGATTTATTTATTTATTTAAATTTACATCTTATCACGTCTTTACAGTATACATTTCTTTTTTCAAAACAAAAACCATGCATGTCAATCAACAGGGATTTTTTTTTTTTTTTTTTTTTTTTTTTTTTTTTTTTTTTTTTTGGAGAGGTTTTTTCGCTACAGGGCGCGTGCACTCGCCAGACAGACAGAGAGAAACATAGAGACAGAGAGTGAGAAATCACCCCCCAGGGGGGATGGTCACGCCGCAATCCCTTCTCCTCCATTCTCCTCTCGGGATCTTGGGCACGCACGCACACGCGCCCGGCGTGAGTTGTAAGCCACCGGGTCCGAGACGCGAACCGCGGTCGACTATGTGGGAGTCCAGCAACATAGCCATTACGCTAACTGCTGGTTCCCAATCAACAGGGATATTACTGTATACATTATCATCAGCAAATAGCTTCTCATTTTTTGTCAGTTAAGCATACTTTTACCCACTTTTTCCTTTCCCTTCCATACTAAACTTCCCCCCCCCCCCCATTTTATTGATTCACAAAAGATCTTAAAGTGTGGACAAAGCTAGAACCTAGTGAAAGTGCACTGTAATTTTCTTCTGAAACAATTTTCTCCCTCTTTCTTCATTCCCCCTTTTACTAAACAGAGGTATAAACTAACCTATTTGCAAAAAAAAAAAAAAAAAAAAGGGAAAACATTATTTAAAAGAACAATCTCATTTGTTTTATTCTTTTTTAAAAAAACTGCTTACTTTTTTCCACTTTTTTCTTTCTTAATGTTTTTGCTGTATGACACATGAACTTGCTGGAGAGAGAGACAGACAGACAAACAGTGAGAGAGAGGTAGTTGACCATGGTTTGAGTCCCAGATCTGGCGGCCTAAAACTCATGCCAAGCACATTACATGCGTGCCTAAGATCCCAAGGGATGTAGTCGATCCATGGTTCAAGTCCCAGACCTGGCAGCTTGAAACTCAGGCCAGGCGATTGTACATGCATGCCCAAGATCCTGAGAGGAGAAGAGAAGAGAAGGGATTGGAGTATGCCATCCCTCTGGGAGGTGTATGTGTGATATCTCACTTTCTGTCTGTCTGTCTGTCTCTGGTGAGTATACATGCCCTATAGCAAAAATCTCTCAAAATTATTATTTTTTATTTATTTTTTCAAATTTGCTATAGGGCATGTGTACTCAGCAGAGAGAGAGAGAGAAAGAGAGAGAGAGAGAACAAGTTGCCACATCTGGGACTTGAACCTCAGTAGGCCATTTGGGAGTCCAGCACCTCAACCACCACACTACCTCCTGGCTGGTCCCTAGTCTTTCTTTTTTTATTTATTTATTTATTTATTTATTTATTTATTTATTTATTTTTGTATATACTTTCAATCATATTGTTTGGCTTACAATGAGACCATTTCGATATGTGAACATTTCTCCCCAGACCCGTTGATCGAAATATCTTCAACAGATAACACCACACCTCCCCATCCCGTCAATGCTCTACCTCTGTATCCCTTCTCTAAATGTCTTTCGTTGGGCCCCACTCCTCCACATACACCTCATCTGACATTCACACCCATTTCTTGTGTTTGTTCAACTGTTAGTCAATCAGTTTCAGACATAGAAAGCAGACAAACAGTATATGTTAAGTGGGGACATACAATGTCTCTCCTTCATAGTCTGGCTTGCCTCACTCAGCAGTACATCTTCCATATTCTTCCACTTTCTGTCAAAAGCCAGGGCTCTGTTGGTTTTTATGGCTGAGTAGTATTCCATAGAGTATATGTGCCACAGTTTTTCAATCCATTCCTACATACGGGGACATCTGGGTTGGTTCCAAGACTTAGCAATTGTGAATAGTGCCGCAATAAACATCGATGTGCAAGCACTTTTCCAATGAAGAATTCTTCTGTCCTTTGGGTAGATACCGAGGAGTGGGATCTCTGGATCATATGGCAGATCTATCTGTAGATTTTTGAGGAATCTCCAAATTATTCTCCACAGTGGTTGGACCAATCTACATTCCCACCAGCAGTGTAAAAGAGTTCCCCTTTCACCACACCCCCGCCAACACTTATCATTTTTTGTTTTTTTAATATTAGACAATCTGACTGGGGTTAGGTGGTACCTCATTGTTGTTTTTATCTGCATTTCCCTTACGATGAGGGAGGTTGAACATTTTTTCATATGCCTTTTGGCCATTCGTATGTCATCTTTAGAGAGTGTTTTCTTCATCTCCTTCTCCCATCTTTTAATAGGGTTGACCTAGTCTTTCTTTTTTAAAAAGTTTATTTTGTGGGACCAGCAGTTGTTGTAATGGCTATGTCGCTGGACTCCCATGTAGTCGACTGCAGTTCAAGTCCAGGACCTGGTAGCTTAAACTCACGCCCGGCACGTGCCCAGAATCCCGAGAAGGGGTTGCAGCGTGGCCATCCCTCCTGGGGAGTGATTTCTTCCTTTCTGTCTCTGTCTTTCTGGTGTGTGAGTGTGCCCTACAGCAAAAACCTCTTTTTTTAAAAAAAAGTTTATTTTTATTTATTTATTTATTTATTTGGAGAGGTTTTTCGCTATAGGGCGCGGGCGCTCGCCAGTCAGTCAGAGAGAGACATAGAGACAGAAAGCGAGAAATCACCCCCCAGGGGGGATGGTCACGCCGCAATCCCTTCTCCTCCATTCTCCTCTCGGGATCTTGGGCACGCACGCACACGCGCCCGGCGTGAGTTTTAAGCCACCGGGTCCTGGACGCGAACCGCGGTCGACTACGTGGGAGTCCAGCGACATAGCCATTACGCTAACTGCTGATTCCCAAAAAAGTTTATTTTTTAAAAAAAAAAAAAACAAAAAAAACCTAAACCTTAAATCTGCAGAAAAATAAAAAAATGTAAAAAGCCATTTTGTCACATTTGCACACACACACACACACGCAAATAAATGAATTTTTATTTTTTTTGCATTGACCCACTTGAGAGCAGTTTGCAGACATGAACTTTTTACCCTGAAATACTTCAGCAGGTGTTCCTAAGAACAAGGATATTTTTGTTTAAAAAAGTTGTCATTTTATAGGAACATTTCTAAAAACATGTAGTACGCAGTTGTCAGGCTAAGGAAGCTTAAAATTGATACCAGTGTTTTTATTTTTACAGTGCTATTATCAGTCCAAAATCAAATTAAGGAACATGTCTTATCTTTGGTACCATCTGTCCTACTGTTATACATCCCTGAGGCAGACCTCACTTCTCCGTTCTTGCCATGTACTTTAGAAATAGCTGACTGAATCACCGCACAACTTCATGAGTTGTTGTAAGTTTGAAGTTACTGCCTTCAAAATAATTGAGTCTTATGTATTGTGACTTGGCTCCTTTTTCTATTGCTTTTGTTTCCTCAGAGTTCTTATTTTTCTTTCTACTATTTTATTTTTCTAGTAGCATATCTCTATCTTTCAGAGACAGTATCTCATAGAGACTCTAGTCTGAATTTCCTCTCTGCCCCCAGGTTAGTGGTATGTCACTTAATTCTGATTTTTAAATGGTGCATTATAAAACAGTAAAATGTACAAAATTTGAAATAATGTAGAATTTCTGAGCAACGCTTTATAATTTAAAATTTCATTCAGATCAAAGCTGGTAGGTGTACAAAGTGAATTGTAAATTTTTTTAGGCATTTGTCACACGGCAGTGCCTCTTTGTCAGTATCATATGAACTATACTATTGCTTCATGATTCATCTGCTGCTATTTTACACTCATCATTATGTAATTAATAATTTTTTGTTTATATTATGACAGTCTTATTCAATGTTTAAGTGATAGTTGCTAGTGGTAGAATGAAAGGATATATCCCCAAAATCAATAACTTGGAAATGGAACTGAAATGTTATGAAAAGTTATGAGAAAAGTGAAACATCTGCCATATATGCCAAGCTGTTAATTTAGGAGGCTGCTCAGCAAATATTACACAGTTGCTGAGAAAATAAAATTCTGTGTTAAAGCCTAGCTTTGCAACAGTGGTTTTAGATTTATATTCTCCTTTTTTTAAAAAAAAGAATTATTTTATTTAACTTTATTTATTTATTTATTTTTAATTCAACTAGAGGGGGACAGAGCAAGCAAGTGAGAAAGAGAGAGAGAGAAAGTGAGGAAGCAAGCGGCCAGGTCTGGGACTTGAACCGCAGTCAACCAAGGGGGAGTCCAGCATCCTTAACCATACACCACCTGTCAGCCTCTAGATTTATGTTCTCCTAAAAGACACTCCTGAATTAGTTTTGAATTATGAGTTTTATGTGACACTTTTAGTCACTCATCATTTAGATAATTTCGATTGCTCTATGTCTATACATATCATATTCTTTGATATTAGAGCGATATCTTGTGTGCTCTTAAAAACCCCCACTCTATCCTCTTTATTTTTTAATTTATTTTTTGTCGTAGGGCACGTGCACTCACCAGAGAGCGAAAAAGTGAGAAATAGCACTCTTCTCTCCCCCAAAGTCTATGCCACAGTCCCCTCTCCTCCAGTCCCTTGGGATTCTGGGCACACATGCGCATATATGCCCATCTTGACTTTCAAGTCCTATCTTGAACTTCACAGTGAGCCATGTGGACTCTTTAACCTCCACTGCGTGGGCTGGCCCTGTTTTAATTGTCTTAAGTGCCTGAAATATTTACCATTATCAAAAGGTTAATAATGGTTCTTCTAAAGTTCTTTTGAAGTTGCTCGTATTATATACCACCAAAATTTTCTCTTATGTCAGCCATAAAGCTGTTTCATTTCCTATCATTACTGAAGTAGCACTTTTACTTTTCTTTTTAAGAGAGATTTTTACTACAGGGCATGTGCGCTTGCTGGAGAGACAGAGACAGAGAGACAGAAAGTGAGAAATCACCTCCCAGTGGGGATGGCCACATTGCCTCAATCCCTTCTCCATTCTCTAGGGATTTGTGGCATGCACACACACGTTAACAGTGTGAGTTTCAAGCTGCCAGGTCCAGGACTCCGACCAGTTGACTACATGGGAGTCTGACTACATAACCATTGCACACTGTTTACTGGTCCTGCACTTTTACTTATAAGAACTTTTCTTTTGCATTCAAAATTTGGTTAATCTGGGGCAAGAACTTAGCTTTTGATGTATCTTGGCTTTTGGCATGCGTTTCTCACTAAGTGCACATAATCATTTCTAGCTCTTGTTTTAAAATGATAGAGGCCCTGCTGTGGTGGGGTAGGTAATACTGCATAGCTCTGCATTGCTGGAGCCTTGTGGCCGATGGGATAGGAGCCTGGGTCCACCTGAAATGCTAGGGATGCGCACGTGCATCCTCATGACCCTGGTTGGCTGGGAGCCTTGAGGAATGGATTGTGGTATCAGGAGACCTTGTGTGGGTGCATGTCTTTCTCTTGTGCACACTCTCACTGCCCTCTCCCTTATGAAAGAAGTAAAATAATAAACTTAAAAAAAAAAAGACAGTAAGATATATGTGATTCTTCCTTTTACTTGAACACTTAAGAGTTCATCATAGGATTATTAACTGGCCTGATTTCAATATTGCTGTATCTCTGAGAATAGGGAGACCAGAGGAGAAGAAGAGAGACGGGGGAGTGGCTGGTCAGTAGAGCAGTCAAGAACACACATATTTATTGATTAAAGTAAGTAACCTATGGGACCAGCAGATGACGTAATGGCTGTGTCGCTGGACTCCTGTGTAGTTGACCACGGTTCAAGTCCTGGACCCAATGGCTTAAACTCATGCCAGGCGCTTGTGCATGCGTGCCCAAGATCCCGAGAGGAGAATGGAGGAGAAGGGATTGTGGTGGGGCCATCCCCCCAGGGGGTGATTCCTGGCTTTCTGTCTGTCTCTCTGTCTTTCTGGTGAGCGTACGCACCCTATAGCAAAAACCTCTCCAAAAAAAAAAAGGTAAGTAACCTATGTTGGTATCATTTGTGGCACCTCAAAACAATAAAGTATTAACATTAGAGATCACAGATCACCACAATGGATAGGATAATAATGAAAAAGTTTGAAATACTATGAGAAATGACCAAAATGTGACACAGAAACATGAAATGGGCACATTTTGTTGGGAAAATGACACCAGTCGACTTGTTTCATGTTGGGTTGCCTCAAACCTTCATTTAAAAAAAAAAACAAAACGGCAAACTCTACAAAGTATAATAAAGCAGAATACAAATAAAATCAGGTATGTATGTATTAGGTTGTCACCTATACTTCTGACTGACTAACTGTAAATCAGGATTCCCCACAAACCCTCCCTTGGGTTCACTTAATTTGCTAGAGTGGCTCCCAGAACTCAAGGAAATACCTTTGCCAGTTTATATAAAGACTATTCTAAAGAGTGCAAAAGAAGAGCTAGAGGAAGAGATCTATAATGGAAGGGTTCCAGAGTACAGGAGCTTCTGTCTTGGTGGAGTTGAGATACCCAGCCCTCCCAGCATGTAGATATATTTGTAATCTCAAAAGCTCATCACATTGGGCTGGCAGGTGGCATGATGGTTAAGGCACCGGATTTCCACTTGGCTAACTGCATTTCCAGTCCTGGACTCAGTGGCTTGATAATCATAACAAATAAATAAATGTATAAGAAAGAAAAACAAAACTTATCAACTCCTACTGAAGTGTTTCTTTTTTTTCTTTTTTTTAAAGGGAGATATTTGTTATAGGGCACGTACACTTGCCAGAGAGAGAGAGAGAAAGCAATAAATTACCCCCCAGGGGCGATGGCCACACTGCAATTTTTTCTCCTCCATTCTCCTCTTAGGATGTTGGGCATGCATGTCCATGCGCACCTGGTGTGGGTTTTAAGCTACCAGGTCTGAGACTTGAACCATGTTCAACTATGTGGGAGTCCAGTGATGTAACCATTATGCCATCTGCTGGTCCCAGTTAAGGATTTTTATAGAATTTGATCTCCAGCGCCAACTACTCTCACCCTTCTGGAGATTGGTAGGTGAGAGTCTGAAAATGACAACCCTGTAATCTTCTCAAATTCCTTGTGTGTGTGTGTGTGTGTGTGTGTGTGTGTGTGTGTTTTCCTTATGAACAGCACCATCCTGAGGCTTCCTAGGGGTCCCATTCTAAATTACTCTATTAGCATAAACTCTGGTGTGATTGGGCTGTATTATTCCAAGTGCTGTGCATGTATTATTTCACTTATTTCTCACACAAAAGCCCCAGTAGACTGTTCACTGTAAAGTCTTACTGGACTTGTCTCAAGTATATTCTATTATACTTTAAACAGAAGGCTATCTTCTACTATGTGTCGGTAATAGTAAAAACAAAAATGATGATGCTTGCTATTTGATAGGTACTCTCTAAGTGTGATGTGTGTATTAATTCTTTCTCTTAGCCCTAACAGTGAAACTTGGTTTAGTATGAAAGTTGCTGTTGCAGCCCAGGTATAATTGGAATATTAGAAATAGAAGTGGGGTGTGAAGGACCAGTTCAGTTATTTGAATTTCAGGTCATCAATGGGATCTGTAGCCTGAGGCAAGATTGTGGGAACAAATTGCTTACTATGTATTTTTATAGGGGAGTATGGCTTGGAAGCTTTTGAGGCTGAAAGCCAGTTGTATCCCTGTGCCTCGTATACTCTTGTTACCTACCTAGCTATTCCCTGTGATCTTAAGGGAAAGACAAGAGTTCACAAAGTTAGGCTGCTAGGCGATTTCTGGGTTTAAAATGAAGACTTCTTGAGGAGTTTGAAATGGTACAGTTATAACTATCTTTTTGTGGGTTTTTGGGGGGGTGGGGGAATGAGGGGGTAGATAAAATGGCTTTACTAAGGCACTAAAGTTAAAATCTGGTTTCATTGGTAAAAGGTTATTTAATTATTCCTTTAGTAAAGAAAGAAAACGTAAGCTTTAGAGATAATATTTTAAATTATTGTGTTTTGTTCTTCCTGCTCCCCTTCTCAAAAACACCACATGGAATATTCCATTCATTACTGCCTGAGAAAGTCATTACTTTGCAGGCTGCAGTTGGTGAAATGGTTTAGAGGAAGAAATGTTTGCTTGCATTTTTTCAGTGATCTTTTTTTTTGGATAGTTGTTTTTTGAATATCCAAACTGTAGCAAACAAGGAGAAGCAGACTTAAATTTACACCGGGAAAACCTCTTTGTGGAGCATTTCATCAGATGACTCCCTGTCAGCCTTATATCTTGAAAAGAGAGATTAATGAAATAACATCTGAAGCATCAGTGAGTTCTTGTGGAATAAATCCTGACATCTTTCACAGTGTTTTGTGGGATAATTTCAAGTTCTTCAGATACAGATTACATAAAGAAGATTTTAGAGCACGTGACACATTCTGGTGTCTTATAATTCAGATAGTACAAAAATTGCTACCTCTGAGAACGGATCCTGGAGAGATCTTGTGGCAGTTATAAGTTTTCATCTATGGTTTTATCTCAGAACTTTATTATTACTTATTTTTATTTAAAAATTTTTGTTCCCATAGACAACTTAAAACAGTTTTGCATTTTGTATAAAACATTGTAATGGTACGATTATGGATTGCCTGTGCATTGTAACCACAAAGGTAAGATAACGATATGCTTTTTGTATTTCACTGTTAGTGACAGATGCAAGAGACTTTTTGGTTCATAATACATTTCAAAATAAGTTGTAACCATTATTAAATATTTGAAAATAGGTATTTGAACCCATGTGATGCTTAGTTTATATTCTTTAGGAAAGGCAGTATTTTAAAATGTGCTTCAGATAGCTAAAAATAGTATATTGAAACAGATATATTTCTCTGAAATTATAGGAAGCTTTGCTTCCAACAGTAAAGACCTGTAAGACCTTGATTCTGTTTAAATCCTATAAATATATTCTCAAAGTTCTCCTCTGCTTTATTTTGTGTCCCAATATGTCATGCTAGTTCAGAGTAAAGCTCATTTTGAGAACTTTTTTTTTTGGACTCTGTCATCTATTGCAGCTATAAATATAATTTTTTTTAAAACGGAGAAAATAATGAAGTTCTGGTTGTGCTGTCTTTGGAAAGATGTTGATTTGGATTTAAAATGCTTAAACTTTACTCCTCAAAGTACTTGTTTTAAAGTCTGTTTTGTTCCTTAAAGTGCAGCATACTTCACGTAATCTCTAAGTGTGACTTTTATTTCTGAGCACAAATGTGTAGACATTGTGTGATTGTGTTATTATAGATTACATTTTAAATCAGTACATTTGTTTTTTAAAATATGGAATAATTTACCTTTTGGGTTTTATTTCTATAGTTATTATGTCACATAGTGAATTGTTGATTTAAAAATTGACAGTAATAAAAGAATAAGTAGATTCTTAAAGTAGTCTATTAATTGTTCTGGTATTGTGAATTATTTCTCACAAGAGAAAGTGTAGGGAATTAGTGTTGTTTTCTTGTTGCTCACAGAGTTATAGTTCAAACAGTAATAAGTAAGAGTTTGTGAAGGATACAGACATGCCCATTATCTCATTCTATCCCCTGTTTATAAGGAGATGTCTTTGTGTACATTTAGATAAACTGACCTAGAGATGCTGAGTGTTCTTCAAGAATGTATATACCTGGAAACAAGTTTTTTCCTATATGGGTTATTTTCATGTTTGTCTGTGGTTAGTTCTCTTCTGTGATTTAACTTTTACCATTTCATTCATTTTAGATTTTTTTTTTGATACAGTAGCAAGGTTATTTGAAATGATCTCTCACTTCTCTCTACACTACCTTCCTTGATAAGTTCAAAAGTTTTTGCATTTGACCCTCTTTTTAGTAAAAAGAGAGCTACTATTGCTTAAAAAAATTGGATGTAATCATTATCCCGAAGTATTTATAAATTTTATTATGTAACTTAAAGCAAAAATAGAAAAAGATGTAGGTTGGAAATTAGAAAGCCTTAAAATATCATTTGTAGTTACCTTCGATAAGGCTAAATTAAAATAATTTGTTCTATTATTAGAAATAAACCTTTTGAACATATTTAACCAATGCCTACAACAGGAAGAGTACAATTCTTGATTTTCTTTTAAAACTAAAGGCTACAGTGTCCTTGCCACCTCCTCCCCCTTGACTGTTTTCTTTTTTCTGGTCTCTACAGAGCTCTGTGACTTTATATATTTTTTTTTTTTTTTTTAAATCTGACAGTATCATTGATGTAATTCTATAATGTTAATACTAAAACACCTTTCCAGCTGAAATTGTTTTCATCATCCGCCTCCCCTCTCTCCCACTTGTGTAGGCACAGTGAGCTAGGTAGGCATGTTGCATCACTGCTACCATGGATACCCTTAAGAACAGGCATGTGGGTTGAGCTAAAGCAGTGATGATTAGTTTTCTGGTTGTTCTCCCCAATCTCTATAACTATATGTTCTTCACAATGAAGACTCTTATTTTAAAACGTTTGCAAATGACTAGGTTGTGAGATGTGATGACTAAATCATCACTGCTATTGAACTGCCAAACCTTGGCCTCCATTTACAGCACTGTTAATGCCATCTACTAATTTAAGACTAACACAAATAGCTGCATTCCTTTTTTAATTAATATGTTTTAAACAGAAATGTTATGTTTATTTTGCCTCTTAATGAAAATGAAGATGTATTTCCTCTTTGAATTAAAAAATAATGTTCTAGTTTTTGATATTTTGCAGGGAAAGAGATGCTAGAGAGCATTTCTATGATAGCAGTATTTCTGATTATTGTTAGTATACTTAAATAGATTTTAATGCAGTTTAATTAGCTTGGATACAGTGTTTATGCTTTTCCACATAATATCTAAAAGATATTTATTTTTGTTTGTAAGTTCTTGTGTTCTTAGCTAGCGCCTTTGTAAATATATCAGTTGGGGTAGAGCAAATATTGTTAGGCTCCGGTCAGAAAAGTATAGTTTTGTTATACTCATTGTTACTGTAAGAAAATTAATGGGGAGCATACGAGATCTAACAAGAGTGACTTGGGAATATTACTATATATGGTATGTTTTCTTTTGTTAACAATAAAGCTCTATGTATAAACTGCAGCTAAGGGCATTTATATTCTTCAGCAGGGAGATTTTCAAGCTTTCCATTAGCTTCCGAGAGAGTTGCATAACTTTAGTACTAGAATTTTATAGTATGATCATGCCTTTTTCCTTCTTTTGTAATACTGCTTGATGATCAAGTAATTAGAAATGTTCTTTATTATTCATTTTAGGGGCATTTAATGGAAGTTTGGGTGACAGGGGAAAGACTTGAAAAAAAATTGTTCTTAATTAAGTCCAAAAAGGAGAAAATAAGCTTTCATATTTCAGGAGATTTCTCCTAAACTCAGTGCCAGTGTTTATTTTTTTTTGCCAGAACTTGGGAGTCTGTGTTAAATGCCATAAGGGCAATGTTTGAAATACTGTAGTCTTGTCTGTCTTTCCCAATTAAGGAATTGGCAAATACATATATTTTACAAACTGCAGACCAGGTTTTCATTATTTTTGTTAACAGGACTTTTTTCATTTTTTGGTGAGGTGTTTCCTTCTGCTTTGAGAGTTTTATGCGTAATAGTTTTCCTCTGCATGCCCTTATGCCTATTACTAACATTTCAGATTTCAGTTTATAGATGACTTCCTCAGGAAAGCTTTCCTTGATTCCCAGTTAAATCAGGTTCCTCCAGTTCTATAAGTATACTTGATTTTTTTTCTTTTTACCTACTACATCATGTATTTATGGTCCTTTATGGTTGTATATTTTTCTCATTGGACTGTTACAAGGTTTACAAAGTAAGGCAGTTTTCTTCTCCGAAGTATCCCCAGTGACTGACCAAATGTCTGCATGTAGTAGGTACTCAATACATAATTGTTAAGTGAATGAATTTTTGGCACAGATGATCCAAGCATGTGTATTAAAAAAATGAATATTTTACTTTGTCTTAAACCCCATTTTGAATATATGTTGACATCCTAGAAAATTGTCACTAAAATTTATTTAGTTATTCTTTATTTATATTGAATCTAAAAGACCCAGAAAGTGGCATATCTCCCCATTGTTTTTCTCCTATTTTTTAGTTTATGGCAGGGTTGAAATATATCATCATGTCTTAATGCTTAATAGGCTACTAGTCATGGAAATGTTTGGCTAATTTGATGACTTTCTATATATATATCAAGTGTGTATTTGTTTCTAGTTTATATTTAATTTTGGAAAGACAGATTTTTTTTTTTTTTTCCTTAATAGCACTTAACTCTCTTTTCTAGGTTCCAGGTCTTAACTCACAACCCAGTACTATCCAGTAGAACTTTGTGGTAGTCGAAATGTTCTATATCTGCACTGCACTGTCTACTAACACTTGAAATGTGACAGAGAAACTGAATTTCTAATTTTAATTGATTGTTAGTCTATGACAACCATTCCCAAACACAAGCCAACCCTTCATTTATTTTATGTGCCCTGAATTTTTTTTTAAGTTTTTTTTTTTTTAAGTTTTTTTTTTTTTTTTTTTTTCCCCCTGTAGGGCATGTACACTTGCCTGAGAGAGACAAAAGGACAGTGAGAGGGAAAGTGAGAAATCACCACTGCCCGGGGGGTGGGGTAGCCACACTGTAATCTCTTCCCCTTCATTCTCCTCTAGGAATTTTGGGCATGCATGCACATGCACCCAGTGTGATTTTCAATTCGCCAGGTCTGAGACAAGAACCAAAGTCAGCCATGTAGGAGTCTAGCAGCTTAAAACCATACCACCTGCTGACCCTGCTTCCTGAATTTTAAAAATACCATTTTTGAGTAGATAGTAAATTCACTATTTATTTAAAAAATAAAGTGTTATTAAAAAGCTTGTTAAGGGGGACCAGCAGATGGAGTAATGGTTACATCGCTGGACTCCCACGTAGTTCATTGTGGTTCGAGTTCCAGATCCAGCGGCTTAAAACTTAATGTCAGGCTCATGTGCATGTGTGCCCAAAATCCCAAAAAGAGAATGGAGGAAAAGGGATTGCTTCATGGCTATCTCCCCTGGGGGTGATTTCTTGCTTTCTGTCTTTCTGATGGGTGCACGTGCAAAAAAATAAAAAAGCTTGGTAAGTAGGAACTTTTTTTGGGTGGGGGGGCATGCATGCACACATCCCTGGCATGATTTTTCAAGCTGCCAGGGCCAGGACTTAAACCATGGTCAGTCATGTGGGATTCCAATGCCATAAACACTATAGTAGGCCCCAATAGAGACCTATTTTATTCGTTTCTGTTTGGACATCTTTTCATTATTTATGCAAATACAAGTAAATATGCTTTTGTTTCTCTTTTTTTATACAACAAGTATTTATGGTTTATATTTATGTGGTGGTTTTCTCCTTGCTGGTTTTACCAATGATATTCTGAAAGCCTCTCCATTTTAGCATATAGAACTTTTCTTCCTTCATTTTTATGTAAAGATATTTGATTATGTGGATGTACCATAATTTATTTAACCAAAGTTGTACTTTTTTTTTTAGAGATTTTTTTTTGCTACAGGGCGCGTGCGCTCACCAGAAAGACAGAGAGAGACAGAAAGTGAGAAATCACCCCCCCCCCCTTTCTCCTCTCGGGATATTGGGCATGCACGCACACGCGCCTGGCACATTGACTACATGGGAGTCCAGCGACATAGCCATTACGCTAACTGCTGGTCCCAGAATTAAGTAAATTTTTTATAAAACAGGGACCAGCAGATAGCGTAATGGTTACATGACTTGACTCCCACGTAGTCGACTTTGGTTTGAGTTCTGGACCCAGCAGCTTAAGACTCATGCTAGGCTCATGTGTGTGCTTGCCCAAAATCCTGAGAGGAGAATGGAGGAAAAGGGATTACAGCACAGCCATCCCACCAGGGGGTGAGTTCTCACTCTCTGTCTCTCTCTTTCTCTCTGTCTCTCTGGCAAGTTCACATGCCCTATGGCAAAAATCTCTCTCAAAAAAAATACTGGTATTCCCTCCTAATTCATGTTGAAACTTAATCCCCAGTGTGGTGTTGAGAGATGTGCCCTTTGGGAGATGATTGAGATTAGAACCCTTAAAGGTTCAAGGTAGAAGGGAATACCTTCTTGCCCCTTTTCCCTTCTGCCACATGAGGACACATGCTTTCTTCCTCTCTGGTAGATCCAGCAACCAAGTGCCATCTTATAAATAGAAGCTGCCCTCACCAAGCACCAACCCCGCCACTGCCTCAGTCTTGGACTTCCCTGCCTGCAGAACAATAAATAAATTTCTTTTGTTTATGAATTACCCAGCTATGGTATTTTGTTTTACTACCACAGACTTTATACTGGAGGTTTTCAAATAGTTCATGGAAAATGTGTATTATTAAAAACAATGCATGGATTTCAAAATTTTTTAAATTAATTTTTAAAATTTTTCTTTTCTTTCTTTCTCTTTTTTTTTTTTTTTTTGGAGAGGTTTTTGCTATAGGGCGCGTGCGCTCGCCAGACAGACAGAGAGACATACACACAGAAAGCGAGAAATCACCCCCCAGAGGGGATGGTCACGCCCCAATCCCTTCTCCTCCATTCTCCTCTCAGGATCTTGGGCACGCACGCACACTCGCCTGGCGTGAGTTTTAAGCCACCAGGTCCGGGACGCAAACCGCGGTCAACTACGTGGGAGTCCAGCGACATAGCCATTACGCTAACTGCTGGTTCCCTAATTAATTAATTTTAATTTGACCAGAGAGAGACAGAGTAAGAGAGAGAGAGAGAAAGCAAGCCACCAGGTCTGGGACTTGAACCACAGTTGGCCATGTTGGAGTTCAGTGCCCTTAACAACCACGCTACCTGCTGGCCCCTGGATTGCAAAAATTTTTGGAACCAAGATAAACTCATACTTTTCATTCCATTTTACATTAAATTTTTGAAGTATCCTCATATATGCATTTTACCCCGCATGTTTTTGCCATGGGGCACAAGGGAAAATGAGAAATCATCCTCCAGTGGGGACAACCACACTGCAATCCTTCCTCCTCTGTTCTCTTGAGATTTTGGGCACACACCTGTTGTGATTCTCAAGCCAGGGACTGGGTCAGGGACTCAAACTGTGGTCAACCATGTGGGAACCAGTGGCTTAACCATCATGTCACCTACTCACCCCAGCTCATACATACATTTAGATGTAAAATCCATTTATGAGAAAATAAAAGTATTTGTGCTGAAGATAGTAATGTTCTCGCTAATCTTTTACTAGTATAAACAGTGCTTCAATAAACAACTTTAAATATATGTCATTTTATCTTTGCACAACTATAACTATATGATGTGAGATTGCTGGTTCAGGAAATAAATACAGATCTAATTTTGGAACCTTTTGCCAGATTCCCCTCCATAGGAGTTGTGCCATTTTGCATCCCCACTGGGAACGTGAGAGGGACTGTTTACTTGCAACTTGGTCATCACACTGTTTTTTGTTTGTTTGTTTGAGATTTTTTTTTTTTTGCTTATAGGGCGCATGTGCTCTCTGGAGAGACAGAGAGAGACAGAAAGCGAGAAATCACCCTCCAGGGGGAATGACCATGCTTCAGTCCCTTCTCCTCTCGGGATCTTGGGCACACATGCACATATGCCCGGCGTGAGTTTAAGCCACCGGGTCCTGGACTCGAACCACGGTCGACTACATGGGAGTTCAGCGACATAGCCATTACGCTAACTGCTGGTCCCAGACTGTGTTTTCTAATTTTTGAATTTTTGCCAATTTACTGGGTGAGAAATAGTGTAGAAGTGTAATTTTAATTTGCGTTTCTCATATATTCAGGCAAGGTTTACTATATTTTGTATCTTTTTCTATTGGATTGTTGGCCTTTTTCTTCTCAATTTCTAGGAACTCTGTATCAGGGAGATGAGTCTTTGTGATAACAGTTGCAGTTTTTTCCCCCTTTGTCATTTGTCTTTACTCATAATGCTATTATTAGTTCTGTCCTCTCCTACCTCCCTTTTTCTCCTCTCCTTTCCCCTCTATTCCTGGTTCTTTTCCTTTCCTTCTAACTTATGCATTTGAGTCAGAGTAAAACCTTCCACATTTCAGAATTATAAAGAATTAATCCAAGTTTTCTTTTGGTACTTTACCCACAATTTTACTTTGAAATCTTTGGACCATTTAAAGTTATCCTGATGTTACTTGTGGAAGCATTATGATACTTCTCCAAATGGATTACCCATTTATTCCGATGTTATTTATTAAAAAGTCCATAATTATCCTTACTGAACTGAGATGGTACCTTTTGAAAAATAATAAATTTCCATATGTATTGAGTCTATTACTGGACATTCTGTTTTTCACTGGTCTATTCATAAATGAGCTTGACAGTATTTTACTTATCGAAGCTTTATATAGGTGCCTTTAACAACCAATAGGGTTACCCTCTCGCTTCTCCTTAGAGCTTCAGAAAAAAATCTTTTTCTTGTTTATTTTCCATGTAAACTATAGAATCAAATTATCCAGTCCAAGGAAAAAGCATTTTGGTATTAGGAGCACCCTCTAAATTTAAAGTAGCAATATACCAGGGAAGTTTATCTGGTAAAAAGCTGACTTTTAGAAGCTCATGGCAAAATGAAATTAAAGTGTGAGTTTCTTTTGGTGACCCCAATTTTTGAAATCCATACATAGTTTTTTTGTTGTTGTTGTTAAGTCTATCAGAAAACTTTTTCCAAGTTGCTTTATTTAGAGTGACAACTTTTTTTTTTTTTTTTTTTTTTTTTGGAGAGGTTTTTTCGCTATAGGGCACGTGTGCTCGCCAGACAGACAGAGAGAGACAGAGAGACAGAAAGCGAGAAATCACCCCCCAGGGAGGTTGGTCACGCCGCAGTCCCTTCTCCTCCATTCTCCTCTCAGGATCTTGGGCACGCACGCACACGTGCCCGGCGTGAGTTTTAAGCCACCGGGTCCGGGACGCGAACTGCAGTCGACTACGTGGGAGTCCAGCGACATAGCCATTACGCTAACTGCTGGTTCCCTAGAGTGACAACTTTTAAAAGGTCAAAGTTAAATGGACAATCAACAAGGCAGAAATGGCTTTATAAGAAGAGGAAAGGCCCAAAATGCCACTTTCTATAGAGAATCCACAGTTCAGTTTTATTCAGAACAAAGAAAAAAAGAAACTTTCCATCGTCCTGGAAGAAACTCGGCCATAGGTTTGCCATAGGGTGGGCGCCACCACGCCCAACTCAGCCATAGATCTGTGATCTGTACTCAGACCACACCTGCAATAAGGACGGCATTCTGCTATTACAGTTGACGTGCTGCTGCATTTGTCTGCTGTTTGTCTAACATTAACAATTATAAACAGCAGTGCGACTAGTATATGGAACAGTCCTTAGTGTTACGGTGTCAGGCACAACTTTTCACTTCTCTTCACACCACTGGTTCTCTGCGTACCTGGGCTTCCTCCTCTTCAGTAAAGTCATTTTTGCTAATCTCCTTGGGACTGTTTTTCCCTTGATCATATTGGCAAGAGTCTTGCATGTAACATCAAGCAAGTCTTTGATGTCTAAGTAGTTTGCAGCCAGGAGAAGTTCAAAAAGTGTTCCTTGGTCAACCTTCAGAAATCCTTGGTCCTGAACAGGAATATCATCTGTTTGCTTCAGTTTGTTCTCATCATCTTCAGGAGGAGGAGGATCCTCCTTGTGGTGGGTACACCACTGAATGACCTTTTTAAACATTGGTGCATTAACATTTGGTAGAGGAACCGGATCATCATCTCCTTCATCATCTATTCCCAAATCTTCCAACATGGGCTTGATAGTCACAGACTGTTTGGCAATTTCCACATCAACTTCAAATATCCCTCCATCCGAACTCTGCAACTTAATTAAAGGTATGTGCCTGGTCTCAGGGAGACGGCTGGCTGGAACTGATGGGAGCGGAACGGTGTTGGCAGACAAGAGAAAGGAGGAGGACAAGGCCACTCCCATAGTTTTTTCATAATACACATTTTCTGTTAACTTTTTTTTTTTTTTGGAGAGGTTTTTTTCGCTATAGGGCGCGTGTGCTCGCCAGACAGACAGAGAGAGACATAGAGACAGAAAGCGAGAAATCACCCCCCAGGGGGGATGGTCACACCGCAATCCCTTCTCCTCCATTCTCCTCTCAGGATCTTGGGCACGCACGCACATGCGCCTGGCGTGAGTTTTAAGCCACCGGGTCTGGGACGCGAACCACGGTCAACTACGTGGGAGTCCAGTGACATAGCCATTACGCTAACTGCTGGTTCCACCCTGTTAACTTTTTGAAGGGATTGAAAAGAGTGGAAGACTTGGTAGAAGAATGGCATAATTTTCATTTAATATATTTTTAAACCTATAACATGTCACTGAATGTGTTTTCCTACAGCATTTAAAATGACTATTTGGGGACCAGCAAACTCACGCCGGGAGTCTGTGCGTGCATGCCCAAGATCCCGAGAGGAGAATGGAGAAGGGATTGCGGCGTGGCCATCCCTGATTTCTCGCTTTCTGTCTCTCTTTCTGGTGTGCTCATGCACCCTATAGCAAAAACCTCCCCCCCAAAAAAAAAGACTCTATTTGAATGTTTTATGATTTATTTAGTCAACATTTGAATTATTTCTACTTTTTTTCTCTTGAGATGCCTGATGTTTGATCCTGAACCACAGTCATGATTTTTTTAGGTGATAAATATTGCCAAATTTTCAGTTTAACCACCTTCAGTGATTAAAACACCTTCCAGTTTAAACACTGTATTTATATTAAATATTTTCAATGATTTGCCTCTCCATTTTTATATAGAAAGGCTGGTTCTAATCTCATTTATAATAACTTGGTTCCTTTGAACTTTCCACAATGTGTCGCCTGGTTTCCTAACTTTTTTTTCTGTGAATTTTTAGTATCTGTTTATCTTGACATGAGCTTATTTGGCACCTACTGAATTGGGATAATAGAGTTTGCTTTCAAGTACTATCCTATTTTAAGCTCATCCTTTTACAATCAGAGTTTCTAAATGAATAAGGATAACTAAGGCTTCCATTTCTGTTATGTCATTCTCTTTAAAAATTACTTGTAGTCTGGTTTCTGCAGCAATCATTTAGCTGAAGGTGTACCGGTTAGCATGGGCAAAAAGTAAAGAGTTCAGACTTTGGAGACTGTCATCCTGATGTTTGACTCCTGGACATCTTGTTTATTATTCCCTCTGAGTTTCAGTTTTCTTAACTCTAGCATGGGGGAAATAATGATACCTGTTTTACACAGTGTTAAAGATTAATAGAGCTAATACCTGTCAAGTGTCTGAAACAATGACTAATATATAATAAAACTTTACTAATCATTAGCAGATCTTTTTATTAATTTTTATTAAGTAATATGTATTTTATTTATCTGGACAAAACTGGTTTTTCTGAATCATTCTTTCTCTTTTCCTGGCTTTAAAATTTGTGTTCATTTTATTTTGTGGCTTGAGTGCTGGTTCTGTTTCTTTATTGGGGTGGTAAATGGTTTAAGTATAGTTCTACCATTAAGGCAAGCTAGAAGTAGGAATAAAAGGAAAATGAATGGGGATGAAAATAAATATATATGCGTGTGTATACACATATATTTTATTTATTTATTTATTTATTTATTTAATTTTTTTTAAGAGAGATTTTTGCTACAGGATACGTGCACTTGCCAGGGAGACAGTGAGGCAGAAATTACCCCCTGGGGAGATGGCCACACACCGCAGTACATTCTCTGCTCAGGATTTTGGGCACACATGCACATGTACCTAGTGTGGGTTCCAAGTCTCCAGGTCTAGGACTCCAACTACTGTCAGCCATTTGGGAGTCCAGCAATGTAACCAATTCACCACCTGCTGATCCCTAAATTTTTATTTTTATTTTATTTTTTAATAATTCTTTTAAAAATTATTTTATCTAACTTTATTTATTTTAATTTGACCAGAGAGGAACAAGAGAGAGAGAGAGAGAGAGAGAAAGCCGCCAGGTCCGGGACTTGAACCACAGGTGACCATGTGGGAGTCCAGTGCCCTTAACCACCATACCACCTGCTGGCCCCAAAATTTAAACATGCTTCTGTCCATTCTTCTTTGTTTTACCAACTTCCTTTATTGGTGTTTTTATTTTGGATTTTAGAGCTTTGCTAATGCCTGACCTTCCGAAACATTTCTCTGAATCTCTAGTTGCCAAAAGGCTTATTACTGTGATAGTTATGGTAAGTTCTTTTGTTGATTGGTATGTAACAACTGCCTTATATGAATAAAAGAAAAGGATTGCTCATATTCATATGTGGGAATAGATAAATATTTGTGATTCTAGTGGATACTCAACAAATACTTTTTTTTCTTTTTTTTTTAATAGAGGTTTTTGCTATAGGGCACGTGTGCTCGCCAGAAAGACAGAGAGACAGAAAGCGAAAAATCACCACTCAGGAGGGATGGCCACGCTGCAATCCCTTCTCCTCCATTCTCCTCTTAGGATCTTGGGCACGCATGCACACTCGCCTGGCGTGAATTTAAGCCACCCCGCAGTCGACTACATGGGAGTCCAACGACATAGCCATTATGCTAACTGCTGGTCCCACAAATACTTCTTTTAACTATATAATTGATAGAACGTTGAGTAGTGAACCACCAGAGAAATATTGAACTGTTTTGGCATATCACTTTGGGAATTACACGTACAGACAGTCCTAACTTACAGTTGTTAAGTTTACATGTTCTTGATTTTACACGCTATAAAAGCAGTACATATTCAGTAGAAATCATACTTCAAGTATTCATGTGACCATTCTTTTTTTTTTTAGCTTTCAGTACAGTGTTCAAATGCATTATATGAAATATTTAGCACTTTATTATAAAACAGACTTTGCGTTAGATGATTTTGCCCAACTGTAGGCTAATGTAAGTAAGTGTTCTGGTCATGTTTCAGGTAGGCTAGGCTAAACTGTGATGTTTGGTAGATTAGATATATTAAATGCATTTTTGACTTACAGTATTTTCAACCTTGATAGGTTTATCAGGATATAACGCCATCATAAGTTGAGGAGCATCTATTAATATATAAAATTTGGCTCCCTTTGGTAAAACAGCTTCTTTTATTTGAATATTGATATATGTCAGGATACTTTTCTTTGTAATAGATTGTATTAAAATTACTTTAGGCAGCAGCTTTGAAAGGGGTGTGAAACCTTTTAAAGGAAAGTTTCAGTACTGAGATTCCAGATATTTTAGACTTTTGAAAGTTAGATTTTTAATAGTGAATAGAAATGCTGCCCTCTATTGTTGGTCATGCAAAAATGTTCAATAATCTGTAATAGGATTAATTTTTTTAGTATGTGTAATACTTCTAGATTGAAGTATAACTATGTAAGACATTATTCTGCTAACATAGTTGTTAAATTCCGAGTATTAGCTAATGCTAATATCACTAAATATGTTCAGGTTTTTTTTTTTTTTAAGATTTTTGTCATAGATCTTGTACACTCACCAAAAGAGAGAAAGAGAAAGGAGAAATCATCCCCCTGAGGAGGACGGCCATATCTTAGTCCCTTCTCCTTCATTTTCCTCTTGAGATTTTGGGCACTTAAACACACATATCTGACATGGTTTATAAACCACCAGGTCCTGGACTTGAACCACAGACTTAACTTTGTGGAATCCAGCACCTTAACCACAGTGCCACTTGCTGGCCCATTTATTGTCATTTTTGCTTTCAGAAAAACTTGGGTCCTGGTACAAACTTTAGTTTAGTCTAATTAGCTTTTCATTTTATGTGGTGAGCTTTAAGTAGTTGGCCAGATTTATCCCCCATGGTTGTCCGACTCAAAACTTCATTGCTAACTAATTCAAACTATAAAGATAACTTTTCTAAAATAATTGTTGTTTTAGCTTATCTTATATTAATACTTAAAATTTTTTTTAAAGACTTAACTTTATTTATTTTAATTTGACCAGAGAGAGACAGAAAGAGAGAGAGAGAGAGAAAGCTGCCAGGTCTGGGACTCAAACTGTGGTCAGCCACCTGGGAATCCAGCGCCTTTAACCATCATTGCCACCTGCTGGCCCCGATACTTAAATTTTTAAACTTTGTTTCAAAATAAGGTTTCAAATTTTGAAAATTTAAAATCTCATCAGTATTAAATAGGGATGTAAGATCTCTGTATTGTTGGGAACCAGCAGTTAGCGTAATGGCTATGTCGCAGGACTCCCACAAAGTCGACCGCGGTTCGCGTCCCGGACCCGGTGGCTTAAAACTCACACCGGGTGCGTGTGCGTGCGTGCCCAAGATCCCGAGAGGAGAATGGAGGAGAAGGGATTGCGGCATGACCATCCCCCCTGGGGGGTGATTTCTCGCTTTCTGTCTCTATGTCTCTCTCTGTCTGGCGAGCGCACGCGCCCTATAGCGAAAATCTCTCTCAAAAAAAAAAAAAAGATCTCTGTACTGTTAAAAGGATGCATTGCTTAAAATATGGTGATGCCGAGCAGATTTCAATCTCTGATATCATGCTTTCACTGTAAAATGGAGGTATTAAAGAGATGATTTTTAAGCTTTTAGCTTTGTTTTGCTGAGTGCCTATATATATTGAGTACTATACTGCATATAAGATAAACATGGAAAACAAAGACTAGTATAGTTCTTGCTGTAGATCTGCATGGCAAACTATGGTGAGTAGGATAAATCAGGTCATGTTTACTCATTTTCATATTGTGTATCATTGTGTTCAGTCTGTAGTGGCAGAGTTGAATTCCAAGAGAGACCATGTGACCACAAAGCTGAAAATATTTAGTCTTTTTTAAAAAAAGTATTTATTTGTTACTACTCTTTATTTATGTATTTTGAAAGTTTGCTATAGGGCATATGTGCTTACCAGAGAGAAAGAGAGGGAAGGTGAGAAAGCAAGATACCAGGTCCAGGACTCGAAGTGCAGTCAGCCGTATGGGAGTCCAACACTTTAACCATCATGGTGCCTGCTGGTCCTCAGAATATTTACTCTTTGTCAGCCTTTTATCGAAAATGTTTGCCAACTCCTGCCTCATCGGAATTTCTGGCCTAGTGCAGTGACAATTTTAAATGAGTGTTTATAAAGAACACGTAGACCAAGTGCCAGGAGTAGTTAAAATAAACATAGCATTCAATTAAGGGAAAAAATGCTTTCTTCATTAGCACCGTTTTCCCCTGTTTAGTTGTGTACTGAGATCTTTCAGTAATTCCTGGAGATTCCGTTTGTCACCATTTTTAAGTATCCTGGTTCACAGCCTGATTATCATTTTCATTGTTATTACTTTTTAATTTTTTTTTATTTTTTGGAGAGGTTTTTGCTATAGGGCACATGCCTTTGCCAGACAGACAGAGACAGACAGAGAGATAGAAAGCGAGAAATCACCCCCCAGGTAGGATGGCCACGCTGCAATTCCTTCTCCTCCATTCTCCTCTTGGGATCTTGGGCACGCATGCACACGCGTCCGGCATGAGTTTTTTAAGCCACCGGGTCCAGGACGCGAACCGCTGTCGACTACATGGGAGTCCAGCGTCATAGCCATTAAGCTAACTGCTGGTCCCGTTATTACTTTATTTTTTTATGTATTGTAAAATGCAGAAAAATCTAGGAATGCAGCTTGAAAACCTTTTTATAGCTATATAATCATTACCTGTATAAAGATACAAACACTTCTGGTATCCCAGAAGTCTTTTGTCTTTTCAGTATGCCCTCACTGTAGATTAGTTTTGCACTTCCTAGAAATGAAATTATGCATTGTGGTATACAATTACTTATAATTCTTTTACTCAGCATCTATGGTGTGGTACATGCCAGTAATTGGTTCCTTTTTATTGCTGTGTAGTACTTCTGTTCGGTAGTAGTACTTCTGTGTAGTACTTCTGTTAGTACTTTATGAATAGCTTGTTTATTCTGCTACTGTGGGAATTTGGATTTTTCAATTTTTTAGCTTTTATATATAAAGCTTCTTTGAACATTTTTGTACAAGCTTTTTTATGGACAGATGCACTAATGTCTTGAGTGTATACCTAGAAGGTAGGATTTTAATTAATCTTATAGAGCCTTCACCAGAAAGTTTTTATTTAGTGGGAGGGAGGACTCAAAGATACATTTTCATCCACTTTAGCTAATTTCCTCCATTACAGTGTGGAAAATCTACATTTTTTTTTTCATAAACTTTTCATAAACCAAGCCACCATAGGTGCATGCATTCACCAGAGAGAGGGAAAGTGAGAAACCACCCCTTGGGAGAATAGCCATTCTACAATCCCTTCTCCTCCATTTTCCCGCTGGGATTTGGGGCATGCACATAGACATGCCTGGTGCAATTCTCAAGCTACTGGGTCTGGGACTGGAACCACGGCCTGCCAATTAGGAGTTCAGCACCTTAGCCACCATGCCACCTGCTGACCCCCAAACTATTATGGGCTAAACCAAACAGGTATTTCCAATGCTAACCAAAATGTTTGGTTGTGTTTCTAGAGGTCTTTGCTGAGAATTCTAATATGATGTTGAAAGCAAGTGTGCTTTGATCAGCTAGTACGTTTTGCTATGGTTGAGGGCTTAGCAGAAGAATAGGATCATTTATATTTAATATATTTTGAAAATTCTTATATATTGAATATTATTCTATAATACTTACAAATTATTTTATTGTTTGGGTATGCCAAAGACTTCTTCATTGATTATACTTTGCACTTTGAGAATATCTATTTGCTCTTTTTATAGATTATATTTTTCTTTTAAAATATACTGTTGCTTCCAATTTGTCTTTTTTCTCTATATTATTTTACATTTAAAAAATTGCCATTTTTGGGGAGCCGGCAGGCAGCATGGTGGTTAGGGGCACTGGACTCCCACATGGCCAATTGTGGTTCAAGTCCCGGACCTGGTGGCTTGCTTTCTCATTTCTCTCGCTTTCATTCCCATCTTTCTCTGGTCAAATTAAAATAAAGTAATAAAGTTAAATAAAATAATGCCTAAAAAAGATGTCATCAGAACGGGAAAAAAATTGCCATTTTATTTTTTCTACTTCTCTACATCTGTGTCATCTTTGGTTCTGCTATGGGTCCTCTTTTTTATTTCTTTTATTCATGTTTTTCTGTGTCTTTCTACATCATTAACTTTTTTGTTGAGCTTTACATAACTTAGGAAAGAACTGTTGAGATTGAACCAATGTTCTTTTCCTTTTAAGAAACTGGAGTGAGGCTGATAAATTAGGAGTTGAGTTTTTTTTTTTTTTTTTTTTTTATTATCTATTTTTTTATTACATTGAATTACATATAACTTTACAGTGTATTACATTGCTTTTTCAAAAGGGAATGCCGTGCATGTCAGTCAGTACAGAGACATTAATCTCCCCGCTTCAACATTCAATATCTTTCCTATGTTTCCCCCGATCATTATTATTATTATTCTAATTATTTTTTATGATAAACATGATTTTTTTTTTTTCCAATTATCAGATCATAAAGTTCCCAACAATAGGAAACGTAGGCTGCACTCAGGGCTGGACCAAGGGTGGGTCTCGTGCAGCCCCGCAAATGTAGGTGAATCTCCATGGAACACAGTTTCAGGAACGCGGCTCAGGAAAGCAGAGATGGCCATCAGCGGTTGCGGCACGCAGGGCAGATCCCGGCCACGGCCCGCGGGGGCAGAGCCCCGGCCACGGCCCGCGGGGCAGAGCCCGGCCACGGCACGCGGGGCAGAGCCCCGGCCACGGCACGCGGGGCAGAGCCAGGCCACGGCACGCGGGGCAGAGCCCCGGCCACGGCACGCGGGGGCAGAGCCCCGGCCACGGCACGCGGGGGCAGACCGCGGCCACGGCACGCGGGGCAGAACCCCGGCCACGGCACGCGGGGCAGAACCCCGGCCACGGCACGCGGGGGCAGAACCCCGGCCACGGCACGCGGGGGCAGACCCCGGCCACGGCACGCGGGGGCAGAGCCCCGGCCACGGCACGCGGGGGGCAGACCCCGGCCACGGCACGCGGGGCAGAGCCCAGGCCACGGCACGCGGGGGCAGAGCCCCGGCCACGGCACGCGGGAGGCAGACCCCCGGCCACGGCACGCGGGGCAGAGCCCCGGCCACGGCACGCGGGACAGGGCCCAGGCCAATGCACGCGGGGCAGAACCCCGGCCACGGCACGCGGGACAGGGCCCCGGCCACGGCACGCGGGGCAGAACCCGGCCACGGCACGAGGGGCAGACCCCGGCCACGGCACACGGGGCAGACCCCGGCCACGGCACGCGGGGGACAGGACAACGGCCACGGCACGCGGGGTCAGGCCCCGGCCACGGCACGCGGGGCAGAACCCCGGCCACGGCACGCGGGGCAGAGCCAGGCCACGGCACGCGGGGCAGAGCCCCGGCCACGGCACGCGGGGGCAGACCGCGGCCACGGCACGCGGGGCAGAACCCCGGCCACGGCACGCGGGGCAGAACCCCGGCCACGGCACGCGGGGGCAGAACCCCGGCCACGGCACGCGGGGGCAGACCCCGGCCACGGCACGCGGGGGCAGACCCCGGCCACGGCACGCGGGGGCAGAACCCCGGCCACGGCACGAGGGGGCAGACCCCGGCCACGGCACGCGGGGCAGAACCCCGGCCACGGCACGCGGGGCAGAACCCCGGCCACGGCACGCGGGACAGGGCCCCGGCCACGGCACGCGGGGCAGAACCCCGGCCACGGCACGCGGGGTAGACCCCGGCCACGGCACGCGGGGCAGAGCCCCCGCCACGGCACGCGGGGGCAGACCCCCGGCCACGGCACGCGGGGCAGAGTCCCGGCCACGGCACGCGGGGCAGAGCCCCGGCCACGGCACGCGGGACAGGGCCCAGGCCAATGCACGCGGGGCAGAACCCCGGCCACGGCACGCGGGGCAGACCCCGGCCACGGCACGCGGGGACAGGACCACGGCCACGGCACGCGGGGTCAGGACCCGGCCACGGCACGCGGGGAAGTACCCCGGCCACGGCACGCGGGGCAGAACCCCGGCCACGGCACGCGGGGCAGAACCCCGGCCACGGCACGAGGGGGCAGACCCCGGCCACGGCACACGTGGCAGAACCCCGGCCACGGCAGGCGGGACAGAACCCCGGCCACGGCACGCGGGGCAGAACCCTGGCCACGGCACGCGGGACAGGGCCCCGGCCACGGCACGCGGGGCAGAACCCGGCCACGGCACGCGGGGGCAGACCCCGGCCACGGCACGCGGGGACAGGACCACGGCCACGGCACACGGGCGCAGACCCCGGCCACGGCACGCGGGACAGGGCCCCGGCCACGGCACGCAGGGCAGAGTCCCGGCCACGGCACGCTGGGCAGAACCTGGCCACGGCACGCGGGGGCAGACCCCGGCCACGGCACGCAGGGGCAGAGCCCCGGCCACGGCACACGGGGCAGACCCCGGCCATGGCACGCGGGGTCAGAGCCCCGGCCACGGCACGCGGGACAGACCCCGGCCTGGGCACGCGGGGCAGAGCCCGGCCACGGCACGCGGGGCAGAGCCCTGGTCGGGCCGGACCTCCGGATAGGGCATGCGGGGCAGACCCCGGCCACGGCACGCGGGGCAGGGCCCCGGCCACGGCACGCGGGGCAGACCCCGGCCACGGCACGCGGGGCAGACCCCGGCCAAGGCACGCGGGGTCAGAGCCCCGGCCACGGCACGCGGGACAGACCCCGGCCAAGGCACGCGGGGTCAGAGCCCCGGCCACGGCACGTGGAGTAGAGCCCCGGCCACGGCACACGGGGCAGACCCCGGCCACGGCACGCGGGGTCAGAGCCCCGGCCACGGCACGCGGGACAGTTTTTTAAAGCCTAGGTTGCTGTATTACTTGTATCTCCCTTCTGTTTTTAATGTTGTAAGGATGAGGTCATTCCTTTATCTTTCATAGGTCCTTTCCACCAGCAGGACTTCAGGATCTGTGAACTGTGAAAAGGCAAATATATTTCACTGTCTTTCCAGACCAATTCCCTGTTTCTACTGCTGTATCCTTAGTAGATGTCTCAAGGGGATGATTTAATGTGCAGGGACAACTGACTCTTCATTTTAGTCTCTTCCAGATTTTAACTTGTCATGCCTACCCATATGTCATTGAAAGTTCCACTCTTTATATCAGCAGAGTTACTCAATCTGCTTTGCCTTCTTGGCCCACCTGGGTCTAGATTTGTCAAATACCTATTTAAGTAGTTTCTGGTTTCTTATAAATATTTCATCTCTTTGGAATTGAGACTCTTCAGACTAATTTGTGTTCAGAAATTTCCATTTCTGTTGTCTTTTTATTTTTTAAGAGATTTTTTTTGCTATAGGGCACATGTGCTCACCAGAGAGACAGAAAGTAAGAAATCACCACCCGAAGGGGAATGGCCACACCACAATCCCTTCTGCTCTCAGGAGTTTGGGCACACACGCGCATGTGCCCAGTGTGAGTTACAAAGCACCAGGTCCAGGATTTGAACCGTGGTTGACTGTGTGGAAGTCCAGCGGTGTAAACATTATGCCATCTGCTGGTCGGTTCATTGTCTTTTTTTTCCTTTTGTAATTGAGATTTATTGATTGTGTTGGATCAGTACAGACATTTCCATTTGTACCCAATTCTTGGGGACCAGCAGTTAGCGTAATGGCTATGTCGCTGGACTCCCACGTAGTCGACTGCGGTTCGCGTCCCGGACCCGGTGGCTTAAAACTCACGCCGGGCGCGTGTGTGTGCGTGCCCAAGATCCTGAGAGGAGAACGGAGGAGAAGAGATTGCGGCGTGGCCATCCCCCCTGGGGGGTGATTTCTCGCTTTCTGACTCTCTGTCTGTCTCTGTCTGGCGAGCACACGCGCCCTATAGCAAAAACCTCTCCAAAAAAAAAAAAAAAAATTTGTGCCCAATTCTTAACATACATACCAAAAATTTAAAAAGCCATTCCAACTTCGTATTTGTAGGCAAATTTTCCTTAAGAGGATATCAAGTACCACTGTATTCGAATGTTGAGAGCTGTTACATAGGTCCCACCAAATCACAATTCAGTGTCATACACACTATATACTTAAATCTCCAATCTTTCACAGCACATTACAAAATTATTAGGAAAATTGAACTACCACTACTAAAGATGTTGCAATGCAATCCTGACAGGGAGAGCAACAATCAAAGAATGGTTTTCTTTAGGAAACAATACTACTAAAAAACATATAGAAGTAATTTTAAATATTCAAGACACATTAAGTGCATGACTGTGACTTCAAACTGCCATGTAGTATGGTTTGTATTTAGGATATAAAAATTATCTACCCACCCCCACCTATGGAATGTTAAGATGGCACACAAGACAGTCAAAGCCTCCTGTAAGTCAATAATCCTACTATTTTCTGGTTGTACCGAAAAGTTAAAAACCAGTAACTGATTTTAGCTCTTAAAAAAAGCATTTACACTTAAAAAATGGAATGAAGGATTCCCTCCCTAAAAATTTTTCTAGAGCTCTAAAAAACTTGCAATTTTAAAATGGTTGATAAAAAATACTCCTCTGGATTGTACAAGAAGGGAGACAGGGACCATTGATTTAGAAATGGGATATGACATTCCTCAGACTTGTCTTCTTTCTTGCCTGCTTCATCAGAGGGTGAACTCTTCTCATTTTTAGTTTCTCCATTTTCTGCAGGTAAGTAATCTTAGTATAATGGTTGCCCACTTCAGCCTGTTTCCCTTTTGCTCCCCTTTTCCCTTTTGTTTGTACTCTTTTGTCTGAAGATTTATCCTTCCCTGCTGTCTTTTTGGGCTTCTTCTACACTGGTCTCCACTTTTGCAGGAGCAGGTTTAGCCGACAACCTCGCAGATCTCTTGGGCTCTTCGTTGGTCGCCTCCTCAACTGAGCTGACCTTCCACTTGGGCATCTTGGCAGTGGACAGGGTGCATCCTGTGTGTCTGGGGGCTGTGGCGCGCCTAGAACCTTAGTGGAGCTAAGTGGATAGACCCTACTGCTCTTCTCCCACCCATTGTCTTTTTAAAAATAGATTTTTTATTTTGAGATAATTGTAGATTCACATGTTTGGTGTCAACCTAAAAAGAGAAGCTAAGTTTTAAAAATATATATAAGCAAAGAGTTTATTGAGCCAAGATTGTGAGCAGCTGTCTAGATTCCAATTGCCTGGAAAATGTCCACCAAAATGACTTCCAAAGGAGTTAGATTATGTAGAAAAAAATGGCAAAGAACTGGAGGGGAATTATGAAAGTTAATTTTTTTCCTAAGAATTTGAATTGGTTAACAAGAATAGCACATGCTTCTGATTGGCTTTCTATTGTCTCATGCATCATATATTTCAGGAACTTGGAGACTGGCAGGACCTGGAGTCATAATGTACAATACACAATTTGTGGTAACCTAGGGTCATTTACTTATAGTGCCATCTTGTTAAGATAGGCCCTTAAGCAGTTACTTGGAGACATGACTAATACTCCCATGCCCATGTTTCCCTGGGCCAGATAGGTTTTAACAGACCTCCTTATTTCTTAGACTACTTTAAACTGTTTGTTTGTTTTTAGAGAGTTTTACTATAGAGCACAATGTGCTCGCTGGAGAGACAGAAAGCAAGAAATCACTTCCCAGGGGGGATGGCCACACCGCAATCCCTTCTCCTCCCTTCTCTGGGGATTTGGGCACACATGCACATGCACCTGGTGTAAGCTTTAAGCCTCTGGTCCAGGACTTTACCATTACTCCATCTGCTGGTCCTGAACTGTTTTCTTTTTTGTTATACAGAGAACCCATGTGTCCTTTACCCAGTTTCCTACAGTGAGTGACTGTGGTATAACATCACAAACCAGGATACTGACATTAATACAACCAAGATACAGGACATTTCCATCACCACAAAGATCCCTTTTTTCTAGCCACGCCCACATCCCTCTTATCCTGTCCCATTCTTAAATCACAGTAACCACTAATCTATTCTCCATTTTTATTATTTTGACATTTTAAGAATTTTATATAAATGGAATTGTAACTATATAAGCTTTGGGATTGACAGTTTATTCAGCATAATTTTTTTGCAGATTCATCCAAAAATTGTTTGCATATATCAAGTTTGCTCCTTTTTATAACTCAGTACTATTCCATATTATGGATATACCATATTTAGCCATTCATCAGGTGAAAGATGTCTAGATTTTTAAAATTTTTGGCTGTTACAAATCAAGCTATTCGTCATTTGTGTACAGAGTAGGTTTTTTGTTTGGTTTTAAGGAACACAATTGTCATTTCTCTGGGATAAATACCCAAGAATACAGTTGCTAGGTCATATTATATTTGCATTTTTTAAAAAAGATACTGCTGAACTGCTTTCCACAGTGTATATATCATTTTACATTCTCATCAACAATTTGTGAATGATCCAGTTTATCTGCAACCTTGTCAGCATTTGGTGTTGTCTCCATTTTTAAATTTTAGCCATTTCCATAGGTGTGTAGTTATAGCTCATTGCATTAGGTCATCAGGAAAGTCATGAAGTATTTTTCTGTTTTTCTATGCAAAAATGTGTCATGACTTTCCCGACGACCCAGTAGTTTAATTTATGTTTCCCTAATGGCTAATGACTGGACATCTTTTCATGTGGTTATTTTCCATCCTCATATTCACTTTGGTGAAATGTCTCTTCATGTTTTTTTGCCATTAATTAATTCTAATTGGATTTTTTGGTTATTATTGAGTTTTGACAATTCTTTATGCAATCTAGTTTATCAGTCCTTTGTGAGACACTTTATTTACAAATATTTTTTCACATTATGTAGCTTGCTTTTTTTTTAATTGCCAGTGGGCATGTATGCTTACCATAGAGAGAGAAAGCTCCTCCCCTAATGGAACATGGTCCTGCTATAGACTTGTCCCCTCCATTTCTCTATCCGCCAGGACTCCAGGCACATCTGCAGAACACACCTGACATATTTTGTAAGCCACTAGAGATAAGATTTGAACTGATTGGTCATATGAGATCTGGCTTTCTATGCACATCTCTCAACCACTGTGCAACCTGTAGCTTATATTGGCTGTTGGAAAAGTCATGACTTATTTTTTCTTTGTAAAATTGCATTATGACTTTTCCAACAACCCAATATTTTCATCCTTTTATTAGGGTCTTTAATTTTCATGAAGTTCAATTTATCCTTTTGGTAGCAAATCTAAGAACTCTTTGTACCCCTAGATTTTGAAAACTTTTCTTCTTTTCTTTAATTAAGGTCATGATTCATTTTAGCACCCCCTCCTCATTTTCTTACTGTGGCAAAATAGAAATAACATATGAGGGTACTTCAAAAAATTCATGAGACTGGCTCTGTGGTCTTTTGGTTAAAGTAGCTGGATTTCACTTAACCTGCTATAGGATTTGAATCCCTAGTGGCTTGAAAAGCATGTGGGACTCTCTTGTATATGTGTCCTAAATTTCAACAGGATTAAGAAACGGAGGAGAAGGAGTTGTGGTGTGACCAAGCCCCATTGCAGGATGCTTTTATCACTTTCTCTCTGTTTTTCTCTGGCAAGCACACAGGCCCTCTGGCAAATTTTAAAAACAAGCAAAGAAACCAACCGACCCCCAGAACTTCATGGAAAAATGGAATTGAAATAACGTTTATTTTGCCAAAGCGTTTTGAAATCCATGTGCAGTTTTTTGTTATACACATTTTCCACAAACGTTTTGAAGACTGTGCAACTTACCACCTTAACCATTTTGTTTGTTTTGTTTTGTTTTAGTTATTGCCACAGGGCATATGAGTTTGCCAGAAAGTGGTAGAGAGACAAGGAGAAGGAAAGTGAGAAATCACCCCCCCACACACACACCCAGTGGGGATGGACAGCCCCTTCTCCATTTTCCTCTTGTGGTTTTGGCCACGTGCACACACGCACCCAGTGTGTTTTTCAAACCACCAGGTCTGGGACTTGAACCTCAGTCTGCCATGTGAGAGTCCAGTGCTTTAACCATCATACCACTTGCTGTTCCCCTACCTTAACCTTTAGGTTTTTTTTTTCAGGAGAGGTTTTTGCTATAGGGCACGTGCGCTCACCAGAGAGACAGAGAGACAGAAAGCGAGAAATCACCCCCCAGGGGGGATGGCTATGCCTCAGTCCCTTCTCCTCTCGGGATTTTGGGCACACATGCACATGCGCCCGGCGTGAGTTTAAGCCACCAGGTCTCGGACTCGAACTGCGTTCGACTACATGGGAGTCCAGCGACATAGCCATTACGCTTAACTGCTGATCCCCCCCTCCACCTTAACCTTTTTTTTTTTTTTTTGAGAGATTTTCGCTATAGGGCGCGTGCGCTCGCCAGACAGACAGAGAGAGACATAGAGACAGAAAGCAAGAAATCACCCTCACCCCCTAGGGGGGATGGTCACGCCGCAATCCCTTCTCCTCCATTCTCCTCTTGGGATCTTGGGCACGCACACACACGTGCCCGGCGTGAGTTTTAAGCCACCGGGTCCGGGACGCGAACTGCGGTCGACTACGTGGGAGTCCAGCGACATAGCCATTACGCTAACTGCTGGTTCCCGCACCTTAACCATTTTGAAGTACACAGTTTATTGGTATTAAATATAGTCATGTGTTATGTAAAAGTGGGGATACATTCTGAGAAACACCTTGAGAGGTATTTTCATTGTTGTAAGAATTTTGTTAAAGCATGCTTAATACAAACCTAGATTATACAGCTGACTATATACCTCCACTTTATGGTATAAGCAGTAGTCTGTATAGTGTATAAACCTGTGTGGCTTGTTACTGTACTGAATACTGTAAGCAGTTGTAAGGCAATGCTAAGTATTTGTGTATCTAAACTACATAAACATTGTAAAGCTATGTAAACATAGAAAAGGTAGAATAAAAAATCATATAAAAGGTATAGTGGTTCTAGTTCTGGACCCAGTGTTTTGAAACATTCTGGGCATATGTGTGTGCTTGCCCCAAATCCCAAGAGTAGAATGGCGGAGAAGGGATTGTAGTGTGGACATCCCCCCAGTGGGTGATTTCTCACTTTACTTCTCTCTGTCTCTCTCTCTGCAAGCAAATGTACCCTATGGCAAAAACCTAAAAAAGAAAAAAAAAGTTTATATATGATGCACCTGTATAGAACATGTACCACGAATTGGGTTTGCAATACAGAAAGTCACTCTGGGTGAGTGGTCTATGAATGTGAAGGCCAGGGCCAGCAAGTGGCATGGTAGTTAAGTTGCTGGACTCCCACATAGCCAACTATGGTTTGTGTCCCAAACTTGGAAGCTTGCTTTCTCACTTTCCTTCTCTCTCTCTGGTCAAATTAAAATAAATAAATAAAATAAGTAATTCTTGGGGTTGGCAGGTGGTGTGGTGGACCATGTGGACTCCCACATGGGCGATCAGAGTTCAAGTCCTGGACCTGGCGGCTTTCTCTCTCCCTCCCTCCCTCCCTCTCTGGTTAAATTAAAATAAATAAATAAATGGATAAATAAAGTTAAGTAAAATAATTCTTTTTTAAAAAATAAATAATTCTTTAAAAAGATTAATAAATCAATGTGAAGGCCTAGAACATTACCATATACTTCATAAACATTGTATACTTAGTCTACACTAAATTTATTTTTTAAATTTCAGTAATAAATTAACCTTAGCTTAGTGTAAGGTTACTTACTGTTTTTTACTTCATAAAATTTACCTTTTTTTTGAGAGAGATTTTCGTTTTGGACACTGTGTATTCACCAGAGAGAAAGACAGAAAGCGAGTAGCGTCCCCCCCCCCGTCCCCCCCCTCCCCCCCCCCCAAGGATGGCCATGCCACAGTTCCTTTTCCTCCATTCTTCTCTCAGTATCTTGGGTACACACAGACATGTGCGTGGCATGAGTTTCATTCTGTTGCATCCAGGACTTGAACCACAATTGGCCATGTGGGAGCCTAACACCTTAACCATTGCTCCATCAAACTTTTTGACTCTTTTCGTAGTAATAGCCTAAACATACAAACACATTTATAACTGTACAAAATAATTCCTTATGTCTTTGGTCTATAAGCTTTTCTCTAAAAATTTTTTAAATTAAATTTTACTTCTCCTTTTTTTCTTTCTTTCTTTTTTTTTTTAGTAAGTTTTTGCTGGGACCAGCAGATGTTATAATGGTTACATTGCTGGTCTCCTACGTAGTTGACTGTGGTTCGAGGCCCGGACCCAGTGGCTTGAAACTCAGACCAGGCTCACGTATGTGTGTGCCCAAAATCTCAGAGGAGAAGGGATTGTAGTGTGGCCAACAGCCTTAGGGGGTGATTTCTCACTTTCTGTCTCTCTTGTCTCTGTTTCTCCAGCGAGCGTCTGTGTCCTATAGCAAAAATCTTTCTCTTTCAAAAAAAAATTTTTTTTTTTAAGTTTTTGCTATACGGCATGTGCACTCACCAAAGAGAGGGAGACAGAGAGAAGTGAAGAGAGAAATCATTTCCCAGGATGATGACCACGTCACAATCCCTTCTCCTCCATTCTCCTTTCATGATTTTGGGCATACATGCATGCACATGCACCAGAGTGATTTCCAAGCTGCCAGGTCTGGGACTCAAACCGTGAAGTCACCATTGTGGGCCCCAACCACCTTTACTTCCACGCCACCTGCTGGCCCTAATTTTTACTTCTTAAACTTTTTTGTTAAAAACTAAGACACAGGGTCAGCAGGTGGCATGGTGTTTAAGGTGCTGGACACTCCCACGTGGTTGACCACGGTTTGAATCCTGGACCTGGTGGCTTGCTTTCTCACTTTCCTTCTCTCTGTGTGTTTGTCTTTCTCTAGTCAGATTAAGAAAATAAATAAATAAATGAATGAATAAATGAAATTAAATAATTCTTAAAAAAAAAAAACAACTAAGACACAAACACTCAAAGCTGTGTAGGCCTATGTAGGGTCAGGAACATCGATATCGTTGATTTCTACCTCTATGTCTTGTCCCACTAAAAGAGCCATGATGAACAAAATAATGTGAGATAAAGCAGAAGAGAAAAGGACACTATCAAGAGAAGTATATGGTGAACAAAAGATGTGTGAGTATACTCCTAGCCTAACATGTCCTACTATTCTACAGTAAACTTATTAAGTACAACACTAAAATAACTATGAAATATATTGTCAATATATAAACTAATGTATTTTATTATCAAGTCTGGTATACTGCACCTAGTTGTATGTATTACACTTTTATGTGATTAGTAGGTTTTTTAACTTCTGCATTACAAAACATGTGAGTAATGTGTTGTGCTAGGATGTTATGACAGGTTCAGTGTCATTAGGTAGCAGGAAATTTTCACCTCCATTATAATCTTACGGGATGACTATAATTCAGTCTGTCATTGACTGAAACTTTATGTGGCACTTAGCTATAGTTGTTTTATATGTGTCTAATTCTTCTATTTCTATACTTTTTTGTCTGGTTGTTCTGTCAGTAGGGAGAGTGGGTTTTGAAAGCTTTTAACTATTGGGTTGTCAGAAAAATCGTGACTTTTTTATATGTAAAAATGTGTCATGACTTTCCTGCTGACCCAGTATTTCTCCCTTAAGTTCTGTCATTTTTTGATTCTTAAATTTTGATGGTCTGTTGTTTGGTGTATAAATGTTTTTAATTATTACACCTCCTTTAATTTAAACTTTTATTATAATAATATAGGGTTGTCAAAAAAGTCATGACATTTTCCTATGCAAAAATATGTCATGACTTTTCCTCCATTCTAATAGTCTTTTATCTCTTAACATTTTTTGATTTAAAATCTATTTTTCTGATATGAGTAGAGCAACCCTTGGCTATATTTTGACTATTGTTTGCATGGAATATCTTTTTCCATGCTTTTACTTTCAGTCTGTGTCTTTGGATCTAAAATGAATCTTGTAGACAACATATACTTGAATCATGTTTTATCATGTGTTTTCAGTCATTTCTATCTATTTTAGTCTTTTGTTTGGAGAGTTAAATCATTAATGCCTAAAATAATTACTGATAAGGAAGGATTTCTTTCACTTTGCAGTTTGTTTTCTATATGCTTTGTAGCTTTTTAGTCCCTCATTTTCCACATTACTATCTTTTGTGTTTAGTTGATTTTTTGTCTTAAGAGAGATTTTTGCTATAGGGTGCATGCACTCCCTGGAGAGACAGAGACAGAAAGCGAGAAATCATCCCTCAGGAAGGATGGCCACACCACAATCCCTTCTCCATTCTCCTCTCTGGATCTTGGGCACGCACACACACGTGCCCAGCATGTTTCAAGCCACCATGTCCAGGACTTGAACTGTGGTTGACTACGTGAGAGTCCAGCGACATAATCATTACACCATCTGCTGGTCCCTAGTTGATTTTTTTGTGTAGTGAAATGTATAAACTATTTTCTCATTTTCTTTTGTCAGTGTTCTGCTGTTTTCTCTATGCTTACCATAGGGACGACCTATAACATCCTAAATTTATAATGCTATATTTTGGACTTATATACTAGCCTAATTTCAGTAATGCAGAAATACAAAAACTTTGCTCCTTTACAACTCTCTGCACACCCCTTCTTGTGGTTGATGTCATAAAATTATATCTTCATATGTAATATGCCCCAAAACAAACTAATAATTCTTTAAATACATCTGAAATTATATAGTAAGGAAAAATGTGGTGTTATAAACCAAAGACAACATACTCACTTTACACTAATTTTTTTTCTTTTTGAGAGGTTTTTGCTATAGGGCGTGTGAGCTGGCAAGAAAGACAGAGAGAGACAGAGCAAGAAATCACCCCCTGGGAGGATGGGCACACCGCAATCCCTTCTCCATTCTCCTCTCGGGATCTTGGGTACGCACGCACACGCACCTAGCGTGAGTTTAAGCCACTGCGTCTGGGACTCAAACCGCGGTTGATTACATGCGAGTCCAGCGACATAGCCATTACACTAACTGCTGGTCCCTACACTAATTTTTAAAGAAAGGTATTAATCTCTTAAATTATATATCATATAAAAGTGGAGTTGAGATTTCTATTTTTTCGGGACTGGCAGGTGGCGTGGTGGTTAAGGATGCTGGACTCCCACATGGTTGACTGTGGTTCGCGTCCTGGATATGGCGACTTGCTTTCTCACTTTCCCTCTCTTTGTCTTGCTCTGTCCCTTTCTGGTCAAATTAAAAATAAACTAAAAAAAAAACTTAAAATAATTCTTAAAAAAATTATTTCTATATTTTCTTTCAAAATGCTGTTGTCTAGTGTCCTTTTGTCTCACCCTGCAAGATTTCCTTGAGTAGTTCTGGTAGGATAGGTTTAGTGATAATGGACTCCCTTAGCTTCTGTTATCTGGGAATGTCTTAATTTATTCCTCACTTTTGAAGAGCAGTTTGCCAATAAAGAGTTCTTGGTTGACAGTTTTTGTTTCTTTATTTTAGTTTCTTTTTAGCACTTTGAATTCAGCCCACTGCCTTCTGGCATCCAAAAATTTTGCTGATAAATCTGCTGATTATCTTGCCGAGTGTTCCTGATATGTGTGACACTTTGCTTCTCTTGCTGATTTCAAGATTCTTCTCTCTGTTTGGCTTTTGAACATTTAATGATATTGTGTCTCAGAGTGGATCTAGTTGGGTTTGTCTTACTTGGAGTTTGTTCACTCTTGAAAATTTATATGGATGTCTATCAAGTCTGGAAAGTTTCAACCTTTATATCTTCAAATCTTTCTGTTCTTCTGGAACTCCCTTAGTCTATATGTTTGTCTGTTTTATGGTATCCCATAGATTTATTAGGCTCTATTCTCTTCAGTTTTTATCATTCTTTTCCTCAGACTAGATAATTTTCATTGTCTTGTGTTCAAGTTTATTCATTTTTCTTCTGCTTTCTAAAGTCTCTTTGAATTCTCTAGTAAATACTTCATTGAGTTCTTGTATTATTCATCTCCTGATTTTCTTTTTTATTTTTAAAAATACACTTTTACAATTTTGTTTATTTTTTTCCTTTCTCCACATCTTCCTTTAATTCTTTGAACATTCTTGAGATTGTTCACTTGTTTGTTTTTAGGCTTTCGCCATAAGGCACCTGCACTTGCTGGAGTGAGGCAGACAGAGGTAGAAGGAAAGTGAGAAAAGAACCCCCCCTAGGATGAGGGGTGCAGATGGCCATGTCACAGTCCTCTCTCCATTCTCCTCTCAAGATAATCCCATGTTTTAACCATCATGCTACCTGCTAGCCTCTAAGAATTGTTTTTTGTTTGTTTGTTTGTTTGTTTGTTTTTGCTAGAGGGTGTGTGCGTTAGCAAGAGAGAGACAGGAGTAAGATCTCTGGTTAGATAGGATAAGGAGTTCACAGAATGGAGAACATGAAACAAGCTGGAGTTAACTATAGTCGGCTCTTTAATAGAAATCATTTGCTGCTGTCACTAAAAATCAACGATTAGCTCTCACTACTTGCTTACACAGAAAGCTGCTTGCAGCCTGCTTAAGATAATGAAAGCTAAAGCCAACACTGCATATCTGCATTTGAAACTCAGAGTGTAAGGTCTCCTGGTCTGAAGAACAGGAGAGGAAAAGACCTTGAACAATATACTCTTCTTTCATATGTTTCTAAAATTTAAGACCATCTGCTGACTAGGCTAGAAATAGACAAATTAACTTTAGTACTGAGAAAACTATACAACTCAAGGACTGATTCACTCAGCACTCCCCGGCAGCACAACACACCTGCACTGTCATCTCTTAAAGGTTCTTTTTCCTGCTATCTCCTTGGACAAAAAGTAGTTTTCATACAATTTTCTTTTCTTTTTTTGGTCTGAACCCATGTAATGGGCCATTCCTACCCCAAGAGAGATGACTCATTCAGACTCCGCCTTCCACTTCACTGGAAGCTTTTACTCTTTCCTAATAAACTTTGCTTACTGTCCTCTCCGTTTGTCTGTGTTTCTCATTCTTTGTGGGCACTGGACAAGAGCCCGCACAAGCGTTCGGTCTAATCACCACAGACCCCTGCATCAAAGAGAGACACCCCCCCCCCCCCTCCCGGCCCTGGTAGGGATGGCCATGCTGCAATCCTTTCTCTTCAGTTCTCCTCTTGAGATTTTGGGGATGCATGCACATATGACCAGCATGATTTTCAGGCTGCTGGTTCTGGGACTCAAGCCATGCAGCCAGCCATGTTGGACCCAGCACCTTAACCTTCATGCCACTTGCTGGTCCGAAGGTTGTTATTTTAAAGTCTTTGTCTAGTAGGTTTGTCACCAGGTTTTTTTGTTTGTTTCTGCTGATTTATTTTTCTCTGTTTCTTTGAATGTCTTGTGATTTGTTGTTGTTGTTGGAAATTGGATATATGGATCTAGTGATTTGTTTAAACCTCAGATTTGTTTAGGTTTGATTTATGACCAAGATACAGTCTCAGTTTATGTTCATGGACACCTGAATTTATGTGTATTCTGCTGATGTTCAGTGGAGTGTTCTGAAATTTTTTTTTTTGAGAGGTTTTCACTATAGGGCGCGTGCGCTCGCCAGACAGACAGAGAGAGACATAGAGACAGAAAGCGAGAAATCACCCCCCAGGGGGGATGGTCACGCCACAATCCCTTCTCCTCCATTCTCCTCTCGGGATCTTGGGCACGCACGCACACGCGCCCAGCGTGAGTTTTAAGCCACCGGGTCCAGGACGCGAACCGCGGTCGACTACATGGGAGTCCAGCGACATAGCCATTACGCTAACTGCTGGTTCCCTGTTCTGAAATTTTTATATGCTTGCTGATTTTCTGTGCAGTTCTGTCAGTTACTAAGAGGAATATTGAAGTTTTCAAGTATAATTGTGAGCTTATCTATTTTTCCCTACAGTTCTGTCAATTTTTGCTTCATACATCTTGCACCTGTTTTGAGGTACTGCACATTAGGGATTGTTATGTTTCTTGGTAGATTGATCTCTTTGTTATATAATGTTTGACTCTGTCTTGGTACTTTGCTTTGGAGCTATTTTATTTCATATTTATTATACTTCTTTATTTAATATTATCTACTATAGTCATTCCTGTTTTCCTTTGATTAATATTTGCATGGTCCATCTTTTTTCATCTTTTTTGTTTCAGCCTACATATTATCGTAGTTGATGTGAATTTCTCATCAACAATATATGTATAATTGGGTCATTATTCTTAATCTACTGTTACAATCTCTTTTATTTTACATAACAGATCTTTTACATTTAAGATAATTACTACTGTTGTACAGCTTAAGCCTTTTTGCTTATTTTTAATTTTTGTTTTCTATTTATTTTTTTCCTTTATGGGTTTCTTGAACATATTTTAGATTTCTCTTGGTTTCTCTAGAGTGGTTTTGAGAGTATTTCTTTGTGTAATACCGTTTTTAAAGTTGTTCTAGGTATTACAGTATTTGTACATAACGTCACAGTCTACTGGTGCTGTCATTTTATCTGTTTGAGTAAAATACAGACATTTTACTTCATTTACATTCCTTTACCCTCTCATACTATTTGTTTTAAGTATTTTTTTCTACAGTATATGTAGAGTCACATCAGATAGTGTTAGAATTTTTGCATCGACTTGACAAGCATGATTTAGAAAACTAAAGAGGGGAAGGACTATCGTATTAACGCAGATTTTGCATTCCTTGTTTTTCTTTCAATTTCGAGGTTGTAAGATTCCTTTATTAATTATTTATCTGTTTAGAAAACTTTATGTTTCATTTTTTCAGCTAAGTCTTCTTGGAGCAAACACCCTCTTCTCCCCTCCTCCCCCTATTGAGAAGGTTTTGATTTTCTTTTCTCTAGTGAAGGATATTTCCACTAGATACAGGATTCTGGGTTGTCAAATCTTTTTTCTTGGCAGTTGAATAATATTATACATTTCTTCTGGCATTCATGTTTTCTGTTAAGAAATCTGCCACTTGGGACCAGCAGTTAGCGTAATGGCTATGTCACTGGACTCCCATGTAGTCAACCGCGGATCGCTTCCCGGACCCAGTGGCTTAAAACTCATGCTGGGCACGTGTGCGTGCGTGCCCAAGATCCCAAGAGGAGAATGGAGGAGAAGGGATTGCGGCATGGCCATCCCCCCTGGGGGGGGGGGGTGATTTCTCGCTTTCTGTCTCTCTGTCTCTCTCTGTCTGTCTGGCAAGCACATGCACCCTATAGCAAAAAACCTCTCGGGGGAAATAAAAAAAGAAAAGAAATCTGCCACTTCAGGACCACCAGTTAGCATAATGGCTATGTAGCTGGACTTCCATGTAGTTGACTGCAGTTTGAGTCCCGGACCCGGTGGCTTAAACTCACGCCGGGCGCGTGTGTGCCCAATATCCCAAGAGGAGAAGGGATTGTGGCGTGGCCATCCCCCCTGGGGGGTGATTTCTCACTTTCTGTCTCTCTGTCTCTCTCTGTCTGGCGAGCGCACGCGCCCTATAGCAAAAACCTCTCCAAAAAAAAAAAAAGAGAGAGAGAGAGAGAGAGAGAGAGAGAAATCTGCCACTTTTTATTTCTTTGCTGAAAGTGCCTGTTATTTGTTTCATGAATGTCTATAATTGTTCATTACATTGTATTTTGATGATCTCCTTAAACTCTGTTGGGTGATTCTAACATTTCAGACATCTTGATGTTGACATCTGTCGATTGTCTTTTTGGGTCCGGTTTTCATATTCCTGTTTCTTAATATTACAGGTCTGTTTTCAGTTGAAACCTGGACCTTTGTATTACGACACCATAGGACTTATTTAAACTTAAGTTTCAGCTGACTTTTTCGGACTCTGCTCTGGCAGTAAGTGGTGGGGCACTGCCTCCTTACTTAGTGGATGTAAAAGTCCAGGTTTCCCACATTGATTTAATCCACACCTAAGAGAAGTTATTCCTTACTCTTTCTGGGAAAGGATGGGAGTTTTAGGTCCCCATGTTGTCTCCACAGACACTTCATGAGATGAAGCCTATGTTAACATTGGGTGAGGATGACAAGTTGTAAGTTCCTTGGTCTCCTTTTGGAATCAGACCAATAATAACTTCATAAAATGAATTAAGAAGTGTTAACTTTTGAGTGCCATTGGGAGTTGAGGCTCCTCACTAGGCCTCCATTGATACTTCCCTGGCTAGGAAGGATTGGAGTGCCTTACTGCTCCTTATGTGGGAGGTTGTGAGTGAGAGAATGTGTGGCCTTCTTTACTAATGAATGATAAAATCCTTACTCTCCATTAGGCCTCTTTTAATATTCCCCCTGCCTCTTGTCAGTGAAGAAGGGTGTCATTAAGTGGGAATGAAAGTTCCAGCATTCTCGGCCTTCTCTGACCCAGCCTGAATTGGAGGAGGGTGGTTAGCAGACCTTGTCACAGCCTGGTGAGAGTAGAATTCTAGGCTACCCACTCAGCCTTTGCTGGTATGGGTGTGGTTGGTGATATAGTTTTTTTCTATGATGTTTGGCTGCTGTTGTTCTGATGCTGGTTTGTCTCCCAAAGTTTCACATTTTGGCATTTGATGTTGACAGGTAGTAAGACCTAATGAATGATGATTGGATCATGGAGACAACACTCTTGTGAATAAATTAGTGATGTCTTTAGAGTCTCAGTGAGTTCTGGTTCTCCTAAGAAGAGGTTAGTTTGTGTGAGAGCTGGTAGCTATGAAAGGACTGCCTGCAGCTGTCTGTCTCTCTGCATACATCTGCCACCCTTTATGCTGTTGTTGGCCACTGTAAGCCTTCTGCCTTTTCGTGATACTTTTGGACTAATCAGCCACTAAAACTAAGTTGAAATAAACCCCTATTCTTGTAAACATATCAACTCTCATTTATTTTTGTTAGCGATGCGAAAACAGACTGTGGCAGGATTGTGTTGGTATAGATATCTCAAAATGTGGAAACAGCTTTGGAAATGGGTAATAGGGCAATCTGGCATGTCTACAGGCCTACAGGAGCAGAGGGCACAACATAGAGAAGTCCCTGTGATTGAGAGAAATGGGACGAACACCTTTAATGATAAAAGCCCACCAGTCCCTCACTCCATACACCAGAGACTAACAATGCTGTTTATCCGCATGGTTGCTGCTAGAAGGTGGTACATGAGAGGGCCCCCTCTCCTCTCCAGCTGAGACTGAGGAATCTGGACACTTCTCCCTGAATGGCAGGCTAGCCCATACTCTCCCTCCCACCAGAATCAAGTCAAAGGAAGAGGCTACCTGCCTCATGTGAGGCCACCTTCAGTGCAGCCTTTTTGAATCTTCTTAAACTATAAATGTGGGCTAAGTAGGGGGAGTTATCTAAAAAAGAAGAGGGCAGAGGAGGAAAGACGGGGCACTTCCCCAGACCACCTGCTGATCCTGTAGTGCACGATGTAGCCACCTAATTCCTAGCACTAGTCTGCTCAAATCTGATCAGACTGTTCATCCCTGGACTCTTTATAAAAGATCGCAGACTCCTATTAGAGCATCATAGCTAGTCTTGCTTCCAGCCCCTCCTGGACTACCTTACCAGGGTCTCATTCAGATCACAAGTCCCCAGGCTTTGCAGGCAGATCACAAAAGCCCTGCTCAGATCAAAAATACTCAGCTGAGCCCATATTCCCAGGCATTACAGAATCTACACCATAACTCAGAAAGAAGTGAGTACTCCACCATATGCCAAAAAAACAACACAAGGACACAAGGAATATGGGGGAAAAAAAACAAAACCCAGAAAACCAAATATTCCTTCCCCGTAGAAACACAAGTCATTCCTCACTAACAATGGATATAATACAAGAAGTCACAGAAATTTTGGAATTAGAATTCATAATATTGATCATAACAAAACTCAGTGAGATGTGAGAGAAAATACACAGTTTCAGGTAATGAAAAAATCATTCCATGATGTGAATGAGGAATTTCATATAAATATATGTAGAGAGAGAGAGACATGTATTAAAAAAGAATCAAACAGGAATGAAAAATACAATACATGAAATAAAGAACTATAGAAAGTATCAACAGTAGATTAAATCATGCAGAAGTATCTCTGAGCTTGCAGGCACAACTTTCAATTTAGTTCAGACTGCCAAAAAAAAGAGAAAACAACCATTAAAAATGAAGACAACATGTGAAATCAAGGCCACCATTAAGCAACTGAATAGCTGCATAGTGGATATCCCAGAAGGTGAAGAGATAAGTATAAGCATAGAAAATCTGTTTCATGGCTAAAAGCTTTCCAAGTCTAGAAAGAGATAAAGACATTCAGTTGCCAAATAGAGTTAACATAAGATCCTTGGGGGCCAGCAGGTGGTCTGGTGGTTAAGGCCCTGGACTTCCATATGACCAACCATGGTTCTAAGCCTTGGACCTGGCGGCTTGCTTTCTAATGTTTCCTCTGTCTTTCTCTGGACAAGTTAAATGATGATGACGATGATGATGAAGAATACAATTAAATAAAAATAATTCTTAATAAAGATCCTCTCCAAGACACTTGATAGTCTCAAGTCAAAGACAAAGATGATATTCTAAAAATAGAAAATGAGAAGTGTCAAATTACTTACAGAGCATATCCATCAGATTAATCTCAGGCCTCTCAGGAGAAATCATGCAAGCAAGGAGGGAATGGAAAGACATCCCTTACTCTTGGATTGAAAGAATCCATATAATTAAAATGTCAATGTTATATTAATTTATGAATTCCATGCAATCTCTATCAAATTACCAGCAACATTTTTTAGTATTATCTATCACAGAAACAGAAAAAAAAATTATAAAATTTATCTAGAATTATAAAAGATTCAGGCTCTGAAGCAGTACTGTGCAAAAAGAATATATTTTAAAGCTGTAATAATCAAAACTACATGATACTGGCACAAAAACAGACACGTAAATCAGTGGAACAGAATAGAGTCCAGAAATAAATCCAAAAACAGCTAGCTGATTTTTTACAAAAGACATAAGATAGTCCAGTGGAGAAAACTATTACGTTGTGGAGAAAGTCGTTACGTTATTTTTCTATGCAAAAATTTGTCATTATTTTTCTGACAACCCAACATAATGTTTTTTTTTTTAAAATTGTATACTTTATTTCCATTTAGTTGATGTACTTCTTTGTGGAGTACAGTATCATTTTTCAAAGCAGGCATGCAGTGTGTAAATGATGAAATCAAACATATTACTATATTCTTCATCTTCAACCAAGAACATAACAATATGTTGTGTACCTTTGATTTTCACTGAACTGTTAGGTTGTTGGGAAAGTCATGCTGTGTTTTTGCACAGAGGAAGAAAAATATGTCATAACTTACGCAACAATCTAATAGTTTGTTTTACATATGTAAGATAGCCGATGCTTTCTCTTAACTCTGTTGTCATGTGCTCTTCCATAATGCATGCCTTGTTTGCATGCATTCTTACGCCTGTTAAACATTTTTGAGCTGAGCTCCTCTCTCCACACCCTTCACCCCACTGTGCGGTCTCTGGTATCTACAGTTGCTCTGTTTCTATGTCTTGAGTCTTTCGACTTCTGTCAGAGTACAAACATTCCACATGTGACAAGCAGGGCCATACAGTATTTGTCTTTCATAGTTTGGCTAGTTTTATCTTCTTTTCTCCTTGTCCTTTATAAAATTACTTAAGGAGGAGTAGGACAGAATAGGAAACTGTGTAGGAAATTAGAACTGGATGTGTCCTTGGGCAGGTTTGGAATTAGAATAGTGGTTGTGAGTGAGAATGGAGTTCTTGTCTTTTGGCTGTCTCTGGGGTATGGAAAAATATCATATACTTTTCTACAAAAAGCTTTACTTTGTAAATAGAGAAGTAAAGTCTTTGAGCACAAGTATATGAGCTTGATAAAATTTAACAGTCTTCATTAGCAGTTATCCTGGTCATTTCTTAACAGCAGTCTATAATAGATATAGTACATAATATTTGGAATATCCCAAATACAGTGCATGAAAGAGGATTCTTATATAGATGAAGCAGTAAAATTTTCACTGTTACCAGCCTTTTGTTGTCATTGGCTAATTCAGCTTTTAAGTTCAAATAGTGAAGCTAAGATTGTATTTGTGTCTAAGATTTTAAGTATGAAATTAATGACATTTTCACATTGTTTTATTTCTTTGATTTGTTGCTTTGGATATAATTAGGTAATGATACTTTTCTGCTAACAGGTTGATTAAAAAAGACAAATCAGGGCCAGCTGGTAATGTGGTGGTTAAATCTGGATCCCACATGGCCAATTCTGTGATTCTAGTCCTAAACCCAGTGGCTTGAAAAAAAGGAAAAAAAAAAAAAAAAAAAAAGCCAAAGCACAGAAAATAATCTTTGGAAGAGTGAATAACATCAGTGCTCTATCGGATTAAATTGCTGGACATTTTGCTTTTAAACTGTCTAAATGGTATGGGTATACAACAAAATCAGTTCAGTAACATTTCCCTAGATTTTAAGTTATTTTGATATATTAGAAAATACTTTCTCTTGGGGCCGGCAGGTGGTGGGCTGGGTAACAGGGTGTTGGACTTCCACGTGGCCAACTGCAGTTTGAGTCTCAGACCCGGCGACTTGCTTTCTCACTTTCTCTCTCTCTCTCTCTCTCTCTCTCTCTCTCTTGCCCTCACTCTGCCCCTCTCTTGTCAAATTAAAATAAATAAATAAATAAAGTTAAAAAAATTCTTTAAAAAAATTTATCTCATTTAAACTTTTTCATTGTCCATGTTTAATTTTGTTACTGTGCTTAATTTTGGGAGATTTTTTTTTGTTTTAGTGGTTTAAAGAGGAATGAAACCACAAGTATAATAAGTGGTAGAGACACTCTTTTTACCTTTAAAACTATATTTTAAATCAGGCTAGGATGTTTAGTGATACCGCAAGAAAGCATGTATGATAAGGTCTGGAGCCATCTCTTACTGAACTATGCACTAAGTCCCTTGCTGCAGCATCTCGCCCCTCCCCCCAAACAACCAATGTGTAGTGATTCTTCTCTGCATAGTTATATTTTTTTCTTGTGGAGGAGATACCAGTGTTTATACTGCAGCAGGTGGAATTCCTATGGTGAATCTAATGCTGTGTTTAAATTTAAGAATATTACCAAGGCTTTGGGCCCTGATAAAGTGGTTCTGAATGAGTACTTTCATTCTGGGAATTAGATTATTATTTTATTGAAGCAATTTTGTTACATAGGAAAAAGAAACAGCATATTATTTCCAATTATAATATGCCAACCCGATCTTCCTCTGAGTGTAGAAACAGCTGAAGAATGCAGTATTTAAATATAAATCTTTTTTAAAAGAGTGCTTTGGATCTAGACTGAATGTTCAAGACAGTCAGCAAGCAACATTTACCAAGGCATTTTTCTGGAATTTCAGTCTTGGATCAATTGAAGTGCCCAGAGTCTAAAAAAAAAGTCTCCTAGCATCAAAAACTTGGATTGCTTTTCTCCGATGTTATGCCACTGTAAACTAGCATGCACCAACAGCACAATATCCTTAATGTTTGGATGTAAGGTGGGTTCGAATACTTCTTTAAAAAGGTTGGTTTAAAATCCAGTAGTATTTCGGCAAGAAATAATTGCAACTCATATTAGATGGTTTGATTGACTTTTACTCATGTCATGTAATTCCGTCCTTTGTGTGTCTGACACAAGGAATTGGTCTTTGCACAGGTAAGATTAATGGAGAAGGATCTGGCTTTTATGAAAGCTGCATGTAAAAATTTCATCCTACATTAATGAGGATTAATTATTGACTTAGTGTTTATGTTTTGCTACTGTGGATAGTTAAATATACAGGAAGGACTATTGATATTCAGGACTGGAAATGCCTTCTGACATCATTTCAATGGAAGAAATTTTGATGGCAAGTTTAATATTTAAACTAGTGCCATAGGCTTTGTGATTTTGATAGTAAATTGAGTTGGTATTTAGATTGTGTAGAGGAAAAAAGCTTTTAAACAAAACTACAAAAGAAACTTGATCTAACTTATAAATGAAGCAGTAATTATGTTCATTTAGTTTCTGTATAAAGAAAAGAAATATAAAGTTTGCCTTACATATAAATGGTTTTATTTGTATGAAATATTAAATAAAATAAAGAAGAGATGCAGTTTTACATGGTTTCTGCAATCAAAAACAATGCATGCCCGACTTAAAGCCAGTTCAGAAAGGAGGAGTTTCATAATGAATATATACTTGGGAGAGTAATTACTATTCTAAAGTATATTATTTGAACAAAACCCTTTTCTTAAGTTTTTTTAGGAATGAAATGGCAATTGATGATATAAAGAGGTTTCAAATTACTAGTTGACTAATAAGTAAATTATACTGAAAGTTTTTTGCCCCTTTTTATTAAAGAACATATTTCTGGTTACCTGAGAGGTTTTTCCCCTTCACTTTAAATTATTTACAGTGTTAGAGAATTTTAGTTTTCCTAGGGCTGTTTCAAGCACCTTAACCACCATGCCACCTGCCATCCCCTAAATTTTTTTTAACATCCATATTGGTCATTAAACTATAAGCCTATGTTAAATTAACACGCATGGTTTAAATAGCTCAGTCTACATTCTTGCTTCCCATGAGTGTAAAGTCTCTTTTTAAATGTTGTATGTATAACAAATTGTGTTAGGAAAAGGATTTGAGGTTTTCTAAATCATAATTTTATAAAATTAACCACTGTAAAAAAAAATTCTGCTTTTATATTTAGACAATTTAAACAGTTTTTGATTTATATAACATGCTTTAAAATGCTATTCTAATCACAGAATCAGTTTTGAGAAGTAGCATACCATCGTTGATAATTAGTTTAATAGGCTTCGTGAACTTTGAATCCATCCCTATGCCCCTACTCCTTTAAATTACTTTAGAATCCTGTGATACTCATCACAAAGTACTAGTTGAGGCTCTTGGTTGCCCCCTGGTGGGACAATGAAGAAAATATTTTATTAAAAATATCTCAACTGTGATGATACTTGGTAGTGAAAAATAGGTTAAAAAGTCATGTTTAGCAACTCAGGAAATAATTAGATTCTTTAATTTGGGATATTAAAAAGAATGTGGATTTTGGTTGGGAGCCTTAAACTTTTGTGAATAGAATATTTAAAGACTTTTCTAAAATGTTTGAATTATATGGCAGGTAGCATTGGCAAAAACTATATACAGAAATTTAACTTCTAAGAGTAAAGCATCCTAGCTGCTTTTTTCATTAATATACAGTCATGCTCTGTGTAAAAAGTTTCAGTGATAGACTTTATATATATGGTGATCCCATACATTGTATTATATAGCCTAGATGTGTGAGGCTGTGCCATCTAGATTCGCTAAGTACATTCTGTGGTGTTTGCACAATGACAGAATTGCCTAACAGCACATTTTCCAGAATGCATCCCTGCTGTTAAATGATGCATGATTATATTTTGATATAGTCAAAATTTGTTATTTAAAACTTTGTAGTGAAATAGACAAGTAAATTAAAATTACAGTTTTAAATATGTGATCATTGCAGGGTACCTTGAAGGGAGGGGATTATTCCAATTTTATCCCACAGCTTTTGGTCATAACATATCAGACATAGCAATTACAGTTTCGGACCATTAATTTTGAATCATGATAACTAGGCTCAAGCACATCTTTATTAGTCGAAATAGGAACCATTTAGTCAACATAGTTTTGCCAACAAGAGTTAAGCTTGTTTATTCCTGTAGTGTAGAAATCCATGTGCTTTGGGATTTGTTGAGCTCTTGGGAAGCATTTTCTGCATCCTGCTAGTTGTGGAAGCATTTTCCTCACAGTGAGTTACCGAGATGCTTGAAGAACTGGTAGTCGGATGGCAGGAGGCTAGGTGAATATGGTGGATGAGGTGAAACTTCGTAGCCCAATTCATTCAACTTTTGAAGTGTTGGTTGTGCACCTTACCGTTGGACATTATTGTGGAGAAGAATTGGGCCCTTTCTGTTGACCAGTGCCAACTGCAGGCGTTAGAGTTTTTGGTGCATCACATTGATCTGTTGAGCATACTTCTTCGATGTAATGGTTTTACTGGAATCCAGAAAGTTGTAGTGAATCAGACCCCACTAAACAGTGACCCTGACTTCTTTTTGGTGCAAGTTTGGCTTTGGGAAGTGCTTTGGAGCTTCTCTTGGTCCAACCACTGAGCTGAGCTGGTTGTCTCTGGTTGGTATATAAAATCCACTTTCATCACACGTCACAATCCTATTGAGAAATGGTTCTTTGTTGTGTAGAATAAAAAGACAGCACTTTAAAATTATTATTTTTAGTCATCTCGTGAGGCACTCACTTACTGAGATTTTTTTTTCCCCACTCCAATTTGCTTCAAATGCCAAACCACTGTTGGATGGTCAACATTGAGTTTTTCAGCAGCTTCTTGTATAGTTGGAAGAAGGTCAGCTTCGATGAATACTCTAAATTGCTTGTCAAATACCAATGGTTGGCCACAATGCTCCTCATTTTAAAAACTCCCATCTCCTTTACAAAACTTCTTGAACCATCCCTGCACTGTATGTTTGCTAGCAGTTTCTGGGCCATTGCACTGTTGATATTGTAAGTGGTCTCCACTGTTTTATGACCCATTTTTAACTCTAGTAAGAACATTGTTCAAATTTGCCTTTTGTCTAATATCATTTCAATAGCCTAAAGTACATATAAAATAAACAGCAAGTCATATCCTTTCCCCCATCCAGACCTGAGCCTGAAGTTCGGCTAGCTTTCTTGATTCATGCTGTTAATAATCTGAAGCAGGTAGAGCCCCCACACCAGTACGTGGAAAGAGCAAGATGGCTGCCTCCTCGAGATACCTTTTTTAGAAAGTCAGGAGTCTCTGTGCTGGAACTTACTCTTTTTTTTTTTTTTTTTTTTTTTTGGAGAGATTTTTGCTGTACAGCATGTGCACTTGCCAGAAAGAGACCGAAAACAAGAAATCACCCCCCCCCCCCAGAGGGTGTGGGCAAGCCGCAATCACTTCTCCTCCATTCACCTCTCAGGATCTTGGGCATGCACACACCTGGCGTGAGTTTAAGCCACTGGGTCCGGGACTCGAACCATGGTTGACTACATGGGAGTCCAGTGACGTAGCCATTACGCCAATCGCTGGTCCCATGGAACTTACTCTTAACTGCTGTTCCTTAGGAGACACCCATCCAAGAAAGTTGTAGGGATAGGTTATCATGAGGAAGCAATCTGTTTATCGTAGACTGTCTTCAAAAATTTTCTTTTCTTTATTCATGATAAGAGTACGCATGAGCACATACGTGTGAGAGAGAGAGAGAGAGAGAAAGAGAGAGAGAAAGAGAGAGAGAGGAGCACCTTCCACAGGGTCTGCTCACACTGTAGTCCGTTTCCTCTGGTCTTCCAGTGCATCAGATCTTGGGTACTTACTCACCCATGCAGAGCATTTCAGGCTGACTGTACCAAAGGTTTGAGTCGAGGTCACCCTGTGGGATCGGGCTTTTCTTGAACAACACATTAAACCACAGAGCTGGCATGATAATCTTAAAGTCTGTGTGTGTGTGTGGGTATATATGCATGCACACAGATGAACATGTACACACACATGCTTGTGTATGGAGCAGTATCACCAAAGAGTGAATTACTTCTGGTGTCAGTCCCAGTAAAAAGAAACCAGAACTCAGATATAGGACACTGGGAAGTAGAGAGAGTTTAGAGAGGGTACTCAGATTCTTAATTTAGAGACTACCAAGTTTTCTAAGAAACAGTTCTTTGGGGGTAGATGTGTATAGAAATGAGCAAACTCACAGTACTTCTAAGGATATGCCATCTCTTTAGTTTATACTTAGTTATTTCAAAATAATAGGTGGAATACGCCCAGCACCTAAGATCCATAGGAGCAAGTTAGCAGTGTTAAGATCAGAAACTTGTACAGTATTTCATAAAGCCATTTAAGATTTTTTGTTCTCTCATAATATCTAGAAGAGGCTTTTAAACAATTTTATCTTTACAAACTATCCTGAGAGAAGCCATCATACTGCTCTTTGTAATAGAGCATTAAAGTGTGTTTGGTGCAGTAATTGAAGTAAGAAGATCTCAGGGAGGCCAGCAGGTGGCATGTTGGTTTAGGTGCTAGATTACTGCATGATCTATAGCAGTTCAAGTCCCAGACCTGGTGGCTTGAAAATTAACACTGGGTATGTATGCATGCAAGCCCAAAATGCCAGGAGGAGGAGCAGCCTGTTTTTCATAACTATATTTTAATTTACTGTCCTTACTTAAGGAAAAAACTTTAAAATCTGTTTTCATATTGAAACCTGAGATATAACATTTGGGAAGGTTCATGTATAATTTGTGTAAGTGTAAATATATATGTGGAATTTGTATAAAAGATGAAATTTTCGGGACTGCAGTTGGCGTAATGGCTGTGTCGCTGGACTCCCATGTAGTTGACCATGGTTCAAGTCCCGGACCCGGAGACTTAAACTCACGCCAGGCACGTGTGCATGTGTGCCCAAGATCCTGAGAGGAGAATGGAGGAGAAGGGATTGCAGCGTGGCCATCCCCCCGGGGGGTGATTTCTTGCTTTCTCTTTCTCTCTCTGTCTTTCTGGCAAGGCACACACCCTATAGCAAAAAAAACCTCTCTCTCAAAAAAAAAAAAAAAAAGAAATTGTCAAGAGTTATTGTTTTCATAGCTATGACTACTTACTATGTCTTTTCATGTGCTTAAAGTAATGATTCATTTTTTGCTATTAGAAGACATTAAATTGGGGGCCAGCAGATAGCATGGTAGTTAAGGGCGCTGGAATCCCACATGGCCGATCGCAGTTTGAGTCCCAGACCTGGTGGTTTGATTTCTCATTTTGTCTTTCTCTGTCCTTCTATGGTCACATTAAAATAAATAAAGTTAAAAAACAAAAAGACATTAAGTTGGGGACCAGCAGGTTAAGGTGCTGGACTCCCACATGGTTAACTGTGGTTCGAGTCCTGGACCTGGTGGTTTGCAATTTAGATGTGACACGTGTGTGCGTTCCCCAAATCCTGAGAGGTTAATGGAGGAGAAGGGATTGTGGTGTAGCCATTTCCCCTGGGGGGTGATTTCTTGCTTTCTGTCTCTCCTATGAGCATATGTACCCTATAGCATATACCCTAAATCTCTAAAAAAGAAGTAGGACATTAAGTTGAAATTTTGGGAACTTATATAATTGCCCTCCTGTTCACCCTGCTCCTTGGATGGTAGTCTTATGGGATAGATTTGTTTGGTTTACTCATACTTAAGATTGTGTTTGCAAATAATTAAATAGTAAACTAATGTTAGCTTTAAAAAATTTGGCCATTATTTTTTTCCTTAAAATGATCAGCTTGAAAATATGCTGCTGCTACAGTTGACATCTCTGTGTTTCTCTTGGCTTTTGCTTGATTGAAAATCTATGGCAGCGCTGTCAAAAAGACAGGAAGAGGAGGTCAGCAGGGGAAATGGCTATCATTTACAAAGCTAGTATGTGTTTACTTATATTTCATTGATTAGAACTGCGTCACATGAGCTCTCTTAGCAGTAGTGGAAAATTAGAAAGCTAATATTTATCTTTTATAGCCTCTATGGTAGAGAATCAAGGAAAACAGATGGTAGTATTGGGTACAGTGTCTTAGTGCATAAATGCAGCATTTTTACTAATGTCTGATTAATTTCAGAGATGCTGATAGATACTGCTAATCTGGTAGTATGCCCACCTAGCTGAAATAAAGCAGTAAAATCTAGCTGAAGTTCTTTTTTTCATATATCTACTTGGCCAAACAGCTATATAAAAGTTGAAACCCAGTTTTATTTAGTGTTTGCTTTATATTTTGTGTTTTTTTTTTTCCTATTGCATTAAAAACTTTTTTTTCCGCTTGTAACTCCTTTGCTCCAGTCTTCAGCCAAAATAAATGTTGGCAAAAGCTGCCTGTGATGAGTCAGTACAAACTGAAATATAGGTTGCATACCCCTTTATCTTTAAATACTTTAAAAAACTTACTGTCAAGTTTTCCATTTATAAAATAAATTTAATAAATACATAAACTGTAAAAAATAAAATTTCATAACTAAGGAGCTAAATGGAATCCCAGAGTCATTGAGGAATACTTTTACACCTTTGGAAACATTTTATTTTAAAACAAACACTGTTTGAATACAGAACATCCAAATAATGAAATAATTTCAGGAAATTACAAAGAAAACCATAGATACCAATCCATTGACTCATTTATTCATGCATTTGCTCATATATTCAGAATTTATTGAGAGCCTGTGCACCAGGGAAATAGCAGTGAACAAAGGAAATTGTGCTCTCATGGAATTTTTATTCAATCATGTTTCTTACTATAGCTTTTCTATATGTATTAATTTAGAAATTCTATCAGTGGGTTTGTTGGGGTAAAAACTTAATAGTGGTGGGTCCAGCAGGTGGCATGGTGGTTAAGGTGCTGGACTCCCGCATGGCTGACTGCTTGCTGTTCATGTTCCAGACCTGGCGGCTGGCTTTCTAACTTCTCTCTCTTTCTTTCTTTCTCTGGTGAGCAGCATATGTGTCCTATAGCAAATTTTAAAATAATAATAATAAATAAAATTAAATAAATCTTAAAAAGCAAAATAAAACAAAAACTTAATAGTGGTAAAAGCTAATGTGCATAATTAATATTTTTTTTTTTTTTAAGTTTTGTATTTGTTTGTTAGGGCTGCCATAAGAAAATACCACAAACTGCGCAGCTTAAAGAACAAAAATTTATTTTCACACTGTGCTGGAGGCTTAAAGTCCAAGGATAAGCAAAGAGCTGGCCAGGTGTTTCCACTGAAACGGTTACCCTTAGTTTGCAAATAGTCGTCTCCTTATTGCCTCTTCATGTGGTCTTTCCTCTGTGCATTGCTCTCAGTGTATTCCGATTTCCTCCTCTTATAAGGACACCACTCAGATTGGAATATCATACCCTCACGGCTCATTTTAGCTTAATCACATCCATAAAGACTCTATCTCCAAATAGTCATATTCTGAGATACTGAGAGTTAAGACTTCAGTATATTAACGGGGGCGGGGGGGGGGGGGGGGGGACGGGGACGGTTCATCCTCAAACAAGGTCTTTATTAATAAATAAAGAGATATGGCTTCAGTGTACCACGATCTTGTAAAGGAAGTTTCCAATCTAGACATTTATGATATATCACATTTCAGGAGAGTATTACAAAGTTTACTGAGCATTTGTAAACTTTGTTTGAATATGTCCTATCATCAGTGAAGATTGCCAAATAAATAAGGGTGCTGTGATTTAAGAATATTCAGTTTAAACATCACTTGTATTCTCTGATTAAGAAAGTTAGTGTAGCCTCTGCTTTTCAAATTAGTCATCCTTCCCCTTTTTGCTACTACTGAAGAAGAAATATCTTTAGCATTTGTCTGGAGTAGAAGATAGGGAAGGAGACAGCTAATATTTTGTAATCTGAATTGTTTCAAAACGGTATTATTCATACTTAACGTGTGTGTGTGTGCGCACACACTTGTGTGCATTTGATGGTTGCCTGTGTTTGAACTAATATTTGCCTAAGGTACGTTGGTTAAGTAGGCTTTTTTATAAATTGACCTTGGGAACTTGGTTAAAATTTATTTCAAGTTGTTCTAAACAATGAAAAATACGAACTTTTGGAATACAGTTTAAAATTTATCAATTTGAAACTGTCTATATAAAAACATTTTAGGGAGCAGCAGAAATTCTAGTTCCTGTTGTTTGTTACTATTACAGAAGTAGCAAATAAATTTGTATGACATTATGTTTTAAGAAGTGAAGCAAATTAGGCATATTTTTCTGGACTTAAGATTCAGGAGTGGGTTGGTTCTGACAGTGTAGCTGTATTATTTTAAAAGAGCAAATCTATTTTAAGCTAGTTTTGGCATTTGCTGGAGTTAAAGTACATGTAAAAGAAATCTTCCCTTGATATTTATAGCCACTAAGAACTGTGATACACAGACTACTGAAAGCTCTTTTTAAAGTTATCCTCAATTGGTATCTCAATTGTAGAGAAAGATATTCTCTTCCTCCCTTCCCCCTTGTGTGCACACACACACACACGCACTATCATGAATTAAGTAATTTTAAAAAAGACCAAAAAAAGCAAAACCAGTTTGATATATTTCACAGGTTAGAAATATAAGAAAAGTTAAAATTGATTATGGGAAATTTATTGTGTTCTTTTTATTGTTCTCATGTTGGATATCTGCTATGCAGATTGCCTTGATCATTTCTTTTAGCTAACAGTCACATACCCATCATTGTACCTGGAAAATTACTCATTACCCCTTGCTATTTTACATTTTTATTGATGTTTTATTTTTAAATATTTTAAAATTTCTAAATGATTTACAAAAGAATGATAATGAAAAAAGTTGTTTGGTTTTTTTTTTTTTTTTCGAAGGTTTTTGCCGTAGGTGCTTATGGGAGAAACAGAGAGAGAGAGAGAGGCAGCAAGGAGGAGAACGTGAGAAATCATCCCCCATAGGGAATGGCCATGCCATAGTCCCTTCTCGGTTCTCTTCTTAGGATTTTGGGCATGCATGCACAAGAACCCAGTGTGATTTTCAAGCAACTGGGTCTGGAACTTGAGCCACAATTGACCATGGAGGAGTCCAGTGCCTTAACCACCACAGCTGTTGGACCCAGAATTTTTTTTTTTTTTTTTTTTTTTTTTTTTTGCTATAGGGCGTGTGTGCTTGCCAGAAAGACAGAGAGAGACAGAGAGATAGAAAGTGAGAAATCATCCCACAGGGGAGATGGCCACGCTGCAATCCCTTCTCCTCCATTCTCCTCTCGGAATCTTGGGCACGCATGCACACGCGCCAGGTCCAGGACTCGAACCACGGTCGACTACTTGGGAGTCCAGTGACAGCCATTACACTAACTGCTGGTCCCAGAAAAAAATTTTTTTAAAGATGCCATTGGGTGCATGCACTTGCTGGAGAGAGACAGACAGAGAGAGGGAAAGTGAAAATCACCCCCTCAGGGTGGATGGCCATAATATAATCCCTTCCCCATTCTCCTCTTGGAATTTTGGGCATGAGTTTCATGACACTGGGTCTACGACTTGAACCGTGATCAGCCATGTAGGAATTCAGTGTTGTAACCACTGTGGCACCTGCTGGCCCTGAAAGTTTTGTTTTTTAAGTGGAACTTTAGAGAGATTTTTGTTATAGGGCACAGGTACTCGCCAGAGAGACAGAAAGTGAGAAATCACCCCCCAGATGGGAGGCTATAACACAATTCCTTCTCCTCTCTTCTTCTCTTAGGGTCTTGGGCACACATGCACATGTACCTGGTGTGAGTTTCAAGCCACTGGGCTCCAGGACTTGAATCACAGTTGGCTGTGTGGGAGTCCAGCAGTATAACTGCTGCACTACCTGCTGGTCCCTTACATGTATTTTTTAATGGGACTTCTTTCAGATTATTTCAAGATTCATCCATGTTGTTATGTGTATCAGTAGTTAAATCCTTTCATTGCTGAATAGTATTTCTTTGTATGTATATAACACATTTGATTATGAAGATACTAGATTGTCGGAAAGTCATGACACATTTTTGCATATAAAAACAGAATAAATATATCATGATTTTCCCAACAACCCAATATTTATACCCAAAATGTGCAGTATCCTTTGAATAACCAACCATTTGTCAGTTGTTATACATGAACATGTAGTATGTATTCATTTGTTATTGGGTTGTCGGGAAAGTCATACTGCATTTTTTTGCGTGGAAAAACACAGAAAAAATACGTCATGACTTTTCCGACAACCCAATATATATATGGTTTCCAGATATTGTAATGAATAGGATCAGGTCTTCACCTGACATCAAAGCACAATACTTTTTTTTTTTTTTTTAAAGAATGATTTTATTTGACTTCCTCCCTCCCTCCCTCCCTCCCTCCCTCCCTTCCTTCCTTCCTTCCTTCCTTCCTTCCTTCCTTCCTTCCTTCCTTTCTTCCTTTTCATTTGACCAGAAAGGAACAGAGCGATCTAGCGAGGGGCGGGGTGGAGAAAGCAAGTTACCTGGTCCAGGACTCAAACCATGGTTGGCCATGTGGGAGTCTAGCACCCCTAACCACCACACCACCTGACAGACCCCAAAGCACAATACTTTCCACAAACTTTAATGTGTCCTAATTTTGAAGCAGAAAGGGGCATTAATTGTCTTTAATCCCTAATCACAAAGTACTTTTATTTTTGATTTATCAGTACCATTTTGAATAGTCAGTCTAGTGATTTTTTCCCCCCATTTTTACATTACCTATTTCTTTCCATTCACCTTTCCATACACATCTACCTTCAATACTTGTCAGCTTGAAAACTACACAAAGCAAATTGTGGTACATAACTATAAAAAAATAAGGGTACTGTCAAACATACTCTTAGGATACTGGGATGGTCCACGTTCTTGTCACAAAAGATTGCTAATAAAGTTCTTGTTAAATGACTGAGTTTATGAAAATTCTACATTTCTCCTTTGTCCTTAGCTGTTCATTCATCTATTCTTGAATTTGAGAAAATTTATTTAGAATATTGTCATCTGAAGACTTGCAGTCTCTGATTTCACTGACATAGTCAAATTTACCATCATTAATCTGTGGTGTTACTCTATTTTCATTCATCTTTTAAGAAAGTTTATTTCATGAGCAAGAGAGACAGAGTAGTAGAGACATACAGCACTCCCCACAGCTTTTTTTTTTTTTTAAGGGAGAGATTTTTTGCCATCAGGTTCATAGGTCCACGTACTCTCCAGAGACAGAGAAAGTCAGAGAGACAGAAAGCGAGAAATCACCCCCCACCCCAGGGGAATGGCCATGCTGCAATCTCTTTTCCTCCAATCTCCTATCATGATTTTGGGCACGCACGCACACGCACACACACCTGGTGTGAGTTTCAAGCCTCTGGGTCCGGGACTTGAACTATGGTCAGTAGTGTGAGAGTCCAACAACATAACCACTATGCCATCTACTGTTCTCCCATCAGGCCCCAACAGGGTCTTGACATAGTAATTTATCCCCAGTTTCTGCCATTCCTGATCATGAGCATGGACATGGTTGGCATACTCAGTGAGATCTCCAGTTGCAAATCCAAAATCTTCCCAAGTTAGCTTTGAAAAGGGTCTTGTTTTACTGCTGCACCTTATGTCTGGCTCCTCATTCATCTTTTGATTAGCTAGTAGTTATAAAATGTCTTTCTTGGTCAGTTTTCTTATCTTTGTTGTCCTGGGTGTTGTGCAGAAGGATTTACCCTAAACTACTGTCTTTAAAGGGCCAGCATTTAAGGTTGCTTCAGAATTGGTGTCTGGGAACTTCCAGCAAGATTCCCACCATTCGCTGATGAAAGTGATTCACTGTGCCTAAGCCATTCATGCAAGTAATATGGTTTATGCCAAACACCACCTTCTGTGAGTCTGGAATTTTGGGACATGCCAGGTAGAGGCTGCCTATATGACCAGCCTGTAATGAAAACTCTAGACTTTGAATCTCTAACATTTTTTTCTGGATGGCAGTGTTCCACATGTGTTGTCACAACTGGGAGAATTAAGGGAACCCTGTGTGACTCCATTGGAAGCGGACTCTGGGAGCTTGCTCATAGGTGGCTCAACTTCACCCCGTGTGCCTTTTCCCTTTGTTGATTTTTTTTTTTTTTTTTTGAGAGGTTTTTGCTATAGGGCGCGTGCGCTCGCCAGACAGACAGAGAGAAACAGAGAGACAGAAAGTGAGAAATCACCCCCCAGGGAGGATAGCCACGCCGCAATCCCTTCTCCTCCATTCTCCTCTTGGGATCTTGGGCACACACGCACACATGCCTGGCGTGAGTTGGTTTTTTGTTTTTTTGTTTTTTTTTGAGAGGTTTTTTTTTCGCTATAGGGCGCGTGCGCTCGCCAGACAGACAGAGAGAGACATAGAGACAGAAAGCGAGAAATCACCCCCCAGGGGGGATGGTCACGCCGCAATCCCTTCTCCTCCATTCTCCTCTCGGGATCTTGGGCACGCACGCACACGCGCCCGGCGTGAGTTGTAAGCCACCGGGTCCGAGATGCGAACCGCGGTCGACTACGTGGGAGTCCGATGACATAGCCATTACGCTAACTGCTGGTTCCCCCCGGCGTGAGTTTTAAGCCACCGGGTCCAGGACGCAAACCGCGGTCGACTACGTGAGAGTCCGACGACATAGCCATTACGCTAACTGCTAGTCCTGCCCTTTGTTGATTTTTTGTTTTGTTTTGTATCCTTTAGCCATAGTAAATCATACCTGTGAATATAACTCAGTCTTCTAAGTCCTAATAGCAAATCAGTGAACCTGGGAGAAGAATCTTGGGGATCTGTCATACAGGCAGAAAGTTAAAAATTCTGAATTCTCAACTGTATTCAGTGAAAGTTAAAAAACAGAACAAGAAAACTACCAAGTTGGTGTATGAAGGATGATAGAACAGTGGTGACTTATTTCAAGATAAGATGAATTTTATTAGTAAATTTTCTCTTCATTACATGGAAGACCTTAAGAAAATAACAAACATGGAAAAGCAGTTTTTATAAGAAGTTAAAATTGCTTTTAAAAAACATGTTTTAGGGGCCAGCAGATGGTGTTGCAGTTATGCCACTGGACTCCCACATGGCTGACCATGGTTCAAGTCCTGGACCTGGTGGCTTGAAACCCAGATGGAGCATGTGTGTGTGTGTGTGTACCCAAGATCCTAGGAGGAGAAGGAATTGTAGCATGATTTCTCACTTTTCTTCTCACTGTCTGTCTGTCTCTCTCTGGCGAGCACACACGCCCTATGGCAAAAACTGCTTAAAAAAAAAAGTTTCATGTATGTGCATGCACACACACAAACTAACTCACACAAACTAGACTTGGGTTCATTGGAGCCTGATGTTCTACTATAGATTTAATAAAGTGCAATTTTTAATTATTTAAGTGAAAAATTGCTACATAACATGAAAAATTAAAAGCACCCCACTTGCTTCCTTGGAAGTCCCCTGTTGGCTTTCCCTGTATCTCTTCCCATTTTTTCATATTCTGTAATCGTAATTCTGAATTTTGTGTTTTAGTATTCTTGGCTTTTAAAAATGTGATTCCTAAAGAATAAACAATTTTGCTTTTTTAGTATTTTTGAACCACTGGGTAGTGAATGACATGATTGTCCATTTCATTTGCACCCTTTTCTATTGGTTTGATTTTCTTTCCCTTACTGATTTGTAGAAGATATTTTAAACACACACATACACATACATGCACATACTCTAAATAACTAATGTCTTGTTGGTTGTAATTAGACATTCACTCTTTCATTTTATGGCTTAGGAGTTTTTAGTCCAGCCCTTAGCATCATGTAGTAATTTTTTCTTTTTTTTAGTTAATTTTTTTTCTTTTTTTTGGTATGGAGTGCATGTGTTTGCTTGCCAGGGGAGACAGAGAGATCACCTCTCCCCCCTTGGGGATGGCTCTGTCACAGTCTTTTCTCCCCTATTCTCCTCTTGGGATTTTGGGCATGCGTGCATCTGAAATATTTTTCAAGGGACTGAGTCTGTGACTCAAACCGCAGAGTCAGTCATGGGGGATTCAGTGCTTTAACCACCATGCCACCTGCTGGCCTCCATGTAATAATTTTAATGTCATATTACCTGTCTTTTCTGTTTAGGTTTACATATTTCATGTTTGCTTTGAGTATCTTCCATAGCTTGAAGTCAAAAAAATATTCTCCCATATTGTCCTCTAAAAGTTTTATGGATTTAATTTTCACATAGAAGTTTTTAATCTGCCTGAAGTTAATTTTTGTTTTGGTATGATACACGAGTCACTTTTAATTTTTTCTAATGGATATTCAGTTGAATTGTCCCAATCTCATTCGTTGACAGATTGTTTCCTTTCTTCCAGTGTGACCCATACTGCCATGAATTCTCATGTATGAGAGTTTCTGAGCTTGCTTTTGTCACTTATTCGTCTCCCCTGTGCCCATACACATTATCTTAATTACTAAAGCCTTATGATAATACCAGTTGTAATTGCTGATTTATAAATTATTTTGTATTTTCTGTAGAAATGGTAATATAGGGGCCAGCAGGTGGCACGGTGGTTAAGCGCACTGGACTCCCACATGGCCGACTGTGGTTCGAGTCTCGAACCTAGTGGCTTGCATTCTCACTTTCCATCTCTCTCTCTCTCTCTCTCTCTCTCCCTCTCTCCCTCCCTCCCTCCCTCCCTCCCTCCCTCCCTTCCTATCTGGTCAAATTAAAATAAAATAAAGTTAAATAAATAATTCTTAAAAAAAAAAAAGAAATGGTAATATCATATGAATAAACAACTTTGCTACTGTCACAAAAAGGAAATGCCTTGGGTTAAAGGTTATGTGTGTTTTACATTTTCATAGTGTTATCTCACTGACAAAGAAAGTTTTCCTCATTTCTGTTTTCACTTACATTGAAGTTCTTGTTTTCCACACCTTCATGAAACTAATTCTTATTAGGTGCAGTTGTTTGCGTCCTCAGATGTATGTACTGGAAACTTAATCCCCAGTTTAACAGTGTTGGGAGGTGGGACCAAATAGGCAATTGGGTCATGAGGGAGCCCTCATGAATGGATTAATGTTTTTGTTAGAGCAGGCTGTTATAAAAAGGAGTCTGCCTTTCCTGCTTTCTCTGGTGTGCTTACTGGCCTTTGCACTATAGTAAGTGGCAGCAAAAAGGCCCTTGCCAGATGTAGTCCGAAGATCTTGGACTTCTCAGTCTCCAGAACCATAAGCCAAGCTTAGTCATGTGTCTCTTAATGACAGGGATGTTTGAGAAATGTGTTGTTAGGTAATTTTGCTCTTGGATGAACATTATATATTGTACTTGTGCAAACTTAGATATGTATAGCCTACTAAATCACTAGGCTATGTGCCATAGTCTATTGTGACCATGGGGTGGGGGGCCGCTGTTGTATGTACAATCTGCCATTGACCCAAATGTTGTTATGTGGTGTATCACTGTATCTCTTTGTCTCTTTACAAAGAATGATCCTGCCTGTGGTCCTCTGTTACAGCAGCAGAAAATGGACTAAGGAATCAAGCATTTCAGCTTTTCGTTGATCTAATATACATAATTATGTCAGATAAAAGTAATGCGGCGTTTAAAAAAAGAAGAAGAATGACTGATTTAGGGACCAGTAAATGGCATAGTGGCTATGTTGCTGGACTCCCATATGGCCAACCATATTTGGTTCAAATCCCAAACCCAGTGGTTTGAAACTCACATTGGGCACTTGTGCGTGCATGCCCAAGAGGAGAATGGAGAAGGGATTGCGGCGTGATCATCCTTCCTGAGGGGGTATGTGCGTGATTTCTCACTTTCCCTCTCACTCTCTCTGTTTCTCATTTTTCTCTGGTGAGCACATGCATCCTAAGGCAAAAACCTCTTTAAAAAGAAAAATTATTGATTTGATTCTATTTATTATCATTATTATTATCTTTAAATTTGGTATATGGCACATGTGCTCATGGAGAGAGGGGAAAGTAAGAAAGCAAGCCACCAGGTCTTGGGCTTGAACTGTGTCAGTCATGTGGGAGGGAGTACAGTATCTTAATCACCATGCTACCTGCTGGTCCAGATACATCATTGTTTTAATATGCTTTTCTTTTCTTTCCCTTTCTTCTCTTCTCTTCTCTTTGTTTCTTTTTTTTTTAATTAAGTTTTTGCCTTAGCGTGTGCACTCACCAGAGAATGACAGAGAAAGGGTGAATGAGAAATCCCCTGTGCCACAGGTGGGAGGGTGGGGTGGGCAGAGGCGATGGCCACACCACAGTCCCTTCTCTGTTCTCCTCTTGGGATTTTGGGCAGGCACGCACATGTGCCTGACATAATTTTCAAGCTGCCGAGTCCTGGGCTTGAACCACCGTCACCCATGTGGAAGTCCAGTGCCTTAATCACCATGCCTCCTGCTGGCCCCTTGATGTGCATTTCTTAATAAGTAAGAAAGTGAACATCTTTTCATTATTTATTGGCTGATGGTATTACTTTTTAAAATGAACTGTTAGTTCATGTCTGTCATTTTTCTTTTTTAAAAAACTGATTTGTAAGATTTTATTATATTAATATGTTAAAGTATTGCCCCTTTTATAATATAATTGGGGTCTCCTCCTCCCCCCCAAAATGATCGTAAATTTTTTACATGGTGATACTGAAGTTATAAACTTTACATATTTAATTTTTTAGTCTTTTTTTTCCTGGATATTATTCTTACTTGGATTTGGCCTTTCTTAATGTTTGAACAGATTTTTGTTTAAGAAAGTACTTGTTTAAGCTTTTGTATTTAAGCCTGTCATCTAACATGCTAAAAAAATTCTTTTTATGCCATAGGCATCTGACTTTTTCTTCCTATATGGCTGTTTACCAGACATTTAAAAATAATCAGTTATTCCCCAACTGATTTAAAATATTATTAAGTTCATAATTTATTTTGTTCTGTTGTTGGACTCTGTGTTCTGTTCACCTGTTTTGTTTTTCTTTGAGTTACTACCAAGCTTTTAATTATTGAGGCCTTTTAATGCTTCTCTATACTCGATAGAACTAGTTGCCTCTCATAAACTTAATTCAGAATTGCGTTGGTGCTCTTTTTTCAGGTGATGATTATTAATACCCTATCAAGCACTCTTACCCAGTCAAATAAAAGTTGCACTTATGTTTAGATTGTGAAAAAGCATTTTTAGGTATCATCTTCTTGGAAAACACAAACTATTAAAATATTAGGGCTTTATCCAGGAAAGACGATTTACTCAGTGTTCTTTTATTCCCTTTAGTAACATTTTAAAGTTTTCCTCCTAGAGATTGAGCCCTTTATTTGTTTATTTTAAAATATTTATTTGTTGGGAGCAGCAGTTAGCGTAATGGCTATGTCGCTGGACTCCCACGTACTCAACCGCGGTTCACGTCCCGGACCCGGTGGCTTAAAATTCATGCCGGGCGCGTGTGTGTGCGTGCCCAAGATCCTGAGAGGAGAATGGAGGAGAAAGGATTGAGGCTTGGCCATCCCACCTGGGGGGTGATTTCTCGCTTTCTGTCTTCTCTGTCAGTCTGGCGAGCTCACGCGCCCTAGAGTAAAAAAAATTAATTAATTAATTAATTAATTAAAAAAAAATATTTGTTGTTGTGATTTTTAAGCTGCTGGATCCAGGACTTGAACCATGGTTCTCCATATGGGAATCTAGCACCTTAACTACCACACCATATGTTGATCCCCATGAACCCTTTAAATTAAATTCAAGTTCTCATTTGTCTCTGAGGGAATGGGGTCTTTTATTAAAAGATTCACAGATATTTACTATTTCATTTAATAATTTTTAGTGAGGTATAAATTATATTCTGTAAACAGCGAAATGTGCAATTTGATTAGCTTTGACAGCTGCAAACCCTTGTGAAACTACTACTCAGTGAAGGTACAGAATATTCTGTTTATTCCTAGAAAATTCTTTGTGCTCCTTTGTATTTGATTTCAAAATATTTAGCTCTTCAGTTTCTGCCAGATACACTAATCTGCTGTTAACACCATAAATTATCATACATTTAAAAAAAAATCCTATAAATGGAATCATACAAGATACATTTATGTCTGACTTTCAAAAACTTATGATATGTTTGAGACTCATTAAGGTGGTGGTTTTGTTTTGTTTAATTTGCAGTAGGGTATGTGCTTTCACCGGAGAGAGGGAGAGGAGAGAGAGAGAAAGCAAAAAAAATGAGAAAGTACCCTTCAGGGGATGGCCATGCCACGGTCACTTCTCCTTTATTCTCTCCTCTTGGGGTTTTGGGCACACGTGCACAAGCACCTGGCACGTTTTCTAAGCCACTGGATCCAGGACTCAAACCACTCTATCGACCATGTGTTGTCCAGTCACCTTGACCACCACACCACGGGCCGACTCAGTGGTGGCTGCTTTTATTGGTGGTTTTTCTCTTTTTATTATAGTTGTATATGTATTCCAGTCTGTGTATGTGTTACATTTTATTTATTCATGTCTGTTGGGAATTAGAGTTGTTAACAGCTTTTAGCTATCGTGAATAAAGGTGGCATAAGTCTTCATGTGCAAGTTTTTGTGTGGACATAAGTTTATTTCTCTTCGACAAGTATAATGGTTACTATATCTTACATATCTTAGAAGCACCTGAGAGTCTCTGTTGCCCCACATCCTCCAATACTTGTCTTTACCCCCCCTAAAAATGTATATATGTTTGTGTGTTTGTGTATTTGTGTGTGTGTGTGTGTGTATACATATATGTGTGTGTGTGTGTGTGTGTATGTATATAATGGTTAAATAATATAATTTAACCATTATATACATATATATATATACATACATATATACATATATACACACACACACACACACACACACACACATATATATATACACACACACACATATTTAACCATTTTAGTGAATATGAAGTAGTGTCATTGTGGCACTGTTTTGCATTTCCTGATAACTTGTGATATTGAGCATTTTTTTTCATTTTTGACAATAGTCCGTCTTCCTTTATAAAGTATTATGGGTTGAATTCCACTCCTCCCCCCACAATGGTATGGAATCCTAACACTCAGTATTTCCCAATGTGATCTTATTTGGAGAAAGTCTTGACAGAGGTGATCAAGTTAAGATGATGTAATTAGGGTTAACACTAATACAGTATAACTGCTATGTTTATAAAAAGGGAAAATTTGAACAAACAGAGATGCATAAGCCAGAATGCCATGCGAAGATGAAGGCAGAGGTGAGGGTGGCACATCCATCAGCCAGGGACTGCAAAGATTGCCACCAAGCCAAGAGAGGCACCAAACAGATTCTCCCTCAGAGCCTTCAGAACTCTGCTGACACCTCGATCTAGGCTTCTAGCTGTAAAGTTGAGACAATGTATTTCTGTTTAAGCAACCTAGTAAGTGGTCCTTTAACGTAATAGCCCTATCAGACTAACACAGCAGGTATTGCCAAAGTTTGTTCCTTATTTAATATACAACAAAATTGTACTGCTTATGTTACTAGTGAATTAGAAAAAAAAGATTTGCATGTTCACATATGAATCCCTAGTGAGATACACTTACTGCAAATAGTTTATTACGTCCTGTAGCTTGCCCTTTGCTTTTCTTAGCGATAACTTACGAAGAATGAAAGCTTTAATAAAGCACACTTTATTAAAACTTCAGTCGTTGAGCTTTTTGTGTTCTGCGTGATAAGTTTTTTCCTACTCTAGGTTCATAAAACCTTTTCCTTACATTATTATTCTAAAGGTTTTATAGTTTAAAGTTGTTTTGTTTTAATACAGGGGGTGTGCACTTGTCAGGAAATGGGGAGAGAGAAAATGGAATGGCACAGTCCTGTGGGGAGGGGTGGGCACGCTGTACTCCCTTCTTTCAGCTTTGTTTTTTAAAAAATTTGGTTCAGCTGGAACCAGCAGATGGCGTATAGTTATGGCGCTAGACTCCCACGTAGTCCACCACAGTTCAATTCCCGGACTTGGCAACTTAACTTAAAACTCACACTGGGTGCATGTGCATGCATGTCCCAAATCCTCAGAGGAGAAGGGATTGTGGTGTGGTCATGCCCCCAGGGGGTTATTTTCAGTTTCTGTCTCTCTGAAGAGTGCACATGCCTTATAGCAGAAGCATCTCTTTAAAAAAATTTTTTTGTTGTTCAGCTGGTCTAGGTCATTTCAGCATTTTAGAATCACTTTATTAGTTCCTATAAAAAGTGTGCTGAAATTATTATTGGAGTTGCATTTAATCTTTAGATCATTTGAAGAAAATGAACATACGAATATTATTGAGTCCTCTAATCCACAAGTTTATGATGTTCTTTAAGATCCAAATTTCTTTTTTTTTGGGACGGGAGAGGTTTTTGGTATACGGTGCGTGCGCTCGCCAGAGAGACAGACAGAAAGCGAAAAATCTCCCCCAAGGGGGGATGGCCATGCCACAGTCCCTTCTCCTCCATTCTCCTCTCGGAATCTTGGGCACGCACGCACACGCGCCTGTTGTGAGTTTAAGCCATTGGATCCGAGATTCGAACCGTGGTCAACTAACATGGGAGTTTAGTGACATAGCCATTACGCTAACTGCTGGTCCCAAATCCAAATGTCTTTTAGCATTGTTCTATAATTTTCAGTGAAGACATTTCTTTTTAGGTCTTTTTTTTTTTTTTTTTTTTTTTTTTCTTTTTGGAGAGGTTTTTGCTTTATGGTGCGAGCGCTCACCAGAAAGACAGACAGAGACAGAAAGTGAGAAATCACCTACAGGGGGGATGGCCACGCCGCAATCCCTTCTGCGTTCTCTTCTCGGGATCTTGGGGGCACACATGCACACATGCCTGGTGTGAGTTTAAGTCACCGGATCCAGGACTTGAACCATGGTTGACTACATGGGAGTCCAGCAACATAGCCATTATGCCAACTGCTCCCCCCCACACACCCTTTTTAAGTTTTTTTCATTGGGTGTGTGTACTCACCAGAAAGAAAGAGGGGGAAAGTGAGAAATCACCCCCCAGGGGAATGGCCATGCCATAATCCCTTCTCCTCTATCCTCTTGGGATTTTGGGTACGCATGTACATGTGCCTGGTGTGACTTTCAAGCCACCAGGTCTGGGACTCAAACCAGGGTTGGGCCACATTGGAGTCCAGTACCTTAACCACCATGCCACCTGCTAGCCCCTCTTTTTTTTTTTTAGAGGTTTTTGCTATAGAGCTTGTGCGCTGACCAGAAAGACAGAGACAGGCAGAATGCGAGAAATCACCCCCTAGAGGGGTTGGCCACACTGCAATTCCTTCTCCTCCATCCTCCTCTTGGCATCTTGGGCACACATGCATACGCACGCAGCGTGTTTAAGCCACCGGGTCCGGGACTCGAACCGCAGTCAACTGCGTGGGAGTCCAGCGACATAGCCATTACGATAAGTGCTGGTCCCCTAGCCCCTCTTTTTAAGTTGAAAAAAACTTAAGCCTTTTTTGATAAATTTATTCCTATTTATCTTTTTTTGAATTTTTTTGTTAGTGTAATTTAAAAACACTTTTAGCTTTCAATGAATAATTTTTGGCATAAAAATATAATTTTAGATTGACATTTTGTTCCATAACTGTACTAAAGTCAGTTGTTGTTTCAGTAGTCTTGTAAACACTTTGGGATTTCCAGGGTAAACAGTCATGTCATTTGCGAATAGAGATGGTTTTACTTCTTTTATATTTACCTTCTGGTTATGGTTAGGCTCTTACCTGAATAATAATTCAGGTAAGGCAAGTGAGCATCCATTACCTTGATCCTCCATCTTAATGGGGAGTGTTCAACATTTCACCATTAGCTATGTTAACTGTAAGACTTTTATAGGTGCCCTTTTTCAGGTTGAGATTGTTCTTAATGATTTTTGCAAGTCATTTGCTGAGAATTTTATTTTGTATCATTGTTAAATTGGTCATGTTTTATATATGTCTATCAAAATGATGTGATTTTTTATTTTGTTAGTATAGAAAATTTGTTTCTAAATAAATAAATTTATTTATTTTTCAGATGTTAAACTGACCTTGCATTTCTACAATAAATCTTATTTGGTCATGATGTATTATCCTTTGGATAGCCACCTTATATTCAATTTTTTTCTATTTTATATTTTTATTGCCAGAGGGTACATGTGTTCACCAGAGAGAGGGAACCCCCCAACATTGGGCCATGGTCATACTACAGTCCCTTTTTCCTCCATTCTTCCTTCCTGTCAGGATGTTAGCATGCATGCACGTGCCCATTGCATGTTTTTCAAGTCACAGGGCTGGGATTTGAACTGTGGTCAGCCATGTGGAATCCAGCTCCCTACACATAGTGCATAAACACTGCTACTAGACCAGTCCACAGTTTGCTAATTTTTTAAAAGAGTGTTTTGCTTTAGGGCATGTGCACTTGTCACAGAGAGAGAGACAGAGTAAGCATGGGGAAAGTGAGAAATCACCCCCCAGGGGCAGTGGCCATGACACAATCCCTTCTCCTCCATTCTTCACCCAGGATCTTGGACATGCACAAACATGCAGCCTGTATGAGTTTCAAGTCACCGGGTCTGGGACTTGAACAGCGGTCGGCCATGTGGGAGTTGAGTGATGTAACCACTAAGTCATCTGCTGGTCTCTCAATATGTTAATTTTATAAAAGATTCTTATGGGGACCAGCAGGTGGCATGGTGGTTAAGGTGCTGGACACTCCCAAATGGCCAACCTTGGTTGAGTCCTAGACCTGGTGGCTTGCTTTCTCACTTTCCCTCTTTCTCTCTCTCACTGTGTGTCTGGTCAAATTAAAATAAAATGAATGAATAAATAAATAAATAATTTAAAAAGTATTTTTATGTTCAGAGACATGTTGGTCTATTATTTTCTTTTTTGGTAATGTCTTTGTCAAGTTAGGATATTAAGATTATGCTCATCTCATAGATGGTAAGTGTTCTCTATATTCTGAATGAATTTGTATAAAATTCATATTATTATTATTATTTTAAATGTTTTGTAGAATTAATTTCCAAATCTGGAATTTTTTCAGCAGGAAGACCTTTGAGAACAATTGTATTTCTTTAAAAGAAATAGTCAGTTCAGATATACTGTTTCATATTGTGTCAGAATTTCATATGTGGTAAGATATGTATTCAAGGAATTCATTTCATCCAACTTGTTGAATTAAAGTTTTTTTATAATTTCATTATCACTGTCTTAAGATTTATAGTTTTTTAGTGTTAACCTCCCTTTTATTGGTATCAGTGATTATATTATCTTGCTTTTTCTTTGATCAGTCTAGAATATAGGTTTTTTCATTTCCATGATTATTTGACTTTGTTAATATTATTCTTTGTTACCTATTTCACTGATTTCTGCCTTTATTTTTCCTCTTCTCTTTAGATTTACTTAGTCTTCTTTGTAGCTTCTTGAGGTGGATCCTTAGATCACTCGTTTAAACTTATATTTCAAATGTAAGCTTTTTTCTTTCTTTTTTTTTTTTTAATTTGCTGTAGGGCATGTTTGCTCACTGGAGAGAGAGAGAGAAGTGAGAAATCACTCCCCGGGGGGATGGCCATGCAGCAATCCCTTCTCCATTCTCCTCTTGGGATTTTAGGCACACAGACACACATCCATTGTCTTTTCCATGCATTCAGTCATGTGGGATCCAGCCTCCTTTATGACTAGACCGTCTGGCTGACCCAGCACTTCCTATTTCTAAACATGGAAACCTTTCTCATCTTTTTATTGCTTATGATACTCTCTAATTTCAATAAAAGAATTTTTTGACGAATCCATTGTTAATAAGTTAAATGATGAAAGTTTCTCTTTTTTTTTTTGACAAACAGTGCTATATTTTAAAAAGTTTTATCTACTTCTTCTGTGAGCAAGAGAGACAGAGAGACTGCACCTCAGTAGGGTCTTTATGCTGCAATCTACTCTGAACCTCAGCCAGCCCTGAATCATAGGCTTGTGTGTGCCAAGCATATTCAAGGAGGTCTTTGGACTTGAACCCAGGACCTTCTTACGTGGACCAGCCTCGCCGAGTATTGTATTTTATCATTGTAGCACCATAACCAGCATCTGGGCCTAAATGATACTGTAATTAGTTACTACCTACATATATATTCACTGTAGACATAGGAATATTTTTTATAGGAGAAATTCTTAAAAACAGAATTAATGGGTCACAGGATGTATGTATTTGTAATTTGAACAAATACTGTAAAATTGCCTTTCATAGAACCATTGGGTCATCGGAAGTCATGACACGATTTTGCATAGAAAAATACATCATGACTTTTCCGATGACCCAGTAGTATCAATATATATACCCTTCAAAAATATGTTTGCGTGAGTGCCTGTTCTCTCCATGCCCCCGTCAGTATAGTGTGTCACCAAACTTGGATGTTTGGCAGTCTAATAATATGAGGAGTAGTATCTCAGTGTAGTTTTAATTTGCATGTGCTTTCTTGGGAGTAAGGAAAGCATCTTTGTATATGTGTAAGGAATATTTGATTTCTCTAAAATGTGCGCCATGCTTAAGAGAAAGGGCTGGAGGCCTGGAGGCCTTCTATCTTTTTCTTAAGGATTTGTATAGAAATCCTTAAGAAAAGGATTATAATGTTAAATTAACTCTTTATGGGACCAGCAGTTGGTGCAATGGCTGTGTCGCTGGACTCCCATGTAATCGACCGCAGTTTGAGTCCCGGACCCAGTAGTTTAAACTCCCACTGGGCTCTGTGCATGCGTGCCCAAGATCCCTAGAAGAGAATGGAGGAGAAGGGATTGTGGCGTGGCCATGCCCCCTGGGGGGGTGATTTCTCGCTTTCTGTGTCTCTGTCTCTGTCTTTCTGGCGAGCGCATGTGCCCTATAGCAAAAAAAACCTCTCCCCCCCAAAGAAAAAAATTAGCTCTTTATGTGTGTATGTTAAATTAGCTCTTTGGATTAAAATTATAAGTGATTTTTTTCTGTTTTTTTTTTTAAAGTTTTTTGACTTCTGGTCAGATTTATTAGTTACTTTAAAAAATAGCTCATGGTTTTATGTTACAGTTGTATTGGTCTTTAAACTCTGTAGATAAAAAAAATTTATCTCAAAGAATTTTGTCATGTTATAGTTTCATTTAATAAACTCTTTAAACTCATTTGGATATTTTATGTTATAGCTACCTATTTTTCCCTTAGCATTTATTGAGTAATCTCTCCTTATCCAATATAGTGGTTGGAAATATATAGCCTTTATCAAATAGTATTTAATTTTTATTAGGTCTCAATTTTCTTTGTGTAACTGATTTTTCTGTTCATGTATCACTAACAGCATGTATTAGTCAGCAAGGTTTTATAATAGGGTTTAAAATTTGTTAAAGATAGTTCATACAGCTCCTTGTTTGTAGACTTTCTACTTTTTTTTTTTTTTTTTTTTGAGAGGTTTTCACTATAGGGCGCATGCGCTTGCCAGACAGACAGAGACAGACAGAGAGACAGATAGTGAGAAATCACCCCCCGGGGGGATGGTCACGCAGCAATCCCTTCTCCTCCCGGGATCCTGGGCACGCACACACACGCGCCCGGCGTGAATTTTAAGCCACCGGGTCTGGGACGCGAACCGCGGTCGACTATGTGGGCATCCAGCGACATATCCATTACGCTAACTGCTGGTTCCCATAGACTTTCTACTTTTATTCTTTCTGGGTTCTTAAATGAAATTTAGTTACCTCTTCTAATACCTAAACATAGCAATAAATGAATAAATTTTGGTTGGCCTTTTTGTTGGGATTATATTAAATATAAATAGATAAATTTTGGGAGCGAGATGATACATCTTGATTGTTTCTACCAAGAATGTCATCTGTTTGCTTTCCATTTGGTAAAGTTGGGTGTTTGGATATCCCAGTTTTTTAATCTGGGTAGTCAGTTTTTTTGTTTTTATTGCAAGTATGGCTTTTTATTTTATATCATCTAATTTATTGTTATTACTTAAAAACAGGATTCAGCAGACTTTTCTGTGTAGAACCAGACTGTACATATTTTAGCTTTGTGGACCATCAGTTTCTCAAAGTTTACTGCTATATTTCAAAAGCAGGCTGAAAACAGCTGCAAAGCAACTCTAAAGAATCCATAAGTTGGGGCCAGCAGATGGCATAGAAGTTACGTCACTGAACTCCCACATGGCCAACCATGGCTCTAGTCCCGGACCCGCGGCTTGAAAATCACACCAGGATCATGTACATGCATGCCCAAGACCCCGGGAAGAAAATGGAGAAAAAGGGATTGCAGTGGGGGAGGGGAGTTGGTGATTTCTCACTTTCCCTCTCTTGGCCTCTTTCTCTCTTCTGCAAGCACAAGTGCCCTAAGTCAAAAACCTCTTTTTAAAAAATCCATAAATTATGAATGAGTGTGTCTGTGCTCCAGTACAGCTCCATTTACAAAAACTGGTAGCAGCAGGTCATTTTTGACAGTAGTCCAACAGTTTACAGATCCCTGTGTATTTATTTTCTGCCTGAATACTTTAACCGAGATCTCTGATTGTTTATGGTAGTTTTCTGAATTTCTCTTAGATTTCCTGGGTTTACCATTAGATCATTTGTAAATATGATAATTTCATTCTCATCTAATTTCCTTTTTATCTTTTATATCTTCTGAACAATGTTAGCGATAGTTAAAATAGTGGTATTTTTCTCAACTTTTTTTTTTTCTGGTTTTTTTTTTTTTTTTTTTTTTAACAAATCAACAGATTTTTTTTCTCCTCATCCTCATCTTCATCTTCCTCTACTACTTTTTTCTGGGCAACTTTAGCAAGATCCTTTGTGCCATCAAAATTTAGGCTTATAGTCAGCTACATCCTTCTCATACTTTGCCTTGGCTATGTAAGGCTACTTCTTGTCACTTGAGTTGTTCCACATCTCACCCAGCTTCTTTGCCTTGTGTCTAATAGAGATCCTGGTATGTTTGATCTTGGGCGAAATTCTGAACGGAACAGGTGGAATTCAGATGGTAGCTTTTTTTTTTTTTTTTTTTGGAGAGGTTTTTCACTATAGGGCGCGTGCGCTCGCCAGACAGACAGAGAGAGACATAGAGACAGAAAGCGAGAAATCACCCCCCAGGGGGGATGGTCATGCCGCAATCCCTTCTCCTCCATTCTCCTCTCGGGATCTTGGGCACGCACGCACACGCGCCCGGCGTGAGTTGTAAGCCACCGGGTCCGAGACGCGAACCGCGGTCGACTACATGGGAGTCCAGCGACATAGCCATTACGCTAACTGCTGGTTCCCCGGATGGTAGCTTTTTGAGGGCGTTAGGGTCTTTATTCTTGTTGCCTCCCTCCCTTAGCTGGTCCTTAATCCTTCATTCTCGATCAGAGGATTAATGAGTCACCAATGTACACAATCCAGGTTGACAAGTCTACAGATGTTGACACCAAGGCAACAGTGCTTGTTTTTGTGATGTATTTTTTTAGGAATGTTGATGAGGATATGTTATGCATACTTTTGTTGTCAACCAACACCACAGCAGAATTCAAGTTTTTAAATAACTAAATATCAGGAAAATGGAATTGATTGTTTTGTGTCAGTGTATGTATGCATGAACAGAGCAGGTGCCATGACTGGATGATATTCTGGTTTCACTACTCAGCTCATAAAAGTTGCTTCTTGGGGACGTGGTGGGATGGTTAAGGTGCTTGACTCCCCACATGGCTGACCTCAGTTCGAGTCCCAGAATTGGCAGCTTGAAACTCTTACTGGGCACATTTGCATGTGTGCCCAAGATCCTGAGAAAAGAATGGAGGAGAGGGGATTGTGGCATACCATCCCCAAGGGGAGTCATTTCTTCCTTTCTGTCTCTCTTTCTCCAGCAAGTGGAGCACCCTATAGCAAAAAAAAAAATCTCAAAAATAATTGCTCCTTGAATGTGATTCTACACATCGTGTCATCCATAGAGAAATGCAGGCTAGCTGGAAAATGTTACCCGAACTTAATATTCTGCAGGACATGAATAAAATTATCAGCCATATTAAAGTACATGCCCTTTTAACTCATATCTGTTTATGCAGCTCTGTGAGAATTTGGACACAGCACATGCATCTTCTCTTACCCACAAAAGTGAGATGGCTTTCTAAAGGTAGATCACTAGCCAGAGTTTTTGAGTTATGAGAGCCACTCCAGAGACTCCTTTTAGAAGAAGTCTTATAGGCAGTACATTCCAATGACACATAATGGGTTCCATAACTTGCTTACTTGTATGATATGTTCAACCCACTCAGTGAATTCAGTCTATCGCTTTGGAGGACAATGACAATGGGGAAAATGACAACTGTGTTCAAATTGGCATAAAGTGGAATGGATTTGTGACCCATTTGTGAATAAGCCAGGTGAATTGACTTTGTGCTAGAAGAGGAGCAACTGTTAGAGATTGCAAATGACAGTGACCTTAAAAATACGTTTGAGACAACTTCAAATCTCTGTATGTTCCAAATTAAAGTCAGGGCAGAATATCCTGAGATTGCCACAAGAGCACTGAAAACCAGCTCGCTTCTATTTCCAGCGTCCCATCTTTGTGAAGCAGAGTTTTCTGCACTCTACCGAAATGAAATTACAGTAGACCAGACATAGCAGATGTCACTGTCTCCCTTCATCCCAGATGGGAGTATCTGGTTGCTTTCAACTAGTTGCAAGGTCAGGCCTCCCACTCTGCATTATGGTGACTTGTATAATTATTCTATTTCTCTATATATTACAATGAAATAGTAATAGAATAAAGTACACAATAAGTATAATAATGCTTGAATCATCCCCAAACAGCCCCCACCTCAAGGTCTATGGAAAAATTGTCTTCCAAAGAATAGTCCCTAGTGCTAGAGGTTGGGGACTGCTGCTCTAGAGCCTCCAAGATGGAAAGTTTTTTGTTTGTTCGTTTTGGTCTTTTTGAGATTCTTGCTCTAGGGTATGTATACTTGCTAGAGAGACAGAGGCAGAAAGTGAGAAATCACCCCGAGGGGGGATGGCCAGGCTGCAGTCCCTTCTCTTCCATTCTCCTCTGGGGATTTTGGGAGAATCACACACACACACACACACACACACACACACACACACACACACCCGCCATGAGTTTAAGCCACTGTGTCCGGGACTCGAACTGAGGTTGTCTACATGGGAGTCCAGCAACATAACCACTGTGCCATCTGTTTATCCTCCAAGATGGACGATTTTATTTTAGCCCAATAAACTGTGTTTTGGGCTATATTTTCAACTACAGCACTGTAAAATAATAAATTTGTATTGTTTTAAGCTATTAGAATGTGGTACCTTGTTATAGCAGCCATAGAAAAATTTTACTCCTGATTTTAATGAGTGTTTTTCACTCTAAATTGTGGTACAGGTTTTGGTTTGCTTTATGGTAGGAAACTATCCATCTATACCTAATTTACTCTAAGGTATGATAATCTTGTCAGTTGCCAATAGACATTTAAGAGAAAATAGAGATTTATTCAGTTCATGGTTTGGGAGTCCAAGTTTGGAGGCTATATCTACTATGGTTCTTGCTACACCAACATGACAGAGGGCAGGAGCACACACCGTGTCCCACTCCGGTCTCATTTCCTTTCCTTATAAACCTACTGAAAGTCCATAGTTGGATTAAGTTTCCTCTTAACACCTTCCCAATACAGCCAAATTCCAATATATGAATTTGGGGGGTACACACACTCAAATCATTAGCAGATGGTGGTGGTTCTTTTTAATAAGTAATACATATTTGTTTATTATTTGGTAATCATTAATTTTTTTGTCTGTGAATCAGATCAATTATGAAGAGATTGGTTGATATTTAACTATCCTGACATTTTTTAATTGTATTCTGCTTGAATTATAATATTATTTCAATGTGCTTCCCATTTCTGTGTACTAATATTTTATTTTTCTTTTCTGGGTACATGCACTCCCTGGAGAGAAATGGAGAGAAAGGGAGTGGAGGAAGTATCCCCCCATAGAGAATTGTCACACTTTGATCCCCTCTCCTCCACTTTGCTTCCTCTGAAGATTTTGGGCCTGTGCACACACACACCATCTGCTGGTCCCCCACTTGTATTTTTAAACAGTTACACTTCTTGTCTTAAAAATCCTTTAGCATATTGGTTAAAAAAAAGTCTAGTAAGTTGATACTGCCTTGTTTAACTTCATAAAAATGCTTCTAGGAACCAGAAGTTGGCATAATGGCTATTATGGACTCCCATGTAGTTGACTGCGGTTCGAGTCCTGTACCCGGTGGCTTAAACTCATGCCGGGTACATATGTGTGTGTGTGCGCGCCCAGGATCCTGAGAGGAAAATGGAGGAGATGGGACTGTGGCATGGCCATCCCCCCTCAGGAGGTGATTTCTGTTCTCTCTGTCTCTGGCGAATGCACATGCCCTATAGTAAAAAGCTCTCCCCCAAAAAAGAAAAAAGAATGCTTCTATATTTTATCTTTAAATAGGATTATTTGGTGGATATTTTTAAAGTATTTTTATTTCTATTGACAAATATAACCAAAATCTGTAAAAATATTTTAAAAGGCTTATTCATAGCAAAATTATAAGTGACCATAGCCCATGAACATGAACTCTGGTAATCCTGGGAAAATGCATGAGGAGGTTAGGTATAGCACTCTTTTTGTTTATTGGGTCATCAGAAAAGTTCTATGCATTTTTGCATAGAATATAGAAAAAATATGTCATGACTTTTCACACAACCCAATAGGTCTGAGAGATAAAAAGCAAAATTGTAAATCAACACATGAATTTTCATATTGGCCTGACCCAGAAAAATGAAACATCTGAAAGTGTGAGCTTATGGGTTTAGAAAGTTTTCTTAGGTTGATAATTGGTTAAAAGCACAAGTGTTTGTCTCAGAAAGACTCAGAATCAGAAAACAGTATGTGAGACTAACGCAGAGAAGGTGGCTTTGCTATAGTTAGTGCTGTGCCAGAGTCAGGGTGTGAGGGGTATCTCTAAGTCACTGGGCAAAAGCAGGAGGCTTTGGCAAAAGTAATTACTAACTGGATGACTTCCCAGCCCACTTAAGACAAATTTAGATTAATGTGGTCAGTTTCAGTCTTCATTTACGTATTTCGAAGAGTTTCCTACCCCTACTCCATTATCAGGAATGGGTCTAAAATTTTATGCATTTTATTCTTTGATCTGTTCATACAAACCATAGCATTTTCCATTTTCTTCAGAAATGCAAGGATTAGCTCTCACTTGACAGAATCTAAATTCAGATAGAATACATTTACATTTATTGTGATTGCTCGTTTTTAACTTCTCCCATCTTATATTTATTATGGTTTTAATGCATATGTTTTAACTCTTCCTGTCTATTTGCTACTTTATACTAATTTCAGGGGGTTTTTAGTTTTGTTTGCATTTCAGCTTTTTCTCCTAATGGTTTGTGTGTTTTTTTCTGCCTTATATCGACATTTCCTCTTGAATGTTAATAAGTATTTAAAATGCTGTGTTGTCAAAAATGTCATGACACATTTTTGCATAGAAAAAACATGTCATGACTTCTCCGACAACCTAGTATTTATATCAACACCTGAGTTTTATTTGTCCACATACATACAAATGCCTACAGTGCATACCCAGTACCTTAACTTTTGTTGAAGTTTGGAAATTGGGTTTCAGATTGGTGGTTGTTCTGTTGGTGGTGGTTTGTCTTTCCATTCCAAGGATAGACAACATTTAGAAAATGTTAATAACAACAAAAAGAGGTGGGGGGTAGGCCAGTAGGTGGGTGGTAGTTAAGGTGCCTGGATCAAGTCCTGGACCTGGCGTCTCTAAGAACACTCTGGTGTGTGCCCAAAAATAATCCTGTGAGGAGAATGGAGGTGAAGGAATTACAGGATGACCATCCCCCTGGGGGTGATTTCTCACTCTCCATCTCTCTGTCTCCCTCCAGTGAGCTCATGCAATCTATGACAAAACCTTAAAAAAAATTTCTGGATATACATTGAGGTTGAGGTCAACCTTTAAATAGTTAGAAATACAGATGGATATTGCTATGCAGTATAATGGTAAACCTGCAAGCTGCTTGGAAATGTTTTCTCAAATATGTATAATAATTCACTATTAAATTATAGAATATACCTTTGGTAGCTGTATGTTGCTATATTTAGTTTTCTTAAAGATACAAGTGTAAGGAAACTCGGAAAATAACAGATGATCACTGGCTAGAGATACCGCAGTTTGAGCTTCAAAAGGGTATTTCCAAGTGCAACGGATTTAGACCAGTCAAATGTATGTAATTCATTCATTTAAAGTGTAATAATTTTACATTAAAATATTCACATACTAGGGAACCAGCAGTTAGCGTAATGGCTATGTCGCTGGACTCCCACATAGTTGACTGCGGTTTGCGTCCCGGACCTGGTGGCTTAAAACACGCTGGGCGTGTGTGCATGCGTGCCCAAGATCCCGAGAGGAGAATGAAGGAGAAGGGATTGTGGCGTGACCATCCCCCCTGGGGGGGGATTTCTCGCTTTCTGTCTCTATGTCTCTCTCTGTCTGTCTGGCGAGCGCACGCACCCTATAGCAAAAAAATCTCCAAAAAAAAAAAATTCACATACTATAAAATTTATTCTTTTTTAAAAATTTATTGTATTTCTTTATTTCATGAGAGTGTATGTACATGTGCACACAAGAGACAGACAAGTATCCATGACAGTCTGTTCACTGTGATCCTCTTTTCCCCAGCCCTCCAGTTAGTTAGGATGTTAGGTATGCGTGCACATGTGCCCATTGTGTTTCATGTCATCTTGGAAACTCGTGGTTAGCCATGTGGCTTCCATCTCTGTGAACCTGTACACTAACATCTGTGCTACCAAGCCTGGGCCCATATCCTTTTTTTTTTCTTTTTTTTGGAGAGGTTTTTGCTATAGGGCACGTGCGCTCCCCAGACAGACAGAGACAGAGAGATAGAAAGCGAGAAATCACCCCCCAGGGGGGATGGCCATGCCGCAATCCCTTCTCCTCCATTCTCCTCTCAGGATCTTGGGCATGCACGCACACGCACCCGGCGTGAGTTTAAGCCACCGGGTCCAGGACTCGAACCGTGGTCGACTACGTGGGAATCCAGCGACATAGCCATTATGCTAACTGCTGGTCCCCCCATATCCTTTTAACGTGGACAGCTCTGGGTACAAAGCTATGTAATTACCACCACTAACATTTTTGTCACCCCAGAAAGTAATTCCATAACTGCTACTAATTGTACCCACTTCTTCCTCTTTTCAACCATTGGCAAATAGTAGTCTGTTTTCTTGGTATGGTTCTATCTATGCCTATTTAGACCATTTCATATAAATGGAATTATGTAATTCGGTGCAATTCATACCTAGCTTCTTTCACCAACCGTAATATTGGGTTGTTGGAAAAGGCATGACATGTTTTTCTATGCAAAAATACTTAATGGCCCAATATTTTCAAGGTCCCATGTTGTAACGTATTGCTATGTCCTTCTTTATTATGTTTAGATGCTACTCCATTGTATGTATATATCACATTTCATTTATCCTTTCATGAATTAATGTACATTTGAGCTGTTTCCACTTTGGAGCTGCTATGAATAGCACTGCCGTGAACACTGTGTTTAAGTTTTTGTATGGTTGGATGTTTTCAGGATTTGTTTTGGTTTTGGTTTGTGTTTGTTAGTTTTGCTGTTTTGTTTTTGCATATACACTGGGAGTACAATTGCTAGGTCATAAGGTAATACTGTGTAACCTTTTGTGAAGCTTTTCCAGAACACATGTATCATTTTACAGTACCATCAGTGATATATGGAAATTCTTATTTTTTCACATTCTCACCAACACATATTACATCAGTCTTTTTTATTACAGCCTATAAGTTTACTATTATATGTGTACACCTTTTTTTGAATATCCCTTTATGTTTGCTGATTTTAAAAAATTGTTAAGAACAGCTTATACTAGCTAATAATCCCTTGTTTATTGTGGCTTTTCTCCCTCATTTTCCTATTGTACCTTTTCTTTACTGGTGGGTTTATATGGGAGTAATGGGAAAGAAATAAATTAAAACAATTTTTTTCTTGTTTTTTTTTTTTTTTTTTTTTTTTTTTTTTTTTTTTTTTTTTTTGAGAGATTTTTGCTATAGGACGCATGCACTCACCAGACAGAGAGAGACAGAGAGACAGAAAGCGAGAAATCACCCCCCAGGGGGAATGGCCACGCCTCAATCCCTTCTCCTCCATTCTCCTCTCGGGATCTTGGGCACGCACGCACACGTGCCCGGCATGAGTTTTAAGCCACCGGGTCCGGGACGTGAACCATGGTCGACTACGTGGGAGTCCAGCGACATAGCCATTACGCTAACTGCTGGTCCCAACAATATTTTTCTTTTTGTGAATCAAAAAGTTAGAATAATATGGCTGATTAACTTTGGTTTTTCATGTTAGCATCACCTAAAAACTATGTTGTAGGGATACATGGTCCAGTTATATTTGGTAAGAAGTAGACAAGTTGTGTGGTATTCTGGCATCTTTTTCAGCTAGCTTTGAATTTTTTGTAAAAGTCAAATAAAATCATTTTATTAAATTATAAGCATTACTTCTAAAATCGAATCCTATTTCGCAGTTTTCATATTGTTAAAGTTTGGGTATTTTGCTTTTCAGGATTTCTTCATGTTTAATAGCTTATGTTTGTTTTTGCCTTTTTTAACTTTGTAGAAATACCGGTATCAGGATGAAGATACACCTCCTCAAGAGCACATTTCCCCACAAATCACTAATGAGGTGATAGGTCCAGAATTGGTTCATGTCTCAGAGAGGAACCTGTCAGAGATTGAGAATGTTCATGGATTTGTTTCTCATTCTCATATTTCACCAGTAAAGGTAGGATCATTGTTTATGTTATTGCTATGGATTACATAGAGATTGCACATCTTTAATCTGAAAATTTGAAATCCAAAATGCTCTAAAATTGGAATCTTTTTGAAAGCCAGCATGACACAAGTAGAAAATTCTTCACCTGACCTCATGTGACAGGTCACAGTGAAAATGCTCCAATATGGAAATATTGTAAAGAGCCAGCCCATGGCATGGTGGTGAAGGCAGCTGGATCCCACGTGGCTGACTGCATGGTTTGAGTATTGGACCCAGAGGCTTGGAAGATATGCCTGACATGTGTATGTGTGTGTCCAAAATCTCAAAGGGAGGGGAACAAGGAGGAAAGGGGATTGTGGCATAACCCTTCCCCGGGCGGGTACTTTCTCACTTATTTTCTCACTTACTTTCTCTCTCTCTCTCTCTCTCTCTCTCTCTCTCTCTCTCTCTCTCTCTTCAGTAAGTGCACACACTCATTGGCAAAATTTAAAAAGTATATATTGTATATAAAATTATTTTCAGGCTAGAGTATATATGGAACATAATGAATAATGTGTTTAATTAGACTTGCTCTTTTCCCAAGATATCTCATTATGTATATTCAAATATTATAGAATCTAAAATTTCTGAAATCTGAAATTCTTCCAGTCCCATACATTTCAGATAAATGATATGTGGCCCATATTACTTTTGTTAAAAATATAGTTCATGCTCAGAGAAAACTTTTTAATGTACATTTTCCCCTCTTTGACTGGATTTTAATTTCATAGTTTTAGGGAATTTCATGGTACTTATTAGTGTTCTAAACAACATTTTCAAGCATATATGTTATACATTAGTTTTACTCATTGATACTCTTTAAAGTCTAAAGTCTTATAAAGGAATTTATATTTCAGATATCACACAATAAAGTGTTTTTAAACACTTATTTTAGATATTAGTAGGTACAGAAAAGACTATTCACATTATTGTTATAGTTCACTATGTGACTTTTCTTGATTCTGTCATCTCTCTCCTTAGAAGTGACTACAATTCTGAATTTGGTATTTACCCTTTCTTAGAAAATTCTACTACAAAAAAAGAAAATTCTACTACAGGGGCTGGCAGGTGGCAGTGGTGGTTAAGGACACTGGACTTCCACATGGCCAACTGTGGTTTAAGTCTTGGACCTGGTGACTTGCTTTCTCACTTTCTCTCTCTTGCTCTGTCTCTCTCTGGTCAAATTAAAATAAATAAATCAAGTTAAATAAAATAATTTTTAAAAAAATAAAATAAAATTCTACTGTATATTTAGATCTCTAATCAGTGTTGTTTACTCTGCATATTTTGAACCTTACATAAATGTAATCATACTATACAAGGAGACTTTTAAAAATTCACAGAAAAATGGAATTAAACTGTGAGTTTATTTTGGTGCAAAAATATGTGAAATCCACACACAGTGTTTTTATGAAACACATTTTTTATGAACTTTTGAAGACCCCTTAAATACATAATCTTCAACCTATAGTTTTTGCTCAATATTATATCCCTAAGGTTCAGTATTTAATTGCATGGGTCCAGAGTTTTCTATTTTATGGATATACCACACAATTTATCTTACTTTTGATGGGTATTGAATTATTTTCAGATTATTATTAGTATAAAAATTACTGCTAGACTGACCCTGAAGCCAGATGGTTTAGCTTGAAAAATATTGATGGTATATGTGCATATGTGTCCAAAATCCCAAAAGGATGGAGAAAGGGAGAAAAAGGGATCATGGCATGACTTGAACCGTGGTCGACTACATGGGAGTCCAGCAGCACAGCCACTATGCCAACTGCTAGTCCCCAGAGATGTTCTTTTCAAAGTATGTCTTTTTTAAAAAAGCATTTTCTTTTGAGGGCCACCAGGTGGTTTGGTGTTTAAGGTGCTGGACTTCCGCAAGACTGATGGCGGTTTGAGTCCTGGACTTGGCAGCTTGAAAATCACGCCAAGTGCATATACATGCATGCCCAAAATCCCAAGAGGAGAGCGGAGAAGAAGGGATTATGATGTAGCCTTCCCCCTGGGGGGGTTATTTCTCCTTTTCCCCTTTCTTAGTCTAGTGGGCACACTTAACCTATGGCAAAATCCTTAAAAAAAACCTCGTGTCCCTACCCCATGTGTTGCCACTCACAACTCCCTGTTCTACTATAGTAGCATACTCATACATCCACACATGTACACTCACATATATATATGTTTATATGTAACTGTAAGTGTATGTATAGGGTGGCTTACCTGTCTTCCTAAGATCATATTTGGTAGAAGCAATCTGACCACTCTTACTAAACTAAATACTCTAGATATCCAGAGTAAAAAATTAGTAGGCTACTAGTGGTAGGAGATAGTTTTCTTATCTTTTCCTTCTTTTTACTCTTTTCATCATTATTTTTTCTCTTCTTTCTTTGAGCATATTCTCTTTGCTTGCCTTTCTAGTCTCTAAAATCATTTGCTTATTATATTAACTAAGTCTTCTTCTGAGCTATAAATTTTTCTTTAAATAACAGTTCAGCTGTATCATTATAACTTTTTATTTAAAATTTTCATTATGCTGTTTTTCCTTTACCCGTGAGTTATTTGTAAATGGGTTTCTTAATTTTTATACATAAGAAACTTCATTTCTTTGCTGTCTTCTTTTGGATTATATTTTATCACCTCTTTTTCCCTTCTTATTAACTTGGAAGCTATTCTGCTAACCTGTCTTCTGTGGTTATAGTAGTATTTTTAACCTACATCACTAACTTACAAAAGCCTATGATAAATATCTTTTACCTCTTTTTTATTTTTTTTTGCTCTTTCAGGCATTCATTTCTCTTTATTTACAGTTTGTATTCAGTGTGAATCAATTCCATAACTAAGAATCAAAGTATAAAGACACAAACACAATATACAATCCAGAATAGATGGACAGTATTCAGGTGGGAAGCAAAGGAGAGTGTTCATTCACACACACGGTAGCTTCAGATCTGCTCAATCTGGTTCTTCTCATGTATGTTTCTAAAGACAAGGGAAAATGACTTTATGGGCATATTAGATACTGGAACAGCACCTAAGCATCAGTGTGTGACTATGCAAACAAAATACTTCAGGGACATGTATTTTTAAAAAGGTTTTTGTGTTGAGGCTATTGGAAAAGATTTTCCAGAATCAAGCTCACTTGAGGTTCTAACTATCTACAAATATTGACTGATAACAGAAAGTGTTCCAAATGTGGCTATTCTGATCCATAGGTTAAAAATAAAATGTATTTACAGAAAGAGGATAAAAGTTTCTGTGAATTTTGTGCAAGTTAGCTTCCGTTCCTCACTTCTCAAGTACCTGATTTACAGTTTTGGCTCCTTCAAATATTTACCTTTTTAATTTCAAGATTTGTAATTCTACCTTCAAAACATCATTTTTTAATGTAAAAAATGCAGAAATTCAAAGAATAAAAAAGTAAAAGGCAGCATTTTTAAATTAGTTGAGGTCAGTGCAATTCTGTTCTTGAAATAGTTTAATTTAAAAAAAAATAGTTTAAGTGACTCTGGTGCTCTTGTCCAATATAAACAGGTGAAGGAAAATGCCTACCATTTGATTTTATAAGGTTAAGCTATATTCACTTAGTATGCCTGGGTTTGGGGGTAGATTTCAATCCATCGTTGCCCTGGTGCATCTCAATTACTACACAAAAGAACAAATGCAGTGTCAAACCCAAAGCCTCAGAGGAAAAGAGTTCTGTTCCCCAGAAAACAGTGATAGCTTTATAATGAGAAATTTTATCTAAAGTATATCAGCATTAAATTAGTGCTGCTGAAACGATACACTGAGGATTTACTGTTAACACCTAGAAGTTCCTTCTATTGTACATCTAAATAGAATCATGGAAACTTCATTTTACCTAATCATATTATGGCCTTATGGATTTAATGAATCAAATGAAAACTGAATCTCCATTCTACATCCCATTCTTTATCTCTAGATAAGATAAAATCTATTCTTAATTTAAAGGTAGAGTTTTACATATTCATATTTCTTAAACCACATTTAAGGAAATCATGTCTTAACTAATTTCATGTGTTGTCTCTTCATCTTTACATGAAATTCCAGCAGGTTTAATCTTGGCATTTATCATCTGGTCAAGTCCTTCACATGTTCTTCAACCAGTCAAATTTGGTATTCACAACATCTTCTGTGTTGATAAAATAAGATGTGGAATTAGTAGATTTGATGAAGACCTGTTTGTGGTGTGTTTTGTTTTGTTTTGTTTTGTTTTGTTTTGTTTGTTTTGTTTTGTTTTCCTTGCCACACTGGACTTCTAGATGTCATTTGGATTGGGTTTAGAGGATGGGGAAGTGTAGCTACTTCTTGGCCTGAGTCTCTTAACAGCAGAGATTTAGAAGAGAAAGTGAGATCACAAGGTGACTGGCTGTTGACTGCAGGGCACTGCCAGCAGCCTTGGTGGTGGCATTAGCTGGATTTGGAGCAGCTGAGGTATTCTGGGAGTAGTTACTTGGAGGTGTTATGACAGTTGTTTGATTTGAATAAATCTGCGTAGGCAGTAGCAGTGCCAGAAGCAACAGCCCCAGCCTGGCCACCATCGCTCTGCTCATGTCCGCTCCATCATGTGTGCAGAGAGCCGCTGCTTGGGGAAGGTGCAGGCGAGGTGGGCTCTTTTACCTCATTCTGAATAGCATAACTTTAGAATTCTTAAAGTATATAAGTATTCCCTCCTGCTTTATATACTATCTTTCTCAGCCTGTGCCTGTTTGCTCCTGACTAAATTAAATCCGATGTATTTTTCACTTCCGTCAGAAAACTCTCCCAGGGTATATATATAATCCTTTGGCTTTTCACATTTTGAATATCTGATTATTCTGATGATTACAAATTAACTTAAGCCAATTTGCACACCACTACCTCTTTCATTTGGTGAGTGTTTTGGTTGTTACTTTGGTATTAATGCAGATTATGACACAAACAGCCATTTAAACAGTGAGCCAGCAAAACATTAAAAATTATTTTAAAATAAAAAATTAACATTTTAAAATATTTTATATAGCTTATCCTTTAAATGTGACAAAGCCCCAGCTCTTTGCTGTTGTATAGATGCTCACCCCAGGCAGATAAAACAATATCCCAGGACAAGATTTTGTTTACCCAGAATCTTCAGACAGTTTATAAATTAAACCTAATGTGTCTTCTCTATGGGTACAACCTCTTCGAGTTTTTTTTTCCCCCTTTGCAAGAATGGAAAATGCCTCCAAATTAATTTAACCAGTCCATGTAACTGGAAGACTATGAATTTCACCAATAAAATCCCATTTTTTTATTTAGTAAGCCATTAATTTAAAAAAGTGATAGCTCTCTCTATTCATTATGATGATCAAGAAAGCCTTTGGTGTTGCTCAGACATTTAATGTAACAAAATCTTGGCCCAGCCTCTTGCAGGCAGTAGGGTATTGAACTGTAGTGCTGGAAGCCACAAAGGAGACCACAGGTTCAGATCCCAAGTTGATCTGAAGACATGCTGGGCCTGACTGGCGGGAGAAACTGGGAAAAGGGATTGAGGCTTGACAGAACTCTGCCAAGTGTGCCTCCATGTCTCTATCCCTCGTGTGTGCACATGCACTCCCTCTTATAAATAAAATAAATGAATTAAATAGAAATCTTAAATTGCCATCTCCAAATAAGACCATTTTAATTAAATGCTAGTTTTGGTATGTGAGTTCCTAATTAGGACAATCTGTTGCCCATAGAATTATAGTTTTCAACTATGACTGGATTTGGGAATTACTAAAGTAGCTTTAAAAATCATTGATGTCAGAGATTCTCATTTAATTGATCTCGAAAATCATGAGATTTGGAATTTTTACAAACTCTACGTTTTTCTCATCTACAGCCAGTTGAAAAGCACTGCTGTACCCTCGCCACTACCACAACCACAACTGCTATTTCTTACAAAATACTTGCTGTCTGTGTTCAAGTATTTTATTTTTATTTTTTAGATTTTTATTTTTAAAGGATTATTTTGTTTAACTTCAGTCGCTATTATTTTTTTTTTTTGTAATTTGACCAGAGAAAGGCGGGAGAGTGAGAAAGCAAGCTGCCAGGTCCAGGAATTGAACCATGGTTAGTCATGTGGGAGTTCAGCACCTTTAACCATCATGCCACCTCCCAGCCACATGTGTTCAGGTAGTTTAAAGTAAAGTTCTGACATTATTTCCTTATTTAATACTTAGTCTAGAATGAGACTTAAACTGAATTTTGAGAGAAAAGGCATTATAACTTAAGATGCTCACTTGTTTCCTTAAGCTGATTTATTTGTTCCCTAATCTCCCTGCAATGGGAATGAAAAGTCAATTTTGCTTACAGTTGCTTCTTGTTTAGTATTACATAACAAAGGGTTATATATCCCAAAGTCCTCCACCCTCTTTTTAAAGTTTATTGATTTCTTCCTTGATTGAATGAGGGACATCGGGAGGGAAAGAGAAACAGACAAACAGCACTTCCTACCAGGGTTATTATACCACAGTCCACCCCAGCCTTCATTAGGCCCTGGATTGTAGGAATGCATGTGACTAGCATACTCAGGAAGGTCTCTGGACTCAACCTTCCCATGTGAGATTGCCTTGCAGGGCACAGAATGTCACTGTCTCATCCCAAGTTTGAGAGGCATTTTAAAAGGAGTACATTATTAAAATTAAAATATGCTTAATAATCAGTTATAGGATACTTTTTCACATTTTCTCTTTTCTGAAGTTGGTATACATTTTTACAGTTGCTAGCATTTTATCATTGCCTTAGTTGAATGGTAATCTTTGGATAGTTTTATATCAACCTTTGTTGACACATTTTAGTAAGATCAAGGAAGTACCAGCATCAAAGCATCTTGGTGATGCTTTGATATCAGTGGTAATCAACTGCTGAGAAACAGCTGAAAATCTGATCATCTTTGTAGGCTATTCTCTTGCGCTGTCTTTTTCAGTTTATTCTCTCTTATTAGGTATTAGCACCTTAGTCTCCTTGAAATGGCTACAGGTAAACCCTGATACTATTAAGGGGAGCAACTGGCTTTCCATTTCCCCTGTGGCCTACTTGCTGGTTATCTGATTCTTTTGGGGAACTAAATAGATAGGGCTTCTCATTCCCAGTAGAAGAATTATCTAAATTCTCTTTGACCTATTTCCAAATCCCACTTTACATCTTTCCCCTTCTTTTTGTGTGTGTGTGTGGGGGGGGGGGGGGGGGGGGGGGGGGGTGGGCGGCGCGGCTGCACTTTGCCATAGGGTATGTGCACTTGCTAGAGAAAGACAGGCAGAGAGAAGGAAAGTGAGAAATCAAATCACCTCTCTCAGAGGGGATGGCCATACTGCATTCCCTTCTCCTCCATTCCCTTCTTGGTATTTTAGGCGCATGCACAGCTGCCATGATTTTCAGGCTGCCAAATCTGGGGCTCAAACCACGTTTTAAGCTATGTGGGAATCCAACACCTTAACTACCTTGCCACCTGCTGGCCCCTACATCTTACTTTTTTTAATTTGAGTTTTTTCTGAATTGTAAACTTGTTATGCACATTTTCTTATGTGTATATTTCTTACATAATATTATGTATCAAGTAAAACTTCAACTTAAAAATTTGGCCTAGCAAAGTAGTGTGTGCTGTTGACACTGCTATTCAGTAGGCTGAGGCAGGAGGATTGCAATATAGTGAGACCTATCTAAAATTTTTTTTTAATTTAAAATTTGTCACATAATATTACATAGTATATTTGTTCCATAATTTAAATGATCGTTTATATTTTTTATTTTCATTTTCATTAGATTTATAATGAATACTTCAGCAGATAGTCTTTGGAGATAAAAATTGTGTCAGTTGTTTCCCTAAGATGGATTTCCAGAAGTCAAATGGCATACCTGGGTCAAAAGCATATGAAGAACCTTTTTTAAGTAGTTGATACTTCTTGGCAGACTGTATTTTGATGTAGTTGTAATTTAAGAGTTTCTACCACTAATCTATTAGAGTACTTTCTTCCTGTTTCCCATACCTCACACTTAGGTTACTGTGTCAAGTACCCCATAAAATAATTATTTGTAAGGTGGAATCGACCAGGAGTGGATAAGGATAGCAGAATGGCTAGGGTTTCTTTAACTGTTAGAAAGCCAACAATAGTGGGCAAGGAGCGGGGGAGTGAGGGACCCTTCTTTGATGAAAGTCAAGGTGTAAAGCCTTTTAATTTTAGGTTTTTTTTTAAACAAACAAAAAAAAGTTACATGAAGGTCAACAATAAAGTATATTTTATTTAAAACACAGTGTCAGGCTAGCAGATGGCATGGAGATTGGGGCCACTGGATCCCACATGGCCAGCTATGCAGTTTGAGTCCTAGACCTAGCAGCTTGAAAAACACCCCAGGTGTGTATGTGTGCATGCCCAAAATCCCAAGAGGAGAATTGAAGAGAAGTTATTGCAGTGTGGTTATCTCCCAGAAGGGTGCTTTCTCTCTCTCTTTCTCTCTCTCTTTCTCTCTCTCTTTCTCTCTCTCTTCTCTGGCGAGCACACACACTCTTATAGCAGTAAATAAAATATAGTGTCTTAACTGATAGCAGCCTCTTTAATCAAAAGAAGCTAATATAGAGAGATTTTTCACTTTTATAGTATTGTGTTTTGGAGAGAAACTTGTAGCGGCTAACACCATCCTCAGACTTAAACTATTATTTTTATAATTTGAAGAAATATCTTATTTTTAATTTGCTATAAGGTATCTGCTCTCACTGGAGAGAGACACGGAGAGAGAGGAAAAATGAGGAAGCACTCCTTCCTGCCCTCCCCACTCCATGCAGGATGGCCATACTATATAGTCCCTTCTCTTCCGTGCTCCTTTTGGGATTCTGGGCACAGACACACGCACACACACATGCCCAGTGTGTTTGTTAAACTGCCAGGTCCAGGACTTAAACCACTCTGTCAGCCATTTTGTATCCAGCCACCAAAACCACCGTACCATGGGTTGGCCCAGAAGAAATAGCTTTTATTTATTTTATTTGTATTTATTTATTTATTAGAGATTTTTGCTATAGGGTTTGTGTGCTCACCAGAGAAACAGAAAGCAAGATATCACCCCTAGGGGGATGACCACACTGCAGTCCCTATTCCTCCACTCTCCTCCTGGGATCTTGGGCACATATGCGTACATGCCCGGTGTGAATTTCAAGCCACCAAGTCTGGGCCTCTAACCATGGCCGACCACGTGTGGTCCAGCAATATAGCTGCTGCACTATTTTCTGATCCCAGAAGAAATATCTTAGTAGTAGTGTTTTGCTGTGTAGAATCTAAATTAGGCACTGCTTTATCTTCACAATTCTAACAAAAGATAAATTCATTTAAAATATGCTTACTTTAAAAATCAACTTCTAGAATATTAGTTTTGTTTGTTAAGCAATACATATAATTAATAAACATTTATTAAACCATCTGTTTGGAGAGTAACTTTGTTAGACTTTAGTGATCAGTATTTTTTTATGAGAAGATTGTTGTATGATTTAAAACATGGAATAATAGAAAGTTAAAATTTTTAGAGTTACTATAAAAAAGTTGACATGTGAACAAGGTATTTATTAAACGGTATGTATAGTATGCCAGGTCAGAGGAGATGGCTGTTACTGGGTTAAATGCATATAGTAGGAGGGTAAGAATCAGAGGACACTGCAGAAATGCAGGAAAGTTGCTGATACTGTGACTGATATTTTGGGTACTTACTGAGAAATTAGGGCAAGGACCTGAACACTGAGCAGCTAAGTACCCCTGTAAAGGGATGGTAGCGTAAAGTCCACTGTGCAGTGGTCTCTCAGTCTTTCATGGTGATAGTGCTGGTGGCTCTCCTTAGTAAAATGAATGAAAGAAGACAGTATTGAAAGTTATTTTATTCAGGTGTTACCATAAAGGTAATAGTGATAGTATGATTTAAGTCTTTGAGAGGGAACTTTCTTGCCTGTGTTGGGAAGAGTCTAAAGAAAGAAACTGGGGGTGTAAAAACAAAAAGACCCTAATGTGGAAGGAAAAGGGTGGAGTGGATAAATTTTGAGGCTATGTAAAAACAGGATTCCTAAAAACTGAAAAGGAGCTAGGAATTAGTAAAAGCAGTTAGAACAAATACGTATAACCTCAGAATTATTCAAAATAGATTCAAATGTATATGAAATGCCACAGAGGGCAGTTGGTACATTATTAGGTGTATGAGAGGTAATATAGTGTTCATTGAGGAAACAAAATAATTCATATTTTGTTTTTGTCTTCAGTAGCAAGGAACTGTGTTCAAACTAGTATGTGCAAAGTAAACATTGTTAAGAGAGAGTTGAAATCAGAGAGAGAACATACATGAGCAGGTAATTATTCTAAATAAGCATATCTTAGCATGAACATTGCTTAGGGAATCTCGTAGCATTGTAGATGACACTCACCCAGCAGCTCTGGTTTTTCAGAAATTGTGAGAAATGGGGGTGAAAGAAGGATGGAAATAAGCAAATTTAAGAGATCTTTTAAAAGCTTGTGGAAATATGCATCTTATGAAAAAATTATACATGGCTTTCAGCCTTTTTTGATCTCAAACTGATACTTTGATTCTATTTTTCCATGAACTTTTTGAAGTAAGCATTTTGAGCAGAATGCAACAAGAATAGAATCTTTCCCGAGTACAGTCAGAACAGGAAATCAACTTTGTATTCACGTATGTGAAGCATGTTAAAATATTGTTGAATTCTGTCTTTTTCATATTGTTCTGGTGTTACAAAGGGAGCATAGAGTTTCCATACAGTTCAACCACCAGATGGTGCTCATACAGAAGGGATACACTTGTGTGTGGTGTGTATCCAAGAGATCACAATTTTTCTAGATAAATCTGTGTTCTTAGTCTTCTCAGGGCAGATTATATTAGCTCAGTGTAGATGTATATTTTGAAATTTAATAGCCCAGCTTGTAAAGGTTAAAAGGTAAGGGGGAATAAAAGACTGTATGTTTTTTTTATAGTACATTAGCTTTGTAGTTGGTTATTTTTTTTAGTATTTTAGAATTTCATTATTGTTTTCCTTTCATCTTTCAACCTTTTAAAAATTTTCACAAAGAGGGACCAGCAGTTAGCGTAATGGCTATGTCGCTGGACTCCCACATAGTCAACCACGGCTCGAGTCCCGGACCTGGTGGCTTAAACACACCGGGCGCGTGTGCATGCGTGCCCAAGATCCCGAGAGGAGAATGGAGGAGAAGGGATTGCGGTGCGGCCATCCCCCCTGGGGGGGTGATTTCTCGCTTTCTATCTGTCTGTCTCTGTCTGGCACGTGCCCTATAGCAAAAAACCTCTCCAAAAAAAATTTTTTTTTCACAAAGATTATTAAATAATCTAAAGTAACCTTTCCCCTATTGGTTAGGCAAGAATTCTGCTGTAGATTATCCAGTTTATCCCCTCAGTATTCACAGGGGACTGGTTTTAAGACAACTCCCTACCCTATGTCAAAATCCATGGATGTTCAAGTTGCTTGTATGTATTAAATGGCATAGTATTTGCATATAACATATGCATATCCTCCCGTACATGTATACTTTTAAATCTCCAGATTACTTAATAATAGTGCAATGTAAATACTATTAAATAGTTATTTTGTGTAGGGAATGGTGACAAGAAAAAAATGTACATGTTCAGAACAGACACATCCATTTTTTGAAAATATTTTCTATCTGAGGGCTGGCAGGTGGTGTGGTGGTTAATGGTGCTGGACTCCCACATGGCTGACCATAGTTCGAGTCCTAGACCTGGTGGCTTGCTTTCTGACTTTCTCTCTCTCTCTTTCTCTCACTCTGGTCAAAATAAATAAGTGAATAAATGAATGCAAAAATGAATGAAATGAAATAGTAAAAAAAATATTTTTAATCTGTATTTGATCAAATCCATGGATATAGCAGTACAAATGTGTTACCATTCTGTAAAAAGAGAGTTAAACTATACAGAAAAAGGAAGTTTATATATCATACAAAAATGTTAATAGTGATTCTTCTTGCTGGTTTAGGTTATCTATTAACTTTTTAAAGAATTATTTATTTTATTTTATTTGTTGTTGTTATTATTATTATTTAATTTGACCAGAGAGAGAGAGAAAGGGAAAGTGAGAAAGCAAGCCATCAAGTCTGGGACTCAGACCATGGTTGGCCATGTGGGAGTCTAGCACCTTAACCACTTTGCCATCTGCTGTCCCATATCTATTAATTTTTTAAATGTATTACTTTAGGCATTCCACATTTTTTTAATAGTGAACTTAAATTGTGTTTTAATAGAGTACTTTTCAGCTCTTCTGCATAATGAGGGAAGTTATTGTACAGCAAAGAACAGTTGATTGCCTTTTGCCTCCCAACCAAATCATGTGAAACCATGTGATTTAGGTACATGCATGGTTTTGTATGTATGTATGGACTAATTGTCAGTGAATGAGATAATCCTAGATTTTTGTTGCTCAGGTAATAAGACATTTTCATAAAGAAGTCCTTTGTAAAATTTGAAGTTTTCTTGACATGAGTGTATTTGAATAGGAAATTCGTATATTGAGAAATTTCTTCTCTATCCACCAAGGATGTATAAGATGATGTGATCTGTCTACTGTAGATTGTCTCCAAGCCCTCTGGCTCTCTAGGATAAATTGATGTATACTACAGGCTTACTGTTCTGTGTTGGTACTGTTTACAATTTGACATAGGAGATATACATTCAACAGTTGTATTCAGTATCCTCATCCAACTTAATTTAGAATAAGAGCCAATATCAATTCCAATGTATTTCCCCCCTTTCCTGAGTTTGTATCAGACATGGCTCAAGATACACATTTTGTGGTCAAACCAATTGCTAAAGTACTTGCATAAACCATGCTAATCAGTTCTTTATTAAGTACTCAGTCATAGTAAAACTTTTTTTTTTCCCTAGAAGATTGTGGTTATTTTTTTTCCTTCAGAGAGGATACTTAGTTTTCTGTTTACACTTATGTTTTTTTCTCTATTCCCCTACCCCAAATTAGATAGGATGAATTTGTCCGGCGTTACATATTGCCTGCTACTGCCTATAAGGTCCTTAGCACCTAGCTTTCTGCTATAATCTCTGAAACAAAACACCTGACACCAAAGATTCCTAAATGGCTCTCGACTCATGCAGAGCATATGTCTATATCTTAGGGAAGTGATTGTAGACACGCATTCACATCTTTTCTTGCTGAGTTTGGATTTGCAATGGACTTCAAGGTTGTAGTTTGCATTGTCGCTTTTCAGTAGGGCTGCATCTAAGTGGTGCTGGTAATAAGCATATAGATAAGCAAGGTTTTGTCAGTTTACATCTGAAAAAATATTCATGGCTAAAATTGAGATCTACGAAGTGCTCAAATCAACCTAAAAATTATATTACTCAACCATTAGTAATTTATCAAGTATTGTTTCGTTTATGTACTATTTTAAAATGACCATATAATATATAACAACATAGTTAAGAAGACAGGCTTAGGATTCTACTATTCTCAAACTGGAAAAAGCTCCATATGGAGCTTTTTACAACTAAAATTCCCATCAGCTACTGGCATGATGGTTAAAGTGCTGGATTCCCACATGGCCAGCTGAAGTTTGAATCCCAGACCCAGCAACTTGAAAATCTTGCTTGTGCATTCATGCCCAAATCCCAGGAGGAGATTGGAGGAGAAGGGATTGCAGCATGGCCATCCCTCCTGGGGGATGATTTCACACTTTTCCCTCTCCGTCTTTTTGGCAAGGCCACACTCTGTATGACAAAAACCTTTTAAAAAAAAATTCTTGGTGTCTTCTGCTCCTAAAAAATTTGATGAGCAGAAGTTATACTACTTTGCCTTTTTAGCTAGCATCCCAGGAAATTCTGAGACAAACAGCTATGTACAGAAACAAAGATTTAAATGTTAGATGTTAGAAAATGGTCCATTTAGTAATCAAATATTATTATTTTATGAACCAGAGTATTATTATTGTAATGTTGAATAAAACATATTTCACTGATTATAAAACAAAAATTTACTATAAATTCTTTCTTATCATAGGAGTCCAGAAGCCCAGTATTTATTTTACTAATTGATCTGTTTTGCTGCAGACTTAATTATTAAAGCATTTAAAAACAATGTGTTACATAAAACGATTGTGCTGTATTACAAATGAATTCAGTCCGATCATTAGATGCTCCAAGTTTAATGTTGATAGTATACCTTTAAAAAAAACTTAGCACCAGTGCTGAATAATGTAAGCTCCTTCCTGGTGCAGAAATTTGTATGTCACTGACAAAGATTCCTTAGAGAAATTGTTACAACAATCAAAACCATTGGCAGAAAGAATCCTCTTGCATTTTTAAATTCAGTTCATATTTATAATTTATGTAAGCAGTAGAAGATGCCATTGGATTTTACTACAGACTGCAGTTAAAACTTGGTAATTCAGGGTTTCTCCACCCAGTACATTAAATCAGGCAGCCCCAAAGGATTTTGGAAGTCCAGTGTTTATAACATTCTTCTTTACCTGCTAATCGACCTCACTTCCTGGATTTCAGTCCGTCTAGTTATCAGCTAACAAAAGAACAGCTTTTGGTTTCTGCAGACGCTGGTGAAAAAATACCATGAGAAAGAAATCCACCTTATGTCGTCTTTTTTGTCTACAAGAATAAACTCAGCCATCATACAGCTAACAGGTACAGAAGGAAGATACAAGCTCTTTCATAGGAAGAAATTACAGAGAAAATGAGCATCATTTCTGAAGGTTTTTATTTTCCCTGATCTACAAGTGATGCTGCTGTAATTCTAGCTGCAGTTTTTTACCGATCATTCACCACTCAGCAGCTGGTAGAGAAGTAAGACTGCTTGGCAACCACCTGCAGGGCTGCAGAGATGAATTACATTTTCGGAAACAACACACTTCTATACTCTCGCGCCAGTCGAGGAGGCAATACTAGCTCTAGCCATGGCTCAGTAGGCCCAAAGCAGAAACACTGGGCAAAAAAGGGCTCATCAGATGAACTCCAAGCTGAGCCAGAGCCTTCACGCTGGCAGCAGATAGTTGCATTTTTCACTCGAAGACACAGCTTTATTGACTGCATCTCGGTAGCCACCAGCTCCACCCAGGTAACATACCACTTGTTGAAATTATTTTCAATATGTGTTTGTTCACATTTGCTTTGCGTAAATATCTTAGTACTGATTTCTTAATATTAAAAAATAGAGTCTTAGGCATTGAAACCTTAAATGTACAGAAATGTATGTTTTCAGTCCATCTCTGCAGGTCTTTAGCACAAAAGGAAGAACAAAAATATTTTCTCTTATGCTCTTATGTAATATCCATCAAAATAGTCTCAGATTCTATCAAATGACTTTCCTAAAAATATAAAGCCATGAAAACATAAACTAAAAGATAAATTAATAATGTTCATCTCTTTATTTTTAGATTACATTAAATCTGTAGAGTATGAAAGAAAGAAAATACCTTTTTTTTTTTCTGTTATTAGGTAACCTTAGGGAAATTGTTACAGTAAAGAAACAAGATAATTTGAAATATTTTCAATTTCTACTGTTTTAAGAATAGATTAAATTTAATACAGCTGGCTAATATTGTATATACTATATCTTAAAGTTATATTAAATTATGGTTTATTCTGAGATATAATCCTTTTTTGTGAATATTTGTTGTCTAGGGTTATTTTGAAATCATTAAGCTTTTATAGTTATAGGGTCATGGAAATTTCTTTTTACATATTTAAATCACAGTTTAAAGAAATGAGCAAACACTGAAAGTCTTCCAGATTAAAAAGAAAAAACAACTTCTAAGACCTCTTCTTTTTGAGGAAATGAATATTGAATATAGGTAGAAAATATAAAATAAAATTGATAATTATTTTAAATACCTGTTGTTTGGTGTAAGGGTGGGTTGGAGAGATTATTCATATCTTAAAATACATATTTAACAGGTAGTCATTCAACTTAAATAAGAATGAGAAAGTTCAATTTAAAAACATTGAAAATGTTTTTGTCCCTTAACATCAATTATATTTAAATTACCAATATATGCATTTTCATACACATTCTTTAGGGCCTTTATAAATTCCCTTAGGGCCATCTTTTTAAAAATAATTCAAATAAAGAAAAAATAAAAACTGTAACTAGCAACAACTTTTTTACTAAGTTGTCTTTTACTATTATAGTTTTGATTTAAAAGTAATGTCAACTTTTTAAAATTCTACTTTATTCTTCTTAAATGTTTGAGAGAAATAGAGTTACTGGGTAGGGAGAGAAAGAGTTATTTTTATGTGGGTACTGAGGTTAATTAACTATCAAAACTTACTGAGGGACAGTGATTGATTTAACTCTTAAAATGAATACTGCCACAAGAATGTAACTAATTTGATTTTGGCTAAAATCAGTATATCAAAAAAGGATGAAATAAAGGTTGGCATTGTTGGTCATTATAGATTAATATTAAGGTGATATTAATCACCTCCATATCTTGTTGGCAACAAGAAAGATATCTTAAAACTGTGTCATGGAAATTTCTTTTTACATATTTAAATCACTGTGTGTGTGTGTGTGTGTGTGTGTGTGTAATATGCGTTTGTGGTTTGTATAAAAGCACTACTCTATAATACACATACATACACACACACAAACACAATACTACCATTAGATATTTATAGTTAATCTAGGGGCATACAAATAAAAAGACAGGAAAAACAGTACACATATAAAACTTTTAAGACTTAGAATTACATTATAGTTACTTAGCAATGGAACAAAAAGTTGCTGGCGTTGACATCTGTTAACATTTGATCCTACAGAGCCATTTTCAGTTGTGTTCCTCTCTCCCCTCCTACCCCAATTTGGTTTAGGTTGGTTCTGTAACTGATAAATGAGTGAGTTTTTGTTTCTTTCAGACTTTTTTCTGATAATCCTCTTTTTTATCCAGTACTATATCTGGAAATGTAGACATTAGGTCAGAGGTTTGTGGCTTCTATTTCTCCTGCTCTGGAGTACCAACATTTCATCTTTCACTTCATACCATTCTCTAACTGATAAATTGGATGATTTATATCCTCAAGTCTTCTGTTATAACTCATTGGAGTTTATCTTACAAGGTAAAATATAATGGGGCTGAGAAAGAACTTTATATTTGGATCTTAGGTGACACTAGAGGATATTTTTCTACTGGATTGTCAGGAAAGTCATTATGTATTTTTTCTCTTTTTCGATGAAAAGATGCGTCATGACTTTTCTGATAACCCAGTATTCTCCCTATGACTGACTCATGCCTGGAAGTCTTATTTTGTAGCACGGAGGAATTTGCGTGTTAGTGAAACTTTATAATTTATTGAGCATGTACTATATAGTAGTAAATGTAGTATTACTATATAGTAATAGGCTACTATATAGTAGCCTACTTAGTAGTATGATTCTGTTCAGTACTGTGACTGATAAATAATAGCTCCTATTTTTACTGTTGGGAATACTCATTTCTAAGCTTTGATAGAAAGATTAATTTTTAATCTAATTTCTTAAGACTTAACCACTTGATGACTTTCCTCAGATAGAGTTGTTAATCAAGTTTTATTAGTATGAAAATTATTATTTTGATTTAATATCCCCCAGATACCTGCTATAAATTAAAAGAAAACTCACTTTGTAGATTCATTTAAATCACGTATCTATTGGAGGTATGTGTGTTCATAACAAAGATTATGTGCCAAGTTCTACTGTAATACCTGGAATTTAGTAGGAAATCATTAAATTTTTTTGAATGATATGAAAACCAAAGTTTATAAAACTTCCACAACACATGCAGCTTCTGGGATAGGGGTTGGCGTATAGTTGGTGCTCAGTATGTACATTTATGGAATTAATTCATTATTTTTGGTTTCCAACACCTAGAATGTTGTGATCTCCTGGCCTTCTGCAGTATAGCACTTAATCTGACAACTCCATCACAAGTGCCTTTAGTTCTTCACAGCAGCCCACTTCATATTTCCACTTCCGTTTTTTTCCTTTCTAGTCTTCATACTATCCTCAAACCACACAAATCCCCCAGGAGCCCAATTTTCTCATTCACTTCCCACCCAATAGCGGTAATATATGTGTATGCACTGTGTCTGATACTTTTTCATTTGATTGTGTCTCAGAAGTTTGTATTGTAGGTTGAGGGGACTTTTTGTTTTATTAATGTTAAATTAGTTTCTTTTGGATTAGTTTACTTTGGTGTATGTTTTTCTGATTCGGCATGGGCTTTATACTAGTTATGTCCTTAGTTTTGAGCAATTAATGTAACTTAAAAAAATGGTCTATGGGGACCAGCAGTTGACATAATGGCTATGTCACTGGACTCCCAGGTATTCAATCTCAGTTCAAGTCCCGGACCCAGTGGCTTACACTCATGTCAGGCGCGTGTGCGTGTGTGCCCAAGATCCCGAGAGGAGAATGGAGGAGAAGGGATTGTGGGGTGGCCATTCCCCCTGGGGGGTGATTTCTCGCTTTCTGTCTCTCTGTCTTTGTCTTTCTGGCAAGTGCACGTGCCCTATAGCATCACCTCCATTCTTGTGTTGGGATCACTTGATATCAACCTGCCCTGTCCTTACCATACTCAGCTCATTCCAGTCTAGGATCGGTATTGATATTTAGCATAGTTTTTAAAGAACTTCGGCACAATAACTTCTAGGCATACTACTTGATTAGCTCTTGAATGAAAAGTTTTTTCTACTTGATAATATCAGTGTTGACTAATGATAATAGTAATAATATAAACTTTGAATAATTGCTAAGTGTTAGGTCACTTTGAATTTGTGTTTAGCAGCTATTTATAGATTTTGGCCTACTGAAAGTACCTATCATAGATCATGATAAATATTCAAAAAGGTGCCCCAAGTAAGTGACATGTCAAATTTATCTGAAAGCAACAAAGCTCCATTCCCAGAAGGAATGGAAACGATATGAAAACTTGTTAGAATTGAAGTAGAATAATACATACCAGTAAACATTACATACAGGTAAACATTAGCCACATGAGTTGAATAATCTGCTTAGAGGAAAAACCTTGTCTTAAATGAAAATACAAGAAAACATTGTTCACATACCCGTGTAGGAAATACATAGGCTGGGGCTGGCAGGTGGCATGGTGATTAAGGGCACTGGACTCCCACATGGGCGACCGCAGTTCGAGTCCCGGACCTGGTGGCTTGCTTTCTCTTTCTCTCTCTGTCTCTGTTTCTCTCTGGTCAAATTAAAATAAATAAACAAGTTAAATAAATAAAATACATAAGCTAATTTATATAAGAATATTGTTAGGGACCAGCAGATGGCATAATGGCTATGTTGCTGGACTCCCATGTAGTCGACCACGGTTTGAGTCCCCGACCCGATCGCTTAAACTCACACTGGTTATGTGTACGTGCGTGCCCAAGATCCCGAGAGGAGAATGAAGGAGAAGGGATTGTGGTGTGGCCATCCCCCCGGGGGATGATTTCTTGCTTTCTTTCTTTCTGGCGAGCGCACGTGCCCTATAGCAAAAACTTCTTATATATATATATATATATATATACACACACACACACACACAATACATATCACATATTTTGAATAGCACTTGGGACATAATAAGTACTCCATTAAAATTACATGCAGCTCTCTCTGGCGAGTACACGCACCCAATGGCAAAAATGTGGGGGGAGGGTGTGCAAGGCATGTTCTATCAAGGCACCCATCTGCCTCCCACCCTGTCTGCTTTTGTAAGAACCACAGGTCTGAGTATCTTTAATCACAGGATTTAAGGGAGAGGGTACCTAAAGAGCCCCTTAGATATCAGATGCAAATTTCTTGTCCATACCTTCCCTCTGGACACTCTCTTCTGCAAATTACTAAAGCTAGTCACAAGTGAACGACTAAATTTAAATGATTATCCACACCTTACCATGCTCCTCCAAACATATCATTAGGACTAATATTAGATCCTACATCTCTTTTAGCCCCAGTCACTACAAGTCTAAACCTTTACTAAGCTTAATCATCTCTTCCTTTGGTTTAAAGTGAGAGATGTGTTCCTTTTACTTGAACACTTAGAGTCCGTTGTACAATTATCGATTGACCTAATTTCAATATTTTATGTCTCAGTGAATAGGGAGACCTAAGAAGAGGGAGAGACAGGGAAATGGCCTTTCAGAGCAGTCAGAATGCACACAGCTATCAGTATCTTGCATGTGTGTGGGTCAAAAACTAGAATATTTAGAGAGTAGGTAGGCAATCTTCTTAAACTATTATTAGGTGGTCGGGAAAGGCATAACATATTTTTCTATTCAAAAGTGTGTCATGATTTTTCCAAAGACCCAATACTTTGAAAATAGGAACTTTCCTAGTAGGGTGGTTCCAAGACAATGGGTAGAAAAAGTCTCCTTTGGTATTGAGTAATCAGAAACTCAAAGATAGGATAAAACTGTTGTACTGGTTGTGTGATGCTGACTCTACAGACTTTTGTTTCTTAATTTCCCATTACAAAGACTATTAACTTGCAAGACCAGCACTATAACTAGATTTGTAACTTAATTGTTCCCTTTTTCACATGAAGAATAATTTGGAATATATGCCATAGCTCCATTTTTCTGGGGAGTTTTACATGGTACCTATATGATATTTATTGAAATGATGTTTAAAAACCAGTCATTTGTACAGTAAGACAGTGTAGAAAACCACAGAGATGAAGATTAAGCAAAAAGTCATTGTTTACAATGGTTGCATAAGCTTTTTTAAAAAATGAAAACTGTGTCATGAAATCCTGTAATTGCACTCCTTGCATGTTTACCTAAATGAATAAAAAATTGCATCTACACCAAAACCTGAACATAGCTATTTATAGCAACTTTGTTCATATTTGTCAAAACCTGGAAGCAATCAAGATACCTTTCAGTGAATAAATGGATTAAAGTATGGTATGTATAGGCAATGAAATATTATTCAGCACAGAAAACTAAATGAACTATCAAGCCATGAAAAGACATGGCGAAGTCTTAAATACACGTACTGGGAGAGAGAAGATGATTAGAAATGATTAGATAGGACATTCTGGAAAAAGGCAAAATGGTGGAGATATTATAAAGATCAGTCGTTGCTGGGAGTTGTGGGAAAGAGAGGGAGGAGTAGGTAGAGTGCAGAATTTTTGGGCAATGAAGCTGTTGTGTATAATACTGTAACGCTGCATACAGATCATTACATATTTGCCAGACCTATAGAATGTCCATCACCAAGGGTGAATCCTAATGTAAACTATGGAGTTTGGGTGATGATAGTGTATCCGTGTCAGTGATTGATTAGCATCACTGATTCTAACAAATGTATCGCTCTCCTGCAGAGGTGTTGACAGTAGGTGCTCTGTGCATGTGTGTGGAAAGATATGTGTGTGTAAACTCAGTGTATTTTCTACTCAGTTTTGCTGTGATCCAGAAACTGCTCTAAAATATTGTCTATTAAAAATACAAAATTGGTAGGACCCGCAGGTGGCATAGTGATTGGGGCACTGGACTCTCACATGGCCAGCTGTGATTCGAGTCCAGACCCAGGGGCATAAACCTCACACTGGGTGCATGTGTGTGCATGCCCAAAACTGGAGGAGAAGGGATTGCGATGTGGCCATCCCCTCTAGGGGGTAGTTTCCTTCTCTCTCTCTCTCTCTCTCTGTCTCTGTCTCTGTCTCCAGTGAGCACACATGCCCTGTAGCAAAGATTTCTCTAAAAAGGAAAAAAAATGCAAAATTGTTATCTCTTTTAGGTAGGAAATGTGTTGTATTTATCTTTGAAGCTTGTATATAGTATCTTGCATGTTAGATGACCCTTATCTCAAGAAAAAGGAAATTCACAGGTGCGATTTGTATATTTTTAATGTATTCACATAAGTTTTAAAGTTAACCTTTAAAGTAATGTGTTAGTTACATTGCTGAAAAATGACTGACCCACATGCTTATGGGAACAGGATAGGAGATTCAGCCTGTAAAGCTTTGTTTGTTTTTGTTTTGTTTTGTTTTGTTTTTTCCTTTTCTAAATTTACCAGAGAGCTTGCACGCTCACTGGAGACAGAAAGAGAGAAAGAGAGGCAGAGAGAACACACACACGAAAGAGGAAGAGTGAGAAAGCACACCCCATGGGGAATTGGTCATACCACAATCCTTTCTCCATTTCTCCCTCCCCTTTTTTTTTTTTTTTTTTTTTGAGAGGTTTTCACTATAGGGCCCGTGCACTCGCCAGACAGACAGAGAGAGACATAGAGACAGAAAGCGAGAAATCACCCCCCAGGGGGGGATGGTCACACCGCAATCCCTTCTCCTCCATTCTCCTCTCGGGATCTTGGGCACGCACGCACACGCGCCTGGCGTGAGTTTTAAGCCACCGGGTCCGGGATGCGAACTGCAGTCGACTATGTGGGAGTCCAGCAACATAGCCATTACACTAACTGCTGGTTCCCCATTTCTCCCTCCTTTTTGAGCACATGCACGTGCACACACACACACATACACACACACACACGCCTGGCATATTTTTCAGGCCTTTGGGTCTGGACTTGAACTGTGCAGTTGGCCATGTGGGATTCAACCATCTTATCCACCATGCCACTGGCTGGTCCACCTGTATAACAGTTGTACCTCTTGTTTACTTTCCAGCAATGCTTGTTAAATGAGAATTGTATTTCATACTTCTTAATTCTCTGCAGTTCAGTAGTCAACTACATAATGACTTGAAGGTCGACTGCTAACCTGTAAGCATCACAAGAGTTGGTATTTCTAGGTGTGTGTGTGAGTGTGTGTGTGTGTGTGTGTGTGTGTGTTTTCTTTCTTTTGTGGTCCATAGAGCCTAATGTAGAGAGTGCATTTGAAGATATTGGCTGAATGAATAAACAAATGTTGTATAGGTATTTATTTCCATTTAGTTTGATGATGATAAGAGGGAGTTTAGGGCTTCTAAATAGGATTTGGCAACTATAAAATTTCAAAGCCATCTTTATATAAGAAGAATTTTTTAAAAATACAAGTTAAGTCTATATTGTAGGATTTTCTAATCATATATATTTCAAAAGTAATTCTAAACTCTGAAAAAATTGTGATTTGTATTTATTTTTTCACACATGACCTTAAATTGTTGCTATTGAATTTTTACTTAGTATCAGTGTTTCTGAAGATCTTTTACTGTGTTGTTCTATGTATTTCCTGGCACCATTATGTAGACAACATTTTCAGTCCTCTATTTTCATATCAAAGTTTAGAATTTTGATTAATTTAAAAATAGTTGTTCAGACCATTTGGAGAACAGCAGCCTATAATTATCACCTTATTTAAGAAACTTGGACTAAACCAACTGATGTGATAATTTTACAGGCATATGCAAATCAGTCAGCAAAGACTGGACCTATTTTATATATGCAGACTGAGCGGTATTTGGAAGCAGTGGAATTTTAAGACAAGCCCAAACAGAACTTCTGCCCTTTGGATACATTTATTTTAAAGGTTTCCTTTCCTCAGGCCTTAATAAGAGATATCTATGCCTTTTCATTTGTTTTTCCTTTTAGTAAACCCCAGTTTGATCCTACTTCTGAATAGTACTTTCATCATATATTCTGAAACGGAACTCTGTTGACTCAGCTAGCTCTGGAATATGGAGAATTTATGATTAGGACAGCATGAGTTTAATTGATTATCTTAAATTTTTTTTTTTTGTTGGTCCCAAGAAAATAACTGGATATTATAATCTGGGGTTTAAGTTAAATCAAATCCACCCTCATTTTTTCCTTCCTTCCTTTTTTTTCACACCAGTCAGAGAGGTGTTTTTGACAGGGTCTTCCCATGTCCTGATTCTTCTGCTCAGGCTATTTAGGTTAGGACTGGGAATTGAACCTGGGCCTCTGATGTGTCCCTAACCATTGGTCAGTGGTACCCTCCTGCTTGTGCCACTGCAGCTGATTGATCTTGGTAGAACCGTCTAACTTATCAGAGTTGTAAATTAGAAATCAGTTTGAAAGTATCTTGGAAGACAGAAGAAAAGATGCATGCCAATCTTAAGAATTAATCGATTTAGCTATACTAAATAATGTAGGAAGAATTTGGAGGAAACAAAAAAGAATAAAAATGGTATTATTTAAATAACTTTTTTCCAAACTAGAAGGTTATATATGATATAGAGGACAAATTCTTTCAATTATGTGAGCACAGTTTTATTACATAGATTTTCTTTGGTAAAAGTATTTAAAGGACTCTAGATAACTTGAAATTTTCATATATGTATATTTCTTGTTTATTTTAAAATCATCATCTCCATGTTTTGGGGAGGGCTTGCTTATTTTATTTTTTTAAGAATTATTTAATTTTATGGGTCTGGCAGGTGGCATGGTGGTTAAGGTTCTTGGACTCCCATATGGCCAACAGCAGTTGGAGTCCCAGACCTGGTGACCTGCTTTCTTATCTTCCCTCTTGCTCTTGATTTCACTGTGTCCCTCTCTGGTCAAAGTTAAATAAATAAATAAAGTTGGGGACTAGCAATTGACGTAATGGCTATGTCACTGGACTCCCATGTAGTTGATCACAGTTCAAGTCCCAGACACAGTGGCTTAAACTCACGCCGGGCACATGTGCGTGCATGCCCAAGATCCTGAGAGGAGAATGGAGAAGGGATGCGGCGTGGCCATCCCCCCTGGAGGAGTGATTTCTTGCTTTCTGTCTCTGTCTGTTTCCGGAGAGCGCACGTGCCCTATAGCAAAGACCTCTCCATAAATAAATAAGTAAATATAAAATAATTCTTTTTTAAAAAATAATTATTTACTTTTATTACATATTTTAATTTTGCTTTAGGGCATGTGTGCTCTCCAGAGAGAGACAGAGAGAGAGGGAAAATGATAAAGCAAGCCACCAGGTCCAGGACTCGAACTGCAGTCAGCCATGTAGAAGTTAGCGCCTTTATCACCATATTGTGTGCTGGCCCCGGGGTTGCTTATTTTATTATCATAGATTAAGTGTTACAACAGAGTTAAACCAGTTGTGTCTAGTAAAAACTAACATAGGTGTCAAAGTCATATTCTGTTTTCCTCATTGACTTTATCAGCCTTTTTTCCCCCTATCCATGTGAGAGGTTTTTGACAGGGTCTCACTGTGCCTTGGTCGTCCTGCCACAGCCTTCCAATTAGCTGGGATTAAAGTTGCACACAGCCATTACCTGCGGGCTCAGATCTGCCTGGGAACAAAACCAAGGCTTCCCATGTGGCTTACAGTCTCCCAAGTGGTGGTGCTGTCTACTGCCATTATGACTGGGCCTTTTTTTCTTTTTCAAAAGCACCTAAATCAAGGACTAGCGGATCACACCCTGATAGCCCAACCCAGCCTGCCGCCTCTTTTTGTGAATAAAGTTTTCTTGGTACATAGCATGCCTATTTGTATATTATCTATGGCTACTTCTGAATTACAATGGCAGAGTTGGATAGTTCAAACAAAAACTCTATTGCCCATAAAGCTGCTGTTGCTTTGTTTTTGCTTTTGTTTTTCAGAAAATATTTGCCAACCCCTGACCTAAGAATTGTTAAGAGTATTTATTTCTTTTGGGGGTAATACATATTGTCTTTGTGGTAAAATTTAGTGATGACAGTAAAGACAAAATAAAAGCTCTTTTTGAACTATTTTAGACAATGCAGTATACTGGCTATGTGTACCATCTTTAGAGAAGGATAGCCTGGGTTTAAATCTGTAATCTGCCGTTATAAGGTGTGACATGTTGGACATATTACCTAAATTCTCTGTTTCTATGTATATACAAAACAGGGCTGAAAATGTATTCTGCATCAAGATTTAGTGAGAATTAATTGTGACAGTACATGTAAAGCACATATTATATCTGACCATTACCATCTTTATCAGTTCTTAAAAGATTCTGGCCTTTTAAATGAGGACTCTAGCAATGCGGGGAAGCTACCTAATTATAGAATGATAAATGATTATGTTTTAGCTAGAAGATTGGTAACCTTGACAGGGCCCAGCCAGGAAAACAGAATCCACACCAATTACTTTTTTAAAAAGTATAATATAAAGGATTAAACAACCTGTTGGAAAGCTGAGGGGCAAAATGGCAACACCGAGATGAAACACTGATAGTAATTATACCATCTAGTGAAACAAAAGGCCCAAGTTGAAGTTAGTAGAATCTAGAAGTTTGAAGGAAGGACATCACAAGTTTAAATATACACTCTCAGAATATTTACTTCATAATGCATTTACAAAAGGAAAGAGATAAGAGATGAAAATCTTTTTTATTATTATTATTTTATTTTTAACTGCTAGAGAGTGCATACCCTTACCAGAGAGAAAAAGTACCCCCAAGTGGGATGTGATCACACCACAGTCTTCTGTTTTCCATTTCTCCATTGGAATTTAGAGTATGTACACACACACACACACACACACACACACACACACACACTCCTGGTGTATTTTTTAAGCTGCCAGTGTTGGGATTTGAATCGTGGTCATTTATGTGGAATCTAGCTCCCTTAACAACTGAACTATGGGGCGAGCTCAGAGACGAAAATCTTTTGAGCAAATGTACTTAACCAAGACACATTTGTTTTTAAATAGGACATTATTAGGCAACTGGATATTGCTAGATAGAAAACAACATGAAACAGGAAATTTAGTGCTTTTTTACATTTTGTAATTTCTGTTCTAAGGTTGTTAAGAGATAGAATATCTCCAACACCTGACTGGTAGTGACTTAAATTAGCACACCAAAAGAAACTTCTAGCAATGTCTGATATATAAATAGCAGGAAGGCAGAGGGAGGGATGGATGTACACAGTCTAATTCCCTGGGTCATTTTAAACTGATTACATCAATCAATTTTATTTTTTGGCAGTCACATGATTTCATTCATCCAGCAAGTGTATCTGAAATATTTCCTATATGCACTATCCTAGACATTAGACATACAGGAGTGAATAGAACAGAAATCCTTGCTTGTATAGAAGGGGAAGACAGGTATTAAGTATAGTTAACTAAAATACTGAGTTGTTGGAAAAGTCATGACATGTTTTTCTGTGCAAAAGGAGAGATTTTTTTTAAAGGAGAGGTTTTTGTTACAGGGTGTGTGTGCTAGCCAGAAAGACAGAGAGAGACAGAAAATGAGAAACCACCACCACCACCCCGGGGTGGGGTGGCCATGCTGTTCTGATCCTTCTCCTCCATTCTCGGGATCTTGGGAATGCATGCACGTGTGCCCGGCATGAGTTTTAAGTCAACTATTAGGGAGTCTGGTGGCATAACTGTTACCATCTGCTGGTCCCATGTCATGACTTTTCTGACAACCCAATATGTGGTACTATTTTGGAAAAAATAAAGACAGTAGGAAATGGCACATTTGTTATGAGTGGAGGTTGATAGGATAAGTTAAGAGGATATTCAACTTGAAGGTGATGCTTGAGTAAAGACATGAAAGAATTTATGTAATTGAGTCGTGTTGATGACTGGGCAAGAGCATTCTAGGCAGAAGAATAGCAAATAGGCTCTGAGGCTGGAGCATGTGTAGCATATTTGGAGAGCAGCAGGGAGGCTAATGTGGCTGAAACAGTAAGGCGAGGAGATGGCTTGAGGAGGATAATGGGCTTGAGTCATTAGACTTAGAGTGCGCCAGTAGTATAGGGCAAATATAATTACTGTGAAGCATTAAGGGGCCATTGTAGGTTAGTCACCGTGAAGTCCATTATACATGTTTCTATAATCACATTCAGATAATCTTCAGGTACAAAGGCATACTGTAGTTGGTAATTTTACCTGTTTCTTATTCATGTAACCATATCTTTAAATTCAAGTTTTAGATCCGTGTTTTCATTTTTAGTGGTTAGCACATCCTTTTACCTTTATAAGATCATCAGCTAAATGCTGAGAGTACCATCTTTTCATAATGAAGAGATGAAGTATCATAAATCTTTACAAGCAGAAATAGATTCAGTAGCTACATGATCTCTGTGAGCTTGCAAATTTGCACTCACATTTCTGTAATAGAATTAATTGCTAGATCTGTTTTTCCTGTTTCCCCTCTGTGGTTTTAAAATGAAAATTTCTGTTTCTATATCCTTAGTAATTTGTTTAAAATATATCTCATTGTATAGATGTTTGCCTCATAGATAGTAATGAAATTTGATGTCATATGCAGCTGGTTCAAATAGCATGTTTTTGTTTATTTACTGCACCATTTTATATTGAGGTACCTGTTTGCAGTGATAGTGGCAAAAGGCATTTGAATCAAATAAGAAACAGACTTAAGCCATGAAAAATGCCTTTTTTTGAAGGTACTGGACCCAAGTTGGATATAGTAATTCCCAAAGGGAATGTTTATTTATTTTTATACACACACACACACATATATATATATGTGTGTATATATATATATACACATATATATGTGTGTGTATATATATATATATATATATATATATATATACACACACACACTCTCTCTCTCTCTCATATACACTGTGGTATATTTTATCCTTCTATAAACATTTTAAAAGGCTTTATTTCCCCCGCCCCCGGTTTTTCTTTCTTTTTTTAAAAACAATTTTATTTATTCAATTATTCATCAACATTTTTTAAATTTATTTTTAATTTGACCAGAGAGGGAGGGAGGGAGGGGAGAGAAATAGAAAGAAAGAAAGTGAAAAAGCAAGCCACCAAGTTCAGAACTCCAACCATGGTCAGCCAGTGAGAGTCCCAGCCTTTAACCACCACTCAGGCTCCACTTTCTTACTCTTAAATAGCTTCTTTGACATTCAGTCAGAGAAGCATGCCTCATTACAACATAAGTAAATCTTTAAACAAATGAACAAAGAACTTGAATTAAGAATACTGTGCTATACACAAAATAAGATCCTTATTAACTGTAGCACAAAGTTGTTACTTTCCTTGTCATCTGAGGTATTGATTCCAAAAGATTTGCTGCTTCATTTATTTCATTTTCCCTAAAACTATGGTATACAATTTTTTAGGCCTTGTTTAATTTTAATTTTTATATTATAAGCTTAGTTTACCCAATTTATGCAACATAGCAATGAAACATAAAACCATTATTAGATACCTGGGTTAGTTAACCAGTTATTAGTTATCTGATTGTGGTTATCCTTTTTGGATTTTCATCTTATGCTATGAAATAATTTAGTGAAGAACAAAAATTAAATGTACCAGGTAGACTTGCAACTCTTGTGCCTGGATCCAATTATAAGACGTAATTTTTAGTGGTCATTGTGGGTATTTTTTTTTTTATTATTTTTTTCTTTTTGAGAGGGAGACAGGAAGAGGGAGGGAGGCAGGTACTCCCCACAAGGCCTTCATCCTGTGATCCTCCTCCTAGCCTCAACCAGTATCATGGTCATGCACAGGCTTACCCAGTGTAGAAAAGGAGACTGTGGGACACAAACCTGGGACTTCCTGTGACCCAGCATTTTGGAGCGTTGCATTGCATTACTACTATGCTGCCAGAGTTGGCCCTGTTATGCTTTATAGTCTTCCTTACTGCTGACTTCACATCAATGATCAACATACACCAACTTCTCATTCAAATCTATCTTGACTGCTCATGTCTATTTTCACCATTACCACCATTTAGTTTCAGCCACTAATCATCACTTACCTGCTTATCATAGTAGCCTCCTAATTGAACCCTGCTCTTCATTTATCAGTCAGGATTCAGATGCTTGCAATAAAAACCACTTTAAGCAGAAGGGAGTTTAATAAAGGGTGTGTATATATACACATACACACATATTCATTCATTGTTAGATGAATAGAAGTGAAAGTGGGTGGTACTTGATCTAAATATGGAAGAGTAGTACACATTCATATTGCTATACCTAATGAAGTTTCAGAACACTTTTATGAAAATCGCCTATGTTTTTAAATGCTGGTTTCATAAATTTGAGGTCTTTAATTAGGTGTAAAATATAAAGCTCTGAAGAGTTAATAATCTCCAGAAATAAATCAGCTCTAGAAATAAATCAGCTTAAACATTTTTCAGACCCCTTTCAATTTGATAATGGCATTTAAAAAGTACTTTTAAAACATGCACAATTATTCCAGTTAGTTTACAGAAATTTACAATTTTCTGCAGTGTTCCTTGAGACAGTGTTAATATTATAGCCTCTGTTGTCATGGAAACAAGTCTCTAGAGGCAGCCTCAGAGGCTAATGATTCCATGATGTTGCTATGGATAGAAACAGCTGAGACTGTTGTTGGTCACATGGTCGAGATTTTAAAGAACAACAAAAAATTCTTTGGAGCCAATCTTATTGATTGATATAAATGGAATAGGACAAAAATGATGACATAATAGCTGATACCTTCTAATGAAATAGTTATATAAGATTTTTCAGGTTTAAAATGATATGCTAAGTTCCTTTCTATAATCGAATGTTATGACTACTGTATATTGTTGTTTCATTATTTACATTAAAATTTTAAGTTTGACATTTTCTCATTCAGAATCATGTATAGCTCCCCATGAGCTTTACCATGTTTTCGATCTCATGCTTAAAATATCTTCTTATCTCTTGATTTTACTGTATTATCAGATGTAGTATCTATGCTGCTCCTAGTCAATCAGCCAACCCTCATTTGATAATTATTTTTTGGGAAATTTATTTTTTTTCCCAAGTGAACTCAATGAATAGTTTGTTGTTTTGTAATTTTTTTTTTTTTTTTAACCAGAATTGGTTATCCATCATGGCTTAGAAATTGTGTGTTGCTATGTCATTTATTTTTTTGTTGTTGTTTTCTTTTTTTATTTTATTTTATTTTTTTTATCTATTTTTTTATTGCATTGAATTACATATAACTTTACAGTGTATTACATTGCTTTTTCAAAAGGGAATGCCATGCATGTCAGTCAGTACAGAGACATTAATCTCCCCGCTTCAACATTCAATATCTTTCCTATGTTTCCCCCAATCATTATTATTATTATTCTAATTATTTTTTATGATAAACATGATTTTTTTTCCAATTATCAGATCATAAAGTTCCCAACAATAGGAAATGTAGACTGCACTCAGGGCTGGACCAAGGGTGGGTCTCGTGCACCGGGGCCCTGTCCCACGTGCCGTGGCCGGGGTCTGCCCCGCGTGCCGTGGCTATGTCATTTATTTTTGAAGACTTCCTCAGTGGTATTTTCCTGACTTAAAGAAGAGGGCCAGGCATACATTATTTTTCAGAGTACTTGCTCAATGCCTTGTAAAGAGTAAGGTGGGTTAATTATGCACATTGTTTTAAAATTTTCTAAGATGGTACTTAGATCCTTATCTAAACAAGATAGATTCTAGAGGAAGCTCTGAAACAAAAGGTTCCGGTGGGGTTTAAATGTAATGTTAAAGGATTTAAACTTACTGTAAAGCATTTGAGAAAACAGTTCCCAGTAGAAGCTTGATATTTGTGCTTGGATTTGAAATTTGTCATAAGCATATAGTGTTGCCTCATTTGTATATCAAAGTAGATTATCAGTCAGATAATTTTACCATATTAGCACTGGAAGTCATTACTAAGAAAATAAATTAACATATTAAATGTGACATTTTCAGACATTTTAAAAAGTAAACTTATTTTGGCAACTTAAAACCACAAAAACAAACAACAAAGAGGCACAAAGAAACTCATAGGTGTGGTGAATATGTTCATTACATTTTACTGTGGTGATGACCCCATGGGTTATATACATATGTGCAAATTCCTCAGATGTGTACATTTAATATATACAGTTCTTTCTTTCTCCTCCCCCCTTATTCCCCGACTAGAGAGCATATGCATTTATCAGACACCAGAGGGAGAAAGAAAGCACATTCCAACAGGACATAGTCACTCCACTTGGATTTGGGGGCATACACACATGCACCTGGCATTTTTCTCAAGCTGCCAGGACTGGAATTTGAGCTGCTTAGTCAGCCATGTGGGATCTGACTCCCTTAACCATTAGTCCACAAGGCCAGCCCTGTAGTTTTTAGTATCAGTTTTACTCTCAAGTGTTTTTAAAAAATAAAATAAAAATTGAAGTGAATAAAAGCTTTGGACATTCATGACTGAAACTTTTAATGACTACAGCCAGTTATTTTATAGCATATCACTCAATTTGGATTTGTCTAATGTTTAATGACTAGATTTAAGTTACGCATCTTTAACAGGAATATCACAGAAATGGTGTGTTCTCTTTACATCCTATCAGATAACACGTGATTTTGATCTGTCCCACTTCTAGTGATGTTAATAACTTTGACCTGCTAGGTTTCTGAACACTGTGATGAATAAATGTTTTAAGGGGAGATATGTGCACGCACATGCGTGTATGTGTGTATCCCACTCAAACATTCATCCTCTGGAATGAAATGGGAGTTTCACTCAGCAGCCATAGGAATTTTTGACATCCATTGAATGAATTACTGTTACAAAGATTGTATATGATAATTTTGTAATTTCATTATTCCTTCTACTTTTTTTTAGTTGGGATTCTATTACATGGAAATGCTTTTCTTCTCTTTAGTGTATTGTTATGATTTATATCAGTAAGGCCTCCCCAGATTTTTATTCAGTAATTACTATTACAGTTTTGAGTCTCAGATTGTTCCCAGTCTGGCCAGTGGCATCCCTTTAAGCTGACTGCCATGTACTTTGTCACAAATCCTTTTTTCTTTGAGCATTTATTTATTTTCTGGTATAGCAAGATGTCTAGACTCTTATTGTACTTGCTGAGCTTTAGCACTGGAATCAGCCATTTCTCCAATGACCCATTTCGATTTTTAATTGGAAAATGGATATTTAGAAATTAAGATCTGCATATTAGGTATGTTCAAGCTATTGGGGTGTTAACTTGTTCCAAAGTTCTCCTCGTGGGCAAAGCTAAGGAATATGTGTATGTATACATACACACATACACATTTATGTCTGTATTTATTTTGTATTTATCTATGTATATTGAAAACTGTGTCTTGAGACTAGCAAATGATGTAATGGTTATGACACTGGACTCCCACATGGTTGACCGTGGTTTGAGTCCTGTACCCAGCGGCTTGAAACTCACCAGGCATGTGTGCGTGCATGCCCAAACTCCTGAGAAGAAAATAAAAGAGAGGAGAGGGGATTGTGGTGTGGCCGTCCCCCCATGGGGAGTGATTTCTCATTTTTTTGTGCCTCTGTCTCTCTCTGTCTGTCTGGCAAGCATATGCACCTTATAGCAAAAATCTCTCTCTCAAAAAAGAAATGAAAGAAGCAAGGAAGCAAAGGAAGGAAGGAAAGAAGAAAGAAAACTAAGTCTTTATTTTACTGTTCTTCCCATTTGGACACCCTTCTCATCCTGCTCAGGGTTCCAGCACCCTGCTGCACCCTGCTGTCCCCTCTATCACTGTGCACAGATGATTTCCTCACTGTGCTTAGGCTTCAACAGCATGCACTTTTCTGTTCCAGAAGTCGTGGTTTACATGATGGTTATGATGATATTCTACCATATATTATCTTCCGGAAGATTTATTTTATACACTTCTTTCACTTAACGTCAGCAGACCATCTGGAATTGATTTTATAAATGGTTTAAGGTAGGGATCAGTATTAATTTGATTTTCCAAATGTATATCCAGTTGATCTAGTAACAGTTTCCAAAGTCATCCTTTTCTCACACTTTATCATAAATCAGGAGCCAGATCTCATGAGTTATTAAACATTTTTTAAAAGGCCAAGTATGTATGTCAATGAAAATGATTACCATGTAAGTTATTAATTTTAAGCTCATAGTATGGAATTGAGAATTTTTTCGTAGGAACAATATGTAAAAGATGATTGGGGCTCTAAGCCAAACCCACAATGTCTTTATGCATAATGTATTTTTTTATGGTGGTAAAATATACTTTACATAGCATTTACCATTTTAACCATTTATAAATAGTGTCAGACACATTCACAGTGTTATGCACGTGTCCTCACTCCACATCTCCAGAATTTTATCATCTCATACTGGGAACTGGTTTGGCTTGGGAACACTAAAAATAAAGAAAGAAAAGTTAAAAAAAAAGAAAAGTTTCAGTTAAAATATCTTTCTACAGGAAATAAGAAAGCCAGATAATAGGAGACCAGCAGTTCTTTTAGTTCTTCACAGTTTAGACAGTCTACCTCAGCTAAACCTCGGTTGGATCAAAATGTCTGAAAGACATTTTCAGTTTATTTTCTAGACAATGTGATGGTAGAAAAATTGCAGTAATACTCTTTCTCTTAATGTTATTGCACTGTAGATCTCCCATCCCTCATTCTGCATTTATGACACCACTGTGTAAGTATTAGTTATCAACAATTGGAAAAGTGGAATTTGAAATAAAGATGCATGGGAAAAGGCCACTCACAGTCCTTCCCCTGGAGTTTAACTTGTCAAACATTTCTTCCCATTTTTTAACACAAGTTTCACTTTCCCATTTTTATTTCATGTTATATCATAAACAATATCCTGTATAACCTTTTTTTGGGAGAGGTTTTTGCTATAGGGCACATGCGCTTGCCAGAAAGACAGAGACGGAGAAACAGAAAGCGAGAAATCACCCCCCAGGGGGATGGCCACGCTGCAATCCCTTCTCCTCCATTCTCCTCTCAGGATCTTGGGCACACACGCACTCACGCCCGGCTTGAGTTAAAGCCACCGGATCTGGGACTTGAACAGCGGTCGACTACATGGGAGTCCAACCGATATAGCCATTATGCCAACTGCTGGTGCCTATCCTGTATAACTTATACATTCTTACAGATCATTTTTTTATTGCAGCATGATACTTAATTTTATATAATTATTATTATTTTCTTAACTATCCTGACATTGGTGGATATTTAAGATAGTCCACTATTTCCCAAATATATATAATACCTTAAGAGTATTAAAGCATATGTTTTTTAAATTATTCCTTTAGGGTAGATTTCCAGAATTGATAAGTCAAAGAATAGACTTCTTTAAATTATTTATTTATTTAGAAGAGATTTTTGCTATAGGACATGTGCACTTACCAGGGAGAAAGAGACAGAGAGACAGAAAGAAATCACCCACCAGGGATGGCCACACCACAGTCACTTCTCCATTCTCCTCTTCAGATCTTGGACAAGCATGCACAGGTGCCTGGCGTAAGTTTCAAGCCACTGGGTCTGGGACTCAAACTATGTTCGACCCTCCCTGTGGAGTCCAGTTATATAACCATTATCCATCTGCTGGTCCCATATTTCCTAAAGTTTGTGAGTGTACATATCCAACAGCAGTATGAGAGGACCTGTTTCCATGCTTTTAAATTTGTTTTGGATTTTTTTTTGTTCTTATTGTGTTAATATATATATATATATATATATATATATATATATATATATATATATAAAATAAAACTTACCATTTAAGTAAAATCATATAATATCTGTCCTTTCGTGTCTGGCCAATTTCATTTAGCACACCTTTTTCAAGGTTCATCCATATTCTAGCATGTGTCAGAATTCAATTCCTTTTAAAGGCCAAATGGTATCCATTGTGTGTATATTCTATATTTTGTATATTTAATTTGCCTTTTGAAAGACATTTGGTTTGTTTCTACCTTTTGACTGTTGTGAATAATGCTACATTGAACATGGGCATACAAGTATCTGAGTTCTTTTGGGTATTTACCTAGATAAGGTAATTCCATGATTGGGTTTTGAGGAACTACCCAGCAGTGTAGAAGGGTTCCAGTTTTCCCATATCCTTGCCATGACTTACTACTTGGTTATTATTATTTTTTTTATTATAGCCTTTCTACCAGGTGTGAACTGGTATGTTCTTACAGACTCTATTTGCATTTCTCTAATGGTCAGTGATGTTGAGAATCTTTTTGTGTGCTTATTGGCCACTTACATCTTTTTGCAGAAATGTCTATTCAAGTCTTTAATTCATTTTTAAATTGGGTTGTCTTTTTGTTAAGTGGTAGGAGTTCTTTCTGTATTCTAGATACTTAACCTTACCAGATACATGATTTGCGTACATTTTCTCCCATTCTGTAAGTTGTCTTTACACATTGTTTTAACATTTTTTCTTTTCCTTTTTGGTTTTTGCTATAGAGGATATATGTTCATGAGAAAAAAAAAAAAAAAAAGGGAGAAAACAAAGTGAGAAATCACCCCTTGGAGAGATGGCCAGACCAAGTCCTTTCTCTCTGATCTCCTCTTGGGATTTGGGGCACATATGTGAATTGCCCCAGTGTGTTTTTCAAGCTACAGCGGGTCCAGGCCTCAAACAGCACAGTTGGTCACATGAGATCCAGCTGCCTTAAAGTCTACACTGTCTTGATTGTGCCATTTCATTTACAGAAAGTTTTAATTCTGATGAAATCTAATTGATTTAATTTTCTTTTTGTCATTTTTGATGACATATCTAAGAATTCATTGCCAAATTTGAGATTATGAAGATTCATCCCTGTGTTTTCTTCTAAGAGTTTTATAGTGTTATATCTTAACATTTAGGTTGTTGATCCACTTTGAGTTCATTTTTACATTTAAGAGGTACAGGTGCAACTTCATTCCTTTGTATGTCCAGTTGTTGCTGAAGGAAGTCCATATAGTTTTAATAAATCTTGATTGATTAATAAGCAAAAAAAAAAAAAACCTCATCATTGTAGTTGTATTTTATATTTGTTTGTAAAGATAAATATAATTTCAAGTTTAGCAGTTTGTTCTTACCATTTTGAGTATCTGGTAATGCACACTCTTCTCTTAATCTATTTTATTTTAATATTGTTTTTTAACATATATAAGACTGTTCCAGCTACATCTTTTAAAAATAATTTAATCAAGCCAAGTAACTGTATTAATTAAACATAGATACCAGAACTTCTTAGTTTAAATGGCATCACTACTAGGGTTCTCCCTCTTTTTTTTTTTTTTTTTTTTTTTTAACATTTTCACTAGAATATGTCCTCCACGTAATAGACCATAATGTTAGTCGAATTAATGACTGTACAGGAAGATTTTGGCAGGCTATTACTGTTCTTAATAGTAAAAGTTGATAGCACAGCTTATTTTAAATTATATAAATTTAATTTTGAAGTGCTTTGAATCTTCTGTGAATTTATAAATAGCCCTCATTTTCTGACTGATAGTTTAATAAAATTACATTTGGTTCTTTGAATGCAAAGAAACCAGAAAAATATTTTATAGTCTTATCTATGAAGTAACTGTCTTATCTCCTAATGAGAAGGAATTTTGTTAGTGACTACCATTCATTATTTTTATTTAAACATATATAGAATTTATGGTCATTAAAATTTTAGGTGATACAATGATTTCTAAAATAATTTTATAAAGATCATTTTTATTATTTAAATTAACTTAGTAATATTTTACCTATGTCTTAGTTATTTTTGATAACTATAATTTATTTTTATTACACAACTTTCTTTTATGTGTTTCCTTTTTGTTTTGGTGTTTTTCCTGATTTCTTGTCATTGATGATTTTTAGCCAACAGAAGCTGTTCCTCCCTCTTCTCCCACTGTCCCTGTGATCCCTGTCCTGCCAGTCCCTGCTGAGAATACTGTCATCCTACCCACCATACCACAGGTTTTTACTAGTTTCTTTTTATTTATAAAATTTTCATTTGCTTTTAATGTTTTATTTGTATTCTTTTAAAACTGTTTTAACTATTTTTTGTTAGATTTAATAATTTACTTTGGGTTTTAGATGGTGCTTTTAGGTAGTTAACTATTTGTGATTTAATATCAGATACAATATTTGTCATTTTCTTTAGGTTGTCAGTGAAGTAGGACACATTCTCTACTTCGTAATATTGAACTTCCTTGGATTTATTACAGTGCATACTTGCGTGTCTGTTTAAAACAATTTTTAAATATTGGCTTTAGAAATTTCTGTTTATTTTATAAAGGTATTAAAAATAATCATACTCCTGATTTTCTATTGGATGTATCATTTTATGTAACACCTTGTTTCCCAGTGTATATATTTACCATCTTTGGAAATATTTATCCTTCTGTCATTTAATTAGGAAACATACCTCACATTGATTATTTATAAATAATAGCTGATGTATCTGGAGTATATGGAATTTTTTTGTGCTATATATTCACAACTTTTCTGTAAACCTAAAACTATTCTAAAATTGTTTATTTTGTAAAAAGTTGTATATAAACAATACATTCAGTTGACACAAAAATGAAAAGTTATTTGATGATAATATATATGGTAATGTCTTTGTCTTAACTGATATGCACTGTGTTCATGCTGGGAAAAAACATGTACACTATAATAATGTATAAATGATTAAATAATATATAGATAGATATAAAAAAGTTGTATGTCAGATTTTGATCACCTTAGTTTTTAGTTTTCAGAGGTATACTATGCTGGCTTATTGACACATTAATTGCCCTTAAAACAGTTATCTGAAGTCAAAATAATGATAGCTTTATTGAGTTTAGTAATAATCTTCTGTATGAAAGGTATCAATATCATTTGAAGTGTAAATCAGTGTGTACACCCATATTTTGCTGTTACTGATCTGTAGCATAAAATCTAAGTAAACATATGTTTGCTGTGTAAATACAGTTTTAAAATAAGCCTGACTGGTGAAAAAATAGATAATGATTACATATATATCAGCACTTTTCCCTTTCCTAAAAAGTAAAAAATAAGTTAGAATATCCATAAAAAACACAGTTCTACGAGAAATTACTAAAAGACAGAATTGTAATAATTGTTATATTACTGCTTTTGCAACATGAAACCTTTGACTTGTGAAAATTACTAAAAATTAAGTGATTGTAAAATCACCAAGAATTGAATAGCTTAATATCCAGACGTGTATTATCTTTATATTACAGAGAAGAAATTGAATTTATAAATAAAACTTAATTGAGTAAGCAGCCTAAGAGTCATTGTAGCATTGTAATAATGTAATACGTCTCTAAGTATCTAGGGTTTAGTAACATATCTTTTAGAAGTAGAAGATTTGAAAGTTTATTTTACTTTTGTCACTTTCATTTCACTTTTTGATGTTAAAATACATTTCTAGAATCCTTTGAAAATTTGCTCCAGTCTCTGGTTCTTACATCTCATTGGATTTTGGGTGCACACACATAGGCACCTGGCATGTCTTTCAAGCTGCCTGATCTGGGACTGTTGAAAATGCTTTTATAGCTAAATTTTTTGTGTCATATTCACATACGTATTTTGGAATAGAATGGTTTTCATTCCATTTTTTGTGATTATACCAATCATATAGACACTAAGATGAAAATAGTAGTATTCCTCTCCTTTAGGAGCCTACTGTTTTGGTAAGAGAGAAATTAAGAAAAACTCCCACATGATAAATCATTAGTCGTGTGCCCAGAGCAGGGCATCCCATTGCCTTTTAAACCTTTCAAATTTCACAAAAATACTTGGATATTAGGTTTTAAATAAATGGATTATTAGTATAATCTGAAGCATGACTTTTCTTTTTATTTGATTGGTAATGTTAAATATAGTAGCATAATTGGATTATTTGGATTAAACCTTTATTAATCATACACTCACATCTGATTGCAGTGCCCTTATTCTATTTGCTCTTTGGATGTTTTTTTGCAAATCATTTTAGACTTTCAGAAAATCGTAAGAATAATACAAAGAAGATTCATACTTTTACCTAGACTATTAAGATGCTAATTTTAATAACCACATCTACTTTATCATTTCCATCCTACATATTTATATTAACTTTTTGAACAGTTTAGAAGTTGCAGACTCATGCCCCTCTACCTGGAAATACTAATACTTTTTGGTACTAAATACTCTAAGAACAAAAATATTAATCACAGTACAAGAGGCTAAATTGGGAATTAATATAATACTGTTATGTAAATTACAGGCTTTAATTATATTTTTCCTATTGCCCCAATAATGTTCTTTATAGAGGGGGGAAAAAGCATCCTTTGGCTAGTCTAAGATCATAAATTGCATTTAGTTTTCATGACGCTGTAGTCTCCTTAAATTGTCTCCTTTAATAGAGCCAAAATCTATGTTCTATCACAAGTGTGGCAAAGAGAACAGGCTATTTATTATGTATCAATAGAATTTCCTTGAAATTAGGTGTTTGATGCATTTTCATAGTAAGGTTGAGGTCACATTTTTTATCAACTTTTTATTGTGGTAAAATGTATATAACAAAATTTACTATCAACCATTTTTAAATTTACAGTTCAATTGTAGTATCTGCACATTGAGTGCAGCCATCACCATGACCTGGCTCTAGCATCTTGCACAACTTAACCTCTATATCCATTAAACAAGAACTCTCCATTGATCCTTCCCCCCACCCCTGTCATTCACTATACTCTGATTTAAGTCTGTCTGATTTTAACTACTTTATAAGTACTTCATATTAGTATTTGCCTCTTTGTGGCTGATTTATTTCATTGTCATTGTGTTTTCACGGTTCATCCTTGTAGCATAGTTCAGAAGTTCCATCCTTTTGAAGGCTGAATTATATTCCATTCTGCACGAACAATGGCTATTTCTATATTCATTCATCTGTCAGTGAACACTTGGATTGATCCACATTTTAGGTATTGAGAATAATGCTAGTATGAACAGAGGTGTAAAAATATTTCTTTGGAATACTGCTTTCAATTCTTTGGTATTTGCACTCAGAAGTAAAACTGCTTGATCATATAATAATTATATTTTAAATTTTTTAAAGAACTGCTATACTGTTTTCTAGAGGAGCTATACCATTTTACAGTCCTTCCAACATTGCACAAAGCTTCCAATCTTCAACACTTGTTATTTTATGTTTTGTTTTTTTTGTTTTTTTTTTTGTTGTTGTTGTTTTTGAGAGGTTTTTGCTATAGGGCGGGTGTACTCGCCACACAGACAGAGAGAGACAGAGAGATAGAAAGAGAGAAATCACCCCCCAGGGGGGATGGCCACACCGCAATCCCTTCTCCTCCATTCTCCTCTCGGGATCTTGGGCACGCACGCACACGCGCCCGGCGTGAGTTTAAGTCACTGCGTCCGGGACTCGAACCATGGTCGACTACATGGGATTCCAGCGACATAGCCATTACGCCAACTGCTGGTCCCTTGTATTCTTTTTAATAGCCACCCTTATAGGTATGAGGGAGCAGCTCATCAATATGTATTTATGTAGTAATTAGTAATGTCAAGCATCTGTTTATAGGCTTATTGGCCATTTGTGTGTCTTCTTTGGAGAAGTGCTTCTATGAGTTATACACCAATTTCAGAATCAGAATCAGTTTTTTGGGAAAGGTGTTGGTTATGGAATTTTAAGTATAGTTCTCTGTATCATCTCCTATCAAAGAGATTATCTGAAAAATACTTCCTTTGGACTTCCTTCTATTATGTTGGTAGTGTCTTTTGATACGCAAATTTTTTTAAATATTCAGGAAGTTTTGTCTGTGTCTTTGTGTCATGTTCAAGAAATCATTGCCAAATTCAGTGTCTTTGAAGAATTTACCCTGTTTTTTTTTAAGAGTTCTTTGTGTTTATTTGTTTTTTTGAGAGATTTTTGCTCTATAGCATGTGTACTTGCCAAAGAGGCAAAAAGCGAGAAATCACCCTCTAGGGGGGATGCCCACACCACAGTTTTCTTTTCCTCCATTTTCCTCTCAGGATTTTGGGCATGCACACATACATCTGTCATGAGTTTCAAGCTGCTGGGTCCAAAACTTGAACTGTGGTTGACTGTGTGGGAGTCCAGCGACATAACCATTACACCATCTGCTGGTCCCTTTTTCTAAAAATTTTATGTATAACGTTTAAGTAATAGATCAATTTTAATTTATTTCTGGACTCTATGCATTAGTTATATGTCTATCTTTATGCCAGTACCACGCTATTTTTATTCATGTAATTTTGTAAATTTTTGAGATCAGTAAATATAAATGCTCCAGCTTTATTATTTTTCTTCAGGATTATTTTGGGGTTCTTAATGCTCAGGATTCCATAAGATTCCATATGAATTTTAGGATGGGTTTTTTTATTTTTTAAAAACCATCATTGGGAGTTTTATAGGAATTGCATTAAATCTGTTGATTGCTTTGGGTAGTATTGACATTTTGACAATATTAAGTCTTATAATCTATGAACCCAGATGTCTTTACATTTATTTATGACTTAATTTCTTTTTTCTTATTTTATTTTTTTTATTATTATTATTTTGTTTTTTAAATTTACTATAGGGCATGTAAACTCACCAGAGAGAGACAGACAGACTCCGGGATGCAAGGCGTGTGGAAATTAAAGTAAAAAAGCCACCACATTTGGGACTCGAACCACAGGCTATCATACGAGAGTCCAGTGCCCCAACAACCACACCATCTGCTTGGTTCTCTTATGTCTTAATTTCTGTCTTTCTTTTTTTGATGGGGGAAGAATTATTTATTTAATTCTGCTTTGTTGGTTTTTTAATTAATATTTTTAATTAATTAATTAATTAATTTTTTTGGAGGGGTTTTTGCTATAGGGTGCGTGTGCTCGCCAGACAGACAGAGAGAGACATAGAGACAGAAAGCGAGAAATCACCCCCCAGAGGGGATGGTCACGCCGCAATCCATTCTCCTCTTGAGATCTTGGGCACGCACACGCGCCCGGCGTGAGTTTTAAGCCACCGGATCTGGGACGCGAACTGCGGTCGACTACGTGGGAGTCCAGCAACATAGCCATTACGCTAACTGCTGGTTCCCAATATTTTTAATTATTTTTAATTTTTAATTTTCTCAGAGAGAGGGAGGAAAAGGGAAAGCGAGAGAGCAAGCCGCCAAGTCCAGGACTTGAATCACAGTTGGCCAGGTGGGAATCAAGCACCTTTAACCACCATGCCACCTGTAGACCTGTATGTCTTAATTTCTTAATTTATCAGTGTTTCACAGTTTTCATTGAACAAGTTTTTTTATCTCCTTGGTTAAATTAATTGCTAAGGATTTTATTGTTGTTGGTGCTATTGTAAATAGATTTTTTGTTTTACTGAAACTTTTTTTAAGTTTATTTTGTGAGACAGACAAGCACTCTCAACACAGTTTCACACCATGTTTTATCCCCCTTATTTCTCTCCTTTCCAGCCAGCCAGCATCATTGTTGCATACACCCAGTGTTTATAGGTCAAATGGAGAACCAAACTCATGATCTTCCATGTGAATCCAGCATTATTTGAACAGTGTATTACTATTGTGCCACCAAGCCAGTCTAGAATTATTTTCTTAGTTTCCTTTTGGGATTATTAATTGTTGACAGAAATGATTTTTTATCGCATTGACTTTGTATCCATTCTGCCATCTTGCTGAGTTCATTTTTTTAACATTTGTTTTTGTTTTTATTGTGGAATCTTTAGGATTTTCCTGTGTATCAGATCATATCACTTGTGATAATTTTGTTTCTTCCTTTGCAATTTGTGTATCTTTTATTCCTTTTTCTTGACTAATTGGTTTGGCTGCAACTTCAACTATTCAAGTAGTATTGTGTTGAATATAACCGGTAAAAGCAGGATCCTTGCTTCCTAATCTTAAAGGAAAGATTTTCAGTCATTAACCATCGCGCATGATATTTTTCTGTGGGTATTTCATAGATGGCTTTAATTATGTTTACATGATTGTCTTGTATTCCCAGTTTGCTGAATGTTTTATCCTGAAAATGGGTTGAGTTTTGTCAAGTAGGTTTTTGTTTGTTTAGAGAGATTTTTGCTGTAGGGTGCATGCACCCTCCAGAGACAGACCAAAAGCGAAAAATCACCCCCTGGGGGATGGCTGCACCAAAATCCCCTCTCCTCCAATCTCCTCCTGGGATTTTGGGCACGCACACACATGCACCTAGAGTGAGTTTTAAGCTCCCACGTCTGAGCCTCGAACCATGGCTGACTATGTGAGAGTCCCGTGACGTAATCGTTACTACGCCATCTGCTCGTCCCATGTCAGATACTTTTTTGCATCACCTGAGATGGTAATTTTTGTCCTTCATTCTGTTAATATGATGTATTACATTGATTAGTTCTGCTATGTTGAAACATCTTCACAACTGGGAATAAATCTTATATGGTCATGATGTATAATCCTTTTAAATTCAGTTTGCTAGTATTTTGTGAAGGATTTTTGCATCAGTGTTTATAATGGATGTTGGTCTGTAGTTCTCTTTTTAGGAGTGTCTTCATCTGGCTTTGGTATAAGGGTAGTACTGCCTTCATAAAATAATTTGGAAGATATTCTCCTCTACAGTTTTTTATAAAAGTTTGAGAATGATGGGTGTTAGTTCTTTAAATACTGGATAGAACTCACCAGTGAGGGACCAGCAGTTAATGAAATGGCTATGTCGCTGGGCTCCCATGTAGTCATCTGCGGTTCAAGTCCCGAACCTGGTGGCTTAAACTCATGTTAGGCATGTGTGTGTGTGTGCCCAAGATCCTAAGAGTCAAATAGAGGAGAAGGGATTGCTGCGTGGCCATACCCCCAGGAGGTGATTTCTCTCTTTCTGTCTCTCTGTCTTTCTGGAGAGCGCACATGCCCTATAGCAAAAACCTCTCTCTCAAAAAAAAAAAAAAAGAACTCACCAGTGAAACCATCAAGTCTGAGACCTTTCTTTTTCAGATTTTTATTTATTGATTCGTTCCCTTTTATTAGTTATAGGTCTGTTCATATTTTTCTCTTCTTTAGATTTTATAGGTTTTGTATTTCTAGGAATTATCCATTTCATCTAGATTATTCAATTTGTTGGTATATACTTGATCATAGTATGCTCTCACACTCCTTGCGATTCTCTAGAATTGAAAGCAATGTTTCCACTTTTTTTTTTTTAAGTATTTTTTTTAAATTGCCAGCAAGCACATGCAATCACAATCACCAGAGTGCAGAAAAAAGAGAATAAGCATCGTATAATGGCACATGGTCACACTGGAGTCCATTTTTCTCTAATTTTCCATCCCATCTGGATCCTGAGCACATGCACACACACACACACACACACACACACACACACACCCCTGATGTGGTTTTCAAGTCATCACGGGGGCCAGGACCTGAACCATGGTTGGTTATGTGAGATCTAGCTCCCCATGCACAGGGCTTAAGCGCTGCACTACATGCCTGGCCTTGTACCCACTTTCATTTCTGACTTTAGTTCCATTGAGCTAAAGATTTGTCAATTTGGTAAACCTTTTCAAAGACCCAACTTTTAATCTTATTGCGTTTCCCCAACTTTTTTTTTTCCTGTTGTCTATTTTATCTCTAATCTTTTCCTGATTTCCTTTCTTCTGCTAGCTTTGGGCCTAGCTTGTTCCTTAAGTTGTAGTATTATGTTGTTGATTTGAGACTATTCTTTTTAATGTAAGCATTATATTTGTGGGTGTATATAATTATCCATATAGCACTGCTTTCACTGTGTCTCATAAGTTTTGGTACTTTGTATTTTCATTTGAATATTTTCTCATTTCCTTTATGATTTATTCTTTGATCCATTGGTTGCTTAAGAATTTGCTATTTAGGGGCCAGCAGGTGGCATAGTGGTTAAGGTGCTGGACTCCCACATGGCCAACCATGGTTCACATCCTGGCCCTGGTGGCTTGAAACTCAAGCCAGGCACTTGTACGTGTGTGCCCAGAATCCTGAGAGGAGAATAGAGGAGAAGGGATTATGGCATAGCCATCTCTCCGAGGATCTCTCTGTCTCTAGTGAGTACATGCACCCTATAGCAAAAATCTCTCTTTTAGAAAAATACACTTAATGTCCATAAATTGGTAAATTTTGTTCATTTTCATTCTGTTATTGATTTCTAGATACATCTTATCATTTGAAAAGACACTTTGTTTGATGTCTGTATCTTTAAATCTATTGAGATTTAGTTTGGGAGCTGTGGAAATTGTCCCTTGTGCACTTTTGAAGAGTGTGTATTCTTTTGTCAGAGTATTCTGTATCTATCTGTTAGATCTAATTGGTTTACTGTGATTTTCATTCTTCCCTTATATATTGTCTGTCTGGTTATTCTATTCATTATGGAGAGTGGGTACTGAAGTCTCCAACTATTGTTATAGAACTGTCTGTTTCTCCAATTTTTGTTCCTTACATCTTACTGGTCTTTTATTGGGTACATAAATGTTCACAGTTGTTATATAGTCCTGTATCAAACCTTTTATTAGTATATAGTATCATTTCTTGTCTCATAATCTTTTTTTATTTAAAGTCTACTTTGTTTGCTGTGAGTATAGGCACTCCTTTTTGGTTACTATTATTTTGTTTTGTTTTGTTTTTCTGATTGTTGTAGGCTACCGAGTATCAGCCTGAATTGTAAACTTAAGGTCTTCTCAGGTATTTTCTAAGTCTGACCTTCCCCTAGGTAGGCCAGTTTTCTCCATATGCACAGTAGGTTTTTAATGCCCTTGTTTTCAAAATCTAGTCTCAAAAGGAGACAAAGCAAAAAAGGAAGAGGGATGGGAGGGAAGAGTCACCAACCCTTTAAGTAGCAAGTTATACCTCAGCAGAGGAACAGGTTTACAACGGTAGTTGGAGGAGCAACAGTAATGGCTGCTGTCTGTGTGTGCACCTGTGTGGATGGAAGCAGCGGTCAGCAATTCAGAGCACGTATCTCCGCTTCTTAGAGGACAGGATATTTTTTACACCCCCTGCCCCGACTTCTACAGGCTTTGTGGAAGCTGCTCCATGAGCACTGTGCAGCTACCTGCCACAGGACTAAGGGAAGAGGAAAGCAAAGCAGCTATCATGATAAAGCTGAAAAGAGCTGAAGTTAACTGAGCTTTACTCCAAACCTTCCCCTTTAGTTGCAAACCTTCAGTAGACTCCAGAGTTCGAAAATATTTGTAGCAGACAGATTCTGCCACTATATTTGTGTTCTAGGTGGGGAGACAGATATGTGGTACTTTCTACTCCACCATCTTTCCAGAATCCATTCTTCTTAATTTTGCTGGGAGGAGGGGCTCATGCACTTGTCAGAGAGAGAGAATGAGAAATCACCCCTTTGGGGGGTGGCCATGCCACAGTCCCCTCTCCTCCATTCTCCTCTTCAGATTTGGGACATGCACATGCACACACACCCAGTATGTCTTTCTAACTGCCGGGTCCAGGACTTGAACCACACTATCAGCCATGTTTAATCCAACCACCACATCACTGACTTTTTCCTCATTTCATTTTTTTTTAAGAGGTTTTTTCTATAGGGTGCATGCACTCACCAGAAATACAGAGAGAAATGGAGAGACAAAGCGAGAAATCACCCCCCAGGGGGAATGGCCACGCCGCAATCTCTTCTCCTCCATTCTCCTCTCGGAATCTTGGGCACACACGCACATGCGCCTGGCATGAGTTTAAGCCACCAGGTCCGGGACTCGAACCACAGTTGACTACATGAGAGTCCAGTGACATAGCCATTCCATTTGCTTTTACAATCACTTTTACCTACAATGATCATCTCAGTGATAGTGTTTAACTTTTAATGCAGTGTGTCTCAAACTAGAATCCAAGATGTGTATTCTGGAGTATGTGAGTTTTATTTTTTTTATTTATTTATTTTAATTTAGTAGGGGAGAAAACCATTAAAGAAATAATATAACACTTTGATAAGTATCAAGAAGAAGAAATACAATGCACATTGAGAGAGCATTTTTTATGCTACTAATTTTGGTCTATTTTGAAATAAATGTATCTTAGAATCGTTTTAAAAATGTATTATTGCCCTTCAAAATTTTGCAAGGATGCATTTTTTTCCAAAAGTAATCACTAAGAGATTCTTTGTTAATGAAGTATAATAGTAAACGGTGGGTGAGCATATTTAAGTTTTATAATTCTTATTATTGGCACTTGGATCAATGTCTCTAGAGGCTTGTTCGTTTCTCCTTCTGTAGTACACTTTTCCTTTTATTACTTTCTCCCCGAACTCTAAGTGAATTGTAGAACTTCATTATTGTCCAAATTGAAATATACACAGTGGGATATACTGCTATTAAATAATAATGGATGCACCTTTGTATAGTTTCATATAGCCTTCTTAGGTGTAGAAGTAGAGAAAATGAGTTTCAGTAATGGTTGTAATTTATCTATGGTCAATGTCACTGTCTGATATTATAAGAAAGAGATTTTGAACAGGTCTTGAGATTCGGTGTCACTTGGAATAAGGTGCAAAGAAGGGTTTTTCTGGGACCAGCAGTTACCGTAATGGCTATGTCACTGGACTCCCACGTAGTCGACCATGGTTCAAGTCCTGGACCCGGTGGCTTAAACTCACGCCGGGTGCATGTGCGTGTGTGCCCAAGATCCTGAGAGGAGAATGGAGGAGAAGGGATTGCGGCGTGGCCATCCCCCCTGGGGGTGATTTCTCGCTTTCTGTCTCTCTGTCTGTCTCTGTCTGTCTGGCGAGCGCACGCGCCCTATAGCAAAAACCTCTCCCCCCAAAAAAAAAACAAGAAGGGTTTTTCTTTCTTAGAAATAACTTTCTCTTATTTTCTTAAGTCTCTTTTGTTGTTGTTGTGTGATTTCCTTATAAGCAAAGTTGACAATTCCATGTTACCACTTCTGCTATCCATTGTCTTGTTTTAGGATGGTAAGGTCTTAAATTGGCTAGATTAGCTAATATTTTTGATTTGCATGTCCTTTACTTCAGCTGCCTGAAAGTACATATTTTCTTCTACCAGATTTTCTGCATTTCTTCTGAAGTAGTCTGTCCTTTAACTTTTCTCTTAGGGTAGCTTTAGGTTTGTTGTTAGGATATTGTATCTTTCTGAATTAGTGTCATACCTCCAAAATATTCATATTGTTTTACTCTAGTCACTCCTATTCCCACATTCACCAATGTGTCTTTTGGAAAGCAGAGGCTACCTTTTTCTCATATATTATTTCTGTATTTTGTAATATGAGAAATTTGAAAAGTGTAATAAGTAAGCATATGATTTATTCTAAGATACTAACTTTAATTTTATACCTACTAACTTGATCAGCCTTAAATATTTTTAACCTTTATTTTAGGTGACTAAACTTGAGGCAATCATATCATTATGCTTCTTGAGCTTCATTTCTATAGATTCTTATTTTGGATCCTTTTTTTTTTTTTTTTTGCACTTTTTTTTCTTTTTATTTTTTATTAGCACTTTTTTTTTAAACATTCCTGTTGCACATCTTTTTAAAGCACAATATGGCTTTTTAAAGTTTGTATGAAATACATGACAATTAAAATGAGGATATTACCATATCTATCATTTTACCATAGAAATTCATGTTCATTTGTCTGTTAAATGTCTCTTCCCTTTGCCCCTTTCACCCCTTCTCTACAGTCCACTCCCCACCCTTACAGTCTCTGATATCTACACTTATCCTCTGTAGTATCAATCTTCTGATGTAGAATGCAGACCTTGAGTCCATTTTGAGCAGGGTATATAAGGTGTGTCTTTCAAAGTCTGTCTCACTTTGTTTAGCATTAAATCTTCTTTATTCATCCATTTTTGAATTAAACAACAGGACCTCATTGTTTCTCATGACCAAGTTGTGTTCCACAGTATGTATGTGCCACAGGTTTTCAACCCATTCATCCGTTCTTACATTCTTTGTCTTAGGAATTGTGAATAATACTTCAGTAAACATTTATTTACTGTTGTCTTTCTGACTGTTTTCCTCCTATCCTTTGGGTAAATACCAAGGAGTAGGATTATTGAATCATACATGATAGTTCTATTTGTAGGTTTTTGAAGAGTGTCTATGTTGTTTTCCACAGTGGTTGTACTAATTTACATTACCACCAACAGTGTAAGAGAGTTCCCTTCCTATCACAGCCTTAACCAGCACTTGGTTTTTTTGTTTTTTTTTGTTCATTTGTGGGTTTTTTTGGGTTTGTTTTTCAATCATAATCATTCTAACTGGAGTTAAATGGTGTCTCATTGTGGGTTTGGATTTTTTTTTTTTTTTTAATTATTTTTTTTAATGAATTGAGGTTTTTTTTAAAGATTTTTTTTAAAACTTCATTTTAATTTGACCAGAGAAGGAGAGAGAGAGAGAAAGTGAGAAAGCAAGTGGCCAGGTCCGGGATTAGAACCATAACTGGCCATATGGGAGTCCAGCACCCTTAACCACCATGCCACCTTCCAGCCCCTCATAGTGGTCTTAATTTTCACTTATTTCCCTTATAATAAGAGATAGTGAACATTTTTTTTCATACCTTTTGACCATAGAGCTTCCTTAGAGAGCTGTCTATTCAGCTCATTGGCCCTATTTTTTTATTACTTTTTTTTTTTTATTTTTAGAGGTTTTTTTGTTTGTTTGTTGCTATAGGGCTTGTGTGCTTGCTGGAGAGACAGACAGAAAGTGAGAAATCACCCCCCAGGAAGGATGGTCACACTGCAGTCCTTTCTCTTCCATTCTCCTTCTGGGGCCTTGTGTACATACACACACATATGTGGCCAGTGTGACTTTCAGGCCACCAGGTCTCAGAAGTCCAAATGCAGTCGACCTTATAGAAGTCCAGCAGCATAACTGCTGTACACCACCTGCTGGTCCCATGTATCATTAATTTTTGAAAGAAACAAGTTTTTATCATTTGAGTACTGTCAACATGTCATTAGGAAATGAATGAGTTCAGATATTTGTAAAATCTCAAATTTCTGTAAAGTAACTCACTAAAATAACAATCTTACAAGTAGAATTTTATTTGCTAGGTTTGGTTTTCATTGAATCATTCAAGTTAGACTATTACAGGTTGAGCATCTCTAATCTGAATATCTGAAATTCAAAATGCTCCTAAATCTGAAACTTTTTGAGCATCAGCAAGACACTATAAGTGGAAGATCTCATATCTGACCTTGTGTGACAGGTTGCCGTCAAAACGCTGCAATACAGGGACCAGCACGTAACATAATGGCTATATTGCTGAACTCCCATGTAGCCAACCGCGGTTCGAGTCCTGGACCCGGTGGCTTAAACTCACACCAAGCACGTGTGTGTGCGTGCCAAAGATCCCAAGAGGAGAATGGAGGAAAAGGGATTGCGACTGGTCATCCCCCCTGGGGAGTGATTTCTTGCTTTCTGTCTCTCTGTCTTTCTGATGAGCGCACGCACCCTATAGCAAAAACCTCTCAAAAACAAACAAACAAAACGCTGCAATACAAAAATATTGGGTAAAATCTCAGGCTACTTGTGTAGGATGTGCATGAATCATAATGAATTCTATGTTTAGACTTGGGATGGGGCCCAAATTCCAAACATCTGAAATACTTGTGGTTCTAAGGAAGCATTTCAGTTAGGGTATACTCAACCTGTGTATTCATTGGTAGTATTGAACATAAAATAGTTAATGTTGTGTTCATAATCATTTATAATAAAGGGAGCATCATCTACTCGTTTTAACTTGCTACTTTTGTAGCCTAAATTCATAGTGTATAGTCTTTTTTTATCACAAAATGTGTTGTCTTTTGAAGCATTATCATGTGAGCATCCAGATCTAGTACTTGAATGAAAATAATGTATCATTTGAATTCCAAATTTTTACTTACTCAAAAAGTTAATACATTTGGAAGAAAAGAGTTATATTGTGTTATAATGTTCTTTCTCATAGAGCTTTTTGTAATTCTTCAGTTAATGGAGTAGAAATATTAATATTCATAAACTTATTTTCTAAAGTTTGTTTACATAGGGTAGTCATCTTTTTCAGTCTATGAAAATGTTTGACTTGGTACTTTTATAATCTTAAATATGCTGAGGAAATTATTTTGAGAGCAGTTGTATCTATTCTTGATGTTTTCCATTTGGTATTAATCACATTATATTCTTTAGTTTCACCTATATAATAATCACTTCTAACTTAACCAAAACCCAAGCTTTTTCCTATCCTAATTTAGATATATAATATTCTACTTACCTTTTATGCTAGAATAAGCTATTGTTTTGGAAATACCAAGGTTCTTTTAAATTAAGAATGTATTTCTAATTTTCCAAACATTTATGGTTGATTCCTTTGTGCAACTGGTTTTTTTTGTTGTTTTTTTTTTTTTTTATGTTCACATGTAATTCAGTGTTTTGTTTTTTAATCACAAAAAAATTTTTCTCCATGATAAAATGATTGGAATCTTTTGGGAATGGAAATACCTAATGGTTTCTAAGCAATCCAGGAAGAGTTGTTGTTTGTGGCCCAGTCACAACGCGCATTGGTAGAAACGATACTCAGCAGGCTGGGCCACATGGAAGGCCTCAGTTGTATTCTGTACCACTCTAAAAGCCAGATAGATTAGTCCCAGCTACTCGTTAAGCTGAGAGAAGAGGTTCAGGACATACTTTATTTAAAAAATAAGAAAAGAATATTCGTGGATTTTGTAAAAAGACTTTTGTGAACGTCTATGTAAATCTTTTGAAAATTATGGCTCTTTTAGCAGAAATACCTATTTATTTTTCATAATCAAATAAATGTAATCGTTTATCCCTAATTCTTTCCTTGTGCTAAAAACTAGATACATTGTTTAGCAAATAAAAAGCTTATATAAAATTGGAACTTAAAAAGTAATAAGTCTTGGGGCCAGCAATGGCATGCAGGTTAAGGCATTGGGCTCCCACGTGACTGACTGCAGTTCAAATCCTGGACCTGGGGACCAGAAATTGGCATAATGGCTATATTGCTGGACTCCCATGTAGTTGACCATGGTTCAAGTCCCGGACCCGGTGGCTTAAACTCACGCTGGGCATGTGTGCATGCGTGCCCAAGATCCCGAGAAAAGAATGGAGAAGGGATTGCAGCATGGCCATCCCCCCTGGAGGGTGATTTCTCACTTCCTGTCTCTGTCTCTCTCTGTCTTTCTGGTGAGTACATGTGTGCCCTATAGCAAAAACCTCTCAAAAAAACAAACAAACAAAAAGGCAAATCTTGGACCTGGCAGCCTTCTTTCTCATTTTCTCTCACTACCTGTCTTTCTCCAGTGAGCACATGTACCCTATAGCAAATAAAATAAAAATAATTAATAAAATTTAAAAATAAAAAAAGAAATAGCAAGTCTTTTTATGCACATCTTAACATTTGTGAACATTAATATGTAATATTTGGATTTTCTTGTTAAACTAACACATAATTTTTTATTTAAAGGCAAATCCTCCTCCAGTACTGGTCAACACAGATAGCTTGGAGACATCAACTTATGTAAGTTCCATTTCTTCTTTACACTTAAATAATTTTGCCTTTTCTACTCAGTTTTTGATAAAGATGCAAGAACACAGCCTTATTTTTTCTAGTACATTTCACTTATAGTATTTTACCATTATGTATTTTAGCTGTAACTGCTCTAATGAATGAAACAATACTGTCTTGTTTTAGTTGCTTTTTTCATGATTATATAAAGCAGAAATGTTGAAATAGAATTTCCAGGTTTTATTTTTTTAATTATGATTAATTTTATATAATGGCTTATCTCTAATATTCGGTCCCTTGCACAGTGCTATGTATTTAAACAGTCAATTTAGGGACCGGCAGTTAGCATAATGGCTATATCGCTGGACTCCCATGTAGTCAACCATGGTTTGAGTCCCGGACCCAGTGGCTTAAAACTCATGCCGGGTGCGTGTGCATGCGTGTCCAAGATCCCGAAAGGAGAATGGAAGAGAAGGGATTACTGCATGGCCATCCCCTCTGGTGATTTCTCGCTTTCTGACTATAAATAGTCAATTTATAAGTGTATTAAGTGACTAGGTTTTTAATAACCAGGTTGTATGTATGTTCAGTATATTAAAATAATTAGTTATAACTTTGAATTTTAAGTTGATTTTTCTCTAAAACAACCAACCAGCCAGTTAGCATGGTGGTTAAGGTGGCTGAATCCCACATAGCCAACTACATAGTTCAAGTCTGACCTGGTTGTTTGAAAAACATGCCTGATGGGAACCAGCAGTTAGCGTAATGGCTATGTCGCTGGACTCCCACGTAGTCGACCGCGGTTTGCGGACCCGATGGCTTAAAACTCACGCCAGGCGCATGTGCGTGCGTGCCCAAGATCCCGAGAGGAGAATGGAGGAGAAGGGATTGCGGCGTGACCATCCCCCCTGGGGGGTGATTTCTCGCTTTCTATCTCTCTGTCTGTCTCTGTCTGTCTGGTGAGTGCACGCGCCCTATAGTGAAAAATCTCTCTAAAAAAAAAAAAAGAAAGAAAAACATGCCTGGTGTGTGTGTGTGTGTGTGTGTGTGTGTGTGTACACGCACGTGGATTCATGTATACCCAAAATCCCAAGAGGAGAATAGAGGAGAAGGGATTATGATGTGGTCATCTCCTTTGGGGAATGATTTCATACTTTCCCCCTTTCTCTGTCTCTCTGTTTCTCTCTGTCTCCCTCTGGCAAATGCATGTGCTCTATAACAGATAAACTATGTTTAAAAAAAGCCTCTTTCCCTTAAAGGTTTATAGGTATAATAGCAGAATGTGATCTTAATTCTTTTCACTCCAAAAGAAAATATATTTGTAGATGTAAAATTAGTGCCCGTGTATTGAGATATAGTACTCTAATGTGTTATTTTTTTAATCAAATGGTGCATGATTTTACAGACTGTAAAAATAATTTCTTTCCCATTTTTTAACTGTAGGTGATTTTCAGTCTGTACTTTAAAATATTTTGTTTAACTTTATATTGTAATATAAATTAGATTTTAGAAAACTTCATATAATGACTTAAGACCAAATAAAGCTGAACTATACTTTTTTTCAGAGTCTTCATTTCATTTCATCTATCTTTCACACTGATACGTTGAGTCATTGGGATACCCGTTGAGAAAGTCAGGATGGATTTTTACATAGAAAAACACAACATGACTTTCTCAATAACCTAATAAAATACTTAAGTAGAATTTTTGTCTTTTGTTAGTGTTGTCTTCACTTTTTTTCCCCTTTCTTGTTCTCTTTGTTGACATGTTTTGCTTGAGGACGAAGTAAGGGATTAAATGTTTTATTTTAAAAACTTTGAGCTGAAACACTTCCCAAAATTAAGTAATTAATTGAAAAGGTAGGGCTACTACTGTGGCCTCAGGGAGCTTAATTTCACACAACTAACCGTGATTCTAGTCCCTGGCCTGTCAGCTCAAAGAACACGCTGGGTACATGCACATGCATGCTCCAAATTCTGACAGGGAAGAAGAATGGAGAAGGGATAGTGATGTGAAAATGTCCCATTAAGGGTGTGTGTGCATGCACTCTCTCTTTCTCTGTCTCTCTCTCTCTGTCTCTCTCTCTCTCCCCTCCTTTCTCTGTTCTTTCTCTCTAAACTTCTCTGATGAGCATAGATGCTCTCTGCTAATTTAAAAGAAAAAGATAATGTTTACACGTTGTACAAAGATAATACTTACACATTGTACAAAGCTCATAAGATCCAAAAGGATATTCAGAAAAAGTAAATCTTCCTGCCTCCTCAGCTCCCAATCTTCCAGTTACCCTTGGCTAAACCAAAAAAGTGTTGGTAATTTTATTTATATACACACACATATATACATACGTATATATATGCTTCTGTAAACATCATGCATATCCAAGCATATCTGTTTCCAAATTTTTCCCATTAAAATCAATAGCCTAGTGACTATTTTTGTGTTTATATACAAGTACATAATCAGAATATATTTATATAACTAGAATTGCTTAGAAAGTGTGTTAGTTTTTAGATTCGATCATTATTGCTAAATTGTACTTCACAGTTTTACCCATGTATGCTTCAACAAAAAAGTATATTGATATATTTTTATGCTATAGCATCACCAGCACAGTGTGTTAAAAACATTTTGATCTTTGTTAATAAAATGTTTAAGATTAATTGTTTTAATTTGCATTTGTCACTACTCACATTTTATACCTTTTTACCATAGAAAATTATTATGTTGAGGTATTCAGATACCACAAAATCCACTCTTTAAATTATACAGTTCACTGGCTTTTCGTTTATTTACATTGTGCCATCATCACCGTATTCTAATTCAGAACATCTTCATTACCTAATTAAGAAACCCTGTACCTTTCACCAGTCAGTCTCCATTCTGCCCTGTGTCTAGCCACTGGTAATCATTAATCTACTTGTAGTCATTTTTAATTTGTTTATTTTAGATGTTTCCTATAAATAGAATCATATCTAACTGTGACCTTTTGTGTCTTATTCTTTTTACTTGTCATGTTTTTGAAGGTTCATCCATGATGTAGTATGTATCAGTAATTCATTTTTTATTGCCAGGCCAACAGGTAGCTTTGTGATTAAGGTGGCTAGATCCCACATAAGTAACTGCACTTTTATCCTATAAGCTTATTGAACTCATGTATTAGTTTTAATAGCCTTTTTGTGTAGATTCCATTAAATTTCTGTATACAAATCTTGTCATCTACAAATAGTGATCATTTTATTTCTTCCTTTCCAATTTGCATATCTTTTATTTTTCTTTTTGTCTAATTTTCCTGACTAGACTACATTACAATATTTAATAGAAGTAGTGATAACAAACGTCTTGTTTTGTTTCTGATCAATTGGTGTAAAGTTTTTACTCTTTTGCATTGAAGTATAATTAATCATTCTCAATTTTAAGTATCAATTGATACTGTAATTTTATTAGCATTGAGTGTCATTCTCTCTTAATTCATTGCTGTTTGATCCTTAAATAGTAAGAATGTTAAGGGAAGGCACAATTAAAAAGTTTTATAGCATTCTTTTTTTTTTTTTTTTTTTTTTGAGAGATTTCTGTTATGGAGTGCATGCACTTGCAAGAGAGATAAAAAGCGAGAAATCACCCCCCAGGGGTATGGCTACACTGCAATCCCTTCTCCATTCTCCTCTCAGGATCTTGGGCACACACGTACACACGCCCGGCGTGAGTTTAAGCCACTGGGCCCAGGACTCAAACTGCGGTTGACTACATGGGAGTCCAGTGGCATAGCCACCACACCAACTGCTAGTTCCGCTGGTCCCTAATTTTATAGAGTTCTTATGGGTTCCAGAAAGAGAAGAAAATTAAGTAATTTTCATGAATTACCTTGCCTTTATATTCCTTAAGACAAACCATGAATACTGAAGGTTAGAAACATTCATTCAGTTGGACTTTGGTGGATTTCTTACACACTAAAAGTCAGTTTTCCACATGTAATATATAGGTAACTGTAATATTTTAAAATTATGTTCATTATTTAGGAAAAACTTAAATAAACTCTTTGAGAGTTATTATTTTGTATTTTTAACTATGATAATTTTTCATTAACATTTTATTTTTTAGTACATTTTTATTTTTAGATTCTTGCTTTATGATGGCAGACTTAAAAGTATTTAATTGCTTCAGATTATGCATTGGTGAACAATGTGTCATCTGAATATTGATAGATAGCATCTTGGATTTCAATTTCAACATATTACTCCACAGTTAGAAAGGTATAACTGAATTGAACTTCAGTAACATATATGTACCTATATATCTCTAATTAATGTCAGGTGTATTAAAAAGAAAAAGACACGTGCAATTTAAAAGTTAGAAAGTAAACACTTTTCCAGTATACTAGTAACAGCTAGTTGGAAATACATATGATACCTTCAAATGTATTAACAAAAATGTGAAATACCTAGTAATCATCAAAAATGAAATCCATAGAGTTCATAGTAAGAAAACTGTAAAACTTGACTGAGTGTTATGAAAGAATTCTTGACTAAGTAGAAAATATATCTTTCTTACACGGGAAAGTGAGAAAGTAAGCCTTTAGGTCTGGGACTCGAATCGTGGTTGGCCATGTTGGAGTCCAGCACCTTAACCACCATGCCACCTGCTGGCCCTGGTCCCACATTTTACCCATTCTTAAAATCAGGGTTTTTTTGGTTGTTTTTGGTTTTGTTTGTTTGTTTTTTGCTCTTGAGTTGTATTTCTGTACAGAAGCTTTTTAGTTTGATATAGTCCCATTTGTCTGTGTCTGCTTTTGTTTGCCTGTGTTTATGGAGGTCTATCTAAGAAACTATGGTGCAGGCCAATATGGTGGGCCTCTACCTCACCCCCATTTTGTTCTAGTAACTTTAGAATTTCAGGTCTTATATTTATTTAAGTCTTAGCCATTTTGAGTTGATATTTTTATATATAGTGTGAGATTAGGAAGTGGTTTTCACTCTTCTGATGTGGCTGTCCCATTTTCCCCAACATTATTTATTGAAGATACTGTCCATCCATTGTGTGTATTTTTGGCACTTTTGTCAAAGATCTATCAATTCTAAATACTTGGGTTTAAATATGGACTTTCTGTCTTATTCTATTGGTCAGTATGTCAGTTTTGTTTAATTTATTCATTTTTTTTACATTTTATTAACATGTCTTTACAGTATACATTTCTTTTTCTAACACAAATACCATGCATGTCAGTCAATACAAGGATACTACTATATACATTACCATCAGCAAATAGCTTCTCATTTTTGGTCAGTTAAGCATACTTTTACCTGTTTTTTCCTCCCCCTTTCCCCTCCCTCCCTTTCATACTAAACTTTTTCCCCCCATGTTTTATTAATTCACAAAAGATCTTAAAGTATGGACAAAGCTAGAATCTAGTGACAGGTAAACTGTAATTTTCTTCTGAAACATTCTTTTTTTCTCTCTCCATTCCCCTTTTACTAAAGAAAGGTATCAAGTAGCTTATTTGCAAAAATTTTTAAAAATTTTAAAAATTTTAAAAATAGGTTAATCACAATTTGGCCTGTTATTTGCACAAAGCTCTATAAAAATTCAATTTCTGATGCATGGCAGCTATTAAATAATACTATTGTATTATGAACTTACTCAACCATTCTGTCACAAAATAAGAGTGCTCACAGATATTTTCCAATTGCAAAGGGGTCAGGAAAGGAGAAAAGTTGTTTCAATTAAAATTCTTTTTTTAACAAATTGCTGAACCCAACAGCTCAAAATAAAACAAAAATCCTTAAATTGGAAGGTAAAGCATATGAGAAAATCAGTATTGTTTTAGGAAAAGTAATAGAATTCTGTTTCACCAGTTCAGTCTCGTGTAATCTTTTCTTTTGTTTAATTTGCAGTGTTACTGTGGTCTGACCTTTCCATTAACATTCAACATTATTATTGATATTTCAGAACTTGTCCCTGCCGTTAAGTTGGCCTTTTTCTTGGTCATTTTTTGTTCTCTTATTTGTCTTAGTTTTCCTAGTATAGCATTCCCTTCAGAACTTGTCGAAGAGCTGGTCTGGTGTTGGTAAATTCTTCCAGGTTTTGTTTATCTGAGAATGTGTTTATCTTTTCTTCCTATGTGAAGGATAAGCTTGCTGGATTATAGTGTTTTGGGTTGAAATTGTTTTTCACTTAACACTTTGAATATCTTTTCCCATTCTTTCCTTGCTTGCATTGTTTCTGATAAGCAGTCCTACATTAACCTTATGGGACATCCTTTCAAAGTAACTTTATGCTTCTCTCTTGCCAATTTTAGTATCTTGTTTCTGTGGTTTTGGTCAATCTGTCTATGATGTGCCTCAGGAAAGATCTTCTTGGTTGATTCTATGTGGGGTCTTTTGTATTTCTTGGGTCTGGATGTTTTGAGTGCTTCTCTAGGTTTGGAAAGTCTTCTTTCAGGATTTTATGGACTAGATTATCAATACCCTTATTAGTTTGTTTTTCTTTTTAAAATTATTTATTTACATTCATTCACTGTACATCATTACAGCATACAAAATGAGATTTTTCCATCCAGAATACACTGTATATTGGCTCAATCAAGCACATCAACATATGTGTTATTGTCAAGAAATAATTTTCCATTTCTTGTTTCCTGTATATTTTGCCTTTTTTCCCATCCTTGATTCCCTATCTCTCACCCTCTGCCCTCTCCCACCCTCCTTCCTACACTGTGTCTGGTATCTATTGTTGCATCCTATGCCTTTTTCTCCCACACATTTTATTGTTTCACTAAATATATTAATCTAAATATTTTCAATAGCCAGCACAGCTGATATATACATATCCATGAACACAAGTCTGACTTTAGGCATAAACCTCAGTGAGTAGAATGAACATACTATAAAGTAGCACCTAGCTAGGGCTATATAGCTTACTGCAGTCATCAAATAGGTATTTTTAATGCCTTTTTTTTTTTAATTAAAAGAAAAACAATTTTAGCTTTTTTTCCTGAAACTTTTTATTAAACTTAATTTACATTCATTCTCTAAGCATCGTCACAGCATACAAAATGTGATTTCCAATCCAGATTATACTGCATAGTGGCTTAATCATGCATGTTATTGTCAAAAATTTTCCATTTCTAGTTATATACATACACACATATATATATACACACACACACACACACACACATATATGTATGTATATATCCTATTTCTGACCCTCTGTCCTTTCCCACCTTCTTCTCACACTACCTCTGGTGTCTACAGTAGTCTTCCATTCTTTTTCCCCCCACATTGTATTGATCACACAATTTCTTAAATAATCTACTTTCAATAGCAAGTTCAGCTGTTAATTTCAAGAAAGCAGTTTTAACTTAAAGAAATCCTAAGGAACGTTGCTTAAAACTTAAAGCCAGGAAACAGGTTAGGATTCTGTTCAAATGGTAAATGACCATAGTAAGCTATATAGCATAAGCTAGGTGCTATTTTATAATATATTCATTCTACTCAGAGTTTCACACCTAAAGTCAGACATGTATCCACAGATATGTATATACAACTGAACTTGCTATTGAAAGTAGTTAGATGATCTATTTTATGAATCAATAAAATGTGGAGGGAAAAGGAATGGAAAATAACTATGGACACCAGAGAGAGTATTGGAGGAGGGTGGGAAATGGCAGAGGGTCAGAAATAGGGGGGAAAGTTTTTATATACATATATATATACACACATATATATGATATATATGTGTGTGTGTGTGTGTGTGTGTGTGTGTGTGTGTATACACGAAACTAGAAATGGAAAATTATTGATGATAACATGTATGATTAAGCCACTATGCAGTATATTCTGGATGGGATATCATATGTTGTATGCTGTGATGATGCTTAATGAATGACTGTTAATTAATTAATTAAAATAAAAAATTTTTAAACACACACGCACGTACATATGAGAGAAAATTTTCAGGTGTAAATGAGAGGGAGTGAGAGAGACAGGGACAGAAAGAAGACAGAGAGCATCCTACCTGACTTTTCACTGGGTGTTGGGCTGGAAGAAGAGGTTTGAGGCAGAGGCTTTCCAGTTAAAGCAGCAGAGCCAGGCCCATCTCGGGTGCACATGGAGCCTGGCTTTTCACTGGGTGTTGGGCCATAAGAGGAGGTTTGGGGCAGAGGCTTTCCGGTTAAAGGGGCAGAGCTAGGCCTACCTCAGATGCACATGGATTCTGACTTTTCACTGGGTATTGGGCCAGAAGAGGAGGTCAGTGTGTCAGTTTTTATGCCAATAACATGCTGTTTTGATTTCAGTTACTTAATAATATATTTTGAAACCAGGGAGTGTGTTGTGTGCAGCCTCTGTGTGTTTGTTTTTCAAGATTGCTTTGGTTGTTCAGGATCTTTTCTGATTCCATATGAATTTTAGTATTTGTTTCTATGGAAAATGACATTGGAATTTCAATAGGAATTGCATTGAATTTATAGGTTGTTTTGGATAGTATGTACATTTTAATAATCTTCTAATCCATGAACACGAGATATCTTTCCGTTTGTGTCTTCTTCAATTTCTTTCATCAACGCTTCATAGTTTATAGTGTACGATTTTTTTTTTAACCTCTTTGGTTAAATTTACTTAAAATCAATTTATTAAATTTACTTGAAATTAATTAATTTAATGCCTGTAAATGGAATTATTTTCTTAATTCCTTTTTTAGATAATTTGATGTTTGTGTATAGAAACATTACAAAATTTGTTTATTAGTTCTAACAGTTTTTTGGTGGTCTTTTGGGTGTTCTGTACTAACATCATGTCATCAGCTGAGAGTTTTACTTCTTCCTTTCCTATATGGATGCTTACAGCATCCATTATATTTAACAGTGAAAAGTAGAAAGCTTTTCCTTCAAGATCATAAACTTGACAAGAGTGCCTTCTCTACTGTCTTTGGTCTAATACTGGAAGTCCTGGCCAAAGCTATTAAAAAGAAAAAATAATAATAAAAGATCCCTATATAGGAAAGGAAGAAAAGAACAGATCCTGTTGCTGAGCAGGAAGATACAGTGAAGATCTTCACTTTCTCTGGACTAATCTGTAAATTTTGTATAATACCAATTATAAATTCAAAGAAGGGTAAAGAAAGAAAGTGAAGGGAGATGGAGAGGGAAAAAAGGAAGAAGAAAAGAAAGAGCGAGTATGTGTGTATGTGTGTGTGTGTGTCTTTTCGAGGGGTAGAGTTAGTGAAGTAATTCAACAAGAACTGCACCATCGGGTACAGTAGCCACTGAGTATATATTACTGTTTAAATTTAAGTTGATTAAAATTAAATAAAACTGGGAGGATACATTTAAAGTGTTAAATGTAAAACAATTTCAATCAAGATTACTATATCCAGCAAGATCATCTTTCAAATGGAAGGAAAAGATAAAAATATTCTCAGATAAACAAAGCCTGAAAGAATTTACCAACCCAAGAACACGTCTTAAAGAAATTCTGAAGGGAGTACTATACCAGGAAAACCAAAAAGAGACAGAAAGAAATAAGAACACAACCACCAAGAAAACAACTGACTAAATAGTATATGTGCTGCCAAAGCACACAACTGACTAAATAGTAAGAACAAGTCCAGAAATGTTGATTAAAATGTTGAATGTTAATGAATTAAATTATCCAATCTAGAGACACAGTCTGGCTTAATGGATACAAAAACAGAAACCCTCTATCTGTTGCCTACAAGAATCCCACCTCGTAGGTAAAGATTTGCATAGACTAAAACTACAGAACTGGAAAAAGTATTCCATACAAATGGAAAACAAAAAAGGGCTGGAGTTGAGACACCTATCTCAGGCTTTAAGACAAAAACTGTAAGAAGAGACAAAGAAGGGCATTATATAGTATAAAAGGGCTAATTTATCAAGAAGATATCGTGCTTTTATATGTGTGTGTGTGTGTGTGTATATATATGCATTGGGTACATGAGTTGGCTCAGGAGCAACCAAATTCATAAAGGAAAGACTACTAGATCTAAGAGGAGAGAGAGACAGCAACACACTTATTGTTGGGGATCACAACACCCCACTGTCTCCTTTAGGCAGATCATCTAGACAGTAAGCAAAGAGATACAGGATCTAAACAATATCATAAATCAAATGGACTTGACAGACATGTATAAACCCTTCCACCCAAAAACCATGAAATACACATTTGTATCACCCACACATGGAACCTTTTCAAAGATTGACCATATGATAGGGCACAAATCTAGCCTTTACAGATTCAAAGGCATAGAAATTATATGCAGCATCTTCTCTGACCATGATGGAATTAAACTTGACATTAATTTCAGGAAAAATCCTTGAAAATACATACATAAATACATGAAAACTAAACAACCTATTGGAGGACTTATCAACTACCAAAGAAATTAAGACTGAAATCAAAAGATTTATGGAAACAAATGACAGTGAGTACACAAGTTTCCATACACTATGGGACACCACAAAAGCACTCATAAGAGGGATATTCATAGCAATTAGTGCACATAAGAAAAAGATGGAAAGGTGGCAAATAGCCCAACACCATGCCTTAGGGAGTTGGAAAAACAACAACAAAACCCAAAAACACATCTGGAGAAAAGAAAGAATAAAAGGCTTGAGCAGAAATAAATGAGATAGACATAAACGAACTATACAGAAAATAAATGAAAGCAAAAACTGGTTCTTTGAAAAGATAAACTTGACACACCATTGTAGACTAATTAAGGAGAGAGAAAGGAACCAGGTAAATCAATATTACAACAGATAAATATAAATACAAAACAGCATCAGAGTATACTATGAGCGACTGTATACCAACAAACAAAACCTGGATGAGATGGACAAATTCCTGGAAACATATTCTACTGAGATTGGATCATGAAGATATAGACAGCCTGAATATACCATAACAAGCAATGAGACTGAGTCAGTAATAAATAACCTCCCAACAAAGAAAAGCCCAGGCCCTTATGGCTTGACTTCTGAATTCTACAAAACTCTTAAAGAAGAGTTAATCCCCATTCTACTCAAACTATTTTTAAAAATCTAGAAGGAAAGAACCCTCCCAAATTTATTCTATGAAACTTCCATCACCCTCATCTGCAAAACAGCTAAGGACATGACAAAAAAAGAAAACTACAGACCTATCTCTCTGATGAGTATGGGTGCAGAAATTCTCAGCCAGATACTAACAAATAGTATCCGACAACATTAAAAAAAGGATTATACATTATGACCAGATGTCTATCTCATTTATTTCTGCTCAAGCTTTTTAATCTTTCTTTTCTCCAGACATTTTTTGGATTTCGTTGTTGTATGCATAGAAGACTCAAAGGTATCTACAGAAAAACTCCTGGAAGTGATAAATGAATACAGTAAAGTGACAGGATACCAAATCAACATACATAAATCTGTAGCATTTCTGTATATGAACAACATGCTGACTGAAGTAGAACTGAAGAAAGTAACCCCATTTATCATAGCCACAAAAAATATAAGATACCTAGGAACAAATCTAACCAAAGAAATTAAACACTTCTACAAGGAAAACTATGAAAATCTTAAAAAAAAAAAAAAAAAAAATGAAAATGACACAAAAAAGTAGAAGGTCATCCCATATTCCTAGACTGGAAGAATTAATATAATCAAAATGGCAATTCTACCCAAATTAATCTACATATTTAATACAATTCTGATCAAATTACCAAAATTTCAGACTATTTAGAAATTTGAAAATGAACAAAACTAGAGCTCAATGTAGCTGTTGTGGGATTTAGCCAAAGCCAAATGCCAAGGAAAATTATAAACTTTAATGGATTTTTTTAGAACAAAAGAGCAAGCATAAATGATTCAACTCAAAAAATGTTTTGAAAGCCTAAAAAAAGAATAAGGAATTGTCAAAAGTAGAAAGTAATAACATGGAATATAATAGATTTATCAGTAATGTTAAAACTCTTTCTTTGATAAAGACTGATAGATGCTTCGCAAGTCCAATAAAATAATAAAAATGATGCAAAAAATCTTCTTTAGAATAAGAAAGTGACTTTAGAATAAGAAAGTGACTGCTTACAATGAATTTTAGTTTTACTCATTAAAAAAGACATAGGTTTGTCGATAGGATGTGCAGGATGTGCACATGTATAGTTCTTCTCTACTTTAGATGCATAGCAATCACAGATTAGTATGTAAGGCATATATTTATATGTATATATAAATGATTTTTAACACAATCTTAGAAGCAAGAGGAAAATATCTTTATGCGAGAAAGAAAGGAAGCAAAGTAGTAATTGAGTTTGAATCCATGAAAGGCACAAGAAGAACCCAAAAGGGGAGTGGAAATGTGTTTCAGAAGCTGCTGAGGTAGTCCCTCATTAGAAGGGAGATTGCAGGTTCATGTCCAGACCTCACTGCATGTACCAGGCATACCCTTAGCTCTGATCCCAGCCTGGCTGAAGGCTCCTGGATTGTGGTGTCAGGACCCTGTTGGGCGTACTCTCTCCCTCTTTCTCACTCATAGAAGAAATATGTAAACAAATTGTCTTTAAACCTCTCAAAAATTGCCTGACTCTATACTATACCTGAGTTAAGGGTTTTTTGTTTTTGTTTTTTAATTATTTATATGGGGGCCAGCAGGTGACATGGTGGCTAAAAACGCCAGACTCCCACATGGCTTACCACGGTTCATGTCTGGACCCAGTAGCTTGCTTTCTCACTTTCTGTCTCTCTCTGTCACTCACTTACCCGTTCAATCTCACTCTGTCCCTTTATGGTCAAATTTAAATAAATGAATGAATGAATGAAGTTCAATAAAGTAATTTTTTTAAAAAAGAATTATTTTTATGGGGCCAGTAGGTGGCACAGTAGTTAAGGGGCCGAACTCCAACATAGCCAACAATGTTTTAAGTCCTAGACCTGGTGACTTGCTTTCTCTCTTTCTCTCTCTCTATCTCTCTCTGGTGAGCGTTAGTGCCCTGTAGCAAATTTAAAAGAATAATAAAAATTATCAAATTAACTAATTTTTTTTTGGAGAGGATTTTTGCTATAGGGCACATGCTCTCGCCAGAAAGACAGAGAGAGACAGAGAGATAGAAAGCGAGAAATCACCCCCCCCCCCCCCCCCAGGGGGAATGGCCACGCCACAATTCCTTCTCCTCCATTCTCCTCTCGGGATCTTGGGCACGCACACATACACGCCCGACATGAGTTTAAGCCACTGGATCTGGGACTCGAACCACAGTTGACTACATGGGAATCCAGCGACATAACCATTACACCAACTGCTTTTTTAAAGAAGAATTACTTAGGGGCCAGCAGATGTCATAATGGTTACATTGCTGGACTCACCACTGTTTGATTCCCGGACCCAGTGGCTTAAACCTCACGTCAGGCACATGTGCATGGATGCCCAAAACCCGAAGAAAGTGAAGAAGAAGGGATTGCAGTGTGGCCATTCTCCCTGGAGGGGCAAGTCTTACTTTCTTTCTCTCTGTCTCTCTCTGTGTCTCTGGCAAGTGCACACACCCTATAGCACAAATTTCTCTCTCAAAAAAAGAATTTTTATTTACCATTAGTAGTAGTATTAACTACTACACCTCCTGCTGGCCCCAAGGGTTACTTTTTAAAATATGTTAAATGTCTATTATTTATGTTGTGGTTATCTCACTCCATAACAAACCACCCTGAAAATTTGTGACTTGAAGGAACAACAATTTCATATTTTTTATGATTTTCTGGGTTAATTGAATGGTTCTTCTGTTTTACATTGTGTTGGATAGAACTGAGGGGGAAAAAAAAACTAGAAGATGTAAAATATCCTCATGTACATGATTGGCAGTTGGCACTAGCTGCTGATTACAAGCGCACAGGGGGCTTTGGTTCTTTTTCATTTGGCTCAACCCATAGGCGATGTTTCCTCACATAACGGCTAGGTTGTAAGAAAATGCATTCTGCAGCAAAGGCAAACAACTACAAGGACTCAGGTAGCCTAGCTTCGGAAACCATACGGCATCATTTGTGCTGCATTTAGTTTTCTTTCATAGATATACACTTTTTTTTTTTTTAGAGATTTTTTGCTATAGGGTGCATGCACTCACCAGAGAGAGAGACACACAGAGACAGAGAGAAATCACATACACACCCTTGGGGGGGGGGGGGGAGGGGTGGCCATGCCACATTTCCTTCTCTTCCAGTTTCCTCACAGGATTTTGGGCACAAACATCCAGTGTGAATTTCAAGCCTCTGGGTCCAGCCCTGGAACTGCGGTCAGCCACGTGGGAGTTCAGGACATAACCATACACCATCTGCTGGTTCCATATAACCAGAAATTTTAAAGCAAGGATTTGAACGTATGCCAGTCTGATCTACAGACTTCATATCTTCTGTCTTCATATCTACCAGTGACCCTCACTGTGGAAATTACTTTTTTTTAGGAAAGAATAGGAAATAAATTAGGAATAAGATAAAATGCTTGGTCTTTAAGATGTGTGCAACATCTTGAATGGTGAATCTGATTTGGACATAAAGTGTGTAAGTGAAATTTACAGAAGAAAACCTAAAAGTTCCAGATATAAAGGTGGGGAATTGCAGTTGTGATGGAAAGTGCAAGTCATTCAGATTGGATAGTGTTTGAGATGCGTGAAGAAGTGAGATATGGGTATTAGGGATGATGACTAGTAAATTTGGAGTCAGTAATTAAATTTCTATATATACTTTCTTGGTAAGCAAAGTTCTAATAAAGTTTATACAGAACCTCAGTTACTTATATTTGTTTAAAGAAAAAGGTTTCTGAAAGTTTGAGAGGGAAGAAAGTTATTAGCATGTGCATTAAACACATCTAAGTGCTTAAAACACAAAAGAATGATTTGAAGGGTGGGGGAATACTATATTAATCTAAGCAGTTGTGTAGATAAAATTGGCAGGTGGGTAATATTTCAGAATTTAGCAAAATGCCTGACTCAGTGAGAAAGAAGAGGTGATGGCTTACAGAAAAACTGAAGTAGGTTTTCAAATCAGGAAGAGTTGGCTGCTGATTAGACTTATGAGTCATGGCAGAGGTAAGAGTTGGAGTTCAATAATATTAAAAGCTAAGCTTGAAAATCAACCATGAATTTAACTGATTAATCACTTTTGTACTCTTCAGTTATTGAAAATCTTCCCTAAAATGATGTTTTAAAGATATGTGTATTTATGTATTTAGAAATATATAAATAAAAATAAAATTTGACCAGAGAGATCTGGAGCCAAGGTGGAAGGTGAGAAAGCAAGCTGCCCAGTCTGGGACTTGAACCCCAGTCAGCCTTGTGGGAGTTCAGCACCTTAACCACCATGCCACCTGCTGGTCTCCCTAAAATGATTTAAATAAAACTACTGGCTCATTGTAAAAGTCAAGCCTCATTTTTTGCATAGAAAAATATATCGTGACTTTTCCAACAACCCAGTATATTACTTGATTACTTTCACATTTAATAGATTTTCATGAATAAGTCATGTAAAAATTATGTCTTGCCATTTAAGATTTTATACTCTGAACTTCTAAACTACTTTTCTTTTCCCCCATTAGGTCAATGGCACTGATGCGGATTATGAATATGAAGAAATCACTCTTGAAAGGGTAAAAACTATTAATTACATTAATTTGTTGATTTAAAGAGCTTTTAAATGTACTGTTCTTTTCATTTAGAATCCAAAGAAGGTCTTTCAGAAATAGAACATTATGATACTTTCTTTAAGTTTATGTTATAAAACTAGTAATGGTATTTTCCTTAGTAAACTTTTTAAAATAAAGCTGTTTTAAAATAGTTTTAAATTTACAGAAGCACTATAAAGATAGTACAGAGAGTTCTCATTTGCCCTGGACTCAGTTTCCCCTACTAACATTTTGTATCACTAGAGTACATTTGTTTCAACTAGTGAACAAATACTGATTTATTATTACTAATTGAAGCTTATACTTTATACAATTTCATTAGTTTTTATGTTTTTCACTCCCAAAGTTCCATCCAGGATCCTGCATTACATTCAGTTATCATATATCCTTAGGTTCCTCTATACTGACGCTTTCTCAGAAGTTTCCTTTGTTCTTCTTTTGTTTTTATTTATATGCATATAATAAAATATTCATTTAAAATAGGCATTTAGTACGCTAATAACATGGTCACTGCATTAGTTTTCTTCCCTTTCAAAATAATCCTAGTTCTAGTGCCTAAGACAATACCAAAAACTAATGTACTAGCCTAAATAGGGTAAAATTTAGGTGTGTACATTTTCTTAGTATATATTTTTCCCTTAAGAATAACTGCTTAATTTGGGACCAGCAGTTAGTGTAATGGCTATGTCGCTGGATTCCCATGTAGCTGATCGCGGTTTGAGTCCTGGACCCGGTGGCTTAAACTCACGCTGGGTGCTTGTGCGTGCGTGCCCAGGATCCCGAGAGGAGAATGGAGGAGAAGGGATTGCGGCGTGGCCATCCCCCCTGGGGGGTGATTTCTCGCTTTCTATCTCTCTGTCTCTCTCTGTCTTTCTGGCGATTGCACGTGCCCTATAGCAAAAACCTCTCAAAAAAAAGATAAAAAGAATAACTGCTTAATTTATACTGTATTTTAGTAATGCCAGTTTGTCTTGCCGCAGTTTTTAGAAATTAAGTGTTCATACAGGTAAATTTCCTAAGTTCTGAATGTCCATATATTTAGATACAATTCTAAATAGTTAGATTGGTTTATGTTTGAAGCCAGAATAGACTTTGAGGAAAATAAATAGACTCGTGAGGGTCTTTCACTTGTATAATAAACTTTATTGCTCTACTATTTAAATTTGAATCACACGCTCAAGTCAAGAGGATGCTGTGTAACATTCAAGTTAGCACAATATTAATATATTCTACATATTTTAATATGGTATTTTGTGACATCTTGTAATTTATTATTATTTTTTTCAATCCTTTCCCAGTGTCTTTTAAATTCCTATTATTTACTCAAGACTATACATTTTATTTTTCAAGGATTGAAGAACTTGAGTACCTAAGTAATTTGGTAACTTCCGATGCTCTCTTGATACTATTGGGTTGTCAGAAAAGTCATGATGTATTTTTTTCTATGCAAAAATGTGTCATGACTTTCCAAAAATCCAATATTACTGAGATTCAAGTAACTTGAAGAATTTAGACTGAAAAAAAAATTAAAATACAAGTTTATGATAAATGGTGGCAGAATGGATATTTAAACTGTTAATTAGAACAGTTCAGTAATATAATAGATTCAAATGTATCTGCTTACTTGATTGCTTGAAAGCTAGAGTTTAGAACATTCTTACCAAAATAAATATTTTTAATACCATTGCTTAGATCAGTTATCCTTGAAGACTTTTTTATAGCAATAGAACCCTTTCTATGAAGTAAGTATTATTCAGAAACCCAGTTTCTCCAGTTTGTAAAACAAGCAAAAAGTAGAATTCTTTTGGCAAAATGTACTTTGCTATTAAGAAAACTCACTAATGTTAAGTTCTTAGGTTGTTCTTTTAGTATTATAGATTTTTTTTTACTAGAGACAAATGTTGATTAAACATGTCAAGGATTGATGATAGCTGTTACTTAGCAGGTCCAGTTTGGTCCATTTTATTCTGTTCTGTTCTGTTCTATTCTATTTGATGTGAGAGAGTACACATCCATGGGAGAGGAGAGAGGTAAGAGATAGATTTGACAGCATCCCACGTTATGGTCCTCCTCTCTTAGCATCCCAGTATGTTAGATGGAAAATAATATATTGGTTTTTACATATGATGAAATATTAAATAGCAGCAAAAAGATCACATCAGTGTGTCTCAGAACAGATTTACCCCACCAAACATGGGTGATTTGTGGTCTAAGAGAAAGACTTTCAGTGACACCTTTGCAAATCGGTGACTAATCCAAGGACAAATTGCATATACTTGTAAAGAAAGAACTGCAGAGGAGACTTCAAATTACTCAGTATATTTCTTCAACCTTATCTACTTAGCTCTAATGCCTCTGAAAGGACTTTCCACATATTATGAGCAAGTCCATTTAACTTAGAACCTTCATATTACCCACACATATACTCTATATGTTGTGATCCCTACTTAGAACAGTTTCAGTGTCTTATTATGACAGGAACCTATGAATAAAGATAATTCTTATTTGGTCTCGAATTATTTTCCTTTATCCGCAGGGAAATTCAGGGCTTGGTTTCAGCATTGCAGGAGGTACAGACAACCCACACATTGGAGATGACTCAAGTATTTTTATTACCAAAATTATAACAGGGGGAGCAGCTGCCCAAGATGGAAGATTACGGTATGTTTTACACTTTACGTTGTACTTCTGAATTTACTTTGTATATTTCTGTTTGAAGCAGACTGGACAAGGGGTACATGCAAAAAAGAAAAACTATCATAATTAACAATGCTCAAACAACATTCAAATGAAAGAATTATGTCATTCTGCTGTAAGCATTTTTTTTTTCATTTAGGAATTTGATTTTACCTTAGATACACATTTTTAATAATAAGTGATTAATGATTTAACTGTTTTATGAGTAAATTTACAGAAATCATGAGTTTCTCTTTGTATGTTTAAATACATTCACAATCTATTTTTTATTTCTTTCTTGTTTGGAAACATGTATATATGCTTATGTAAGATATACAGGTTCATGTATTTCTGAGTTTGAATCCCATGCCACAAAGAATAAAGTATATGCACATTTTAAATAAATTAATGTTTTCTTAATTGAATAGATGAAATAACATTGGTCTCTTGTTTACATTTAGTGTTCCCATTTGAAAACTTCATTTTCCTGGGACCAGCAGTTAGCGTAATGGCTATGTTGCTGAACTCCCATGTAGTCGACTGCGGTTTGCGTCCCAGACCCGGTGGCTTAAAACTCATGCCGGGCACGTGTGCGTGCTTGCCCAAGATCCCGAGAGGAGAATGGAGGAGAAGGGATTGCGGCGTGACCATCCCCCCCGGGGGGTGATTTCTCGCTTTCTGTCTCTATGTCTCTGTCTGTCTGGCGAGCGCACGTGCCCTATAGCAAAAACCTCTCCAAAAAAAAAAAGAAAGAAAGAAAGAAAACTTCATTTTCCTATGCCATAAATTATGACATTTTTCCTGTTTTTTTGTTTGTTTTTAATATGTGTATCAAAATAAGATAGTCTGAAGTTTTAGGGCTAAGTATTTTATATAGTCTGTTAAAATAGCCTATTATTTTAAGGGTATGAATACTTCATCTCTTTAGTTTCTAGACTTCTCACTAGTTGTAACAGATGGTATGTTATTAAAATAGATGTAAAAACTAATCATTTGACTATTAATGTAATGTAGAAATGCACTTTCCAGTTCTATTATTGGTCTTTGTTTGGGCTACTTATAAATTAATTAATATTGTCCTTTGTTTTACTGACAAACATACCTGTAATATTAACTCTAAGGTATCATTGTTTTGAATATAGAACTTTTTCGTCTAAAAAAATTAATTAGCCAGAGAAGCATGTTGGGAACAATTTTAGCATTTTGTATTTTGTTCCTCTCCCAACTCAATTTGAGATTGCCACCTTTTTCTTCCAAATGGAACAAATGTAACTGAAACTGAGAGCAAAGCTAGCTGGAAAGGTTAGAATAAGGAACAAGCCAAACTTTAAAAAATGTATATTTCCATGTCAAATTATGGTAGTTTATTTTCATAGGTAACCTTTGAATTAAATGACCTAATCTTTAACTTCATATAAATTTTTTAAAATAACTTTATGCTATTAATTCTTGCATCTAAATTAGAAAAAGCATTCAAAAAGTAATTTTTTAATAAATCAATGAAGTAATCTCAGTTATTCAGTCTGTTTGAGTTTCTCTTTTCTTATCTTTAAATCACAGCTCTGGGACCAGCAGTTGGCATAATGACTATGTCGCTGGACTTCCATGTAGTCGACCATGGTTCAAGTCCTGGACCTGGTGGCTTAAACTCACGCCAGGCACATGTGCATGTGTGCCTAAGATCCTGAGAGGAGAAGGGATTGTGGCGTGGCCATCCCCCCTGAGGGAGGGTGATTTCTCGCTTTTTGGCGAGCACACACACCCTATAGCAAAAACTTCTCCCAATAAATAAATAAAAATTTTAGAAGAATTGTAGTGTCTACAATTAATAAGTATATACAGTAAGTGTACAAGTGGTAGTTATAATTATCATTTAATATTTTTGTAATAATCTGTTTTTTGCACTATTTGTTTTGGCCAGCCCTTGGGAAATGTTTATATTTCTTCATATAAGTATTTAATACACTGGAATTTAATATCCAGCATCTTCATTTATATTTTCTAAAGTAAATAATTCTCTTTACCTTAAAAATTAAAAAAAACAAAGGCTGGCCCATGGACTGGTGATTCATGGAGCCAGAAACCACATGACTGAACACACAGCTTGAATCCTGGTCCCTGCGGCTTGAGAAGCACTCTAAGTACATGTGCATCACATGCCTAAAGTCTTGAAGGTATAGAGAAATGAAGAAGTAAAGATTGCTGTGTGACTACGCCATATTGGGTAGTGCTTTCTCCCTTTCCTACCTCAGTCTCTCTAATAAGCACATGCACCCTTAGGCAAAGTGTTTGATAAAAATGAAAATAACAAAAATTGGACAAAGTGGGTTATTGATATTTAATATTTTTCATATTTAATTTTTATTTTTAACATTGAAATTTTTTTCTCAGGGTCAATGATTGTATATTGCGAGTAAATGAAGTAGACGTTCGTGATGTAACACATAGCAAAGCAGTTGAAGCTCTGAAAGAAGCAGGATCCATTGTGCACTTGTATGTAAAAAGAAGGAAACCAGTGTCAGAAAAAATAATGGAAATAAAGCTCGTTAAAGGTCCTAAAGGTATGTGATAAATCAAACTAAGACCAATTATTAGTAAGAAATCTCTGGGTAGTTAAGGGAAGCAGATCCCAAATGGCCAAACCTATTGTTGGAGTCCTGGACCTAGCAACTTGAGAGACACATCAGACATGTGTGAGTGCATGCCCAAGGTCCTGAGAGAAGGGAGAAAAATTCCCCATAGAGAGGAGTGCTTTCTCACCCACCCATTCCCACCGCCCAAAAGTGTATAGGTAGGTAGTCCACATAAGTCAGGAGTGAAGGACCCAGAGGTTTGGATTCAGAGGTCTGGCCAATTTTTTTTTTTAATTGTAACATTTGAAAAGTTCTCATGTTAATCTGTTAGTGTGGTACAAAAGTAAGTTCCTAAAAGATGGGCGTAGACTGGCTCGGTGTAGATACCAGCGTTCAAGTTCTGCTTTATGTATTGTACTTTTATATATTGGCTATTCCTCTTCACTCAGTTGGGCCTGGCTATATAATCATTTCTCAGAAATCAGTGCAGATGATTTTTTTAAGAGGTTTTTGCTATATGGCACATGTGCTCACCAGAGAGACAAAGAGATACAGAGAGACAGAAAGCAAGAAATCTCCCCTGAGGGGATGGGCACACCACAGTCTTTTCTCCTCCATTCTCTACTGAAGATCTTGGGCACTCATCACACACACCTGGTATGTTTTTTAAGCCGCCAGGTCTGGGGCATAAACTGCAGTCGACTACCTGGCAGTCCAGCAACATAACCATTATGCCATCTGCTGATTCTCCAGATGATATGTTAATGAGCTGAAGGTTACTTGAGACTAGCTAAGCTCCGCAGTGAGCATGCACCAAGTTAGTTTGGGCTGTTTTCCATGGGCAGTGTTCCCAAACCTCCAGGTCTTCCGCTCCTGACTCATGTCTGACTACCTGCCTATACAAATTTATGTATACATTTACACATTATACTACTATGAGCATGTATATAAATTTATAATTTAAGCATTATTTCTATGTGACTTTCATTTTTCAAAATTTCTGTAACCTATCTTTAGTAGTTTTTACAAATAGGAAAGTAAAATCTTTTTTCATGAGTAAATCTGTCTCTATATTAAGTATCATCACATAAAAGACTTTTAGTATTAAAAGAAATGAAATATTCTTGGCCTTTGAACACTTTGAAGTCATGTATAGTATTGAAATTAACTGGCAACCATTTATCTACAAAGTACTTTAAGTACAGATACACAGGCTAAATTAAAAGAAGAAAGTATATGGCATATATTATGAGCAGTTAAAACTTCAGTGAGGACTGTTAAGATAGGATTCTAAAGTTTGGGGACCAGCAGTTAGCGTAATGGCTATGTCACTGGACTCCCATGTAGTCGACAGTGGTTTGAGTCCAGGACCCAGTGGCTTAAACTTAGGCCGGGCGTGTGTGCCCAAGATCCCAAGAGGAGAATGGAGGAGAAGGGATTGTGGCGTGGTCATCCCCCCCGAGGGGTGATTTCTCTCTTTCTGTCTCTCTGTCTCTCTTTGTCTTTCTGGCAAACGCACACGCCCTATAGCAAACAAAAAAAAAGGAAAGGAAAAGGAAAAAGAAAAAAAAAAAGGATTCTAAAGTTTGAAAACTGGAATTGAGGATAAATAGAAATACTAATTCCGATATGTGGCTTCATGGAAAAGGTAGAACTGCAACAAATGTAAAAGGAATAGAGAGCTGAGAATTTGGTGCTGGAGCTCTGGGATCTATGAATATTGAATAAAGAAGAAAAGTATCCACAATTCTAAAGCCTGTTGCTTCTGCCAACCATCAACACATAATTTTATTATTCTCAGTTTTTTCAAAGAAGTTCATTTAATTCATTAAAGAGAGTGTGTGCATATTTAAAAAAAAAAAAAAAAGAGAGACCATTAACAGGGTCGTGTTATACTGTAATCCCATTTCTAAGCCCTCCAGTTCTTCAGGATCTTGGGCCTCCATGGATGCTCTCATCATGTTTTTAGGCCAACTAGTGATTCAAACCCCAGGTCAGTCATATAACTTCAAACACTGCAGTTAGTTCACTACTGACAGATCCAGCAGACTGGGCCTCAAATGTTTTAATTTTGTGAAAATACTAGTGGTATTAGTAAGAAGCACAATGATTATAGAAATAAAATAAAATATAATATCTTTTTGAGCTAACAAGTATATTTACAATAAAGACTTTTAAGAGCATGCGGGCCAGCAGGTGATGTTAAGGTTAAGGCAGCTGGATCCCACATGGCAAACTGTGCATTTTGAGTCCCAAATCAAAATGAGAAAACACATTGGCATGTGTGTGTGCATATCTAAAATACTGAGAAGAGAATGGAGGAGAAGGGATTGTGGCCATCCCCCTGGGAGGTGGTTTCTCACTGTCTCCTACCCCCATCTCTTTCCTACCCCCATCTCTCTTCTGTGAGCACACATACCCTATAGGAAAATTTAAAAGAAGAAAGAGCAAGCCCAGGGCGGGGAATTCATTTGTAATTGTAGAAGAAGCTATGCTTATAATTGTCCCCTGATTGTAGGAAAAATACTTAGGACTTGAAAAGTAATTAGCAGGGACCAGCAGGTGGCATGGTGGTAAAGGTGCTGGACACTCCCACATGGCTGACTATGGTTCGAGTTCCAGATCTGGTGGCTCTCTCTCTCTCTTTCTCTCTCTCTCGTCAAATTGAAATAAGTGAATGAATAAATAAAATTAAAGTAACTTTTTTAAAGAAGTAATTAGCTAAATATAAATTCTTTTCTATTTTAAGAAATAGTGTGATGAGAATGTTAACTGACAATTTTCATCCATTTTTCTTTGGGATTAAATTTACTTTTATTGATGAGAATCTAAAACTAGTATTTTTCAACCAGGTCTTGGTTTCAGCATTGCTGGAGGTGTTGGAAATCAGCATATTCCTGGGGATAATAGCATCTATGTAACTAAGATAATTGAAGGAGGTGCAGCACATAAGGATGGCAAACTTCAGATTGGAGATAAACTTCTAGCAGTAAGTATAAGAAATTTATTGTTTTGGGGACCAGCAGTTGGCGAAATGGCTATGTTGTAATGGCCGTGTTGCTGGACTCCCATGTAGTCGACCATGGTTAGAATCCCAGACCCGGTAGCTTAAACTCATGCCAAGTTCATGTGCTTGCGTGCCCAAGATCCCGAGAGTAGAAGGGATTGCAGCGTGGCCATTCCCCGAGGGGGTGATTTCTCGCTTTCTGTCTGTCTGTCTCTCTCTGTCTTTCTGATGTGCACATGTGCCCTATAGCAAAAGCCTCTCAAACATATATATATATATATATATATATATATATGTTTTTAAAATCATTTCGATGCCTATTATTTTGGGGTAGGTTGGAGGATTCCTATATACAAAAAATATCTAAATGATGTTTATAGAATGACTACGAGCCATTTCAAAAATTATTTAGTATTAACTTTTCCATTTTAATTTCCTCTACCAGACCCTTGTCTTGTCTTTTATTCTTTTTTATTTTCTATTCCTCTCTCTCTCTCTCTCTCTCTCTCTCTCTCTCTCTCTCTATTTATTGATTCTTCTTGTTATTGAAGGGTTAAGGACATGGATGCCCAGAATTTTTTTAATCATAGTCTTTAGATTTATAACACAGTATTGTCATTTATTCATGTCTGATATACTATAGTAAATTAATTAATTTGTCATGTAATGGAAGCTGGTACATTATATCGCCTAAGATCTAATACAGTTTTGTGCTTTTTATATCTTTGTTTCTTAATTGTTTAATCACATATGCCTATGTTTTTGTTTAGCATCATTTGTTTTGAAAATTTCTGAAAAGACTATTTTAAAGTAGTCTTCTTTTTTTTCACTTAATATTGTTTTACTGAGACTTATCCATATCATTATCTAGAGCTCAGATGTATTCACTTCTTTGTAATGGTCCACTGCATGTTTATACCACATCTTATTTATACAATCTTCATCAATAACTGTCTTAGCCACTTTGTCCAGAAAAACAGAACTGAAGACAAGCTAATGTGCTAAGGTATTATTGGGAGGCATTATCTCCAGAATAGTAGAGTGGGTGAAAATGAAAAGTGAGGCAGAGAATGAAGGGGATGGGGGGATACAAGGTAAAATGTCTCTGACCTGGCTGCAATTTTATAAGAAAATGTAACCTATTGCTTATTATGTAGAGAATAGTCTTTCAGGCAGGAAGTACAATCACTAAACCTTAGATTCAGCCATCCAAAGGAAAAAAAGAATAATTTATCTATGCTTATCACTCTTAGTCTCTTGTTTCCTGTTAGTTACATAGTCTACTTCCTAGATGTTAACTATGCTAAATTTCTAAATTTTGTTACCTATCTCACCTGGGCAGTGGCTAGGGAATCCAGTCCCCACACTCTGTGGCACAGCACTTTGCTTCCAGAAGTGGAAGGAAGAGTAAAGCTGCAGTGGTCTAAATAGATGAGAAACATGGGCCTCTGACAGGTTCCAGCTCTCACAATACGGGGCACATCAGCCGTACCCAGTTCCACCCAGAATAGACTGGAGAACTGATAATGTTAGAAGATAAGCTGAGCAGAACAATAGCCAGGATTCTTCACTGATCAAGCAGCCAAGCCCCAGTGGGCAGGTGGGCGCTTGTAAATCTGAAAAGGCACATGAACTGAGTCTGGTATAGTGGTAAGTTGTATTATTTCCATTTCATTTATTATTATGAATAATAGCGTTAGGAAGAGCTGCTGTGGAGCTGGTGAACATGTGCAGGTGTTTTCACTTGACTCCCTTAGCATGAAATTTACTGGATCATTGAAATATTAGATCATTGGGTATCCTGTTAGTAGGATTATATATCATATAGCATGCCCAAGATTCTGATGAGTTGGAGGGCTAGGGAAAGGGTGTCATGGTATGTCAAGACCCTCTAAAGGAAGAATCAGTCTCTCTCGTTGTCTATCTATTGTATGTTATGTGCTCTCTACCATGAATAAAAATTAAACGAAAACTTTAAAAGAAAAGATTATTTAATAAATTGTCAGAAAACTTTGCTCAAATTAAAACTTTGAGATCATCTTCTTTCATACTCCACATTTAATCTCTCAGCAGATCTTGTGGGCTCTTCTGTCAGTTATCTAATGCTGCTAAGAAGACACAAAATTTAAGATCTAAAACAACCACCATATATTTGCTTGTAATTCTGCAAATTAGGTAAGGTTTGGCAAGGACAACTTGTCTGTATTAAATGTAGCTTCAGCTGTGGTGGCTCATCTAAGGCAAGATCCATGTCCAAGAGGGCTCACTTAAATGGTAGGCAGGTTGGTGTTGGCTGTAAGCCGGGAGCTCAGTTCAAGCCGTTAGCCAGGTGTTTAATTCTCCAGTGGCCTCTCTTCATGGCTGGGTTTGGCTTCTCAGAAGATGATGGCCAGGATCCAGGAGTGAGCTTTCCAATAGGACAAGCTCCAATCTGTGACAATTATTAACCCTCACTTTGCACCACGGTTACTGTATCTCATTGGCTAAAGCCATTTACGTGGCCAAGCAAGATTCAATATAGGAAGGGATTTTACAGAGGTGTGAATAACACTTTTAAAGAGATGTGAATGACAGGATGCATGGCTCATTATAGGCCACCAGAGGAACTGTATACCATAGCTATATATTTCAAAATGCATGCAGTACTTGCTTTACACAGTAGTGTGGGACCATAAAAATGACTATGCTGCTGAAACCCTGCAGAGCAGTATTAATAATTGACAGGGAAAATTATAATTCTTCTGTGATCGTTAAATTTTTTATCAAAACATTAAAAATTCCTGTTGTCAATTATAAAGTTACAAATTAGGAAAGTGAAAAATATATTGAAACTAATATTTTTAGTACACTGTAATTTAAAAGAGAACATTTATGGCATTTCTTTGCCGAGAAAAATTTTATCAAAGAGAAAAGCATCCTAAACTTAGAGCAAGCAGAAAGAAGAAAATAAAAATTACAGTAGAAATGTAATGAAATAGGAAATGGAAACAGCATAGAGAAGTTTTACAACACTGAAAGATGGTTCTTTGAAAGATGAAGAATGACTCTTTAGCTAGACTCGACTACAAAAAAGTCTCAGATTTCTTAAAGCAAGAATGAAAGAGGGAACATAAAAGAATACCATGAACAACTATGTGCCAACACATTTGATACTTTTTTTTAGTATTATTTATTTAATCATAGCTATTCTTATTTTTAATTTGACTGGGGCAGAGGGCAGTGAGAAAGCAGGCTGCCAGGTCTAGGACTCAAACCATGGTCAGCCATGTTGGGAGTCCAGCACCTTAACCACCAACCCACATACAGGCCTCCCACATTTGGCAAATGAAATGGACAAATGCCAAAGAAAAAATAAATTACCACATCTGTGTATCATTATACTGGAGATTCTGGCTAGGCCGATAAGGAAAAGACATTCTGATTGAAAAGGAAGAACTAAAACTGTATTGTAAATAACACAGGAAATCCTAATAAACCTAGTAATAGAACTAGTAAACAAGTCCAGCAGGGTTTTAGGCTACAACATCGCTATCAAAACATCATTATATTTCTTTACAGAATATAGGTGATGGCCAGTAAGTAATTGGAAAAGTTTTAGTTGACTGTTAAAAATGCAAGTACAGGGAACCAGCAGTGAGCGTAATGGCTGTGTCGCTGGACTCCCACGTAGTCGACCGTGGTTCGTGTCCCGGACCTGGTGGCTTAAAACTCACGCTGGGCACGTGTGCGTGTGTGCCCAAGATCCCAAGAGGAGAATGGAGGAGAAGGGATTGCGGCGTGACCTTAAATTAGTAATATTCATCATTAGCAAAGGGCTAAGTAGGTGGGTACTTAAATATTGTATGGTAGCAAATGTAAATTTACTAAAGCTGTTGAGAAGAATTTAAATATCTATTACTTTGAGAATGATTTAATAAATTATGATATAACCACACAAAGGTATACTGGGCAACAGGTGTGTTTTTTTGTTTGTTTTTTTTTACGAGATTTTTGCCATAGTGCCCATTCACTTGCTGAGAAAGAGAGAGACAGAGACAATGAGAGAAAGTGAGAAATCACCCCCTAGGTTGGATTGGCCATACCACAGTCCCTTCTATTCCATTCTCCTCCTGGGATCTTATTCATGGACACACACACCTCCAATGTGAGTTTTATACTACCAGGTCCAGAACTCAAACTGGTCAGCCACATGGGAATATATCAACATAACCACTGCATCTGCTGGTCCCACAACAGTTTTTTGTGTTCATTTTCATGTAGTAATTCCATGTGTCGCAAGAGGAAAAAGTGTCTAGGGTAACTTACATAAAAATCTATTTGCAGGGCCAACCCTGTGGCCTCATGGTTAAGGAAGCAAGATCCCACATGGCTGACTACAATTCAAATCCCAGCCCTAGTATTTGGGTAACATGCCAGGCCTAGGTGTATGTGTTCCCAGAATCCCAACAGGAAGGAGAAATGGAAGAGAAGGGATTGCTCCATAGGCCCAGTGATAGCCCCTTCTGGGGTGCTCCCCCCACCATCTCTCTCCAGCAGGCACATGCACCCTCTGGCAATAAAATTCATTTGCAGAACAAAAAGTTTAACGTATCTCATTTCTTTAGGGAAAAAAAAGAGACAGATTAAAATATACCCAAACTCATTGCTCAATGCCTCCAAGTAGGAATAGGTTGAAGCTGGGATAATAGGAAGAATAGAAGCTAGAATCAAGGTTGGTTAGTCTATTAACATATCTTGGGAGACCAGCAGGTGGCGTGGTGGTTAAGGCACTGGACACTCCCACATGGCCAACCAAGGTTCAAGTCCTTGACCTGGTGGCTTGCTTTCTCGCTTTCTCTCTCTCTCTCTCTCTCTCTCTCTCTCTCTCTCTCTCTCTGTCTCTCTCTCTCTCTTCTCTCTCAGGTCAAATAAAATAAATGCATGAATAAATAAAATTTTTAAAAAACATATCTAAATAACTGCACATTTTATCATAATCAACTTCCTGGCATCACAGACCAAAGAAAAACGGAATTTTCTTCATACACATCTTTGGTTTGTTTGGGGGTTTTTTTGCCTACATTTTATTGAGTCACAAAATATCTTAAACTAAAAATATGGACAAAGCTAGAATCTAGTTACAAGTACACTGTAATTTTCTTCTTAAACATTTTTTAGAAATTAATTAATTTACATTCATTCCCTGAGCATTGTTACAGCATACAAAATGTGATTTCCTATCCAGAATATACTGCGTAGTGGCTTAATCATATATGTTATCGTCAATAATTTTCCATTTCTAGTTTCATATATATATATTTTTACCCCTATTTCTTACCCTCTGCCATTTCCCACCCTTCTCCCACACTATCTCAGGTGTCTGCAGTTGTTTCCCATTTCTTTTCTCCCCATATTTTATTGGTTCACAAAATTTCTTAAATAATCTGACTACTTTCAATAGCAAGTTTAGCTAGTATGTACATATCTGTGAATACATGTCAGACTTTATGCGTGAAACTCTGAGTAGAATAAATATACTATAAGGTAGCACCTAGCTGATGCTATGTAGCTTACTATGGTCACTAAATATATATTTTTAATATATTTTTTTAATTTCAAGAAAAGCAGTTTTAACTTTAATAAATCAAAGAAATGCTAAGAAACTTTGCTTAAAATTTAAAGCCAGGAAACAGGTTGTGGGATTCTGTTCAAATAGTAGGTACGTGAACCTATCGTCAGCTTAAGACACGAAAAAAAATCCTTAAAACTGGAAAACAAAGCATAGAAGAAAATCAGCAATGTTTTAGTCAAAAGTCATTAAATGCGGGACCAGCAGTGAGTGTAATGGCTATGTTGCTGGACTCCCAGATAGTCGACCGCGATTCGTGTCCCGGAACCGGTGGCTTAAAACTCAGGCCGGGTGCGTGTGCATGCGTGCCCAAGATCCCAAAAGGAGAAAGGAATTTTGGCATGGCCATTCCCCCTGGGGGTTGATTTCTTGCTTTCTGACTCTCTGTCTCTCTCTTGTCTGTCTGGCAAGCGCACATGCCCTATAGCAAAACCTCTCCAAAAAAAAAAAAGTCATTAAATGCCATTTCACCAGTTCAGTCTCATGTACTTAATCTGTCTTCTGTTATGGTTTGACCTTCCCAGTTAAATTCTGAGATATAATATTCAACTCTAGATTTGTCCCTAAGTTGACCATTTTCTTAGTTTTTGGACTGTTATTTCCATGTGTCTGTATTTAATTTTCCAGGTATAGCACTCCATTGAAAACTTCTTTGAGATCTGGTCTCGTGTTGGTAAATTCTTTCAGGTTTTGTTTATCTGAGAATATTCTTGTCTTTTCTTCCCATATGAAGGAAAATCTTGCCAGGTACAGTATTCTTGGTTGTAATTGTTTTCCCTTAACACTTTGAATCTATTTTCCCATTCTTTCCTCACCCTCATTGTTTCCAATGAGAGGTCCACTGTTAGCCTAATGGAATATCCTTTGTAGGTAACTTGCCGTTTCTCTCTTGCCAATCTGAGTATCTTGTCTTTGTGGTTTTAGTCAGTCTGGCTATAATGTGTCTTAGAGAAGATCTTCTTTGGTTGATTCTATTTGGGGTCCTTTGTATTTCTTGGGACTGGATCTCTGAATGCCTCTCTAAGTTTGGAAAGTTTTCTTGCAGGATTTCATGGAATGGATTATCAATGCCCTTATGAGTCCCTTCACCTTCTGGGAAACTAATTATCCTGATGTTTAGACGTTTGATGGTATCTAGTATTTTTCGTATATTATTCTCATTTTGGGGGCAATTTTCTCAGTCTTCGTGGTGGACTTTTCTAGGCCAGTGATTCTATCTTCTATGTCTAAGATTCAATTTTCTGTATGATCTAGTCTGCTTTTAATGCTTTCAAAGGAGATTTTGACTTCCTGTATTACAGCTTTCATCTCTAACAGATCCATTGGATTCTTTTTTATAGTATGTATTTCATCTTTTAGATCTTGCAAGAATTTCCTCACCTTCTGGAACTTGTCAGCTCTTTTCTCCTGCCTCTTCTGCAGTTCATTGTCTCTCTTCCCTTTCATCTCTGTTAGCTTCATCATTATGAATATTCTAAATTCTTATTCATACATTTCCATTGAACTGTCTGTTGATGAAGAGGAGTTATTTTTTTCCCTTGGAGGAGAGGTATTTTATTGCTTTCCCATATTTCTTGTGGCCCTGCGGTGATTTCTAGTCATCTGATAGATGGTGCATTTCTTCCTAATTCTTGAAGTTCAATCTGAGCGTTCAGGAGTGTGCAGAAGAAGGTGATCTGGAATCTCTTTGGCATTCCATTTTTATCTTTTTGTGCAGCAGATTCAGTGGGTATTGAGGAATATATTAACTTTAATAGTATTTGGATGTTTGGCTGTGGTTCCCTTAGATCCGTCTAGAAACACAGTGAATGGAGGTTGAGGAGCAAAGTGATGAGACAAAGTAAAAAGTACAAGAAAACAGAGAGAGAGAAAAAAAGCAGAGAGAGAGAGAAAGAAGGAAAAAAAAAAAAACACAACCCAAAAAAAATTTTTTTTTTAAGAAATAAAGAAGAAAATAAACTATGCTGCATGAAAGCACACTGCACAAAATGATTAGTTCTCAGCAGCAATGGAGGAGTCTTCTTCAGAAGGCCTGCCCCTTGCCTCTCCTAGAGGGGAAAGGGAAATGGGGTTATTAGCAAGATAAAGGAAAATCTGAAAGCCTTTAAAAATTATTTAAAGGAAAAATTGCCAAAAAATGAGAAGATGGAGAGAGAGACAGAGAAGGCTAGAGGGGCCCCCTACCACTTGAGTTTGGGGGAAGGAGGCTGAATTATCGATAGAAAATCCTTATTTCTCTTTTTTCCCTGAAATGACTACTTCTCAGCAGCAGTGGAGGAGTCTTCTCACATCTCTGGTTTTTTTAAACCACTTTCTTATTTTCCCTTTTAGTGTAATTGTTTATAACCAAAAACAAGTGAAAATATCTTAAATACTTGGGGCTTTTTTTTTTTTTTAGGTGAATAGTGTATGTTTAGAAGAAGTTACTCATGAAGAAGCAGTAACTGCCTTAAAGAACACATCTGATTTTGTTTATTTGAAAGTGGCAAAACCAACAAGTATGTACATGAATGATGGCTACGCACCACCTGATATCACCAACTGTAAGTTTGTTTAAATTCGCTTAAGTTTATCTTTTTTCTTTGTATGATACACTGTAAAGAAATGTTTTCGGCATAATATAAAAAGTTTCAACACTATAAAAAAATCTTTAAAGTAACTTAATTATTTTAATCTTACAGTTTTTAAAAATTTGTTTTAAGTCACAGTTTTCATAATAAGAGGGAGTCCTTTCTCTCCTTTACTGTTTTATGCTAGTAATTACTTTGAACATTTGGGGTATTGACTCTCAAACTTCTGTGTAAGTAATACCAAGGATAATTGTAAATAATGTATTGGGTCATAAGGAAAGTCATGATGTATTTTTGTATAGAAAAGCATAGAAAACTATGTCGTGATTTTCCAGGAACCAGCAGTTAGCGTAATGACTATGTCGCTGGACTCCCACGTAGTCGACCACGGTTCGCATCCCAGACCCAGCGGCTTAAAACTCAACACCGGGCGCGTGTGCATGCGTGCCCAAGATCCCGAGAGGAGAATGGAGGAGAAGGGATTGCGGCGTGGCCATCCCCTCTGGGGGGTGATTTCTCGCTTTCTGTCTCTATGTCTCTCTCTGTCTGGCTAGCGCACATGCCCTATAGCAAAAACCTCTCCAAAAAAAAAAACTATGTTGTGATTTTCCTAATGACCTAATAGATTATTTTTTGTTGTAATAGTTTGGGGATTGAGCCCAGAATTTTTTTTTAACAAGCACTTTATTCTATTAACAAGCAAAGTAATTCTGATTATTCTGTTGCTGCTGGCTCACAGACTGCGTTTTGAGAAAGATTGATTTAAAATATTCCTAAAACTTAGGGCTAAAAAGTGGCACATCAGTGGCCAGCTCATGTTCTGATGATTACATGAGCAGGAGCCCACATGACTGCACATTTCCAGGCACAGGCCAGCAACTTGAAAGACATGCCAGGCGCTTGTGCGTCCATGTGCATGTGCGAAGTCTCAACAAAAAGGAGAAATGGAGGAGAATGGATTGCATGCAGTGTGACCATTCCCTAGAGGGGTGCTGTCTCTCCCCCCTCTCCTCAACAAGTGCACATGCACCCTGGCAAATTTAAAAAAAAAAAACAGTTTCACCTCAGTAAAATACAGTACTCTGTGAGACTGATCCACAGGGAAGGATTCCAGGTCCTCATCCAGAGATGTCCCTGAGTACACAGGGCATGCACGTGCCAGTGATCTGTGGCTGGCTGAGGCTTGGGGGTACATTGTCTCATCAAGACCTTGCTGTAGGTACTACCTCTCCCTCTCTGTCTTTCTCTCTCTGTCTCCCTCTCTATCTCCCTCTCTGTCTCTGTCTCTCTCTCTCTCTCTTACTTGCTTAGGGAGGAAATAAGTAACTTTAAGGGAAATAAGTTTACAAAAAAATTCTAAAACTTAAGAGATTTTTCTATTCTCTTAACTGTATTAGAATAGATAAATATCTTTGTATTCAAGCTCCTAAGTGTATGCCTAGCTATATTTGTGTACAGTTCAATTATGTGCAGATTGGAAATGTTATTCAAGTAATTATGTATTTTTTTCGACAGATTTTTACTATAGGGCGAATGTGCTTGCCAAAGAGACAGAGAGGGAGAGAGAGACAGAAAGCAAGAAATCACCACCCCTCCCCCAAGGGGGATGGCCACACTGCAATCTCTTCTCCTCCATTTTCCTCTTAGTATTTTGGGCATGCATGCAGATGTGCCCAACATGAGTTTTAAGCCACTGAGTCTGGGACACGAACCAGAGTCACCTATGTGGGAATCCAGCAAGGTAACCATTATACCATCTGCTGGTCCCAGTAATTATGTACTCTAAGTTTGAGTTTTTTACTGTGTAAGCTGACAAGAGACTTAAATAAGTTTTCATGTGTTTGTGTTGGTTGAAAAATGAAAGCTTTATTTATTTGTTTTGTGAATTAAGTTACTTTTAGAAGAACCCATGAGTGATAAAGTTTTTAAAGGCGCCTTTTCTAATACGCTTTTGAGTGTTTCTTTTTTAAATTGTAGAATTTTAGAATTATTTGTGAGTTTTGTAAATCGCATTGATTCCAACTTGAAAATTATCAAGGTATTCATTACAAACATCACTAATCGTTATAAGTAAAATACAAATACATTTATAAATCTATGTACTGTCCTCCAATAATAGCATCATCATTATCTGCCCATTGATTTATTAATTGTTTAAATATAAGTGAATTATCTCCTTAATAGTATTCAACTCCCCTAATGGACAGGAATGGTATCTTACATGTTTATTTCAAAGAAAAGAACTTTGCTACTTAACTTGAAATTCCTATGTATCCTTGGTCTTGCATACAACTTTATTGAAGAGCATTATATATGTTTTATTAAGATTAAAGATGAAATTTCAATAATAAGCCATTTTATTCAGTTCAAGTTATCTGTCATTTTTTTGGATACTGCCTAGCTGTTCAAATCAACCATATACACATTTGTGACAGTTGTTCCAAAACTTGAGAATTGATGCCCTCATTATGGTCAAAATTGCTAATAACCAGGCTACTTCTTACAAATATGTTAAACTGAAAAAAATTATATTTTTTACTGTATTATTTATTTTTAAATATGGCATTTGAAAATGGAAAAGCTAGTGCTAGACAGTACTAATTAAATACTGATTGGTCATTTCCATATAGGCACAGGTAGGCTAATAAGTCAAAGTTTACCTTGCCACTGCAGCTTTATCACAATGTTTTACTTCTTTTTTTTTTTTGGTGGGGGAGGGGATGGAGGTTTTTGCTATAGGGCACATACTCTCACCAGAAAGACAGAAAGCTAGAAATCACCCCCCGGGTGGATGGCCACGCTGCAATCCCTTCTTCTCCATTATCCTCTTGGGGTCTTGGGCACACACACACACACACACACACACGCACACACACACACATGCCCGGTGTGAGTTTAAGCCACCAGGTCCAGAACTCAAACCATGATCAACTACATGGGAGTCCAGCAACATAGCCATTACGCCAGCTGCTGGTCCCACAGTGTTTTACTTCTTAAGCAACTAAAAATATGAATTATGTTGTAGTATCAGTCTTTGTTTATTCTACGTATGTATTTCGTAAATAATTTCTTTGCATGTTTTTTTAAGAATTATTTTATTTTTATTGTTATTATTTTTTCACTTGACCAGAAAGAGACGGAGAGGAAAGTGGGAAAGCAAGCAACACGGTCTAGGACCTGAACTTTGGTCAGCTGTGTAGGAGTCCAGTGTGTTAACCAGCACCCCACCTACCAGCCCCTCTTCGTGTGTGTGTGTGTGTGTGTGTGTGTGTGTGTGTGTGTGTTTTAAAGCATTAGCATTTCAATTTTTTTTTTACATAAATGATTTTTTATCTATCAGCTTTCTTGAAGCCCTTGCTATCATACTTACCTACCTTACTGTGAACTGTTATATTTTAGTTATCTATTGGTACTATCCTCTTCATCAATCTGGATTTAGTAACTGAAGATTTTACAATATTATCAGGCCCATCATCTTTCCTGCTACAATTATTCATGTGGTCAATTCTTAGTGATGTCCAGAATCTGTGCTGATGATTTGTCTAACACTCTGGTTTTTGGTTTGTTAATCTTTCTTTCTAATTATCATACCATCTACTTCAGCTCAGAAACTTGCTTCCAAGATAATACTTTAGATCTTATTATCAATAATTATCAATACTTCAGTCACCTCTAAAATCTCAGTTAAATCCCATTCTCTCACTAAAACCTTCAGTTCATTCACCCTAAGTCTAATACCGCAACCTCATTTTGACCTTAAGTCATTTGACATTTGATTTTGTTTTCCCCTTTTGTTTTTTCTTTTTCTACATTTTTTTACTATAGATGCCATGGTTTATTGTGACGTTCACTTCCTTGCACATATTTTTCTAGTCTTTTGCCCCTACTACACTGGCAAAATCCCAGCACTGGTTCAACCAAACCCTACTATCTTCTCCATTCCTGCACTCTAAAAAGCATAACATGACTGGAGAAATGCACAGAATTGTACTGTCCTTTAACTTCTGACCGTAAATCTCAGATGGGAACTCACTCTTGATTGCAGTCCTGATGCATTTTTCTAATTAATTCACTCTCCCTTTCAGAATTCTTCTCTCTCTTCAAACCTCCTTTGCTTACCATCTACTCCTCAGCCCTACCTGATGACCTCGTTTTACTTTTTTTTTTTAGAGACAGATTTTTGCTATAGGGCATGTGTGCTCACCAGAGAGAGAGAGACAGAGATACAGAGAGCAAGAGCTTACCCCCCCAGAAGGGTGGCCACACTGCAATCCCTTCTTCTCCATTCTCCTCTTGGGATTTTGGGCACACACACACACACACCCACTTGGTGTGAGTTTCAAGCCTCTAGTTCCCAGACTCAAACCTCAGTTGTCTGTGGGAGTACAGCAACATAACCATTACACCATTTGTTGGTCCTCCATTTTACATTTTTGTATAAATACGCAGAAGAAAACTATCTTATCCTTCTACTTCAATTCTACTGGTAAAGCTATATCTTTACCGCAAAATTCTGCTTTCCTTTGTGTTATAATGGAGTAACTATCACTATTCCTGTTGAAGACCAGGCCATCCATTTCTAAATAGAATCTCATATTTCTTTATCTTTTAATTTAATTTATTTGTTCATTTATTTTAATTTGACGAGAGAGAGAAAATGAGAAAGCAAGCCTCCAGGTCCAGGACTCAAACCGCAGTCAGCCATGTGGAAGTCCAGCGCAACCACCACACCACCTGCCAGCACCGGAATCTCATATTTCTCATTTACAGAGGGCTTTGATCTTGCAACTGTCTCTTTTCTTTCTTTGCATAATCAAATTCTCTCTATATTGCATTATTATCAATACACAAAATGCTATATAACCTCTATCTTAAAAGATCAGAAGGAATACGGGATAAGATTCCTACAACTACTGATCTGTTTCTCTACTTAATGTCACAAACAGGTAATTTTCCTACCATGTGAAGAATTCCTACACATCATAAAAAGGAAACATGCCCAAGGCCACTCACAATGGCAAAAGTGGAAGGCTATCCCACTGAGTGAGACTGAGGCCACATGGGAGGCCCGGGTTTAGATCCTAGACCAACCTAAACAGACCAGACAGCTGCATAGTCTAAGCTAACTGGGAGGCTGGGGCCAGAAGAACTCCATGTGGTGAGAGCCTTTCAAGAAAAACCTCCCTCATTCAAAGAAAACAATAAATACGGCCAATAAAAAACTAGAATAATCCATAAAATATTCTTTTATGTAAGAAGTAATACTCTCTACTAATAAGAGGGGAAATCTAAAATAAACTCTACTGGCGTCTGGTAGGAGAAGTCCACTGACTATATTCTTTTACTTAGAATTGTCTTACCATTACTTTACCTTTTACTCTTTGATTTGAATTTTAGTGTTTCATAAGATTTTGGCTGAAGAGAATTGACATCTTTATAATATTGAGTCTTTCCATGAACATGATACATTTCTCCATTTGTTCTGGTCTTCTTTTATACTTTTCAGGGGTTTTTTTTCTTCTTCTTTTTTTGGAGAGATTTTTTTTTTTTTTTTTTCGCTATAGGGCACATACGCTCGCCAGACAGGCAGAGAAAGACAGAGAGACAGAAAGCGAGAAATCTCCCCCCAGGGGGGATGGCCACACCGCGGTCCCTTCTCCTCCATTCTCCTCTCGGAATCTTGAGCACGCACGCACATGTGCCCAGCATGAGTTTAAGCCACCGGGTCCGGGACTCGAACAGCAATCGACTACGTGGGAGTCCAGCGACATAGCCATTCCGCTAACTGCTGGTCCCATATATTTTTCAGTACTTTTAAAAAGCTTTATTTTTTTTTAAATTTGTTTCTTCTGGAGCCAATGGGTGGCATTTTAATTATGAAACTGGATTCCCACATGGTCTACCACAGTTCAAGTCTCATTCCCAGTAGTGACTTGAAAAATCATGTTGGGCATGTGTGCCCAAAATCCCAAGAAGAGAATGGAGGAGAAGTGATTACAGCATGGCCATCCCCCTTTGGGGGTGATTTCTCACTTTTCTTCTCTCTTTCTCCAATTAATGCATGCACCCTATGGCAAAAACCTAAAAAAAAAAAATTTCTTCATGAGAGAAACCACAAGAGGCACCCTAACAGAGTTTTTATGCTGTACTCCACTACTGTGGCAGCTGGCCCCAATCACTGGCACACATGCATGCTTGGCATGTTCAGGAGATCACGGAGTGCAAACCTAGGGCCTTTCCGTGTAGAACCAATTGTATTACCACTGAGCCACCATCTGGCCCCATACTTGACTTTTCATTGAAGTGAAACTTACATTCAGGAAGGGACACAATTTAAGAGTTCAGCTTAATGACATTTTGCATAATGTATGTATTTTTGTCACCATCTTCCTGATCAAAATATAAAACATTTGTTAGTAACCCCGGAAGATTCCCTCAAGCCCCTTCTTAATGAGTACCTCCATCTCAGAGGTAACACTTATTCACTGTATATTATTGCAGCATACAAAATTAGTTTTTCCATCTAGAATACACTGTATATTGGCTCAAAGATACTAATTTTGAGCCATATATATCTTCAACAAATAGTTTTCCATTTCTTGTTTCTTATATATTTTACTTCTTTTTTTCCACCCTTGATTCCATCCTTCTCACTCTCTGCCATTTTCCACCGTCTTGGTGCAATGACTCTGATATCTACATTTGCTTAGATCTGCCTATTTTTAAAGATATGTATGTGTCAGGCCAGCGTGTGGCACTGTAGGTAAGACAGCTGAATCCCACATGGATGACCATGCTGTTCAAGACCCTTATGCAACAGCTTGAAGAACATGTCAGGCACACATGCCCAAAATCATTAAAGGAGGGAGAAAAGAAGAAGAAATTGTGAGCTGACCACTCTCAGTGAGGAGTGCTTTCTTCCTCTCCTCTGGCGAGTGCACTAACAGTCTAACAAATAAAGTTTTATGTTTAAGAGCTGACTCTTTAGTCAGTTATATCACCTAGTTTGTGTCTTCCTTTTTTCTATCTTAACAGTACTTTTTGTGGAATAAAAGTTTTAAATTTTAATCAAGTCAATTTATCAATCATCTCTTTCATAGTTAGTGCTTTGAGTGACCCATTGAAATCTTTTCCTATCCTAGGTTAATAAGGGAGTTCTAGATGCTTTATTGTTTTGCCTTTCATATTTAGACCTGATTCATTTTGGTTTAATTTTTGTATTAATATGAGTTTTTTTGTTTGTTTTTGGTTTTTTTATTTAATGAAGACATATGATCTAGCACCATTATTGAAAGACTGTATTATAGGACCAGATAGTGGCATGGTGGTTAAGGTGGCTAAATCCCACATGGCAGTTCAAGTCCTGGACACATCAGCTTGAAAAACGTGCCAGGCATGTGTGTGTGCAAGCCCAAAATCCCAAAAGGAGAAATGGAGGAGAAGGGATTGCAGCATGACCATCCCCATGAAGAGTGCTTTCTCTTTCTCTCTCTCTGTCTCGCTCGCTCTCTCTCTCTCACAAGTATCACATGTGTCCTCTGGCAAATATTTAAAAAGAAAAGAAAAGGCCATATTATATATTTGATGACTATATATGTATGGATCTTTCTCTAGAGTCTTCTGTTTCACCGACCTACTTTCCTGTTCTGCGCCCACACCATCCTCTCTTAATTTTATAATTTACACCATCCTCTCATAACTTTGTAATTGATTTCTGTTCATGCAAATGGAGAGATTAATTTATGAAGAATTAAAACAGAGTCTTAAAGTTTGGCACAGGGCACGTGCATTCATCAGAGAGAGACAGAAAAGGAGAAGAAGAAAACACCCCCCAGGGGGATATGGTCATGCCACAATCCCTTCTCTTCCATTTCTGCCTCCTGTCAGGATTTGGGATATGCAAGCACATGTGCCCAGCATGTTTTTAAGCTGCTGGAGCCAGGATTCAAATTGCATGATCAGCCATGTAGGGATCTAACTCCCTTAACCATCAAAGCCAACCTTGTCAGCCCCAAACTGAGTCTTTTAACTAACCTGTACACATATCTCTTAAAAATGTCCATTGAAAGCTCTGGTTTTGGGGGCTTTTTTTTTTTTTTCCTTTTAATGTCAGAGGGCACATATTTGGCCCAGAGAGAGAGATGGGGGGAAATATCCCTCAATGGGCCTTAATCATGTCACAATCTCCTCTTCTCCATTCCTCCTCCCCATCAGGACCTAGGCACTTGTGCATATACACTAGGCATGAATATCAGCGTCTGCAGCTGATATTCAGATCATAGTTGGCCATGTGTGATCTGGCTCCCTCTTACACAGTGCTTAATCACTGTGGTACAGGGCACCCCCAAAGCATTGCTTTTGTCTGCAGTTCATCTAGATGCAACGGTTTGGCACCCTTGGAACAGGAAGTGTTTGCAAGTTTTAAGTTTTTCAGTCAGAATTGTGTATGCTGAACCAGTTGAGATGTCTGTGGGGTTGTTTATAGTTTCTACTGTGAATCATCAGTTCTCTTCAATTAGGGCATGAACAAGATTACTTTTTTCCTCAGAAATCTGTGTGTGTGGTCTGCCACTGCTGGTGTGATCTTCAGCATCATCTTGTCCCTTCTTAAAACAATTTATCCATTTGTAAACTGTTGATTTCTTTGGCGCATTGTCCCCATGAACTTTTCATAAAACGTCAATGTTGTCAGCATTCTTTACCCAAGCTTCACCATAAATTTGATGTTCGTTATTGCTTCAATTTTAGCAGAATTCATGTTGCTCTCATAGGGGCTCTTTTCAAACTGATGTCTTATCCTTCTTAGTGCCTCAGACCTAGTTTCTATTCAGAGATGTTATAACAAGTTAGAACAAGTTTATTTTGGTGCAGAAAAATTTTGAAGTTCATGCATCTTTTTTTCATAATGTGCATTTTTATGGGCTTTTTAAAGAGCCTTCATAAATGGTCCTTTTAAATGTTCCTAATTTTAACTGATATATAAGATATACAAATGGTTTTTGTATATTGATTGTATAGTCAAAACTCTTCCTGAATTTAATTTTAAGGTTTCATAGATTCTTTTGGATTCTCTATACTAGTATAACCATGTCATCTGTGAAAAATGGCAGCTTTCTTTCTGTCTGTCATCTTTATATTCTTATTTCTTGCCTGAGGCCCTAGTAAGACCTCCAGTTCATTGTGGAATGGAAATGGTGAGAATGAATATCACTGTCTTTTTTTTTTCTTCTCATTGTCATGTTCTTAAACTGTGAGGCAATGGGGATTACCTGTAGATACCTATTATTCAATTAAGAAAGTTAAGCTTTGGGAACAGCAGTTAGCGTAATGGCTATGTCGGTGGACTCCCATGTAGTCGACCGTGGTTCGAGTCCTGTGGTGGCTTAAACTGACGCCGGGTGTTTGTGCGTGCATGCGTGCCCAAGATCTCAAGAGGAGAATGGAGAAGAGATTGCGGCGTGGCCATCCCCCCTGGGGGGTGATTTCTCACTTTCTGTCTCTCTGTCTCTTTCTGTCAAGTGCACGCGCCCTACAGCAAAAACCTCTCCAAAAAAAAGGAAAAAAGAAAGTTAAGCTTATTCTTGGTTTATGGGAGTTTTTATCATTATCTTTTAAATGCTGAATTCCATCAAATTACTTATTGAGATGATTTTTCTTGAGTTTTTTTCTATTAATTAGTTAAGTTATGTTGATTTTGCAATGTTAAATAAGCCTTTTGGTTTTGGAATAAACGCACATGGTCATGATATGTTTCATTATTTCATTGGACTTGCATTGCTTACATGTTGTTTAATGTTGTACATTATGTTCATAAATGTAAACTTTCTATAATGACCTGAAATCTTTCTTTTTTACGTAGTCCTTTTCCAGTTTTGTTAGGTTATAATGGTCTTATAACTTGAGTTGAAGAACACACCCTTTTCCTTTCTTCTCGGAAAGGTTTTCTGAAATTGACTTTATTTCATCCCTAAATGTATACTTAAATTTACCAGTGAAGCCACCTATCTGGGCCTGGAATTTTCTTGATGGGAAGGATTTTAGTTCTAAATTCAGTTTCCTTAGCAGATTAAGACTTCAGGTTTCCTATCTCAGCAGATAAGAACACTAGATCACATTTAATTTTTTTTTCAGTGATTGTCAAGGACTGATAAGAGTTTCTAGCCGAGGCATTGCTATAAGTGAGCAGATGTCAAAGTTGAAAAACCATTTATAGACTAAATGGAAAATATTTTTATCAGGAAAAGTAAAGGAAATAATTTAGAAAGGAGGTTGTAGATGTTAATTATGGGCCATAGGAAATAAAGAAGCACAATCAGTGTTATCTAGAGTAAGATGATAATAACCAAACCATATTACCCAAGAGTAAAAGTGCATTTATTACTGAAGGAAAAAAGTAGTTCATTGGATCAAACAGAGAACATAGTTTCTCTGCCAACATTAAAAATTTCATGTTTTTCTGGGGGATTATTTCTTACTTTCCTGCTCAACTGTCTCTATCTCCCTCTAGCAAGCATATATATCTATGACCAAAAAAGTCATGCTTTTATTATGTTTGTTCTCAAATTTAACTTCTAGTCTCTTCATCTGGAAGGGCTTATTAAACTTTTCATTTGGCCACCAATTGCTTCCCATTTTTTACTTCAAGCTCTTACACTTGCTTTTCTCCCAATCTTTAGTGTTCTTGGGCCATTAATCTTGATATCTAAGGACAACAAATTTGGCTCCCTTGTTTGTAGTTTTCTGGGAGAGGTTTTTTTTTTTGTTTTTGGTTTTGGTTTTGTTTTGGAGAGGTTTTCGCTATAGGGCGCATGCACTCGCCAGACAGACAGAGAGAGACAGAGACAGAAAGCGAGAAATCACCCCCCAGGGGGGGATAGTCACGCCTCAATCCCTTCTCCTCCATTCTCCTCTCGAGATCTTGGGCGCACACGCGCCTGACATGAGTTTTAAGCCACCGGATCCGGGACACAAACCGCGGTCGACTATGTGGGAGTCCAGTGACATAGCCATTACGCTAACTGCTGGTTCCCTCTGGGAGAGTTTTTATGTAAAATTTTGGGGTATGAGAAATAGCTATTTTATTTTCATCCTTTTTGAGAACTCTCATTTCTTTAATAGGAATATTAACTTTTAGATTCTGCTTTCTACGATACACTGATTTATTTACATGTGAAATTAACTGTTCCAGGAAAGACTCATTAAAGGAACAATCTGGATATGGCAGGAAATGGTACATATTCTGGTTTGGGCATTTGACTAAAATTTTGATACCATTGGTGCTTTGTTCCATCCAAATGCAACAAAGGAATTTAAGAGTTAGGAAAAAAAAAAAAAACAGTAAACCAGGGCCAAATAGTAGTGAAGCAGTACAGTGTGGTGCACTGTGAGGCAGACACATGGGAAGGTTACTGGCTTATGTCTGGAGACTTCCTGAGTATACCGGGCACGTATGTGCCCATGCTGTGGGCTGGTTGAAACGGGCGATCATGGCATTAGCTTGCTGCTGGGGGTGTTGTATCTCTGTCTTTTTCTCTCTTTCTGTCTCTCATTGCTTTCACTCCTGGAGTAAATAAATAAACTTTAAAAAACATTTAATTATTAATTCTGCAGTTTAATAGGCTGGTGATGATAGTACTTCACATGGGTATTTGTTGTTTTAGGGTTACAGGCCAATTTCCTTAAAGATCACAGATATTAGGGACCAGTGGATGGCATATGGTTATGTTGCTGGACTTTCACTTGGCCAGCTTCGGTTCAAGTCCCAGACCCAGAGACTTCAAACTATGTTGGGTGTGTGTGTGTGCGTGCATGCGTGCCCAAAATCCTGAGACTAGAGAAGGGATTATAGTGTGGCCATCTTCCCTGGGGATGATTTCTCACTTTCTGTCTCTCTGTCTCTCCAGTGAATACATGCAGCCTGTAGCAAAAAAAAAAAGATCGCAGCTACTTAGGCACAACCCTGATAGCACTCACTGGTTGACACTCCTGCTTGGCTTACTGAGTCCAGATGGGAGGTCTGGGATCCTGTTCCCAGCCCTACCCTAAAAAGCTAGGTGTGATGGTGTAGACGTGTATACCCAGCTATTCAGGAGGCTGAGGAAAGAAGATCACAAGTTAACAGCCAGCTTGGATACCATGCAGATAGCCCTGTGTACAACTGCAGTCCCAGATACTTGGAATGCTGAGACAGGAGGTTCATGACATAATGAGACTATATATATATATATATATATATTGACAAACATCCTTTTATATCGCCTAGGGAAGATCAGACTTCCAAATTCAAGAGCCATTGGTAGAAGGATTTTATTGAAATGCAAAAGATCACCTTATATTGAACTAGATAGGATACAATTACTGTTGGGTTCTTTAAAGTTCTCAATACTAATAAACATGCTAGATCTCCAAGCCCTATACTATCAGTAGACATTGTAAACTTACCGTTTATATGGTTACAGATAGACAGAGTTGTATAGATAATGCTTCTTTTGACAGAGCGTGCATTTTTCCCCCCAATTACATCGTAGTTGTAGTCATTTACTGTGGTCTTCCATTCAGATCTTTTCATTTCTTTATGTTACTGATCTGGCCACTATAGTAACTTGAACTAATGATCTCTGCATTTTTGTACCCTTAATGTATAGCCTAGAGTGCATTGTCCATAAAAGATACTACATAATTTAATAAAAATGGAGAAATGGATATTTGATAATAAGTATTACAGCTAATTTTGAATGCTTTGTAACTTTATCACAGTTAAAATCCCAAGGAAGTTAAACACAGCTTTCTATGTATTTGGTAATGATTCAGGTAATTCAAATACGTTGTGTCTTCGTAAATTACAATTAAAATGTGTTTCTTATCTGGATCTTTGGAAAATGTGGTCAGGAATAGCTTTATTTCCTGTTCTTAGGTTTATCTAGAATGACAACCTATCTGTGATAAATATTGAAATGAACCAGTAGATATGTTTGCTTTTTTTTTTTTTTTTTTTTTTTGCTTTTTATTGGGTTTTCATTCTTTTATGTATAAACTTACAAGAGTAGATATAAGTTGGGTTGACAAGTTTGAACTATAAGGACATAAGCTTTTTGCATCTTTTTAAAATTTTTGCTAGAGAATGCATACACTCATCAGAAAGAGACAGAGGGAAGGGAGTGAAAAAGCACATACCCCCCCCCCAAGGGGGATGTTCATACACAATCCCTCTGTGCTTCTCCTTTTGGGATTTGGGGCACTCTCGTACACATGCATTCGGCATGTCTTTGAAGCCACTGATCTGGGACACGAACCACGTAGTTGGCCACATGGGCTACTCGAATTACCACACCATGGACAGGTCCTCACTTCTATTTATGAACTTTCTGGTTTTTATTTTTCACAATTAAATTGTATTTATTTCCTGATTTTAATTTTGCCAGAGAATTCATGCACTGGCCAAAGAGTAAAAGAGAGAGAGAGAAAGAAAGCAATCCCTAATAGGGCATGGTCACTTTGGAATCTCTTCCCCTTCATTTCTTTACCCTGTCAGAATTCAGGATATACACACATATACCTGGCATGTTTTTCAAGCCACTGGGATTGGGATTCAAACTGCAGTCAGCCATACAGAATCTGGCTGCCTTTACCATCAGTCCACAGAGCCAGCTCTGTGTACTTTTTTAAAAATAGTAGTCTACAAGGGCCAGCCGTGTGTGTGTGTGTGTGTGTGTGTATAGTGGCCTACAAAATAACTTCTGAGAAAACTGAAGTCATTATACTTGAGGTTTATTTTAGTGTTTTCAATGACAGCCTTCCCTGAATATATTGTGCAGATAAGTTAATGCAGAACTTTAGTTGTATTTTCCAAAGAAATCAAATGGGATTGGTTTGTTTTATTGATCTAAATATCTAAACTAGTTTTTACCTGGAAACTGAGCTCATAATCAGTTTTTTTAGCTAATAAATAAATCTTTTGCCATATTCTGATAACAAAGCAGTAAATATGCATTATACATTATAAGGTTAATAATTTATAAAGGGAATCGTGACTTGTCTCAGTTTTGAAATACTTTTCACTTTCTCTGTTGTGAAGCATCTTCTCAGCCTGTTGATAACCATGTTAGCCCATCTTCCTACTTGGGCCAGACACCAGCATCACCAACTAGATACTCACCAGTTTCTAAAGCAATGCTTGGAGACGATGAAATTACAAGGTAAGCAACTTGACATTTATTATTCTTATATAAAGTTAGCTACTAAACAGAATTTTAATCAGCCTGGTAAGGTGACCACAATTTTTAGGACTAAGAAATTGTATTGACAGTGGAAGAATTTAAACCTTAGTTTTTTTCCATTGGAGGATTCATTAGAGTCTGAAATATTAAAATGTTTTGTATTACAAATAAATCACTGCTTCTATTTAAATACTGCTTTTTTTTTTTTTTCCAAGAGAGAGTTTTGCCATAGGATGCATGTGCTCACCAGAGAAAACAGAGACAGAAAGCAAGAAATCACTGCCCAGAGCAGGTGGCCACTCTGCAATCCCTTCTCCATTCTCCTCTTGGGACTCTGGGCACACGTGCACATATGCCCAGCATGAGCTTCAAACTGCCAGGTCCGAGACTCGAACTGCAGTCAGCCATGTGGGAGTCCAGCGACATAACCACTACACCATTTGCTGGTCCTATTAATACTGCTTTTATTTTTTTTAAAGATCTGGTAAATTATCCTTAGAAATTGCTTAAAGGAGCCAGCCGGTGTCATGTTAGTTGAGGTGGTTTGATCCCACATGGCTGTGTGCACAGTTCAAGTCCCAAATCCATTGGCCTAAAAAATATGCCAGGCACATGTGTGCCCAAAATCCTGAGAGGATAATGGAGGAGAAGGGATTGTGGCATGGCCATATCTCCTAAGGGATATTTTCTCAGTATGCCCCTCTCTCTTGTCTCTCTTTGGCAAATATGCACCCTATAATATAGCAAAATTTTTAAAAAAGAAGAATATACTTATACATATTTTGAACTGTTTGTATATTTCTTATCTATTCTGTACCATAAAATATGGCAGTTATTTGATGCATGTTCAGAGCTCAATAAAAGATATTTTCTTTGATATATTCTTTTTTAATTATTATTTATTTAATTTTATTTATTCATTTATTTTAATTTGACCAGAGAGAGACACAGAGAGAGAGAGAGAGAGTGAGAAAAGGAGAAAGGAAGCCGCCAGGTCCGGGACTCAAACCGTGGTCGGCCATGCGGGAGTGTCCAGCACCTTAACCACCATGCCACCTGCTAGTCCCCATGATATATTCTTGATAACTAGGCAACTTAAATTAATTTTCATCTAATGTTACTAACTTCACTGAAGATCATAGATTAGCTATCTTTTTAATTCCTACGCATTCCAATGAGATGGGAAAAAACTGGTGGAAAAGTATTTTAATGTCTATTTCACATTATTCAATATAGTAGTAAGATTTTGAAGGGACTAGCAGTTAGTGTAATGGCTATGTCACTGGACTCCCATGTAATCTATTACAGTTTGAGTCCCGGACCCAGTGGCTTAAACTCACGCTGGGCACGTGGGTGCCAAGATCCCAAGAGGAGAATGGAAGAGAAGGGATTGTGGCGTGGCCATCCCCCCTGGGGGGTGATTTCTCTTTAAGGACAAATAAGAATCTTTTTTTCTTTTTCTTTTCTTAAGGTTTTTGCCATAGATTGCATGTGCTTGCCAGAGATGGGGACAGGGAAGTGAGAGAACATCCCCCAAAGGGGATGACCGTGCCACACTTCTCCCTCCTGTGTTCTCCTGGAATTTTGGGTATGCACGCACATAAACCCAGTTTGATTTTCAAGCCTCCAGGCCTGAAACTCGAACCATGATTAGTCATGTAGGAGTTCATTGTCTTAACCTCTACTCCACCTGCTGGCCCCCTTCTTCTCTTCTAAAAGAGCTAGCAATGTTAAAAATTTTATAGATGCTCAGTAATTGTGTTTGTATAAAAATTTATCTTAAAGAATAGTGCTCTTATTTGTTTGTGATATGAACATTCAGAGCTGTTAGTCTTTTCATTGGGAATAATGCTGTGACGAACACTGGCATGTAAGTAGCTGTGCAAGTCCCTGCCTTCAGTCATTTGTGATATAAGCCTAAGGGTAGAATAGTTGAGACATACGAGATCTCTGTGTTAGCTTTGTGAGGAACCACCAAACTGCGACAATGGCTATACCATTTTGCATTCTTAGCAGTAGTATAGGAGAGTTCCTGTTTCTCCACATCTTCACCAACACTTGTTACTGTTTTTTGGGGGGTTTTTTTGTTTTTTTTTATAGCTAGTCTAGTAGGTGTGAAGTATCTTGTGATTTTGATTGGAATTTCCCTAATGGCTAATGATGTTGAGCCACCTTCTCATGTGCTTCTGTTATTTCAATATCAAAATACATTTTTCTATGGAAATACTGTTAAATTTCAGCAGGATTTTTTAAAGAATTATTTACTGGAATAAAATTATTATTTATATGTATGTTTTAAATCACAAATAAGAGTCCTAGGGACCAGCAGTTAGCGTAATGGCTATGTCGCTGGACTCCCACGTAGTCGACCGCGGTTCGAGTCCCGGACCCGGCGGCTTAAACTCACGCCGGGCGCGTGTGCGTGCGTGCCCAAGATCCCGAGAGGAGAATGGAGGAGAAGGGATTGCGGCGTGGCCATCCCCCCTGGGGGGTGATTTCCTGCTTTCTGTCTCTCTGTCTCTCTCTGTCTGTCTGGCGAGCGCACGCGCACTATAGCAAAAACCTCTCCAAAAAAAAAAAAAGAAAAAAAAAAATAAATAAGAGTCCTAAACATGAATCTACCATCTAACATAGGAAAAAATTTATTACCAGTGTAGTGAAACTTATATGTGCCCCGGTTCTACCTTACTTTTCTCTTACACTGCCCCTCTAAATTAACTGCTTTCAAATTTTGTGCTTATTATCTCCTTTTTCTTTCATTTGCATGTACTTATTATATACATATGAGTATTTCTCTAAGCAATGCATGGTTTAGTTTTGCTTTTTTTGACGATATAATTTGTGAGCCCTGGAAACGAACTGGCAAAATTAAATGATGAGCAACTCTGTATGATGACAAATTACCATTTGAAATTTTTAGCAGATGAATACTTTTGAAGATTAATTCCACATTACATGGAAGACCCCTAAATACTTTATTCAATTAAGCCTTTTGTGACCAACAGCTTTCTGCAATGTTTTAGAAGAATCAGATTACATTTTTTCAATATTTACCAAATACACAGTATTCTGTATGAGAGAGAATAATCTCAAGTGATATTATGTAGTTCATCAAATCTAAAATCTGCTACTGGCACTTTCATGGTCTTACCTAAAGGTGCAAATGGGTTTTGTTTTCTTTTCTTTTCTTTTTTTTTTTTTTTTTTTTTTTTTTTCCTTTTTTGAGAGGTTTTTTGCCATAGGGCACGTACGCTAGAGAGAAAGACAGAAAGTGAGAAATCACCCCCCCCCCCCCCCCCCCCCGCCAGGGGGGATGACCATGCTGCAGTCCCTTCTCCTCCATTCTCCTCTCAGGATCTTGGGCATGCATGCACACATGCCCAGTATGAGTTTAAGCCGCCACCAGGTCCAGGACTTGAACCATGGTCAACTACATGGGAGCCCAGTGACATAGCCATTATGCTAACTGCTGGTCCCAGGTGCAAATGGTTTTCATACAACTATGTCTTAACTGCCAGCAGTTGTGGAAAATGATCAATGGTGAGATGTATTTCAAAGTTTTTGGTTTGGGATTTTTGTTTGTTTGTTTGTTTTGTTTTGTTTTTTTGTCATAGCGCGAATGTGCTCCCTAGAACTCAAACCATGGTTAGCCATGTGAGAATCAAGCACCTTCACCACCACACCACCTGCTGGCCCCGAGATATTTAATTTTTTTTATATACATACTCTAGAGATAGGCAATTCCAAGGTTGGAGTAACAACCATAGGCTCGTTGGTATCTCTGGTATACTATTGGTTTTATCTTCATAATTATGATATATCCAAATCAATAAAGGATTTTATGTGTTAATTTGTGTGGAGGCTTTTTGGAGGGGAAAGAAAAGCAAATATGCTGTATCCTTATTAGGGTCAACCTTTTTGGGGAAAATAATGGTAAAATTTCCTTCATTTCATTAGAGGCCAGAATGAAGTTATATCCTTACTTTAGCAAAGGAATGGGTTACATTGACAACTTAGGTATGATTTATACCTTTGAGACTTGAGAAAGCACCTACCTTCTCTAAGACAAAGGGGTAAGCTGCCTTTTTCAACATCTAAGAATAAATAGAGTCAGTGACTGCATTTTAGGTAACAAAATGTGTGTAACATCAGCTTTTTGTGAATATTTATTTCTTGATAGGTTTTTTGTATTTTTTTAAATTTCCACATTGTTTTCTCTTTTTGGCTTTTGTTTCATGTTTGTTTTTCAGTACAGGTGTTTTTTTTTTTTTTTATATGTACGATTAGATTTTTTTTCTTTTGATTTCTAATTTCTAGACTACAAAGAATTTCTACCCCACAGTTTTGAAAAACCTTTTGTAGTGCATCTAACTTTCTTTATAATTTGATAATATTAGTGTTATCAGTAGGGAGTTCTCACTGATAGAATGTCAGATGGTTCTGTTATATATAAAATTCCAAGGTACTCAATATTTGTTTTTTTTTATTTTTAGAGAACCTAGAAAAGTTGTTCTTCATCGTGGCTCAACAGGCCTTGGTTTCAACATTGTAGGAGGTGAAGATGGAGAAGGAATATTTATTTCCTTTATCTTGGCTGGAGGACCTGCTGATTTAAGTGGAGAGCTCAGAAAAGGAGATCGTATTATATCGGTAGGAGATGTTAACCCAGAATAATATTTTAATTATTTTATCTATTACCTGTTAATTATTAATAAGCAGGATCTTTCCTTTTTATATCCTAATATCTTGGTTATTTTATTACCATTTACAACTGAATTATAGAATTACAGTGTCAAAGAACATGTTGTCTGTGATAGATTTTCTTTTGATGTTTGACTTATATAAAGGGTCTGTTTATATGAATATGTTTGAAGGAAGTTTGTATTCTCTATTTGTTGGCTGTAAGGTTCTCAAGCTTGTTAGTAGTTACTCTGATGCTTCTTTATACTTTAATCTGTTGTCTGCTTGATCTATTATTAAAAGAGGTATTTAAAGCTGTCCATTTATGGTGGTCAGTTTAGCAGTTTGTTGACCAGTGTTGCATTAGTATTTTTCTTTGTATCTTAAAACTCTTTTATTAGGTGCATATAAGATTAGAATTGTCAGGACCAGCAGTTAGCGTAATGGCTATGTCGCTGGACTCCCATGTAGTCGACCATTGTCGCATCCCGGACCGGCGGCTTAAAACTCACGCCGGGCACATGTGCGTGTGCGCCCAAGATCCCAAGAGGAGAAGGGATTGTGGCGTGGCCGTCCTCCCTGGGGGGTGAATTCTCACTTTCTGTCTCTCTGTCTCTCTCTTTCTGTCTGGCGAGCGCACGCGCCCTATAGCGAAAACCTCTCCAAAAAAAAAAAAAGGTTAGAATTGTCATCCTTTCCTGGCAAAATAAACATTTTTTATCACTATATAATAATCCTTTTTTAGTCATTGGAAAAGTCATGACTTTTTCTTTCTATGTTTTACTATGCAAAAGTGTATTGTGACTTTTCCAATGACCCAGTATTTATAATAATGGCTTTGCCTAAAATCTATTTTGTCTGATATTAATATGACTGTCTGACATTTTTTACTTGATATTTGCCTCTTCTTTTCCTTTTAAAAAAAAATTTGCCAGATGGCTCTGTCGCTGAACTCCCATGTAGTTGACCGCGGTTCGAGTCCCGGACCTGGTAGCTTAAGCTCATGCCGGGCTCATGTGCGTGCGTGCCCAAGATCCCAAGAGGAGAATGGAGAAGGGATTGCGGCATGGCCATCTCCCCCCCGGGAGTGATTTCTCGCTTTCTGTCTCTCTGTCTCTGGCAAGCACACGTGCCCTGTAGCAAAAAAAAAAAAAAAAAAAAAAAAAAAAACTCTCAAAAAAAAATTTGCCAGAGGGTGTGTGCACTCACTGGGGAAGGACAAAAAGAGAATGAATGAGAAAGCACACTTCAGTGAAGCATAGTCACACTGCAATCCCTTCTTTTCCATTTCTCCCTCCTTTTGGGACTTTGGGCACATGCACATGCACAGTGTGTTTTTTTTTTCCATGTGACTGGGTCAGGGACTTCTAAATTGAGCATGCGGCCATGAGGCCGTCGGGGGGTCCACCCACTTTAATCACCAGACCATAAGCTGGCCCTCTTCTTTTTACCTTCATTTTGTTTCTGTGCTTACGTTATTACCCATATCATTTTAGACTAAAACTATCTATAGTTCGGCTCTTCTCCCTCATCACACACAAACCTTAGGACACTTCCATCCTCCTCATGTTGTTTCTAATATTTTACTTCTGTTTTATTTTTATGCCCCAAAATTTAATTATTTTGGTTTTGTTTAATGATCCATACGGTTTAGAGTTTTCATCGTCTCTTCTTGTATCTTCTTTCTTTGTTTCTCTCTGGACTACTAAATAACATTTGGATTGGATAATTATTTGTTGTGCAGGACTATCTTGCCCACTGTGAAAGATTTAACTTTTCTCGCTTTCTGTCTTCTGTCCCGACCCGGTTCGGGTGCCACGTGTCCCGACCCGGGGGGACAGTCGAACAGGTTTCCTGAGGGAAGGAGTGAGAGCCGGAACAAGCGGTGCAGTGTCACAGCACAGAGACGACACAGTGTCGTCTGTTTATTGTGGGCAGCATGGTACAGCACGGAGATGATGCAGTGTTACAACTCTTTAGGGTCGCGTTGTCTGTTGTGAGCAGCACGGAGACGACACGGTGTCACAGCTCTTCAGGGTTGTCCGGAGATGATGTAGTGTTACAGCTCTTCAGGGTCTTCTGGAGACTGTGCGGTGTTTCAGCTCTTCAGGCTCTCCAGGGTGGTCTTCGTCTTCCTGGTCGTCTGGCTATTGTGGGCCAGGCAGTGGTTATATACACGCTGGTGGGCCGTGATTGGTTGAATGTGATTGGTTGAATGAAGGATTGTAAAAGGTGGGTTATGATTGGTTGTAAACGGTGGGCCGTGATTGGTTGCTTTTGGACCAATCATGAGGTGCCGGATATGCAAATCTGAGGGATTCTAGTGGCCAATCAGAGCAAGGTTTCGAAGGTCAGATTTTATGAAGAGAACCGATCATGGCAATTGTTTGCTCTCTGAGAAACCTCGGCAGACTCGCTGGTGCGAAGCCTCCCACAGTCTTCTACCTGCTAGTTGAACTCCTTAGTCCTTATAGAAAGCAAAGATGTTCTTCAAAAATCCAAATGCACCTTAGTGAGTTCCCTTGGTTTTTTCTTTCAGCAATGGTTTCTTAATGGTAAATGCTCTTAGACTAGATCTGGACATATCCTTATTTTATGCTCACTTGTAAATTTAGTTTAATGTAGAATTCTAGGGTCACAGTTATCATTTCTCATTACTTTATAGGTACTGTTTTATGCTGTCTGGCTTCTTTATTACTGCTTAACAGAAGAGATCTTCTCTCTGTTTTGTTGTTTATAGGTGATTTTTCCCTCACTGATTGCTTTAAAGATCTCTGTTTTTAGGAGCAGAGGTGGCCTGGTGTTAAGGCCCTGAACTCCCACTCCCATGTAGCATTTAATTTATTCTGTTTGGGATTTATTATACTTACTGAATCAGAAGAATCATGTCTTCTATTAGTTTTGAAAACTCTTGGCGGTTGTTCTTTTCAAATCTTGACTTTCTCATGTTATGTGTGTTCTTCTGTCCTTGAATTTCTATGAGTACCTGTTACCATTTTGTTCTTAATATCTTTTAACTTCAATTTTATATTTAACAACCATGTCTCTTTGTACTTTATTCAGTCATTTCTTCAGTTCCGTTACCTAGATAATATTTTCTTCATCTGTATCTAACTATTTAAGCTAAAACTAAGATTTTAATTATTTTTTGGAGAGGTTTTTGTTTTGTTTTATGTTTTTGTTTTTATTGCTATAGGGCACATGTGCTCGCCAGAAAGACAGAGAGAGACAGAAAGTGAGAAATCACCCCCCAGGGGGGATGGCCACACTGCAATCCCTTCTCCTCCATTCTTCTCTCGGGATCTTGGGTACACACGCACACATGCCCAGTGTGAGTTTAAGCCACGGGGTCCGGGACTTGAGCCGCAGTCAACTACATGGGAGTTGAGCAACATTATGCTAATTGCTGGTCCCCTAAGATTTTAATTTTTAAGTACCATTTTTTCAGGCATGTTCCTTTCAATTCTTTTTTTCAGTCTGCTTTGGTAGTTTTAATAGGGTCTTGATTACGTATACCATCTTATATGCTTTTAGGTTTTTCTGTTAAACATTCTTTTGTTTTCTATGTGTAATAACTATTTTCTAAAATTTATATGTATCTAATACATGTTACTTTGTGGTATTTCATGGTGAATTGTCTTCTCATGTACCAAATTTTACATCACAACCTTATTTTCACTGTACTTTATTTATTTGTGGGAATCTGATGTTGTCTAAATTAGGAGTGGCGTTCCAGTGAAATGCATTAAATTGCTTATGGTAGAGTCCCAGAAGAATTACTCTTATTACCATCCTCCCAATGGAAAAATTCAAATCTAGAGATCAATTTTCTATTAGTAGCTAATAATAGCTAATAAATGTGACAGGATTTACCATAAACACTATTTTAGTATGATGTTTTGTTTTTAATTTAAAAAGGTGTAAGATACCACTTTCTGAAACTTCAGGATTTGAGATGTAGAAACAACCTTATATCCTGGGTCGGTAGTGCTATTCAGTGTTGCTAAGTATTTTAAGTCTCTTTTTTCCTACAAATCAGCAGAGGCCTTTTCAAGTACAAAATATAAATAATGCCAGGAAATACTCTGTACTTCCCACTGAAGGTAAGCGTGGGTAGAAAGGATAGGGTCACATCCAGCAACGTAAGCTGCATCTTCTGTGCAGTTTTCACTTCAGTCCCTCTCCCATCTGACTGTCCTCTGAACATGCTTGGATATATCAGCACCTTCCTACATTCCTTTTTTTTTTTTTTTTTTTTTTTTTTTAGAATCATGTGTAGTTCAAATAAATACTGAAATGAGGCCAGAAGGAGAAATAACTGATCATTTACAAAAGAAATAGAAATATATTTTTGTTTTAGTTGTTCTGGGATTATTATGTAATCAACAAGTATTTGAATGAATATAATTCTTGGTCACTTGAGTCTTCAAATACCTAGTAATACTTTATTAAAGGTTATAGTAGTATAATTTTAGAAAATTATTATTATGGAGTTTAGACTGTTTTCTGCTTAAAACAACAGAATAATAGGGGATTATAATATGTATTATAGAAGTGAAATGTAAGATCACTTAAGCACAAATCAAAAGTAAAGATGAAATTATAATTGAGCACAAATCAAAAGCAAAGATGAAATTATATCATTGTTTCTTACATGATTTGTGAAGTAGTATCAAGTTTTTGGTAAACAGACTGTGATGAATTATAATCTCTAGCAGAAACACTAAAAATACTACAAAGCAGTATAATTTTAAAAATTAATGCAGTGAGGCCAGCAAGTGGCATGGTGGTTAAAGCACAGGACTCCCACATGGCTGACTGTGATTCAAGCCCCAGACCTGGACCCTGGGGGAAGTGATGTCTCACTTTCCTTCTCTTTGTCTCTCTTCTCTCTAACGAGTGCACACAGCCTGTGACAAAAACCTAAAAAATAAAAATTAATGCAGAAGATTAAATATTAAAAAAAAAGATTACATGCTTCACAAAAAAGAAAAGTGGAACAGACAGCAGACAGGGTAAATAAAAAGTAATACCAAAATATGAGATTGAAATTTAGTAACTTCATTATAGTAAACTCTCCAGTAAAGATTCAGAAATTGTCAGCTTAGTTTAAAAGAGCAAGATCCAGGAACCACCAGGTGGCATAATGGTTACATCACTGGACTCCCATATAGTTGACCATGGTTTGAGTCTCAGACTGGGTGGCTTAAAACTAAAGCCAGGCACATTGTGTGTGCCCAAGATCCCAAGAGGAGAATAGAGGAGAAGGGGTTGTGGTGTGGCCAGCTCTCCAGGAGGTAACTTCTCACTTTTTTTTTTTTTTTTTTTTTTTTTTGAGAGAGGTTTTTTGCTATAGGGCGCGTGCGCTCGCCAGACAGACAGACAGAGAGAGACATAGAGACAGAAAGCGAGAAATCACCCCCCAGGGGGGATGGTCACGCCGCAATCCCTTCTCCATTCTCCTCTCGGGATCTTGGGCATGCACGCACACGCGCCCGGCGTGAGTTGTAAGCCACCGGGTCCGAGACGCGAACCGCGGTCGACTACGTGGGAGTCCAGCGACATAGCCATTACGCTAACTGCTGGTTCCCGGTAACTTCTCACTTTTTACCTATCTCTCTGGTGAGTGCACATGTCCTACAGCAAAAATCATTTTTTAAAAAGTAAGTTCCAACTATATACTGTTCATCAGAAATTCACTTTAATAATAAAGTCTAATGTGTTGCAAAAACAAGTGGAAGTGCAAAAAAACAGAAGCTACTGTATCAATATGAGACAAAATAGAATTCAAGAAAAATTAGTGTTGCTATAAATAGATTTCATAATGACAAATGCATCATTTCATCTAGATGATGGTTCTAAGTATGAATGTGCCTAGTTAGCCTTTCAGTGTACAGAAACCAGAAATGGTCGAACTAAGGAGAGAAATGGATAGTTCTTTATCACTACTGGAGATTTAAACACCTTTTTCTGATGGCCTAAGTAAACAAAAAGAAAAGAAACTCAGTTCTTACCTTATACCGTATATGAAGATTAACTAGAAATGGATCATAGCACTAACTTTCAAGAAAAAAATATCTTTCTGAACTTGTATAGGGACATTTCTTAAATATGAGAGTAATTCAGAAAAATTGTGAAAAAATAGAATTCAAGTATGAGTTTACTTTGGATGAAAAAATCATAAGTCTTTGTGTTGTGTTTTCATAGTACACATTTGCCATAAACTTTCTGAAGATTCTACCAAACCAAGTCAATTCAGTGGATAAGAGTGTCTTTTTAAGATATGATGCTGGGACAACTGGATATTTGCATGCAAAAATATAAACTATCCAGTCTTACTCCAGACATAAAACTTATTTCTAGGTTGATTATAGACTTAGATGTAAAACTCAGAACTATCATAGTCCTAGAAGAAAATATCAGAGATTATCTTTGCAGCACTGGGTTAGGCAGCAGCTCCTTAGATGACATACATAAAACACTGACGGTATAAGAGATGCCATTAAAAACAGACAAGCCACATAGTTGTAAAACCTATTCTCCATACATATATCCAACAAAAAGATTTTTATCTAGGATATATAAATATCTCCTCAAATAACAATAAAAAGGTAAGTAACCCAATTTTAAAATGTGCAAAGGGCTTGAACAGATTTTATAAGAGAAGATATATGCATGACCAGTAAGCACATGAAAAGGTGCTTAAGATTAGGCATCAGGGAAATTCAAAAATCAGAGTGAAGGAGTTTGAAAGAATCTGAGAAGGAGTGATGATTAACTGTTCTGTAGCTTGGTTTTGGTGGTGACTATACAGCATACACGTTTGTCAAAATTCTCAGCTGTATACTAGGAAAGATTATGTCTAAATAAAAATAGATAATTTTAAAGCCATAATGAAATACTGTGTTCTACTCAGTTGAATAGCTAAAGAAAAACACTAATGGCAGTATTCTTCAGTGAGGATGTGGAGCAACTGTAGCTGTCATTACTGCTGGAAATGTAGAGTGGTACAACCACCACAAGAACTTGGGGACTTCTGTTTGTTTGTTTTAGGAATTATTTATTTGGGGGCCTTGAAAATAACCTGCATTTTCAGTGAAAACCAGTTCACTGGCATCCACTGGAAGGATCAGAAGAGGAGTAGAAGTCTTCCATAGCCTCAGTCCAAAAAAATGGTCTCCGTTTGATCTTTCTGGAGGTTCCTGGAATAACCTGTTTGTAAAGCTGTGTCTATTTAATCTAATTCAGAGTTCTTCCAGAGCAAAAAGCCTTTTTTTGTGGGGTAATTGTTTAAATAATAACAGGCACCTTACGTCTGCCAGAGGCATTGGACAAACATTTGGGCCAAACAGTAGGCTGATCAGAAAACTTAAAAGCTGGGAAATATTTTCTCCATAGGGTCTTTGAAAACTAGCATATTCCTTGGAAGGCCATGTACACAATTCAGGGCTGTGTGCAGTTGTGTGCATGCTCAGGAAAGACCTGAAAAGGCCCTAAACCTCTCACCTCTGCTGACCATGAGGCTTCGTGTGAGCAAGACATGAAGATTAAGACAAACCCAAGGGGGCGCCATCAAGTAACATAAACATCCAGAAAGCTCAGTGCACTTTTAAGTGAATAAACTTGAAGAGATCCATACTCCAGAAACACAAACTGTCAGAAGCCAAAACAATATGTATATTTTTTTTTTATTGCCAGAGAATATGTGTGCTTGCCAGACAGACAGAGGCAACGAGAGAGCATTAAGAGAAAGAGCACCCCACAATGTGACATGGTCACACCACAATCCTTTCCCCTCCCTTTCTTCATCTTTTGGAATTTGGGGGCATGCACATAAATGCACCCAGCATGTTTTTCAAGCTGTCTTGGCTAAGATTTGAACCATGGTCAGCCATATGGGATCTGGCTCCCTTAATATCTAGACTATAGGGGCAACCCAAAAGAAAGTATTGTGAAAGCAGCAAAAGAGAAATGATTTGTTATGTGTAAAGAATCCTCAATAAGATTAACCACTGTTTTCTTATCAGAAAACATGGAGGCCAGAAGGCAGTGAGGTAGCATATTCAAAATTCTAAAATAAATATTTAAATAAATAAATAAATAAATACCTGTTGACCAAGGATTCTATATTCAGCCAAGTTATCCTTTGGAAACAGAAGTAAGAATATGCGCTCAGGTAAATAAAAACTGAGGGAGTTCATCTCTAGTAAATGCTTTAAAACAATTACTAAAGAGAAGCCTCCTGCTAATGTGAAAGGACACTAGAAAAGAACTCAAATTTACATCAAGAAAAAGTAGAATCAGTAATGGTAACCATTGGTTGTCAGAAAAGTCACAACACATTTTTGCAACAGATGGCACTAGTTCATTTTGGGAAGTACAGGAGTCATTCTATGAAATTGCTGTGTCCTTTGACAGCTGACACTTCTAGCTTCATTCAAAAAGAATTAAATGATTTGGTTGAGTTTTGGAGATTTTATAGCAAGTTGAAAGTGGAAGACTTTCAAACCGTGCGTTTTGGCGATGTTTTGCTTCTGTAGAGGGAAGGATCACCTTAAGATTGTGAAAAGTTGCAGATAGTTTACAGTGACTATGCTCTACAAGAAAGTCAGTGCCAACGATGCTTCACAAAATTCCGTGCTGGTGATTTTAATCTCAACAATGCGCCTTGAAATCAAGGAGGCCCACCAAGGTTGATGACGACAAAATAAAGGCATTAAGTCAAGCCCACATTACATGACATAAGAGATTGCAGAAACATTGAACATCATCACTCAAGCGTTCACGACCACCTAAAAAAGCTAGGATACATAAGTAAGCTTTTGATATTTGGATTCCTCATGAACCCAAAGAAGTTCATTTGACCACATGTATAAACATCTGTTATATGCTCATTAAACTTGAGGAAATGACGCTTTTTTGAAGTGCCTGCTAACTGGTGATGACAAGTAGATTGTTTACAATAATGTGGTGCCCAAAGAGTCTTGGTCCCGATGTAATGATTCGCCCTAAACGACAATTGATCAGAAGAAGATTATGCTCTCAGCGTGGTAGGATTTTTTTTTTCTTTTTTTTTGGAAAGGTTTTCGCTATAGGGCGCGTGCGCTCGCCAGACAGACAGAGACATTAGAGACAGAAAGCGAGAAATCACCCCCCAGGGGGGATGGTCACACCGCAATCCCTTCTCCTCCATTCTCCTCTCGGGATCTTGGGCACGCACGCACATGCGCCCAGCGTGAGTTTTAAGCCACTGGGTCCGGGACGCGAACCGCGGTCGACTACGTGGGAGTCCAGCAACATAGCCATTACGCTAACTGCTGGTTCCCTCAGCGTGGTAGGATTTTAAAGGTGTTGTGTTTCTCAAGCTCCTACCAGGGAACCAGACAGGCAATTCAAATGTGTACTGTTGGTAATTGGACAGTTTGAACAAATTCATTATCCAGAAACATTCAAGCTCATTGATCATAAAGGAGTTGTGTTCTATCACAGCAATGCAAGACCACTCATAAGTTTGGTCACCCATCAAAAATTATTGGAGCTTAGATGGGATGTGCTGCCACACCCACCCTACTTCCCTGACCTTGCACTATCAGACCCACTTGTTTTACTGTCTTCAAAACTCCTTGCATGGTATAACATTCAGTTCAGATGAGGCTGTAAATTAGCACCTTGTTCAGTTTTTCACCTACCAAGACAGGTTCATCTGTGAATGAGGAATTATGAAGCCTACTTAAAGATGGCAAAAGGTTATCAAACAAAACAAGCAATATGTCACTGATTGATCTTTGTTCTTTATATAAATAAATGACCTTTGAAAAATATAGAAAAAATGTGTCATGACTTTTCTGACAACCTAATACATAGATTGGAGGAGGGGGAGACGGTAAGAAGTTGCCCCCCCAGGTGGGATAATCATGCATACGTACCTGGCATGATTTCCAAGCCACCAGGCCCGGGACTCAAGTCACGCAGTCAGTCTTGTGGGATCCAGCTACCTTAACCTCTAGGTCACCTGCTGGCCCCAAGTGTCTTTGCTTATTTGTTTTTAATGTGTGAGAGAGATTTTTCAACAGGGTCTCTCCATAGAGTCTGTCTACCCTAACCTCCCAGTTAGCTGGATCATTGGCATATTACCAATCCCAACGTGTCCAAATCGGCCCAGCATCCAAACCTGGCGTTCCATATGGCTCCAGCATAACGCAGCAGTACCTTACTGCCTGTGCTGCCACAACTGGGCCCATAAGTGTATTTTATTTGTACTTCTGTTTTTCTCCAATCTGATTTAAAAGACAACTAAGCGAGAACCAGCAGTTAGCGTAATGGCTATGTCGCTGGACTCCCACGTAGTCGACCGTGGTTCGCGTCCCAGACCCGGTGGCTTAAAACTCATGCCGGGCGCGTGTGCATGCATGCCTGCCCAAGATCCCGAGAGGAGAATGGAGGAGAAGGGATTGCTGCGTGACCATCCCCCCTGGGGGGTGATTTCTCGCTTTCTGTCTCTATGTCTCTCTCTGTCTGTCTGGCGAGCGCACGCGCCCTATAGTGAAAATCTCTCCAAAAAAAAAGACAACTGAGGGGCCGGCAGATGGTGGTTAAGGGTGCTGGACTCCCACATGGCTCAAATCCTGGACCTGGCAGCTTGCTTTCTTGCTTTCCCTTACTCTCTCTTTCTCACACTGTCCCTCTCTGATAAAATTAAAATAAATAAAGTTCAATAAAATAGTTCTTAAAAAAAAAAAAGACTACTGAATAAAGCAGTAATTGCAGACCTGTTTTGATGGATGCACATTGTATAAAGATTTAATTTATATGATAGCATCACAAAAGAGTAGAAGGATCAGAGTTAGGTAAAATCACAGTTTTTAAAATTAAGTCAATACTGGGACCAGCAGTTAGCGTAATGGCTATTTGCTGGATTCCCACGTAGTCGACCGCGATTCGAGTCCCGGAGCCAGTGGCTTAAACTCACGCTGGGCGTGTGTGCGTGCGTGCCCAAGACCCCGAGAGGAGGATGGAGGAGAAGGAATTGCGGCGTGGCCATCCCCTCGGGGGGAGGGGGGGTGATTTCTCGCTTTCTATCTCTCTGTCTGTCTCTGTCTGTCTGGCAAGCGCACGCACCCTATAGCAAAAAAAGTCTCTCGAAAAAAAAAAAATTAAGTCAGTATTAATCCAAACAGTATTCTTAAATTATTAAATTATTGGGTTGTCAGAGAAGTCTTGACACAGTTTTGCATAGAAAAACATAGGGAAAAAAATATGTCATGGCTTTTTCAACAACCCAATAATTGTAATCCAGAGCAGCCACTAAGAAAATGACTCAGAATATATGTAGTAAAAGGAATGGCTAGGGAATTTCAGTGGAACACTAGAAACTGTCTGTAATACAGCCGAAGGTAGAAAAGAGACCCACGAGAAAGAAAACAAATAGTAAATGGATGATGATGTAAATCCCACTTTCTTAGTACTTACACCAAATGTAAATGGCTTGAGTTGAAGCCAGTGCTCATTTGCCATTCTGAAAAGTCCCAGGACTCCTAAGATACATGAAAACTGTACTCTGCCTGTCTTCTACAAATGAGACAACAAAGACTGGATGACAGCACATCTGTTAACAGTGTAGTGTACAGGATATTTTAAGTCCACTGTTGAGACCTAACTGCTAAAGAAAAAAGCCTTGTGCCAGCTGGTGGCATGGTGGTTTAAGGCAGCTGTATCCCATATGGCTAAGTGGTTTGAGTCCCTAACCCAGAAGCTTGAAAAACACACTGGGCATGTGTGCTCAAAATCCAGAGAGGATAATGGAGGAGAAAGGATTGCTGGCAATGTTCACACACACCCTGGGGGGAGGGGGTGATTTCGATTTCTCACTTGCCCTGTTCCTCTTTCTCTTTTCTCTCTGTCCCCCTCTGGAGAGTGCACATACCCTATAGCAAAACCTTTAAAAAATGTTGAAACAGAAGAAGCCTCTCAAAATATTACTGTTCATTAGCAGTGCACCTCTAAGAAATTTATTTCATATGGCTATAGCTGCCGTAGATAGTGATTTTGCTGATGAATTGGGGCAAAGCAAGTTGAAAACCTTGTGGAAAGGATCGTTATTCTAGATGCCATTCAGAAGATACATGATTCATGGGGGAAGGTCAACATATCAATATTAACAGGAGTTTGGAAGGAGTTGATTACAGCCTTCCTTTGTGACCTAGAGGGGTCCGGACTTGAGTGGAGGAAGTAACTGCAAATGTGGTAGAAATAGCTAGATAAACTGAATTAGAAGAGGAGCCTGGAGATGTGACTGAATTGTTACCATCTCATGGTAAAACTTTAGTGGATGAGGAATTACTCCTTATAGGTAAACAAACAAAAGTGGTTTCTTAAGATAAAGTCTACTGGTGAAGACGTTGGGATTAAAATGACAACAGCAAATTATTTAGAATGTTACTAGAAACTTAGAACAGTGGGCAGGGGTTTGTGATCAATCTTTTTTGGTTGGTGGGTTTTTGGGGATTTTTTATAGTTTTTTAGGGGGTAGGAAGAAGCTTTTCTATAGAGTCCATATGCTCACCAGAAAGAGACAGAGAACTGGAAAGTGAGAAAGCACTAAAGGGGGAATGGCCACACCACAGTCCTTTTTCCTCTTGGGGTTTTGGACACTCATAGACATATGCCCAGTGTAATTTTGAAGCCACCAGGTCCAAGACGTGAACCATGCAGTCGTCTGTATGGAATGCAGCCAACTTCACCATATCACCAGCTGGCCCTACTGACTAATTTTTATTTATTTATTTTTTTAGTTTTGCAACAGGGCACATGCATTCACAAGAGAGAGAGAAACAGAAAGCAAGATAGCCATTCTGCAATCCCTTCTCCATTCTCCTCTCAGGATTTTGGGCACATAGGCACACGCGCCTGGCATGAGTTTGAAGCCTCTGTGTCAAGGACTCAAATCACAGTCGGTCATGTAGGAGTCCAGTAATGTAATCATTACACTATCTGCTGGTCCCAGCAATAAATATTGTTAATACATGTACTTTTTTTAAACAATGATATTGTACACTTAATAGAGTGCAGCATAGTGTAAACATTGCATTGGAAAACCAAAACAATTCATGACTCACTTTAGAGTGGTGGTCTGGAATTGAACCCACTATATCTCTGAGGTATGCCTGTATCATAAGGGATATTGATTTGTGATATCTTGTGATATCTTTGTCTCCATTGGTATAAAGATAATATTAACCTCAAAGATTGAGTTAGGAAATGTTCCTCACTCTTTTCTGGGGGGGAGAGTTTGGGAGTGAGTAGTGTTAATTTTTTAACTTGGTGCAGCTTCTACAGCAGCACTTGCTACTTCACCTTGCACTTCTGTGTTATAGAGATGGCTTCCTTGCAGAACCTCAAGAAATGATCTGATAGCTTTAAAATTCTCTTCTGCAGCTTCCTCAGCTCTCACTGCCTTCACAAAATGAAGAGAGTTAGGGGCTTGCTCTAAATGAGACTCTGGCTGAATGGGTGATTGGTTTAATCTCTCCAGGTCACTACAGCTCTCCATATCTGCAACAAGGCTGTTTGCCTTTCTTATCATTTGAGTGTTCACCAGAGCAGCTTTTCTATTTCCTTCAACAGTTTTTCCTTTGCATTCACAACTTGGTTAACTACTGAATGCGAGAGACCTAGCTTTCATCCTCTCTCTGCCTTCCTTAGTAAGTGTAATCATTTCTGGCTTTCAGTGTACAGCGAGAGACATGTGACTCCTCCTTTTACTTGAACACTTAGAGGTAATTGTAAAGTTATTAATTGGCATAATTACAGTATTGTTGTATCTAGGGAGTAGGGAGACCTGAGGAGAGGGAAGAGATGAGGGAACAGCCAGGCCATAGAACAGTCATGCACATTTATTGGATAGGCTTCCCATCTTAAATGGGTGTGATTGATGGCACCTCAAAACAGTTGCAGTAGTGACAACAGATTACTATCACAGATCACCTAACAGATAAAATAATGGTAAAAAAGTTTGAAATATTGCAGTGATTACCAAAATGTGGCATAGAGACATGAAGTGAGCACATACTGTTGGAAAATCACACTGATAGACTTGCTCAATGCAGTTGCCACAGACCTTAAATTTGAAGGAAAAAAAGCATTATTTGTGAAGTTCAATAAAGGGGAAAAACAGTAAAACACGGTATGCTTGTATAGATCTAAAACTCCTCAAGAAATTCAAACTTGATCTAGCAGTATGAAAAATGGTCAGACACCATAACCAAGTGAAATTTATCCAAGGAATAGGTGGTTGGTTTGACATAGGAAAACCAGTCAAAGTAAAATACCATCACATAAGTTCTTTACTCACAATCATCTCTTAAATCATTGCCTTTTCATGATTAAAAAAAATATATTACACTAGGGATAAAATGGAACTTTCTTAACCTGGTAAAGGGTATCTTTGAAAAACTGATAGCTGACATGATACTAAGTAGTAAAGACTGAAAGCTTTCCCCTTAAAATTAGAAATAAGGGTACTAACATACTCATGAATGAGTTCAGCAAAGTTACAGGATAAAGAATTACTATAATAGAGTCCATTTTATTTCTGTTCACTGGCATTGAACAACCTAAAAATGGAATTAGGAAAACAATTCCACTTTACAGTAGTATCAGAAAGAATAAAGTGCTTAACTATAAATCTAAAGAAGTGAATAAACAAAATATGGCTTATCCATACAGTAGAGTATTAACCATTATAAGGAGTGAAGTACTAATATGTGCTGCCAGCACACTCACCCTGTAGCAAACAAAACAGGAGAGGGAAGAATGGATTTTAGAATCTTTATCCTGTGGTCTCATTTAGCAAATTATGCTTTTTTGAGCCAAAGTAGGTTGTCTTCAGATCTTTTCTGTTACAAAAGAATTTGATTCACAATAATAATACATTAAAAGGTTTAACCTTTTCTACAACAATCTGTGAACAGTTATCTGCCTTTCTATTTCTTCCCTAAATATTGAATTGTATAGAAAAATGTATCATGATTTTTCTAATGACCTAATCATTCTCCTGGTAATTAAGAGGCTTTTCTCTGTACACAAAGTATAACTGCCTATGTAAGGAGACTTCAAAGTTTTTCAAAAATGGAATTAAAGAATGAGTTTGTTTTGGTGCAGATTTTTGAAATCCATGCATAGTATTTTCACTAATACACACTTTCCACGAACTTTTTGAAGACCCTTAGTACATTGTTTTGAATTTTGCTTTTTGTTTTAATTAGAGAAAATTGGGAGTTGTATTCTTGACAGGGTCTTGTCATTGCACTACGCTGCCCCAGTCTCCCTATTAGCTAGGATTACAGAATTAATCTAGGTTTGGCCAGACTACACACAACCTGTTGAAGTTGTCTTGGGGCCACAACCAGGCTTCCCCAGTAGCGCCGTACCACTTAGGCCATCTTAGCTAGGCCTGGGTTGAGGTTTTAATAGCCATTTCAACCAGAGATGTTCTCCTGACAGTATTGTGATAGTCCCCTAATAATCACATTACATTATGTTTGTATAAGTTAAGGGTTTTAGAGCTGGGTTTTCATGTAGGGAGGAAGGTATTAGTTACATAATGGTATTCTTTATAGATACATAATGGGGGCCAGCAGGTGGTGTAGTGGCTAAGGCACTGGACTCCCACAGTTCTAGTCTCAGACCTGGTGGATTGAAACACACCGGCAATGTGTACATGCTTGCCCAAAATCCCAAGAGGAGAATGGAGAAGAGATTTCAGTGTGGCCGCCCCCCCCCCCCCCAGGGGATGATTTCTTGCTTTCTATCTGTCTCTGTCTCTGTCTCTCTCTCTCTCTCTAGTGAGTACATGCGCCCTATGGTAGAAATCTCTCACAAAAAGAAAAGTAGGTTTTTACATAAATTTATATAAATTTTATGATCCCAAAAAATTTCTGGTCACATAGTTAAATTTTCATAAACCAATATGTGATCTTTAACTGGTTTTTAGATTAGATTTCAGCAAAACAGGTTTTCATAAAAATGTTGCATTATGAGTTTTTCTTTCCACAAATTTTCAATGAAATTTTCTGAACTTCGTTCTATTCATTGCTGGTTCTTAGTTTTTAAAAAATTAAATAATTATATTTAATATAATGCTTTCATGAATAAGTTTGATTTTTAGTGGAAAAGGAATAACCTCTTAAAATAGTGTATGTTACAATATATACTAAGAATTAGCTAAGTTTCAAAAATATGAATTAAGTTGTTCTTCTGGAGTAGGTTTGGTCACTTCACTAATTTTGTCACACAAGAAAGGGCCTTTTATTAAAAAAAAAAAAAAATGCCTCCTAGTTAGTTTTAACATTTGTTCGGTTGAAATGACTCATTGAAATCTGAGCTATGTTAATGCTCTCTCTTTTTTTTGAAGAATTATTTATTTAATTGTATTTGTTACTATTATTATTTTAATTTGACCAGAGAAATGAAAGGGAGAAAAAGAGAAAGTGAGACAGCAAGCTGCCAGGTCCGGGACTCAAACCATGGTTGGCCATGTGAGAGGCCAGCACCTTTACCACTATGCCACTGACCAACCCCATGTTAATGCTTTTAAGTAATTGATTTCCTGTTATTCCAAAATAATGGAAGCTTTAGTTTGTGCGAGGAAAGAATGTTATAACTAAGTTGCCCAGTAATAGCAAAAGTGTGGCAGAAGGTGAAAGGATGCTAAGAGCAAAATAAATTTCTCTCCTGTTGCTTCAATTACTTGTGAAATGAGATACGAAAAATGATGAAATTTGTTGCTTTTCCCACTTGTCAAACTAAGGTCCATTTCTCAATGTATTAATAGCTAACATTCTGGAAACCTTTTGAGGGAAAATGTTTTGGTTTTTGCTCACTTAACATTAAGCAGAGTATTTGTTTTTAAAAATATCACTTTGAATGATAGTAATAATTTTACTGTACATTATATTTTTAATATATCAGAACAAGGAAATATTCTAGTAGTCAAGGCAGTGCAGTTAACTTTTTTTTTTCATCTATGCCTACTCAATAGGCTTTTATGATCTCTAATCAAACTGGTTGTTTTCTCTCAAATTAATATCTTGTTTGATTTACAGGTGAACAGTGTTGACCTGCGAGCTGCCAGTCATGAGCAGGCAGCAGCTGCGCTGAAAAATGCTGGCCAGGCTGTCACAATTGTTGCCCAATACCGACCCGAAGGTAATGAAGGTCTTGCTATCTGTGGTTATTGCTTAGATCCACTTTTAAAGTCCTTCTTTAAAAGGCTTATCGCCCAAGGTTAACTTTATTCTTTATGTTTCGTTCTGATTTGTTGATCTAGATTTGTTTTGTCTGAACCTAAATCACTTCCCAGGTCAAAAATGTTTTTTATAGGGGCCAGAACTTCTATCTGCTAACTCGCTGGAGTATTGCACCATTTGGATTCATTTTCAATAGTTTTTTTTTTTTTTTTTTTTTAATCTGGCCTCTTACAAAATACAACTTTTTTAGAGGTTTTGCAATAAGGCACATGCACTTATTAGAGAGAAAGAGAGAAACAATGAAAGGGAAAGTGAGAAATCATCTCCTGTGGGAACGGTCACTCTGCAGTCCTTTCCCCTCCATTCTCCTTTCAGGATTTTGGGCAGGCACATAGAAGTGCCTTGCGTGATTTTCAAGCCACCCAGTCCGGGATTCAAACCGCAGTCAGTCATGTGAGAGTCCAGTGCCTTATCCACCGTACCACCTTCTGGCCCCAACATACAACTTTTAGCATCACTGTTTCTAGCAAACCCATCTGAATGAATAAGAAAAACCGTAAGTAAAGAGTGTAATATTGCCAAAGAAAATTAAGTCACATAAATATTTTCTAATTTTCGAATTATATTTATTAATATCAAAGTTTAAAGTATGTTTATAATAGCTATTGTTACTATTTCAACTAAAGAGAGGAATGCAGGTTTCAGAAGTAATCATTTCTAGACACAGTATCCTGGACACTTGCTTAGTTCCCACGGGAAGAACGAATGTGGTAATGGAAAGTTTGAGGTCATGCCACATTAAACATGTAAGACTCTCGTGTGCATCAACACAACCACTTCTCCAGTGAAACCTCAATGGACTTTTAAAAGCTTAAACACCCAAAAGAATACGTAGCATACTTGTTGATGTTCATAAACAACAGGGTGAAGAAGGAAAAAATGATGTGACTTAAGAAGCTATCCGAAATATTCTATAATTTAACAGCAATTGTGTTTACTATTCTAAGGGTGGAGTTTATTTTTGTAACAAAATGTGTGTTTTTTAGTTGATCAGTTGTAGCATGTTGGGCATTGCTTGATAATTCATCATGTGTACCAGGTTCCATCAATCTAGTAAACCTCACTCTTAAAGTCTAGTAGGTCTCAGCTCTTTAGATTCCTTAGCTGAACTAGAGTGAGTTCATTTACATAGAGATAAATTCCAGATAAAGTCACATTAATTAAACAAATAGGGACTAACTCATGAAGTTAGAATGCATTCGTTTTTATGAGAAACAGGTCTGGCAGTGAAGACTACACATGCTTTTTTCTTCCCGTCCACACATTCTTCACCCTGTAATGCACCATGAGGAAGCCAAATTACAATCACTAGTATAGCCAACCTGTCATTATTATTTTATAAAGAATGTAAACTTTTTAGGTATGTTAAGGGTAAGTTAATATCTGTTCCATTACCTCTCCAGAAAACATACAGAAGAAGCAAGGAAAATAAAACATGCCCACACATACTTCTACCCACACAACTCCACCTGTATTAAACAAAAACTAGTATGTAATACCTAGACAACAGAGTGTAGGCAAAGGCTGCTTAGGCAACAGAGCCTAGCAGACACCACATGGAAAGAAGGAAGGAGTGAAGACATAGGATGTGAAGAACGCTTGGCGTGGTGGTTAACAGCACTAGACTCCCACATGACTAACAGCGGTTCAAGTCCCAGACCTGGTGGCTTGCTTTCTCTCTTTCCCTTCCTCCCTCCCTCCCTCGCTTCCTCTCTCTCTCTCTCTCTCTCTCACCCTCTCTCTCTCTCTCTCTCTGTTACTTTGTCCCTCTCTGGTCAAATTTTTAAAAATGAATAAATAAAGTTAAATAAAATAATTATTATTAAGAAAAAGAATGCTTGATGATGGCAGAACTTAAAATGTGACAGAATATTATACTTCCTAAAGAGTAAGTGCTCATTTTTGAGGTACAAAAACATGATTCCTTGTTTTCTGTAGCAAGCCTTTGGGGATTGGGGTGAGCAGGCTAGAGCAGAAGCCATCCATGATTTGGTTTGATTAGAAAAGCAAAGGACCCATATTTGAGTAAAGCAGGCTACCTTGGTAGGATCAAAAACTGGAACAGTGTTTTAGTTGCAAAGCCCATAAAAACCGTGCTTCTATCTCTCTGCCAAGTCCAAACTTTCTGCAAATAGCTGGTCCAGCAAAATTCAGCTCATTAAGTGATAAGTAGCTTAAAAATAACCAACCTGATAGTCATAAAAAAATTAATGAAAGGTAGCAAAGGCAGCAAAGCTCGGTGACACATTAGTGTCTCTGTGTCTCGCTTTCTGTCTCTCTCACACTCATGTAAAATGGATACAGAGCAGATCATTTAACCTTATGTCTTCAGCAGTTTATGAATTTGGAAGAAGACATAAAGCATAATGTAGGAACTGTAGGAAAAGATGACTTTGCATCCAGAAGAGATGGACTTTGAGCTAGCAGAACCCAGGAAAAAAGAAAGCAAAAGCAGAGACACCACAGTAACTCAGTAGGGGAAATAGAGGATATGATAGGAAAAGTAACAAAATGAAACAAATGGAGAATCAAAAAAGATTAGAAAGACAACATTAGCATTGGAAGATAGATAATTGATGCAACATATACATAAGTCGACTTTCTAAAAAAATGTTTTTAAAGGAAGAAGACAAATGTTTGAAATTTTAATTTAATACTTTCAAGAAAACTTACTTGAAATAAAAAGTGAACATTTATATTGAAATAGCATAGCATAATATAGGGAAAGTTGACTCAAAATTCAGATGTAGGGGCCGGCAGGTGACGTGGTGGTTAAGACACTGGACTCCTACATGACTGATTGCAGTTCAAGTCTCAGACCTGGCAGTTTACTTTGTCTCTTTCTCTCTCTGCCCCTCTCTGGTCAAATTAAAATAAATAATAAATAAAGTTAAATAAAACAGTTTTTTTTTTTTTTTTAAAGAATTGTTCAATTTTATTTATTTATTTATTTATTTATTTATTTATTTATTTTAATTTGACCAGAGTGAGAGAGAGATATAGGGAAAGTGAAAAGGCAAGCCATCAGATCTGGGACCTGAACCGCAATTGTCCAGCACCCTTAACCACCACCTACCTGATGGCCCCTATAACAATTTAAAAAAAAAAAAAAATCAGATGTATTATTCTAATTAATTTTCGACAAGAAAGAATCTTCTGGGATCCACACAAAAATAGCAAGTTATTTGTAAGGGGTAAAAATTGGTTAATCGGAGCTGGACTGTCTTAATGTTTAGTGAGCACAGAATCGAACAAAGATAGTTCATCTTAGCCATTTTTATAGTCAGTGGCTCTTTACTAAAGCGTAATGTACCCTTCTATGCATTAGCTGTATCAGTATTTGCCACTGATAAATTCACAGAGGTGGGCTGCCTTTTTCTCAGATACTTAAATGAATAGGCTTGGGAGTTTCCCTCTCAGATTATCACTTATTGTGCTTGTATTGCTTTTCTTTCTTCTTTCCTGTTCTTCTTTTTTTTTTTTTTAATTATTTATTTATTCCTTTTGTGATTTGTATACTTTTATATGAACCTTTCTGACTGAAAAAAAATTTGTTTAGTTGTATTTAATATTTAAGTCTTACTGGAATGGTTTTTATAAAATTTTATTATTCTTTGATTATTTAAATAGCTACTATTTAGCAGGCTTCAACTATGCTTTAAGGTTAAATTCTTACATTGATTATTCTTATATCTGTATCCTATTTGTTTTTTAAGTTTTTTTTTTTTCCTTTTTACCATAGGGTGCATGTTTATGCCAAGGAGAGGGGAAGTATGAAATCTCCCCCTAAGGAGGGTGGCCACACACTAATCCCTTCTCTTCTGCTCTCCTTTTGGGATTTTGGGCTTACATGCACTCATGCCTGCATGTTTCCCAGGCCACCAAGTCTGGGGCTTGAACCACCCAGTCGGCCATGTGGGACCAGCAACGTAACCATTTTGGCACCTACTGGCCTTATGTGTATACTCTTTACAAACATTTCCCAAATTCCAGACTTGAGTGTGTTTTTGTTTTTGTTTTTTTTTTTTTTTTGTCTGATGTATTTCTCCCTAACATTTCAAATTTAACAGGTCTGAAACTTAATTATTTTACTCTCAGTAAATGGCACTTCCATTCACTTTCATTCATACTTAAGCCAGAAGCCTAGTTATCCTCCTCGTATCCCTCCCCTTTCACAACTTAGTGGTCAGGGCCACTAGGCTAGCCAAAGGCCCCATTATTCCTCACCTGATCTACTTTAATGGGTTTCCTCATTTCTTTCTTAATTTTGTCCAAGCCATTCTTTGTTCCTCAGCCAAATGATCTTTGTAAATACGAAGATTGACTGGTATCGTGCCCTGTTTATAACATTTTGTATTATACATTGAATAAAATCCAAACCACATTTGTCTTCACTGTATGCCCTCCACTCACTGCTTTGCTTCTTAAGCTGTAACTGTACAGGCCTTCTTTCAGACTCTTGATGGTATGAGATTGTTTCCTTATTTTTTTGCCCATTCTGTTCTCTCTCAGAATATTCTTTTCCCCTCTTTTTTTAGATGACTGGCTCTTCTCATAACATTGTGTATTTCTATTTTATAACAGTTAACATAGTAGGCAATTATATGTTTGTTTAGGTACCTTTTTGTTTATTATCTATTTAAGACTTAACTATAGCCATGGGGCCAGCAGGTGGCGTGATGGTTAAGGTGCTGGACACTCCAACATGGCTGACCACGGTTCGAGTCCCGGACCTGGTGGCTTGCTTTCTCACTTTCCCTCTCTCTCTCTCTGTGTCTCTCTCTCTCTAGTCAAATTAAAAAATAAATGAGTGGGTAAATAAATAAATAATTTTTTTTAAAAAGACTTAACTATAGCCTTACAAAATAAGTAGCAATATCCTTATTTACAGATGATGAAGTAAACTCAGATAACAAAGCTAGTCATAGCTAAGAGTCATTCCTAGGTCTTATGCCTTAAAAATCTAGATTCTTTTCACTGGGAACATGCTGAGAATTTGGCAGTGTTGATGTGTACCATATTCTTCTGCTACAGCTATGGTACCGTTGCCCAGTAAACACAGTACCAGCAGAGCACTGAAGATAGGCATTGCCTTAGAAATCAAAAAGGAAGGAGAGCATATCATCTGACATCATAAACGATGCCATAGAATAAGGCACCTAAAGAATGGATAGGATTTAGACCGCAGGGAAAAGAAATGCCTTTGTAAGTGAAAAATAACAAAAGGCCAAAGATAGGAGTGTTAAAATTAAAAGTATGTTTCAGGTACTTTGAAACTTGACTGTCTTCCTTGCTATATTGCTACTTACCTTATGTTTCTGCATATTCGATAGTGTCACTTTTTAACAGATACATTTTGTTGTACAGCCCTTTGAAAGAAATATATCCCACATCGTCAGAGTGTAAGTGCTATGAGGGCCAAGGATATAAATTTTCTTTCTCAGTGAGCTAGTCATTTCAAGAAGTATAAAAGGAGTCTAGTTTTTGATAGGACAAGTTTTTGTCTTTTAGAATCTGTGGCTTGCTGGACCAGCAGGTGTTGTGGTGGTTAAGGCGCTGGACACTCCCACATGGCTGACCACGGTTCAAGTTCCGGATCTGGTGGCTTGCTTTCTCACTTACTTTCTCTCTCTCTCTCTCTCTCTCTCTCTCTCTCTCCCTCCCTCCCTCCCTCCCTCCCTCTCTCTCTCTCTCATCAAATTAAAGTAAATGAACAAATAAAATTAAATAATTCTTTTTTAAAAAAAAGAATCTATGGCTTGCATATTACCATAAAATACTATTATGGGTTCTTCAGCTTGTATACTTTGAACTTTTTTGACTTAGATTCTAAACAGGAGAAAAATAATCTCCATAAGATGTTTAAAGACACCTGATCTCTCAACTCCCCTCAGTTACGTTAATTCCAAAAACAAGGAATAATTCAGTTTTTAAGGACTTGGCTATTAATCATTTTGGAGAATAATTATCAGAAATCAAACTTGGGAACTAAAATTCCAGACTGGTTTGTTGACCCCATATCCATAAATTACAAAATTTTAACAAATTCTTCCTGGTCCATAGTTTAAGAATGTCCTGTGAATTGGGTGATAACATATAATAATAAAAACTATAAGTCACGGAGCTGACCACGTTACATATTTAACCGTTCAGTTCCATGATAACCCTATAAGGTAGGCACTACTCCCTTGTTTTACATCATGGTTGAGTAAACCCAGGCACAAAGGGGCTGAGTAATTTGCTAGTTACACAGCTGGTAAGTGGTGAAGATTTCTCCTAGCCCCTAACCGGGGAAGAAAAACCTTACCCACTGTAGATTCTGTTATTGGGGCCTGTTAATTAAATTGACAAGACTGGGAACTGGCAAGAAAGGTTTACTTCATATGCGTATGGGAGCCAACAAAAGAAACAGCGGGCTTGGGCTTGGGCTTGTGGTTAAACGTAAAGGTTTCTACAGTAGTCCCTCTTTATACACAGCTTCACTTTATGCAGCCTTAGTTACTTTCCTCCCCATCAGCCACTTTATGAAAATAGCAAATGGAAAATCCTAGAAATAAACCATTCCTAAGTCATAATTTACACCATTCTACATAGTGAAATGAAATCTCATACTGCCACAGCCAGGATATAAACCATCCTTTTGTCTAGCATATCTATGCTGTATTACCCGACCTGTGTACTAGGAGGGGCTCTCAGTGTGACCAGACCCTGTGGAGGGTGTCTGTCTGTCTGTCTCTCTCTCTCTCTCTCTCTCTCTCTCTTACTGTCTTTCGCCTCCCTTCCTGACTCTCCCTTTCTCCTCACCTTTTGCTGTTGTGTGTGTATATGTGATTGTGAACAAATTCCAAAAACAGAAGGTAATAAATATGGGAAACTTATTACTTCCTACCACTTTTCTAGGATAAGCGCTAAAATAATAGACCCATAGGCAAGTGAGAGTAATAGTAAATACAAAATGAAGGCTGGCCTTACAGAGCAGTGGTTAGGTGTTGTGCGTTGGGAGCCAATCGCATATGACCAACTGTGGTTTGAGTCTTAGCCCTGGTGACTTGAACACTTTAGGTGTGTGTGCATGTCCAAATCCTGGCGGGATGGAGAAGTGGAGGGAAAAAAGAAGGAAGGAAGGGAGGAAGGGAGGAAAGAAAGAAAGAAAGAAAGAAAGAAAGAAAGAAAGAAAGAAAGAAAGAAAGACAGACAGACAGAAAGACAGACTGAGATACTAGATTTAAAGCTAGATCACCTAGAACTCCTCTTCCCTCCCTGCCTCTCCCTCAAAAATAAAAAGAAATTAGCATAGCAAGACCCTATAGTATCAGCCTCTGTGCAGGGGGAAGCAACAGGAAAAGCCCAGAAGCCAACCTTAAAATCAGTAGGATAATTTGAGAACTGTACCTGGAACTCTAAATGGTTTTGCGCTCTACATGTTGGGGCGGGGGGAGCTATGGTAAGTTGTGAAAGGGCCGGAGCAGTCTGGAATGACAGTTAATTATAGCTACCCGTCAGTTCAAGGTCCCGCACGAAGAAAGAACTCCTGGGAAATGAAATTGAATAGGTTAGGGTTAATAGACACAAAAGAAATAGAAATTCCAGATTAATGGGGAAATCTCACAGTATATGAGATTATTCTTTGAACACTTGACAGAAACAGCAAAGGAGGGAGCTCTGAGCTGCAGAGGTAGAAAACCTCTCTTGAGGGGCCAGCAGGTGGCATGGCGGTTAAGGGCACTGAACTGCTGGACTTCGGCATGGTTGACCTTGGTTCCAGTCCCAGACTTGGTGGCTTGCTCTCTCGCTTTCCCTCTCCATCTCTTTCTCCCTCCCTCCCTCCCCCTCTCCCTCTCTCTCTTTCTGTCCCTTTCTGGTCAAATTTAAATAAATGAAATTAAAGAAAATAATTCTTTTAAAGTAAAAAAACCTGTCTTGACCCGTAATTCCTATCTAAAAGCTGAGGGAAATTAGTTTTGCATAAAAATACTCCAGGTGGTGTGGTGGTTAAAATGCTGAACTCCTACACTGACTGACCACAGCTTGAGTCCTAGACCTGGTGGCTTGCTTTTCTCACTTTCCCTCCCTCCTTCTCTCTCTGTCTCTGTCTCTTTCTCTCTCTGGTGAACGCATATGTCCTATAACAAATTAAAAAATGATAATAAAATTAATTAAATCTTTTTTATGAAAACACAGCAGAAGAGGATCAAGATTGAATTATATGAAAAACTTCTTGAAAACGGAAACACAAATCAGAATAGTATCAACACAGACTGTGAAAGCATGCCAGAAAGACTCACTAAATAAATGAAGTTATTATAAACTAATGTTTTAAAACGAGTTAAAGAAAAATTAGGACACTGTACTCCCACATAGTTGCCTGCAGTTCGAGTCCCAAACATGGCAGCTTGAAAATCATGCCAGATGCATGTGTTTGTGTGCCCAAAAGGGGAAGTAGACTTAACCATAAGAGTTTCCATGTAGAATAATGTTTTGGTGTTCCTCCGGTTGGAGCCTGAGCAGGGTAAGGAGGGGACATGTGGGAGTGGTCAGAGCCCAGTAAGGAAATTGGATGGTGTTAAGAGAGAAGATTGGTTACATATGGAGAAAGACTGAAAAACTTTTCTCTTTGAGGGACCAGCAGTTGGCATAATGGCTATGTTGCTGGACTCCCATGTAGTCAACTTCAGTTCAAGTCCCAGACCCGGTGGTTTAAACTCACTCTGGGCACATGTGCGTCCATGCCCAAGATCCCAAGAGGAGAATGGAGGAGAAGGGATTGTGGCGTGGCCATCTCCCCTGGGGGGTGATTTCTTGCTTTCCATCTCTCTGTATTTCTGGCAAGCACACATGCCCTTTAGCAAAAACCTCTACAACAACAACAAAAAAAATTTTTCTCTTCAAGACTAAAAATATATGACAGCTAAATGCAAGAGATAATTTTGAACTGAGTCCTTTGGCTATAAAGGAATTTATCGGTAAAACTTCATTGAAATCTGAGCATTAGATGGTAGTTATGTATTAATGTTACTTCTTTTAATGGTGGTGTAGTTGTATAGGAAGGTATCTTTATTTGTAGTACTATATACTGGAGCATATCAAGGAAGCAAATTAAAATCAAAAGATTTAGGAAAGGGCCCAGCAGGTGGCATGGTGGTTGAGGCTCTGGACTCCGACATGGTCAACTCCATTTCCAGTCCCAGACCTGGAAATCACACTGGGCATGTTTGCATGCGTGTCCAGAATCCTGGGAAGAAAGGGAAGGAAAAGGGATTGCAGCGTGGCCATCCTTCCAAGGTGTGATTTTTTTGCTTTCCCTCTCACTGTCACTCTCCCTCCTCCTCTCTGGCAAAGGCACATGCCTTATGACAAAAGCCTTAAAGAAAAAGAGGGGAAAAAAAGCTTCAGGAAAAAGTTTGTAATTGCTTCCATCTTTTAAGATACATTAATAACTCCCCCCCCCCCCACAAAAAAAACAAAAAGTATTTGAAAGTGACAGATACAGGAAGTAGGGAAAGACTATTCAACATGTCGCTAATAGGAGTTTGCTAGAAAAAAAAAAAAAATAGAACTGAACAAATACTAAAAAACATGCAAATAAGAAAAACTATTCTTAAATTAAAAAATATTTTTCACAAGACCAACAGGTAGTATGATGGTTAAGGCACTGGATTTCCATATGGTCAATTCTGTGATTTTGCATTCTGGAACCAACTTGAAAATCCCACCAGGCACATGTGTGTGCATATCCAAAATCCAGAGGGGAATGCATTGCAGCATGGCCATTCCCCTGGGGGAAGGGGCTGATTTCTCACTTTCCTTCTCTGTCTCTCTCCGGTTCAGCACACACTCCCTATAGCAAAAACCTTTAAAAAAAATTGTTTTTCATACTACATTATCATGAAGACATCTCATGTACCTAAGATAACTCATACTGAGAAATAGTGTAATTGTTGGAATTTAAAGAGGAAAGATAGTGTGGAATTCTGCCCACCCCCAAAGATTCTTAAACGAAAGAAAATTAGATTGTCATCAGAATATTAATCAACAGTAGTTTCTAAGGGAATATTAAAGTGAACATCATTTTCTCTCTCAGTGTCTCCCCCTCCCCCCACTTATGCTGTAGGGGCGGGGGGTGAGAAAGTCCCCCCAATAGGACATGGTTAGACTGTAGCCTCTTACCTATTTCTCCCTCCTCGGCACGGATGCATGTCTGGCATGTGTTTTTCAAGCCTCGAGGTCTTTGACTCAAACCATGAGTTTAGCCATGTAGGATCCAGTCACCTTAACCACCACATCACCAGCTGACCCCAAACCTCTTTTTAAATATCTTTGTTTTATATATTTGACTTTGGAACTGTTTTACTCATTTTTTTAAGCCCCTAAAAATTGAAGTTGACAATAAAAACGAACAAATGAACTTAATGTGTTTCATTTGACAGCATTAACACCCAGGGAGGAACTATTTGAAGTGACTTTAAAATAATAATTCAACCGTATATTTCTGGTAGGCTGTACTCTGATGATTAAAAGGGCGGGAATAATAGTTAACTTACCGGTAATCATATCAACTTTGGTTTTGTTATTTGCTGTTGCAAATATAATATTGGACAAAGCAAGTAAATCATTATGGAATATTCTAATTCTGTTATGTCTAATATCTTGAGAACCAGGATTCTTCATATAGAAGAAAGCATATACAGATGGGAAATAGAAGTAATTAAGTGTAAAAAAAAAAAAAAAAAAAAAAAAAAAAAAAAACAGTGTTTCTAATGTTTAATTATTAATAGAAGAACCAGTATAGCCCAGCTGCTGTGGCTCAGTGGTAATACAAGTATTCTGCAAGGCTACAAGTTAAATGGGTGGTGGATCTTTGAGTCAGCCTGAAACACATGTCCACACACGTGTGTTCAGGATCCTAAGGAACTGGAGACTGGAAATCACAGCATGACAAGACCTTGTTACGGGTGCTTCTCTCTCGTGCATGCATGTACACGTGCATTTCTTTTTTTCTTTTTTTTTTTTTTTTTTTTTTTTTTTTTTGGAGAGGTTTTTTCGCTATAGGGCGCGTGCACTTGCCAGACAGACAGAGAGAGACATAGAGACAGAAAGCGAGAAATCACCCCCCCAGGGGGGATGGTCACACCGCAATGCCTTCTCCTCTCGGGATCTTGGGCACGCACGCACACGCTCCTGGTGTGAGTTTTAAGCCACCAGGTCCAGGACGCGAACCGCGGTCGACTACGTGGGAGTCCAGCGACATAGCCATTACACTAACCGCTGGTTCCTGTACACGTGCATTTCTATCGTAAAGGAAGAATCAGTGTACACTCATGATGTACTTGATATCTTATTTTTTAGAATTATTTATGTATTTAATTCCATTTGTTATTGTTAGTTTTTAATTTGACCAGAGAGAGAGAGAAAGGGAAAAAGAAAGCAAGCCATCAGGTCTGGAACTCAGACTGTGGCTAGCCATGTAGGAATCCAGCACCCCTAACCACCATGCTACTTCCCGGCCCCTGTGCTTTATATTTGTTAATCTGTATCTCCATTTATCAGGCTGTTTCATAACTGTGCTTATACATACTGAAGAAAGTCTGCCGTGGATTAAAATTATGAAATTATAATGAACACATTATGCTAGCCAGTTCATTAATGTGTTTATTTTAATTTTTCATTATTTCATGTCAATAAAAATATTTTATTAGATATTGTGTAAGCTTTTAAATATTTGACTTTTTTTTTGATGAATTGTTCAATTAATTGTATGTTTATAAAACAAATTTGTTGACTATGGTGAAGAGTACCTGGGCAATAATCATGCCAACTTTTTTCTTTTTAAGTTAATTTATTTACCTCTTCCATGAAACAGAAAGGCAGCACCCCACCAGGGTTTTTTTTGTTTTTGTGGGGTTTTTTTTTGTTTTTTTTTTTTTGAAAGGTTTTCGCTAGAGGGCGTGTGCGCTCGCCAGACAGAGAGACAAGGAGAGATAGAAAGCAAGAAATCACCCCCCAGGGGGGATGGCCACATCACAATCCCTTCTCCTCCATTCTCCTCTTGGGATCTTGGGCACGCACACACACGCACCCGGCGTGAGTTTAAGCTACCAGGTCCAGGACTTGAACCGCGGTCGACTACGTGGGAGTCCAGCAACATAGCCATTACGCTAACTGCTGGTCCCCCCACCAGGGTTTTCACACCATGATCTACCCCTGTCCTCACCCAGCCATGGGCCGTGGGCACGTGCATGCCTGGCATGTTCAGGGAGGTCTCTGTGCAAACCTGGAACCTTTTTATCACCGTGCCACTGTTCAGCCCCATGTGCTTATTACTCTCTCTCTGTCTTCATAACAGTGCAATCTCTCAGATAGGACAGGTTTGCTGTTAAGACTGGCTTCATTAGAAAATAAGATTTCATCTGACCTAATTATAAAAAGTTTATATTTGTTATCAACAGAGAAAAAAATACATGGATATAACCACACTATTGTACTATTATTTAAAAAGTTCTTAAAGGTTTTGTTATTAATAGACTTAGTAGTTTTAATGTATCACATAGCTTAAAATAGTTTAAAACCCTTCAAAATCATACTTGTTTTTATATTAGAAACATGAAATAAAAATGTTTGTGAGTGTTATATCAGATTGCTTTTGTATCTTATTTTAGCATTTTGACAATTTATAAGTTATAGAATGAGTTAAAATAATGTATCAGGTTTTTCAGGTATATTTTTCTCATTATTCTGAGGCTGCATAAGTCCTATATTTAAGAATGTAAGAAAAACTGATTCTCTGAAGGGGAAAAAGCAGGAACCAAAGTATCTAGTTACATTAATCATTAAAGGTATTTTTCTTAATATAAAAATTAGAATTGAGGCCAGTTTGGGAGCATGGTGTTTAAGGCAGCTGGGACCCACATGGCCAACTGTGTGATTAGAGTCCCAGACTAGCGGCTTGAGAAACACACCAGACATGTGTGCATGCATGCCAAAATTCCAAGAGAAGACTAGAGTAGTTGGGATGGTGGTGTGACCCTAACTCTTGTGGGGGGGGTGCTTTCTTTCTCACCCTCCCTGTCTTATTAGTACACACACGCCCTGTAGCAAATTTTTAAGAATTAGAATTAGCCCTAGTTTTTAAAATTTATACTTAAACATGTAACTGATTGAAATGTCTTTTTTTTTTTTTTTTAACCCAAAGTCTCACATGCTTACCCGAGAGACAAAGAATAAAATGGAGTGAGCATCCCCACATGGAGCATGGTCACACTACAATCCCTCTTCCACTTCTTGCTTTTGGAATTTCAGGCTCATACACACACATGGGCCTGGAGTGTTTTCTAAGCATACAGCTCTAGGAATCAAACCCCCCTGGGTTGGCCATCTAGGATCTAGGCACCTTAAACACCAGGCCAATGGCTGGCCCAGAAATTTTTTTTAATTGATTAAATGTGATAGAAACTTGTTTTAGGGGACCAGCAGTTGGCGTGATGGCTATGTCGCTGGACTCCCATGTAATTGACTGTGTTTCGAGTCCTGGACCCAGTTGCTTAAACTCACGCCGGACTCGTGTGCATGCGTGCTCAAGATCCCGAGAGGAGAATGGAGGAGAAGGGATTGCAGCTTGGCCATCCCCCCGGAGGGGTGATTTCTTGTATTCTTTCTCTCTGTCTCTCTCTCTCTGTCTTTCTGACGAGCGCACACACCCTATAGCCAAAAAAAAAAAAAAAAAAAAAAAAAAACTCGTTTTAGACAGATGTCATTGGTAACCTTAGCCACCCAGCTGACACTACAGGCACGTGCCATGATGCTGGGATATTTTTAGCAGGGTTTCACCGTGTTGTATCAGCCCCAGCTCTTTTTTCTCGAGCCTCAGCTTTCCAGGTTGCTGCCATTAGAAGCATGCATCCGTGCCTGACCTTTAGGGAATGCTGGGAATCAAATCTGAGCCTTGCGCGCCGTCCCCGTCTGGGAAGCACAGAGTCCTAGCAGCGCGTGCCACCACAACCAGGCCCTGAATCAAACTTTAAAATAGCACACAGGAAGACTGTAACTCAGCCAGTTCTGGCTTATGGTACATTTATTTATAAGGTTAAATTTTCATACTGTACAAAATTGTATACAGGTTAGGTTACTATTTTAAAGTTCTAACCATGTTTAATGAATTATAAGACAGTTTGCATATCTAACACTTGATCTTCAGGTAACTTATTTTTGAGACTATAAAATATGAATTTATTTCTCTTTTTCTTCCATCAGAATACAGTCGTTTTGAAGCTAAAATACATGACTTACGGGAGCAGATGATGAATAGTAGCATTAGTTCAGGGTCAGGTTCTCTTCGAACTAGCCAGAAGCGATCCCTCTATGTCAGGTAAATTTTTTTTTATTTCTAATTATGGCAACTCTTAACTATTTATGCATGCAAATTCAGATTTTTCTCATCATTGCTTAATTAGTTTTACTATACAGAAATATATTGCAGGTTAATGTAATTATTTTTATGATTAATTCCCTGGCAGTATATATTTCAGGAGTTAGAATGTTCTTTTAATTTTATTAATAAAAGTTGTGTAACCTTTTGAATAATAAGGGTATGATAAAGACAAAGCCAATATGGACCAGAAATTTTTGATGTTTTAATAGTTAACTACAAGCTTGATATGTCCTACCATTCGACACTTAGATTTGCTGTATTCTGTTATAATAATATAACTATCATGGCAGTTTTGATAATAGCAAAGAGAGCTTATGTAAATAATGTGAATGGGCTCAATAAAGAGTATGTAACCAGAAAATTTCTACATACTTTTTTTTAAAACACTTGGGAGAAGACAAACATGTTAAATTTTTTTAATATATGAGATTTGGAATAGGGGCCAACAGGTGGCGTGGTGGTTAAGGTGCTAGACTCCCACATGGTCGACCATGGTTTAAGTCCTGGGCCCAGTGGCTTGAAAATCACATTGCGCACGTGTGCATACATGCCGAAAATCCTTAGAGGAGAATGGAAGCGATGGGATTGCAGCAGGCCGTCCCCCTTGGAGAGGTGATTTCTCACATTCCCTCTCTCTGTCTTTCTCTCTTTCTCTCCAGTTTCAGTGCATGTGCCCTATGGCCAAAAAAAAAAAAAAAATTGACGTACAGATTTATTTAGCAACATAAATCAAACAATATTAAATAGATACTTTTTTGGGGGGGAGGGCGGGGAGGTTTTTGCTATAGGGCCCTCACCAGAAAGACAGTGATAGAGAGATAGAAAGCAAGAAATCACCCCCCGGGGGGATGGCCACGCCACAATCCCTTCTCCTCCATTCTCCTCTCAGGATCTTGGGCATGCGCGCACATGCACCTGGCGTGAATTTAAGCCACTGGGTCCGGGACTTGAACCACGGTCGGCTACATGGGAGTTCAGTGACATAGCCATTACGCTAACTGCTAGTCCCTAAATAGATACTATTAATATATAATGTCTTTTTCTATTTTATTGGCTAAAGCTTAAAATGGAAATCTCATTTTTTTAATTCTATATACTCTTCATTATAGTAGAACTTTGACAGAGAACTCTATTATACTCTTTACGTTAGTTAAGTACTACAAGTAATCTGAACCATTCCATATTCAGTGTTCTTTCATTCTTCTCGCTTCTGTAGGGGACCTATTTTTAACATGCTTTATTTGTCTTTCTAATGTCCTTCTAACGAGAAGCAATATCTGTTACATAAATAACCACCAAGTCTCCTGTACTCGTGTTTACATGTTTGTAAATGTATATACATATATCTATACATAGAAGTATATATTCTGTATTTGTTTACATGTGATTATTTTCTCAGATAATGTTATTTACCGTATATAATAAAGGAAACTTTTCAGGGGCCAGCAGTGATGTGGTGGTTAAGGTGCTGAACTCCCACATGGCTGACCATGGTTTGAGTCCTGGACATGGCGGCTTGCTTTCTCACTTTCCTACTCTGTCTCTCTCGTCAAATTAAAAAATTATAAGTAAAATTAAATAATTAATTATTTTTTTAAAAAAGGAAACTTTTCTCAGTTTCTTCTTTCATCCTCTTCCTACCCCCTCTCATTCCTTCTACCCTACAATTAGTGTGGAATCTTAAATCTATCAGAAATGTTTTTTTAATTTTAAGTAATTTATTTATAGTCAGTCATTTCACGTCACTAGGGTATACAAAATGAGATTTTCCATCCAGAATACACTGTATGTTGGCTTAGTCAAGGATATTACCATACATGTTATCATCAACAAGTAATTTTCTATTTTATGTTTCCTTTTTTATTTAATTTTTTTTATTTTTTTCCCACATTTTATTGATTCACAAAATACCTTAAGCTAAAACTATGGACAAAGCTAGAATCTAGTTAAAAGTGCACTATAATTTTCTTCTGAAACATTTTTAATTAATTAATTAATTTACATTCATTCCCTGAGCATTGTTACAGCATACAGAATGTGATTTCCCATCCAAATATGGTGCATAGTGGCTTAATCATGCATGTTATCATCATTAATTTTCCGTTTCTAGTTTCATATATGTATATATTTGAACAGAATCCTAATCTGTTTCCTGGCTTTTAAGTTTTAAGTAAAGTTTCTTAGTATTTCTTTGATTTATTCAAGCTAAAACTACTTTTCTTGAAATTAAAAATATATTTAAAAATACCTTTTAATGACCATGGAAAACTCTATAGCATCAGCTAGGTGCTACCTTATAGTATATTCATTCTACTCAGAGTTTCACACCTAAAGTCAGACATGTGTTCACAGATATGTACATACCAGCTGAACTTGCTATTGAAAGTAGTTAGATTACTTTTAAGAAACTTTGTGAATCAAGAAAATATGGGGTGAAGGGAAGGAATGGAAAACAACTGTAGATACCTAAGATAGTGTGGGAGGAGGGTGGGAAATGACAGAGGGTGAAAATCTGTCAGAATTTTTTTTCTTCCTTTGCAAGTTCTTGCCATACGTTTTTAACTCTTCAGCTCCAAAGTCATTAAAAGTATTTGATATAGACATAATCCCTCAAAAAAAGAAAAATTAGAAGATTTTTGTTTAACTCATATTTTTCTTTTTTTTTTAAGAGATGTTTGCTTTAGAGAACATACTCTCACCCAGAGACACAGATTGAATGAGAAATCACCCCATGAGGGAGTGGCCACGCCACAGTCTCTTCTCTGTTCTCTTTCTGGGATTTTGGGCATGCATGCACATACGCCCAGCTTGATTCTCAAGCTACCAGGCCGGGGATGCAAACCGTGGTGGGCCATGTGGGAGTCCAGGACTTCAAACACCGTTCCACCTGCTTGGACCCTGACCTAAATATTTTTTGGAAAAAAATTTTGAATGTGCTCTGACCAACATGAATTTCAAGCCTCCAGGTCTGGGATATGAACTGCAGTCAGCCATGTTGGAGTCCAGTGCCTTAATCACTATACTACCTGATGGCCCCCTGCTTATCTTTATTTTCTAATTATAGTATAATCAATAAGTATTATCTTTTATTTGTGATTTATTAAGTACTTCCGAAGCCATGAAAATCAAAACACTGTTACAATTTCAGATACATTGTATGAATCATCTTTATTTCTTATTATTTTTATTTTTGGACAAATAATACTCTATTTTGAAAAGTCATACATTATTTTTAAAAAGTTCATAGCAGAAAATAACTGTCAATTCTCACTAATCACCAGTTTTATTCTCTAGAAACATTTCCCATTTTCTTTGGAAACTTCTCTTTACTTCCAATTTCTGAATAATGTGCATATAGTGCTGTTTTACATTTTCAGCTTTACACATTACAGATTTACTCCTTTTACCTTTTCTTTTCCTTGCCAAACCATTCTGCCTCTTTTCTTTTCACTTAAACATAACTCTGTCACTGTTAACAAAATTGTGTTTAGAATTATATTTAGAATAGTGTTTAAAAACATAGACCATGTAATCGCTGTCAGTAGTCAGGTAATACCTTCTGGCCATATCTGCTTTCTTCTGCAACCTCTCATTTTTCCTAGACTTCACAATTGTCTCACATTTTCATTTGCTTAATGTCCCATATACTTACAACTATTTGGTCATCAGAAAAGTCATGACATTTTTCTGTTATTTTTATGTAAAAATGCATCATGACTTTTCCAACAACCTAATAAATATCTTACGGTATCTCTCAGTAGCCTCTGTAGAGTTTTTCACTTGTGAAACTGTCCACACAATTCTGTCAGTTCAGGTTTTTCCATCTTTTTTTTTTTAAGAGATTTTTGTTATGGGGTGCATGCTCTCACTAGAGAGACAGAAACAGCAAGCAAGAAATCACCCGGGGAGGGGGGCGTGGAGTGCCATGCAGCAGTCCCTTCTTCTCCATTCTCATCTTGGCATTTTGGCCACGAATGCACACATGCCTGGCATGAGTTTTAAGCCACCAGGTCCAGGAGTCAAACTGCAGTCAACTGTGTGGGAGTCCAGCAACAGAACCACCTGGTCCATTTTTTCATCTTGATGCTCTAGGATAGACTAGTTGCTCTGTAGACTTGCTGTGTAGTCTCAGACTGGACTTTCTTTTACCACTATCCTTTCTACCTCATGAGAATCTGATTCCTATATGTCATAATTTTTTCTTTCTCAGTTTACTTTTATTTGCTTGACCATACTCTCCAGTGATGTCTCAAGAAAATGGTGTTTGGGAGGTATTTTTGAGTCTTAGCATATCTGACAATGACTTCATTCTGCCTCCTTCTCAACAGAGAATTTGGGAAGTAGTGGAAGATAGTGATAGACTATTTTATTTTCTAGGAGCTCCTCCTTGTTAATCTGATTTTCCTTTCTGATCATCTTCCTTTTACTTCATGGACATATTTAATACTATAGTCTCATATTTCTCTGAAGTTTTCTTCTGTTTCTTATATTTGCTATTTTCTCTGTGTTCTTTTTTTTTAGTTAAATATTTTCTTGGAGTTTTTTCTTTTAGTTTTTTATATGTGAGGGATCCTTTAACTGTTCAGTTGTCTTTGTTTTCCATTCGTAAAGAGAGAATAGAACTAGTGAATTAAACTAGAAAATAATGGGGGAGAAAAGATAAATCCTGGCAGCACTGGAAACCAAGTTGCTAGAATTGCTACGTTCCGTGTATGGATCTCCTTTCAGTCCATCTGTTTTCAGTATGACATCTTCCTCTTTCCCACCAAGTTGCAGAGTACAGAGTTCCTCAAAGTTGGTTTCTCTAGAGATTAAACCTCTGGTCTTTGGTGGTGTTGGAAACCTAAAAAGGCACATGGAGGGCCTGAGCGCATGTACAGTGTTTCTGTCTCCTGGTTTTGGTAGTATAGCAGTGATACTGTATACCTCTAATTCACAAACATCCAGAGTTCTTGCAGAGTAAATCTTATTTTAACATCCCTCTCTTCAAGTACCACAGTACAGTTATCATCCACAAATGTGCTTAAAAATCTTTCCTCCTGTTTTCTTCTTCTAAGTTTTTCTTTTTATTATTATTTTATTGTCATTTTAATGAAGTTCAGAATTGGGAGGAAATAGACACATAAAGCCAGTCTGGCACAAAGTATTATAGAAAGATAATACTACTGGCACAACGTCAGAAGTTTTGTGGTTCTTTTCAGCCAATATCTTTTCACAAGGAAAAAAGGACTATAAAATACATGTATTTAATTTGTTTATTTTATTTAATTTTATATAAAAGACATTACTATCCACATCATCATCTCAAATAGCTTTTCATAATTTTTCCCAGATTATTATTATTATTATTCTCATTATGTTTTAAACATTGTCACTATATATCATTTTTCTTGTAAAAAGATTTTACCCAACACGAAATACTTCTCAAACCAGTCTAGTTGAGAGTACTATGCATGTTATCATCAACAGGCAATACACCATTTCTGTGTCCCACTAATGTCATGCCCTCTATTTGTTCTCTTGCTCTCCTTCTCTATATTCTTCCCTTCCGCCGCCCCATTCCACACTGTATTCAGCATCTCTAACTCTTTTCACTGCTTTTATGCCCTCCAATATTTTGATCTTTACCATAAAGTGTGGATAGTCGATATATATTAAGTGGATACATGCAATATCTTTTCTTTTTTTTGCATATCCTGACTTCACTCAGCAATAGATCCTCCATATCCGACCACTTTCTATCAAATGCCAGGGTCTTGTTTTTTTATGGCTGAATAGTAGTCCATAGAGTATATGTGCCACACTTTTTCAATCCATTCATCTGTTTGTGGACATTTGGGTTGGTTCCATGTCTTAGTGACCGTGAATAATGCTGCAGTAAACATTGATGTGCAAGCGCTTTTCTAACTGAGCATTCTCCTACTGGGCCAGCCAGTGACATGGTGGTTGAGGCATCTGGGTCCCACATGGCAACTGCAAGATTCTAATCCCAACTTGACCACCTGAGAAACATACTGGGCACATGTGTATATGTGCCCAAAATCCCAAAGGAAAGGAAAAATGGAAGAGAAGGGGTTGTAGTAGGATAGTTCTCTGTAGAGGTACTTTCTCGCTATCTCTCACTTGCTCACTCTCTTTCTCTGACTTTAGCAAGTACAGATAACTCTCTGACAGATTTTAAAAAAAGAAAGAGTGGGACCAGCAGTTAGCGTAATGGCTGTGTCGCTGGATTCCCACGTAGTTGACCGCGGTTCGCGTCCTGGACCCGGTGGCTTAAAACTCACGCCGGGCGCGTGTGCGTGCATGCCCAAGATCCTGAGAGGAGAATGGAGGAGAAGGGATTGTGGCGTGACCATCCCTCCTGGGGGGTGATTTCTCGCTTTCTGTCTCTATGTCTCTCTCTGTCTGTCTGGCGAGCACACGCGCCCTATAGGGAAAACCTCTCCAAAAAAAAAAGAAAAGAAAAAAAAGAAAGAAAGGAAGCTGTGAACCAAGCAAAACTACACATTATAATTTTTTAGTCACCCACATAAATGTAATAAAACAAAACCCAAAAAAAAAAAAAGATAAAGGTTGGGGCCAGCAGGTGGAATGCTAAACTCCTACATGGTCAACTACAGTTCGAGTCCTAGACCCAGAGTCTTGAAAGTCATGCCAGGTACATGTGTGTGCATTGCCCAAAATCCTGAGAAGAGAGTAAAGGAGAAAGGGATTCCATCGTGACTATCCCCCCCAACCCGGGGAGTGGGGGAATTTGTCACTTTTCCTGTTTCCAGTGAGCATCTGTGTCCTATGGCTAAACGTTTAAAAAAAAAAAATGGGGCTTCTCCTCTGTAAAGGCCAAAATGACTCTTCCAGACAGAAATATCTCTTTTCTGCATTGTGTTTATATTTTCAAAAGCGTATTATTTAAAAAAATTTAAAAAAAAAGATAAGGTTCAGGAAATAATAAACACCATAACACAGTATTTTAAATGATAATTACTTATAATAACTTTTTTTGGGGGGGCGGGGGGCGTTTTTGCTATAGGGCAGGTGTGCTCGCCAGAAAGACAGAGAGAGACAGAAAGTGAGAAATCACCCCCCAGAGGGGATGGCCATGCTGCAATCCCTTCTCTTCCATTCTCCTTTCTGGATCTTGGGCACACACACATGTGCCTGGCGTGAGTTTAAGCCACCGGGTCCGGGACTTGAACCACAGTCGGCTATGTGCGAGTCCAGCAACATGGCCATTACACCAACTGCTGGTCCCACTTCTAATAACTCTTGATCCAACGGGAGCAGATCCAGGGAAAACACACAGATGTATATGCATTGCTAAGTCTTGTGTACAGTCATAGGTTGGAGAGTAAGTTAACATACTCATTTTACTCCTGTGATGAATAACTCATGGATGTGTTCCATTTGGGTTCCCTGTTTTATAAATCAAATATGTTTAAATATAAAACTCAAAGAGATTTATTTGTTTTAAACATAATTACATTACTCTCATTAACCAAAAGATGAATTTATGGTAATAAAAATGTTAAGAGAGAGTATTTTCTCTTTTCTAAATGTCTTTCCTTTATTCTAACTGTTAAGGTACTGTGTCTTCTGTTTTACATTATGCTTATTTTTATCCTTATCTTCTGTGTGTTTTAATTTATGTTTAAGTCAGGCTTCTCACTATTAATTCCCCTACTTCCCTCATACCATCAGCTTCTTTAGGGACTTCAAAGACCACATTTGAAAATCACTTATTGCTAGTTTATTCATTTTACCAGCAAATAATTCCTCCCTCTCGAGTTTCAGTTTAAGACATGGGTTCATTTTTGTTGTTGCTCTGTTTTTTCTCTTTGCCTTTCAGTTCTAGAGGTTTCTATAGACACTTCTTCGAGCTCATTGATTCTTCTTTTCTGTTTTTTTTTTTTTGTTTGGTTTTGGTTTTGTGTTTTATCTTTTGTTTTTGTTTTTGTTTTTTAGATTTTGACAAGATGAGGAGAGAGATAAAGTGAGAAATCACACCCAAGGGAATAGCCCTGCTATAGTCCCTTCTTCTCTATTCTCCTCTCAGGAAAATGTGCTCGCTCGCTCGCTCTCTCGCTCTCGCTCTCTTTCTCTCTCACCTGATGTTTTTCTCAAGCCACAGGGTCTAGGACTTCAACTGTATGATCTGTCACATGAGATCTACTCAACTTAACCTCCATGCTGCCTGCTAGCCCCAAGACATATCTTTTCTTGTTTTGTTTGAAAGATTTTTGCTATAGGATGTGTGCACTCACAGGAGAAATAGAGACAAAAAGTGAGAAATCAGGCCCCCCGGGAGGATAGCCACATTCCAGTCTTTTCTCCTCCATTCTCCTCTTGGGATTTTGGGCACACACAGGTGCACGCCTGGCATGAGTTTCAAGCCAACTTGAACCATGGTTGACTATGTGAGAGTCCAGCATCTTAACCCCTAGACCACCTGCTGGCCCCCAAGACATTAGTTCTTAAAAACTGAGTAGCACTGACCAGCCAGTGTGGTCAGGTAAGGTAGGTGGATCCACATGGCTGATCGTGCAGTTAATGTCCTGGACCCAGTGACTTGAGAAACACACCAGGCGAGTATGGGTACATGCCCAGAATCCCCAAAGGAGAAATGGAGGAAAGAGGATTGCAATGTGACCATCCCCTATAGTAGTACTCTTTCACTTTCTCTCTCAAACACACATGTCCTATAGCAAATTGGGGTGGGGGAAAATTGGATGGCATGAAAAGGATTTTGGTTTGTATCCTAATTTAGAGTTACAAAATTAGAACAAAGCAGTACATTGTATTCTTTTATATGTATTTATGTGTATATATATATATATATATATACACACACACACACACACACACACCCCATAAATTAGTGTATTTTTAACACCCATCATGCCATGAATTCATATGGAATAGGTTCCAGTCGCTCAGACTCCTTTCCATTAGTTCTCACAAAGTGTGCTTCCCTGGGTGGAGCAGGCTGGCGCTTCCATTGAACCCAGGTACCTTTCTCTTTGGCTTCCTTGTTTCTCTGGTCATTCTCCTTCACACATTTTAGGAAGCTATCTCTGCTCTTAGAACGCTTAATATGCACATTAATTCTCTTGGCAAGAACCTTGCCCTTAACTTGTTTGTTTACAACAATGCCAACAGCATGCTGGGTAACATTGTAGAAGCTTCCAGTTTTGCCATGGTAACATTTGCGGGGCATTCCTTTTGAACAGTACCCATTCCCTTGATGTCTGCAATGTCACCTTTCTTATAGATTGGCATATATGTTGCCAAAGGAACCACTCCATATTTTCTAAAAGGCCTAGAGACTATGTATCGGGTGCCTCTCCTCTTTCCCTTTGTGTTTGTCATTTTGGTTAATTACTGGAAGATGGTGGTTCCAGCCAAAAGGAAGGCAACAGTGCATTGTATTCATAATTGTAATTGCTAAGACCTTTTCCTGTACTCTGAGAGCTTATTTGGACTTAAGAATTTGATTTGTTTAAATTTTGTACATTAGTTAGGGTACTATTTTCCTTTTGCCAGATTGTTAAATATTAATACTTTGAGATGATTTCTCACTTTCTGTCTCTCTATCTCTCTGGAAAGCACACATGCCCAATAGCAAAAATCTCTAAACAACAAAAGAAAAGACTTTCTCTCAATGTTTACTTTATTAGTTTATTAGTTTAAAGCAACTCTCTGGATTTGTCTTCCTTATAGAATTTAATACTAGTTCTCATTGAATTGGATTAAAAGCATTTTTTAAATTCATTTTATACTGTTGAAGGAAGTAGGTAATATGCCTAATAAACGATTTCCCTATTTCCATAACAAGTTGATTTTGCTAATTCTTTTTTATCTCTTTGTCATCTATATAGTGCAAAATTGGGTTTAGCATTATTTTGTCTACCATCATGTTTTATTTATCCGCATTATGTATACTTTCAGAATCTCATATTAAAGTGTTTAATAACAATTAGTATCATTATAAAATACTAATAGGAACTTTGTCTTATGAATTTAGAGCCCTTTTTGATTATGACAAGACTAAAGACAGTGGCCTTCCCAGTCAAGGATTGAACTTCAAATTTGGAGATATCCTCCATGTTATTAATGCTTCTGATGACGAATGGTGGCAAGCCAGACAAGTTACACCAGATGGGGAAAGTGATGAAGTTGGAGTAATTCCCAGTAAACGCAGGTAAATTATATTTCTCTTACCACTCAAAAGTAGGGCAACATAAATTAATTGCTATTACTTTATATTTATTCTGTTGTGTGACAACATTGATTGCTCTGGAGGACATTAGGCTAAGTGAAATAAGCCAGGCACAGAAGGACAAATACTGGGGACCTGTCTGTCTGGCGAGCGCACATGCCCTATAGCAAAAACCTCTCCAAAAATAAAAATAAAAAAGGACAGATACTGTATGATCTTACTTTTATGTGATTTCTACAACAGTCAAACTCAGAAAGGAAATAGAATGGTGGTTACCAGAGGTAGGAATAAAAGGGGAAGATTTTGGTTAAGAGACTACAGTACTTACTATTCAAAAACAAAATACCCCACCTAATGAACTTTGAAAGGCATATCATGAAAAAATATTTTTCTGCTAAGAAAGCTCCACTTCTGGTGGAAACCATCTCCCCACCAGATGTACTGGTATCAACATAGGGTTGCAATAAATACGAAAAAGAAAATGGACATCTCCAAAGGAACACAATATATCTCCACTAATAGACCCCAAAGAAAACGAAATTCTCAAAATGCCTGAAACAGAACTCATAGTAATGACTCTAAAATGATTCAGTGAGATACAAGTAAATACCAACAAATAAATCAGTGAAATCAGGAAAACAGTACAAGAACAGTACAAGAAATTCAGAGAAAAAAATAAAAAGCATAAAAAAGAACCAAACAGATTCTTAAACTGAAACACTCAGTAGATGAAATTGAAAATACAGTGGAAAACTTCAACAGCAAACTAAAACAAGCAGAAGAAAGAGTCTCAGGGGAACCAGCAGTTAGCGTAATGGCTATGTCGCTGGACTCCCACGTAGTCTTCCATGGTTCGCGTCCCGGACCCGGTGGCTTAAAACTCACGCCGGGCGCGTATGCGTGCGTGCCCAAGATCCTGAGAGGAAAATGGAGGAGAAGGGATTGCGGCGTGACCATCCCCCCGGGGGGTGATTTCTCGCTTTCTGTCTCTATGTCTCTCTCTGTCTAGCGAGCGCACGTGCCCTATAGCGAAAAGAAAGAAAGAAAGAGTCTCAGATGAGGAAGATAACTCTTTTGAGATCATCAAGTCAGGGGAAAACATTTTTAAAAGAAGAATGAAACAGAATGAACATAGTCTACAGAATTTATGGGATATCATCAAGCAAACAAATATTCGTATCATGAGAATGCCAGAAGAGACAAAGACAGAAACAGAAATCTTACTTAATAAGATAATAGCTAAAAATTTCTAAGTATTAGAACAGATATGGGCACTAGATAGAAAAAATTCAAAGATCTCCAAATATATTCAACCCAAAGAGATTCTCACCAAGACATAGTTAAAATGTCAAAAAATCAAAGAATTTTAAAAGCAGCAAGAAAAACGCAGCAAGTTACAAATAACAGAATGTCTATCAGATTAACACAGGATCTCAGCAGTAACTATGCAGGCCCAGAGAGAATGGGATGATATATTCAACATACTTAAAGAAGAAAACTGCCCACTACAATATCCTGAAAAAGGAATACAATATCCAGAAAACCTACCCTTCAGAAAAGAAAGAGAAAATAAAGTCTGTGTTAGATAAGCAAAAACTGAGGAAATTTAGACCAGCTTTACAAGAAATCCTTTAGGGAGGCCAGCATTTAGAAGCAAAGAGGCAATAGCTATCATGATTAAAAACCGTGAAAGTACAGGGGCTGGCAGGTGGCATGGTGGTTAAGGGCACTAGACTCCACCTGGCCAACCGTGGTTCGAGTCCTGGACCTAGCGACCTGCTTTCTCACTTTCCTCTCTCTCTCTCCATCTGTCCCTCTCTGGTCAAATTAAAATTAATTAATTAATAATAAAAATTTAGTTAAATAAAATTATTCTGGGGGAAAAGAACATGAAAACACAAAACACACTGGTAGACTTACTACACAAATGAGAAAAGGAATCAAATTCCATCACCACAACAAAATCACTACACTGTAATTGAAACCAATAAAAAAAGAAAAGAAAACAAAGACTACAAATACAACCAAAAAATATCTAGCCAAGTGACAAGAGTGAGTACTAATCTATCTACAGTAACCCTAATTGTAAACAAACTACACTCCCCACTTAAAAGATATATTCTGGCTAAATAGATTTAAAAAGAGCAAAATCCAACTATAAATACAAGAAATACAAGAACAAACAAATTCCAAAAGTAGCAGAAAGGAAGAAATAATAAAGATCAGAGAAATAAACTTGAAATTTAAAAAATGCAGAAGATCAATAAAACAAAAAGTTGGTTTTGGAAAAGATAAGAAAAATTGACAAACCATTAGCTAGACTTAGATAAAATGGGAGAAGACCCATATAAATAAAATCAGAGACAAAACAGTAGACATTACCACTAGGGCCATAGAAATACAAAAGATTGAGATTATTATGAGCCACTATACACCAACCAACTGAAAAGTCTAAATTCTTGGACATACAACCTACCAAAACTGAACTAGGAAGAAATAGACAACCTGAGCAGACTAATAGCAGCTAATGAGATTGGGTTGATAATAAAAAGTCTCCGAGTAAAGGAACAAAATGGTTTCATGGGCAAATTTTACTAAAGTGTTAAAAGTGTTGGTCAAGGGACCAGCAGTTGACGTAATGACTATGTCGCTGGACCCCTATATAGTCGACCGCGGTTCAAGCCCCAGACCCGGTGGCTTAATGATTTCTTGCTTTCTGTCTGTCTGTCTTTCTGGCAAGCGTATGCACCCTATAGCAAAAACCTCTCAAAAAAAAAAAAAAGTGCTTGTCAAACCATTCCATAAAACAGTAACAGGAAAGAAAAAAAAAAAACAAACCACTCACGTTCATTTTACAAGGCCAGGGTTAGTTACCCTGATACTAAAACCACGCAAAAACTTAAGAAAAATCAATAAATAAAATAAAAGGAAACTATAGACTAATATCCCTAATGAATATGGATGCAAAAGTCCTTGACAAAGTACTAGAGATTCGATGCCAGCAGTTCATCAAAGAGGTTGAACGCAATGACCAAATAGGTTTATTCCAGGAATGAAAGGCTGATTCAGCAAATGCAAATTCATAAACGGAATACATGATATGAACAAAATGACAGGCAAAAAACTTATCATCTCATAAATACTGAGACGGTGTTTGACAAAATCCAGCATCCCTTTGTGATAAGAAAAGCACTCAACAAATTAGTGATAGAAGGAATGTATCTCAACCTAATAAAAGCCATAGTGAACGGGAAAAAGCTGAAGGCCTTTTCTCTTAAAGCGAAGCAAGACAGAGATGCCCGCTTCATACTCTTGATGGGTATGTACTTTAGTGTACCCATTAAAAAAAACAGTATGGAGGTTCCTCAGAAAATTAAAAATAGAAGTGCTATTTGATCCAGCAGTCCCACTAGCAGGTGTGTTTCTAAAGAAAAGGAAATCAGTATGTCATAAAGATATCTGCACCCCAGTGTTTATTGCAACACTGCCTAGTAGCTAAGGTGTGGAATCTTCCTAAGTGTCAGTCACCAGGCACATGGATAGTGTGCGTGTGTGTGTGATGAAACACCCACTCAGTCATTAAAAAGGATGAAAGCCTGTCATTTGAGGTTAAATGAGTGAGCCTGGAAAACATTGTGTTAAATAAGCCGTGCAGAAAAAGAAATATCATACAATCTCCTCCATATGTAGAAACAAAAAGGCCTTGTAGAAGTAGATAAAAAAATAACTAAGGCTGAGAGGAATGGGAGTTGTGAGAATAGAGGGGAATATTGATGAACAGAAATAAAATTATAGGCAGATAAGAGGAAGTGTCTATTACAAAGTACAGTGAGAGGATTAATTAACAATGACTTACTATCTCAGAGTACCTAAAAAAGAGGATTTTGAATGTTCTCAACACAAAGTAATGACAAATGGTTTAGACGATGACTATATTACCCTAATTTAATCATTGCACATTGCATTCATGTGCTGAAAAGTCACAATGTACACCCACAAATATGTTCAGTTATTATATGTTAATTAAAATTTCCCCTAAAAAAATTAAGACAGAGGGGAACCAGCAGTTAGCGTAATGGCTATGTCGCTGGACTCCCACATAGTCGACCGCGGTTCGCGTCTCGGACCCGGTGGCTTACAACTCACGCCGGGCGCGTGTGCGTGCGTGCCCAAGATCCCGAGAGGAGAATGGAGGAGAAGGGATTGCGGCATGACCATCCCCCCTGGGGGGTGATTTCTCGCTTTCTGTCTCTATGTCTCTCTCTGTCTGTCTGGCGAGCGCACGCGCCCTATAGCGAAAAAAACCTCTCCAAAAAAAAAAAAAAAAAAAAAAAAAAATTAACACAGAGCATCAGATGTTTTGTATCTTCTTTTCCATGCCTAATTTAGTTAGATGTATTGGTGCCGTCCACTGGTCTCTCTCATTTCTTTTAACCATTCATTGTAGTAATTTACTGGTGCCTACCTACCATGTAGTGGCAAAAAAGGTTAAGCAGGCTGTCTTGGAAAGGGATGACCTCAGCTTACAGGACCCCTTCTTTTTTTTTTTAAAGAAATATTTAATTTCATTCATCATTATTATTATTTTAATTTGACCAGAGAGACAGGGGAGGTGAGAAAACAAGCAGCTATGTGTGGGACTCAGACCACAGTCAGCTATATGGGAGTTCAGCACCTTAAACAGCCTGCCACCTGCCAGCCCCAGACCTCTTCTAAGGTCTGTGAAATGTTGTTGAATGGGAAAATATTAATTGCAATTAATATTTTGTGGGAAAATATTAAAATGTCAGTTTATAAATAGCCTGAGAGAGCTTATTTATATAATATATATTCAAATAACTGCCTAAAAGTCTTTTTTAAAGCACTTTTAAGATTTTATACATTTCTTTTTTGTATGAGCCAGAGAGACAGAGACAGCACTCCCAGCAGGATCTTGTTGCCATGATCTACCCCAGCTTGAGTAAGCCCAGGTCATGGGCACACACATGCCCTGCCTGCTCACAGAGGTCTCTGGACAGACACTGGGTCAGCCTCACAGAGCATTGAGCTTTACCACAGCACCCTGTTTCCCTTTTAAGATAGCCAGTAAAAATGGCTACTGATATACTAAGGTTTATTACAGCTAGTTAACTCATTTCAGATCAGGCTTAAAGGTTCAGGGAACTGCATACTACATGGCCAGCCACTGTTTGAATCCTGGCCCCAGTTATTTGAAAAAAATATATATACGGATATGTTTCTATGCATTCCCAGAATCCCAACTGGATTAGAGACATGGAAGAGAAGGGGTTGCAGCTTGACCACACCCCATTGGGGAGTACTTTCTCCCTTTCTGTCTTTCTCTGACAAATGTGCAGAGTCTCTGACGGTTAAAAAGGAAGTTGCAGGGACTGGCAGGTGGCGTGGTGGTTAAGGGCATGGACTCCCACATGGCCTATTGCGGTTCGAGTCCTGGACCTGGTGGCTTTCTTTCTCTCTCTCTCTCTCTCTCTCTCTCTCTCTCTCTCTCTGTCTCTCTCTCACTCTCACTCTTGCTTTCACTCTCCCATTGTTTCTCTCTGGTCAAATTAAAAATAAATAAATAAATAAAGTTAAAATAATTCTTAAAAAAAAAGGCTGCAGAGCTGCAGAAAAATACAAAAATAATGCAAGAATAGTGCAATGAACATTTACATATTCTTCACCCCCTTTTACCAAACGTCAACAATTTGCCATATTTGCTTTTTCTCTCTGAAGGTTAACTTTTTGCCTTTGTGTTTCATACTAAGCTAATGTTTAAACAAATAAACAAAAAAGCAGGGGCCAACAAGTGGTGTGGAGCTCAAGGCTGCTGGATCCCACAGGGCTGACCATCTGGTTTGAGTCCCAGACCTAGCATCTTGAAAAACATACCAGATGTGTGTGTATGTGTACTCAGAATCCCGAAAGGAGAATGGAAGAGCTGGGATTGCAGTGCGACCATCCCTCCTGGGAGATGATTTCTCACTTTTTGGCTCTCTAGTTTTCTCTTTTTCTCTGGCAAGTTCTCATGCCCTATAGCAAAACTAAAAAAATTAAGTTAAAAAAAATCAAACAAAAAACCTGGAAAATGGCTAATCAGACATTGTGCTTCATAATACTTTCAGATAATTATGGAATAGAGTGCAAATATGAACATATATATATGTACTCTGTTTTGATACTTTATAAAGTGTTACTGTTTCATAATAAAATGAACCCTGTGTTCATTTTTTAGCAATTTTAATTAATTTGGAGATGCAGACCCAGATGATTCCTAAAGTTCTTGGGGGTTTTTTTGGTTTCTATTCATGATATAGAGCGTGTGTGTGCACACAAAAGAAAGAGAAGCGCCACCCCCCAGTGGATCTAGGCGTGCCATGACCCCTTTCCCCAGGCCTCCAGCTTATTAGGATCCTGGACACATACTCTACCTCCTCTGCCCCTGTGTGTTCCAGGTCTCCCTGGCTAGGGATCCAAACCACACTCATCCATGCACCCAGCTATGCAGCAGAGGCTGGGCCTCTTACAGTTCTTAAGATATAAAAATGCCCTTTACAAAGGTATCAGTTCTGGTGATTTCTAGTAAAATTCCTGTGCATGTTTAGTTTGTTTTAAAATTAACACTGTGTATTTTACCAGGGTTGAGAAGAAAGAACGAGCCCGGTTAAAAACAGTGAAATTTAATTCTAAAACAAGAGGAGATAAAGGGGTGAGTATATGAAATGTCTTATCTCTGGAAGTTACTAATTGTGGATGATAGACGTTTTTGTAATTTTTGGTTGAGCTACATTGGTGAAATGAAAATTAACTATGAACAGTTCTTGCCATGGTGCTTTACAATAGTAGACACTAAAGTCAGCATATACTAAATTAAAGCACCCATTTTTATGGACCTTTCTAAATTATCAAAACGGATACCCTCTTAGCAACTTTGGATCAAGGTTATTTTTATAAATGAAGTAGATTCAGCCGCCTTTCAAATGTCCAATTAGAAACTTGTGTTACTAGTATTAATTATGATAACTAATTAAACAATGACTCTGCTGAGGTAATAGTCCCCCAAATATTACTGATTTGTCGGGAAAATCATGATATATTTTTATATGTTTTTGTATGCAAAAATGCATCATGACTTTCCCAACAACCCAATATTATTAACTAAGTCATATGTATTTACAGGTGGTTATAAGTGAATTTATGGGAATTTTCCTTTTTTTCCCCTCTTTATTCCTGATAAAATTTCTTAATAAAATCCTTATTTGGAAGGAATAAGGAAAGTGATAAAAGAAGACGATCGAGAAATATATCAATTTTTTATATGTACCTTAGACATTTACTTATTTTTCATTTACTTTAAGTCCTGCTTGAATCTAAAAATCAAGAGATGAGAAAGCACGGGTGCCATTTTATACTATGTATACAATTCCTAATTACCCCGAAGTCATTGCAGTAAGTGCTGAACACATGTTGTGTTGTAATACTGTTCACAGCAGTGTTTTCTGGGTTTTTTTGTTTTTGTTTTTTGTGTTTGTTTCGATCTAAAGCAAAATTTTTACAAGTATTTTTTATCAGATTTGAACTTAATATGGAAAGTTTACTCTGTACATCTCTGATGTCACTAAGCACTCATCCTTAAAGATTTCAGGTTTAAAATGTAAGAAATATGATCTTTGGTCCAAGAAGTTAAATATCAGTAAATTGTATAATTTATTCAATTTTTTTAAAAAGTGATCAATTACTTTGAAATTAACTTAGAGCATTCAGAAAATGCAAAACTATATAATGTGATCTGAAGCAATTTTTAAAACAAATTTTTCTTGTCAGAAAAATCTCAAGGTAATGCTCAGAATCTGAAATATGTACAGTGCTTTTTGTACTTGGTTTATGTATGTCTTTAAAAATACTTAGTGCAATACACTATTAATGAATTGAAAAAGAGGTTGCATGTTTTAACTTTTCTATCATACTGTAAGAAGTTAACTGAATTAACGACATATTTAAATCTTAGTCTTGTCTGTTGACTGTAACCAACTTTATACACAGTCACTGTGTTCTAACACAGCACCAAAACTATGCATGATACTGAGTGGGGTAAAATACGCTTGCCATTGATACAGAACTGCGTTTCTTTCTGTAATGTTGTTTCCTATTCCTCCTTTTCCTTTCCTTACATGGTGATTGTGGACCTTCTATGCAGACTTAACAATATTTCAGTTTCTCATTAACATTTAAAACACTCATTTGGCTGTTTTGAAATACTACATTTGGAAATTATATATTTAAAATATGTCATGAACTTGTGATATTTTATCATTGCTTATATTTATCATTTTCATAGTCTAGCACTAATGATAATTAAACAGTATTTCTGATTGAAAATAGAGAGAAACTGGAGATAGCATGTCTCTTCAGTTCTGTTTTCCCTATACATTTTAGTCTTGTTTGCTTGTGCTATTTTTATTTTCACTTTTAATAAATTCTTTACCTGGAGAGTATTAAATGTAAAACAATTAATACATTCTTAACTAACAAGCATTTCTTTCTATCCTATATTATGGATATCTTTATGATATCTCATTTTGGCTAACTGCAAAGATATCAAAAATCAAAACATTTTAAACTTCATGTTTCTTTTGGTTATTTGCTGTGAAACTGACTCTGGCCACTATATATGCAGTAAGAAGTATAAATAACACTTTTTTAAAATGCCAGTTTTATCAGATATCATAAAATTATTACTAAATTCAAAACTAGTGATTCTTATGAACAATAAGATTCTCTTTCCCTAAACTGAATTATTATTTTTTCTCTACTGAAGCTTAAATTTTTTCTCTTTCTCCTTTCTGAAATTTGGATTCAAGCAAAGATTTTTATTTAGATAATGCTACTTGACAGTTCACAAAATAGTTCTAAACCCAGATTTTTCTACAGTACTTTTTTCTCACCAACTGAGTAATCTAACTTCTGCTTTAGCTTCTTTCATCTAGTTCCTCAGGACTTTCAGAATTTAAGAGTGAAATCAAGACAGTCTACTTGGCTTATGAACTTAATGATCCTGAATTATTTATATGAAAATGGAAGTTGAACCCTTAAAGTTCTTTATTTAATTCTCTTAAGTTAGAATTGGAGATAATGGCCACTTTAAAAGTACTTTCTCAGCACCTTAGTCTCCTGGCATCACATGTTTAAGGTTATGAGCATGCAGAGGCCAGGAGGTGGCACGGTGGTTAAGACACTGGACTTCCACATGGTAGACTCACTTTCCCTCTCTTTCTGTCTCTCTGGTCAAATTAAATAATAATAATCATAATAATGAATAAAATAAAAATATTATGGGCATGCCAAAAGCATGCTGCCTGGTATCAATATACTTCAAAATAATGATATAATATCTTATGATATGGATAAACTCAAGAAAAATCAGAACAAAATTTGTGCCCTTTATGTTGCTTACTTCCCCCCTCCCAAAAAAAAATAATAATAATTCTTTATGTCACTGGTAAGTAAGGCCATTCCTTCAAAACATAGGTGCCTATGACAGAAATTACAGAAGAAACGATTCCTTTTTGATAAGCCTCATTATTCTTTGTGCTACGTGCAATTAAATCTGAATGCACAACTGGGACATTAAAGAGAAAAAAAAATACTTGCATCCAACATCCGTGTAGTCAGGGGCATCATGTCAGGTGGTCAGTTCTCTCATAGCAACTGTATGCAGTATTAGAATCATATTTGCCTTCGTGACTTTCACAGGCACCAAACTTTGCATTCCTTAGGCAGGACATAGTGCCAGTGGATTGGATGTTTTTTTCCTACTTCATACTTTTTAAAATAGATAAGTGTGGTAGAGCTTAAAAAGTAAATCGAGTAAACTCTATACAAGCTAAATGATATATAGTGATTGAATGTATAAATAGTAATTATTATAATAAAAAACTAAAATAAAATCAAATAAATTGGCTGCAGTAGTATTCAAGTTGGCTGGAACTCAGTCTTCTTCTTTGACTTAGGCAGCATTGGTAAATCTTTGCTAGCCTCTGTGTGCTTGATGGACTTTGTAAGTTTCTTCCTACTTTGATTCATACCTAAACATTTGATTTTTTTTTTCCTCTTCTCCATGTCTTGTTTGGTTTTGGTTTTAATACTCTTTATTAGCAACCTTCTCATAATTGTCTTGGTTTACATTTTCAATAGTGGCTTTTCTGTTAGTTCACTATAGCCACATACAACCATAAAAAGAATGAAGGAAAAACTTGGTCTGGCCAAACTGGGATGAAGATTTCATCTAATAAAAAATAATTAAGCAGCAAAGTAACATTTAAAATAACTTTGGCTATACAACACCTAGCACTTGGAAATTTTTCTAGAGAAAAGGTAAATTGTTACAAACAAATGCTAATTTGGGTTGTAGTAGTTGTTCATCTGATTTACCCTTACCTTTTTTGTCAAGTAGCATTTATTCCTTATTTTTAGGTATAACTAAATTCCGGTCTTTCGAATTTTTAAATATCCTAGTTGCTAAATGGTAGAAGAGTTCTACAAAACTAGAAATTCACCTTCTGTGTGACTGAGGTAAAATTCATACATGAACTGCACACTGTGGTCACAGGAGTCAGCTTCCACAGAACTGCTCGGCTGGCCTTTGTACACACAGACAGTAGACATCCCTTTGTTTTGCCCCTCCTTCTCTTCTTCAGCAGTCATTCAATGACAAGCGTAAAAAGAACCTCTTTTCCCGAAAATTCCCCTTCTACAAGAACAAGGACCAGAGTGAGCAGGAAACAAGTGATGCTGACCGTAAGTATGTGGATCCAGCGGTCAACTGAAAATAAATGTAAAGGGACCTACTGCCCTGCAGTTGGTTGTTACCATGGAGACAGTTTCAAGAGCTGCAACAGGTTACCATTTGTCTTAACCAGGGATAACCTAACAGGCATAAATTAATTTCTATGCCAGTCTTAATTTTTCTAGCACCTTTGGAATTTCTTAGTTTAAAATAAACAGTATTTTAAGTTATATGTTATGTAAATAAATAGACGTATTCAAAGAGTTCTTAGGAGAAACAACATAATTGAAAAAATTATTTTAGAGAAAAAGCATAGATACCTGAGAAGCTGTCTGTTAGTTTCTAGGTATTGCATGGCCAGTCTTTGATACTAGGTCATGTGGAATCATCCCATTTTATCTTATTTCTTCATTATGTGTAGGTAATCTGAAATTTACTTTTAAAAGACCAAAAACTGGTCTAAAATGTTCCTTTTCTAATTAGTATCTGAGCTAGAACTTTCATTCTTTCCATAGCTTTCATTTAGCTACTAGATCATCTCAAAATTTCAGAAATTACAAAAATGCCCTGTAAGTCATGGGTACCTGTAATGGTCTTGGAACTGTCTCTTGCTGTAGCACCAATTTTATGCATTACTGACAACTATTTTCTTTGATTATCTTTTTATTGCTTGCTCTCTGGGGACTACTCTCTACAGGAGATCCCTGACGACATGGGATCAAAAGGCCTGAGTAAGTGATCAAAATACTCCCAAGTTATTTTTTTAACCTCCATCTACAGACCTACCTTATTCAGATACATTTTGAAGTTCATGGTAGTGCCTTTCTGGCCTAAGGAGGTGTATCAGTTAGGTTGCTTTTAGACTTTTCATGTTTATAACATGCTTGGAATTTTTATTTCAATAATAGGTGGCTTTTGTTTTTCTTACTTTTTTTTCTTTTTTAAAGGTTTTTGTTATAGGGTGTGTGCACTTGCCACCAACAGAGAGAGAGAGTGAGAGAGAAAGTAAGGAATCACCCTCTATGGTGGAAGGCCACACCACAATCCCTTCTCCATCTCCTCCTGGTATTTTGGGCATGCAAGCACACATGCCTGGCGAGTTTTCAGCTGCACAGTCGGGGACTCAAACCACAGTCAGCCATGTGGGAGTCCAGAGCCTTATCCATCACACCATCTGCTGGCCCTAGCTTTTGTCTTTCTTATGTTCCTTTTTTTTTTTTTTTACATGTTACTTAAAAAAGCTATGCTCAGATTACATTTTCCTTTGAATTTTTTATGGCAGTTAATATGCTAGTTACTTTTGCTCTTTTTTTTTTTTTAAATATAAGGACTTTTCTTTAAAAATTTTTTTACATGATACTACCTGTCCTCATTAGAACATAGAAATATGTTTTCTTAAAGTTTGTATCTCCTTTTTTTTTTTTTACATAAAATCACTTTGATTATGTGTTAGAAAGGCATCACCATAATGTGAGAGTATGAAACAACAGCAAATCTTATTTGAAAAGAATTATAGGCATCAAGTTCAGTAGCAAGTTTATTTAGGAGGATAACTCTGTCTCTTAATTAAGGAGGTTATAAGTTATAAGAAGGATTACAAGAAATGTTACCCATTTTTTTTCCTTTAACCCCATGTTTCTTGTTTTGGGGTTTTGTTGCTCTTATTATTATTGAATTTTGTAGTTAGTATGTAGTCTTCATATAAAGCTTCAGATAGCCTGAGAGATAGAAGGCATTTAATAAATATTAGAATGGGTTAATGAAGAAATAAGCCATTTTGGCAAACAAAATTTTCAATGTAGGTGTTTTCAAATTGCTCATATATTAAAATTTACTGAATATTACTAAGTAATTTTAGGTGACAGTGACTCATAGAAGTAATCTTCTAGACTAATTTTTTTCCAAATGGTTCTTTTCATTTAAATTGTTTAGCATTTTGAAAACTTAGTTCTTTATAATCCATTGATCATAAAGGATATTGCCAGTATCGTTGCACTAATATCGGCAATAATAGACATTAAATTTCACAGATATTTTTCTTGACTTATGCTAACCTTATACTGGAATTTTAATCTAAACTATAGCTACCTTTTATTTCAACATTAATGATTTAGCTTTGTATTTGATTGAACACAGTAGGCTCTAGGTAGATAGGTTGACCATCCCAAATCCAAAAATTTAAAATCCAGGACATGGCTGACTACGGTTCAAGTCCTGAATTTGAAACTTTCGGGGTGACAACATGACACTACAGTAGAGAATTCTACACCTGACCTCATGTGACAGGTCGCAGTCAAAATGTTTCAGTACAAAAATATATAAAATTATCTTCAAGCTATGTATATAAGATGTATATGAAACATAAGTGAACTTCATGTTTAAAATTAGGTTCTATCCCCAAGGTATCTCATTGTATATTTTCTAAAATGATATGTTCTGAAATCTTAAATAAATAAATCACTTTTAGTCCTAAGCATTTCAGATAAGGTTTACTTGATCTTTAATTATTTCTATTAGATACACTTTGCTATTTTTTGCATGTGATTTTTTATAATTTAGTAAGGGCTACATATTTCTTATCCCTAGTAGCACTCTTTTAATCTCTTGCATTTGGGAAAATTTTTCAATGAAAACCCTTAAAACTGGAAAATATTACTGCAGATTTTTTTTTTCACTTAAGTTTTGCCAGAGAAAGAGAAAAAGAGAGTTAGAAAGCAACCCACTAGGTCCGGGACTCGAACCACAGTCCACCATATGGGAATTCCAGCACCTTAACCACCATGCCACCTGCTGGCTCTAATACCACAAATTATTAATGCTACAGAATTTGGAGATTAATAGAGGTGGTATGCATCAGCAAGTGGACTCATGGATTACTATCGTCTGTTCAGTCAACAGAGACATGTGGAAAACTCATAGAAAAAAGGATTAAATTTTGATTCCCACATCAATACTGTTACGGTATATGGTAGTAACGCTTTGACCTTTTATCAGTGGTTGTAACCGAGGATTAGGACTTGGCAAGAGAAACAGTATGAAAAATGGTAACTGATTGTCAGACATTGTCATTTACAAAAAGATTATTCTCTGGATAGTGACTTAAGATCCCTTGAGTGGTAGGTTTCTATGCTTCATCACACAGGAATTAAAACAGCTTATCCACTTGGTAACTTGGTGATGAGATCAAGATTTTATTAGAAAATTCGAGGTGACAGAAATATCAGTAAGATTGTAAAACTGGGTAGGTGGAGGCTATCACATGAGCAGTTGACGGAGTACCCATTATCATACAGTAGGGAATACTACAAGAAGGCTGAGTCCAGGACTGTCCTGGTGACCCCAGTTACCTCTATCCTGAAGTTCAAAACTCAGGAAATACATACTCTAAGCAAAATTCTGTGCAGTTGTACTACAAGAAGATCAGTGCAACTGAATATAGGTAATCATTAAGTCTTACTAGAGCAGGACTCATGAAAGGCTTCCAGAGAAACAAAGACATAGAAAATAGCACCAAATATCTAGAAGAACATACATCTGCCTGAAAATTTACATAGCCTATGAAAACTAGGGTATTTAATCAAGGAGCAGAGAAATAAAACTGATGTCATAGAATACTTTTCATAGAGATGAATTGAAGTCTTTCTTTATTCTGAAAAGAGAGTCAAGGGGAAAAAAAAGAAAAAGAAGAGAGTCAAATAAATTAATTTGCCCTGTGGACAGTGTAAGAAATAGAAAAAGTGTTTTCCAAATCTAATTTTGACAAACAAAATGAGTAAAAAGTAGAATGGAAGTCTAGGAAAGTACAGCTGAGTTCATCACAATTGGATAAACCTAAAAACAGAAAAACCTTTGTAGCTTTTCTTTCTTTGAACAAGCTGAAGGGAATGAACTGGATTAAGATTCTTCAGAAAGTTCATCAAAAATGCATATTAGAGAAAGTTATGCATGGATTTCAAAATTTTTCTGCTTCAAAATAAACTCATACTTTAATTCCATATTTTCACAAGTGTTTTGAAGTCCCCTGATAGCAAGTACTCAAAAATCATGATGTACAGTTTCAGACAAAGTTTGTTGTTATCAGCTATATACAGACTTTCCATTGTGTACGTGTGTGTGTTTTTTTCCTATAGGGTGTATATGCTTACTGGAAAGAGGCGGGCTGAGGAACTAAGAAATCACCCCCTGGGGGATAGCCACCTGTAATCCCTCCTCCATTCTCCTCTCAGGATTTAGGGCACACATGCACACGTGCCCAGTGTGATTTTTCAAGCCATGAGATCCAGGACTCAAACCACAGACTCAACTATGTGGGATCTAGCTGCCTTAACCTCCATACCATACCTGGTCATCCAACTTTGAGTTTTTATCTTTCGTTTTTAGAACTCCACAAAAACTTCCTCACTGGGACCAGCAGTTGGCGTAATGGCTACGTTGCTGGACTCCCATGTAGTCGACCATGGTTCCAGCCCTGAACCCAGTGGCTTAAACTCACACCAGGTGCATGTGCTTACATGCCCAAGATCCCAAAAGGATAATGAAGGAGAAGGGATTGTGGCGTGGCCATCTGCTCTGGGGGATGATGTCTCACTTTCTATCTCTCTGTCTGTCTCTTTCTGGTGAGCACATGCACCCTATGGCATAAACCTCTCCAAAACAAACTTCCTCACTTAGACATAGGTTTCCCACTATTCATTTTAAAGATTTCTTTAAGCAGAGTTGTATAGTGTTCTTAACCAAAACCAGACTTATTTTCATTTATGTTTCAAATAAGATGTAGGGGTAGTAGTAAGTAGTATTGCATGAGATTGATTGTTTAGTATGCAGGGAGAACAAAGAGAAAAGATATGATACATTCTATCAGGAAGAAATGTTTTAATAGAAAAATCAAATTTGGCTAGAGAGCACTTAAGAGAGATTTGATTCATCAAACATCATAAAATAAAAATAAAACATGAGGAGTGTATTTGTACCATGCATGTCAGAGGGATGATACCCATACATTATAAATTTCTAACATCAGTAAGAGTTTTCCACTTGACAAAAGATACGGTAAGAAGGCCCCAAAATTAAGCAAATGAAATAAACTTGTAAAAATGTTTAATTTCCCTAATAATCAATAAACAAAATATGTTTTACCTGTCAACTTTAGCTCTTTATTTTTTAAGTTCATTTATTCTAGCATGAGAGAGAAAGGCAGCAACCTTCAGCTGGGTCTTCCCTCAACCCACTACCGGCTTCAGTCAGCCTCGATCATGGACATACCTCCTGGCATCTTCAGTGAGGTGTCTGGACGTGAACCAGAGCCTTCACAAGTGAAGTATAGACAGTAAATATATGTAGCACCTGGAACTCATTCAGTGGGGGTGGGTAAGTGGGTTAGACTACTTTGGAAACCTTATCAATTGATAGAATGGAAATAGACATTTCTATATCAGAATTTTTATGTTAATATTATTTAGAAATAACAGGAAAAATATTCATCCTAAAATGTCTTACAGTTGGGAAGTGGTAATGAAGTAATGGTTTATCCATAACTTGCAATGTTACATAACTAAGAAATCATATTAAAAAAAAAAAAAAAACAATGGGACCAGCAGTTAGCATAATGGCTATGTCGCTGGACTCCCACGTAGTCGACTGCGGTTCGCGTCCTGGACCCGGTGGCTTAAACTCACACCAGGCGCGTGTGCGTGCGTGCCCAAGATCCCGAGAGGAGAATGGAGGAGAAGGGATTGTGGCGTGGCCATCCCCCCTGGGAGGTGATTCCTCGCTTTCTATCTCTCTGTCTCTCTCTGTCTGGCTGGCGAGCACACACGCCCTATAGCAAAAAAACCTCTCCTAAAAAAACGAAAAAGAAAAAAAAAAAATGAAATGGGGCCAGCAGGTGGCGTGGTGCCTAAGGTGATAGACTCCCACATGGCTGACCATGGTTCAAGTCCCAGACCAGGCAACTTGCCTTCTCTCTCTCTCTCTGTCTCTCTCTCTCTCACTAGTCAAACTGGAGAATAATAATAAATTAATTAAATAATTTTTTAAAATAATAATAATTAAATGGAAAAATGGTCCCAGTATAAATAAAGAAAGTAAATTATAAAGCTGTATATATTGGTTTCAGGTTTGGGGCTATTTTGAATACCGTTTCTTTGAACATTCTTGTATATGTCTTGGTGTGAGCATCTATATGCCATTCGTTGGGGAAATGCCATAGGACTTGCTCAGTCATATGCATATATATGTTCAGCTTTAGTGTAATAGGCACAGCCAGATAGGTTTCCAAGGAGTCTAACAACTGGCCCACCCCCATTAATTGAGTCCAGGTGCTACATACCTCTATTGTCTATACTTCATTTGTCTGTCTTGTTTTCATTTACTCATTTTGGCCATTCTGGTGGATGGTAAATAGATAAGTAATAAACTTGAACAGCTTTTTATATGTTTCTTGGCTATCTAGATATCATCTTTGTAAAGGGCCTTGCAGATTATTTTTAATTATCAGGATAAAAACATTTTACCCTTCTCAGATGATCCCAAGCGGTGGTGGTGGTGGTGGTGGTGGTGATGACAGCGATGCAAGAACCATACTTAGAGTGCTAAGATTTCATGGTACAAGAGCTAAGTATGGGACCAGAAGTTGGCACAATGGCTATGTTGCTGGACTCCCATGTAGTTGACTGCAGCTTGAGTCCCGGACCCAGTGGCTTAAACTCACGACAGGCGCATGTGCATGCGTGCGTGCCCAAGATCCCGAGAGGAGAATGGAGAAGGGATTGTGGCATGGCCATCCCCCCGGGGGTGATTTCTTGCTTTCTGTCTCTCTGTCTCTGTCTTTCTGGCAAACGCATGCACCCTATAGCAAAAATCTCTCCCAAAAAAAAAAAAAAAAAAGCTAAATAAAAGAATATTTTAAAGAAATTGTAAAATTTGATTGCCTTTGGCAGTCTTAAAGTTCAAAATGAGTAGAAAAGTTTTTTAAAAAGATAGAAAACAAATCATATAACTAGTGTTTTATTATATAACATGCTGGATATATTTAATAGTAGATTAGTAAAAATAAACCCAGCATGTATTCATTTACCCTGCCTCCATAGTTATCAACTCAGATTTAACCAATTTAGGTTCTTCTTCCTCTCCCCTCCCCCCATTCCAATGCAATAGCTTTTCTTCCTTTTTATAAATTATAGATCACAGAATGTAATATCAATCTAATGTAAACTTAAGATTTTTATGTAGCATCTCTACTTCTGAAAATGAATTTTAAGGAAATAGGATAGACATTAATAAACTATATAAATGAAGGCATTCATGATTGTCAATATTTGTGAATAATAGTTTAAAGCCAACTAAAATGTCTAAATAATAAAGAATGGGCCAGCAGTTGGTGTGATGATTAAGGCACTGGATCCACTTAGCCAACTCTGCAGATCAAGTCCCAGACCCAGTGGCTTGAAAAACATGCCAGGTACATGTGTATGCGTGGGTGCCCAAAATCCTGGGAGGAGAAGGGAATGTGGCATGACCAACCCCCTAGGGATTGATTTATTTCATCTCTCTGTCTCCAGCGAGCACATGTACCCTATGACAGAAGTCTAATAGATAGATAGTAAATCACAATTTACTAATCGAATAGAATATTATGTAATAATTTTAAATTATTATTTTAAAGTCCATGTGGAAAGAATTTTTTATGTAAACTTTAAACCACCTTTTTACATGTGTCGCCATATATTAATAGATCATTTTTAAAGTTCTTACTTTATTTTAAATGTGCATAACCACTATTAAGAAACTTAAATGGGGCCAGCAGGTGGTGTGGTGGTTAAAGGCACTGGATTCCCACTTGGCCAACAGCGGTTTGAGTCCTGTACCTCATGACTTGCTTTTTGGCTTTCTCTCTTTCTCTCTCTCTCTGTCTTTCTCTGGTCAAATTAAAGTAATAATAATAACAAATGGGATTAAATAAATAAATATTTTAACCAAAAATCTTGTATTTTTGCAGGTTAGAATAACTGAATTATTTTTCACTATGATAGCAACTCAAGAACTTTCCTTACCTTAAATTCTATCATTCTCTGTACTTTTCATTGATGCTGCTCATTTTCATGAGCCACTGTGGGTGGCATGGTATAGGAGATGTTTTGCTTCAAACTTTTGCCTTCTTTTTTTTTTTTTTTTTTTTGAGAGTTTTTTGCCATGGGGCGCGTGCGCTCACCAGACAGACAGAGAGAGACATAGAGACAGAAAGCAAGAAATCACCCCCCAGGGGGGATGGTCATGCCGCAATCCCTTCTCCTCCATTCTCCTCTCGGGATCTTGGGCACGCACGCACATGCACCCGGCGTGAGTTTTAAGCCACCGGGTCCAGGACGCAAACCGCCGTCGACTACGTGGGAGTCCAGCGACATAGCCATTACGCTAACTGCTGGTTCCCAAACTTTTGCCTTCTTAAAAGCATTTCTTGGTTCTAGCAGTTGGCGTAATGGCTACATCACTGGATTCCCATGTAGTCGACCACAATTTGAGTCCTGGACCCAGTGGTTCAAACTCACACGGGGCACGTGTGCATGTATGCCCAAGATCCCAAGAGGAAAATGGAGGAGAGGGGGTTATGGCATAGCCATCCCCCCAGAGGGGTGATTTCTCGCTTTCTGTCTCTGTCTCTGTCTCTCTCTGTCATTCTGGCGAGCACATGCGCCCTACAGCAAAAAAAAAAAAAAAAAAAAAAAAATCTCAAAAAAAAAATTTAGATTTACCTCTCTCTTTGAAAGTTTTGGTTTTTAGTTTTTTGTTTTTTGGAGTTTTTATTAGGTTCTTGCCATAGGGTGCTTATGCTCGTTGGAGAGAGACCATGGGAAAGTGGGCAGTTACCCCCTAGGGAAGATAGCCATGCCGTAATCCCTTCTCCACCCTCTTGGGATTTGGGGCACACGCACTCATTCCTGACATGATTTTCAACCCCGTCATACAGAATTCTAATCGTAGTCATCCTTGTTGGAGTCCAGCACCTTAACCACCACACTACCTGCTGGCCCCATTGTTTTTTAGTTTTTAAAAGTATTAGTTTTTAGGGGTTTTTTTTTAAAGCTATTCAAAAGAAATACCCAGGATTATATTTACATGTATAACAGAGTACCTGCTATCTTCTGAACAATCAAGTTATAAAATGGGGTCACTTTTAAGAAGGGGAATAGTATTTTTCTGCTGAACATATTTGTTTTGATTATCTTTTTTTTATGTTTTATAAAGTAGCCATTGTCAATTTTTTTCAAAGCAGAGTTCCTAAAAAATGTTAGTCTATTTTGAAATACAGATCCAATCTCTGTAATTCACTTACATTTGACATTTTTTGAAACATCTGAATGTATGACATCTAAAATGCTTCTATCTAAATGATCTCAAAAACATAAACTTTCATTTCTCTTCAGGAACAACCAAAGCTGGACTAAAAACAAGATTATCTATGTTTTTGAATTACAAAGACATCTTTTCGTTAAAGTGGGCCTCTGTCTGCTCATGTCACTTCTCTCCTATGACAGCCATTATTATCTCATGAACTAAATGCAGTGGTTCCTACTCCGTTTCCTCTGTTTGGTTTGATGTCTGTATATGGAATAATCTATGATCACTTTGCCCTCTCTGTCATATTGTTCTTGCTATTTATATTGTAAATGTTGTTCATAAACTGTGTTGTACAAAAGTGAGTCATTGTCCTTAATTATACAAGAGGATTTCAAAAAGTTCATAGAAAAATAGAGTCAAAGTACAAATTTAGTGTAGTGCGAAATAAATTTTAGATTCCTGCATAGTTTTTCATAATAGGCATTTTTAATGAACTTTTTGAAAACCCTTGTAGGTGTTTTCTCTTGCTAATTTATATTTATTTATTTGAAAATAATTTAAATTTTCAAAGAAAGTTCTTTTAAAAAATTATTTGATTATGTATGGTTTGTAGTTCATCATTTATAATGTCAACCTGTTTCTTTTGGATAATTTGCTTTTGTCAGCTTTTTCAACTCACAACACTGTATTTTTTTTTTTTATTGTCCTGCAATTTCAGAACATGTAACTTCTAATGCCAGCGATAGTGAAAGTAGTTACCGTAAGTGTTTTAAGTTACTTGTTCTTTTGTAATCTCAAGTAATGTATATCCTTTGGAAGTGTTTTTCTTTCATTATACATACTAAAAACTGAAAATTAAATGCTTAGTATCTTAAAATCAGAGACAGCCAAGTAAACGTTTGTACAGAGGTTGATTTCTAAAATTATGATAAAATATTAAAATCCTTTTTTACAAATTGTTATTTATATATAGTACATATTTACTAATTATAAAAGGTATATCTTTTTATCTAGTGCATATATCTTTTATAAGAAGTAAATATCAAATTAAATGTGGATTAACTTCTTTTTGACATTTTAGTTATTGATGCTGTTTTTAACATGAGCACTCAAATATTTCTCCATAATACTAAATTGTAATTAGTTTTATTTCCTTTCTTATTCTGTGTCACCAGTACTGGTCTGGATCAAGTTATGTTTATGGTGAACATAAGAAATGAGGAAGGAAAAACTTAAACAGTTGCTCAAAAAATACTGATTTCTTTTTTGGAGTGTGATATTACATTTTTTAGTGTTATTAAATGAACTATACAAGCATGTGAAAGTTTTTTTTATAACAGATTTGGGCTTGGGAGGAGGGAAGAGTACATGCATATGACAGTTGTAGCACCTTAAAAATTAAAATTGCTTTTCTAATTTTTTTTTTTACTGCTGTCTAATATGAAAGTAATCTTGATTACAGATGAGTATGGCTACTCAAAAGGTCCATTCTGTTAATACCAGTCTCTAATATTTTTTCATGTTGACAATATATACTTTTAACCCTCATTCATTTGGATGTTTTCTACATAGTAGTCACTTAATGATTTTTTGGAGGAGGTGTGGAAATGTAATTTCTTGTATTTCACCATTATATTAACTTATAACCAGAGCCCACTATAGAGTAGTTGAATGGCTTTCTAGACTAAAAAGAGGTAATGAAAGTATATACTGTCTCTCACCATTGCATGAATTATTAAGATGTGGAATATTCAAATTGCATGTTTTTGCTAGTATGTAAACCATGTTTTACATTTAATACTTTTTGTAAAAGCTTGTAAAATACCTGTTTTATTTATTATGATCAATTGAACACAAAAAAAATAGACTTTTAAAGCAGGAAAGATTATTCCACGAGATAACGTTTTAAAAGACATGTACTTCATACATAAAATATAAACCACTGACAAAACTAGTGATAAAGTTGTTGTAGAAGCTTGATAATCTGGAAGGCAGTCTTCAAATGCATCATTCTGTACTGACGGCTGCCATTGAGCCATTTGGATTAACAGCCTTTTCTAGTTGTCTGTGTGTGTGTGTGTGTGTGTGTGTGTGTGTGTGTGTACATATAAGAACTAGAATTTTTTACCTCCTTTTAGTTATTTTCAGTGGGTGCAGATGTGATTTATAGACTTTTTTTATATAGAATATTTCCTAAGCACTAAATCTAACTTCCAGAGGCTGTAACTTTTTGTTTTTTAAAAACAAAGCAAAATGTATCTACCACCTTTACATCACTGTGATTCATTTTGTTGTAAAGGATTTGGTTTTATCTAAAGCTTTTTTTATTTAATTTTTTTAATTATTTATTTTATTTATTCATTTTTTTTTTTTTTTTTTTAATTTGAGCAGAGAGAGACAGGGTGAGAGTGAGAGAGAGAGGAAGTGAGAAAGCAAGCCATCAGATTCAGGACTCGAACCCTGGTCAGCCATGTGAGAGTGTCCAGCGCCTTAACCACCACGCCACCTGCTGGTCCCTATCTAAAGCTTTAAATACAATTGTTTTAAATAATTATTTTATTTAACTTTATTTATTTAAATTTGGCCAGAAAAGGACAGAGAGAGAGAGAGATCGGGAGGGAAAGTGAGAAAGCAAGCCACCGGATCTGGGACTCAGACTGCCTGCAGTCAGCCATGTGGCAGTCCACACCACCTGCCAGCCCCAGAATATAATTTTTAAAAATGTTAAATTGATTTTGGGCCAGCAGGTGGTGTGGATTCCCACATGGCCAACTACGGTTTGAGTCCTAGACCGACAGCTTGAAAATCTGGGCATACATGTAGACATGCCCAGAATCCCAGGACCAGAGTAGAAGAGAAGGGACTGCAGAGTGGCCATCCCCCTGGGGATGATTTCACTTTCCCTCTCTCTCTCTCTCCCTGGTGAGCACACACGCCCTGTGACAAAAACCTAAATAAAAGGAAAAAAAGTGGTCGAGTTAGAATAATCAGTAGTTTTTTCATCAGTAAAATAATGATAGTACTTTTACCATTGCATTTACAATTTTTAATTATAAAATACTTGTAATTATTTTTTAATTAAATAAACTCTATTAAATATCATACTTGGCAGGACAAAAAAACAACACATTTTTAATAGGAGCATAGTAAGCATATACATAGAATTGTTCATTAAAATATTAATCTTTAAAATATTTAATAGTTCTTAGATTTTAAGTGAAAAATTAATTGCACATATTCCCAACATTACAGCTGAATGTTTTAAATGCATTTAATAATAATCTATAAGCAGAGTAACAATAGCTATTCAGTAAGTAGAACATTTATATTTTGTTTTACATTTTTCAAACTTATTTATGACTTTATAATTTGCCACCTTCTAAGCTAAATCTTGCTGTAAATGTGAAGTACCTTTTTCTGCATCTTTGCTGTTTTCACAGGAAAGTCCTAGTAGTATTTATTTTATATATGAAAAATTAGATTAACACTAGTTTTCTATAAATTTTCTCATCTGTTGTTTAACTTTCTAATAGGTGGTCAAGAAGAGTATGTCTTATCTTATGAACCAGTGAATCAACAAGAAGGTTTGTGAAGCTTGTCAGTGTTTTACAGTCTTCTACAAAAATGTACTTCTTAATATGGAAAATAGATCTAACTCATATCTCCAAAATATTACATTAGAACTTTCCTTTTTTTTTTTTATACTCTATGTATATAGGAACTTATATGTATTTTACAAAACATGGTTTAGCCCACAGTATTTTAGAATCTCATCATTTTGTATTGGCTATTTTATATTGGTGCTTTCTCTCCTAAGAATTTCTTTTCAGTATTTATAATAGCATTGCCGTCTTTGCGATAACTCTTTCTTAAAATCTCGGAAGCATTGTTGACACTTCTGTGTTCCTTATCCAGTCAAGTTCTAGGCCTTATTTTTCTGTGTTTGTAGTAGCTTTCTTCAAATGACCTCCTTTTCATCCCTCCTGTGTCAGTCCTCATTCTCATTGCCAGCCTCCCTTCATCCAGCATGATCCCGTAAGCCGGTGTGTGCACTTCTGTTAGGTCATCGTTTCAGATCACTGCTGTTAGATCATTTCCGACGCCAGACTTCTTTTTTGCCCTTCTTCACTCTGCTTCCTTACAGTTATTTCTTCAGAAATCATTAGTGAAACACTGTACTTTGTTTTCTCATTTGTAATGAGATAATGTCGGCAGTGTATACCAACATTATCTGCTAAAATGGTAAATTTAACTTGGTGGAATTACCAAGTTCTAGCAAGAGATTGAGTCAAGTTTTAAGATCTTAGTAAAGGTTTATAAAACAGCAAATTAGGCCTCTCGGGCTGATAGTAGGAATGAGATGGGTTGGAGAAAGAAAATAGAAATTCTTTAGAACAGTTAAGAACACTTTCATTCTTTGGTCAAAAAAATGCATTGATGTTTGTTAGGTGCTTATTCCTTTTAATATGTAGTTTTTCTTTATAGTTAATTATACTCGACCGGTGATCATATTGGGACCTATGAAAGACAGGATAAATGATGACTTGATCTCAGAATTTCCTGACAAATTTGGATCCTGTGTTCCTCGTGAGTAACACAAGCAGTCTTAATTATTATTCCTTACATATCTTGACACTGTGTATGGTAAAAGTAAACATAGCCAATTTTTTGTAAATTTTTAATATTATTCAATTTGACCAGAGAAAGAGGAGAGTAAAAAAGCAATCTTCCAGGTCCAGGATTGAAACTCTGGGCAGCCATGTGGGAGTCCAGCACTTTAACTACCGTGCCACCTACCAGGACCAGCAGAACCATTTTTTAATGTTTTATACTTAATAATTTTACAGTTGCTTATCCATCTCCCATATTACTGTCCTTTTTCCAATTTAATCTCTGTTGTGTTGAGCTTTAAAAAACAATGATTTAGGGACCAGCAGTTAGAGTAATGGCTATGTTGTTGTACTCCCATGTAGTAGACCGCAGTTCAAGTCCCAGACTCGGTGGCTTAAACCCACGCTGGGCACGTATGTGTGCATGCCCAAGATCCCGAGAGGAGAATGGAGGAGAAGGGATTGTGGCATGGCCATGCCCCCTGGGGGTGATTTCTCACTTTCTCTCTCTTCTGGCAAGCGCACGCACCCTATAGGAAGAACCTCTCAAAAAAAAAAAAAAAAAAAAAAAAAAAAAAAAAAAAAAACAGGGACCAGCGAGTGGCATGGTGGTTAAGGCACTGGACACTTCTGCATGGCTGGTCATGGTTCGAGTCCCGAACCTGGTGGCTTGCTTTCTCACTTCCCCTGCCCCCTCTCTCTGTGTCTCTTTCTAGTCAAATTAAAATGAATGAATGGATAAATAAAATTAAATAAAATAATTCTTTTAAAAAAAATGACTTAAGTAGAAAATGGATTTACAATATTTTTAAATATTAAACATTTCCCGAACTTCTTTTCTTTTAAAGATACAACTAGACCAAAACGAGATTATGAGGTAGATGGAAGAGATTATCATTTTGTGACTTCAAGAGAGCAGATGGAAAAAGACATTCAAGAACATAAATTCATTGAAGCTGGGCAGTATAACAACCATCTGTATGGAACAAGTGTTCAGTCTGTGCGAGAAGTAGCAGAAAAGGTAAGCACCACAGGAATTCCAGAATAGAGCTTCTAATAGAAAACATCCCTTGACAAGATGAAAGGATAGTTGGATAGAAACTTTAACTTGCTGGGGTTTTTTTGTTTTTCTGTTTGTTTGTTTGTTTGTTTTTTGAGAGGTTTTCCCTATAGGGTGCATGCGCTCACCAGAAAGACAGAGAGAGAGAGATAGAAAGCAAGAAATCACCCCCCAGGGGGGATGGCCACGCCGCAGTCCCTTCTCCTCCATTCTCCTCTTGGGATCTTGGGCACGCACGCACCCGGCGTGAGTTCAAGCCGCTGGGTCCAGGACTTGAACTGCGGTCGACTACATGGGAGTCCAGCGACATAGCCATTACGCTAACTGCTGGTCCCAACTTGCTGTTTTTGAAAAAACATAGAATAGATGATGTGGTATTGATTACTTTTATTAATGCTATGAATCTATTTAATTAATTTTATGTGTGTTAGAAGAATACATATAAGAGAAAATAAAGAACCTAGATAAAATAATAATAGAGATGATAACATGACTTTCTCTAAGAGAGGAGATTTTTATTTTAATTCTGGTTATTTGCTAGAGATAGACATTATGTTTGTCCCTAGCCTTTCAGCATATAATGTATTAAGGAGCTAAGATCAATCATGTTTATCGATAAAAATGTGATATTCAAGATAAATGCAATTGCTGCACCTGGTACTGAAACTAGATACAGATTTCTCCTCCGAATTTTCTATTTTAGAAAGACAGTGAAAAAATACTCAGAAATGCTGTAACAGCAACAGATTTTCTAAAATCATCCTTCAGAGTAATCTGATGATAAATTGACTTGAGGATAAAACGGTTTTATGTTGATGCCAGAACAGTGTACTTCTGGGCACACTGCTGTGCTTAATCACTCTTTGGGCCTAGAAAATAAAGATTAAATTATTTTATATCTTCAAAACTAATAGTTTAAAACTCAACATGACGTCTGGCAGTGGTATGATGGTTAAGGATGCTGAACTCTCATGTGGCCAACTGCTGTGACCATGCAGTTAACACAAGCTGAGTATGAAAGAACTGCCCCTCATGCCTAAGAGCAAGGACTCAGCTGAGGAGAACTGTTTGCAAGGTCAACAGTTTTACGAGTTCTAATCCTCCATTGTGTCGCTGTACTGGCCTGCACTCAATTTCTTTGCCATGGGCCTTATTGCCACACCCCGGTACCCCATAAAGGCACCCCCTGCCTTATTATAACTTTTACAGGGACCAGCAGGTGGCGTGGTGGTTAAGGCACTGGACACTCCCACATGGCCGACCGGGGTTCGAGTCCTGGACCTGGTGGCTTGCTTTCTCACTTCCTCTCTCTCTCACTCTCACCCTCTGTCTCTCTCTGGTCAAATTAAAAAAAAAAAATTCAATGAATGAATAAATAAATAATAAAATAAATATTTATTTAAAAAAAAAACTTTTACAATAAACCTGAAGGAATGCGGATCCACTAAGGCAGCGGCTACAAACGGGAATTACTCCCATTAGACTCACCCCACCCTCCTAAAAAATGTCAATAAAGAATGCTACATTCACTTCTCCTACTGGAGATTACATAAATAAGCATTAGGAAGGTTTAGGTTAAAGCTACTAAATTGGCAAAACAGTCTCAGTAGCTGGGAGGGGCTCAGGGACTCATCCACGAGGTGCTGTTACCCCAAAGACCATGAGCCACCTTTAATCTCAGGACAAGGAAAGATTACCATTCCCCAAGCCACAGCCATTGTATAAAGCAGCACGTAGAGGGTCCCAAGTACACAGTAACCTTTAGGTCAGTTATTAAGCTACTCACAAGACCACATTCCTTTCCCATGTAGACATTAGACTCACCCTCTTAGCTATAGATTACCCCAGAGATAACATAGGTATTCCACTTTAGTATATACTAACCTCATCTTTACTAAACCAGACAGGATTTATTTCTAGGCCCTTGTAACCAGCAATTTGCTGCCAACCTAGCCTGAGGCTAAAGTTCTCAAAGCTGACCTGGGGCTCAAGTTCTCAAGCCAATCTGGGACTAAAGTTATCAAACTAGTCTGAAACTGAGGTTATTAAAATTCCTTAGAGCCCTCTCATCCAAAGACCCTCCCCGGTAATCAAAATCTAAAAAAAAATGCACCCAAAAAATAAACTTCCTCGTTCTAAAAATTATGACTGTTTGTTTATACCTAAACAAAATAGACGTCATGTTTTATAATTATTATTCCTATACTTTAAATGCTTTACCTTTTAGAGTAAAATCTTTCACTTACTTCCCCTCACCCATCCTACTCCTATAAAACTCCTTCTATAATAAATACACAAGACTCCTAGCCATCAGGGCTGCAGTCCTGAGTTTACTCTGGCTGTAGCCAGCTAAAAACATACTAAGGGGCATTAAAGTCTTAGCCTAATTTTGTTCACCCGTGTTGCCTTCCTGTGCACCCACCCCAGCTAAAACACGGCTTCTGGCAGCCAACTGTGTGTGATTTGAGTCCCAGACCTGGCGGCTTACTTCCTTGCATTCCCTCTCTCTCTGCTCCCCCCCCTTTCTCTCACTCTGTTCCTCTCTGGTCAAATTAAAAGAAAATAAATAAATAATAAAGTTAAATAAAATAATTCTTTTAAAAAAAAAGACTCAACATGAAATATCTACAAACATAAAGCGGTAATTCAGCATGTCAGCTTTCCACATTGTAATGCTACTTTTTCTGTGAAAAGTTTGTTTGATTCTGATTAGTATGAGACTTTGGAAAAAAAAAAAATAAGAGTACCATAAATGATAACAAGGATTGAGGGAAGTAGAAAATCATACATATTGTTTAGTGGAATTTTTTTTTTTTTAAGAGAAATTTTTGCTGTAGGGTGCCTGCACTTACAGTAGAGACAGATGCAAAGTGAGAAATCCTGCCCCCCCAGGGAGGATGGGCACACCACAACCCTTTCTCTTCCATTCTCCCCCCAGGATTTTGGGAACACGCATAGTCACCCTGCGGGTCCAGTACTCGAACTGCAGTCAGATGTGTTGGAGTTCAGAGATGTAACCATTATGCCTTCTGCTGGTCCCATGTTTAATGGAATTTCTTTAGAAAACAGTCACAAAGCTTAAAACTTTAAACCTTCTCGAAGAACACACAAGAAATCATAACTTAAGAGTTAAATATTTCTAATAAGGTAATACCAAAGGCACAATCTATCCATTAAAAAAATAAATAAATTTAATTTATCACTATTTAAATGTATTTCCTAAAAAAAAAATAAAGCCTGTTAAGGTGCCAGTAGGTGATATGATGGTTAAGGTGCTGGACTCCCACTGGACCTAACTGCAGTTCAAGTCCTGGACCCGATGGTTGAAAACCTTTCCAAGCGTATGTGTGTGCGTACCCAAAATCCCAAGAGGAAAATGAAAGAGAAGGAATTGTGGCATGAACATCCCCTTTGGGAGAGATTTATCACTCTCCCCTCTCTCTCTCTCTCTGACTCTCTCCAGCAAGTACACATGCCCTATGGCCCAAAAAAAAAAAAAAAAAAAAAAAAAAAACTATTAAAAGAATAAAAGAGGGTTAAACAATAGTGTACCCCCAAAATACAACACTCTGCAAGGTTGACCTACATGAGAAGGTTCCTGGTTTGCATCTGGAGACCTCTCTTGAGTACACCAGGCACACTGTGCCTGTAATCCAGAGCTTGTGTTGAGAATATATAAAGAACTCTTACAGTCCAACAGTAATGACATAATCCAATTTTAAAATGAGCAAAGGAGGTTACCAGTGGATAGCATAATGGTTGCATCGCTAGACTCCCACGTGGTTGACTGCAGTTCAAGTCATGGACCCGGTGGCCTGAAACTCACGCTGGGCATGTGTACGTGCATACTTGCCTAAGATCCCAAGAAGAGAATGGAGGAAAAGGGATTGTGGTGCAACCATTCCCTCTGGGGAGTGATTTATTGCTTTTTGTCTCTGTCTCTCTGGTGGGTGCATATGCCCTATAGCAAGAAATCTCTCCAAAAAAATTGGCAAAGGATTTGAGTAGTCATTTCTCCAAAGAAAATACAAATGGCCAATAAGTACATGAAAAGATGCTCAACATAATTACTAGGGAAATGCAAATTGAAACTATAATGAGGTAACTCTACACATGCATTGGAATGACTAAACTTTACAAATCTTCCCATGACAGGTTTGACAAAAATACAGAGCAACTGGAACTCTCATGCTTTGCTAGTGGGAATATAAAATGGTACAACCACTTTGGAAAACAGCTTGAAGATGAACCTAACATATGATCCACTTTTCAGAATTTACCCAAGGGGGAAAACATATGTCCATATAGAGACTTGTATGGGAGCTTTATTTGTAATAGACAAAAACTGGAAGCAAGCCAAATGTCCCTCAGTCATTGAAAGGATAAAGTATGATGGGATATAAAGAGTGAACTCTTTACATCAGCAGTTATAAACATGCAATACTAACATGCACAGCAACATGTTTCATCTGAAACATTTTTTCCAAGTGGAAGGGGCTAGACAACAAAGAAGTACATACTGCAGAATTGTATTTACATAAAGTTCTGGAAATTTCAGACTACTCTGTACTAAGAGAAAGACTAGTGGTTTGGGGAGGGCTACATGGTAAGGATTACAAAGAGGCATGAGGTAATAAAATTAAATTTAAGGGAACCAACAGGTGGCATAGTGGTTAAGGCGCTGGACACTCCCATATGGCCAGCCATGGTTCAAGTCCTGACTCTGGTGGCTTGCGTTCTCGCTTCCCCTCTCCCTTTCTGGTCAAATTAAAATAAATGAATAAAGTTAAATAAATATTCTAAAAAAATTTTTAATTTAAATATTTTTAAAAGGCATGAGGAAGCTTTAATTATCACTCTTTCTGGTGCTTTGAGGAAATTTTTTATATCCTTACTGAACCCAGCTGCTGTAGCATAGTAGTCCTGAAAGCCTAGAAATGACATGCCAATTATAGGTTCAGATCCCCGGGATGCTCACATAAACGTGCAAGGTCCTGAGGTGCTAGAGGGCTAGAGAGGGGATCCTGGCGTGATGAGACCCTGTTAATGGCGCACTCTCTGTCACTCACACATGTGTACATGTGCTTGCTAGCATATAAAAAACATTTCACTACTGCTGTATACTTTTATAACAGTTGTTTTTAAAAGAAATTAGTAAGATGGTAAATAGAAACACAGATCTAAAAAAAAAAAAAAAAACGCAGAAGACAAACCACTAACCAACCTGATCTTTTTTTAAAGGAAAAAAATCACAAGTAATTGAAACAGGAAATAACAAGAAGGAAGTAATCATTGAAACATTATAGCATTATAAAATCATAAAACACTACTTTGCACTTTTTTTAAGGTTTCTGCCATAGGGTATGTGCACTCACCAGAGAGAGACAGGGAGAGTGAGAAATGACCTTTCAAGAAGGATGGCCATGCCACAGTCCTTTCTCCTCCATTCTCTTCTCCGAATTTTGAGCACACGCACACACACACGCGTACACACACACACACACACACACACACACAATGTGATTTTTAAGGCACTGGCTCTGGGGTTCTTGGACTCCAATCGTTGTCAGCTGTGTGGGAGTCCAGCACCTTAACCACCATGCCACCTGCTGGCCCCTACTTGCACGTCTTTATATAAATGTGAAAACTTGGATGAGACGGATAATATCTTCAGAAAATAGAGTTCACCAAACTTGACCTGTTAGAAATGGAAAGAGTAATCACCTTTAGGAGAAATCTATCGGGGCCGGCAGGTGGTATGGTGGCTAAGGCACTGGACTCCCACATGGTCGACTGCCATTTGTGTCCTGGACGTGGCAGCTTGCTTTCTCACTTTCCCTTTTTTCTATGTCTCTATCTAGTCAAATTTAAAAATAATAATAAATAAAATGAAGTAGTAAGTCTTTTAAAAAGAAAAAGAACGAATATATCAAGTTATCAAGGAACTACCCCATGAAAGAAACGCCAGGCCTAGATGTCTTCACAGGGGTATTCTACAAAATCTTTAAGAGTTATATAGTTCTAAAGTTCCAAAACCTGTTCAAGAATATTGAACATAAAGGAAAACATTCTCATTTGTTTCATGAAACAAATATAATATTGTTCTCTCTACCTGAGGAAGACAGAAAGAAAATGAGAGACCAAAATCACAAATATCAGTGTAGAAGTACTAAATATTTTAGTAAACCTAACCCAGTACCATATTGAAAAATCATATTCATGACCAAGTGGGATTAAAGGATTTCAAGGTCAGTTTACTATCAGGGAATTTATTAATGTAATCTACCACATTAAAAAAGCTAATGAGAAAAGTCATATATCCACAGGTGCTGAAAAGCCTTTGGCAGAATTCAGTATCTTTCCTTTGGAAAAAACTCAGAAAAAATAATTTTTTAAGAGGATTTGGGGTACCAGCAGTTGGCATAATGGCTATGCCGCTCGACTCCCATGTAGTCGACCGAGGTTCGAGTGCTGGACTGGGTGGCTTAAGCTCACGCCGGGTGCGTGTGCGTGCTTGCCCAAGATCCTGAGAGGAGAATGGAGGAGAAGGGACTGCAGCGTGGCCATCCCCCCTGGGGCGTGATTTCTCGCTTTCTATCTCTCTGTCTCTCTCTGTCTTTCTGGCAAGCGCACGCACACTATAGCAAAAACCTCTCCCAAAAAAAGAGGATTTGGGAGATGAATATTATTGTTAACAATATTCATATAATAGTATTTTAATCGTGTTGATATTATTTTTAGTATCTTATTAATACAAATACTATATTTTTAGAGATTTTTGCTATGAGATGCATGCTCTCAGTGGAGAGACAGACAAGAGAGACAGAAAGCAAGAAATTACCCTTCACGGGTAGTGGCCACACTGTAATCCCTTCTCCTGCATTCTCCTCTCAGGATTCTGGGCACACATGTGTGCACCCACACTCAGCATGAGTTTTAAGCCACCAGATCCAGGACTCGAGCTACGGTCGACTACGTGGGAATCCAGTGATGTAACCATCATGCCATCTGCTGATTCAACAAATACTATTTTTTTTTAAAGAATTATTTTATTTAACTTTTATTTATTATTACATCATTATTATTTTTCAGTTTGATCAGAGAGAGACAAAGAGAGAGAGGAAGTGAGAAAGCAAGCCACCAGGTCCGAGACTTGAACCGTGGTCGGCCATGTGGGAGTCCAGTGCCTTTAACCACCACGCCACTTGCCAGCCCCAACAAATACTATTTTTAAAGGGATTGCACAGAGAGAGATTGAGATGGGCAGCTGGATGACTACATAGATATCCTTAACTTTAAGTCCTTAATGGGAGAAACACTTGAAGCAATTACATTATCATAAAGAATAAGATAAGGAGGCCCAGTATCTCCACTACCATTCAGTACACTGTAGTTGAGTCTGTGCCATCAGGGAAATAAAGTAGAGGTATAGCATTAAAAAACAGGGCCAGTAGGTGGCATAGTGGTTAAGGCACTAGACCCCCTCCTAGTCAACCATGGTTCGAGTGCTGGACCCAGTGGCTTGAAACTCATACCAGGCGCATGTGCATACATGCCAAAAATCCTGAGAGGTGACTAGAGAAGAAGGGATTGCAGCATGGCCATCCCTCCCATGGGGTGATTTCTCACTTTCTGTCTCTCTGTCTCTCTCTGTCTCACTAGCAAGCACACACACCCTATAACAAAAATAGAATTAAAAAAATAAGTAAAACTATCTGTTTTCAGGTAATACAGCACTAGAAAATAGTACATAATCAATTATAAAATTTATTTTGTAAAATCATAAAGCCATTATAAAATTAAAGACTTACAAAGTCAAAGGCTGGATATGAAAGCAGTTATTAAAATTAAAATGCAGGGGGGACCAGCAGTTAGCGTAATGACTATGTCGCTGGACTCCCACGTAGTCGACCGAGGTTCGCATCCCGGACCCCGTGGCTTAAAACTCACACCGGGCGCATGTGCGTGCGTGCCCAGGAACCTGAGAGGAGAATGGAGGAGAAGGGATTGCGGCGTGGCCATCCCCTCGGGGGGTGATTTCTCGCTGTCTGTCTCTCTGTCTGGCGAGCGCACGCACCCTACAAGCGAAAACCTCTCAAAAAAAAAAATTTAAAATGCAGGAATTATTAGCCTTATATACATGAACAATAGTCAGTTAGAAGATATGATTAAGAACATCCCACATATAAGAAAAAAAAAGATATAAAGTAGTAAGAAATATGCAGACTTGTATGAAGAAACCTACAAAACACTCCTAAAAAACACAGTATTAGACTTGAATAATGGGAAATATAGCCCTTGTTCCTGGCTAAGATGGCTCAGTAAAGCTGTCACTTCTAACAAAGTTAATTTATATTTAAACACAATCACAATAAATGTTATCTGCCAGGCTTTCTTCTGGCACTAGACAAATCAAACTTCGTATGAAAAGGAACAACACAAAAAGAAAAGCTACAAAGGATTCTATCTCTACCATGAAGAATTTTTAACTAACACTATGTAACAGTGGCACATGACTAGACAAACAGAATGAAAAGACATCCCAAGAAAGACCTAAATACACTATATCATAAAGTTATCATCTTATTAAAGAAATGTCAGTTTGGCACTGGACTCCTACATGGCCAACCACAGTTTGAGTCCCATACCTGACAGCTTGCTTTCTCGCTTTCTCTCTCTTTCCCCACCACACCATCTCTCTCTGCCTCCCTCTCCTCCTTTCTGATGAGTACATGTGCCCTGTGGCAAATTTTAAAATAACAGTAATAAATAAAATAATTATTTTTAAAAAAGAAATTAAAACTACACTAAAACTCCCATTTCTCACCATAGTGGGAGGCAAAATATGGAGCTGAGGGGATATGCCACTAGCGTTTTAGAGCAGAATATGGCAGTATCTAGCAAAACTACATAGGCAGCCGAAATGTGGTGGTGCATGCACATGGGGTTGCCCCTGCATGAGGTTGTGGTCACATAGGGGGCCTAGGGTCCATTCACGGACAGCCTGGATGGACTGGGCACAGTGACAGATGCCTGTTGTCCTAGCTGACTAAGAGGCAAGGACAAAGGATCTATGACAGGGCCCTGTGAAGGTCCATCCCCATCCCCCCGTTTCTCTCTCTCTTTCTCACTGAAAAAGGAGGGAGGAATCTACATAAGCATCTATCCTTCGACCCAGTATTCCACTTCTAGGAATTTATCCCTAAGATACACCCGACGGTATGAAAATACATGTGCAAAAAGGTATATAGACACACATTTATTTGCTCTATTCACTAAGAAAGCCTAAAACAGCACCCTAGTAAGCAATAAGAATATCTAGTGCCACATGTTGGCTTCAAAATATCATTTCCCATTAAAAAGATTCAGGATTCTGGAGACATGGCAGATTCCAGGGCTAGGAATCTGGCTGTGCCGTTAAAAATGAATGCCCAAAGAATTATGAAGGTGTGTCAAAAAGACACAGACGTCAACCTGTGGTGCCCCCTTCTGGCAGAGTCTGGGATAATTTGAATATCAAAATAAATAGTGATAACTTAAGTACAATGTATAGAGTAAAATGAGAATCCAAGACTCCATAATGATGCAAATAAATACATCTAAAAAAATGAATATGAGAACAGCAGTTAGTGTAATGGCTATGTTACTGGACTCCCATGTCGACTACAGTTCGAGTCCTGGTGGATTAAACTCACACAGGGTGCGTATGCATGTGTGCCCAAGATTCCAAGAGGAGAATGGAAGAGAAGGGATTGTGGTGTGGTCATCCCCCCTGGGGGGTGATTTCTCACTTTCTGTCTCTGTCTTTCTGGCAAGCGTACGCACCCTATAGCAAAAACCTCTCAAAAAAAAATGAATAAAAGAAAAAACTTGACCTTACATTAAAACGTCTGCTGATTGGATCAGCAGATGGCATAATGGTTACATCGCTGGACTTCCATGCAGTCGACCACAGTTTGAGTCCCAGATCCAGCAGTTTAAAACTCAAGGTCGGGGGGCGGGGGGGCAGCCAGGCACGTGGCGAGGTGGTTAAGGGCACTGGATTCCCACATGGCCTACCGCAGTTCGAGTCCTGGACCTGGCGGCTTGCTTTCCCTTTCTCTCTGTCTCTCTCTGGTCAAAATAAAAAATAATAATAACAAATGGAATTAAATAAATAAATCATTATTTTTTTAAGAAAACTCACACTCGGTGCATGTGCATGCATGCCCAAAATCACAAGTGGAGAATGGAGAAGGGATTGTGGCATGGCCATCTTCCCTCAGGGGTTACTTTTCACTTCCTGTCTGTCTCTCCGGCAAACACACATGCCATATAGTAAAAATTTCTATCTTTAATTTTTTAAAAAGTCTACCAATCAAGGTGAAAAAAGTAATGATATTTGAAAATCTCCTTAATATCACCATGGTAGTAATTGTTTCAGGCAAGAATCATCAATATATGCTAAAATCAATGTGAAAATTTGATGTGAAACCAGATATTTACATAGTCTCAAAGCATCCTCCCTGGAAATATTTACCAGTTATAAAGGCTAAAATAATGAATACTTAGCAGAGAAATATGGCAGATAAAAAAAAAAACATAAGGGGGAACCAGCAGTTAGCGTAATGGCTATGTCGCTGGACTCCCACGTAGTCGACTGCAGTTCGCGTCCCGGACCCAGTGGCTTAAAACTCACGCTGGGCACGTGTGCATGCGTGCCCAAGATCCCAAGAGGAGAATGGAGGAGAAGGGATTTCGGTGTGACCATCCCCCCTGGGGGGTGATTTCTCGCTTTCTGTCTCTATGTCTCTCTCTGTCTGTCTGGCGAGCGCACGCGCCCTATAGCGAAAAAAACCTCAAAAAAAAAAAACATAAGGGATCAAAATTAATATCACTAATAATGAGTCAAAAGATGTCATATACCTCCTGATCTGATGGTCTGAGAAGGGCACGTCATATCTGTGGTGTTCCTACCACAAATATTTAATTTGCCATCTGATCCTGAGGTAATGGATTGAAACATAGTCTATCAAATAAATCTGTTATCTTCAAAATAACCAAGATCAAGATCGACAAAGATGAGAAGGCCTGCCCGCTAATAAGGACTGCATAGAAAGCAAGACTCAAAAAAAAAAAAAAAAGCCAGATTCAGGGCCAGCAGGTGGCATGGTGGTTAAGGCGATGGATTCTCACGTGGTCAACCTGGCAGCTTACTTTCTCTCTTTTTTTTTTTTAATTTACATTTTACTTCATTTTCTTTTATACAGTCAATCACATTATTTAGCTTATGAATTGAGTATTTCAACATGTGAACATTTCTCTCTAGTTTAGTTGATAAACAATAAAATAGCTTCAACAGATAATACCACATTTCTTTGTCCCATTTCTCTCTCTCTCTCTCTCTCTCTCTCTCTCTCTCTCTCTCCTCTCTTCCTCTCTTTTTCTTACCCTCTGTTGATCATTATTTTCTTGTCAAATGTTAGTGATGGGATGGGAACCAGCAGTTAGTGTAATGGCTATGTCGCTGGACTCCCACGTAGTTGATCGCGGTTTGCGTCCCGAACCCAGTGGCTTAAAACACACGCTGGGCACGTGTGCGTGCGTGCCCAAGATCCCGAGAGGAGAATGGAGGAGAAGGGATTGCGGCGTGACCATCCCCCCTGGGGGGTGATTTCTTGCTTTCTGTCTCTATGTCTCTCTCTGTCTGTCTGGCGAGTGCACGCGCCCTATAGCAAAAAACCTCTCCAAAAAAAAAAAAAATGTTAGTGATGGGAAAATGGTAGTTTTGTTTTGCTTTGTTTTGTTTTTAATGCCTTTTTTTATTTGCAAAAATTAAAGATCGGAACCCTGTATTGGTCACCTTGAAAGATGATTATCTATGAAATGTAGCAGTAATGGGAAGTGAATTTTCATTTCTTTTTAAATGTAATATTTGTTTCAGAGTGGCAAGTTATTATTGTCTTTATTTTCTCTGTAAAATTTGCTAACAGAAATGACAAATATGCTTAAAGTGAATAAAGATCTGCACCTTTTGTCTGTGGTAAGTTTACCTTTGATAAAACTGAAAGATTTGGTTCACTGGTTTTTCTTTATCCCCTCTATTTTAGGGTAAACACTGTATCCTTGATGTGTCTGGAAATGCTATAAAGAGATTACAGATTGCGCAGCTTCACCCAGTCTCCATTTTTATTAAACCCAAATCTATGGAAAATATCATGTAAGTGTACCTGCCTGAGGCAGAGGCTCTTGGTGTAAATCAAATCACTGTTGGTTAATTTATTTACTCCCTGCATCTTAGTTTATCTATAAAAGGGGTGTGTGTGTGTGTGTGTGTGTGTGTGTGTTAATAGAGTAAATAAATACGTGTATGTGTATATATATTTATATAAAATAGTGTGTATACTCTCCTCATAATGTGTTGTGAAGATTAAATGAGCGCTGTGTGAAATTGTCGTCATCATCAGTATTACTAAATCATAAGGTAACATGTATTAGAGCACGCACTTTAAATTGCCACATGTGACTAGTGGCTCCTGAATTGGCTGCACAGCTCTGAGGTAGCCATTCAGAGCCTAAAAGTGTATGTAACTATTATACATAGAGGATAAAAAATGGAATCTAAATAGGAGAGGAGACAGAAGGACCAGTAGAAACAGGACAGATGAGGCAAAGTATATGGACAGCGAGATGGTATAAATACTCCAATTAAAGACAAGGATTATAGGCCAGCAGGGGGTGTGGAGGTTAAGGCACTGGACCTGGTGACCAGATAAATACAGCAGATACATGTGCACATGTGCCCAAAATCACAAAAGGAAATGGATGAGAAGGGAATGTGACATGACGATCCCTCCTCGGGGCTGATTTCTCACTTTCCCTCTGTCTCTAGCAAGTATATGTGCCTTATGGCAAAAACCTAAAAAAAAAAAAAAAAAAGATAAGAATTACCAAAATGAAGAAAAAAGTTAAAAATTATGTTGCTTTTATAAGATATAATTTAAATATTAGGCTGTGCAAAGGTTGAAAGTAAGAGAACAGAAAAAGACATACCGGGGGCCAGCTGGTCTTAGAGCGATAAGATACAATGGTCTATGAGGCTGACCCACGTGAAAAGCCCCAGGTTCACATCCAGAGGCCTCCCTGAATATGCCAGACATGTAGTTACCATGGTTCAAGGCTGACTGAGTCTGGAGGTGGATCACAGTATCAAAACCCTGTTGGGGGGGGAACCAGCAATTAGCGTAATGGCTATGTCGCTGGACTCCCACATAGTTGACCGCGGTTCGCGTCCCGGACCCGGTGGCTTAAAACTCACGCCGGGCGCGTGTGCGTGCGTGACCAAGATCCCGAGAGGAGAATGGAGGAGAAGGGATTGCAGCGTGGCCATCCCCCCGGGGGGTGATTTCTCGCTTTCTGTCTCTATGTCTCTCTCTGTCTGGCGAGTGCACGCGCCCTATAGTGAAAAACCTCTCCAAAAAAAAAAAAGAAATTCTCGGGCCAGTTCTATGGCCTAGTGGTTAAGGCAGCCAGATCCCACATAGCCAACCCCAAGTTCAAGACCTGGACTTGGAGACTAGAGAAACATGGCAGGCACTTGTGCAGGTGTGGCCAAAATATCCTGACAGGATGGAGAAAAGTAGGAAAGGGGGTTGTGGCTTGACCACTCCCCATGGGAGTGCAGTGTTTTATCCCTCTTTCTCTCTGTCTCCTTGTCTCTGACTGGCAAGTGCATGCATTTTCTGGCAAATTATTTTTTTAAAACCAGATATTCTCTGATGACAATGAAATTAAACTGAAAATCAATAAGAAAAAGATAGCTAAATCCTTACATATTAATTATACGTCTAAGTAACCTGAACAGGAATCATATAATAAATTAATAAATGTTTTAAACTAAATAGTAATGAAACCGACAAGTAAATAAATTTGGGGGATGTCATAGCCTTATTGAAGAAACATACATATCCTTAAATATTAAGAAAGAAAAATTAAAATAAAATATTTGAAAAGAAATGTTGAAAAAATGTAAGATCTTGAAAAATATTAGCCAGTTAAATTCGAAGAAAGTAAAAGAATAGAAGTTAATGAAAAGGAAAACAAACAAACAGAGAGGACCAGTAATGTTTTCTTTGAAAGTACCATAGACCAGTAAGACGGATCAAGAAAAGACAGTAAGTCATATCAATATCAGGAATGAAGTAGAGATTATCACTATTCCTCTAGTAGACAATTAGGTTGACAGAAGCAACTCTATAGGAAAGTAGGCAAAGGACTTGGACATACCACAGAAGAAGACCCCCAGGGCCAGCCAACGGCAAAATGGTTAAGGCGCCTGGATCCCACGTGACCAACTGCGTGGTTTGCATCTCAGACCTGGTGGCTTAAAAAACATGCCAGGCACATGTGCACACGTGCCCAAAATCCTGAGAGGAGAATAGAGGACAAGGTATTGTGATGTGGCCATCCCTCCTAAGGGGTGATTTCTCACCCCACCCCACCCCCTTCTGACTCTCTCCAGCACAAGTGCATGTGCCCTGTAGCAAAACTTAAAAAAAAAAAAAAAAAAAAAAAGGATTTCCAAATAGTCCATCATCATATGAGATGGTACTCTACCATAGAAACGTAAGCTAAAACCACAGTGTCGTATTCTACCACTCCCACACCAGAATAGCTGAAAAGAAAATCCCAAATATTGGCAAGGGTATAGAACCCCCTAAACTCAAGCAATGTTAGGACTGTAAATTGGTACACACACATCAGTAAACTCCTAAAGCTAGGCAAACATGAGACTTAAGACCCAGAAATCTCATTCCTAGATGCATAGTCAACAGAAATGCTTACATGTGTTAACCAAAGACATGTACTAGGTAGCCCACTGAAGTACTATTCAGAATAGCCCAAACTAGAAACTACCCAAATGCCCATCAGCAGAATACAGAAATTGTAACATTCATAGGGAAACATTCTACAGTAATGAGAAGCAGCAGTCTCTAACTACATACAAAAATTATGGAAGAATCTCACAAACATAATCTAAGTAAAAAAATCACAGACCTAAAAGTATGTATGAGGTGACTTCAAAAAGTTGATGGAAATAGGACCAGCAGTTGGCATAATGGCTATGTCACTGGATTCCCATGTAGTTGGCCATGGTTCAAGTCCCAGACCCGGTGGCTTACACTCACGCCGGGCGCATGTATGTGCGTGCCCAAGATCCCAAGAGGAGAATGGTGGAGAAGGGATTGCAGCATGGCCATCTCCCCTGGGGGGTGATTTCTCACTTTCTGTTTCTCTCTGTCTTTCTGGCGAGCATATGTGCCCTGTAGCAAAAACCTCTCCAGAAAAAAAAAAGTTAGTGGAAAAATAGAAATAAAATAGTTTATTTTTGTCTAAAAATTTTTTGAAATCTGTACATAGTATTTCATAATACACATTTTCTATGAACTTTAAAGATGCTTCATATACTTTATAATTCCAAAATTAATCATTGCTTATAGAAGTCAGAGGTTACTCTTTAAGGATGAATTGGTGACTGGAGTGAGCACACCCAGATTCTGAATGTTCTGTATCTTTTTTTTTTTTTGGAGAGGTGTTTGCCATAGGGCGCATGTGCTCGCCAGACAGACAGAGACAGAGAGACAGAAAGTGAGAAATCACCCCCCAGGGGGGATGGCCACACCGCAATCCCTTCTCCATTCTCCTCTCGGGATCTTGGGCACGCACGCACACGCGCCCAGCGTGAGTTTTAAGCCACCGGGTCCGGGACGTGAATCGCAGTCAACTACATGGGAGTCCACCAACATAGCCATTACACTAACTGCTGGTCCCAAATGTTCTATATCTTAATATAAATACAAGGTACACAGGTGTATGTGTATTGTGAAAATAATGGTCTTCTCTGAGCATTGTATTTCAGGAAAATGTTAAGGAAAAAAAGGGATTAGAAAACATAAATTATCTTGTACTTATTAAAGAACTTGAATCTGTTATAAAAAGCCTTTCCATGGGACCAGCAGGTGGCATAGTGGTTAAGATTCTGGACTCCTACACGGCTGACCACGGTTGGAGTCCCAGACCTGGTGGCTTGAAAATCATGCCAGGCAGGTGTGTGTGTGTGTGTGTGTGTACATGCATGTATGTGCTCAGAACCCAGGAGACAGAATATAGGAGAAAAGATTACAGCGAGGCCATTCCCCCTGGGACTGATCTCTCACTTTCCCTTTCACTGTCTCTCTGGCAAGCACACACACCCTATGACAAAAACCTTAAAAAAAAAAAAAAAAAAAAAAAATAGCCTTCCCTCAAATGAAACACTGGGCCAGGAAGATATTATGAGTTTTTCCAAAAGCTAAGAAGTAATACCAGTCTTTAAAAAATAATTGGAATAATAATAATGATCAGGAAAAGCAATGAAAAGATATTGAATAATGAAGTGGGGATTTTAATGCCTCTGTATTGATGACATGCATGGCATTCCCTTTGGAAAAAGAAATGTAATACACTGTAAAGTTATGTGCAATTTGATGTAATATAAACAAGATTAAGATGATAATAAAATTTTTTAAAAATTCATGTATACACACCAAAAAAAAATAATAATGCCAGTCTTACATAAATTCTTGAGCTAATGTATGAGCATTAATTTGATAATAAAACCTAACAAGGAACTTTCAGGAAAAGAAAGTAATAAGCTAGTTTTAATTTTTAATATAGATGCAAAAATTTGTATCAAAATATGAACAGATTAAATCCAACAATTTGTTTTTTATTTTTTTTATGAGGTAAAATGTAACAACCAAGTTGGATTTATTCCTAGAATACAAAGCTAGTTTAACATTTAAAAATTGGACCACCTGATGGATGGTGGTTAGGGCAACTAGATCCCACATGGTTGACTGCATGGTTTAAGTCCTAGACCCAGAGGCTTCAGAAACCTGCCAGGTACGTGTGCATACATGCCCAGGGTCCTGAAAGGAGGGAGAAACGATGGAGAAGGGATTGCAGCATGGCCATTCCCCATGGAGGTTTTCTCTTTCTCTCCTTCCCTCTCCCCTCCCCTCCAGTGAATGCTTGTAACTTCTGGCAAATTAAATTAATTACTTAAATAAAAATAAAAATGAATTATTAGTGAAAGAAAGATGGCAGAGGAGGAATCATCAGTCCATCTTCTTGGGACTAGTAGATGGCATAATGGTTACATCACTGAACTCTCCCATGTAGTCGACCACAGTTCAAGTCCCAGGCCTGGTGGCTTGAAACTCACACTGGGTGCATATGTATGCATGCCCAAAATCCCGAAAAGAGAATAGAGGAGAAGGAATTGCAGCATGGCCAACCTCCCTTTGGGGTGATTGCTGCAAAGGCGTAGGGAGATTATTTGATGAAATACTGACCAAAAACTTCCCAAATTTGATGAAGGACATGAATATAAACATTCAAGAAGTCCAATAAGCTCTAAGCAGCATTAAACCAGAGACCCACACTGAGGCATGTTATAATCAGACTATCGGAAGGTAAAGAGAGAATCTTGAAAGCAGCAAAAGAGAAGTAACATACAAGAAATTTACCAGTTAGATTGTCAGCAGACTTCTCATCAGAAACTTTGGAGGCCAGAAGGCAGTGATTGTTAATCAGAAGTGAAGATAAAATTTGGACCAGCAGTTAGCATAATGGCTATGTCACTGGACTCCCGTGTAGTCGACCGTGGTCCAAGTCCTGGACCCAGTGGCTTAAACTCAGGCCAGGCGCGTGTGCGTGCGTGCCCAAGATCCCGAGGAGAATGGAGGAGAAGGGATTGCAGCGTGGCTACCCCCCCGGGGGGGGGGGGGGGTTCTCACTTTCTGCCTGTCTCTCTGGCGAGCGCACACACCCTATAGCAAAAACCTCTCCAAAAAAAAAAAAAAAGAAGAAGTGAAGATAAAATTAAGACACTCTCAGATAAACAAAAGCAGAGGAAGTTTATTACCACTAGACCTATCCTTCAAAAAATGTTCAAAGGAGGGTTCCAGCAGGTGTCATGGTGGTTAAGGTGTTGGACTCCCACATGACCCACTGCAGTTCGAGTCCCAGACCTGGCTACTTTCTCACTTTTCCCTTCTCTCTCTCTTCGGTCTTTCTCTGATCAAATTGAAAATTAATAATAATTAATGAATAAAATTAAATAAATAATACCTTTTAAAAATATTCAAGGGAAACCCATAAGGTGAGATCAAAATACCCTAGACTGTAACTACAAAAAATCAAAGCACTTATCATATTTAATGATGAAAAACTGAACGTATTCCCACTTAAGTTAGGAATAAATTCCCATATACCCATCATTCAGCTGCAATAATAATTATGAACTTACGATCAATCTTGTTTAATCTGTACCCTTACCTCCTTACCCCTCCACCCCATACTACTTTTAAACAAATCCCAGACATTATATCCTTATCTGTATATGTCAGCATATATTTTGGGTTTTTTTAAGATTTTATTCTTTATTATTATTATTTTAATTTGACCAGAGAGAGTGAGTGAGAAAGCAAGCCACCACATCTGGGACTTGAACCACGGTTGACCACCTTAACCACCACACTACCTGCTTGCCCCATATCAGCACAGATTTGAAAGATTATACTCCTTTTTTTAAAAGTCACCACTGTGTGGGACCGGCAGTTAGCATAATGGCTATGTCTCTGGACTCCCACGTAGTCGACCACGGTTCGCGTCCCGGACCCGGTGGCTTAAAACTCACGCTGGGCGCATGTGCGTGTGTGCCCAGGAACCCGAGAGGAGAGTGGAGGAGAAGGGATTGCGGCATGGCCATCCCCCCAGGGGGTGATTTCTCGCTTTCTGTCTCTCTGTCTGTCTCTGTCTGGTGAGTGCACGCGCCCTATAGCGAAAAACCTCTCCAAAAAAAAAAAGTCACCACTGTGATTGTCATATTTTAAAATAACAATAATTCTTTTATGTTATCAGATAATTCAAATTTGCCTGATTGCTTTGTAAGTTTTGTCTTCAATTTGTCCAATTCCAAATAAGGTGTATTCATGCCAATTAATTAAATTTTTAATCTGTAGATTCTCCTTCTACGTTTCTTTTGTCTCCTCCCCCCATTTATTTGTTGAAGAAACTTGATCATTTCTTCTGCAGTTTTCTCCAGACTGTATTTTTCCAATTGCCTTCTCATGATTTTAATGTGTTCATGTGTTCCCTTTATTTTCTATACATTGATAGGAAGGTTGATTTTATTATGAAATTTTAATGTGTGTTTTCCATCAAAGTCAAACCTGTCATAAATCAATGCTTAGTTGTTTTTTTGCTTGTTTGGGTTTTTTGGGGTTTTTTACTGCAGAATATGTTGAAATCCTTGTATCATTCCAGATAGAAAGCAACATATCAGTGACTGAGTAGTTTTTAATGACATTCATATTTTCAATAGAGCTCAACTTTTCATGATTTTATTTTACATGTCTTCTTTCCATTATCATCTTTTTCAAAAAGTATTATAATGTGTTACTGATATTTTAATTTCATAGGGAAATGAATAAGCGTCTAACAGAAGAACAAGCAAGAAAAACATTTGAGAGAGCCATGAAACTGGAACAAGAGTTTACCGAACATTTCACAGGTTGGAACTGTGTGGCAATGCCCTTTATGATAGAAACCAGATAATTTGACTCATTCAAATGGATTTTGAATTACACATAATTTCAACATAAACCCACAAGATCCTTGGGTTTGTCTTTTGGGAATTCATCTAGACTAAGCATTGTTGATAAGGAATCTTATCATGTAATATTTCATTAGTGTTGATTAGAACAGCATGTATAGCAAGGCCAGTAGGTAGTGTGGCGGTTTAAGGCACTGAACTCCCTCGTGGCCAACCATGGTTCAATTTCCAGACCTGGTGGCTTGCTTTCTCCTTTTCCCCTCCTTTCTCTCTCTCTCCCTCTCTCCCTCTCTCTCTCTCTCTCTGTCTTCTCTGGTCAAATTAAAGTGGATGAATAAATAAAGTTACACAAAACATAGTTCTTTTTAAAAAAAAAAGAATAGCATGTATAGGAATAATTCATACTTGAGCAGGGAAAGGTATTGGGTCATGGGAAAAGTCATGACATATTTTTCTGTATTTCTGTGCAGAAATACATCATGACTTTTCCAATGACCCAATAGATTTAGATTTGGTTTCTTTTGTGAAGACTTTTCCTTTATTCTATATAATTTTTTTTTAAGTTTTATTGCAGTATAATTGACAAATTTATTTTCAAGGTATATGGGGTAATTTGATATATGTGTACATTGTAAACTGATTACCACAATCAAATTAATATACTTGTCAACACTTAGAGTTAATATTTTGTAGGGGGAGGGGAAGAATAAGATCTACTTTCCATCAGCTGTAGTCACCAGCTGTAGCTTATTTGAACCACAGCCAGTCATGGTTCAAATACCAGCCCCAGCAGCTTAAAAAATATGCTGAGTGGGGACAGCAAGTGGCGTGGTGATGAAAGCACTGGATTTTACATGGTCAACTCTGCACTTCGAGTCTGGGACCTGATGGCTTAAAAAACATTCCAAGCGGGACCAGCAAAGGGTATAACGGTTATGTCGCCAGACTCCCAGGTAGTCAGCAATGGTTCAAGTCCCAGACCCGGTGGCTTAAAATTCACACCAGGAACATGTGCAAGCATGCCCAAAATTCCGAGAGGAGAAGAGAGGAGAAGGGATTGTGGTGTGGCCATCCCCCCTGGGGGTGATTTCTTGCTTTCTGTCTCTGGCGAGCACACACGCCCTATAGCAAAACCTCTCTTAAAAATAAAAATGCCAGGTGCATGCGTGCATGCCTTTCCAAAATCCCAAGAGGAGAATGGAGGAGAGGGGATTGCAGCATGGCCTCCCCTTGGGGATGATTTCCCGCATTCCCTTTCTCTCACTTTGTCTCTCTCCTACAAGCATACATGCCCTATAGCAAACTAAAAATAACTTTTTAAATAAGTTTTGTTATACAAGTAAGAATATTAATGAAATAAACTATTTTTAGTAAGCAAATAATACATAAATGTTGACTATTGGAATGGTAAAGATAGAATTAATGGAGATTTTGGTTCTGTCATTACAGCTATTGTACAAGGAGATACTCTGGAAGACATTTACAACCAAGTGAAACAGATCATAGAAGAACAGTCTGGTCCTTACATCTGGGTTCCAGCAAAAGAAAAGTTATGAAGACTGATATTTCTCTATTCTCTTTTCCGTAATCTCATTTTCATTGGCACGTCTATGCCCCTTCCTTCAGGAGTATGTCTGCAGTACTCCTTTCATCTTGAATCATATCCCACTCATCACGTCTGCGTTGTGCTTATTTTTGACATCTAGTGTCTCCTTCAAGTTGCATCATCTGTCTTATTTTATGTCATTATTGGATTATGGCCATTTTTCAGAACTGAAGATGGAATGGCCTGACCAGCTATTAAGGGTTTGGGGAGATGTGGAAATTATGGTAAAATTCCTTAATGTTTAAGGGAATGTAACTTTAAGAGATTTTCAGAAAAGCTTTATATACCTTCTTTTCAAATTTTATTACAAGTGGAAAAAAAGTGGTTTTAATCAGTGATTTAGTAGACTTTGAGCAACTATGCAAGCTTTAATAGCATGGTTTGGCCAGTGTATTAGTCTGTAAGTCCTTTTTTTCAACTGACATCTGTTATCAAAGCAATTATTTTAGACAAATAAGGGAAATATATGTTTTTTTAATTTCAAAATTAATGTCTTAGTTAATTTTCATAATTTCACAACAAATAATTCATTTTTCATAAGTGTTCTTCTTAAAGTCTCCTATCGTTTGAGGGTTTCCGCCCCCAGTACATTTGCTAGGAATAACAATGTGCAACGTTTTTAATCTGTGTACACCACTATTTATAGTGTCTTACGTAGTCGTTCATACATAATGGTCATCACATTTTCTGAACTGAGGCCATGTTTAGGTGCTAGGGGAGCTCGCCTTTTACAGAAGATAGAGAAAATTTCATAGACATAAATAAAGATAAAACAGACAGTACAATGAGATACAGTAATCATGGTAACAGAAAAGGAGTCCAATTCATAGCCTAAAACTTTAAATATATTCTTAGGGGTCAGATTTTAATGAATATTTTACCCACAATAACTGCCTATTTTGTTATAATAAAATATATATATATAAATATATAAAAAAAACTTTTCTTTAACTAAACTCTGTAACTATGGGAATTATTTTCTTTACATAGTTGCACACACGCGCGCATATATATATATATATATTTAAAATATATTTTTTTTTCTTTTGCCACCTACTCCTAACTTTTTGTTTGATTTTTAAATTAAATATTGATTGATTAGACTTACCCTCCTTAATCATGTGAACTGAAAACAGGGGTATGGTGGCTGTGAGGAGAAACTTTTAGGGAAATTAGATGACAAGGAAAAGTATAAGTATGTTCTCCTCTTTTCTACAGAAGTTTTCAAAGGGTTCCAGGCTTTTTGTCATTGTTCTTGTCACTGGATTTGATTTTGGTCCTCTGCCTTTCCTTCTAGTTCTCCTCCTTGCATTAATAGGAAAACAGGAAGAGCCCGTTCATGTGTGTTTCCCCAACCACCTCTCATCTTACACAGCTGCTCTGTGCTAGAGCTGCACAGGTCATCGTGGTGAGCAATTTTAAGACATTTTAGTGAAAGGTAGAAGTGACTTCAGAAATCAGTTTCTCGGGTTCTTTATATTAACAATATTGTTTGGCTTCCCATTGCTCTTTGGAGTTGTTTATTAAATATGTGTCTTTGGCAACCTCCTCATTATGGTTTCTTAAACAAATGAGTATTGGTTTGTAAAGAATTACCAACATTATCCATTCCACTTATGAGAAAGAGGAGAACAGCTAATAAACTTTATTGTTAAATCTATATGTTAAACGCGTCGTGAATTTTGAAAGAAATTATTTTACAAGCTAACATTTTCTTGGAACAATTTGGGTCATATAATCTAAACCAAATTCAAAAACCATTAGACAGCCTAATCAAAATTTCTTCTGGGGGTTTAGAACTGAGTACTTAAACATATTAAAATACACACACATGCACATACACACAACTCAGCTATTCCACTAAATATAGTAGGTCATTACCAAACATAAACATACTAGAAAATTGTAAAAATCTCAAGAGCTCCAGAATTTCTATATAGCTCTTATAGCTGGACCCCAGCATAAGCCATTTTGAAATATATAACAAAAGTCACATTTATACAATATCATATTTAAAATCTGTATTCAATTTCCTTTCTGATTGTCCTTGTCTACTTTATTTTTTTGTTAGAAACTAACAATTTTTTTTGCAGCTTTCTAGATTGCATAGGGTTATGCGCTAGCCACCAGTATATGGTCACTTAATTGTTTAAAAAGAAAAAGTGTTACAGGCCCTCTGATAGTCTTCAGTGAAGTCACTTACCCAAGATGACTTAGCGAACGAGTAGCAGTACTTGGTGTTTAGTCCAAGTCTGCCCCAAGTCTGCATTCTTTTATACTGCCTCATTCTTCAGTCCCTTGTTAAAACACTATGACTTCAATTGTTAGTTAAACACTCCCTTACAAATAAGAGACTTAGATGAAGATTCTTGTCCAGAATGACACAATTAGGACAGATCCATCATACAGTTTACTCCTGTCCCAGCTAAAATGACTGTCTCTGGGAAACAAGTCAGCCTAGCACTGTCACAGTGCAATACAAACAAAGAACCTCTTTGGAACCAAAATTGCAACAGTATTCATTGGTGGGGGTGGAGGGGTGAGGGGTAAGGTGGGGGTAGGGTGGGGGGGTGTCTACTTTTCTAATACACAGGATAATACACAATTTCAAGTGTTTTATAAAATATTCTGAGTTGGCCCAATGGCCTGGCGGTTAAGGAAGCCACATCTCACACAGCCAACTGCACAGTTCAAATCCCAGATCCAGTAGCTTGAAACAAAACAGGCATGGGACCAGCAGTTGGCGTAATGACTATGTCACTGGACTCCCATGTAGTCGACCACAGTTCCAATCCCGGACCTGGTGGCTTAAACTCATGCCGGCGCGTGTGCGTGTGTGCCCAAGATCCCTAGAAGAGAAGAGGAGAAGGGATTGCAGCATGGCCATGCCCTTGGGGGGGGTGATTTTTCGCTTTCTGTCTGTCTCTGTCTTTTCTGGCGAGCACACACACCCTATAACAAAAACCTCTCCAAAAAAAAAAAAGAAAAAAAACCAGGCACGTATTCCCTAAATCCCACAGATACGGAGGGGAAGGGCTCGTGACGTCACCACACCCACTAGAGGGTAACTTCTACCTCTCTCTTTATTCTCTCTCTTTTGCTTTCTCTCTCTTTTAAGTGCACATCCTCTCTAAAAAAAAAAAATTATATTCTATTTTTTAAAATAATTATTTAACTTTATTTTAATTTGACGAGAGAGGGAAAGTGAGAAAGCAAGCCACTGGTGCCAGTATTTTCTATATTATTGTTATCCTTAAATTGGTAAAGAGAAAAATTCCTTCTAAGTGTGGCTACACATTTCTGGCTGCTTCTCTGTTCCATAACTGTCTAGAGCTCTTCAGTAAACAGTGGAAGTAAGCTTGCAGAACTCATCCCAGCAAAACACTAGTTAACATGTTACTGGAAAACTGCATAGTATTTGAACTCCAAAGATGGCAGTTTGAGAACTTTAATAATGAGGAAAATTTGTTTTCTGAAGTTTTAAACAGTTCCCTTCAAGAGGCTGCCTTTGAATACTCTTAAATTTACATGTGGTGATACCGAAGCCCAGAGATCCCATGTCTTTTAACCAAAAAGTTAAGCTGCCAATCAGGAACAAACCCAAGATTAGAAACTTGAATTCCTGGTTCCTAGAAAATGGTTTTTCTACCATGGCGGTTCCTTTCCCTCCCATGTTATGAGCTGAATTTGGTAGGTTATTCAATCCCTGGGAGTTCGAATCACTGTTTAAATATGGGTAAGTTCATGGTATGTCATTGAATTTGTGAACAATACAAAAGGAAAACACAGGCATCAGCTTTTCTGACTCGGGTTCCGGTCGTCTGGTGTTAACCTAAGGTTGAAGCTTCCGTCTACCACCCTCCAGAGGGGCACAGTGGACTGTGCCTCTGGCAGCAGCATACTGTAACGTGAGGGACGCGGGATGTGGAATTAGAGCTGGCTTTGAATGCCAGGTGCATCATTTACAAGTTAACTTATGTCACCATCCAACCCTGGACAAGTCAAGTCATCCCTCTTACTGTTGGCTATAAAATAGAAATGTTTTGAGGATCAGTAAGATGCAAATAAAGGGGGCTAGCATATGATACACTGTAAGAGTTATTTCCCTTTGGAAATCAGTGCCTAGGATTATACCAGCTCCCTTTGTGTAGATTAACCCTTAATTTTGCCATATTTTAAATTGGATTCGACTAACCACCTTGCAGGATCGTTTAAGTATTAAAGTCATGTAAAAAAATGGAAAATGCTATGTTGTCTAATACTTCACAATACCTAGTCTTCTCCTTGCTCTGAAATGTTTTTGACTTATGGTAGCAAAAGAGACCAATATGACACATTCTTCATCACTTACACAGAAATTTTCTTTGACAGATTTTAGGTAAATTATTAGGCCATTCTCATTGCCTTTGGTTAAGGGAGAAGTGTTCCACGTGGTTGACCATAGTTCAAATCTAACCCCAACCAAAATCCGAACAGGATGGAGAAAAGGAAACAGTTACAAATGTGACCACACCTCATTGGAGGCTGCTTTCTCTCTCTGTGTCTCTGGCATGTAGATTCGCCCTCTGGCAACTAAAAATCATTTTTTTTAATTATTTACATTTCAGTTCCTACAGTTCTGTTTGCTTATCACTTATTTTAAAGATCTCTATTTTTTGGGGACCAGCAGTTAGCATAATGGCTATGTCACTGGACTCCCATGTAGTCGACCATGGTTCAAATCCCGGACCCGGTGGCTTAAAACTCACGCTGGGCGCATGTGTGTACATGCCCAAGATCCCGAGAGGAGAATGGAGGAAAAGGGATTGCAGCGTGGCCATCCCCCCCAGGGGGTGATTTCTCACTTTCTGTCTCTCTGTCTGGAGAGCACACATGCCCTATAGCAAAAACATCTCCAAAAAAAAAAATCTCTATTTTTGTCCTGAGATGCCATGAGTTGCACCCTACCTTAACTCAGTCTCTAACGTGAAACTAGAATACATTAAGGTTTCATAAACCACTGCTGTGTACATCAGTGGACCCAACAGTCCCTAGCAATTTTAAGAATATTAATTGCTGAGCATCTAGAAACAATCCCAAAAATATTAATAGAGTGAAAAATGTAAGTGAAATTGCCCAGGTTAAAAAAAAAAAATTATTCGTTTTAACTAAGAATAGAATAGTCAGTAGGTACTCCAACTCTTTCTCCATTCCATCCCCAAATACAAGAGCTGGCAAAACAATCCTGCCAGCAAACACCTGGCATTGCTCATCAGTGGTCACTTGGTACTGTTTGAGTCTTGGGGTAATAGGTACCAAACCTGACCAGGGAGAGTTTCACACTGATTTTTCTAGCAGTCTCTATTACCTGTAGAAGTATTAATAGTAAACAGAAGAATTAGAGGGAAGATACCAGAAGACAGTGAACAATGGAATTTTAATGCTTGTTTCCATGTAATTAATAACTCCCCCCACCCCAAACCTCTGATATTAACTCAGTGGTTTGCCTTTTCCAAAACGTCCCATATATGGAATCATGAATCTCGTGCAGCCTTTTGGGTGAGACTCATTTCACTTACCAAAGTGTATCCGATTCATTCATGTTGCTGTGTGCGATAATTTGTTTTCACTGCTGTGTAGTAGTCCTTTTCGTAGCTACTCTATGCATTCACTGAGGGAAGGACTTGTGGGTTTCCAGTTGTTCCCACGGTAGTTGTATTTCTTTGCCACCCCAAACCTGCAGGCACCCAGGGCAGCAAGCAGAAATGAAAGCCCTAAGAAACCTTTCCGTTGCATCAACACAGCGTCCACGTGTTTCAGAAGTCACACAGGAGCCGGTCATCCTAAAGCAAACACGATCAGAGGTGCCAAGAGCCTGTTTTCAGAAGGAATTTGCGCCTAAAGCAGAAAATTACCAAAACAAGCACTTTCAAATTTCGAACCCTCGAGAATGACACTCAGGTGATCCCATAGCTGAGTGTGCCAGTGACTTCTGCCAGATTCTCATTGCCAGTGTCCTAAGGGAAATAAACGGGGTCTATTTAGAACAGTAGTAAATGAGAAGAAAATATCGTCCGAGCAACAAACTGACAAGTCATTTGTTAAAGATGGGAGTGTCTAGTAACTGCCTTACAATTTACAGCACAGCTAATGGAGACAAATCTTTGATCTCAAGAAAATTCAGTTCGTTGAACTCCAGACAAAGAATTGTTTTGCCTTTTGTTTGTTTGTTTGTTTTTCAAAATTATTTACCTATTTTCGTAAGTAATAAGTTCTCTATTCTAAATATTACGTGAACTATAGAAATCTAATTCTAGTGCAGCATCCTTGTCAAGGAATTTGTGATCTAACCTGGCTCCACTGATTGGTTGGTACGACACTTGAACTTGACCTTTTCTGCGTGGTTGCTACACACAACCTTATCAGTCTCTCTCTTAACAACAGGACTTCTCACAAGTATTAAAAAAAAAAAAAAAAAAAAAAAAAAAAAAAAAAATCATTGCTTTAAATTGTCCCTAGACTAAACCTTAGGAATTACTCCTGGGGTTTCCCCAAAGCAGGAGTAAACCACTTGTATTGAACGTGTCTTCATTCCTATTTCTGCCAATCAACTGGTAATGACCAATTTCATTTAGAATTTTTTTTAATATATCGGGTTGTTTGACAAGTCATGACTTTTTTTTATATTTTTCTATGCAAAAATGTGTCACAACTTTTCCAACAATCCAATGTATCAGTTATTTAATTAGGTTCTTGGCAAGAAATGTAAAACACCGATTTGTGAGGATAAACCCCATGTGTAAGGGCAAACACGGATCGCAGGTAGCCCTGGAGCTGAGGCACAGCTTTGATTTTTGGTAAAATTGGCGAGTCCACAGCTTTCTGATCAACCTCGCGCTGCTCTGAAATCTCGCGTTTCTCCTCCTCTGTGTCGCAGAGCTCACCTTCCTGGTGCTGGGCTTCCGCAGCTCCTCCTTGCAGTAAGCATCTGTGAGCTGTTGGGATTTTCACTTTGCTAATAGCAATTCCGTGGAGGTGGCGGTGACCAATTTCTGGTGTGTCCTATGCAGTGGAACTCGATCGAACCAGAGGTCCAGTCACAGATAGCAAGCCGCCGCCCAGCTGCTTCAGGAAAACCACCCTCTTGCTCCTGTGGCGTCCAGGGAGGAGGATGGGATGGGCCCGGGGGTGATGCTGGCTCGCAGCTCTCACGTGCAGACTGAGGGGGCTTTGCTGTGGCTCAACAGCTTCAGTGGGGTAATACCTAGGCGTTTTGCAGTTTAACCCCCCAGGTACCACCATTCTTTGTTTTTTTCCCAAAAAAAAAGAATTATTTTATTTATTCATTCATTTATTTTAACGTGACCAGAGAAAAACAGACACATAGGAGAGTGAGAAAGCAAGCCCACCAGGTCCGAGTCTCAAGACGAGGTCAGCCACGTGGGAGTGTCCAGTGCCTTAACCACCATGCCACCTGGAGGCCCCTTACCACCATTCTTGTCTCAACCAACTGGTTTTTTTTTGTTGTTGTTTTGTTTTTTTCTTTTTGGAGAAGTTTTTTCTTATTGGGCACATGCGCTCGCCAGAAGGACAGAGAGAGAGAGAGATAGAAAGCGAGAAAACACCCCCCAGAGGGGATGGCCACGCCGCAATCCCTTCTCCTCCATTCTCCTCTCGGGATCTTGGGCACGCACGCACACGCGCCTGGTGTGAGTTTAAGCCACCGGGTCCGGGACGCAAACCGCGGTCAACTACATGGGAGTCCAGCGACATAGCCATTACACTAACTGCTGGTCCCTCAACCAACTGGTTTTGTGACAATGGCAAGACCATCTTGTTTGCTTTCAATCCTGGATTTAGTGGCTGAGTGTTTCCTCTTCTTCGTGGTCTTCCTGGAGTACATGGCAGACCAGGAGTATCTGCCGATGCCCTGGACTAGGGCAGGGTTTCGGCTGCAATGGGGCTTCCCCTTCTTGGGCTTTGTAGACTTGGGGTCACCCTTTTTAACCTTGCCACTGGCGTCAGCCTTCTCGGCTTCAGGTTTCTTCTCTGTAGCATCCTGCTTTGCAGCTTTATCACTCACTGTTTTATAAAATGGGAAAAAGTTTAGATTTTTTTTTTCTTTTTTAAAAATGTTCTATAGGGCACATGTGCTCACCAGAGGTGTGAGAGAGTGAGAAATCACCCGCCACGGGGGTGCCATGCCAGAATCCCTTCTCTGTTCTTGAGATTTGGAGCACACATGCATCCATGCCTGGCATGACTTTCTTTTTTCTTTCTTTTTTTTGAGAGATTCTTGCTATAGAGTGCATGCTCTCACCAGAGAGACAGAGAAACAAAGTGGGAAATCAGTCCCTAGTGGGGATGGCCACGCCACAATCCCTTCTCCATTCTCCTCTCTGGATCTTGGGCACGCACGCACATGCACCTGGTCAAGCCACCTGGTCTGGGACTTGAACTACGGTTGACCACATGGGAGTCCAGTGCCTTAACCTCCACGTCACCTACTGGCCCCATTTAGACAGTTTTTAGCTAAAGTGGAATGATTTTTTTTTAACTACATAGAAATCAGTACACAAAACAGTTAGCAAGTGTGAGGTTTGCTAGTGAATTAATGATATAATAAGTTTTCTGGTGGAAGGAAAGATTAGGAGTGATGTAATCTTTAGAATGTCTAAAAGTAGGTCCCCGTACCTCACAGATGGGATAGCTAAAGATGAGATGTATGAAATCCCATATGTTCCACACTGTGAGTCTTGACAGAAAGGTTTTCTAAATCTTCTAAGAGTTATTTGTTCAAAAATATCTACTCCCCTAATGGTATTTGAGACTAGAAAAGAAGCTTTTGAAGATCGCTGCCTGGTTCAGATCTAGGGAAAAGCTTTATTAATCTTTTAACTGTTTTTCTACCTATGGTTAATAATGGTTGTACTTAGTAGTCTCTCTACCACCTAAACCTAAACTTCAACCTTAATGCCCTTTTTTTTTTTTTTTTTTTTTTTTGAGAGAGAGGTTTTTGCTATGGGGGCATGCACTTGCCAGAGAGACAGAGAGAAACGTGCTGAAGGAAGGAATCACCCCCAGTGAGGTGGCCACGCCTCGGTCCCTCCCCGTTGTCTGCCAGCCATCTCGGGCACACACGCACACACACCTGGTGGATTTTCAAGCCTCCAGGTCCGGGACTCAAACTGCGGTTGACCATGTGAGAGTCCATCACCTTAATCACTATGCCACCTGCTGGCCCCAAACTTAATGCTTTTTTTTTATTTTTGGAGAGGTTTTTGCTATAGGGCGCGTGCGCTCGCCAGACAGACAGAGACAGAGAGACAGAAAGCGAGAACTCACCCCCCCAGGGGGGATGGCCACTCCGCAATCCCTTCTCCTCCATTCTCCTCTCAGGATCTTGGGCACGCACGCACACGCGCCCGGCGTGAGTTTTAAGCCACCGGGTCCGGGACTCGAATCGTGGTCGACTATGTGGGAGTCCAGCGACATAGCCATTACGCTAACTGCTGGTCCCAACCTTAATGCTTTTTGACATTTCTCTTCCCTAAACATTCAGCCAGTCACCAAATACCATTAATTTTCCTGTGTATCATCTTTTTCCTGCCACCACTTCCACTGCCAGTCCCGGTCCGTAGCCACCCCGAGGCCCGAGTGGCGCAGTGGCCCCTGTGTCACTCCGGCCTCTGCTCCCTGCTGACCTGCTCCAGCCTCTGCGGAGTGACTTTTCCTAAAGTGCAGCTTGGCTTGTGCCTGCCCTCTCGGTGACCTCATGGGTCCCAAATCCGAACTAATTCACTTACCTATAGAATACAGTTCATGGAACGTAGCCTGCAGTCAGCAAGCCACCTACCACCCCTGCCTCCCCACAACCCCTCATTCATACACCCTCAGCGGGGCTTGTCTCGCGGCTGTCCCCACGCTGCTACTGCCATCTCCCATTGCCAGTCCCCTTATCAAAGCCTACAAGCCTAAACCCTTCAAGACCCTCCCTGCACCCCTGCTCCTGCAAAAGCCTTCTTGGTGGCAGCCCTTGAAGCCTGAATTCCTGAGGTCCATAATGAGCATCCACTTAACACAGCGTGTGTTCCTGTGCTGCTGTGGCCTCTGTAGGTGGCTCGGAGTCGGGGACACTTCCCCATGCACTCCTCTGCCCCAAGGTAGCCCTGGGTAGTGACCAGAGCGTGCGGATTCTTCAGAAGCTGCTGGCTCCCGTGTGGATGGCCAAGTCCCTCCGCAGTGCTGTGCAGTGGGCCGGAGACAGCCTTGTGTAATCCCCATTTGTGAACTGGTGGGGGCGTGGGGGTGGAGGAGGGGATGGGAATAGATAAAAAGGTCTGACTATAAATCTCTAAATCAGCCAAATCGGTTTAATTATAGTCCTTGCCTTCTGGTTCTTGGTGTAATCATCTCCCTTCCCGAACATGCTTTGTGATATTCCTCTTTTTGTATCGATTTTATTATCCAGTATACGTTCTCGTTACCATCCGTGGAAACCTCCTTGGAAGGAGCTGGGGTATAAATAAAATCTTTGAAAGACTTAGCGACACTGCCAAATATAATATTCTTGATTTTACTTTTTCTTTTTTCGATTTTTTGCTTAGGCCATGTGCACTCACCAGAGACAGAGAGAGGGAAAGTGAAAAATCGCCCCCTTAGGGAGCATGGCCCTGCCACAGCCCCTCCTCCATTCTCCTGGCATTTTGGGCACATATGCATACCCAGCGTGTTTTTGAAGCCACCAGGTCTGGGACTTGAACCACGGAGTCACCTATGTGGAATCCACCACGTTAACCACCACACCAGGTGCTGGCCTCTTGATTTGACTTTTCTAGTCTTCCTTTCATACTGGTTTCTGCTCAGATTCAATCTTATTCAGTGAAATTGACAGAGATTCACTAATGTCTCTAAAGCTGCGTCTCCGAAGTTCATAGCTGACCCTTAGGCCTCTTCTACATTTTTTAAACTCAGTATAGTGCATATGCGTTCGCTGGAGCGAGATCGAGAAAGTGAGAAAACACCCCTCGCCCAGGGGGACAAGCCTGCTGCAGCCGCTTCTCTTCCACGTTCCTCTCGGGATGTTGGGCACATATGCACACGCACCTGGTGTGTGTCTCAGACCGCCAGGCCCAATACTCAAACTGCACAGTCGGCCCTGTGGGACCCAGCGCCTTAGCCACCAGGCCGCCTGCTGGTCCCTTCTTCTATGGTTTGGCTTGGTTTTATTTTGCTTTTCTGGAGAGGTTTTTGCTATAGGGTGCGTGCACTTGCCAGAAAGACAGAGACAGAGAGACAGAGAGACAGAAAGTGAGAAATCACCCCCCAGGTGACTTTGCCCTCCTCCTTTCCCATCTCCAAGGAAGAATTCTCTCTTGAAGATTACCATCTCTGCTTCCTTTCTCCATCTTTGGTCTCCTTGCATGAACTGTGTTTCATCTGATCAAATCTGTCCTATCCTATAAAAACTTACCCTTGGGGCCGGCAGGTGGCATGGTGGTTAAGAGCACTGGCCTTCCCATGACCAACTGCAGTTTGAGTCCCAGGCTTGGTGGCTTGCTTTCTTACTTTCCCTCTCTGTCCCTTTCTGGTCAAATTTAAATAAATAAATAAAGTGAAGTAAAATAATTATTTAAAAATAAAAACTTACCCTTGATCTCGAATCCCTTGAAAACAATCCCTCTCCTCTTCCTTTTTTGTATTTTGGGGTGTTTTTTTTTTTAGATATTTGTCATAGAGCACATGCACTCACCAGACAGAGAAAAGAGAGAGCGAAAACGAAAAATCACCCCCTAGATGGGGTGGCCACACCACAATCCCTTCTCTGGATTTTGCATATACACGTATATACATCCAGTGTGATTTTCTTTTTTAAAGAATTATTTAATTTTATTTATTATTATTTTTTTAATTTGTCATAGGGCATGCAGTAGCTAGAGAAAGTGAGAAAGCAAGTCACCAGGTCCAGGACTCAAACGACAGTAGGCCTGTGGGAGTCCAGTGCCCCAAACACCACGCCACCTGCGGGCTCCATCCGGTGTGATTTTCAAGCTTCCAGGTCTAGGACTTGAACCGTGGTTGGTCATATGGGAATCCAGTGCCTTAACTACCACACCTGATAGTAGCCTCCCCTCTTCCTTTCTTGATCAAATACCTTGAAAGAGATTCTCCGTCCACTTTTCCCTTCATTTGCAATAAGTGATCCCGTATGTATTTACTGAGCAACTCCCACGCGTCAGTGATGCTGGACACGGAAAACAGCAGCAGACAAGAAGCCTGCCCCTCGGGGAGTCCAGCTTCCCGTCTCCCACCCCCAAAGCAGCAGATACTATAACTTCAGAGTTCACACTCAGGTATCCCCGTCCATGTCCAAGGCCCTGTGATGAGGACAGAGATCAAGCACAGAACCTGTCCTTGAAAAGCTTCCGCATGAGCTGACACATAACCCGAGTGAAAGTAGGCTTCCCCTGCGTCCAGCTTCAGAGAAAATCAAATCAGCTTTTAAAGCGTTCAAGACGAGACGCTTTTACTCACAAACCGTACTCCAAATGTCTACCACTGTCCTCGGTGTGCACATTCGGACATATCAACCAATCCATGGGAAATCGCGTCCTGAGTAAGAGGAGAGTATTTAGGACCAGCAGGTGGCATAGTGGTTGGGGCACTGCATTCCCACATGTGCAACAGTGGCTCGAGTCCCGGACCTGGTGGTTTGAAAGTCATGCCAGGCACGTGTGTGCGTGCCCAAAGTCCCAGGAGGGGAATGGAAAAGAAGATGGCAGCATGGCCATCCCCCTAGGGGTAATTTTTCGCTTTCCCTCTGTCTCTCTCTGGCTAGCACATGTGCCCTGTGGGGGGAAAAAAATCTGAAAAAAACTTTTCAATTAATTTTCCTGTTCTTAGTCAAAGACATTCTGGCTCATAGAATGGAAAATAGAAATTATGGCTTGTTGAAATGAAAACAAAAATGGATTTTCCCTGACTCTGGGTAAAAGAGCCGGTCACATGTTGCCAGTTCACTAGCCCCCACTGCCGTACAGATTCCCAGTCCCCTGTGAAAGACCCCCTCTGGGGCCCAGAGACTGGCCTCCGCGTATCCCCTCCCGTGGCATCTGCTCCTCCTCGGTTCCCTGACCAGCACGCGCCATGTGGGTGGGCACCCTGCCTGCCAGGGAGCCAGAGCCGCGCCTGCGCACCTGCAGTGGAGAGGAGGGGTTCTTTGTATTTCATATTAGGAGGTACGGTCAAGGGGTCCTAAAGCAGACCCCCTCAGGCCCCAGCATCTCACCCAAGCGCTGGAGAAGCCATTTCTGTCGGATCTCATGCCCCCGTCTCACTGCAGAATGAGTCCAGAGGGAAAGCCCGGCGGTCCTCAGCTTCTGCTCCTCCAGAGGCTGTCCTGGGTCCCGCTGCTGGCTACGACTTCCGCATTATCCTCCCCGCTCCTCTGCACCCCAGAAATGGTAGGATCCTCCAGCTCTAGCTGAGGCAGATCCCCACTGCACACAGGGGCCGGAGCAGCCATGTGTGTGCTAAGGCCAGGCCGGCATGGCCAAGAAGAAGCCCCTGGAGTCCAGAGACGAGTTCCCTGAGAAGTCACAGTGAGGGCGAGCTCCAGGAGACAAAGGCCCGGCACTGTGGAGGGGAGAGTCACAGTGAGGGCGAGCTCCAGGAGATGAAGGCCCGGCACTGTGGAGGGGAGAGTCACAGTGAGGGCGAGCTCCAGGAGATGAAGGCCCGGCACTGTGGAGGGGAGAGTCACAGTGAGGGCGAGCTCCAGGAGATGAAGGCCCGGCACTGTGGAGGGGAGAGTCACAGTGAGGGCGAGCTCCAGGAGATGAAGGCCCTGCACTGTGGAGGGGAGAGTCACAGTGAGGGCGAGCTCCAGGAGATGAAGGCCCGGCATGGTGGAAGGGGAGAGTCACAGTGAGGGCGAGCTCCAGGAGATGAAGGCCCGGCACTGTGGAGGGGAGAGTCACAGTGAGGGCGAGCTCCAGGAGACAAAGGCCCGGCACTGTGGAGGGGAGAGTCACAGTGAGGGCGAGCTCCAGGAGATGAAGGCTCGGCACTGTGGAGGGGAGAGTCACAGTGAGGGCGAGCTCCAGGAGATGAAGGCAGTGGAGACAAAGGCCCGGCACTGTGGAGGGGAGAGTCACAGTGAGGGCGAGCTCCAGGAGATGAAGGCCCGGCACTGTGGAGGGGAGAGTCACAGTGAGGGCGAGCTCCAGGAGATGAAGGCCCGGCACTGTGGAGGGGAGAGTCACAGTGAGGGCGAGCTCCAGGAGATGAAGGCCCGGCACTGTGGAGGGGAGGTCACAGTGAGGGCGAGCTCCAGGAGATGAAGGCCCTGCACTGTGGAGGGGAGAGTCACAGTGAGGGCGAGCTCCAGGAGATGAAGGCCCTGGCACTGTGGAGACGGGAGAGTCACAGTGAGGGCGAGCTCCAGGAGATGAAGGCCCGGCACTGAGGGCGAGCTCCAGGAGATGGGGAGTGAGTCACAGTGAGGGCGAGCTCCAGGAGACGAAGGCCCGGCATGGTGGAAGGGGAGAGTCACAGTGAGGGCCAGCTCCAGGAGACGAAGGCCCGGAACTGTGGAGGGGAGAGTCACAGTGAGGGCGAGCTCCAGGAGACAAGGCCCGGCACTGTGGAAGGGAGAGTCACAGTGAGGGCGAGCTCCAGGAGATGAAGGCCCGGCACTGTGGAGGGGAGAGTCACAGTGAGGGCGAGCTCCAGGAGACGAAGGCCCTGCACTGTGGAGGGGAGAGTCACAGTGAGGGCGAGCTCCAGGAGACGAAGGCCCGGCACTGTGGAGGGGAGAGTCACAGTGAGGGCGAGCTCCAGGAGACGAAGGCCCGGCACTGTGGAGGGGAGAGTCACAGTGAGGGCGAGCTCCAGGAGACGAAGGCCCGGCACTGTGGAGGGGAGAGTCACAGTGAGGGCGAGCTCCAGGAGATGAAGGCCCGGCATGGTGGAAGGGGAGAGTCACAGTGAGGGCGAGCTGAGGGCGAGCTGGAGGGGCCCGGCAGAGTCACAGTGAGGGCGAGCTCCAGGAGACGAAGGCCCGGCACTGTGGAGGGGAGAGTCACAGGAGATGAAGGGCACTGAGCTCCAGGAGACGAAGGCCCTGCACTGTGGAGGGGAGAGTCACAGTGAGGGCGAGCTCCAGGAGACGAAGGCCCGGCACTGTGGAGGGGAGAGTCACAGTGAGGGCGAGCTCCAGGAGACGAAGGCCCGGCACTGTGGAGGGGAGAGTCACAGTGAGGGCGAGCTCCAGGAGACGAAGGCCCGGCACTGTGGAGGGGAGAGTCACAGTGAGGGCGAGCTCCAGGAGAGAGTGGTGGAAGGGGAGAGTCACAGTGAGGGCGAGCGCTCCAGGAGATGAAGGCCCGGCACTGTGGAGGGGAGAGTCACAGTGAGGGCGAGCTCCAGGAGATGAAGGCCCGGCACTGTGGAGGGGAGAGTCGCAGTGAGGGCGAGCTCCAGGAGACGAAGGCCCTGCACTGTGGAGGGGAGAGTCACAGTGAGGGCGAGCTCCAGGAGACGAAGGCCCGGCACTGTGGAGGGGAGAGTCACAGTGAGGGCGAGCTCCAGGAGACGAAGGCCCGGCACTGTGGAGGGGAGAGTCACAGTGAGGGCGCACTGCTCCAGGAGACGCACTGTGGAGGGGAGAGTCACCGGCTCCACTGTGAGAGGGGAGAGTCACAGGCCCGGCACGGTGAGGGCGAGCTCCAGGAGATGAAGGCCCGGCATGGTGGAAGGGGAGAGTCACAGTGAGGGCGAGCTCTCAGGAGACGAAGGCCCGGCACTGTGGAGGGGAGAGTCACAGTGAGGGCGAGCTCCAGGAGACGAAGGCCCTGCACTGTGGAGGGGAGAGTCACAGTGAGGGCGAGCTCCAGGAGACGAAGGCCCGGCACTGTGGAGGGGAGAGTCACAGTGAGGGCGAGCTCCAGGAGACGAAGGCCCGGCACTGTGGAGGGGAGAGTCACAGTGAGGGCGAGCTCCAGGAGACGAAGGCCCGGCATGGTGGAAGAGTCACAGTGAGGGCGAGCTCCAGGAGATGAAGGCCCGGCAGTGAGGGGAGAGTCACAGTGAGGGCGCTCCAGGAGATGAAGGCCCGGCACTGTGGAGGGGAGAGTCACAGTGAGGGCGAGCTCCAGGAGATGAAGGCCCGGCACTGTGGAGGGGAGAGTCACAGTGAGGGCGAGTGAGATGGGCCCAGCACTGTGGAGGGGAGAGTCACAGTGAGGGCCAGGAGACCCGGCACTGTGAGGGGAGAGTCACCTCCAGGAGACAAGGCCCGGCACGGTGTGGAGGGGAGAGTCACAGTGAGGGCGAGCTCCAGGAGACGAAGGCCCGGCACTGTGGAGGGGAGAGTCACAGTGAGGGCGAGCTCCAGGAGACGAAGGCCCGGCACTGTGGAGGGGAGAGTCACAGTGAGGGCGAGCTCCAGGAGATGAAGGCCCGGCACTGTGGAGGGGAGAGTCACAGTGAGGGAGAGCTCCAGGAGACGAAGGCCCGGCACTGTGGAGGGGAGAGTCACAGTGAGGGCGAGCTCCAGGAGACGAAGGCCCGGCACTGTGGAGGGGAGAGTCACAGTGAGGGCGAGCTCCAGGAGATGAAGGCCCGGCATGGTGGAAGGGGAGAGTCACAGTGAGGGCGAGCAGGAGACGAAGGCCCGGCACTGTGGAGGGGAGAGTCACAGCTCCAGGAGATGAAGGGCACTGTGGAGGGGAGAGTCTGAGGGCGAGCTCCAGGAGATGAAGGCCCTGCACTGTGGAGGGGAGAGTCACAGTGAGGGCGAGCTCCAGGAGACGAAGGCCCGGCACTGTGGAGGGGAGAGTCACAGTGAGGGCGAGCTCCAGGAGACGAAGGCCCGGCACTGTGGAGGGGAGAGTCACAGTGAGGGCGAGCAGACTCACAGTGAGAGCTCCAGGAAGAAGGCCCGGCATGGTGGAAGGGGGAGAGTCACAGTGAGGGCGCGCTCCAGGAGATGAAGGCCCGGCACTGTGGAGGGGAGAGTCACAGTGAGGGCGAGCTCCAGGAGATGAAGGCCCTGCACTGTGGAGGGGAGAGTCGCAGTGAGACCAGAGACGAAGGCCCCGGGCACTGACTGCACAGTGAGGGCGAGCTCCAGGAGACGAAGGCCCGGCACTGTGGAGGAAGGCCCGGCACTGTGAGTCACAGTGAGGGCGAGCTCCAGGAGACGAAGGCCCGGCACTGTGGAGGGGAGAGTCAGTCACAGTGAGGGCGAGCTCCAGGAGACGAAGGCCCGGCACTGTGGAGGGGAGAGTCACAGTGAGGGCGAGCTCCAGGAGACGAAGGCCCGGCATGTGAGGGGAGAGTGGAAGGGGAGAGTCACAGTGAGGGCGAGCTCCAGGAGACGAAGGCCCTGCACTGTGGAGGGGAGAGTCACAGTGAGGGCGAGCTCCAGGAGACGAAGGCCCGGCACTGTGGAGGGGAGAGTCACAGTGAGGGCGAGCTCCAGGAGATGAAGGCCCGGCACTGTGGAGGGGAGAGTCACAGTGAGGGCGAGCTCCAGGAGACGAAGGCCCTGCACTGTGGAGGGGAGAGTCACAGTGAGGGCGAGCTCCAGGAGATGAAGGCCCGGCACTGTGAGGGGAGAGTCACAGTGAGGGCGAGCTCCAGGAGATGAAGGCCCGGCATGGTGGAAGGGGAGAGTCGCAGTGAGGGCGAGCTCCAGGAGACGAAGGCCCGGCACTGTGAGGGGAGAGTCACAGTGAGGGCAAGCTCCAGGAGACGAAGGCCCGGCATGGTGGAAGGGGAGAGTCACAGTGAGGGCGAGCTCCAGGAGACGAAGGCCCGGCATGGTGGAAGGGGAGAGTCGCAGTGAGGGCGAGCTCCAGGAGATGAAGGCCCTGCACTGTGGAGGGGAGAGTCACAGTGAGGGCGAGCTCCAGGAGATGAAGGCCCAGCACTGTGGAGGGGAGAGTCACAGTGAGGGCGAGCTCCAGGAGATGAAGGCCCGGCACTGTGAGGGGAGAGTCACAGTGAGGGCGAGCTCCAGGAGACGAAGGCCCGGCACGGTGGAAGGGGAGAGTCACAGTGAGGGCCAGCTCCAGGAGACGAAGGCCCGGCACTGTGGAGGGGAGAGTCACAGTGAGGGCGAGCTCCAGGAGACGAAGGCCCGGCACTGTGGAGGGGAGAGTCACAGTGAGGGCGAGCTCCAGGAGACGAAGGCCCGGCACTGTGGAGGGGAGAGTCACAGTGAGGGCGAGCTCCAGGAGATGAAGGCCCGGCACTGTGGAGGGGAGAGTCACAGTGAGGGCGAGCTCCAGGAGACGAAGGCCCGGCACTGTGGAGGGGAGAGTCACAGTGAGGGCGAGCTCCAGGAGACGAAGGGCCCGGCACTGTGGAGGGGAGAGTCACAGTGAGGGCGAGCTCCAGGAGACGAAGGCCCGGCATGGTGGAAGGGGAGAGTCACAGTGAGGGCGCGCTCCAGGAGATGAAGGCCCGGCACTGTGGAGGGGAGAGTCACAGTGAGGGCGAGCTCCAGGAGATGAAGGCCCGGCACTGTGGAGGGGAGAGTCGCAGTGAGGGCGAGCTCCAGGAGACGAAGGCCCTGCACTGTGGAGGGGAGAGTCACAGTGAGGGCGAGCTCCAGGAGACGAAGGCCCGGCACTGTGGAGGGGAGAGTCACAGTGAGGGCGAGCTCCAGGAGACGAAGGCCCGGCACTGTGGAGGGGAGAGTCACAGTGAGGGCGAGCTCCAGGAGACGAAGGCCCGGCACTGTGGAGGGGAGAGTCACAGTGAGGGCGAGCTCCAGGAGACGAAGGCCCGGCATGGTGGAAGGGGAGAGTCACAGTGAGGGCGAGCTCCAGGAGACGAAGGCCCGGCACTGTGAGGGGAGAGTCACAGTGAGGGCGAGCTCCAGGAGACGAAGGCCCGGCACTGTGGAGGGGAGAGTCACAGTGAGGGCGAGCTCCAGGAGATGAAGGCCCGGCACTGTGGAGGGGAGAGTCACAGTGAGGGCGAGCTCCAGGAGACGAAGGCCCTGCACTGTGGAGGGGAGAGTCACAGTGAGGGCGAGCTCCAGGAGATGAAGGCCCGGCACTGTGAGGGGAGAGTCACAGTGAGGGCGAGCTCCAGGAGATGAAGGCCCGGCATGGTGGAAGGGGAGAGTCGCAGTGAGGGCGAGCTCCAGGAGACGAAGGCCCGGCACTGTGAGGGGAGAGTCACAGTGAGGGCGAGCTCCAGGAGACGAAGGCCCGGCATGGTGGAAGGGGAGAGTCACAGTGAGGGCGAGCTCCAGGAGACGAAGGCCCGGCATGGTGGAAGGGGAGAGTCGCAGTGAGGGCGAGCTCCAGGAGATGAAGGCCCGGCACTGTGGAGGGGAGAGTCACAGTGAGGGCGAGCTCCAGGAGATGAAGGCCCAGCACTGTGGAGCGGAGAGTCACAGTGAGGGCGAGCTCCAGGAGATGAAGGCCCGGCACTGTGAGGGGAGAGTCACAGTGAGGGCGAGCTCCAGGAGACGAAGGCCCGGCACGGTGGAAGGGGAGAGTCACAGTGAGGGCCAGCTCCAGGAGACGAAGGCCCGGCACTGTGGAGGGGAGAGTCAAGTGAGGGCGAGCTCCAGGAGACAAGGCCCGGCACTGTGGAGGGGAGAGTCACAGTGAGGGCGAGCTCCAGGAGATGAAGGCCCGGCACTGTGGAGGGGAGAGTCACAGTGAGGGCGAGCTCCAGGAGACGAAGGCCCTGCACTGTGGAGGGGAGAGTCACAGTGAGGGCGAGCTCCAGGAGACGAAGGCCCGGCACTGTGGAGGGGAGAGTCACAGTGAGGGCGAGCTCCAGGAGACGAAGGCCCGGCACTGTGGAGGGGAGAGTCACAGTGAGGGCGAGCTCCAGGAGACGAAGGCCCGGCACTGTGGAGGGGAGAGTCACAGTGAGGGCGAGCTCCAGGAGACGAAGGCCCGGCACTGTGGAGGGGAGAGTCACAGTGAGGGCGAGCTCCAGGAGACGAAGGCCCGGCACTGTGGAGGGGAGAGTGACAGTGAGGGCGAGCTCCAGGAGACGAAGGCCCTGCACTGTGGAGGGGAGAGTCACAGTGAGGGCGAGCTCCAGGAGACGAAGGCCCGGCACTGTGGAGGGGAGAGTCACAGTGAGGGCGAGCTCCAGGAGACGAAGGCCCGGCACTGTGGAGGGGAGAGTCACAGTGAGGGCGAGCTCCAGGAGACGAAGGCCCGGCACTGTGGAGGGGAGAGTCACAGTGAGGGCGAGCTCCAGGAGACGAAGGCCCGGCATGGTGGAAGGGGAGAGTCACAGTGAGGGCGAGCTCCAGGAGATGAAGGCCCTGCACTGTGGAGGGGAGAGTCACAGTGAGGGCGAGCTCCAGGAGACGAAGGCCCTGCACTGTGGAGGGGAGAGTCACAGTGAGGGCGAGCTCCAGGAGACGAAGGCCCGGCACTGTGGAGGGGAGAGTCACAGTGAGGGCGAGCTCCAGGAGACGAAGGCCCGGCACGGTGGAAGGGGAGAGTCACAGTGAGGGCGAGCTCCAGGAGATGAAGGCCCGGCACAGTGGAGAGGAGAGTCACAGTGAGGGCGAGCTCCAGGAGATGAAGGCCCTGCACTGTGGAGGGGAGAGTCACAGTGAGGGCGAGCTCCAGGAGACGAAGGCCCGGCACAGTGGAGGGGAGAGTCACAGTGAGGGCGAGCTCTAGGAGACGAAGGCCCGGCACAGTGGAGGGGAGAGTCACAGTGAGGGCGAGCTCCAGGAGACGAAGGCCCGGCACAGTGGAGGGGAGAGTCACAGTGAGGGCGAGCTCCAGGAGATGAAGGTCCGGCACTGTGGAGGGGAGAGTCACAGTGAGGGCGAGCTCCAGGAGATGAAGGCCCGGCATGGTGGAAGGGGAGAGTCACAGTGAGGGCGAGCTCCAGGAGATGAAGGCCCAGCACAGTGGAGGGGAGAGTCACAGTGAGGGCGAGCTCCAGGAGATGAAGGCCCAGCATGGTGGAGGGAAGAGTCACAGTGAGGGCGAGCTCCAGGAGATGAAGGCCCAGCATGGTGGAGGGGAGAGTCACAGTGAGGGCGAGCTCCAGGAGATGAAGGCTCGGCACTGTGGAAGGGGAGAGTCACAGTGAGGGCGAGCTCCAGGAGATGAAGGCCCGGCACAGTGGAGGGGAGAGTCACAGTGAGGGCGAGCTCCAGGAGATGAAGGTCCAGCACAGTGGAGGGGAGAGTCACAGTGAGGGCGAGCTCCAGGAGATGAAGGCTCGGCACTGTGGAAGGGGAGAGTCACAGTGAGGGCGAGCTCCAGGAGACGAAGGCCCGGCACTGTGGAGGGGAGAGTCACAGTGAGGGCGAGCTCCAGGAGACGAAGGCCCGGCACTGTGGAGGGGAGAGTCACAGTGAGGGCGAGCTCCAGGAGACGAAGGCCCGGCACTGTGGAGGGGAGAGTCACAGTGAGGGCGAGCTCCAGGAGATGAAGGCCCGGCACTGTGGAGGGGAGAGTGACAGTGAGGGCGAGCTCCAGGAGACGAAGGCCCGGCACTGTGGAGGGGAGAGTCACAGTGAGGGCGAGCTCCAGCAGACAAGGGACCGGCCCAAGCCCTTAGGTCGCAGCTGTTCTGTCATTGTCGCTGAAGAGTCTGGCAAAAGCGACGACTTCGAGGACAAACACAGACCCTGCCAGTAACCTGGCTGCTCCTGGGATGTGCTAAAATGAGCCTTTTTTGTCTTGGCCAGGAGGCTGCGGCTTGCTAAGGACACGTCTGTTCAGTCCCCCCTCCCGGGACCAGCCTCAGCGCCCTGCAGGGCTGCCAGTCCTCCAGGCTTTGTGTGAACCCGCAGGAGAGCCCCTCCACCCGGTGAGCCCGCTGGGGAGGCAGCGGCGCCACTGAAGGCTGCCCCAGGCTCCCGGAGCAGACAGGACGGCCGCCTCTGCCTGTGTGCAAAGGGACGGCCAGAGAGGGGCGCACTGCCCGCGGTCACACAGCACAGTCGGGTGTCCGGAAGCCCAGCCCGGCTTCCCTCGCTGGTCACCAGGCTGTGCTAAGTGGCAATTCCGGGGCCCGGCGAGGGTCGGGGGGAGCTTCCCTCCTGGTCTCCAGCGCAGGCTGAAGGACGCCACGCTCCGACCCGGGCCCCCTTCCTCCCACTGTGTTCTGCTGACCCTGTCCTCTTCCCCCGCCAAAGGAAGGGGACCTCATTTCTGAGAACTCGTGAGGGGTGATGACAAAGGCGAGGCGCGAACGGAGGCAGGTGACAAGCAACTGCAGTCCCCACAGCCCGCCCGGGAGGCGCAGCTCTGGCCTGGACGTGCCTCCAACCCCGCCGAGGACGAGCCCCAGACGGTCTGCGCCGCCTGCGGTTACCAGCCTGGGGACCACACTTCCCCACCCTCCCCTCCCCTTCCTCGTTGCCTCCTCCACCAACCCCTCTGGGACCTCTCCCGTCCCCCCAGGCATGGCAGCCCCCAGCTGTGCTGCGAACCCGGATTCTAGCCAGCTCTGCCCGCCGAGCTGTGTGACCCGGGGCAAGGCACCCTCCGTCCCTAGGCCCTAGGACAGGCAGGTGCCTAGACTGCGAGGTCCCGCCACAACCAGTTCCTCCCTAGCCAGGACCTCGGTCCCGCCCGGCGTCATCTCTGACCGCCCAGACCCTTCGTGCACCCCTGTTCAGGGCGCTGTGCGGGGGTCACTGTGGACGCTTTGGGCTTCTGCAGCTCGGACTCTGGGATCCGGCCTCTCCCTCCCGCCAGCTCCAGCCGGATGTGATATTTATTGGGGTGTTTCTAGCACAAGGGCAGAGGAGGGCGCTGCGCAGCGCCGGGGAGCGGGTGGAGGGGAGAACGCCCCCCAGAGCCGGGCGGGGGTCCGGCCGCGCCCACCGACCTCCAGCAGGGGGCGCCAGAGCGAAAGGCAAGGCCCCGGGTCAGCCCAGGTGTCCCGTCCGGGCTGGGGGGTGGGGGGCTGCGCCGGGGCGGGACACCCCGAGACACGCCCGGCAGCACTTAAGTAGCTGCGGGCCTGTGCGAGGGCGAGGCTGAGAAAGCCCGGCGGCTGCTGACCCACTTGGATCCGGACCTGGACGGCGCCATGCGGGGCCCCGTGGCTCTGTGGCTGCTCCTGGCTCTGCGCACTGGTGAGGCCGCGAGGGCGGGCGCCGGGGCGCAGGGCCTGGAGTGCGTCAGTCGCTGCAGCCGAGGCTGGGAAGGGGGTCCTGAGCCCCCGGGGCGGGGGCGGGTGAGGACGCCTCAGGGAACTAGCACTGGCTGGCCGACTGGGAAGCCTGGAGAGCTTCTTGAAGGAGGCAGTCTTGGTATGAGCCTTGAAAGAGCGAAGCTTCGAAGCTTCGGATGTGCCAAGAGACTGAGGCAGGGCATGGTGGGGAGCCTTGGACAGTCGCGGGGAGGTCCCGGAGAGTCGCTGCTCTGGGTTTGGGAGCCAGAGCAGCTCCTTCACTCCCAGTCAGGGCGCGTGAGCTGCAGGGCTGAAGGCGGGGTCTCCGTGGCTGTGCCCGGGAGAGTCGGCCCTGGCACAGCAGCCAAGAGGCGGACCTCAGGGAGAGGCTGGGGCTGGCGGTGGGGGTGCAGGCACAACGGCAGAACGACTATCGTCCGCCACTGCCCTGGTCATCCCTCGGAAAGGGCCCCAGCAGCCCTGGGCCCCAGTGGTGGCCGGCAGGGGGGGGAGGAGAGCGGTCTGACTTTTCAGGGTGCCGCCTGAGGGGGTGCATGACAGCTGCAATCTTGGCCCTTGGGGTGGGTATGGGGCGTGCAGGGTGCCCTGGGAGGGCCTGGTCTCGGGGAGGTAACTAGACCGAAGCCATGCGTTTCTCTGGAGCACAGGGTGTGGTGAGAGCTCAGGTCTGCCCAGTGGCCACCCTCCTCCCCTTCCACTGGGCCCCAGCCTGGAGCCTGTGCCCTCTGCCCTGGGCCAGCATGGGGCCTCCGAGAACCCACCGAGGACCGGTGTGGGCTTTCTCTCAGCCACCAGCCACACGGATGTGGGTGTCACCTGCTCTCTCAGGGACCAGGCAGGCTCTGCCGGTTCAAGTAGGCTGCCTGAAGGCACCAGCCAGAGGGACAAGACCCTGGCCCAGCCTCCTGGTCCTCAGCCACCCTCTGTGTGCCACCTTCTGTGGCAGGAGCCTAGCACGTGCCCTCCCAGGGTGGGCTTGGGGCTGGCACAGTTGCAGCACCCCGAGGTGCAAGGCTCCATCTCATCCCAGCTCCTGCCAGACCTAGGGAGGGCCCAGGGGCCTGCTGAGTGAGGGAACCCGGGCCAGCACCCCACTTTCAGAGGCGTGGGGAGGGGAAGAACCCTGACCTGTCACCCCGCCTGCAGGGTCTCCCCAGCCATTGCTTTTCCCCAGGCAGGTGGGGAAGGGCATCCCTCCGGCAGGTGCCTGCCACTTCCCGCTCCTCTGAAACGGGAGTGCAGGGTGCTCCGGAGCCCTGGGCACGGCTCCCAGCGCCAGCCCCCTTCCCAGTCCCGTGCCTTCCCTCGGAGGGCAGGCTGTGGCTGAGGCGGGGCCGCCCAGGTACGGGTCAAGCATTGCTGCAGAAGCCCCCTCGGGGCGGCTGGCCTGGGGGAGGGGCCTCACTCCTGGCTGCCCCCAGCGCTTGGTGGCATGGAGGTGCGGTGGTGCACCACCTCGGACCCCGAGCAGCAGAAGTGCAGCGACATGAGCAAGGCCTTCCAGGAAGCCGGCATCCAGCCCGCCCTTGGCTGCATCCCGGGCACCTCCGCCGACCACTGCGTCCAGCTCATCGCGGTGAGTGCCTGCAGAGGCTCTGGCCAAGAGGGCAGCGGGCCGCCTCATTCACTGGGCAGGGCCGAGCAACGCAATCTCCCAAGGGGCCAAGGGCCAGCCTGTCTCCTGCCCAGGCCAGGCGCTGGGAGGCCCCGGCCGGCGCCAGTGGGGAAAGGTCTGAGAGGCGGGTTTGCTTCCCATGGGCCACTGCTAGAGTGGGGGCACCACCACCCCACCACAGGGAGCCCAGACGGTGGGGAGCCCCCAGTGGTCCATGGCGTTCTCTGCCATAGAGCTTTCCAGCTGGGCTGTGGTTCCTGGCAAGGAGAAACAGGCTGGTGTCTGGGCGGTGGGAGGCAGGCCGGGAGGCTGGGGTCCTGCTAACCTGGCATGGCCACTCTGAGAGGCAGGACAAGGTGGGGCACAAGGGAGCCGGCTTCTGCGTCAGTTCAGCCCGGACCTCACCCCACCGAGCCCCACAGGGCCCAGACCCGGTCAGGTCCGCTGTGCGGCCCGAAGCCAACTCCACTGATTCTGTCGGGCTATAACCTCACGGGGCCGGGGCACACGGAGAGCACGTTTGTGTTTAAACATAAAAAGGAAAAAGCTAAACAGCAGTTCTGGCAGCCAGCCTCCTCAGGCTCTCAGAGAGGGAAGCAGCAGAGTGAGGGCTGCATTTGCAGGCCCGGCTGATTTCCTCCGCGCACCTGTGAGTCCTGGAAACTAACTCATGTTTTTTAAATGCTTAATAGTAAGACGAGGTGAGTTTTCACCTGGTGATGGGGCCAGAGTCCAAGCCGTGACAGGGCTCCTGGGCCAGGCGGGGGGGACTGGAGACCTGCAGGGCTTTTCAGGGGGCCCTGGTCAGGCTGGTGGGTGTCCCTGAGTCCCTGACCAAATGGGCCTGGAGGGCAGGGTGGGGGCTGCACTGACCAGGTTTCTTACCAGGCCCAGGAGGCCGACGCCATCACTCTGGATGGAGGTGCCATCTACGAGGCGGGGAAGGAACTTGGCCTGAAGCCCGTGGTGGGCGAAGTGTATGATCAAGGTGAGGGGTGGGGTCTCCAGCTCCACACTGGCCATCAGGCCGGTCCACAGAGCCTTCCTTGGGGCCCAGCCACGCAAACCTTCAGAGAACCCTCTGACCCTCTGAACTGGAGGCAGGAGTGCCAGGGACACGGCGCTGACCTGCATCCATTCATCCTCATGGGGACAGCAGCCCCCAACTCGTGCTCAGGAAGGCCCTGCTGAGGGGTTCCCCAGGCCCTCGGAGCACTGGGTGTGCACCCACGGAGGGCCCACTGCCTGCCAGCACCAGTGCCTTTCTGTCAGGGCAGCAGAGTGGGGACACGGCCGGCAGGAGAGGTGGAGACAGGCACCCCGGAGCCCAGCAGGCCCACGGGACCCCAGCTCTGCCCCTTCCCATGACCGCCGACGCCCGTCCTTGGCTGTGAGACAGAGATAACGCCTGCCCTGTCACATCAATTAAGTGAGCCCCGGAGTGTGCCCACCTGGCACGGGGCGCGTGCCGAGAGGCGTGGGGTCCCCCTGCCAGACACACTGCAGCTCAGCCTGCTCTTCCTCTCCTCGCCACCTGTCCTTGTTCAGCACCTGCCTGTCGCAGGCCAGCACGGTTGTCACCTCCTCCAAGGAGCCGCCTGAGCCCTCCCCACCCCAACACGGCACCTCTCTCCCTTCATGGCTCCCATAGCCTCCGGAAGGCCCCTTGGCCCTGGTAGTCCCCGAGGGGGACCCGTCCTGGTCCTTGCGCCCTCTCTGCTGCTCTGCACGGGGTCTCTCAGAGAAGGTGTGTGCCAGTTGTGGTTGAGTGAGTGCTGTCAGTCCAACCCATGAACCGCTGGTGGCCTCGGGGCCAGGCCCTTCCTGCCTGGTTACTTCAGCCCGTCCGAGACCAGCTGCCCGCTGACCCGGCACACAGCATACTGGGCAGACCCGCCCCTGCCTGCAGGAGCAGGAGGCAGTGACAGGCCACGAACGCGGGGTCCACGTGGCAGGGGCTCTGAAGAAAAGTGAAGGCCGTGAGAGAGCAAATGGGGGCCATGGGGAACGCCTGGTGGCAGAGCAGCCCCGAGGGGCCTCTGGGGCGGAGACCTAGCTGAGCCCTGACGGACACCTCAGGAGACATCCTGGTGGTCCAGGAGCTGGAGGGGGAGGGTGGCCTGGGTGCCCATGAGCTGCTCCGCCTGGCAGGGCCGGCCTCGGGTGTGTGAGCAACCGCACTGCCTCGTCTAGAGCTCGGCTTCACTGTGGTCGTGGCTGGCACAGGTGTGTGTGTGCGTGTGTGTGAGTGTATGTGAGAGTGTGAGAGTTAGGTGACTGTGAGAGTGAGTGTGTGAAACAGAGTGTGTGACAGTGTATGCAACAGAGAATGGACGAGTGTGTGCATAATGCTTGTGTGTGTGTGCGATTGTGAGTGAGCTGACTATTGAGAATGTGTTTGTGAAAGAATGTGCGAGATTGTGTGTGACAATGTGTGTAGCAGTGAATGTGGAAGTATGTGTGAGGGTGTGTGTGTTTATGTGAAAGAGAATGCATGTGAGGGGTATGCATGACAGATTATGTGTGAGTGTGCATGTGAAAGTGTGAGCATGTATATGTGAGTGTGCACGTGAGTGCATGTGAAAGTATGTGAGTGCATGCGTGCGTGTACATGAGTGTGTATGTGAACGTATGTGAGTGTGTGCATGAGTGTGTGTGAGTGCGTGTACATGAGACAGCATGAGAGAGAGCGAGCGTGCCTGTGCGTGCCTTTGTCTCTTGGGGGCCCTCTGGTCGCCATCCCTGTGGCTAAGCCATCTGTGCCTCATCTGAGTGGCCCTTCTGGGCCCCCTGTTGGCCCAATGGGGTCTTTTGGAGGCTGCAGAGCCCTCCCACCTGCCGCCACCCCGCAGCTCTTGGGGCTCCTGAGTGGTCTGGGACCACACTGCTAGCTCTCTCTGTCCCCCGTCTCTCTCTGCCCCTGCCCACCTGTCCCCTCAGCCCCTGGAAAATCACTTTTCCTGACTGAGCAAAGCCCTGCCCTGCTTCCCTGCCCCTCGGGCCCTCCAAGCTCCCCCAGCCCAGGCCGCTCTGCCCTCTGCCCGTCTCCGTGCCCCCGTGACTTGCACAGCTGTGGTCCCAGCAAAGCACCGGCTGGCTGGGCAGGAAAAGGGGGAGCTCAGGGAAGGGATGAGAATCTCCAGAGAGTGCCCAGCTCGGGAGGCTAGTGGAGGGAGGGCAAGGCCTGGTACGAGCAGGCAGGTCGCGCCCACCTGCCCTCCCGTGCACACATCCACATGGACACCGCACCTGCAGCACGCACCCTTCGCCGCGGCCATCCCAGGCAGGGCAGCCCTGCGGCCTCCCTCAGGGCCTCTCCCTCAGCCCTCTCCTCACCCCTCCTAGAGGTCGGGACCTCCTATTACGCCGTGGCTGTGGTCAAGCGGAGCTCCTCTGTGACCATCAACACCCTGAGGGGCGTGAAGTCCTGCCACACAGGCATCAACCGGACGGTGGGCTGGAACGTGCCCGTGGGCTACCTGGTGGACAGCGGCCGCCTCTCGGTGATGGGCTGCGACGTGCTCAAAGGTGAGGGCTTCGGGCCAGGCAGGGGCTCTCTGGGTGGCCTCTCCCTCTTCCCATTCCTTCGCTGGGTAGCCCCCTCTGGCCTCAGCTTCACCCTGCACTCCTTCAGAGGTGCAGCAAAGCCCCCACCAGGGTCCGCCCAGACACGCACGCGGTGGCATCCCTCCCTGCCTCTGCGGGCCAGTGGCACCGTGTGAGTTTCTGGTTGATTAGTCCCTGCGGTGCGTGGCTTGGCCCACACTGGCCACAGTGTCCCACACGACACTGCCAGACACAGGGCCCAGCCCACGGTGGGAGCTGACGAACCGCCAGGGAGCGATCTGTACCACCTGTCTAGACACGGCACGGTCATGGCAGCGTTTCCTGCACGTCACAATTTTTTCAAGGCACAAATAAGCTACTGACCTGCACCCCGAAAGCTCCCAGGTGGCGATAGGCCCAACCAGCAGGTGAGCCAGCACAGGGCCCGAGCCTGGGAGCTGCCGCCTCTCAGGTGGAGGCCAAGGGTGGGACAGAGCTATCGAACGTCTGCTCCTCCACTCCTCCGGGAAAGGAGAGCGGCTGGCCCTGGGAGAGCTCAGCCCAGCTGGGCGTGCGTGTGGCTCCGTGGGCTCGGGTGCAGGCAGCTGGTGTCCTCCCCCTTCCCAGGATAAGTCACTGTGAAGGGACGGGTGTGAGGCCGACCCAGGCCTCGTGCTCAGTTTCCCTCCCCTCCCTGTGCTCTGAGAAGTGTTCCCATCAGATGAATCTGCTCAGGAAGTAATTCTTTCTCTCCCCTTCCATTCATTTCCCGTAACTGCTTTGGAAACGAACCCCACACTGAGCAGTGTCTAGTGAATATTTAGTTTTCCTCTGTGATCACTTCTGAGTAAATGTGTGCCCCTGAGCCATTTTTATTTTTTCTGAAGTTTACTAATTCCATGAGTGAAAGAGACACAGAGATACGGTGCCCGTAACAAGGTCCCAGCACACCCTCCACCCAGCCTCAGTCAGGCTGGGTCACGGGCTCACGCACGCCTGGCATGCTCCAGGAGGTCTTTGGACACGAACCCAGGGCCTTCCCACAGAGCACTGCATTTTCCTGTGCGCCCTCAGACTGGCCCGCATTTTATTTATTTATTTATTTGTTATTTATCTATCTATCTATTTATTTATTTATTTATCTGTATTTATTAAGAATTTTTTTTTTTGGAGAGTTTTTTTTTTTTTTTTTTTTTTTTTTTTTTTTTTGCTATAGGGCGCGTGCGCTCTCCAGACAGACAGAGACATAGAGACAGAAAGCAAGAAATCACCCCCCGGGGGGATGGCCACGCCGCAATCCCTTCTCCTCCATTCTCCTCTCGGGATCTTGGGCACGCACGCACACACGTCCAGCGTGAGTTTAAGCCACTGGGTCCAGGACTCGAACCATAGTCGACTACGTGGGAGTCCAGCGACATAGCCATTACGCTAACTGCCGGTCCCGAATTCTTTTTATTTAACATTTTTTTTATATATTTTAATTTGACCAGAGTGGGGGGGGGAGTGAGAAAGCAAGCTGCCAGGTCCAGGACTTGAACTGTGGTCGGCCATGTGGGAGTCCAGCGCTCTTAACCACCACGCCACCTGCTGGCTCCAGCCCTTCCATTTTAAAATAAGTCCCCTTGCTACTTTGTGGACCTGGCCGAGGATCACGGACCTTGTCCAGTTCCCCAGGTTGCCCAGACTGAGACTAGAAGGTGACGGATTTTCAGGAGGCCGGATGCGGTTCCAGCAGAGCCCAGGGCCCCTGCCTCGGGCGGGGATGTCCTGATCCATGGCTCTCTCGGGGGCCTGTGTCAGGGTCAGAAGAAGGACCTGAGTGACCTCTCTGCTCTCCCACAGCTGTCAGCGACTACTTTGGAGGTAGCTGCGTGCCAGGGGCAGGAGAGACCAGTTACTCCAAGTCCCTCTGTCGCCTCTGCCGAGGTGACAGCTCCGGGGAAGGGGTGTGTGACAAGAGCCCCCTGGAGAGATACTACGACTACAGCGGGGCCTTCCGGTGAGGGGCCCTGGGGAGGCCGGCATGGGAGGGGCTGAGTCCGGGCTGGAGGCCGCTGGAGCAGGAAAAACACCTTCACCCAGAGAGGGCCGGGGGCGTGGCCGCGGCAGCTGCGTCTCCTCAAAGCACCCTTTATTTAGTTCTGTGCCCTGCTTAGCTGGAAAACATCAAGCTGCAATATGCCAGACTGGGTTTGCTCATAAAATCAACATGTTTGGTATATTTAGAGAGGTGAGGGCTCCGAGGAGAAAATGGAAAAAAACAGCCTTTTTGCCACTCCCATGTCCCCATTCTGGTGTCTCAGACTCACAAGGAGGTGGAGGGGGTGGGGGGTGGTGGGGAGGTGCGGCCTGACACTAGGGCCACCCTGTCTGCCTAGTTCGGGGGTCTGGCAGCAGGTTTAAGCCCTCATGGCCCAGTAGGGCATCCCCGCCAGCTCAGGGTGCAGTCGCTCTGTCCACGAATCCACGAATATGCTGACCTCTCCGCGGGGCTGAAGTGGAAGCCCCCAGCCACTCTCTGGCCATGTGACCTGGTGTTTCCACCCGGAAGTGAGAAAGCCTGATGATACCCCACGTCCCAGGTGTGACCTGGCCGAACGCAGGTCTGGGCACAGAGTGGAAACCACACTCGGGCCCTGCAAGGAGGTGACCCCTGCCCGCCTCAGCTGCCCATTCTCCTGAGCCCTCGAAGGCCTCTCCTGGGTAGTTCCACCCCTGCCCCATCCAATCCTGCTGCTTTTCTGGTGGGGGGGGCCAAGCATCCCCTTTGCTCCGCAGGCCGTGGCCGTGACATACAGAGAATACGTGAAAGTCACTGTCCTGCTCAGGACATTTTGGGTATGGTAGGAAAGACCTTCTAGTCCAACCCCCTGCCTCAGGGCTGGATTGTCTTCAAAGTGAGGTCGCTGATCGGCTGGCGCTGGAGTCCCTGCTCCTGCCAGGCTGCACGTGGTCCGTGGGGGCTACATGCATCACTCCTCGCGGCAGCCCTATGGGAGGGCTCCACGGTGATGAGCTGGGAAGGAAACACGCCATGGCAAAGCCACACAGCAGCAGCCAAGTTGGAACCTGGGGCTGCCTGGCTAAAACCTGTACCCACCATGGCTACTCCCTAAGGCCCGCCCTCCAAGGTAGAGGATGGGCAGGGGCCGAGGGGCTGCAGGGGAGCTCAGCCCACCGGGGCTCGTGGTTTCTCTCCGCAGGTGCCTGGCGGAGGGGGCCGGGGACGTGGCCTTTGTGAAGCACAGCACGGTGTTGGAGAACACGGATGGTGAGAGGCGTGGGCCCCGGGGAGCGGGCTCTCGGGGCCCCGGATGGCAGGCCAGGAGCAGGCACCCCAGCTTGGCACTGCTCTGAGTCTCCGGTGACCTCAGTGACCTCTGACGAGTCCCAGAGGGTCTGAACTTAGCGCTCCCATTTGCGCAAAGGAAGAAGTGGCTCCCCCCCAAGGAGTTCCAGTGGCTCCGCGGGGCTGGGGGTAGAGGGGCCAGCGAGCAGATCTGCCCTGCTCTGAGATGCGTCTTCACCCGTTCTGTTTCCAACCAAAGGTTGGGGCCTGCCCTTTTACGTGTCCAATCCTCGGAGCTAGGTCTCATCTGCCGTCCCTTCCTGGCGTTTTTCTCCTCTCTCCTGAAGAAGCCATCCCTTCCCCCAGACAAGGGCTCCTCACTGCCATTTACATTTTTAACTTTGGAGACAACTGAGTTTGAGGAAGGTCGCAGCAATGATTCAGACGGCTCCCATCAGTTGTGTACCTCCATTCCCGCTTTTAGCCTTTCGCCACATTTGATTTGTTCATCTGTGTGTGTGTGTGTGTGTGTGTGTGTGTGTGTGTACGTGTGTGCGCTCGCGTTTTCTGACCTATTGGAGAGTACGTTTGCCTGTGTCAGACACCTTGAACTCTTCATAATGTATTGGGTTATCGGAAAAGTCATGACATTTTTCTGTTTTTCTGTGCAAAAAGGGGGGTCATGACTTTTCTGACCTGGTATCTCCTAGGAAGATGTGTGCCTCATCACAGCAATCTCTCAGGGACGGTGACACTGATAAAGCACGACTACCTTATCTGCAGTCCAGGTTCCACGTCCACTGAGTGTCCCAAGTCTGTCCTTTGTAGCAGTTTTTACATGTTAAATTGCCGCATCGTAATTGTCCGTATTCAGAGGGTACAGTGTGATTTGTCGGTGCGTGAATACAGTGCAGGATGATCAAATCAGGGTAGTGACTTATTCCTCATCTCAGACGTTTATCATTACTTCGTGTTAGGGACATTCAAACCTTCTCTTTTAACTATTCTGAAATATACAATAAATTATTGTCAACTCTAAGTACCCTACTGTGCGATAGGATGCTAGAGCTGTATTTATTTGGGGCCACCAGGTGGCTTGGTTAAAGCACTGGACTCTCACATGGCTGACTGCAGTTCAAGTCTCAGATCTGGCAGCTTGCTTTCTCACTTTCCCTCTCTCTCTAGTCAAAAAAAAAATTTTTTTAAGAGTTTTTTTTTTTTTTTTTTTTTTTTTTTTTTTTTTGCTATAGGGCACGTGCGCTCGCCAGACAGAGAGAAACAGAGAGACAGAAAGCAAGAAATCACCCCCCAGGGAGGATGGCCACACCACAATCCCTTCTCCATTCTCCCCTTGGGATCTTGGGCACACACGCACACGCGCCCGGCATGAGTTTAAGCCACCGGGTCTGGGACGCAAACCGTGGTCGACTACATGGGAGTCCAGCGACATAGCCATTACGCTAACTGCTGGTTCCTCAAATTAAAAATAATAATTATAGATAAAATGAAATAGATAATTATTTTAAAAATTTATTTAAAATGTATTAATTTTCTAGAGATCATATGCTTCACCAGAGAGAGTGAGAGAGATAAAGTGAGAAAGCAAGCTGCCAGGTCCGGGACTCAAACTGCAGTCGACCATGTGGAAGTCCAGTGCCCTAACCACCATGTCACCTGCTGGCCCTGAACTTACTCCCTTGCCTGTTTACGGGCTTACCAACATCTCTCCATCCCCGGCTCCCTGCCCAGCCTCCAGTAACCACTCCTCCTCGCTGCTTCCATGAGGTCAGAATGAGCTTACGCACGTGAGTAAGAACAGGCAGCATCGTCTTTCTGTGCAGGGTTATCTCACTAAGTACAGTGTCCGCCGGCCTCGTCTGTGTGGCCTGCAGTGACAGGGCTTCGCCCTGACTGTATACAGCACTGCGTGTATGCACTCATTTCTCCTCCACACACCTCTCCATTCAGCCGTGAAAGATTCGTAGGCCGATGCCCTGTCTTGACTACTGTGGTGTTTGCAGCAATGTATTTTCAGGCCCTGGATCTAATCTGTGACCACGCATGGTGCTTACTTGCTAGATATCTTTAGTTTCATTCATCTTGGAACAGTTTCTCAGTTCTTTCCCTTTTTTTTTTTTTTTTTTTTTGAGAGATTTTTGCTATAGGGCACATGCGCTCACCAGCCAGACAGAGAGACAGAAAGCGAGAAATCACCCCCCAGGGGGGATGGCCATGCAGCAATCCCTTCTCCATTCTCCTCTCGGGATCTTGGGCACGCACGCACACGTGCCTGGCGTGAGTTTAAGCCACCAGGTCCGGGACTCGAACCGCGGTTGACTACATGGGAGTCCAGCGACATAGCCATTACGCTAACTGCTGGTCCCATCTTTCCCCTTTTTTTATGACATTGGTGTTTTTGAAGAGTGGGGCTAGTTATTTTATAGAACAACCCTCAATTTGGATTTACTTGAAGATCCTTTTTTTAAATTGAGGTACAATTGACATTCAGCAAAATGTACCCTTTTGGAGTTTTGTCAGAAACGTAACTGCATAGCCAGTGCGCAACCAAACACTGATGGCAGCAGCCCTTCACCTCCAAATCTTCACCTCCAAACCTTCACCTCCAAAGTCTCCTCATGCCCGTCTCTGGTCTTCCTCTTTTGCCAGCTGCCAGTAACCGCCGATCAGACTTCAGTCTCTCTAGTTTTGCCTATTCCAGAATGTCTGATCATTACCTTTATTAAAATCAATTTTGGGGGGGATCAGCAGATGGTGTAATGGTTACATCACTGGACTCCCACATAGTCAACCATGGTTCGAGTCCCAGACTCGGTGGCTTAAAACTCATGCCAGGCACGTGTGTGTGCGTGCCCAAACTCCCGAGGGGAGAATGGAGGAGAAGGGATTGCGGTGTGGCCATCTCCCCTTGGGGGTGATTTCTCACTTTCTGTCTCTCTGTCTCTTCTGTCTCTCCAGCAAGCACATGCGCCCTATAGCAAAAATATCTCTCTCAAAAAATCTTTTTTGTTGTTGTTGTTAATCATTACTTTTTTTTTTAAGAGGTTTTTGCCTTGGGTTGCATGTACTTGCCAAAAGGAGAGAGAGAGAGACAGAGTCAGTGAGAGGAAAGTGAGAAATCACCCTGCAGGGGGATGGTCATGACAATCGCTTCTCCTCCACTCCCCTTCCTAGATCTTGGGTACACACGCACGTACATCCAGCATGATTTTGAAGCCACCAAGTCCAGGACTCAAATCGCAGTCAGCCACGTGGGAGTTCAGCAACATAACTGTTATGCTATCTGCTGCCCTCCCCTTTTATTATGAGAGAGAGACGGTGTACAGGAGGAGGCGGGAGAAAGAGGTGGCGTTTTTGACAGTCTTGCTGTGGTGACCCAGCCTCCCGGTTAGCGGGATCACAGGCACACGCTACCCCGTCCAGCCTGTCCGGGTTGGTCTGAAAACGGAACCTGGCTCTTCCCGCCTTGGCCAGCCCCAGCCTCAAGCAGTGGCTCTCTACTGCTCGCACCACCATGGCTGGGTCAGTCGTCGCCTTTTAAATCAGACTGGCCATTGTGCAGTCTGAACTTTCTGAAGGCAAACGTGAACGAGCTATGAGAAAGGGGGAAACGAGCAGTCCCAAACAGGACAAAGCCCAAGGCATCATCGCAGGGCAGGACAGTCTTGTAAAAACGGGCTGCCTTGGGCCGATGTCCCACGAGGAGTCAAGCAAAGAAGAATAGGGAGGTATTGGGTGAAAATTAGCTTTTTTTAAAGTTTGGATACTAATCTAAGAAAATCTGAGGAGGTCATTTTTAAAGAATATTCTATGCAAAAAGATCAATAAGAGCAAAATAGCAGAATTGTCCCGAAAGTCTAATGCAGTGAGGGGATGGGACTGCCATCGTCCCTAGCGATGAGAAACAGCAGTGGCCTTTGCACGGAGCTGACTGGCACATCCCGCTCGTGGGAAGGCAGATGATACCCCAGCGAGCGCACGGAGGGCTGGCAGCCGTTTAAAAATAGAGAAAAGCTGGGGGGTGGGGAGAGGATGCCACGGAGGAACTGTGAAGAGTGCTAGAAACTGTCGCAGCTATTAAAAATGACCTTTATGGAGTTTTTCGAACTATTACTCTGTTGTTTTGGGGAGCTGTTTTTAAATAGCTTCAGGGTGAACGTTTTCATGGTCCCACAAATTAACGTTTTCCCTTTCTTTTCCTTAACAGGGATTTTTCCCCCTCATTTTCATTTAAAAGTCATAAAAATATTGTTACATAGGACCATCTGTGGTTTAGTTACAGTTCTTAATAGTCTCTTCTTATTCTTATTTGGTATCAATCATCACTTTTTCAAAAAAAAAATCTCATTTTCTAGAAAGAAGTAAGTGGGTTTTATGGAAAGTTTCCAATAATCTGGAAAAATACTTTAGAGAGATAAGTGGGGGAAGAAACGTAGGATCCAAAATTGCCTATCATCCATGTCTGCTAACTATGTTAAAAAATGGTTAGCTGGGCCAGCAGGTGGAGTGGTGGTTATGGTAGCTGGACTCCCACATGGCTGACCACTGTTCAAGTCCCAGACCCGGCAGCTTGTTTTCTCACTTTCCTTCTCTCTCTGTCTCTCTCTAGTCAACTTCAAAATAAATAAATAAATAAATAAATAAATAAATAAATAAAATATGATGATGAGTAAAAATAAATAAAATAATTCTTTCTAAAAAGTGGCTAGAAAAGGGGGCCGGCAGGTGGCATGGTGGTTAAGGTGCTGGTCATTCACGTGGCTAACCACAGTTAGAGTCCTGGACCTAGGGGCTTGCTTTCTCACTTTCTGTCTCTCTCTCTCTCTCTGTCTCTCTCTCTCTTTCTCTCCTCTCTCTCTGGTGAGTGCATGTTTCCTGTAGCAAATTAAAATAGTAATAACAATAAGAATGATAAATAAAAATTAAATAGTTTTTTTAGAAAATAGAAATATTGGGACCAGCAGTTAGCGTAATGGCTATGTCGCTGGACTCCCACGTAGTCGACCGCGGTTCGAGTCCCGGACCCGGCGGCTTAAACTCACGCCGGGCGCGTGTGCGTGCGTGCCCAAGATCCCGAGAGGAGAATGGAGGAGAAGGGATTGCGGCGTGACCATCCCCCCTGGGGGGTGATTTCCTGCTTTCTATTTCTCTGTCTCTCTCTGTCTGTCTGGCGAGCGCACGCGCCCTATAGCAAAAACCTCTCCAAAAAAAGAAAAAAAAAAAAAAAAAAAAAAAAAAAAAAAAGAAAATAGAAATATTAATAGGAAAAAAGACCTGAGAGGAAAACACCAAAATATTGATAGTTGAGGTTTTGGACAAAGCTTTGGGGCATTACCCTTTTCTCCATGGTACATGGTTCTGGGTAGTCTGTTGGGCCCCTGCCCCCTGCCCCCTGCCCTCTGCCCTTTGCTCAGAACCAAGCTTAGTATCTGATGACAGGCAGTGACATCATCCCAGACTCGTGGCACGTTCATCTCTCTCATCCCAGCTTCACTTACTCTCTTACTCTCTTTGTCTTGAGCGGATACCCCTGTTTGTCTGTGTTACTTTACTGTCAGGTACTTCAGATCTGTTTCATTCCCAGGAATTGGCGATGGCCCCGCAGCACAGCGCACAGGGAGCCAGAGCCCACATGGCCCACCATGGCCTGACAAACACGCCGGGCTCACATGCGTGTGTGTCCTAAATCCTGACAGGAGGGAGGAATGGAGGAAACGATTGTGGTGTGGCCACATCCCACTGAGGGAGTTTCTTCTCTCTTTTTCTCTCTCACTCTCTCTAGTGACCACACACACCCTCTGGTGATTTTAAAAAGAAAGAAAGAAAGAAAATCTTTAATTAAAAAAAAGAGAGAGAAAGAAAGAAATTGGTGAGGGTGGAAAACATCGGGAGTCAGACACCAGCAATGTCAAGGCCTGGTCTCGCAGGGTGCAGGCACCAAGCTCTCCTCATTCAGGCTCTGGGTTCTCACCTCCACGACACCTGGCCTCTCCCCAGTCCTCTCAACCTGGGCCTCCCTCGCCGTCCTCCAGGACAGAAGTAGGCTCACCCAGGCTTCCCGTCTTCACAGGAAGAACCCTGCCCTCCTGGGGCCAGGCGCTGCTGTCGAAGGACTTCGAGCTGCTGTGCAGGGACGGCAGTCGGGCCGAGGTCACCGAGTGGAGGCGATGCCACCTGGCGCGGGTGCCTGCTCACGCCGTGGTGGTCCGAGCTGACGCGGACGGGGGCCTCATCTTCCGGCTGCTCAACGAAGGCCAGGTGGGCTCAGTGGCCACTGCTCAGCCTCCTGGGCGTGCCGGCCTTCTGGTCACCCACCACAGGGAGCTCTGGGAGAAGAACAGGAGGGACAGACCCCAGGTGGGGACCAGGCTGTGGCCAGGCGGAGGCCAGGCCAGCGTGAGTAAGGGATGACTATGCAAGCTGGCCAGAGCAGGGAGACCACAGACGCAGGCGCCCCTCAGAGAAAACATGGCCAGAACAGGGGAGCAGACAGCGGGGCAGCATTGCCCTCCCCACGTCCTCTGGTACTGAAATGTGGCAACCAAGGTGGCACCAAAGGCGACAGAGCAACGGTTACAAAGCAACGGTTCTGCCCGCCCAGCCTTAGCTCATGTTGCCCTCCCACGTGCCACTGCCCAGCCCCGTAGCTTGTCCTCAGACCTACCCTCGCCTGGGTCATAGTGGCCGAACTGTGTGCGACAGGCCGGGCGAGCCGAGTGGAGACCCAGAGCACGGGGCGGGGGGTGGAACTGGAGGAGGCGCCATGGAGGAGGGAGGCCTCCCCTGGTCCTGGGTGCCTGGCCAAGGCCACTGGGAGAGGGGGTGGCAGCCAGTGGGAGGACAAGCCCGCCCTCACCAGCACCACCCCACCCTGCCGCCCACACAGCGTCTGTTCAGCCACGAGGGCAGCAGCTTCCAGATGTTCAGCTCCGACGCCTACGGCCAGAAGAACCTGCTGTTCAAAGACGCCACCTTGGAGCTCGTGCCCATCGCCACGCAGACCTACGAGGCCTGGCTGGGCCGCGAGTACCTGCACGCCATGAAGGGGCTGCTCTGTGACCCCAACCGTAAGTCCACCCATGCCTGCTGCCAGCTCTGGCCCTGCTCGTCCTCGACAACGCAAGGTCGGGGTGTGGGGGGGTGGCTCTTGGCCACTGTGGGAGCCTGTCACGTCCACTTCCCTGCCTCTGGGGCTTTGAGGAGGGGCCTCCCTGCGGTGGCAAGGGCTGCTGGAGGCTGGGAGCCCCACCTACTCCCAAAGTGGGGGATCCAGGCCACCAGGGTCTGTCTTGGGAAAGGTCTCCTCCATGTAGGGCTATCTCATCCGGTCTTCTTCCTCCACACCGCTCACCCCTCCTCCCTCTCCCCACCGCTTGGCCCCGGCCTGGCTCGGGCACCTGACTGTTTATTCCAGTGATCTGCAAGTGCGCTTCCTGCCCCTCGCCGGCCCTCACCCTCAGCCTACAGCCAGGGACCTGGTGGCCACGTGTGCCTCGAACTCTCGCAGTCCCCAGGGAGAGGTTCCATTACCCCTTTCTGCATGAGACCCGGGGAGCAGGTGGTTAGACCCCAATGCCCACCTCGCAGCTTCAAGAGGAAGACCCAGAACTTCCTTGGGGCTGATGCGAAGCCCTTCTCCGAGGCTCCCGGCCTGGCTGTGCCCCCTTGGGGGAGGCCGCACTGACACGCACACGCCTCCAGGGCTGCCCCACTACCTGCGCTGGTGTGTGCTGTCAACTCCTGAGATCCAGAAGTGCGGCGACATGGCTGTGGCCTTCAGCCGGCAGGGGCTCAAGCCGGACATCCAGTGCGTGTCGGCCGAGTCCCCCCAGCACTGCGTGGAGCAGATCCAGGTGAGCCGTCCCCCTGGACCACACCTGGGATGTCTATACAGCCTGGCCCCCAGCTGCATGTCTGCCATGATGACCCGACAGCCCACAGAAAGGGGGAGAGGCCGAAGGAGGGAGGGGGGCTCTCCCCCTGGGGAGCCAGGGCTCTTTGCTCAGGGCACAGGAGGGGCACGGGAGGAGCGCTGGCCCCAGTCGATCCTCCATCAGTGACCAATCAGCACCCGCCATCCCTGGCCCTGGCGAGCCCCTCCCCCTTTCCGAATGTCAGCGCCCCTCTGTGGGCTGTAGGGGGTGGGCCCGGGTCATTGTCTGTTACAGGTTTGGGGCAAAAACCCACACTCAGAGGTTTTTACACAGGTCACCATCTAGGGCACATAGACTTCTCTTTCGGATATACAGTATGTGAGGAAATAGCATCCTACACAGAGCGATCTGAAACCGGACAGTACTCGGTGTTTCCTCCTGTATTCTATTTCTAGTCTTTTTTTTTTTTTCTTTTGCCCTTAATGCTTGTCATGACCTATTAAGTAGATTTTGCCCCCTCCTCAGTTAAATGTACCTGCCCTGGTCTCTGAGGCCCCCAGCACCTCCCTGCTCTGCCTGTCTGAGGAGATGGAGGCAGGACACAGAAGAGGCCGGGGCCCTGCGGTCAGGAGAAGGTCCTGCTGTGGTCACAGGGCCCAGCCGTCAGCCCTGGGTGCCCGGACTCCTCCCTCCCTGCTGTAATAGCAAGTAGGTGAGGCCACAGCCTCAGGAGCCGGGGCCCACACCGACCAGAGGTGGAGAAGACTGTGCAGAGACAGCCAGGCACCAGGCTCGTAAGGGCTGGCAGTCTCCCGAGCCAGGCCTTCGTGTGCCCGATACCGCGAAGGCACGTGTGGATCGTCTCTCCCTGTAAGGTGGTGTGCCACCTAACCACTTTCCAGTCGGGCATAGGGTTGAGAGAGGCTGGAGGTGGCTCGCCTGCCCACCAGCTCAGTGTGGAGCTCCGTCTCCCCAGGGGCTGACAGAACTCGTGCAGAGCTGAGATCAGCCGCGTGTGCGAAGGGAATAGGTGCCTTGCTGGAACCGAGGACAGGAAGACTTAGGGGTGCAGGGGCCTCCGTCTCCTGGTGCCTGGCAGGCTGCCTTGCAGTGGGGTGGCTTGTTCCAAGAGCCCCAGAGCCGGGGCTGATGTGGGGAGGCAGGCTGCCCAAGGGCCTATGGGAGAGCAGCAGACGTCAGGGGTTCCTCAGAACCTTTTAGGAGGTGCAGATAGCCCCAGTTCCAGCTTCAAAGATGCTAGGGGATGATGTGTGGTGTGACTTCCTGCCCAGTCAGTGACCCAGGAGGGGACCCTCACCCAGACAGGGCCCTGGCTGTGGGCCTGGGTCTGTGTCCTCCCTGACAGCACAGGTTGGAGAGGGTCTGGGTGGGGAAAGAAGGGCCCCACAGGGACACCCTCTGGGCTCCAAGTATCGGCGCCCCGCCCCACTTACTGTTCCAGCATCGGAACTTTGTGCCCGTGGTCCTGAATGGGGGCCAGGAGGAGGCCCCTACCTGGGCACAGGTGCCCCACCTTGCCCCCTCTCTCAGGGTCTATCTCACTACTGTGACCTGTTTGCTCAACTGCCCTTTTGCAAGGTCCTGGGGCCACCCGTCAAGAGGCTTCAGAAAGGACAAGGGCGTGGGATACAGGTGACCCGTGGTGCTTCAGGAGGTCGGAGAGAAGGCCCTGAGCCCCTGCTGCTACCTCCTCGGGCAGGGCTTTGTCCCCGGACCCTCCTCCTATGGGCCCTGGTTCTGCTGTATTTCAAGACCCAGGTCATCCTTCTGCTTGCGCAGGCTTCTGACAAACGCCCGTGGCTGGGTGCTGGAGACGCAGTGCCTCCTCTGGGGGCTGGCGATCCCTGGGGAGACTCCACACCAAGCACTGGCCAGGGATCGTGCTATGCTTTGCTCAGAACCGGGACACACGGGAGATCTCGATAACTGTGTGCTGAAAGACTGAAGCCGACCACCATGGCTGTATGCCAGGGTGGGTTGGTTTTGGCCCTTAGGTCCTCTAAGCACCCACCCCTACTGGCCCCCACCCTATGGTCTAAGCACCCCATCTTCACAAGGAGTGGAAAGGCAGACAGGCCAGATGGGGAAATACCCACCAACTTCCCTCAGACCCCAGCACCCAGAACCATCCGGAAACCCACCCAGCCTGTCCTTTTCCTGTTCCCTGCAGGCTGGGCACATCGATGCTGTGACCCTGAAGGGCGAGGACATTTACATGGCGGGGAAGACATACGGCCTGGTCCCAGCGGCCGGGGAACACTATGCCCGTGAGTGCAGCACCGGCGGCCTGGCCTCGGCCGGGGGCTTTGTGTAAGAGCCAGGGTCTCGCTGTGTTGTCAGGCTGGCCTCAAACTCGCAAGCCTCCTGCCTCAGCCTCTGCAGTGGCTGGGGCCACAGGCATGGGCTCGTTACCCTCATCAGCGTGAACGTGTGCCCCCTCAGCCACTTCCGAAGCTCTAGGCCTCTCTCAGGGCCTCCCTCGCCGCGCTGGCTGCTGTCCGTCTCCAGGCAAGGCCCTCCTGCCCTGGGCCTCGCTATCCCGTCAGTTCAGTGAGTGTCTGTAAGAGGTTAGCAGGCTTCCGCAGCAGGTCGGAGAGTGAACGCCTGAGCCTATGACGTCCACAGACCTGAACACCTCTTCTTTTTTTTTCTAGAGAGTTTTTATTTTGTTTTGTTTCATTTGCTATAGGGCATGTGTGCTTAATGGAGAGTCAGAGAGACAGAAAGCGAGAAATCACCCCCCAGGGGGGATGGCCACGCCGCAATCCTTTCTCCTCCATTCTCCCCTCAGGATTTAGGGCACACATGCACTTGGCGTGAGTTTCAAGTTGCTGGGTCCAGGACGCGAACTGCTGTCGACCTTGTGGGAGTCTGGCACCTTAACCACTACACCACCTGCTGGACCCCATTGCCTAGTCTTTTAAAATAACCCTTTAAAATATGAAAAACCATTCTTAGATCGCAACCCAAGCAGTATAAAAACAGACAGTGAGGTTGGCCGGCCTTTGGACTGTTGTTCTCCTCGTTTTTTCCATCCCAAGAGGCCAACAGGCCCAGGGAGGTGCCAGCTCATCTGCACCTTCTCTGGGGCCTGGGCTAGGGCTTTGGCCTCTGTCCTCTAAAGTGGTGACCTGGGCCGTCTGTGCCTCGCACCTGGATGTGAGGACTCTCTGGGCACAGGCAAGTGCTGCCACAGCCCTCAGTGGCACACACACACACACACACACACACACACACACACGCTCTTCTCCCGGGAGGTGAGTACAGTGGCACCCGGGTGTCAGGAGAGAAAGATGTTCCTCTGGGCAGATGACGGGGCTGGGGTGGGGCCGGGGCCTCCCAGGCTGCAGCTCTACAATGGGGCTCAGGTCCTGCCGGATTTGCTCCTGAACGCCCAGGGCCTGGGCCTGGTGCCCTCAGCCTGCACAGCGCTGGAGCGGGACTGCAGCTGGGAAGCCGAGAAACAGCAGGGACGGGCTTGAGGGAAACTCAGAGGAGGGCCCCTCACGCAGTGTCGCTGTCCCCCAGCGGACGACAGGAGCAGTTCGTACTTCGTGGTAGCCGTGGTGAAGCGCGACAGCACCCACGCCTTCACCGTGGACGAGCTGCGTGGCAAGCGCTCCTGCCACTCGGGCTTCGGCAGCCTGGCTGGCTGGGACATCCCCGTGGGCGCCCTCATCCAGAGGGGCTACATCCGGCCCAAGGACTGCGACATCCTCACAGGTACTGCCTCCAAGGGACGCTGGGACAAGCCCCCCACGAGGGCCAGGGTCATCTTCCGGCCAGAGCCTCTGAGAGGCAGTCCTGGCGGGATGTCCCCTTCCTCCTCGGCAGGCTCCTTGCTCTCCGCCCACTGGGAAATAGTCCTGACCCGTGACAGCAGTCAGGGGTCCCTCTGGTGGGTCTGTGGAGGGTGCCATGGGCCCCTCCTCACTCAGGCAGGGTGGTGCCAGCACCAGTAGACACAGAAGTGAGTGCAAACACGGGCCTGAGCCTGGCTATGTCATCATCTGCTCCTGGGACTGTCCCCGTCCCACCGCGTTCACCACCTGGGCATCTGGGGGACCTGGTGGAAAGTGGCCAGGCATCTGCTTAAGTGTGAAGCTGGGGACAGACAGGAAAGGCTTGCCAGGCACCCACCATGGCTCCACGTGTGCTAAATGCAACACTCCCGGTGAGAGGGAGGCATTCGGAAGCTGGCAAGATTCTTGGGCTGGCTGGCCACGCGCCTGTCCTGGCTGGTAACCCAGAAAAAATCAAAACGCGTTTTTATCCAAACCCGCCGCAGAAGCGCACAGGGGTACTAGGTAGGACTGGTGACGGCCACTGCCAGGCAGCAGGACAGGGGGTGAGCTCCCCGTCCATGGGGAATTCAGATGAAGGCCGGCCACTGCTTCCCAGGGGTCGACAGGGTTCCCCATCTAGACAGCCGCCTCCCCAGCTCTGAGCTCAGCGCCGAGTGGAAACAGCGCAGATGGGTGCCTGGGCCTAGAACCCGCACGCTGGCCAGCCCGGGGGGGAGCACCCTGCGCGCCCCCTCACCTCAGCCCTCCCTCTGCCAGCCGTGAGCGAGTTCTTCAACGCCAGCTGCGTGCCGGTGAACAACCCCAGGCACTACCCGGCCTCGCTGTGCGCGCTCTGCGTGGGCGACGAGCGGGGCCGCAACAAGTGCGTGGGCAGCAGCCAGGAGCGCTACTACGGCGACGGCGGCGCCTTCAGGTACTGGGGGCGGCCGCGGCTGGGCTGGGGCTGCGGCTGGGCCTCCCTCTGACGCCCGCCCCGCCCTCTGCGTGGCAGGTGCCTGGCGGAGAACGCGGGCGACGTGGCCTTCGTCAAACACACCACGGTCTTTGACAACACGAATGGTGCGTGCTCGGGGGACTGAGGCTCTGGGGCAGGTCCCCATCCCCACCTGGGGTCGCTGGGTGGGAGAGGGTCTGGGGGGTGGGGGGCCCTAGGCGGTCTCGGTGAGAACAGACCCCGGCCACACGTCCAGGCGTGCCGGATGCGGACCGTCTTCACCGCCTGGAATTCAGGGCCCTGCTGGCTGAAGGGGTGGCACGACCTCAGTCGGTTTGGAGAACCCGCTTCTGGCGGCGGAGGGGTCTCCTACTCGGGTTACAGCAGCTACCCGGGCACATCACCCATGGTTTTTTTCTCTGGAGTCACTTTCTGGACCCCGAGAAAGATGCCGGGAATGCTCTGCTCGCCCCGAAACCCACGTAGGGTAGGCAGGGTCAGAGCCCCTTAGCCTGCGCCGCTGCCGCTTCCCTTCACCCTCCGGAATCCGAGTTCGGTTTGAAGACGAAGCTGTTTCCTTCCAACACCGATTGCTTGAACTTCTGTGTAGCCCGTCTACACCCCAGCCTTGATACCCAGATGCTGGAGACTCTGTCTTCTGCACCGTGACCCACACACCTCTCCCCGGAGACGCAACTGCAGGCACAGCTGGGGCCTGGAGGGGGAAGTCAGGGGGAAGCAAGGCGTGCAGGGGACCGACCTCAGCTAACGTCCCGGCCGGCCGGCTCCCAGGCAGCAGGACCCCCGCAACGGATCGGGGGCTCCCGGCCCTGAGCGCTCCTGTTGAGGCAGCCCCACTCCCCCTCTGACCTCCCACCAAGCACACTCAGGACCATGGAGGGTAGGGGGTGCCTCCTGCTGGGTCCACCAGGCCCGGCAGGCGCCAGGCCCTCGGGCAAAGTGAAGCTGGGCCCGGGAGGGATGGGCGGCGGAGAGGGCCTCAGAGACGCCAGGAGGCACCCACCTCTCCCTGCATTCGTTCCCCTTTGGTCTTTACTCAGGGGCTGCCTGGAGGGCCTTCTGTAGAGGGAGGAGGATGGCGGGAGGGTGTGAAGACAGTGCAAGTCCCAGGGCAGCGTTACCCAGGGAGCCCTGGGACCCGCCCTCTACTTCAGAATCACCCGGATGCTAGCTTAAAACGCAGAGTCCTGGGGCTGGCAGGTGGCGTGGTGGTTAAGGTGCTAGACTCCCACCTGCCTGACTGTGGTTTGAGTCTCAGACCTGAGACTCTCCCCCCATAAAATTAAATAAATACATAAATAAATACATAAATAAATAAATAAATAAATAAATAGATTTTAATGCAGAGTCCCAGGCCCCACCCAAGATCTATTGAATGAGATCCTTTGTGTGCAGGGGCCCTTGAAACTGGCTCTTGTACTCACAGAGGGTGTTACAACCCCTCAATTTGACAACTTTAGCCTATGGGGCAGAGGGAACCCCTCCACCAGGCCCGAGGGTCTAACACAGGTGGGCGTCGTTGCCTGGGACGGGTCTCCACCCTGTATTACTGTCCTGAGGGTCCAGCAGGGCTTGTAAAGGGCCGTGGCACCATAGGCGCTCCCTGCTGCCAGCTCCTGGTGGTACCAGCACGGCTGGGTCCTCTCCCCGGTGACAGAATGGAGCCCTTAAAGGACAGCGTGGGCTGGGAAGCTAGCCAGATATTGCCCCCTCCCCAGTAAAGGAGTGGGGACCCAGGAGGGCAGCCGCTCTCTGAACTTCTCTCCGCACACCCCACCCCGCTTGCACCTCCCTGTCCCCTCAGGCCACAATTCTGAGCCCTGGGCCGCTGAGCTGAAGTCCCAGGACTACGAGCTGCTGTGTCCCAACGGGGCACGGGCCGAGGTGTTCCAGTTCGAAGCCTGCAACCTGGCACAGATCCCGTCCCACGCTGTCATGGTCCGGCCGGACACCAACATCTTCACTGTGTATGGACTGCTGGATAAGGCCCAGGTGAGCCAGCGCAGGGCTGCCTCACTGAGGGTGGCCGCGGTGAACCATGCTCCCCGGGGGTCCTGCTGTCCAGAGCAGACCTGAGGAGAAACCGAGAAAGCCTGGGGGGAATTCTGTGATGTCACTTACTTTAGGACACTCCTCCAGCACTCTCCCCTGTCTCTTGCATCAGCACTTTTCCTTCTCTGCTGGACCATTCTCAGCCACAGCACGCGAGCTATCGTTTTTAAAAACTAACCCTCTTGGTCTCACGTTCTCACATAGCTATAATCCTATTCCCTTTTAGAGCAAAACTCCTCCGAAAGGTCTCTGCTCTGGAGTCATCAAGTCCTCTCCTCTGGTCTCTCTAAAGGATGGAGACTACCTCAGAGAGGCTCCCCAGGGCCCTAGCCCTGTCCTTGTCATGGCCATGGTGACTCGTGTTGCTATATCCAGGAGCCGTCCCTCAGTCCTCATGGCACCTGACCTCTCAGCTCCTTCCTCCTGGAAACACTTGCCCGTTGGCTCCCAGGCCCCCACCCCTGCCTGCTCTCCTCCTACCTCTCCAGCCATTCCAGTCTCTTTTGCTGTTTCCTCTTCATCTCCCTGGTCTGTACATGCTGCAGTTCCCTGGGGGCCTACACTGTCCTCTCTGCCCTCACCTCGACCCTCATGATCTCATTCAGGTCTATGTCACTCAATACCATCTGTGTATAGAAGGCTTCTGTTCTATCTTCATCCCTGACTTCAGTCCCATCCTTCCATCCCTTTCACATTTAGTTATGCTTCTTGACAGGTTGACTTGTGTTTCTGACAGGCATGTCAAACTGATCAAGTCCAAAGTTGAACTCCCATCCTCCCTCAATTCAGTCAATAGAACCTTTAGCCTTTCCTTTTCCTCAGGAGTCATCTTTGGCTCCTGGCTTCATCTCATGCTCTCTATCCAACCCATCAAAAGTCCTAGTAGTTGCATTTTCAAAGTATGCCTAGAATTTGAACCCAGCTTTCCGACAATGGAGCCCAGTTTCTAACACCTCTCTTCCTACCCTCCCCGCCCTCTCTACTACTCTAGACTGAACTTGCCCTTCCCCTACCTATGAACACCACAGAGTTGCAGAGCTGGCTGGTCCAAAGGCCTCTTCCTAAACTTTGAAGTTATGACTGTTCTCATCTTCCATGTGGACTTTCTTTATTTTTTTAAAGGGTTATTAAATTAATTTTATTTATTCATTCATTTATTTTAATTTAACCAGAGAGAGAGAAAGAAAGTGAGAAAGCAAGCCACCAGGTTCAGGACTCGAACCATGGTTGGCCACATGGGAGCGCTTTAACCACCGTGCCACCTGCTAGTCCCCTTCCACATGGACTTTCTACCCCAGAAGTTTTTTACTTCAGAACCCTGGGCTTTCCTGGGGAATCCCTAGGCCTCTGAAGTAGTGGGGTGGGGGAAAAATCCCAAGCAGGTGTGTGTTTTTCTGGGGAGAAGGCCGATAGCACTCATCAGGTCTTCAAGAGGTTCCCCGAGTCCCCTCCAAAAATATTAGTAGCAACTCTGTTCCTTCTGCCTCCCTTCATCAGTATTTAACAGCCCAGCTAACATAGACATGGATCCATGTTCTCCAGATGTTCTTTATTTGCATTTTTATTTATTTATTTTTAGAGGTTTTTGCCTTAGGGTGCATGTGCTTGCTAGGAGAGACAGAGACAGTGAGAGGGAAAGTGAGAAATCACTCCCCAGGGGGCATGGCCACGCTGCAGTGCCACCCCCTCCATTATCCTCCCTGTGTCTTGGGCATTCACATACACATTCCTGGCAAGAGTTTTAAGCCACCAGGTCTGGGACTCGACCCACAGTAGGCCACGTGGGAGTCCAGCGACATAATTGCTATGTCATCTGCTGGCCCCATACATTTTTTTAAAGATTTATCAGAGGGGTACATGGACTTGTCTGAAAGAGACAGAAAGGAAGAGGGAGAAAGAAAGCACTCCCAAGTGGGGCATGGTCATACCACAATCCCTTCTCCTCCATTTCTCCCTCCCACTGGGATTTAGGGCATTCACATACACATGCCCAGCATGTTTGTCAAGCCACCAGGTCTAAGGACTCAGGCTCCCTTAACCACTAGACCACGGGGCTGGCTCTCTATATTTAAAAAAAAAAAAAAAAAAAAAAAAAAAAAAACTCTTTTCTTTTTAAAGAATTATTTATTTAATTTTATTTATTTCAATTTGAACAGAAAGAGAGAGAGAGAGAGAGAGAGAGAGAGAGAGAAAGTAAGAAAGCAAGCCACCAGGTCCGGGACTCAAACTGTGGTCGGCCATGTGGGACTGTCCAGCGCCTTAGCCACCACACCACCTGCTGGTCCCATGGCTCTCTTTATTTACATTTGTAGTTATAATTTCTCAGACCTCACTCAAGAGCACACACAATCCAAGGATACTGGAATAGCAGCAGTCTCTCTCGGATGCTAGGAAGGTGGGTCAGTAGACACAGAGTCAACCCACCTTTCGTTTTTATTACTGGTAACAAAAGAAAAGCCTCTCTCAATGAAATCGTTTTGGTTTGGGGACAGGATGCCGTCAGAGAAAGCGAGAAAGCGTGGAAAGGGCCAGGAAGTGCTGAGCCTGGCAAGTCCGCCTTCCGCTCACATCCTCTCGCTCGCCTGGTCTTCCTCCTGTAACTCTCCTGCCTCAGTTCTGCGCCCCAGAACTTGTTTCGTGGACCGTTTCTGAATAACTACGGTGGTGCCTACTGTCATCTGTCCCTAGGCCTTCCTGATGACACAGGCCAATCCATGGTCCAGCTTCTTTGAATCTTGGTGACCTGAAATGACGTGCTCTTTGGGTCCAAGTGAAATGGAGTAGGTGGGGGCTTGATGCAGGGTTGGGGTCCACAGTCCTGCCAACCCTCTGCAAAGCAGCTGGTGGCAGACAGCAGCCAGGCGGGGTCCCTGTGAGTCCAGATTTCTCATCAGGTCTGTGTGTGCTGCTTCCAGGACCTGTTTGGAGATGACCACAATAAGAACGGCTTCAAAATGTTCGACTCCTCCAACTATCACGGCCAAGACCTGCTTTTCAAGGATGCCACGGTCCGGGCGGTGCCTGTTGGGGAGAAAACCACTTACCGAGACTGGCTGGGGCTGGACTACGTGGCAGCCCTGGAAGGGATGCTGTCCCAGCAGTGCTCGGGTGCAGGTAGGGTGCTGGCCTGCTGGCCTGGCAGCCGGGAAAGCCCATGGGCCCTGCCATGTCCTCACATGTCATTCAGACTTCGGGGGAGGTGAGGGGTGCCTATTTCACAAACCAGCCAGGTGAAGTGTCCCGGGAGACCCGGATCTAAATAGGGAGGCTGCAGGTATTTATAGCAGGAACACTGGCCCTGCCACCCAAACAGACCTGGGCGATGCATATAAATGAAAGATGCTGTCCAAAGAGGACCCGAGGCATTGGCATGAATATACATGTGGTGTAATTTTGAAAGGGATGAATATGTAAAGAAACCGAGGAGAAAGAAAAATTGTAATGGGGTAGGGGAGCGAGGCGGGCTCAAGTTCAGTGCCCAGAAATAGCACTGCCGAGCGCCAGCGCCCCCGTGCGCCGGGGGGGAGCGCAGGTGCCTGGAGGCCTTACTGCTTCTGTTGTCCCCAGCGGTCCCGGCGCCCCGGGGCTCCCTGCTGCTGCTGCTGTCGCTGCCCCTGGCTGCAGGCCTGCTCCCGCCCGCCCTCTGAAAGCACTGGGCGGCCCTCGCCTCCGTCGCATCAGCCTGCAGCTCAGAATCCCGGGAACGAGGCCGGGCCCCCGCCCATCCCGCTGCTCCGGGAAGGTGTGCGCCGCAGGGAGCGCGGAGCGCAGAGCCACCGTCCGCTCCAAGTCCCGTGAAGGCCCCCACTGGAACAGAGAGGACTCCGGGGGGCGTGAGCGGCCCTCCTGCGGAGCCCCCCGCCTCCCAGGCACCACCTGGCCCGCTGCTACCTGAGGCGGCTGGCTAGCCTCCCAGTGCCGCCGCCCCCGGCTGGCGCCGCTTCCCTGCAAACCGGCAGCCTCCCACCGCCTGGAGCCTCCCCAGCCTCGCCTGCCTCGGAAAAGGCCGGTTGCCAAGGAGACAGGCTGAGCCGCTTCCCACGCAGCCTCAGCTGAGCGCAGAGCCGCCCTGGAGCGCCCGGCGCCCACCGAGAGCGGGGCGCAGCCTCGGTCCCCGCAGCCTCGCCCCGCCTGGGCACCCCCGGAGAGGCTGCGGCTGAGCCCTCCAAGAAGGCGCCTTGGCGCCACCGCCAGCCCTTTGTCCCGGTCTCCTGCGGCTGGTGCGGCCGGCTCAGAGGACAGCTGGGCTAGAGGGGCAAGGCCGTGGGGGACCCTCAGACCCAGCATAGGCTCCTCGGAGTGAAATGTGGTGGGGGCGGGGGCTAATGCAGGGCTGGGGGCTGCAGTCCCGCCAAGCCCGTCTACTGCACGGCAGGCCGGCCTTGGAGGCCGCGCTGCACACCCTGCATTTTACGGGGTGCAGCCCCTGCTCTGGCCCTGCCAGGCGGCTCAGCTGGAGCCCAGTCCTCAGTGTCCCCTTTTAGGCTCAGTCTCAGATAATCGTCTCCCCTAGCCCCATCGTGGTGCCCAGCACCCTTCACCTCGTCAGCAGCAGGTGCTTCCAGACTGAAGGGAGCGCAGGGTAGTCCAGGCCTCAGGCAGCACCAAGCCCTGCAAAGAGCCGGGCATGGGGCGGCGCCGCGCCTGGTCAGAGGCACCCCTGCCCAGGTTCAGCACTGGAGGGCTCCGTCCCCCCTCCCAGCCCTCCACCTGCTGGGCCCAGGGCCACTCTCTCCAGGGAAGGGCCCTCCTCCCACCTCTGTGAGAATCGGCAGAAAAAGTGTGAAGAAGGCCCTCTCTCCGCTTTGCCACAGTTGTCTGAGGAGCCAGGAAAAGTTCCAGAACTGCCACCTCTTACTCTGAATTTCGCTTCCTTAAAAAAATAAAAAGAAACAAGAGCAAGCAACGCGCCGTCAGCAGACCAGGAGCCGCGTGGGCCTGGAGCTATTTGTATCCCGGGCTGCGGGGGCCTGGGGATGCTAGTGACAGGCCGGTTCCTGGCAGCTCGCCCCCACCCGTGGGCATAGGGATGGTCCCTTCCATCTCAGTAATGCGGGCGGCCCAGGGTCCTGACGGAAGCCACACTGCCCTGGGGTCACCGCGCTGGGACAGCCCTCACCCCACTGCAAGGGGCCGGAAGGCGCTGGCCTCTGCCACCACGCTTGGTGCCCTCTTCTCGGAGGGAGCCGGCGATTCGCCTCGAAGGAATATTTGTGCAGTGAGAAGCGTAGCTCTGTAAGGCATCCTGGGCTCGTGTGCCGTCCAGGCGTGACACCCGTGCCGTGAACCACCGAAAGTGAGCAGTGCGAGTGCTCGTGTAAGTGACGTTTGAGTGTCAGGTGCCAGCAGGGGCCACCGAACACTAGTGCTCATGAAAGATGTTTGTTTTCTAAATAAAGCCAAACCACCCTGCACGCAGGGCTTGGATTCAGACAGAACCCCTCTGCTGCTGGTTTGCTTCCGTGGGTGCTCAAAGCCCTACCTGCCCGAAGCCACCCTTTCCCCACCCAGAATGGCCGGTTCCACTCATCCTATTCTCGAGCTTGTAGCCCTCACTCACTCTCCAATCTGGATGGTTCTCTGGCCCCCACAGCCTCAGCCATCCCAGGCACCTCCCAGCTGTCTCCATCCCCCAGTCTCTTGGGTGTCTACTCCACTGGGAGCCGGCTGCAGTCGAGGATGCAAACTTCCCCGCTGCCCCTGCCCTGTCTCCAACATAAGCTGCCCACACCTTTTCTTCGGCAAGCTCACTGTGGGGAGGCCGTGGGGAGCAGATCTGCAGGCCTCACCGTGGGCCCTCCCGGGCATGCGTGGCAGTGCAGCGGGCCTGCTCTCCCTCAGGTGGGGAGGCTCTCTGTGCTCCCCTTTCCCATGGCCCTTGCCTTTCACTGGGACCCTGGGTCTCTCAGGGCTGGGTCTTGCATGTCACTTCACATAGGCCACGTCCCACACGGTCAGCCCAATCATGAAGCCAAGCAAGCCCGTGGGGACCTTGTCTCTGTGTCCCCGGATCAGTTTCAACTCTGTTGCTGCCATGTCTCTCTTTGGAGCCTTTGGACGAGGAAAGAAAACCTTTGGGAGCCCCAGTTCCTCATCTGAAGATAAGCAGAATGAGACCCGCCTGGTGAGATTGGTGTGGCCACCTGGCGCGCCTGAGGGCTGGTTCAAACTGCCTTGAAGACGGGACTGTATGCAAACCCCTAGCTCCCTGCATGGCACTCCACAGGCTCAGGAAAGATGCTCTCTGTTACTCGTGCCATTACTCTGGAGTCTGTGTAGAGGACTCAAGTTTCAAATCCTGGGAGAGATTATCCGATTGGCCCACTGTGGGTCAGGTGTCTGCTGCTGGACCAGTCAGCTCAGGCCAGAAGCAAATTGTGCAGCGGAACTCGGCAGCCGAGGCCCCGAAAGAGAGGCGATGAGATCATCGTGAGTCAGGCGCCCTCCGTGGTGCTCCCGGCCCTGAGTCAGGTGGCACTTGCCATTAGTTGAGCAAATATTTATGGAAACCTAAATGTTACTACTAGTAACACCCCTAGACCTGGGCAAGAGGGACCCTGGTCCTGCTTTGTGCCCTAAAGCAGTATGTTTCAGACCTTGACTTGCTCATAAATCGCCTGAGACCTTGTGAAAATGTAAATACTGATTCCATGGGCCTGGGGTAAGGCCAAGAGCTGCAGTTTGAACCAGCCCCCATGCTGCTGGTCCAGAGACCAACCCCCTCCAGCCTGAGAAGCAGACCTTCAGAGGCCTCTGCTGGAGGGCAGCCACACCCAACCACAGTGGGAGGAGTGACAGGGACAGGATGGTGTTCACCCAGAGCCCATACCCACCTTTTTTTTTGGGGGGGGGGGGGGGTAGAGGTTTTTGCTATAGGGCACGTGCACTCACCGGAGAGAAAGAGAGAGACAGAGAGACAGAAAGTGAGAAATAACCCCCTGGGAGAAGAGATGGTCATGCCGCAATCCCTTTTCCTTCATTCTCTTCTCGGGATCTTGGGCACGCACACACGCCCAGCATGAGTTTAAGCCACCAGGTCCGGGACTCAAACCGTGGTCGACTACGTGGGAGTCAGCGACATGGCCATCCCGCTAACTGCTGGTCTCACCCATACCCACATTCTAGACCATGCTCCTCAGAGCCAGGGTCCTGGAGTTCCTGCCCCAGACAGCCCTCATCTAGGCTCCAAGGTCTGGCCAGGCCTCTTTTCTAGGTCCTGCAGCCAAAGGTGACCATGGGCAGCTCTTGGCAAGAGGTGTAGATGAGTTTGACAAGCAGACTATGGAGTCCACCCACACATGCACAAGGCCCTCAAAGGGGGGTGCAGCCTGAGTGGGCAGAGAAGGGGGTGGGCTGTGTGATCTCTCTCTGTCCCTCCATTCTAGTCTGCCAAGTCTTCATGGAGGGTTATTCCAAGTAGGGGGACAGGACACATCTTCTTTACCAGTCTGCTAGCTTGCTTGGTACATTTGCATGGGCCGCGAGGTGGGAGGGGTCTGTCGGCGTCCTTGTCTCAGCCCCTCATAAGCAGCCTGCTGCGCTTAGGGCTCTGGAAGGGTCAAAGAAGTAAGGAGAAGGCTGGGGCCCTGTCCTCGGTCTTGTTTGGAGAGGCCACTGGGCTGGTGTGGAAGAACACTGCCCTGTGGAGGGGACAGTGAGTGCCCTCCAGTGAGGACAGGCAGGTCCTCGTGACCATACAGCACACCTGAAAACCGGCTTTGCCTCCTCTGAGCCCATGTCTCAGATGTCACCTCATGACCTGGCCACCTATCAGAAGAGTCTCAGGATCCTCCCTGCAGCAGTGCCAGGTCCTGCCCTTCCCAGGAGCAGCTGAGAGCGCCAGCTGATTATCCCACGTGACTGACGAGGGGTGTGGGGCTGGGACAGGTCTGCAGAGCTACCCTGGGGCTTCTTCCAGGGACAAATGTGAACCCCAAGATTGAGATCAAGGAGAGACTTGGAAATAACCACTGGCCTGAACTACTGCAGACACCCTGAATTCTGGACACTGAGAAGACACCGACCACAGATGTCACCTGCTCCCAAGGTGACTTCCTGTTCTATCCCTGAGATATCCCCTGTCACGTCCCAGAACTGGCACCTGAATTTTCTTGAACCTGAGCCACAGAAGGGCAGGAGACTCAGAGGGCCATCGGTCATCCCAGCAATGAAGAAACGGGGCCCGGGGCGGGGCCATGACATTCCCTGAGTCACCAGGCCTGTGATGAAGCCAGAATGAAAACTTAGGAGCCCCACAAGTCTACTTCGTGCTCTTCCCACCGTTACCCTCTGTGTCAGTGCAAAATTGTCCAGCTGAAATGAGAGAAACCAGCCAGAATTAGCCACCAGGGAATGTGGATTAGAGCATTCCGGGCCTGGGCTCCTTGGTCAAATACCTCCCTCTCTTTGTGCTCGTTGTCTCCTTTTCCAGCTGTCGTGTCTGCCTTCTGGGCAGGAAGGGGGAGAAGGGCTCAGGCCAAGGGACTGTGCAGGCCCAATTGCTCGTCATAAACAGCCTCCCTGGAATCCATACCTGTACTTTCCGCTTAGCTTTCTTTGGCCAGACTGGGTTGCCTGGTCACCCATAGGTGACCATGTTTAGCAGGGCACATGGCCACCTTGAACACAGTCAGGGCATGCTACAAAGGTAGAAGCGGGTAGGAATCGGCACTTCAGTACAGACCAGGCAGGAAACCCTGTGAAGACAGGCTTTTTTTTTTTTTTGGCTAAATATAACTGTTAAAGCCACAAACCACTGAGTGATTATCCAAATTTCCCATTTCATAGCTTTAGGAACTGCAATAGAGAGAAGAGAAAATAATTGCCAAGGTGAGGAGCAAAATTAGAACTAGAATTCAAATTTTCCAAATCCTAGGTGAGTGATCTAATTTTTTTCCATATTGAAACATCTTCTTTAAAAATTGTAGCATTTATACCTAGTGTGTGAATCTTCTACAAGAATATGGTCCTAAAGACTAATCCCCATTGTACGTGGTAAAGAACCTCAGCAAAGAGTCTGAGGCATGCAGGGTCTGACATGCAGGTTGACTCAGGCCTGGGTCAGATGTTAGAACTCTGGTTCTGGGGGGCAGAACCATCCCCTCTAGACATAGAAGGTCTGAAATTGAGGAAGGAAGGGAAAATCAGGGTACTGCCAGCAAAGAATTGAAGAATGATTTGGGCAGACAGCCCAAACCAGCTGCAGCCTGGCCCTGGGACAGACTCCTCTAGGCGCCTGCTGGTTCTGTGAGCCCTCTGAACAGGAGCAAGGGTGGGTTCTGGGGACCCAGGTTTCTGCAATGGAAATGGGCAGAAAGGTGACCTTCCTTGCTGTAGGGGATTTCTCTTTCGGAACAGCCTGTTAGAATGTACCTAAGACTGGGGCCCACAAGTGGCGTGGTGGTGAAGGGCGCTGAACTCCCACACTTAACCACAGTTCGAGTCCCAGATCTGGTGGCTTGCTTTCTCACTTTCCCTCTCTCTCTCTCTCTCTCTCTGTCTCTCTGTTCCTCTCTGGCCAAATTGAAACGAATAATTTAAATAAAGTTAAATAAAATAATCTTTAATAAAATGTATCTAAGACCATGCTGGATGCATGGCCAAGGTAGAGGTGGACTGATGTGTATCCTAGAGCTTTTGTAACAGCAGCGTACTGGGCACCATCTAAATGCCTATCAATATTGGGTTGGATAAATAAAAGATATCTACTGTCATTTGCAATGGGCAGTCTGGAGCCGTTAAATGAAGGCGAGAGCTATATTTACTGATGTGGAAAGATTCCTGTGACATATTGTTGAGTAAAAAGAGCAGGTTATGAAACAGCGTATGATCCCATTATCATAAAACCTCACACACGCACTCGCACACACACAGAGTTGTCTGGAAATCTGTTCGCCAAACTGTTAACAGAACTATCTGCAGTTGGTGGAACTTAGGGTAAGTTTTACTTTCTTTAAACTTTATTTTTAGTTTCTTTAAACTCTATATTTTGAATCTGAAAGCATTTCAGATAGCTAATCATTTTCACTTGGAATGAATAAATAAGCAAATTTTAAAAATAACAGAACCTCTCACTGTCCCAATCCCAGTTCCGGCGCATTTTCCTCCTGCCCCCTGCTGAGCGGCCCTGGTTGTCCTCGAGGAAAAGGCTGCACGGGCCATAAAGGGGCCCGGCGTGACGCTACTCGGTCCAGGTGTGTGACCTTTGAGAAGTCACTCAGTGCTTCGCAGTGTCCACACCTTCCCCGAGTGTCTGCCCTGGGCTGAATGGGTAGGAAATGAGCCACGTGTCCTCAGGGTCCTCTGTAGGGACAGCATGAGGCCCCGGCCCTCAGGACAACCCAGTTCTCAGTCCCAAGGGCCCTGGAGCAGGTCTTGTGCCACAGGCTGTTGTCTCCAGCTTCCATAGCTGCCTGTGGTCCCGGCCCAAGCTTCTGCAGGCTGAAGGCAGGCAGGGGCAGGAAGCAAAGACCATGAGGACAAGGACAGTCTGAGAGAGGTGGACGGAAATCCAGCTGCGATGGGGCAGCTACAGGTGCCTCGCAACAGCCTGCAGGCCTGGGGGAGGGAGGGAGCGGGGCCTGAGCCCAGGATCAGACAGATGGCTTCAGGCAAGGAGGGGACCAGAGGCCCCTGCAGGGCCTACCCTTCCCTTGCTTACTCACACTCCATCCCACCCAAACCCCCTCCCCTAGTCCGTGGGCTCCTGTGGGTGCGGGAGCTGCAGGGACCTAGTGAGTCAGCTTGTTCAATAAGTCCGTCCACCTCCACACCTTTTAGGAAGCCAAGGCCCATGGGGGACAGGACTTTCTGCCGAGGGGGACTTCTCACTGTCACAGTCACAGACTTGAACGGAATGTGAGTCCCAGTCGTAGCGTAATGGGACACAGGGAACAGGGCCAGCATGCACCAGGGTGTTCGCACACAGTGTCCCAGTCCAGCACCCTGCCTGGGCCAGTGTTCACAGCTGGACGCCTGAGGGCCAGCACCTGCTGGCGGGGGGTGGTCCATGTCCAAATCCCACACAAGAGTCTGTTCCTGGATCCTTCGCCACGGCTGTCAGAGGTAGGGTCCCCAGAAACACACCCGAGGCAGGGATTCATGTGCAGGATTAAGGGGAGAGCTCTCAGGAGCAGCAGCAGTGAGGGCCTGAAGACTCCAGATGGGCAGAGAGAGGCGCTGCATAGATGTGGCAGCCAGGGAGGCCCAGCTGGTCCCTCGGTTCCCCACCCTGAGCAGAGGCCTGGCCCACAGACCCCTATGTCAGCCTTCCACTGGGCGGGGGACTCTGCACCTAAGGGCAATGGCCCCGCCGGGGGTCTGCCGCCACTCTCCCAGCAGCAGGGGTCATTCCTCGTTGGGCCTCAGCCCACAGCAGGTCCTGCACCGCCCCATGGCAGGGAGGGGATGTGTCCTGACCGAAATCACGAGCCAGAGAATGGCAGCGCTGTATTCAAACCCAGATGGCCTTTGTCCCGATGGTAACCTGTCACATTTAGCAGCTTACGGAGTGCTACCTGCAACTGTTCATTTAACGCTCGAAACAACGCCGTTGAGTGGTGGACATGGGGCTCAGAGATGAGAAGCCACTTGCCCAAAGTTACCTGGCTAACGAGCCAAGACTCGAACCCAGGCAGTCTGACCCCAGAGCCACTACATGAAAAGGCCATGCTGACAATTTGGACCTGACCCAGCAGCTCATAGGTAACATGCCTTTTGGAACGTTTTGGAACTGGGGAGAAAGTGGTGCCCCTTGACCTCACTAAGCCACCCAGAGGTCAGCAGGCTTTAGGGGTCAGAACCCAGCGGGGGTCTCCTCTCCCCTGAGGCCTCCCTGCCCTGAATGAACCGCGGGCTCAGACATGCAGCCTGGCTGGGACAGTCTGTCCCCTCCCCGGCTCACAGCCCTTGTCTGTGCAGACCAACTGAGGCTGGCACCAACAGGGTGGCCTGGGGTTTGGCCACACAGTCTCCTCTGGTCCTGGGCCTGGGAGCCCGTAACACAAAGGGCAGTCCCTGTTACTGTCACTGTCATTGGTCTTGGTCTCATAGAGAGGGCTGCTGGGAAGGGTGTGGCACATGGCGAAGGGTGGCGTTGGCTGGTTCTGCCGCCTCACCAGCCCGAGCAGGGGTCGATCTCGCAGCCAGCCACCTCTCCGGCCTTGGAAGCAGCAGCCTTGCTTCCGGGGCTGGGGCTGGGGCTGGGCCCTCCCCACCTGCAACGGGCTGTCCTGGGAGCCCAGCCTCCTTCCTCAAAGGCCCAGCGGCTGTGGGAAGGGGACCAGCGGAGGCAGAGGCCAGAGATCTCTTTGCCATTGGCTAGTCCAGCTCTTCTCTGTCCCACTCCAGGAAAGGCCTGCCTCCACACAAGGCCGCGCCGGAGCTCTTTAAGGACAGGCGCTGAGCCTGCCCTCTGCCTGGTGCACGCCCAGTGCCACGCTTCACCTGTGGCCTAGCTGGCCACATGAAAGTATCTGCTGAATGGGGAACCAGCAGATGGCGTAATGGTTATGTCACTGGACTCCCACGTAGTCCACTGTGGTTTGAATCCTGGACCCAGCAGCTTAAAACTCCACCTCCATACGCGTGTGCGTATGTGCCCAAAATCCCAAGAGGAGAATGGAGAAGGGATTGCGGCATAGCCATCCCCTTGGGGAATGATTTCTCACTTTGTGTCTCTCTGTCTCTGTCTCTCCAGTGAGCACATACACCCTATAGCAGAAACCTCTCCCAAAAAAGGGGGGGTGGGGCCTGCAGATGGTGTAGCAGTTAGGTCTCTGGACTCCCACATGGCCAACCACAGTACAGAGTTCTGGACCCAGTGGTTTGAAACTCATGCTGGGTGCATGTACGTGCGTGCCCAAGATCCCAGGAGGAGAATGAAGGAGAAGGGATTGCAGCGAGGCCATCCCCTGTGGGGGCTGATTTCTCACTTTCCCTCTCACTGTCTCTGTCTCTTTCTATAGCAAGCGTATGCATCCAAAAGCAAAAACTTCTAAAAAAAAAAAAAAAAAAGAAGTATTTGCTGAATGAATGAATGAGCCTGAAGATGTTAGTCTTGCATCAAGAAATTGGACTGGTCCTGGGGGATTGCAGGAGTGTGGAGTCGCCTGGTGTCCCCGGCAGCTCCCAGCCCACGTCGCAGTTAGCTAGGGCTCCCAGAACCTGGTTGGCCTAAACAGAACTCTATCGTCTCCCAGCCCTGAGGGATGGAGGTCGGAAGTCAAGGTATCAGCAGGGTTCGTTCCTCGGCTTGAAGAGCGTCACCCCAGTTCTGCCTTCACCTGCACGTGGTGCTCACGTGGGCGTGCATCTCTGCACTCCCCTTTTATTTGTTTTGGAGAGATTTTCACTATAGGGCACATGCGCTCGCCAGACAGACAGAGAGAGACATAGAGACAGAAAGCGAGAAATCACCCCCCAGGGGGGATGACCACGCCACAATCCCTTCTCCTCCATTCTCCTCTCGGGATCTTGGGCACGCACACACGCGCCCGGCGTGAGTTTTAAGTCACCGGGTCCGGGACGCAAACTGTGGTCGACTACGTGGGAGTCCAGCGACATAGCCATTACGCTAACTGCTGGTTCCCTGCACTTCCCTTTTGATGAGTACACGAATCCTTGCTGAAGGGCCCATCCCAATGACGTCACCTTAGCTAATTACATATGCAACAAATAAGGTCACAATCTGGGGCAGGGAGGGTTAGAACTGGGCGACACGGCCAACCCAGCGTAGTTTATTATTGTTCTGTGGTCAGGGCTGCGCACAGAATGCCCCCGGCCTCTCTGTCCCCCTGCTGGCTCCCCATGCCTGCTAAGGCCACACTGCTAATGTGGATGGTGTTTGGTGAGACCCCCAGATGTGCCTGAACTCTGCCTGCCTTCCCTAGGTGAAGAGGCAGAGCCAGTGCAGGCAGGCCTGGCCCACAATGCACTGGCTCGGAGTTCTCTTGCCGGCCTGTGGGGGGAGCAGCCAGCTTCCCCACGCCGCCGGGATCCCTGTGCCAGGATCCGTCCACAAGGTTGCAGCACCCCCTCCTTCTCTTCTCCACTTCCTTCCCTCTCTCTTCAGCTCCAGCTGCCCTATGGCACCCGCCGCTAGTTCCTGGAGTCCGGCTCACCGTCATGGGCTAGAAAGGGGCCCACAGGCCATGGTGTCCCACATGCTGTACTCCGGACCCCAGTTACCAGCTCAGTGCTGTCTCCCCCAGTCCCTCCTAACAGCCCCTCAGGAGCTACTAGGTGGTCCCTGTGCATAGGGTTGGAATGAGTCACAGCTCTGGAGCATGGTGGTGGCAGGTCCTCCTCCAGACCACACCAGGGAGACAATGCCCACTGCAGGCCGCCTGGGCCACCTGCCTGCAGCCTCCAGGACACTGTGGCCAAAGTCCGGGAGCAATCGCCCTTATCTCCTCTGCTCCAGATCTCCATAATCATCGCGGGGCCACTGGGTGGGGGGCCCAGCACAGGAGCCCTGGCCAGACCGTCAGAGCAGAGCTCGTCACTGATAACAGAAGTGCTGGCCTTGCCCATGTTAGTTCGGGGACAGAGCTTATCTTGGGGAGGATGGAGGGGCCCAGCAGGTCTTTTGGGCCTGTGCTCGCTGCTCAGCAGGGCTCGGTCAGGCGAGGTCCCTTTCCTCTCTTGCAGGAGCACCGAGAGCTGAGAGCAGCCCTGCCTGCAGATCTGCCCTGCGTCAGCCCTTCCAGCTGAGGGGTTTCTGGCCCCGTGGCAGAGGATGGGTCTGGCTCGAGGGAGTGACTTGCAGGGTTGAGAAGCCCACCGCCCCAGTACTAGCCCAGAGAATGGTTTGATTTATGTATTTCTTCCCAGTGCATGAGCAGCGCCCGTGTGACCGTGACACATGCGGGTACGCTGTGTGTGCATGCACACCCAGACCTTTCCTCTTGCACAAGGACAGAGAAGCCGGGCCCACTGAGCAGAAGATGACAGGGAATGTCCTCACCTAGCGGGTCTCTTGAAGCATTCATTCTTGGTTTTCCCCATGCCCTTTTTTTTTTTGGAGAGGTTTTTGCTATAGGGCATGTACGCACACCAGAGAGACAGAGAGAGACAGAGAGACAGAAAGTGAGAAATCAGCCCCCGGGGGGATGGCCATGCCACAATCCCTTCTCCTCCATTCTCCTCTTGGGATCTTGGGCATGCACGCACACACACCCGGCATGAGTTTTAAGCCACTGGGTCCCGGACTCGAACTGCGGTCGACTACATGGGAGTCCAGTGACATAGCCATTACACCAGCTGCTGGTCCTGACTCCTATGCCCTTTCTCATCAGAGGCTAAATAACATTTTTTGAGAGAGATTTACTAAAAAAGTGCATGTGCTCGCCAGAGACAGAGAGATGGAGAGAGTGAGCAATGACACCCCAGGGGGATGGCCACACAGCAATCCCTTCTCCTCCATTCTCCTCTAGAAACTCATGCACACGTGTGGTGTGAGTTTCAAGCCACCAGTTCTGGGACTCCAACCCCGGTCCACCATGTGGAAGTCCAGCACCTTAACCACTACTCCACCTGCTGGCCCCAGAGACTAAATAACATTTTAAAAAACAGGCTTCTGCCCTTTCCACACCAATGTCTGTTTCCTCAAGCTTCTGCAAGGGGCAGAGTGGCTTTGAAATGCATCTGCTTTGCAGAGTCTCCTTTTAGGCAACTTTTAAAACATTGTGTTAAAATATAAGTAACATAAAATTTGCCATTCGAACCATAGTGTATAGTTCTGGGGCGATAATCATGTTGACACTGTGTCTTCAGAACTTTCTCATCCCCAGCTGCAACTCTGACCCACTGGGCGCTAACGCTCCATCCCCCGTTCTCACCGTCTCCGGCAACCAACATCCCACTTTCTGCCAACCTGAATCTGACTAGTCGAGGTACCTCACTTAAATAGACTCCTGCAATCTTTGAACTTCGGGGGCTGGCTTACTTCACTTAGGATAATGTCTTTGGCTTCATCCATGCGGTAGCAAGTGCCAGGGTTCCCTTCCTTTTCAGGGCCGACTACTGTTCCACTTACACACACCCCACATGGTGTGCGATCATTCCCCGTCAGTGGACACGAGCCGCTTCCATCTTTGGAATGTTGCTGTGTACACGGATGCACAGACACGGGTCGGCGGCCCTGCTGTTAAGTAGGGTAGATCGCAGATGTGGGGTTGCCGGATCTCAGGGGAACCCTGTTTAACTCCTTGAAGAGCCATCGTAATGTTTTCCACAGCAGCTACTTTGGTTTACATTCCCGCCAACAGTGCACGAGGCTTCCAGTGAGGCCACTCCTCACCAACACTTGTCATTTTTTATAGTCACCCTCCGAAGAGATGTGAGATAGTATCTCATTGTGATTTTCCTTGGAAGTTTATTTTTCTTCGGAGAGGAGAGACCCCTAACCAGGTCTCCACACTGTGCTCCGCCCCCAGCCCCAGCCACTGGAACTACAGGCCCACACGCCCCCAGTGTGTGAGGGGAAGTGCCAGGACTCGAACCTGGGGCCTTCTCATGTGGACCCAGCATCACAGAGCACTGCATTACCACTCACCTCCTGGGCTGGCCCTTCACTCTGGTTTTGATTTGCCTTTCTCCAAGTATTAGTGACGCTAAGCGTCTTTTCCTGGGCAGACCGGCCATTTGTATGTCTCCTTTGGAGAAATGTCTATCCAAGCCCCTAGGCAACTTTAGATTTCTTTAAAAACTCCTCCTCTTGGGGCCGGCAGGTGGCGTGGTGGTTAAGGCGCTGGACTCCCACAAGGCTGACTGTGATCCAAGTCTTGGACCTGGCAGCTTGCTTTCTCACTTTTTCTGTTTCTCTCTGGTCAAATTTAAAAATAATAATAGCAAATGGAATTAAATAAAATAAATCATTCTTAAAAAAGGAAGAAACTCCTCTTCTTAAGCCAGCTAGGTGGTGTGGGGGTTAAGACGGCTGAATCCCACATGGCCCACTCTGGGATTTGAGCCCCCGGCTGGCTGGGAGACACACCAAGCACATGTGCGAGTGTGCCCAAAATGGAGCATGGGGAAGGGACTGCAGCATGGTCGTCCCACCTGGGGGCTGCCTTCTCACTTCCTCTCTCTCTGTCTCTGTCCAGTGAGTGCAAGCACCCTAAAACTAATTAAAATATTTTTAAAACACACCCAAAAAAAAAAAAAAAAAAAAAAGACCTCCAGTTCCTGATGCCTGAAGGTTGGTTTTTGGGGACTACTTCATTCTGAGGCTTCCCTCTGCTCACTGGAGCTGGCCCTGTCCACCCCACCCCCCAGACATTCCCGGGCCAGGAGAGGGAGGGAGGGAGAGGCTGCTAATGGAGAAACCTCCTGGCCTTGGGACCGACTTGGAGAACTTTGCTCTTGAGGATTACTGAAGATTTCAAAACTCAGGCTGAGATGGGCAGACCCCGGACAACTCCAGCTCAGGATGCGGGGCCTCCCCAAGACAGAGACTGGTTCCGAACCGGCTGTGCAGGGGCTGGGTGTGGCGACGGGGTGGCCGGGATGTGCAGCACCGCCTGTGCAGTGGCAGAGCTTCCCGGAGGTACTGCGCTGCCCCCATCACATGACACCCAGGGTCACACGCCTGAACCCTCCTGCTGATAGGAAAGATTGCAATCTTGTGTGTAACCGGAAGACAGAGCTGAACTTACCCGCCTCATTCAGCTTCTCACTATCAGCTTAACAGACTCTCCTGTTTTTTCCTCCGCGGTCAGCCCCATGGGGTCCAGCGGCTTACCCACTGCGCCACCTGCTGGCCCCGAGGCTCTCCTGCTTTGTGTCCCCATCAGCCCTGGGCCCAGAGGCGCTCCACTGCCCTCTCCCACCCTAACGTGTTGCACCTGTGTGTCCGCAGCTTCGTAAAACATGTGTTCTCATTTGTCAGTGTCTGTAACTGACAGACATTGTCCTGTGCTAGTAAACTGCTCCTAAGTTACCATTCACTTAGCACTGTGTTTAAACCCAATCTAGGGGACCAGCAGATGGCATAATGGTTGTGTCGCTAGGATGTCGCTGGACTCCCATGTAGTTGACCATGGTTCGAGTATGGGACCTGGCGGCCTAAACTCACTCCAGGTGCATGTGAATACATGCCCGAAATACAAGGAGGAGAATAGAGGAGAAAGGATCACAGTGTGGCCATCCCTCTGGGGGGTGATTTCTCACTTTCTGTATCTCTGCCTCTCTCTGTCTCTCTAGTGAGCACACGCGTCCTATAGCAAAAGTCTCTCTCGAAGAATAAATAAATAAATAAAATGAGCTAGAGACTGACAGGTGGCATGGTGGTTGGGGCACTGGACTCCCACATGACTGACCACAGTTCGAGTCCCAGACCTGGCAGATTGCTTTCTCACTTTCCCTTTTTTCTTTCTCTCTCTCTTTCAGGTCAAATTGAAAAATAATAAAAGCAAATAAAATTCAATAAATAATTATTTTTTGGATCTATATTCTAGCATGTGTTTCTAATTCAGAGGGGACTCCTTCCTGGTCTTTGTGTGTGGGAGATAGACAAAGATCGCTTCGTATACCTTCCCTCTTAAAATAACTAACCAAGTTATCAAATCAACACCTTTGCTTTTCTTTTTGTTCCATCTGAATATCTCTTCCTGAGGGGGTGGCCTCGTTAAAATCCCCGAATGCAATTTCGAGCCATTTCTTCCTGCAGTTCTGTCAGTTGTATATATTTTAAGGCTATTGTTAATGTTATTTTATATATCCAATTTATCATACTTTTGTCATTTTTTTCTTCTTTTCTGCCCTCAGTGCATACACCCTGGACCCTGGTGAGCCAGCGGGAGAGGGAGAGCGAATAGCAGAGTGACAAGTGGGAGTTCCTGTCTATTTCTCCCTCTCTCTCTTACATGAAGTTGATGGATAAACTTTTGGAAACATTTTTAAAATAATAAAATAAATAAACTTCTTTTAAAAAAAAGTTAAGATCATGAAAAAAGAGAATACCACCACCACTTAGAGAACCGTAAGGAGCCACGACACCTGCGTGCGTCGTGGTACCCTGGGCGGGCTCCCGGAGCACAGGTGGGATTGGGGGAAACTAGTGAAATCTGAATACCGTCTGCAGTTTAGTTCATAACGGTTACCTGTGTTGACTTAGTCTGAGCAACTCCCCCATGGTTACATGAGAGGTTAACGCCAAGGGCGCTGTACGGTAACTTATGCAGGTTTGAAACTACTAGTAAATTATTTCTCTCTAGGTCCTCAGTTCTTGTCAAGTCACATTGGCTAACACAGCCAGAAAGATGTTAAATAAGGCTGTGAGGCCCAGCCTCGGTGGCACCCGTGGTCACCTACTGAAAGCCTACTGTGCTGGAAGCTCATCGGCAGCCGGGGGTTCAGACCCCGGGCTGACCTGAACCACACTGGCCGTGCATGCACCCAGACTTCCGACCGGCTAGAGGGCTGGGAGAAGGGGATCGTGGGGAGAGAAGACCCCGTCAGGGGTGCCTGGGCCGGCTCTGCAGGTAGTGGTAATGCACTGCCCAAGAGAAGCCAGATCCTACCTGAGGTTCAAATCCCCGGCCCTGTCAGCCTGAAACACAGCAGGCAGTCATGCAAGTGCCCGAGATATGCAGGGCGCTAGGCTGGAGGCTGCAGGAAGGGGTCACAGCACAGAGGCCAAGGAGGGTGCTCCTCTCTCTCTCCCTCATGCACACACATGCTGTATCATGAATAAAGGGAAAAAACTTTTTAAGAAATGCTATTCACGGGGCCAGCAGGTGGCATGGTGGTTAAGAGCACTGGATTCTCATATGGCCCTGTGCGGTTTGAGTCCCAGAACTGGCAGCTTACATTCTTACTTTTCCTCTCTCTCTCTCTCTTACTCTGTCCCTTTCTGGTCAAATTAAAATAAATAAAGTTAAATAAAAGAGTTCTTTAAAAAGTGCTATTCATTATAAAAAATAAGGGACCAGCAGCTGATGTAATGGTTATGTCACTAGACTCCCATGTCATCAACCACGGTTTGAGTGCTGGGCGCATGTGTGTGCATGCCCCAAATCCCAGGAGGAGAATGGAGGAGAAGGGATTGCAGCGTGGCCATCCCCCTGGGGGCTGATTTCTCATTTCTGTCTCTGTCTCTCCAGTGAGCACACATACTCTATAACAAAAATCTTCTAAAAATTTTTAAGAACCAAATCATTTGAAAAATAAAACGGTGCCTGTGTAAGTGAGTGTCTCTCTGGCATGCATGGGCTCTCTCTCATAAAAGAAATTTTAAAATGAACTTTAAAACAGAGCTGTGAAAATGGACACATCTCTCTTGCCCCTGACTGCAAGCTGGGGAGACCTACTGCCTTCTCCCTACTGCGCAGGACGCTGGCTCTGACACTGAGAAGAATCTACGTCGTCATGTCAAGGAAGGGCCCGATTCCTACCTTGAGTCTTTACCAAAAATAAACTGCCGAATTTTCAGCACCATGGGGAGATTGTATCATTTTTCACTTTTGTTACATTATCACAGCAAATTACATTGATAGACTTTCCAATATCAACCATTATTATACATCTGGACAATAGCCTTTCCTTTTTGAGAGGTTTTTGTTATAGGGCACAAGTACTCACTCACCAGAGAGACAGAGAGAGACTAGAGACAAAAAGCAAGAAATAACCCCTCTTGGGGGATTGCCACTCTGCAATCCCTTTTCCTCCATTCTCCTCTCGGGACTGTGGGCATGCACGCACATGTGCCGGTATGAATTTTAAGTTGCTCGGTCTGGGGCTTGAACAGCACTCCTCCATGTGGGAGTCCAGCACCTTAATCACTACTTCATTTGCTGGCTACACAACCCTTTTTAAAAATTGCCTTGAATTCTTTTTTTAAAAAAAGAATTATTTATTTAATTCCACGTGTTATTTTTATTTTCTATTTTTCTATTTGACCAGAGATAGAAAGGGAAAGCGAGAAAGCAAGCCGCCAGGTCTGGGACTTGAATCGCAGTCGGCCATGTGGAAATCCAGGGCCTTTATCCTCCAGGCCACCTGTAGGCCCCAAAATTGCCTTGAATTCTTAAAAAAAAAAAAAAAAAAAAAAAAGTTCCGTGCTCATCTCCAAAAAGAATGTAAAATAAGTGCAGGAATATAAAAAAAAAAAATCTTCTTCTGTTTCTTCAACACTCTCCGAGTTCATCTAGACGAAAAGCCTCGGCCGCCAGGACTGGAGAGGGGCAGGCAAAAGCCCCCAGGGGACCTCCTGGCAGCAGAGCTCGGCCCTAGGTGGGACGGGGCGCCTCCCCCGAGGAGCTCCCTGGCGGGGCAGCAGGGCCCCAGCGGCCTTCAGGTGAGTCACTGGGCTCTTAGCATCACTGGTCAGTTCTGTTAATGATCGGAGATCTTTCTAACGTTTCTCAACGTCTTGCACAACGCTGGGGGCCCAAGCCATCTCTGCTTGTGGAGAGACAAGAAGCAGGAGCCGAAGGTCAGGGTCACCTGACATGGTTTGTCCTGGAGGTTCTTGGGGCCAGGAGATCTCTGCGATGTAAGTGGGGGACCGCCTCCTCCCCAAGCCAGACTCCCCGGGCGCCAGCGCTGTCTACTCTGACGTTGTCTTTCCAGCCTTCTCTTCCCGGTTTAACCCCTCACCGCCGTCTCGGCAAGTCCTGACTGGCTTCTGGGTTGGGGCCCGCAGGCTGGGCACCCACATCGCAGGCCCGGGGTTGGGGCCCGCAGGCTGGGCACCCACATCGCAGGCCCGGCCTGGCCGCCCGCACTCCCGGCCGCCGGGGCTGCACGTACACCTTGAAGGCTGGGAGTCCACCCGAGGGGTCAGTGCCTGGCTGAGAAAAGGCGGAAAAGACAGGGCAGGAGCCCCCCACACACACACTAGGCAGAACCATGTGAAATTGCCATGATCTGCCGTTTTGGTCTTACAAAGAGAAAAAAAAATAGACTCCTACGTGGTTCAACCAAAAGTAAAAAAGCTGCCTTTCAGATCAAAATAATCACAGAACCAAAACTGTGGTGCCACCTAGTGGCCAGAGAAAGAAAACAGGCTCGTTTCACTAACACGACAGCAACAGAGGGACGTTTCTGGGGTTCCCCTACCAGCTAGGGACACAATGTGGAAGGTGGCACGAGTGACCATTTAAGCTCCCGTGCTGACAGCAATCATTGCACACACCTGTAACCGCAGACGGCTCTCCCGAGGCAGGCAGGACTTTGGCAGTGCTTCTACCCCATCTCAGAGGTGAGGAAATGAGGGTGGGGGGTAGGTGAGTGGCAGATCACACAGCCAGGGCGGGGACCCCAGCTGGAGCTCCGAGTCCGGCTTGGACACACGCTCTTTACAGTCATCCGTTTCGGGAGAAAGTGGACTCTCAAGTGTAGATCCAAACCCGGGGAGGTCCTGGGCGAGGGCAAGGTAGGAGTGTATACCTCGGCGTCTCAGCACTTCGCGTCATATTAAGAGCAGAAAAGAGGGGACCAGCAGATAGAGTAATGGTTATGTCGCTGGACTCCCGTGTAGTCCACCGTGGTTTGAGTCCCAGACCTGCCCTGGCTGGACACCTGTGTGCGCATGCGTGCGTGCCCAAGATCCCGAGAGGAAAATGGATAAGGGATTGTGGTGTGGCCATCCCCCCCGGGGGATGATTTCTCGATTTCTGTCGCTTTGTTTCTCAGGCAAGTGCATGCACCCTATAGCAATCCTCCTCCTCCTCTTCCTCAAAAAAAAAAAAAAAAAAAAAAAAAAAAGCATAGAAAATGGAGATGGCCTGTAGCCTAGTGGTTAAGGGAGCTAGTTCCCACGTAGCAGACTGCAGTTGGAATTCCAGCCCCACCAGCTTGAACATGCCCCACATCCCAGGACAGAGTAATGAAAGGAAAAGGATTGTGGCATGACCCCACCTCATTAGGGGGATGCTTTCTCCACTTTTCACTCTGTTATCTCTCTCTCTGTTGAGTCTACAGGTCCTCTGGCAATTTTTTAAAAAATTAAAATTTAGGGCCAGCCAGATGTCACAGAGGTTGGGGCACCTGGCTCTCTCATGGCTGACCCTGTGCTTGAGTCTCCGCCCTGGCGCAGACAAACATGCTGGGCATGTGCGTGTACGTGCACACGCCCAGAATCCCGGGAAGAGAATAGAGGAGAGAGGATTGCAGCATGGTCAGCCCCCTGGGGGAATGGGTAAATATCTCAGTTCCCTTCTTTCTTTTTCTCTCTCCCCAGTGATTACATGAGCCCTATAGCAAAAAAACAAAACAAAACAAAACAAAACATTAAAATTAACAGAAAATGTTACTGCAACGATTAAGGCAAGTTATTAAATGAACAGTTTTATAAATTATATTTCAGACTGTTCATTAAGGCCTGGCCTGGGTGGTCCAGTCCATAGCATATTAGACTGCAGTGCTGGAAGCCGTATGGCTGACCACAGTTTGGATCCCTGGGTCAGCCTGAAAATTCACCAAGTTCATGTCCAGGCACCCAAGAGCTGTGTGATGAGACCTTGTTGAAGGTCTTATCTCATTTTTTAAAAAAAGAAGAGGGACCAAAACATGGCATAATGGACCAGCAGTTAGAGTAATAGCTATGTCGCTGGACTCCCATGTAGTTGACCGCGGTTTGCGTCCCGAACCCGGTGGCTTAAAGCACACCAGGCACATGTGCGTGCATGCCCAAGATCCTGAGAGGAGAATGGAGGAGAAGGGATTGCGGCATGGCCACCCCCCTGGGGAGTGATTTCTCGCTTTCTGTCTCTGTCTCTCTCTGTCTGGCGAGCACACGCGCCCTATGGCAAAAACCTCTCCAAAAATAAAAGAAATGACAAAAAAAAAAAAAAAAAAAAAGATGGCATAATGGTTGTTGCTGGACTCCTAGTAGGTGACCACAGTTCAAGTCCCGGACCCAGCAGCTTAAATTCATGCTGGGCACATGAGTGTACATGCCCAAAATTCCAAGAGAAGAATGGAGAAGGGACTGCAAGGTGGCCATCCCCCTGGAGGGGTGATGTCTCACTATCTTTCTATCTCTCTGTCTCTGTTCCTGTGGCGAGTGTACATGCCCTATAGCAAAAATCTCTTAAGAAAAAAAAAAAGAAGAAGAAGAAAAAGAAAAGAAAATTAAGAGAAAAATGTTCTTTTTGGGGGGAGAGGTTTGTTTGCTATAGGGCACCTGTGCTTGCCAGACAGACGGAGAGAGGTAGAGAGACAGAAAGCGAGAAATCACCCCCCAGGGGGGATGGCCACGCCACAATCCCTTCTCCTCCTTTCTCCTCTTGGGATCTTGGGCGCATACGCACATGCGCCTGGCGTGAGTTTTAAGCCACCGGGTCCAGGATGCGAACCATGGTCGACTACAGAATGCAGAATGTGAGGGTCTTCATATGGACCCTCACATTCTGCATCCCAGACTCCAGCAGGCTCGCCTTGTCCTCAGCAGCTTGTGTAGGGGCGACCTCGGTGTGGGGGCCAGCCTGCCACTCTCGAGGTCCTGGCACTCACACAGCTGCCGAGTCATGTCCTGCTTGGCCCGCCACAGGGTGTCCTGCAGCTCCACCACCTCGGCGTTAGCTACAGGGTGTGTGCGCTCACTGGAGAGACAGAGACAGAGAGACAGAAAGTGAGAAATCACCCACCCCCGGGGGGATGGCCACACCACAATCCCTTCTCCTCCATTCTCCTCTCGGGATCCAGGGCACACACGCACACACACACCTGACATGAGTTTTAAGTCTCTGGGTCCAGGACTCGAACCCCAGCTGGCCATGTGGGAGTCCAGCGATGTAACCATTATGCCACCTGCTGGTCCCACATTGGCTGCTCAGCATCAGCACTGGTGGCCCCTGAGGCCCTCGATCTCAGCCCGAGCAGCTAAGGCTCTGGTTCACCTCGGCGATCTCAGTATTCGTGTGGCACAGCCCGTCCCATGCGTCCGCAGCGCCTCAGACTTGACCTGGCACGCGCTCTCGGCCTCAGCCCGGCTGCGGTTGGCGATCTCCTAGGACTGGGCGTGGGCCCCAGTGAGGGCGCCCTCCGCGTCCTGGGAGCCGTGTCGCACGAGCCGCGTCGTGCATGGACCGGACCGCCGACATGTCTGAGACCTGGGGCTGCAGCTCAGGGTTCTCTCTCCACTCAGCTGTCTGAGGGGCGGACCTCCAGGCCAGCCCTTCGAGGGAGCCGCCAGCTCCACCTTGTCCCCGTAGCGCCTTCCACGTCCTTCCTGATGAGGACAAACGCGTTCTCCGTCTGCACGCTTGCTGAGCTCATGCTCATGCTCATGCTTTCCTTTTTTTTTTTTTTTTTTTTTTTTTTTTTTTTAAGAGGCTTTGCCTTAGGGTGCCTGAGCTTGCCAGAGAGAGAGACAGTGAGAGGGAAAGTGAGAAATCACCCCACGGGAGTATGGCCCACACCACAATCCCTTCTCTTCCGTTCTCCTGCCGGGATCTTGGGCACACACACATGTGGGCACACACGTACATGCTCCTGGCGTGAGTTTCAAGCCACCAGGTCTGGGACTTGAACCGCTGTCAGCCATGTGGAAGTCCAGCAAAGCAACCGCTATGCCATCTGCTGGTCCCCTTCAGACCTACTCATTTTTTTTTTTTTTTTAGATTTATTTATTATCATTATTCTTCAATTTTGACCAGAGAGAGACAGAGAGAGAAAGGGAGAGTGAGAAAGCAAGCCCCCAAGTCCGGGACTTGAACCGTGCTCAAGCGTGTGGGAGTCCAGCGCCTCAACCACCACACCACCGGCCGGCCCCCAGACCTACTCTTGAAGCCAAGCCGCCCACCAGCTCCACCCTCCCCCAAGCTACAAAGCTCGGCCTCCAGCTTCAGCCCCTCCTGGCCAGGGTGTCCGCACCTGCTTGCTGTGGCTCGCCAGCCTGTCGGGTTGCCCCAGCCGCCTTCCGCCCCGAAGGAGGCTCCTCTTGTCCCCGTCATCTCGCTCTGCTGCTCCCGGGACCGCAACTGGTCGGTGAAGGAGGCGAAATCGTTGAGGGTCTTGATCTCCCCCTGGGTGAGCACAGCCTGGAGGTTGGGGTCCACCTCCAGCTTAAGGGGGCTTAGCAGACTCTGGTTCGCCGTTAGGCTGTGATGCTCCCACCGGAGCCCAGACCTGGACCCAGGCCCGCACCCAGGCCGCCCGGGAAGCTGCTGCCGGAGAAGCTGGAGGACCTGGTGCAGCGCCGGGTGCTGCTCGTGCGAGCGGCTGCTGAAGGCGGTCCGGGCCGGAGGTGGACACCTTGTAGGACTCTGTCGAATCAAGAAGGGTAATCAGGGGGCCGGCAAGTGGCATGGTGGTAAAAGGCACTGGACTCCCACATGGCCGACCACAGTTCAAGTCTCAGACCTGGTGGCTTGCTTTCTCACTTCCTCTCTCTCTCTCTGTCTCTCTCTGATCAAACTGGAAAAAAATAATGATAATAATAAATAAAAGTTAAATAAAATATTTCTTTTAAAAAAAAGGGTAATCAGAGGAAAGCCTCTCTGTCACGCTGCTGCAGCCGCCTCCTCCCCCCAGCCTGCCCCGGCGCTGACCGCCCATCTTCCCTCTGCAGGAGGGACACCTAAGAATGTCACTGCCCACGGCGGCCTCAGCACTCGCAGTAAGCACATGTCCCTTAGCAACACACACGAGGTGCCCCCTGCCCCAGTCTGGCTCCCACCTCGTCCACACCCACAGGATTCAATCCACAAAACACAACTCACTAAGCTACCAACGGGCACCCAGCTGGACTCCTTCATGGCCCTTTCGGGCCGGCTTCCTGGACCACACCTGGTGAGGAGAACTGGGTGCCCTTCTCCAGGGGCCCAAAGCCCCTCCAGCTTATCTCTAACTCTGCACTAACCACGGCTGGTTTTTTTAAGTTTTTGCTATAGGGCATGTGCTCTCACCAGAGAGAGACAGAGAGGAAAAGGTTGTATGATGGGGCTGGCAGGTGGCGTGGTGGTTAAGGGCGCCGGACTCCCACATGGGCGACCACAGTTCGAGTCCCGGACCTGGTGGCTTGCTTTCTCACTCTCTCTCTCTCTCTCTGTCTCTCTCACCAAATTAAAATAAATAAGCAAATAAAATAAATAAAGTTAAATAATTCTTTTTTTAAAAAAAGGTTGTATGGCTACACTACACTCCCTTCTCTTGTCTCCTCTGGAGTTTGGGCACGCATGCACATGCACCTGGTGTGATTTTCAGGCTGCCGCGTCCAGGACTCAAACAACACAGCCAGTCCACAAACCTCTATGCCACCTGCTTGCCCACTGCACTTGGCATTTTACAGTGGTTATCAAAGTAATTCAAAATGAAAAAGACAGACTTCTTAACAAATAGTGCTGGAAAATTGGACATCTAAAGGAAAACCTCATACCGTACATATAAATTTACTTAAACGTATTATAAATCTAAACAAAAAGCTCAAACTATACAATTCTAGAAGAATGCCTTTGTGACTTCCACTTAAGGTAGGCAAAGATTTCTTAGGACAAAAAGCATGATCCATCAAGGAAAATTTTTGATAAATTGATTGCTGTCACAATTACAAACTTTGGTTCTCTGAGAGATATCATTAAGAAAAATTTAAAAAAATTTAAAACGAAATGAAAAAGACAGGGACAGCCACATAGCCTTATGGTTAAGGAAGCCAGAGCCCACATGGTTGACCATGGTTCAAATCCCTAGCCCAGTGGCTTGAAAAACATTCTAGAATGTGTGCATGTGCACCTCCAAATCCCAACAGGACGGAGAAATGGAGGAGAAGAAACTGTGGCATGACTGCCCCATTGGGGCGGGGACTTTCTCCCTCTCTCATTGTCTCTCTGGTGAACACACATTTTAAAAAAGCAGACAGACCACATTCTGCCATGAACTTTCATACATTGCTGGTGGTAATGTAAACAGTTTAGCCACTTTGAAAAACTGCCTACCTTACATCTTTCTATAAAGTTTAAAAAAAAAAAAAAAAAAAAAAAAAAAGGCCAGTGTCAGTAGCACAGGCAACAGCTTACTGATCTTAGTAGCTAACATGGGTTTGGAGCTCAAGGCAACCTGAAGCACACCCAGCAGGTGCATCCAAGATCCTGATTGGCTGGAGGGCTGGGGCAAGGGGATGCAAGCTTAATGACACCACGTTGAGGGCTTCTCGCTCTCTCGCGCATGTTCTCACTCCTTTCATTCTCTTTCAAACATGCATGCACACTCGCTCACAAAACAAATGAACTTATACATAAATAGATAAGAATAAAGTTAAAGACTTCCTATATAACCAATACCCACTTGTAGGTATTTTTCCCAAGAGAAATGAAAACATCTGTCCGCACACAAAGACTTGTGTGGGAATGTTCGAGTTGGCTTTATTCACTATACCCCAAACTGGAAAAAACCAGATGGACGGCAACAATCCAAAGGTCTCCCTCCGGGTCCTGGGCGGGTGCTTTGAAAGCAGCTGCAACTCCATCTTGGAGGAGAGCCTCCCTTATGAACTGTCAAATTCCTATGACTAGAAACTCACCTTCTCCTTTTTGCCTAAGAATGATGAACATTCCTATTGTCCTTAAAACCCCATCCCTCCTAGTTGCCTTAGGATACAATCTCTAGTCCCCGGACCTTGCCCAGAACCATGGGAACCACTGAGACGCCATCGCCATCGTATTTAGACAGGGAGGGAACAGTACCCTCAGGAATGATTAACCTGCTTACTTCTAGTTCGGCCTCTGTGACGCGCTTTTGCTTGCTTTTGGGGTTGTAAAATCTACCCCCTACCCTTCCAGGCCCACCGCACTTTGTTGTCCTTGTAACCGTCACGTCATGGCGGGGAAGAACTTGTGATCTTTGCCTTCATAAGCACCCCTCTCCTTTCACTGAGGACTGCGGGGGTTTTGAGAGACATAAGCCCCACCACTATGTGGCCAGCTTAATCAATAAACTCCAGTAAATTTGGTATGTCTGCATGTCCTCTTATTTCTCGCTGAGTAGACTATAACGCTTCCTCGCCTCCCAGCTGGGCCCCTCTGCCCACCCGGCAATGTGCAGGTGGTGAGCCATCAATCCTCACGGTGGAGCACCGCCCACGGTGACAGGGTAAGTGGAGACGGCCTCGTCTTGTTTCGGGGCAGGGTCTGCATCTCGTCCCAGAGGAAGGGCCTGATCTGTTTCCAGCTCTCTGCCTCCTCCCGGTTCCTCTCTGCATCAGTTCAGATCGCTGGGCCTGCAGAACTGCTTCCGGGTAACCAGCTCCCCGTAGGACATACAAATACAAACGGCCTGGCTCACCCTACTGCCCGGCCCCCTGCTCGGATGTGCATTTAGGCCACAGCGAGCATTCCTAGGTCACAGCATGGCCCATGGGACTCAGCTGGCACTCTAGGTGAATGGATCGGAACCCCCCTAGGAGAACTGCTGTGTGACACCCTGGACCCCAGTAAGGGCCTCATCCCTGGGTCCACCTGTCTCTGACTCCCCACCTGCTGGGCGAGGGCAGGCCCCACCTAAAGCCTTTCAACAGCCCTGGGCAACCTGGCCCGCTGGGTCCGTTACCACCTGTGTTCCGCTGTGTGGCCTGCTCTGTGTCCCACCTGGGCCTCCTTTTTTCCCAGTCAAGGCTGTCCTAGAGAGTGGCTCTCTTGGGACCAGCAGTTAGCGTAATGGCTATGTTGCTGGACTTCCATGTAGTCAACCGCGGTTCGAGTCCCAGACCCAGCGGCTTAAACTCACTCCGGGCGCGTGTGCGTGCGTGCCCAAGATCCCAAGAGGAGAATGGAGGAGAAGGGATTTCGGCATGGCCATTCCCCCTGGGGGGTGTTCTCTCACTGTCTGTCTCTCTGTGGCTCTCTGTCTTTCTGGCAAGTGCATGCGCCCTATAGCAAAAACCTCTCCAAAAAAAAAAAAAAAAAAAGAGAGAGAGAGAGAGAGAGAGAGAGGCTATCTTAATGACTTTTTAAAGTTTGTTTCTTTCTTCCATGAGCAAGAGAGATAACAATGGCACCCCAATGGGGTCCTGACCCTGCCATCTTCCCCCAGCTTCCCCGGTCCCAGATCACAGGCATGGGCATGTTGGGAATATGCAGGGTGGTTTCCAAACTTGAGCCTCGAACCTTCTTCCCACATGGGTAAGCCTGGGAGTGTCATGTTTTACAATTGTGCCATGACTGTCCCCCCCACCCCACCCCAAGCTATCGTGACAGGAACAGACTGGAATCTGGTCAGACAAGTTGCCAGCTGTGGCAAGGTCACCGTGAGAGGGACACCTGGTAGTGAACCGGGCCCAGGCGTTAGGCCACCCACCAGGACAAACTAGTGTCCTGGGAAGCTGTCCGCACCGTGGGGAGACGGGCCAGGGCTAGAGCAGAGCCTCTCTGCAGAGACGGCGGGACCAAATCAGATGGAGACAGAAGAAAGAGCTAGAGAAGCCGCCGCGGAGGGTGCGAAGTGAGAAGCGCCGGACGAGAAGGACGCCCCTGCGGGCTCTGTGGGTGCGAGGGTCGGGAGCCCCGCGCGGTGACGGCGGAGATGACAGGCTGTCGCGGGGGCGCAGAGGGGGGAGCACGGATTGCGGGCGCCGCGGAGAGTGGATGAGGCCCGGGTGAAGGGACGCTCGTGGGACCCGCCAGACCACACTGGATTGGGGCGGGGTTGGGGGCTCTCCTCGCGCGCTCAGCTCCACCTGTGAGTGGCGCAGTCCCCGCCACGCGGCAGGGTCGTGGCCGGCCTGCCACTGCTCGGTGCCCGCAGGGGCGAACCAGAGCGACCCCCGGCGCGGAGCTCGGCCCGGAAGCCCGCGGGGAGGCTCACCTGCGCCCGGGCCGGGACTCGCGCTGCTGCGTCCGCCTCCCGGGTGAGGGCGGTGTCGCGCGGGCCATCACTGTCCGCCCGGCCCTGGGCAGAGCCGCGGGATCCGACCCAGCACCGGCACTCGTCGCCCCGCACCCCCCGGGCCTGGCATCCGAGAAGGGGGCCTGGGTCCAGGGCACCGGCGCCGCGCGATCACAGTGACCTCCGGCCCGGGGACGAGCCGCTCTAGGCCCATCGCCTGTCCCCACCCGAGGAACGCAGGAGGGGCAGCAGGACCCCTGCAGGGCTGTTCCCGGACGGGGGCGCTGTCCGGAGGGAGCCGCTTCCCCGGGGAACAGAACCTGTCCCTGCGCCACTGGGGAACCAGAGCCGCAGAACGACTGTCGCGGCGCCTGTCCCTTCCCCGTCCTAGCCCTAGGAAACCCTCACTCACGGAGCACTCAGAAATGGCCGTTTTGAACGACAAAAGGATGGCCGAGAAACCAGCTGCTCAATTGTCCACTCTTGCTAAAAGGCGGCTCCAGGCGCGCCTTGCCACGGAAGGGCGGCTGCGGGTGCGCGCTCGGATGCGGGCGGAGGCCAGAGCGGCCGCTGTCGGGAGTGTCGTGACCCCAGGGACACTGCGGCTCACCCACGATCCCCGCACTGTGGCCACCGTTCGCCACCGGACCGTGGGGGCAGGCTGGGGGAGGACCCCGGGGGACGCACAGAGGTGGCCCCGCCCGCCCGCGCGCTGGTTCCCAACCTTCTCCGCTTCGGCTTATCTCTGCGGTGTCTGGGGCACAGCGAGGTTGGCCAGGTTTTCAGGACGCAGAGGAGAGGTGGCGGTGGTGAGGACAGGCCGCTCCCCCGCTTACTCCCTCTGGTCCCGCCGCCTCCGCCCGCCCGGGTGCGAGATCTCACGCCGCGGGACCCGGGGCCCTGCAGGTGCAGCCCACGGCAGTGCGCGGGTGAGTCGCCCCCCACGCTTGAACGAGCTGGTGGGGGCAGGGAAGGGCAAGGGAAGGGAAGGGCAGGGACTGTCTCCCTTCTACCTTCGCTCGCAGCCACAGCCGCATCGGAGGGCCGAGATGCCAGAGAGGCAGGAAGAAAGGGGAGCTGTGGGCCCCACATGCTGGAGGGTAGTTTTCCCCAAATCGGGGTCCCCGGGCTTGGAGCAGACCTGCCCCAACCTGACTGAGGCCGGAGGCTGGCAGTGACATTTCCCGGGAGGGGCTGTGGCACACTCCACTTTAGAGCACTGGCTTTGGGCCCAGGCTCAGGCCTGACCTGAATTCTCTCCTGCTGCCGGCTGGCTTCTACGTGGTTCCAGAACATTCCTGAGTCTCAGGTCCTCATCTGTAACACAGGACGGCAAAGTGCCCAGCAAGAAGCCTGTGGGCACGGACAGAGCCACGCGGTTTTAGCCAAGAAGAACCTCCGTGTCTGGTCTTGGGAGGGGCACTTGGAGCCAGGCCTGACCTCCCAGAGTGAGGGACGGCCGACCGGTGTCACACCGGGGCACTAGCCAAGGACAAAGGTGATGGGCAGACAAGCACCCAGCTTTCTGGTTGGTGGCCTCAGGGCCTTTGCATGGGATGCAGAGTATGGCGAGGACAGGAACTGCTTCCCTGGAAGTGGACCTTCCTCACCATTCCTTCCAGACCTTACTCTTCACTCCCAGACACCGTTCCTCAGAAACCTGGGGACCATTGTCAAAGTCTCCCCGCTTCCCTGCCTCCATTTTTTTGTGATAGGGCGTTTGCTCACTAGAGACAGAGAGAGAGAGAGAGGAGTGAGAACTCACCCCTGGGGGGTGGCCATGTCTCCATCCCTTCTCCGTCCTTCTCTAGGGATTCTGGTCACACACACACACACAGGCCCAGTGTGTTTTTCAAGTCGAGGGATCTGTGATTGGCCATATGGGATCCAGCCACCTGCACCACCATGCCGTTGGCGGGCTCATTGTCAAAACCACTAACACCTCGAACCTCCCAGGCCGCAAAGCAGAGTTGTCATTTTGCAGACCCCGGATGGCTGACTGGACGATGCTCCCGCTGGTGGAGGCCCGTCCACTCTCCTTCCTGTGCGTTTAATGCTGCACTGCATCCTCTGACGATCCAAGGCTGAACATGGCCAGTTCGGGCAAGGGAAGGAGGAGCAGCCTGAACCAGATCTGCTGCTGCTTTCAGGGCGGAGCATCCTGTCGGGCTCCCAGTAGCCCTCGGGGTCAAGGTGAAGCTGAAACACCTCGCCAGACAGGAAAATGGACTCAGGAGAGCCCCTCTCACCCAGTACCCCCCAGGGATGAAGCAAGATCCCGCCTTGAGGCCCGGCTTCTGTGGGAGGCAGCTGGTCACCGAGGACTGTGGAGCTGGAAGCCACATGCTCAGTTGGGTTCCCGTTGGCCGCCTGAAAACACACAGGGCACACTAGACCGGCGGACTGAGGCCTGGAGGAAGGCGTCCCATGAGGACCGCCCACGCGTGTGTGCACACACGTTTATCATAACATTTTTTTTAATTGGTAAAATTGGCCTCAAGAGACATAGTCTTCTCACATTTCCAGTGGAAGAAGCCCTTGGTTGTCACAAGCACCCCCTCTTCTGCAGTCTGAAAATCTGCCCCCAAAAGGCAGATCTGAGAAGGGGACGGACCTGTGGTGCTGCTGCTCTCTCCCGTGAGCAGCCGCCCGGCATCGCCAGTGGGGAGAAGTTGAACTGTGAAGACAGAACATTCCTCAGACTGAGCCGCCTGCCATGGCTGGCCCTGGCCCGTGCTGGCTTCTGCTGTCCTCAGTCACAGGGCTGCACACACGCGGGGCGTGGAGGACCCGCACACAGGGCAGGCGGGCACTCTGGCTTGCTCGGCAGACAAATGTCCCTGCTCAGCGGCCTCGGCTCTTCTCGCCCTCCTGATGTGATGGCTCCCTTCCCTACCTTCCCCCGTGCCCGCGCAGTGCAGGTCTGGCTGTGCTCCCGCCACCAAAGGGGACTATCTCTGCTGCCAGGCCTGCACGGCCCCCTCACACACACGGAACACCCATCTCTCCGTGAGGATAAGCACTGGCTCCTCCTCCCCCACAAAATACTCTTCGCAGCCCTGGGAGCTGTCCCTTTTCTCTAAAGCCTTCCAGTCCCCTGCCTCCTGGAGGCTGACACAGGGACCTTTGGAAATACAGGATTTGGATCTGCACGTGACCAGCTCCTGGCAGATCCTTCATTTGCATGAATGAGCAGGTGCGCAGTCCTGCAGTCCTGGCAGGTGTGTGTGTGTGTGTGTGTGTGTGTGAGTGGTTGTCACACCCGCGGCATCGGCCCCGCCCTCTACGGGGGTGAGGGCCGGCCAGGAACACCGCTCCTCCAGCCTGGGCTCGGCCTGTCAGGGAGGACAGGCACGGCCTCATTCCGTAGCCCTCCCACACCTGTAATGGCCAGCGCCACTTCCTCATGGGAGTCCTACTCTGTCCTTGGTGGGCTGCCCTCAGAACTTGTCTAGACTGGAGAGGCTGAGATGGATCCGAATGAACCCGAGCTCCGGGAGCCCTCAGCCAGGGAGGACACAGTCAGACAATGCCCAGGCATGGCGTGGTCCAGAGCTTTGCAGGTCCCGTGGAAGCAGGTGAGGGAGGGCTTCGCGGAGTCGGGGCAGTTGATGCAACGTGGACAATGACAGCAAGCACCTGCTATGTCTGCAGTTTTTGTGTCATTTCATCTTCACGGCAGCCCTGAGTAGGTACTCATTTACAGACGAGACACACGTGGAGGTTCAGAGAGGTGAACTGCTGTCGCAATGAAAAAGTGACAGAAGAACTTGAAGCCTGGTTCTCTTGGTGCCACAACTGGTCGTTTTTTTTTTGTTTTTTTTTTTTTTTTGAGAGAGAGAGGATTTTGCTATAGGGCACATGCGCTCACTGGAGAGACAGAGAGAGACAGAGAGACAGAAAGCGAGAAATCACCCCCAGGGGGGATGGCCACACCACAGTCCCTTCTCCATTTTCGTCTCGGGATTTTGGTCATGCTCACACACACACACACACACACACACTCCTGGAGTGAGTTTTAGACACCAGGCCCAAGACTCGAACTGCAATCGACTACATAGGAGTCCAACAACATAACCATTATGCCATCTGCTGGTCCCAATCATTCTTTTTTAAAAAATAGCCAGAGAAAGAGGAAGGAAGTCACAAGAGCCTGGTGTCACGGAAGCCACAGTTAGCACCACATAGCTGGTCTGCCGCACTTCCTCGTCCTTAACAGAAGCCAATGTGGCTAACTAAGCACCTTCCTCTTGAAGCATTCCAGAGGAGGCAGCCTTTGATCCTGGCTTCAGCCCAGAAGACGAGTTCCCACTGGCAGTCCCAGTTCTTGTGCCAGTGGCTGCTTTGGGAAGGCATATTTGATACAGTTCTGTTCAATGGACTTGATGGAAAATCTGCTAAGGAAGGGGGCTTCTGGAAAAGACTTCCTTGATCTTAACAAGAGACACACATACAAATCACAACCGCAATGAGACACCACTTCACACCCCCTGGCATGGCTACAACCAAAACATCAGACAGTCACACTTGATCAGGATATAGGAAAATCAGAATGCTCCAACACTCCTGGTGGAAATGCAAATAGTACAGTCACTTTGGAAAACAATCTGGCACTTTCCTCAAATGAAGCATTACCACCGGACCCAACAATTCCACTCCTAGGTATACCCCGAGAGTAACCAAGACATGCCCACACAGAAATGTGTACATGGAGGTATATGGCAGCATTCCCCGCAACAGCCAGGAAACAACTCGGATGGCCAGCGGCACACGAACGGGTATACAACACAGCCACACGACAGGATGGTAGGGGCCAGAAGAAGGAAGGAGCCGCTGGGCCACGCCACAGCCTAGCGGTTCAGGCGAGCTGGAGCCCACGAGGTCGCCCGTCCCAGAGCACCGCTGGCTCCACCACGATTGCAGTCGTGTCCTCATTCCCACAGCCAGGACCGTGCACTGGAAGGAGCTGTAGGAAAACTCCATGTCTTCATGATCTTTGCCAGCAGAAGACAATGAAAACTGCAGAAATATGGCCTTTTCCTCATCTGTTGCTTGAATTCTGAAAACCTAATTTGCATAACCCAATTTTAAGGGACTCTACTAAATGTAGCTCTTTGTTTCCCACCCTTTCCGGTACAGTAAGGCCCTCGAGTAGAAGAGATCCCTGCGGCCAAATGGAATGCAGAGTGATGCCAGATGGCCTGATGTGGCCAAGGGTTTGACAACAAGAAAGTCAGGACGCTCTCAGAAAGGCTGTCGATGCAGTGGGGGTGGGAAAAGCCAGATTGAATGGGCGTAACAGTAAACAAGAGGTGAAGAGTGAATTCAGTAAAGGTAGGTGGTCTGAGGACTCCTGCGAAGGAACAGGAGAGAGAGGCAGTGGGTAGAAGGGACATCCATGTCCACGGGAGAGCTGTGGTTGGTTGTCTTTCAAGAATGGTAGAGAACCAACAATGTTTACCAGTGGAAGGGAAGGTGTCAGGGAAGAGAACGGAGGGAGGGAGTGGACCCGTGACTGGTGGAGAGCTTGCAGCTGGTGGGGCTCATGTTCATGATATGGAAAGTTGGTCGGTATGTTGCTAAATGAGAAAAGCATATTCTTTTTTTTTTTTTTTTAAGCGAAATTTTTGCTATTGGGTGTGTGCACTCTCCAGAGAGAGACAGAAAGTGAGAAATCACCCCCCAGGGGGGATGGCCACACTGCAATCCCTTCTCCTCCACTGCACGCACATGCCCCCTTCTCCACTGAACGCACATGCCCCTGGCGTGAGTTTAGGATCCCAAGTCCGGGACTGAAACTGCGGTCAACTATGTGGGAGTCCAGTGATGTAACCATTACGCCATCTGCTGGTCCTGACAAAAGCATGTTCTAAAGCAAAGATTGTATGATACATTTCCTTCATATTAGATATGGAGGCCAGCATGTGGCGTGGTGGTTAAGGCAATGGATTACCACATGGCCAACCACAGTTTGAGTCCTGGCTCTGGCTGCTTAGTGCATGCATGTGTGCCCGAAATCCAGACAGAAGAATAGAGAAGGGATTGTGGCGTGGCCATCCCCTGTGGAGGGTGTGTTTTCACTTTTCCTCTCTCTGATGCATTCTATGGCACAAACACACAAACTATATGCTGAAAATACTCAGTGACTTGTCAAGCAGCTCTCTCAGAGACAAAGTTCCATCTCACTGTCATGAGGCTACGCTGTTGAGGTGGAGCCGCTGCAGCCAAAGGCACGGCTTAATCAGGTGTGCAGTGATTAGCTGGCAAAGTAAGCGTGGGAGCAGACTCGAGACTCACCCTTGCAGGCCGTGCCCGGGGGACTGGCTTGCTCCACAGGTCTCACGCTGAAGTCATCCTAACTCGCGGACCCTCCCCTACACTGAGGGGCAGACTGCCACCAGCCCTTCTGGAGCCCAGCCTCCGAGACCTGGGTGGCACCTCCCCATCCCCACCCTCCCTCAGCAGTGTCTTCGGCAGTCCTGGAGACATCTAAGTTCCCCACAGTCGTCTTCCAACACATCCTTACAAAACAGTGATGTGATTGCAACACGGTCCCCTCTCACTTCCCCTCTGCTCCCCAAATCATGGCCAGAAAATTCCACTGACCAAGGCTGACCCTTCAGTAGAAGACTTCCTTGGAAATAACCTGATACGGCTTAAACTAACTTACCTTTCTTCAACCCCTGTATTATCTTTCAATGTGGCTATTTCTTCTGCCAACCGTGTGTGTGTGAGTGTGTGTGTGTGTGTGTAAATAAACAGAAATACTTTCTTCTATTTTCCAAGAAAATCATAAATCAAAATGTTAGCAGTGTTTTTTTCTGATGGACAGAGGCTAAGTATAATTTCCATTTTTCTCATTTTTGTTTATCATACTTTCTCATTTTTCTCCAACAATCTTATAGTACTTTCATAAACAGAAAAGAAAAAGCAATGAAGGTTTAAAAAGGACAGAAGTGGAAGTTGTTCTTGAATTATAAAAGAATAAATTGCTGAAAATAACTGAAGTGCCAGATAAAATAGTGCACGAGCCGAGTTAACAAGTACGGGACCGCCTTGCAGGCAGGAACTTGGTGAGCTCCGCAGAGTACAGAAGCCAGATTAGGACACCCGGACGCCCGCACACTCGAGGAAGGCCCGGTGCCCCCTGTAACCCTGAAGACCTAACAGGATGAAAATAAAGCCCAGTGCTCCCTGTAGAGGTCAGCCGAACAGAACACCCCTCTCCTGCTCCCCAAAGCAGGGACCCCAGAGGGCACTTTCTCACTGCCTTCTTGGGTTCTGGAGCCGATCAAACCAGAGTGGGGGTCTCCCTAGAGAAGTTGTATGAGCCCGACTTCGTATGGGTTTTTAGTCTGTATTCTCATGACCAGACACTATCCACCTCCCCAGACGGGGGGAACAAAACCCCTAGAGACAGCAATGTGAGAGCACATGGTCCCAGACTCGTCATGCCCGCAGGTTCCCGACAGAAGCAAGTACAGCTTTGCCAGTTTCTGCAACTCACGTTTGCCCTCCGGTGCAGGCTGCACAGCCCACGCTCCGGAGAACATGAGCAGCCCTTCCGTACAGGGATTTCGCTAAGGATCAGGCCAGTGCTGGCGTGGTGGTCAAGGAAGCCGGATCCCACACGGCCACTGCATGGCTCGAGTGCCTCAGGAGCAGGGTGGAACAGGGTGGGTGTGTGCCCAGGAGCTCAAAATCCCGAGAGTGGAGAGAATGTAGCACGGCCTTATCGCCTGGGGGTGAGATGTCTCCCTCTCTTTCTCCCTGCCCGTGTGCACATGCCCTATAGAAAAAAAAAAGAAAGAAAAAAGAAAGAAAAAAACATTTAAAATGATAATTTGCTAGATGTACAAGTAAATAAGACTTCTTGAATGAAAACCAGCAGAAACAAGACAGTAGATTCAGACCCAAACTTTAGATGTTAGAATGATCAGACCTGGTACCTCAAATAAGTATGTTTGATACAATTTAATAAATAGAGACTTGAAAAATATGACAAAAGAGTAAGTAAATTAAGGGGGGAAATTGAACTACTACTAGTAATGAAAATATAATAGTAGAAATTTAAAACTCAATAGATAAGCCATATTCAAAAGTATATAAAAAGGGTTATTCATTGTGACCAGGAAGGCTTTATTACAGGGATGCAAGGTTGGTTCAACATACGCAAAACCATAAATGTAGTACACCATATGAACAGAAAGAAAGATAAAAACCATATGATCATTTCAACTGATGCAGAAAAAGCATTTGGCAAAATATAGCATCCTTTCATGATTAAGACTCTCAGTAAAATTGGCACAGAAGGATCATTTCTCAGCATAATAAAAGCCATCTATGAAAAACCTATAGCTAACATTATACTAAGTGAGGAAAAGCTTCCACTAAAAACTGGCACAAGACGAGGCAGCCCACTTTTCCCGCTCCTATTCAATATAGTACTGGAAGTCCTAGCCAATGCAATCAGACAAGAGAAGGAAATAAAAGGCATTCCAATAGCAAAAGAAGAGCTGAAATTATCTCTGTTTGCATATGACATGATTGTATATAGAGAAGACCCAATAGTATCCACGAAAAAACTTTTTGAAGTAATAAATGCATACAGTAAAGTGTCAGGATACAAAATTAACTTACAAAAATCTGTAGCATTTTATATACAACCAACAAGCAGACAGAGACAGAACTGATGTAATTCCATTTACCATAGCCACAAGAAGTATAAGATACTTAGGAATAAAACTAACCAAGGGGCACCAGAAGTTGGTGTAATGGCTATGCCACTGAACTCCCATGTAGTTGACCGTGGTTCGAGTCCCGGACCTGGTGGCTTAAACTCACACCAGATGCATGTGAGTGTGTGCCCAAGATCCTGAGAGGAGAGTGGAGAAGGGATTGTGGCATGGCCATGCCCCCTGGGGGGTGATTTCTTACTTTCTGTCTTTCTGTCTCTCTGTCTCTCTCAGTCTTTCTGGTGAGTGCACATGCCCTATAGCCAAAACCTCTCCAAAAATAAAAAATTTTAAAAAAAACTAACCAAGGAAGTGAAAGACCTCTATAAGGAAAACTATGATAACCTTAAAAATGAAATCAAAAAGGACACAAAAAAGTGGAAGGACATTCCATGTTCCTGGATTGGAAGAATTAATATAATCAAAATGGCAATCCTACCCAAATTAATCTACATATTTAATGCAATCCCTATAAAATTACAAGAGACATTCTTCACAGATCTAAAAAAGACAATAATAGAATTTCTCTGGAATCATAAAAGACCCTGTATTGCCAAAGCCATTCTGTGCAAGAAAAGTGGAGTGGGTGGCATCTCACTTCCTGACCCCAAAACATATTACAAAGCTGTGATGATCAAAACAGCATGGTATTGGCACAAAAACAGACACGAGGACCAATGGAACAGAGTAGAGACCCAGAAGTAAACCCCAAAACGTACAGCCAACTCATCTTTGACAAAGGGTACCAGTCAATCCAGTGGGAAAAGGAAAACCTCTTTAGCAAATGGTGCTGGAAAAACTGTGTATCCACCTGCAGGAAGATGAATCTGAACCCCTATCTGTCACCATTAACAAAAATCAACTCAAAGTGAATCAAAGATCTAAACCTAAGGCTACAAACTATAAAACTACTTGTGGAAAATAGTGGGGAAACTCTAGGAGATATTGGGGTAGGCAAAGACTTCTTAAGTAAGACCCCCAAAGCACAGGCAATAATCCCCCACATAGACAGGTGAGATTACATCAGATTAAGAAATTTCTGCACAGGAAAGGACATTATAATTAGTGTGAATCAACAACCCTCAGAATGGAAGAGAATTTTTGTTAACTGTGCCTCAGGTAAGGGACTGATAACCAGAATACTCAGAGAACTCAAGAGGCTTATGTAGAAGAAAAATATTAACCTAATTAAAAGATGGGGAAATCAGTGAACAAACAACTCTCTAAGGAAGACATACAAATAGCCAAAAAGTATATAAAGAAATGCTCAACATCCCTCATCATAAGGGAGATGCAGATCAAAACCACAATGAGGGACCAGCAGTTAGCGTAATGGCTATGTCGCTGGACTCCCACGTAGTCGACCGCGGTTCGAGTCCCGGACCCGGCGGCTTAAACTCACGCCGGGCGCGTGTGCGTGCGTGCCCAAGATCCCGAGAGGAGAATGGAGGAGAAGGGATTGCGGCGTGGCCATCCCCCCTGGGGGGTGATTTCCTGCTTTCTATCTCTGTCTGTCTCTGTCTGTCTGGCGAGCGCACGCGCCCTATAGCAAAAACCTCTCCAAAAAAAGAAAAAAAAAAAAAAAAAAAACCACAATGAGATACCACCTAACCCCAGTCAGAATGGCAAAGATTTAAAAAAAAAAAAATGATAACTGCTGGAGGGGATGTGGTGAAAGGGGAGCACTCCTACTCTTGGTGGAATTGTAAATTGGTCCAGCCACTGTGGAGAACAATATGGAGATTCCTCAAAGACCTTCAAATAGAATTATTATATGATCCAGCAATTCCACTCCTGGGTAGCTCCCCAAAGGACAGGAGAACACTCAGTCAGAAAAGCGCTTGTGCATCTTTATTCATTGTAGTTTAATTCATGGTTGCTAAGACATGAACCAACCCAAATGTCCACAAATGGATGAATGGATTGAAAAAGTGTGGCACATATACTCCATGGAATACTATTCAGCCATAAAAAACAAGGCCCTGGAATTTGATAGAGAGTGAACAAATATGGAAGATTTGTTGCTGAGTGAAGCAAGTCAGGCTATGAAAGAGAGACACTGTATGTCTCCATTTAACATATATTGACTCTCTGTACTCTATGGTAGAGAATGAAAGACTGGAGGACATACAAGCATTAAAAATTGCTATGGACACTAGAGACAAAGTGGAAAGAGTGTAGGAGGGGAATAGTGTAGGAAAGGAAATTTGGGGGAAAAAATAGAGAGGTAAGACATTTGTGAGACGCAGATATGGTTTATTATTTGTTGATGAGGATGTGTATAGTATTCTCAACTGGGCTGGACTGAGGTGTATATCATGCTGGGTAAAGTCTCTTTACAATCTAAATGATGTACAATGATTAAATGTATAAATAATAATTTAAAATTTAAAAACTCAATGGATAGGTTTAACAACTGATTAAATTCAGTTAAAAGGATGATTAGGGACATGGAAGACAGAACAGAACTTACCAAACTAGAGCTCAGAGACATAAAGGTATGGGAAATAGTTATAAAAATAGGGAAGATGGGAACCAGCAGTTGGCATAATGGCTATGTCACTGGACATGTAGTCAACTGCGGTTTGAGTCCTGGACCCAGTGGCTTAAACTCAGGCCGGGCGCGTGTGAGTGCATGCCCAGGATCCCAAGAGGAGAATGGAGGAGAAGGGATTATGGCATGGCCATCCCCTCTGGGGGGTGATTTCTCACTTTCTGTCTCTGTCTCTGTCTTTCTGGAGAGTGCATGCTCCCTATAGCAAAAACCTCTCCAAAAAAAAAAAAAAAAAAAAAAAAAAAAAAAAAAAAAATATATATATATATATATATATATATATATATATATGAAAGATGGACCAAGAAGGTCTATCATACATTTAATCATAATTCTAGAAGAAGAGTAAATAAAGAAGGGAAAGAGGAATTAGCAGGTGGTGTGGTAGTTAAGGCATTGGATCCCACATGGCATGGTTTGAGTCCCAGACTGGGCAGCTTGAAAATCACTCTGAACACGTGTCTGTGCCCAAAATCCCTAGAAGAGAATAGAGGAGAAGGGATTGCAATGTGGCCATCCTCCCAAGGGGTAATTTCTCATTTTCCCTCTCTGTGTTTCTGCATCTCTCTCTCTGGTGATCACTTATACCATGTGATAAAAACCTAAAAAAAAAAAAAAAAAAAAAAAGCAGTTTTAGTTCTAATAGAACAAAATAAAAAAATGTAAGAAACATTTGATTAAGATTTAAAGCCAGGAAAAAGGTTAGGATTCTGTTCAAATAGTAGGTAGATACTAAAAACTCAAAAAACAGATATGAACAATTTAATTAATACAATCAAGATGTATATCCTCCCCAAATTAATCTACAAATTTAATGTAATCGCAATCAAAATATCAGATATATTCCTCACAGAAATAGAAAAAAATCACAAAATTTGTCTGGATGCATAAAAGGCCCCATATGGCCAAAGCAATACTGTGCAAAGGAATAAAATAGGAGGGATCTCATTTACTGACTTCAGAACATATTACAAAACTGTAATAATTAAAACAGCATGGAATTGACACATAAACAGACAGGTAGACCAATGGAACAGAATTGAGAACCCCCAAATTAACCCCAAAACATACAGCCAACTCATCCTTGACAAAGGGCATAAGACAATCCAGTGGGAAAAAATAATCTCTTCAGCAAATGGTGCTGGGTAAACTAGATATCCACCTGCAGAAGAATGAGACTGGATCCTTATCTCTAACCACTAACAAAAATTAACTCAAAATGCATTGAGGATCTAAACACAAAATCTCAGACTATAGAAATACTTGTGGAGGAGCCAGCAAGTGGCATGGTGGCTAAAGGGGTGGACCGTGGTTCGAGTCCCAGACCTGGCAGCTTTCTCTCTCTCTCTCTCTCTCTCTCTCTCTCTCTCTCTCTCTCTCTCTCTCTCTCGTCAAAATTGAAAAATAATGATAATAAAGAAATTATTCTGTAGAAAAAAAAAAAAAAAAAAAAGGACTGGTAGAAAACAGAAAAAATTCTTGGAGACCTTGGAGTAGGCAAAGACCTCTTAAAGAAGACCTCCAAAGCACAGGCAATAGTCCCAAAAATAGACAAATAAGACTACATAAGGCTGAGAAGCTTCTGCAAAACCAAAGAAACAATAAGTAGAGTGAGAAGACAACCCTCAGCGTGGGAGAACATAGTTGCAACCTATACCTCAGATAAGGGACTGCTGACCAGAATATGCAGGGAACTCGAGCAGCTTACACACACAAAAATAACCAGTCCAATTAAAAGATGAAAAAATGAATTGAACAGACAATTCTCTGAAAAAGACATACAAATGGCCCAAAAGCATATGAAAACATGCTTGATGTCTCTTACCATAAAGGAAATTCAAATCAAAACCACAATGAGGGGACCAGCAGTTAACATAATGGCTATGTCGCTGGACTCCCATGTAGTCGACCGTGGTTCGAGTCCCGGACCCCATGGATTAAACTCACGCCGGGCGCATGTGCGTGCGTGCCCAAGATCCTGAGAGGAGAACGGAGGAGAAGGGATTGTGGCATGGTCATCCCCCCTGGGGGTGATTTCCTGCTTTCTGTCTCTCTGTCTCTCTCTGTCTGTCTGGCGAGCACACGCGCCCTATAGCAAAAACCTCTCAAAAAAAAAAAAAAAAAAAAAAAAAAAAAAAAAAGACAATGAGCTATCACTTAACCCCAGACAGAATCGCTAAAATTAAAAAAATAAATAATGATACGTGCTGGCAAGGATGTGGTGGAAAGGAAACTCTTCTACACCGTTGGTGTGAATGCAAATTAGTACAGACACTTTGGAGAATGATATGGAGATTCCTCAGAAACCTACAAATAGAACTACCGTGCGACCCAGTAATTCCATCTTTAGGTCTTTACCCAAAGGAAAGAAAAACCTTTGGTCAAAAAAAAACACTTGCACATTCACGTTTACTGCAGCATTATTTATAATTGTTAGGACACGGAATCAATCCAAATGTCCAAAAATAGATGATTAGATTGAAAAATGTGGCATACACATTCTATGGAATACTACTTAGACATAAAAAAATGAGCCCCTGACATTTGATACAAAGTGGACCAATATGGAAGATTTTGGCAAGCAAAGCAAGCCAGACTAGGAAAGACAGACTTTGTACGTCCCCACACAATATATACGGACTGTCTGCGCTCCATAGCAGAAACTCCAAGTCTGGAAGGCATAGGAGGGAGGGCAATGATTGGTACTCGAGAAAGTAAGGACAGGGGTAATATGGGGTGGTAATGGAGGGAGGGAAGGGAAAAGGGGGAGGGGAAAAAGTACATTTAATTCACACACAAAAAAATGAAAAGCTATTTGATGAAGATAATGTATATGGTAATATCTTCATCTAAAACTAATATACATGGTATTCATGCTGGAAAAAGCCATGTTGTACACTGTTAAGATAATTGTGATTAAATGTAAAATAAAATAAAACTATAAAAAAAATTAATTGGCCAGGGCCAGCAGAAGGAGTAGAGATTCAGGTGGCTAGATCCTACTAGGTGGCTAGTTCAAGACCTGGACCCAGCAGTTTGAAAAACACACCTCATACATGTGCGTGTGTACCCAAAATCTGGAGAGAATAAAAGAGGAGGGATTGCAGTGTGGCCATCCTCCCTGGTGAGTGATTTCTCACTTTCTCTCTCTCTCTGCCTCTTTCCATGAGCACACACATCCTACGGCAAACAAATCATAACAAAAAATTAGTGGACCAGGACCAAGCAGGTAGCTGGGAGGTTAAGGCAGGCTGGATCCCACATGGCTGACTGAGTGGCTAGAGTCCTGGACTGTTGCTTGAAAAACACATAGGCGGGGGACCAGCAGTTGGTATAATGGCTATGTCGCTGGACTCCCATGTAGTCGACCGCAGTTCGAGTCCCGGACCTGGTGGCTTAAACTCACACCAGGCACATGTGCATGCATGCCCAAGATCCTGAGAGAATAGAGGAGAAGGGATTGTGGCATGGCCATCCCCCCCCCCCCCCGCCCGGAGGGGGTGATTTCTCGCTTTCTGTCTCTCTGTCTCTCTCTGTCTTTCTAGCGAGCACTTGTTCCCTATAGCAAAAACCTCTCCGGAAAAAAAAGAAAAACACACAGGAAATGCGGCTGTGTGTGTGTGTGTGTGTGTGCGTGTGTGTGTGTGTGTGTGTATGTGCATGCATGCATGTGCCCAAAATCCCAAGAGGAGAACGAAGGAGAAGGAATGCAGTATGGACATACTCCTCTGTGGAGTGATTTCTCACTCCCCTTCTCTGTCTTTCTCCAGCAAGCACACACACCCCTAGAGAAAAAAAAACCAAATCATACACACACACACACACACTCAAAAAAATAATTAATGGACCAGCTCAATGGCCTGGCGGTTGAGGCAGATAGATCCGTATGGTCAACCCTGTAGCTGGAACCCCAGCCACAGTGGTTTAAAAACCACATAGGGGTGGAGACAAGGGGTGAGGGGAGCAGCCAATATGTGGTGTAGTGGATACAGCGCAGGACTCCTACATGGCCAACCACAGTTCGAGTCCCAGATCGGTGGCTTGAAACACTCTGGATATGTGTGCATGTGTGCCCAAAATCCCAAGAGGAGAATGGAAAAGAGATTGTAGCATGGCCGTTCTCTTCCTGGGGGGGTTATTTCTCACTTTTCTTCTCACTGTCTCTCTCCAGCTAGCACACACACCCTATGGCAAATACCTTTAAAAAAATTAAATTAAAAAATTTTGCATCCTTTTGCATCCCAGCACTGAGTTTGACCTCATCTTCTTTTAAAACTTTTTAATCAAAAAATAATAATTGTAGGGGCTGGCAAGTGGCGTGGTGGTTAAGGTTAAGGACGGTTAAGGTGGTTAAGGACACTGGACTCCCACTTGGTTTGAAACCCGGACCTGGCCGCTTACTTTCTCACTTTCCCTCTCTCTCTCTTTCACTCTGTCCCTCTCTGTCAAATTAAAAATAAATAGATAGATAGATAGATAGATAGATAGATAGATAGATAAAGTTAAATAAAATAATTCTGGGGAAAAATAATAGTAATTGCGAATATTTAGGGGGATAAAATGCGATGCTTTGATATATGTGTATATTCTTGTCCTCATCTTCTATCTGACAACTCTACTAAATGTCAGGATAGTCGCTGACTCTGAAAACATAATCTGCACAATTCAGTTCAAGCAGAGGCAGCAAAACTTGTTTGTAAGCTCTAAAAGGTTTTGGTGAGTGGCCAGCCCTGGAGCCCGGTGGCTAAGGGAGCTGGATTCTGTTCATGCATGGTGCAGTGTGCATCCCGGCCCCGCTGCTTGAAAAACAAGCGTGAGGTCCAAATCCCAACAGGATGAAGAGATTGAGAAGGGACTGCAGCATGACCATCCCCCACGGGGGTGCTCGCCACCATCCCTGTCTCTCTGGTGACCACATGTACCTCTGGTAGTTCATTTAAAAATTAGAAAAAGAATTTAGTGAGCATCAAGAGCCTAGATCTGTGAGGTTCTACTCTGCTGTTTTACCTCCTCGCGTCTTCTCCGGCTGCCGAGACGGCGTCACTCCTTGAGAGCAGCAGCTACTTAGCGTCAGGCTTTAAAACAGTGACGTCACAGGGTCCAGCAGGTGGCATGGAGGTTAAGGGCACTGGACTCTCACATGGCTGACCTCGGTTTGAGTCCTGGACCTGGTGGCTTGCTTTCTCACTTTCCTTCTCCCTCTCTTCCTCTCTGGTGAAATTAAAATAAGTAAATAAATAAGTAAAGCTGAATAAAATAATTTTTTAAAAAATATTGAAGTCAGTGAGTGAGGCAAGGCCACCGTTCCTGGAGAAGTGATTAACCGGTGTCCAACTTGTCTTCCTGCCCACTGGGGAGGTCGTGGTGTCGACTGGCTCAGATTCGCACGGACCTGAGGGCTGAGGGAGGCCCGGTTCTCCTCCGAGGAACTTACCCACGTTTCCATCACCTTCCAGAAGGCAGGTTCCAGCTGGGTGAGAGTCAGAGGGAGTGGCTGGAGACACTGGTTGAGTGAAGTGCATTTTTTCAGAAAAACAGATAGAAGACATTGAGGTTCCCAAATTTCAGAAATGCAAAAAGCAGCCTTGCGTGCTGGCCTGCAGACAGGTGCTGCTGAGCAGGACAGGGCCGTAAGGCCCAGAGCTGTGGGGTCCCTACTCCTACATACAAATGTCACTTTTTGGAAATGCCATATTCGGACACTTAATAAAATGGCATATTAGCAAATACCACATTGAGCAGGTATTATATTTAGACACAGTATTAGTCAGTGTTCTCAAAAAAAACAGAACCAATAGAGAATGTATTATTACAGGAATCAGCGCACGCAGTTACGGAGGCTGCGGAGTCCCACACTGGCCACCATCAAACTGGAGGCCCAGGAAGGCCTGTGGTTTACTCTGTCCGAGCACAACCCTGCGAACAGGGGAGCTCGTGGGCTAACTCCCAGTCCTCGTCCAAAGGCCTGAGACCTGCGGGGGTCCTGCAGGGAGCAGGGTCAGCCCCACAGTTTGAACTCCAGGTGTGAGGGCAGGACAAGGTGGGTGTCTCAGCCCGGGAGCAGAGGACACGCCTGTCCCTCCTCTGCCTTCCCGTCCTACTCAGGACCTCAAAAGACTGGATGACGCACGCCCACCCACCCACACCGCTGCAGGCTTCTTCTTTATGCAGTCTGTCGGTTCAATGTGAATCTCTTTCTGAAAACCCCTCCCAGACACTCCCAGAAATATAGTCTTTTTCTTTTCTTTCTTTCTTTCTTTCTTCCTTCCTTCCTTCCTTCCTTCCTTCCTTCCTTCCTTCCTTCCTTCCTTTCTTTCTTTCTTTCTTTCTTTCTTTCTTTCTTTCTTTCTTTCTTTTTTTTGGAGAGGTTTTTGCTATAGCAAAACCTCTTTTTGCGCTAGCCAGAAAGACAGAGAGAGACAGAGAGACAGAAAGCGAGAAATCACCCCCCAGGGGGGATGGCCACACCACAATCCCTTCTCCTCCATTCTTCTCTCGGGATCTTAGGCACGCACGTACACGCGCCCGGCATGAGTTTAAGCCACCAGGTCCGGGACTCAAACCCCAGTCGACTACATGGGAGTCCAGCGACATAGCCATTACGCTAACTGCTGGTCCCTTCCAGTCTTACCAGTTATCTGGGCATCTCTTTTCTTCTTTAAATTTGCTGGGGGGGTATGTGCGCCTCAAAGAGACAGAGAGAGGGAAAGCAAGAAAGTCTCTGTAGGGAATGGTCCTGCCGCATTCCTTTCCTCTCCATTTCTCCCTTCTGGGGACTCTGGGCACACTCACGTGTCTGGCATGTTTTCCAAGCCACTGGGACTGAGACTCGAACCACACTCTCAATCATATGGGATGCAGCCCATTGGACTACCAAGCCATGGGCTGACCCACTATTATCATTTTGATGGTATGTATCGAGTTGTCTGGAAAATCATGATGTATTTTTCTGGTTTTCTATGCAAAAATCCATGACTTTTCCAAGGATTCATAGAGTAGTCTGAGGTCCAGACAGTTGAATTTACATCACAGTAACTAACAAATGCTACCTTCAACAGATGCAGACCTGTGGACCCCGAGCATCCGCAGCAGCTGGAAAGTTGCTCCACGCTCCGGCCCAGGGTCTTGGTCACACTTTGACCTGAGGATGACAGCCAGGCTCTGGGGTGGCCTCAGCCTGCTGCGCGTGCTGTGGTGCCTCCTTCCGCAAACAGGCTACGTGCACCCGGATGAATTCTTCCAGTCCCCCGAGGTCATGGCAGGTAAAGCTCCCACCTGTGCTAAGATCTGCTGCAGCAGGGTCCGGGGGAGGACTGCCTGGATACTTAGAGGGGGGAGAAGCCTGTCTGTGCAGGTGAGCAGTAAATCACAGCAAAGGAGCAGCCTCTGCGGGACGAGAACCCGGGAGTGGGGACTTCACCTCTCCACCCAGAATGGTGATGCTGGCCTTCTGGGGGATACTAATAAAACACCAGTCATTTTGATGTTTTTCTGCTTGGACCAACAGTCTGGTCATTCAAAATGAGAGCTGTGTTGGACCTGTCAGTGGGACAGTTTTAGAGCTGAGCTTTCCCTGTGACTGGGGAAGCTTACAGAGAGCTTGGATATGCAACAACACGATTTTTTCTTCTGTAGATTCAAGTGCAGGGTGAGGGAACTCAGATGTGGGACACTCGCTTGTGAGAACTTATCTCCTCCGTGGTGTAGAACACATCATGAAGATGGTTGCCCAGAGCTCTGAGGGTTTTTAGATGTCGTGGGCAGATGGTTTCCTCCTCATGGTTCAAAATGGCCGCTTGAGCGCCAGCCAGCAAGTCTAAAACCAAATCTTTTCAGCCAACAGAGAAGATGGGTATGCTCACTCTCATTAAGGTCATATTTCGAAAATCATGTACTTTTTGCTCATCTCCATCACACTGGCCAGACTGTATCACATGACCACACCTGCCTGGCAAGGGGGGCTGAGAAATGTCTTCTTTATATCTAACCAGCTGTCGGTTAAGTAAGACTAAGAAGGGAGAGCAGACACTGGGGAGACATCCATCTATCTCTGCCATAGGGCTCAATAGGTAGATTTGTTTTGTAAGTTAACGATTCAGTCTTTTTTCCCACACTTTTTTTTAAGAATTATTTTATTTTTAACTTTATTTATCATTATTATTATTATTCTCCAGTTTGATCAGAGCGAGACAGAGAGGGAAACTGAGAAAGCCAGCCACCAGGTCCAGGACTCAAACTGCTATTGGCCACGTGGGAGTCCAGTGCCTTTAACCACCACGCCACCTGCTAGCCCCCATTCACACATATTTTTTAAACGAGCCAGTGAAAAGCAGCCCGACTGACTGGATCCCAGATCTTCTGTCCCCTGCCCGCTTCCAACACAGACAAAATGACAAGGCTAGAGGAGTAAGTAGCAAAAACAAAGAGCCCGAGTGACTCCCCAGGCCACACTGCCGGCCTGAAGTGACCAAAGGGTTACCAAGCATGATGTGCTGTGGACAGTGGGCTGAGAGAAGGTGCGAAACAGATCTGTCACCTGAGCCCCTCCACAGTTCAGGGACATGGGGACACTGGCTCATGGGTAAGCCCCAGGTGGAAGGTTGGTTGTTTTTTTCCAAACTTATGTAAGTACTACTTAGTTTTCTTTAAAAAAATAATAAATCAGGACCAGCATATGGTGTAGTGGTTACACTGCTGGACTCCCACAGGCCAACCATGGTTCAAGTCCTGGACCTGGAGGCTTGAAACTCAACTGGGCATGTGAATGTGTGTGCCCAAAATCCCGAGAGGAGAATGGAAAGAAGGGATTGCAGCATGGCCATCCCCCCACAGGGTGACTTCTTGCTTTCTGTCTCTCTGTCTCTCTGGCGAGTACGCATGCCCTATAGCAAAAATCTCTCTAAAAAATGTATCATAAACAAAACTAAAGTCATCTCTGGCCATAGGCCTGATCGTGCGTCCTCTACCCCCATCTCACACCTGTCTCCTAGATAACAGAGATAAGCTTCTGTGCTGACTTTCGAGATCTTAGAACTCTGGGAGGAGAAATAGGGTTCCCCTGCTGCTCCCCACTCATCCTTTCCAAGCACGTCATCACCACGACTGCCCGGCATGGCGCCTCCTGCTCTCCTTACAAAGCGGGGCCTTGGCCCCACGGGCCTCTCCTATATTCAGCTCTTTTTCTGCATGGCAATCACCACACTCTGAGGCTTCAAACTGTGCCCATTTGTAAGAAAACGGTGCTGGAGCTCCCAAGTCCAGCACAAGCTCTCCCGCTCAGTGCACCGCAAGGTTCAAACCAAGGAGTGGGCTGCGCTGATCTCTTGTCCGGAAGCTCTGAGGAACAATCTGCTGCTTCTTTTTTTTTTTTTTTTTTTTTTTTTTTTTAACGGATGAGCAAGGATGGTTTATTATGGACAAATGATAGATGTTTTAACATTCATAGGTCTAGATCTTCAGGTCATATGTATAGAGAAACAGTTATTAAAAGTTTGCTTTATTTTTCTGCTGAATCAAGCACTAGCTACCAGTCATAGTTAGGGGTCTGTGCGTTCTGGACTATGGCACAGCCAGCTCTGCCTTATTGATAACCGTGATAAACCATCGATATTTCCAGTGGGGTATCCACATGTTGCGTGTTCAGGTGACCGGAAACACTCTTATTTGTTTGCCTTAGCTTTTAGTTCTTGGTTGTATCTCCAAATGCGAAAGAGCTGAGAGGCTTCTGCAGCCCCCACAAAGAAATTAACAGCAGACAGACTCCAGTTTTTTGGAATAATTCCAAGTGAGTATCTTGACCAAATAAGCCTGTGGTCATCAGGACACTGGACTGAGCCGTGCTGAGTTTTTCCGCCGGCCTTGCCATGTCAGCCAGGCCGGCACACACCAGGCCTCGTTTCATAATTGGAGCCCAGAAAAAAAACTGTTCTGGGACCTGCTGGATGGTTGTACAGCGGCCTCAGCTTCTCGGGCAGCATCAGCTCCACTCTGTCCATGAGGCGGTGGTAGGTGGCCCGCAGGTCGCTGGAGCCGGCGGCGGACATCTCGGCCTGGTAGACAACAAGAGGCAGCACCTCAGCCTCCACCTGCAGCAGCCTAGCCCGCAGCCAGCCACCGGGCCTGCTCCCAGCCTCCGGGAGGGGCCGGGCTCCGTGTGTCCCGCCCCGGTCCGCCCTGGTCCACCCCGGTCCGCCCGGCTCTGCCCTCCACTAGGGACGAGGGCCGTGGGAGCAGCAGGTGCCGGGCTGGCGTCACTGAGCCCGCTAGGAACAACCTGCTTCTAACCTCATCTTGTATTTAGCAGGATTTCGTTCATTTTGGCAGAGACTACAGTTCAGCCATTTCTTGCCCTCAACCTCTGGAGGCCACCCACATTTCTTGCCAAGGACCCCTCCCATCTTTAAGCTAGCAGTGGCATAGCAAATCCTCCTCATGATCTGAGTCTCTGATGGCCTTTGCTGTGTCCGTCAGAGAGAACGCTCTACTTTTAAAGGGTTGGTGGAGGTCCAGCCGTTGGCATAATGGCTATGTCATTGGACTCCCATGTGGTCGACTGTGGTTCAAGTCCTGGACCCTGTGGCTTAAACTCACGCTGGGCACGTGTGTATGCGTGCCCAAGATCCTGAGAGGAGAATGGAGGAGAAGGGATTGCAGCATGGCCATCCCCCCTGGGGGGTGATTTCTCGCTTTCTGTCTCTCTGTCTCTGTCTTTCTAGTAAGTATACATGCCCTGTAGCAAAAAAAAAAAAAAAAAAAAAAAAAAAAAAAAAATTCACAACCTAAAAAAGAAAATGAAAGGAAGGAAGGGCGGGCTGGTGGGATTGGGTCAGGCCCACCTAATAAGCTCTCAATTTATACCCAGAGCTCCCACAAAGCATAATCCCAGGGCTAGGTCTCTCCTGGGCAGTCCCAGAGATCATGCGGGGCATGCACACCAGGGGTGGAAAGCTCTGGGAGCCATCTAGAATGTCCCCCCAGGCCTCTGAGCTGCCATGGGCTCACCTCTGCCTCTCTCTCTGCAGAGGACGTCCTGGGCACGCAGGCCGCACGGCCCTGGGAGTTTTACCCCAGCAGCTCCTGCCGCACAGTGGTCTTCCCGCTGCTCACCTCGGGCTCTGCCTTCTGGTTGCTCAGGTTCTGGGAGCAGTGGGGGCCGTGGCCTGGCCTGGTGAGTGGCTACACGCTGCTGGTGGGGCCCCGACTCCTCCTCACCGCCCTCTCCTTTGCCCTGGACGGGGCTGTGTACCACCTGGCCCCACTGTGGGGGGCAGACCGCTGGAATGCTCTGGTCCTGTTATCTGGCTCCTATGTCACCCTGGTCTTCTACACAAGGACCTTCTCCAATGCCATCGAGGGACTGCTCTTCGCGTGGCTGCTGGTGCTGGTGTCTCCCCATGTACTGTGGAACCCCCCATCAAAGAAGCCTGCTCCTGACCCATGGTGGCACAACTGGCTTCTGGGGGGCATCGTGGCAGCTGGCTTCTTCAACCGGCCCACGTTTCTGGCCTTTGCTCTGGTGCCCCTCTTCGTCTGGGGCATTCACGGAGCCATGAACCCTGGCTTTAAGGCCCTGATCCAGGAGGCCCTGGGGCTGCTCCCAGGTGCGGCCCTCACAGCAGCGGTGTTTGTAGCCGCAGACAGCTGGTACTTCTCCAGCCCCTCTGGATCCAGGACCCTTGTCGTCACACCTGTCAACTTCTTGCACTACAACCTGGACCCCCAAAACCTGGCAAGGCATGGCACGCACATGAGACTCACTCACCTGGCGGTCAATGGCTTCCTGCTCTTTGGGGCGCTGCACGCCCAGGCCCTGCAGGCTGCATGGCAACAGCTGCAAGGCTGCCTCCAGACCTTCGCACAGACAGGTCTCCTACGAGCACTGGCTGACCGAGGCCCGCTGCCCGGCCCCAGGCTGTACCTTCTGCTCCTCTACTTCACGCCCCTGGCCCTGCTGTCTGCCTTTGAGCACCAGGAGGCGCGGTTCCTGATTCCCCTTTTGGTCCCCCTCATCCTGCTTTGTAGTCCACGGACCCAGCCTGTGCCCTGGAAGGGCACCATTGTCCTCTTCAATGCCCTGGGGGCCCTCTTCTTTGGCTGCCTGCATCAAGGGGGCCTGGTGCCTGGCCTAGGGTACCTGGAGCAGGTGGTCCATGCACCTGAGCCCCACAACGCGCCCACTCGCTACACCCTCGTCTTCACCCACACCTACATGCCCCCTCGGCACCTGCTTCATCTTCCAGGCCTGGGGTCACCTGTGGAGGTGGTAGACCTGGGAGGGACTGAGGACTGGGTCCTGTGCCGAGCCCTGAACAGCTTCATCAAACAGCCAGCCTGCCAAGCGGCCGGCGGACCACGGCTCTGCCGTCTCTTTGTGGTGACTCCTGGTACCACCAGGCACGCCGTGGAGAAGTGCAGCTTCCCATTCAAGAACGAGACGCTTCTATTTCCCCACTTGACCCTGGAGGACCCACCAGCCCTGTCCTCCCTGATGAGCAGGGCGTGGAGGGCCCACCTCAGCCTTCACATCGTGGAGCTGGCGGAGAAGCCTGGCGGTGTGATGTAGCCACTTCCCACGATCCAGCTGTGGACGGTGCCACTCACCTTCTACATGGGTCGCTGGGCAAGGATGCTGGGGCAGAGCCCTCGTCCTCCTTCGTGGTCCCACTGCTGCCTCTCCTGCACACAGCTGTCGGCTGTCCTGCCTTCTAAGCAAGCTGGCACGCTTTTCCCTGAGACCAAAGATCTGACCAATCATGGTCCCGATGCCAAGGTCCCCAAAGAATCCTGGTGTAACTGAAGGCACCTGTCTGCTCTTGCCCTATTCCTTCCAGTCACTGTGATTTAAATATATAATAACATCTAGCTGCAAAAAAAGATGACAAGTTGCTGATGACATTCCTGAATGATCTCTCCCAAACTTCCCAGGATGCCCGACCTCTGTCATGACAACCCGTTGGCTTCCTAAGACCAGTCTGACATTCCAGGTACGCAGAAGAGAGTGATGAGGTAGAGAACTGGTGCTGGCCAGACCAGCCCGTCTCTGAGCCGCGTGCAGTGTGATCTCGGGAACGCCCCCTCACTCGCCTAGCCATCTTCTCGTTCACAGTTCATCATAAATCTCAGAGGCAGCAGCCGCAGCTGCCAATGAACACCACATAATTCCCAGAGTCCACAGCTCATGTCCCCTGGCTCAACAGGCATGCCCCTCACAAAGCTCTTTAAGCACAGAAGTGGGAGCAGTGGTGTACTTAATGGTGACACCTTGGTGCACGTCTCTGTATTTGGTGATTACTAAACCAAACCATTCTGAATTTTCTCTCCCCCACTTTCTTCTACTTCTGTCCCTGAGAGGTGGTGGGAGCCTTGCCCTCCAATTCTTACCTAGCCCTGAAGACTTCTTCTCTCAGCTCAGGGAGCCCAGAGGTTCTCCCTTGTTAGCAATGTCATGTGTACTAGGCTCTCTCCACCTGCCCCAGTGGGAACAGAGACATGCAGAGGTCCTAGACTCTATCACCCTGTCCCAATGGGGACAGAAAACACACAATGCTCAGTCAGCACCTAATTACCAGCCTAAAAGCTTTTCCTGTGTCTTCGAGTTTTCTAGGTTGCATGATTAACTGAGTGGCCTAATTAGAAGTGACAGAAAATTGGCCTCTAATGACAGCACAGTTCTGTATATGATAGATCTCCCAATTATAAATCCATTAGCATGTCTTACTTGTATCCCTGATCCTCTAAAATGGGGAGCAGGACTTCCACGTGAGGAAACAACAGTCTTTTTTTTTTTTCCCTCCAAATGCCAGAGAACTCTTGCACAAGAGAAGAAAGAGAAAAGAATCCCTCCTTGGGGCCTGGTCATGATACAATCCTTTTCCTTCTAGTTCTCCACTCCCTCAGGATACTAGGCATTCCTATGGGCCAAGTGTGTTTTTTGTTTTTTAAGCCACAGGGGGCTGGTACTCCAACCTTGGCTGGACACATGGGACCTGCCTCTTCTGCATAGCACTTAACTGCTACACTGGGGTAGAGGCAGGGGCTAGCCTGGGTAGTTTTAATACCTGGTGGTGGTGAAGAAAAGCAAGCATTGAAGGCCAGGGCAAAAGCTGCAGAGCTTTGATTAAGGACTTCCACTCTGGAATCAAATACCTATGTTCACATTCCACTCTGAGGCTTTGGACAACTTAAGAAGTATCCTCCACTTCCTCTTATGAATGTGGCTGTAAAGAGTGAGATAACCGGGAACCAGCAGTTAGCGTAATGGCTATGTCGCTGGATTCCCACGTAGTCGACCGCAGTTCGCGTCCCGGACACGGTGGCTTAGAACTCACGCCGGGCGCGTGTGCGTGCGTGCCCAAGATCCCAAGAGGAGAATGGAGGAGAAGGGATTGCGGCGTGACCATCCCTCCTGGGGGGTGATTTCTCGCTTTCTGTCTCTATGTCTCTCTCTGTCTGTCTGGCGAGCGCACTCGCCCTATAGCGGGGAAAAAAAAAAAAAAGAGTGAGATAACCCACAGTGTGCAATTAGCGAGTCCAGCACAGAGCAGGCACACAGTATGTGTTAACTATTACTACCACGGGCCTAGAGCCCCCAGAGAAGTACCACACTCAGGCCTGTTAATAAGCTCACACGTTTAATCAGAGGATCTTGGCAGCCGCAGAGTTGCCTTTACATCCATAATGTCCCTGGAATCAGTGCCCAGCTGTACCACTGGAGAGTCAGGAGAATCTATCAAGTTTCAGTCCCATTTGCAGAGGGCAGGCTCTTTTTCTGGCTGTGGTTTGGTCCATGGCTCTCAGTACCAGGGCCAGCCTATTTGTATCTGTTCAGCTTTGGGGTCTTCCTCCACACTGTGGGCCCTGTCCAACCACAGGACTCCACTGAGGATGCTGGTTTGGCCTCCGCTCTAACGAGCGGGACGTCTGCAGTCCACCAACCTGAGTCAGGATTCCAAGCCGTGCGCGGTGCCCAGGATGATTCCTCCAGGCCGAGACAGGTGCAGAGTCCAGAAGGGAAAGGATGTGACCTTGGACCGACCTAGGTCCGGATTAAGGGTTTGCGCCCGGGCCCCTCTGGCTATCTGGTGGTGGCCCCGGGCGGTCCCGGAGGCCGCGGCGCAGCTCCTGGGTGAAGGCGTCTAAGAATCGCGCAGCACGGCGGCCCAAGGAGCCCGCAGGGCCAGCCGCGAGACCCCGCAGGCGGCGGGCTGCGTCCTGGCCGCGCAACTGGGCCTGCAGCAGTGCGAAGGCCGTGAGCTGAGCGGCTCGCCGGATGGGCCGTGACTCGGACAGACGCTCCACCAGCTGCGGGCTGTGCAGCAGGGCAGCGAGCAGCCGCCGCAGAACCATCCTCGGAACGCCCGGAACCGTAGCACGCCGCTCCCGCCTTCCACTCGGCGACGCTTGACACTGGACCACAGCTGCGCCCGCGCCGCCTGATGACGACACTGCCGCGCTGGGATTGGGCCCGACGATTCTCATTTTCTGCCGCCTCCTCCATGAGTTTCCGCTTCCGCTGCCGCCACCGCCGCCTCCGCCTCGTTGAACTCAGGAGTTGGCAATTCGTCGTCCACTTCTTCGCGCTATGTCTGGTGGCCTCCTGAAGGCGCTGCGCAGCGACTCCTACGTGGAGCTGAGCCAGTACCGGGACCAGCACTTCCGGGTGAGGGAGCCCGGGTCGCGAGAGGGGAAGGCTCTGGGCCAGAACGCTGAGAGACGGTTTGCTCTTGTCTCATTGTGTCGCCATCCCATTCTGTTGATGTCCTGAAACGCGGAGTAGGGCCACAGTGCTGGGGAGGCAGGAATGGTTATCCCTGAAGCCACTGACCTCGCAGAACGTGAGGCTTACTTTCCCTTTTCCTCGTAGCGTCTGCTTGTACCCAGGCCATTGCAGAGAGGCCCCAACGACGGTGGCAGCCGTGGTGGCTCCGTTTCCCAAGGGCCGGGCTTCGGGAAAGTGACTATGTGATGAGGGGAAAGGTTTTGACCTTTTCACACCCAGAGTATGTGGAGGCGCCTTCCCGACTTCGTGAAGGGCATTTTTCTTCTTTAAATCAGCTAAATGATGCCCCTTAACACTTCCTTTCCTTCTCTAGTAGGATGCTCCTACGCAGTGCTAAGCAGTGGATGGGAGGCACAAAGTTGGGTCCAGTTTGTCTTCAGGGAGGCCTTGGAATGTGAAGGTGCACCAGCAAGCCAGGCACCTTTAGGGTATCTCAATGTGAAGGTTAGAGAATTGCTCGTTTCCAGAAGAGAGGAATTTTAGTGTAGGCTATGTTATAGTATATCTTGTGGAAAAGGAAAAGACTGTAGTTATTCAAGGTGGGCTTTGCAGTGTCAGCAAAGGCATATGTAAGATAGGGTAGGGTAAGATGACACTCATTAATCCAGTTTTTTAGTACAGGTTTATTGAGTGCTTTTGCCAAAGTCTTCTGCTGAGCCTTAGAGCAGTAGGGAAGACAGTTCCTGCAGCCATTGAGCTCATCCTGTTGTAAGGATTGTGCATGGAGGCAGGTAATCAAAAGCTGAAGCAGAAATAAATAAGTGGAAAGGGAGGGGCAGTGAGGACTCAAAACAAAAAATAAATAAATCCTGGGAAAGGATGAGAGGTATATAGAGAGCTGTGGAGAAATGTGTTGGGAGCAGGGGGTAAGGAAAAGGGAATTTTGTTTGAGGCCAAATTGAGGAAGCTCTTAAATTCATTCACTCAGTCAACTTTTTAAGAGAGAGATTTTTGCTATAGGGGGTGTGTACTTGCTGGAGAGACAGACAGAAAGCTAGAAATCACCTCCCAGGGGACATGACGGTGCAGCAGTCCCTCGGGATTTGGGGCATGGACACACGTGCCCAGCGTGAGGTTTATTTATATTTTTTTTGGAGAGGTTTTGCTATAGGGTGCATGCACTCACCAGAGAGAGAGACAGAGAGACAGAAAGCGAAAATTCACACACACACACACACCCCGGCGGATGGCCATGCCACAATCCTTTCTGCTCCATTCTCCTCTCGGGATCTTGGGCACACATGCACACGCGCCCGGTATGAGTTTAAGCCACTGGGTCCAGGACTTGAACTGCGGTCGACTACATGGGAGTCCAGCGACATAGCTATTATGCCAAATACTGGTCCCCCAGTGTGAGTTTTAAGCTCCCAGGTCCAGGACTCGAACCGCAGTCAACTACATGGAAGTCCAGCAATGAAACCATTACACCATCTGCTTAGCCAACAGTTTTGTTTTGTTTTGTTTTGAGAGGTTTTCGCTATAGGGTGCGTGCGCTCGCCAGACAGAGAGAGACAGAGAGATAGAAAGCGAGAAATCACCCCCCAGGGGGAATGGCCACGCCGCAATCCCTTCTCCTCTATTCTCCTCTCGGGATCTTGGGCACGCACGCACACGCGCCCGGCGTGAGTTTAAGCCACCAGGTCCCGGACTCGAACCGCGGTCGACTACGTGGGAGTCCAGCGACATAGCCGTTACGCTAACTGCTGGTCCCTAGCCAACAGTTTTTAAATGCATACTATTTGCCAGGCATCATTTATACTTTTACCCTTGAGACAGTTTCACATCATAACCATCTTGAAATTGAAGCATCCTGCAAGGTTAAAACTATGAAAAGATAACATTTTTGCTCTTACTCATCTCAGTGGTCTAAAGCCTATATTTTATTTAAATAATAGTACAGTACTATCGTGGAACTTCTGGGGTTCTACAGGTGCGATGCACATTAATATCATGCCTTAAATATTTATACCACAGTTGTCTCTAGTTATTTGTTTGGACATTACTCACATGTGTGAGAAAAGTGAAAAGAAAAATGCCTCCTTCCTTTTTCTTTTCTTTTTGGAGAGGTTTTTTTTTTTTGTTTTTTTTGTTTGTTTGTTTGTTTGTTTGTTTTGCTATAGGGGCGTGCTCTTCCCAGAAAGAGACAGACAGAGACAGAAAGTGAGAAATCACCCCCCAGGGGAGATGGCCATGCCGCAATCCCTTCTCCTCCATTCTCCTCTTGGGATCTTGGGCACGCACGCACACAGGTCCGGAGTGAGTTTAAGCCACCAGGTCCGGGACTCGAACCGTGGTCAGCAACATGGGAGTCCAGTGACATAGCCATTACCCTAACTGCTGGTCCCAATAATGCCTCCTTTCTAAAATCACTAACAGTAGCAATACAAATACAAAGTGAATCTAATTTCTTTAAAGTCTCATTCCAAAGTTCTGAAAACCTGCTTGTAATGTAGACCAACTACTGTCCTGTGGACTTTTTTTTTTTGGAGAGGTTTTTTTTTTTTTTTTTTTTTTTGCTTTCGGGCGCGTGCGCTCGCCAGACAGAGAGACAGAAAGCGAGAAATCACCCCCCGGGGATATGGCCACGCCGCAATCCCTTCTCCGTTCTCCTCTCAGGATCTTGCCGGGCATGAGTTTTAAGCCACCGGGTCTGGGACGTGAACCACGGTCGACTACATGGGAGTCCGGCGACATAGCCATTATGCTAACTGCTGGTCCCTGTCCTGTGGACTTTTTAAGGCAGTATAGAATTGGGGAAAAGACTGCGTTTAAATTCCAGCTACAGCTACTGAGTAGCTATGTGACTTTAGACAGGTTCCATAATCATCTTTTTTGTGTGTGTAAAATAGGAATTTAAAAATTAGGACTTACCTCATGTAGTTGTTCTGACAATTAAATGAGACAACATAGTAAGTCTGACCTGCATTCCCTTGGTTTTCCCAAGGCAGATATACTTACCAGCTTCTTGTATATAGTATCTATGCTTGTTCAGGTTTTTTTGTTTGTTTAAAAAAAAATTTTTTTACTTGTGGTTTTCAGGCCTCTGGGTCTGGGACTTGAACCCTGGTTGGCCATGTGACAGTCTAGCACCTTAACCACCATACCACCTGCCAGCCCTTTGTTCATACTTCTAAAACTATAACTTGAAGCACATACCTTTCTTCACTTTGTCCTCCATCTTAGGAATGTTTCAGATTGTAGATGTACAAGAGATGGACTATATAGCTCTATATAGACATGCTACAAGTTAATCAGTTTCTTTCTGATGAGCGTTAGATGGTGTCCCTATTTCTCCAATCTAAGCACTGACAGTGATCATTGAGACCTCTTACTGTGAGCACTGTGCTACAAAGCATTCGGAGACAAATAATGCCGAGTCGTATATTCTCAGAGTGAAGGAAACTGGATCAGCATTATATTCAGAGTATTAAATGAAGAAAAGAGAGTTCTTGGGAAAGAGACCTGTAGTGCTAAGTATGAATCTACTCCGCCACTCTCCAAGCTGGACTATCACTATGGTTGATGTCAGAGCCTTAGCCTTGGACAGAAAGGCCTGAGAATAGATTGGCTGCTGGAACCTTCTGAAGGGCTGATTGGCAGCCATAGGAGTTTATGTGAAGGCATCTAAAATACCTTTGTAAAGATGAGCCGTCCTCAGAGATTGCAAGGGAGGTTGCCTGAAGCCCAGTCACACACCTGTATGTGTGTATGTCCAGAGTCACAGGAGGAGAATGGAGGATTGCAGCGTGGCCATCCCCCCATGGGGGAAGTTTCTCACTTTCCCTCTCACTTCCTTTCTCTCTGTCTTCTCCAGCAAGTGCATGTGCCTCTGTGGCAAAAACTTTAAAAAAAGAAAGTGAGATTTCTTTTTAATGACCACTGCATTTTATCCTAAACTCCGAGAAAAGTATGTGAACATATAAATCATCTAAGCAGTTGCTGCTTTGCACAGAAGCTATAGGACTATTACAAGGGCAACTCTTATTTCTGAAAATCTTTTTTTCCTACTACAGAAAATAAAAGAACAGTTTCTCATATGTTGGGTCAAGACTCAGAATTTAAACTTGGACCATTAGAAAATGATTCTATGCTGAGGATAAAGAGTGAGCAGGGAAGAGACACAGCACTTGTATGGCAGTCTGGTACAGAATAAGAAAGTTGAAAGCAGTACAAATTTTGAGCTTTGTCCCCCATTACATATAGTCTGGACCTTGGATAAGTGCTTCATAGAATGTAAACACCCCTCTTTTTGACAAGGGGTTTGAGGTGAGTTGGGATGATGAGAGGATTTGATTTCCAAATTGGAATTATGAACATCTGTACCATACTTAGGAATAGTATTTAAGCAAGGCTACTCTTGAGTTGTACTGTTTAATTTTCTCTCTATTTGAAATTTTAGGGTGACAATGAAGAACAAGAGAAATTACTAAAGAAAAGCTGTACATTGTATGTTGGAAATCTTTCCTTTTACACAACAGAAGAACAAATCTATGAACTCTTCAGCAAAAGTGGTGACATAAAGAAAATCATTATGGGTCTGGATAAAATGAAGAAAACAGCATGTGGATTCTGTTTTGTGGAGTATCCTTCCTATGTGTCTGATGTAGCTTTTTTTTTTTAATTATTTTATTTAACTTTATTTATTTTTAATTTGACCAGAGAGGTATATATATAGAGAGAGGGCGAGAGAGAGAGTGAGAAAGCAAGCTGCCAGGCCCGAGACTTGAACTGCAGTCAGCCATGTGGGAGTCCAGCACCTTAACCACCACACCACCTGCTGGCCCTGCTGTAGCTTTTGAACCAGGGTAGAGCTAAGAGTGGTTGGTTACTACTTCTTAAAAAAATGAGGGTATTTGCTTATTACCACCCCTGTACTTGTTTCTGCCCCTTCTTCATTTACCTCTTACCTCTGTCCAAGGTGTCTACACTCCTGCATTGTGAAAGCTAGTAGGGTTTATATTCTGTTCTGAAGCCCATGCTTTGTTTATGGTTGATTCTTTAAGAAAAACACTCTGTCAAGAATATGTGTCCCTGGGACCAGCAGTTAGTGTAATGGCTATGTTGTTGGACTTCCACGTAGTCAAGTGCAGTTCGAGTCCCGGACCTGGTGGCTTAAACTCACACCGGGTACTTGTGCGTGCGTGCCCAAGATCCCGAGAGGAGAATGGAGAAGGGGTTGTAGTGTGGCTATCCCCCTGGGGGGTGATTTCTCACTTTCTGTCTGTCTCTCTCTGTCTCTGGTGAACACACACACCTTGTAGCAAAAACCTCTCAAAAAAAAAAATATGTGTCCCCTGAACCAACAGGTGGTATAATGGTTACGTCGTTGGACTCCCATGTAGTTAACCGTGGTTCGAGTCCCAGACCCAGTGACTTAAAACTCACGCCAGGCACGTGTGCGCCTTAAGATCCTGAGGAGAAGGGATTGCGGTGTGGCCATCCCTTGGGGTGATTCCTCACTTTCTGTCTATTCTGTGAGTGCACATGCCCTATAGCAAAAATCTCTTATATTTTATTTATTTATTTATTTAATTTATGTAAGTATATATATCCCCAGAAAGTCCAGAGTGTAGTGACATTAAGATCCTTATACTGGGGCCAGCAACTGGCACGGTGGTTTGTGTGCTGAACTCGCACATGGCTGACCACAGTTCAGGTCCTGGCCCTGGCAGCTTTAAAATGACACCGGGCACGTGTGTGTGTCTGGCAAAAATCCCAAAAGGAGAATGGAGAAGAGACTGTGACATGGCCATACCACTGGGAGTTGATTTTGAATTTCCCCCCTCTCTCCGTCTCTCCCACCAGTGAGTGCACACGCCCTATGGCGCACACACAGAGGGATCCCTGTACCTTTCTAAACGCCCAGTTTCCTTCCCCAGAGACAGTCACTAGTCAGTTACCAGTTCGTGGATGTCGTTCCAGAAACAGCACTGTGGCTGTCTGGTAGCATAGTGTATACCCTATTATTTTAGCCTATCTTAGACGTTGTTCCATGTCAGCACATGCTGTTCTATTTTTAAAATGGCTATATAGCATTTCATTATATAGACATAGATACATAGAGAAAGACCAAAAGTGTATTTACATGTGACTTTCGTTTTTTTTCTAGAAAGTATAAATATTGGGCCTCCTAGATTTCTTTGGGTCTTTTTTTTTTTGGAGAGGTTTTTTTCGCTATAGGGCGCGTGTGTTCGCCAGACAGACGGAGAGAAACATAGAGACAGAAAGCGAGAAATCACCCCCCAGGGGGGATGGTCACGCCGCAATCCCTTCTCCTCCATTCTCCTCTTGGGATCTTGGGCATGCACGCACATGCGCCCGGTGTGAGTTTTAAGCCACCGGGTCCGGAATGCGAACCACAGTCAATCACGTGGGAGTCCAGCGACATAGCCATTACGCTAACTGCTGGTTCCCACCATTTTATGTTCTGAGAAATTTCCCAGACCTGATTTAATGTGTCATTTGGATTTTTTCTGTCCTCTGAATGCAGTTTCTTTTGGTTATATTTATGCTTTTAATTTTCCTCAAATGCCTGTGATCCCTGGGTTTTCATTCATAATTAAGGGAAAGAAAGTCAACTCTTCGGACCCAGACAAGGCTTCTCTCTCAAGTTGCTCGCTTGCTTTTGGGATGTGTGGGTTTTCTGAATGCCAGAATGAAGAGATTTTATTTAGGCCTGCTAACAAAGACACTAGTACTTCTAGACAGTTCATTTAGACTCTATCATTTTTTTTTATTTACCTGGGATTAAATGTTTCCCTGCTTGCAGGTTTTCCCATACAGATTTTTAATTAAAAGGAGACCAGGGGGGACCAGCAGGTGGCATAGTGGTTAAGGCGCTGGATACTCCCACATGGCTGACCATGGTCAAATCCTGGACCTGGTGGCTTGCTTTCTCACTTCCCTCCCACCCTCTCCCTCTGTGTGTGTGTCTCTCTCCCTATGGTCAAATTAAAATGAATGAATGAATAAATAAAACTAAGTAAATAATTCTTTTTTTTTTTTTTTGAGAGGGAGGTTTTTGCTATAGGGCGCGTGCACTCGCCAGAAAGACAAGAGAGAGACAGAGAAAGCGAGAAATCACCCCACAGGGGGGATGGCCACGCCACAATCCCTTCTCTTCCATTCTCCTCTCGGGATCTCGGGCACGCATGCACATGCACCCAGTGTGAGTTTAAGCCACTGGGTCCGGGACTCGAACCGCGGTCAGCTACATGGGAGTCCAGCAACATAGCCATTACACTAACTGCTGGTCCCGAAGTAAATAATTTTTTTTTTTTTTAAAAAAAAGGAGACCAGGGACCGGCAGGTGACATCATGGTTAAGGGTGTTATACTCTCGCATGTCAACTGTGGTTCAAGTCCTGGTCCTGGTGGCTTGCTTTCTCACTTTCCCTCTCTCTGTCCCTCTCTGGAGACAGATTATTAATTAAAAGTTAATTTATTATTTTATTAGTTGAAATATAGTTATTTTATTAATTAAAGTAAATAAAGTTAAATAAAATAAAAATTTTTTAAAATAAAAAATTAAAGGGAGACCATTAATTAAGCCATATTTGGAGCCTCATTGTATTTTGAATTAAGAGCCTCCTATTAGTGCTAACTCCTCTAATCTCCTCCAAGAATATTTCACACTGTGACTTTGTTTCGTCCATTAGTGTTCATCAGCTTGTGCTGTCTGTTCAGCTGAGGCTGCCTCTGTCCTTTGTGTGTGCTACTTTCCTAGCATTTTTTATTTTTATTTTTCAATTTGCTCTAGGTCATGTGTGCTCACCACATAGAGTCAGGGAACGTGAGAAGCAAGCTGCCAGATCTGGGACTTGTACCACGGGTTGGCATGTGGGATTCCAGTACCCCAGCCATTACACTACCTGCTAGCCTTTTCCTAACATTTTAAGGGGCCTCTAAAAAAGAAAACACTGTGTCACTCTTAACCATCTTGAACTGGAAGCCCTGCTTACCTTGTGCTGCACTTGGAATTTTTATTTCTCATTTTTAGGCTCAGCAATCTTCTTCCGTTCTCCCTTCAGAAAACCAGACTGTTGGGTTTTTGCTCTGCCTATAGTTTTAATGGCATAAAGTAGTTCTCAGGGAACAGAGAAACAATAAAAACACAAAAAAGCAAAGAAAATCTGTCAAGTAGATAATAAGTCTCAGAGAACCAGAGTGTTTTTGCATTTGCCTTATAGATCAATGGTCAACAATTAGTGTCAAATGCCTAAAGAAGAGGTTGCTATTGTTAGCTGCTTTTTCTCAGTTTCTCCTCCTAGCATTCACTTCAATTAAAAAAAATTATTGAATGGCTATTATGTATTACGCTTTATTTAGGTGCTGGATACAAAGATTTCATAGTCTTTTTCCCACCTGTGATTTTAAAGACAAGAAAAATATCTGGGTCAGCATTTCCCAAGCCCAGCTAATAACATAATTGCTTATGAATATTTGTAAAAATACCATCTCAAGTAGATATGATTAAGTAAGTTTGGTTAATTATTAGCCTGGGGAATACTTGTAGTCTTTTGTTCTAGTGAAATGCAGTGACATTTTGTCTTTTTATTAAGATTTTTTTTTCCTTTTGGCCAGAACCACCATCGAACACAGAGGGAAAAAAGGAGAGGCACCCGATCGATATATGTCCTCTAGGCCTTTCAGAAAGCATGGAGTGGTTCCTTTGTCAGAATACATGCAAATCTACAAGAAAAGTGATACTGTAGACATCAAGGGACTGGGTACTGTTTAAAAAGGAATGCCCCACAAATGTTACCATGGCAAAACTGGAAGTCTGCAGTGTTACCCAGCATGCTATGGCATTGTAAACAAACAAGGGCTGGGACCAGCAGTTAGCCTAATGGCTATGTCACTGGACTCCCATGTAGTCGGCCGCGGTTTGAGTCTTGGACCTGGTGGCTTATACTCATGCCAGGTGCATGTGCATGCGTGCCCAAGATCCCGAGAGGAGAATGGAGAAGGATTGCACGTGGCCATCCCTCCTGGGGGGTGATTTCTCGCTTTCTGTCTCTCTGGCGAGCACAGGCATCCTGTAGCAAAAACCTCTCAAAACAAACAAGGGCAAGATTCTTGCCAAGAGAATTAATGTGCGTATTGAGAATGTTAAGCATACTAAGAGCAGAGATAGCTTTCTAAAACATGTGAAGGAAAATGACCAGAAAAAAGAAAGCCAGAGAAAGGTACCTGGTTTCAACTGAAGTACCAGCCTGCTCCACCAGAGAAGCACACTTGTGAGAGCCACTGGAAAGGGGCCCAAGTTTCTGAAACCTATCCCTTATGAATTTTTTTGTTGTTGTTAAAAAAAAAAGTAAACTCCAGTCTATAAAAATCTTTTTCTTGAGACCAGCAAATGGCATAATGGTTACATCACTAGACTCCCCAAGCAGTTGACTACAGTTCAAGTCTTGGACTCAGAGGCTTAAAACTTAAACTGGGCACGTATGCATGTGCCCCAGATCCCAAGATGGAGAAGGAATTGCGGCGGGGCCATTACCCCTAGGGGCTGATTTCTCACTTTGTCTCTGTCTCTCTAGCAAGTGCAGGCATCTTATAACAAAAATCTCTCGAAAAAATTTTTTTTAATTGAGAATTGTGATGTTCCCTCCCCAAAAGCAAATTTTAATTGGGCTCTAATTCATTTTTTACTGTGTTCATTCAAGTTCAGTGGTTTTCGAGCTGAAAGGTATAAGGTAGCTTATTATGCACAAATCAAACTCAGCTGGCTAGGGAACAAAATATTTTTCTTAAATATTCAGCACCCAGTTTGGCTGTCTTTGGTTCTTGGAGATGTGTAGTTTGTGGTCTAAACTTGTAGTGAACATATTTTATATTTTGTGAGCCAAATCATAGAGACAATGGGACCAAATTATTATTAATAAGAAATCATGATCAGTGTAGCCATGGATACGTGACTTCCATAGTACTTCTGGATTAACCTCTAACCGTCCTGTGAACGCTGAACTCTATCTGATTGGATTCACTTTCATACTTTTTTTTTCCTGAGATTTTTGCTATAGGGTGCATGTGCTTGCCATAGAAACAGAGAAATCACTCTCCAGGGGGATGGCCACACTGCAGTCCCTTCTCGTCTCTTGGGATCTTGAGCACGCACACACACGTGCTTGGCTTGAGTTTTAAGAGACTGGGTTCAGGACTCAAACCACAATCAACTACATAGGAGTCCAGCAATGTAACCATTAAGCCATATGCTGGTCCTACTTTTTTCTTAACAGCTCAGCTTCATTTAGATGTTGCTTCCCATAGTTCCAAAAATGTCTGGAGAAATGCTGTGTTCCTTAATACTGATACTGAAGATACTATTCAAGAGCAGATGCAGAAAATGCTATGCGATACATAAATGGAACCCGTCTGGATGACCGGATCATTCGTACAGACTGGGATGCAGGCTTTAAGGAAGGCAGGCAGTATGGACGTGGGCGATCTGGCGGCCAGGTAAGCTGGAGGGGTCCCTGGGGTCAGCCTTTGTCTGGGATTTCAGTCATAATGACCAGTCTTTGTCAATTTGTATTTATGCTTGTAAATAATGTATGCCTATAATCATGGCATGAAGTGAAAGAAAACCATGCGTCGGTTTTTTTATATATAAACTATATATTTCTACAAATAGCCATTATTGAACTTTTGTTAGGGACTAGATGTTTTCTTCCCGCAGGAATGTCTGGAAAATACACCAAAATGAGTTTTAAGTATTTATTTAGAGGTTTTTGCTATAGTGTGTGTGCACTCACCAAAGAGACAGAGACAAACAGAAAGTGAGAAATCACCCCCCAGGGGAGATGGCCACACCACAATCCTTTCTCCATTCTCCTCTCCAGATTTTGGGCACACGCACTTGGCATGAGTTTTAAGCCACCGTCCAGCACTTAAACACACAACTACATAGGAGTCCAGCCATGTAACCATTACACCATCTGCTGGTCCCAAGTTGTTATTTTAAAACAAAGGCCCTAATTTAAATATATATGTCCTATTTGAATATTCACTGTAATGACATCTGAAAAAATTTAGCTGTTTGACATGTCTGTGGGAGGCATATGTCACACCAGTCTTCTCTCTGCTGTAACTTGTGTTCCTTCCCATTAAGGTACGAGATGAGTACCGACAGGACTATGATGCGGGGAGAGGAGGCTATGGAAAACTGGCACAGAACCAATGAGTGGGGGAGCCCAGCAGGGAGAACCTCACTCCTGTGGTCTGTTGACTTTGCTGACAAACATTACCTGAGGTCTGCAAGCAGCCCACTTGTACCAACCTTTGATCAGTGTCTCTACTGAAGACCTCTTCCTGGTTTTCTTCCTCTGAAAGTATTAAAGGACAGAATCCAAAAGAATGCCTTTAATTCTAGTCTTAGTATCTTGGTATTAGGACACTAGAATGCTTTTCTGTTACCACATCAAAATCTGTGTTCTTTGGCATTAGATTCAATCTACAGTGGTGATTAATCTGTCAGCCAAATATACCACACTTCTTTTAGAAAGACTGACAAGTTTTTAAAATTTGTTTTATCATGTTCGAGTCTAACTCAGTTCAGAATCTGTATTGGGGCCTGGACTTTTTTTTTTAGTTTACATGAGATAAAGTTTAATATGGCTGGCTGGCCTTACAGCACAGTGGTTAAGTGCCGTGTGGGCGGAGCTGGATACCACAGGGCTGACTGAAGTCTAAATCCTAACCCCAGTGATATAAAACACCCTGAGCATCCCCGACCAGGATCCTGATGGAATGGAGGACAGGGGATTGTGGGATAACCAGGCGCCATTGGGAGGTGTTCTGTGTGCGTCTCTGCATATGTGTATATGTACGTACTCTGGCATTATAAATAAATAAAGGAATTTTACTGTGTTGTATAGCTTTGCTTTAAGTTAGGTGTTTAACAACTGATTTTATTTTCTATGTTTAATCTTTAAAGGCAGACGTAGAGGTCAAGGGATCTTGTTGGTGCAAGAGTATACCTTAGTCCCAGGGCACACCACCTGCTTCCACGCTTTACCTATCAGGATATCAGGTGCAAAACTTGAGGAGTACTTGCTAATAAGCATTCTTCAAAAGTTGTAAATGTTGCATCTGAGGTTAAAAAAAAAAAAACATGGAGATTGGCAAGTGGCATGATGGTTAAGGTCGCTGGACTCTCACGACTGACCACGGTTCAAGTCCCAGACCTGGCAGCTTGCTTTCTCACTTTCCCTCTCACGTGCGCATCCTGTCCCTCTCTGGTCAAATTAAAATTAAAAAATAAAATGAATAAAGTTACATAAAATAATTTAAAAACAAAAACATGGATTTGCTTTATGAAGAACTGCAAATACACGGGAGAGAGACCATCAGTAGGAAATGGCATGAAAAGTTAGGAGACGTGAGTTAAATAAAACATTGCTTTGGCAGGATGATGGGTTTAATGAAGGGCACTGATTTGGGGAATGGACTAGGTTTTTAAAACCAACATTTAGAGTACTTAATAAAAACAGAGACGTTCCCTACAGGAAATGTCAGGTAGCCCATTCTCATACTGAAATCTGTCTCCCCACCACCCCAAATCGTGTTTACTGAGGTTTAAGCCTTAAAAGTGAGCTGATAATTCTTGAGAGGGGAATCTAGAGAATTTTATTTTTGCATTTCTAAGGCAAGGGGTGATTCGGAGACTTTTGTGAGTATTGCTCATTTAAAACTGCTGGTCTCTGCAACCTATGGAGCTCTGTTTTTTCTTTCCCTCACCTTCAATAGACTCCTGGACTTGCTTTGAAACATCAACTGCTGGTCTATACTTTTCTTGATAGAAAAAAAAAAAAAAAAACGTGAATTTTCTTCCTCTAATAGTGTTGTTGTTTGTTTTGTTTTGTTTTGTTTTTTAGATTTTTTGCTATAGGGTGCATGTGCTCTCCAGAGAGAGACAGAAAGCAAGAAACTACCCTCTACCCCCAGGGGAATGGCCACACCACAATTCCTTCTCCTCCATTCTCTAATCCGGAATTTAGGCACACGTGCACTGGCCATGGGTTTTAAACTGCCGGGTCTGGGGCACAAACCAGTCGGCCATGTGGGAGTCCAGCACTTTAACCACGATGCCACCTGCTGGCCCCCAGAGTATCTTCTAACTTCCAGTAGTTTGTGAAAGGGCTCAAGTACCTCGGTGTGAACATCTTTCATATTACAGTAAATGTGAGTATTCTCATATTCAAACTGGTTATTTAAAGAGAGATTAGTTACAAGTACTTAGGAGGAAACCATTAGCAGGGATTTAATGAGGATATGCTGTTCACTTTTTAAATTTCTTTTTACAGTGTAGTTTGAACTAATTTATTTTATATCCTTTTATAGTAAAATGTGACTAAGTTTTTTATAGCCCTTAAAACCACAGACTGTGACTCTTGCTGAACTGTATTCTGTAACAGGTTTCAATAAAGTTGGACCAACTCACTGTCTTGCCTGTTTCCTATAAAAAGGGACATGTTCTGGCACTCCCTCCCTCTCCACCGTCCGTGAATGTATTGGGGTATCTGGATAATGTTGCAGAATCTGCATGTTGATATTCTCACATGACAGCTGTAACTAGCTATGACTTCGTAAGAAGAGAACATGGATGTTTCTGTGAAAAAAATGATAAAAAACGCACCAAGCAACCTTCTCTACTGATGGAAGAGTAGTTTTCCAGAACATACGCTCGGGATGATTGGAGGGCAAAGTAAATCAGGGTTCAATTTAGAGGACCTGGTGTTTGTTGGGCCTGGGGGTCCTAAATATAGCTTTTTATTGCACCCTTCTTTCCTCTCTCAGAAGCAACATTTGACCCATTTCCATTTCTTTAATCAGAAAAAGTAAAAATTCAGACATGTATGGTAAGACTAGGGTAAATGTCAGATCTAGCCAACCCAGGGTCTGTAGACTTACCGGTCGCTACACACCCTTCGCTAGAGTGAAACTTCAGACTTGCCTTAGTGCTCTAATACCCACATACAGTGGCCACTACTACCTGTGGCTGCCTAACTGAAAGAAAATTAGCCTTTCCATTTCTCAGCCGCTGGCCACATTTTCAATGCCCAGCAGTCACAGGTGGCTAGTGACGGTTGTAGTGAGAGGATGAAAACAACACACCCATCGCTGCAGAAGCTTCCACAGTGCTGGTCTGCGAGTAGGGTGCTTAGGGCCTACACTGTCGCTTCTGGTAAATAAGCCTTGTTGTGACTGGACCGTCACTGGGAAAAACTACCCACCGAAGAATACATGTCATTTAACACAAAGGACACAAGTTTATAAAGGCATTTAGTTTATTTTTCAAAAAAATATTTTGCTAGAAGGGTTGAGTACTGTAATTTTACATGATCATAATCTTTAAATAAATGGTTTTTTCTGACCAACAGGTACCATTCAAGTGAACAGCTTGTCTAGGTCTGCTTTTGTAACACCCAAATACAACGAGCACTTCTCTGATGGTATTCCTTAGGTCTTCCTAATTATCTACAGGCCAGGAGGCAAAGCCTAGCACATGCTTAGGTAAGTATGTGCTTATAACTGCTGGTTAAGTCAGTCTCTTCACATGATTAAGCAGAGCAGGTAATCTGTGTACCTAATTCACACTATTAATACACTGTTTCTCACCTGAAGGCGACCCCCCACCCCAGGCCCCCAGTTAGTTACTTCCTCTAGCCCAGGAAGCAGTGGTACACACTGCAGAGCAAAAGGCAGCTCCGTTTAGGCTGATGCTGGCTGTGATCCAGTTAGGACTGTTACTGTGTTGTTCCAACTGTAAATTCAGTACGACTGTGTTACATTCAATGGTCAGTAGAAAATACAATGCAAAGCCAAAATGAGACTTGGGGAATATTGGCAGCGACAGCTTCTGTTCCCTTAAGAGGCTAACTGAAAGTTGGTTCTCTGTGATTCTTGAGAGAACTAAAAGGAGTAAAAGTTGAATTAAATCTACATTCATTGCTATAGGTACAACAAAAAGAATGACCACTGGGAAGAATCAGCTACAGCCTGTTGAGTCTGTTGCTGGAGAGGACTCTGGAAAGCTCATGGGAGGCTCAGCATAAGTAGCCTTTAGTTTGTACAAGGCCTGCACTTAACCCTAGAAGCTAAGGTCCACCAACCTTGTGGGCACCCAAACAATTGAATGGCAGTAAAGCAATGCCTGTCTCTCACCAACAGCCCAGAGTATATTTCCAAAATGCCTTTGTTGCAGGGAAGCAATAACTGCAAACATCAGGACAAAAGACACTTTAATCTAGATTTTGAGCTAAGTAGAGGTTTACACCTAATTTATGAGAGATAAAAGCAACTATGTGTACTGAAACCAAGTTTCATAAATGACATAAACATTTTAAAACATCTAAAATAGTCAACATTTAGGCTAAACCATGCTGGGCATCACATCTCAGGGTGCCCTACTAGCTGGAAGTGAACGAGTAACTGGACTTGGGACAACCCACTTACGGGTCTTTGCTCAATCCTGCACACCTCTGTTGACACAATGACCATTTTTCAGACTGGAGGAAACGACAACTCAAGCAAGCTCTGGGCATTAAGATTCTTGCAGGGTCACAGTTCCTTCTGTCTCTTCTGCGTGCCTGGTTCTCTGTCAAGGAAGTAAGGTAGTTCCCCACTCATAAGTAGAGAACATCTGGAATCAAGAGCCCAGTTACTGGCTACTTTGGTATAGCCAAAAAAAAAAGGGGGGGGGGGCGGTGTCAGAGGTAAATGTCTTGCATATACATTTTCAAAAATCTCATGTTTGCATAATTATGTCTAAAAACCTCAAGAAGTTATCTTCCCCACTTTATCATCTTTCTACGTTGACACAATCCTATCTGTAGCAGCATAAAGTGCCTCTACTCTCAGTCTTCTCACAACCTGAAGCATGGTAAGAAATACTGACCTGGTTTTACAGGGAGCTCAAGTCTGACAGACTCCGGGGAGCAAAGAGCCAGGCTGCTGCGCAGCGTCAGTGTACACAGTCTGACTCAGACTCCACGGCTGGCAGTCAGCCTTCTCAGGGCCATATCTACAGCCAAGTTAAACTAAACACCGCAGCTTTATCAGTCACCCACATCTAACCAGGTGTAAATTCAAGTATCTTCTGCCATTTGCTTGGTAATTTTCTGTATCAACTTCTGAATTTCTTATACATGTATTGTTTTCTCCCCTGGTTCAGGAAAGACAATTGGGTAGCTTTAACATGCATTTTTCCTTTCCTATGAAATATGTCACAAAAGGCAAGATAAAAGATGTAAGATCCACTACTTTAATCTGAATGCAGCTAGTTGTAAGGACAGCTGCTTCGTCTTCCCCACAGGAAGTTCAATGGAAGGGGAAAAGAGGAACGGTGCTGGAATGTCAGGATTGGTCACGCAGGAGTCCAACGAGCCCTGCGTGTTGCTAAGCTCACTAAAGAGTAAAAGAAACCAGTCGTCCTTTGCTGCACTTCCAGGGAATCAAATCGTTTTTTTACTTCCTGCTCCTCTACATTCACCTGCAAGACTTAAGTCAGTCTTCAACTCTAAGTGTTTACATTTCATAGACTTGAAATAGAAATGTACTTCGTAAATCTTAATTTCTTCCACATGGGAGGCAACACAAGGGAATGGACAACTTCCAGATTACTCCTAGAAAGACTGTATTCTCATCTGTTTGACCACCAGCTTAATGGATGTTAATTTTAATAGGTCAAACACAGAAAAAATCCAGGAAATTCAATGTTCTAGCAAAAGCCTTTATGAGATTTAGGCCACATATTATAATTCTTAAAATCAAAACTGGAATCTCCGTATAGTCACTGTTTTTCTCACATGTAATCAGCTCTCGCCAGGCAGGGGCAGGCATGGTGCTCGGCGTGCCTCCACAAACAAGGCACGCACCCGGAGGCCCCTCGCCTCACACCTCACAAGGAACGCCTCCCTCCAAGGCTCACTTGGAGGCGGCAGTCAGAGGAAGGCGCTGCTGGGAAAAGCGAAGCAGGACTGGCTTTGTCAAAACCCCTCCGAGCTACTCTTTATGCCCCCAAGGAACATCTACTCCTCTCAGAGTTATTCTGTATCAAAAACATCTTGTAAATTCTGGGATTAAATTTTAAACCTGTATCTCAGTTCACGGCTAACTAAGTTTCAAAAGCTGCACCAGTTCTACAAGGCTTTTTTTTAATACTCTTCACTGCATGCTCTGTCTATATGCATGCGTTTGGATAATAAATATTAAATATGGAGGGACGCGCGGAATCCATAAAATTAAAAATGAAACCAAACTGAACGTTAAAAAATAGTACATGGTAGCTGGAGAAATGAATAAGGGCAAAAAGTAAATCTGAGGTAACAACAGTGGCCCAACACCACTGATCTGAAATATCTGTAAAAATTCAAATAAGCATCTGGAGATTCAAGTAACAAACCATCTGTTCCAACTTGGTCAGACTTCCCAGAGTCCCTGCTGAGTTTCAGTCCATGAGCCGGCATTCACACAGCTCCTTGTAAATCCTCTTCCGCACTCGGGGCATGTCTTCTTGTGAAAACTGGAAAGGCTGCTCTAAGGCGAGGCACTTGCAGTACTGCAAAGGTTCCAGAAACACTTAAGACATGCAGAATTGGGTACCAGCCTGTCATATCTTACCAGATACAGGACTCATCAGGTCTAGGGCGGTGTTTGTTTTAATTTGCTATACGGCACATGCACTCACTAGGGACAGAGTGGGGTTAAGTGAAAAAGCACCCCCAAAGGGTATCATCACACTGCAGATCCTTCTCCATTCTCTTCTTGGGACTTTGGACATGCCTGGTGTGTTTTTTAAGCTTCTGGTCCGGGACTTGAACCATGCCGTCAGCCATTTGGGATCCAGCTACCTTAAGCACCACACCATCTGGCTGGTCTGAGGGTAGTGTTTTAAGGGTTGTTTAAACTTGTAAAAACACTATTTTAAAACATTTGCCTCCAAATTATAGTCTTTAGAGGCAAGGGTATGGCTCAGGGTCTCCCCTCCCTCCTGACTCCATACTAAAAAAGCAGCAAAAAATCAAGAGGCTCTAATGCTTCCCAAAGTATACCCTGCTGAGAATGTAGGTAGAACTAAAGTAGCCTTTAAAAAAAAAAAAAAAAAAAAAAAAGGCCAAGATTTCTTTTTCTTTCTTTTTTTTTTTTTTTTAAGAATTATTAACTTTATTTAATTTGATCAGAGAGAGAGAAAGCAAGCGAGTGAGCAACAAAGTGAGAAAGCAAGCTGCCAGGTCTGGGACCCGAACAATGGTTGGCCATGTGGGAGTCCAACGCCTTTAACCACCATGCCATCTGCCAGCCCTCTAAAGTAGCCTTTAAGAGGGAACTTGAATTTGTTTATAAAACCCAAACATATGATGTATGTGAATGAACCTGTCTTCCAAGATCTCTGTAAATCTCTAAATTCAAGAATTATTATAATTTTCTTTATAAATATATATAAAACTGAACACACATATAACCCTTTTAGACCTGTAAGGAGACGTACAGCATGAGAGAGTAGTTTTTGAATGTGGCCCTTTATTTAAAATCTAATTAATTACTCAAAGACTTGCAGGTTGCTTGCCAGGTTGTTTGGTTTTGCCATAGGATGCGTGCATTTGCTGGAGAGGAGACAAAGAGGGACAGTGAAAGGAAAAGTGAGAAACCACCCCACCAGGGGGGAGATGGCCATGCCACAATCCCTTCTCCTCCAATCTCCTCCTGGGATTTTAGGCATGCACGCACAAATGCCTGGCATGACTTTCAAGGTGTCAGATCTGGGACTTGAACCATAGTCAGCCATGTGGGAGTCCAGCACCTTAACCACCATGCTACCTGCTGGCCCCCGGATTGTTTGTTTCTGCAAATACTAACAGTTTATGATACAAAGTCCAGTCAGCATCCAGTATGGCTCTCATTAGGTTCTTCCTACTGGTAACATGTGAAAATACAGAAACTGCTATTTCTCAGCAGCAAAGGGACGAGAAAGTACTCTTGTTGCTGTACCTAGAATCATGCACACATACAGGGGCAGCCATCCCTCCTAATTCAACCAATGTACTTTCCACATTATAAATGCCGAGAAAGGAAATGGTATTTTTTTACCTGGAGCACAAAAACTCCACAGTCACTGTCATTTTTCTGTTGTGGAATACACTGAGGGGGAAAAAACAAAATAGTCATTAAAATAAGATTAAATACTCCTCTTCAGATAAGAAAAATTACTTTATGAAAACTGAGCAAAGGACAGGAAACTTGTCCCTGTCCAGAGCAGTGGTGTATATGCCTCTGGCATGAGGGGTCTTCCAAATTCACTGAAGATGCATATTATAAAAAAATAAACTATGAAAAAAATTTTGCACCAGAATAAACTCTAACTTCTTACAATACATCTGAATAAGATTTAGTTTGAGGCACTAAGAAGGATAAGACATCAGTTTGAAAAGAGCCCCTATCAGAGTAACACAAATTCTGCTAAAATTGCAGCAAGAACAATAATCAAATTTAGAGTAAAGCTTGTGTGGAAGAATGATGAAATCATCAAAACACCTATGGGGCATGCCCAAAGAAATCAGCAGTTTACAAATGGATGGCTTGTTTTAAGAAGGGATGAGATGGGAACCAGCAGTTAGCATAATGGCTATGTCGCTGGACTCCCACGTAGTCAACCGCGGTTCGCGTCCTGGACTCGGTGGCTTAAAACTCACGCCAGGCGCATGTGCGTGCGTGCCCAAGATCCCGAGAGGAGAATGGAGGAGAAGGGATTGTGGCATGACCATCCCCCCTGGGGGTGATTTCTCGCTTCCTGTCTCTGTCTCTCTCTGTCCGTCTGGCGAGCGCACGTGCCCTATAGCGAAAACTTCCAAAAAAAAAAAAGAAGGGATGAGATGACGTTCAAGATGACGTCTGCAGCAGCAGACCATTCATATCAATCTGCGAAGGAAAAATTTCATCTTGTCCATGCCCTGCTTGAAGAGTACTAACTATTAAACAGCAGAAACAATAGCCAATACCATACACATCTTGGCTGGTTTAGTTTACACAAGTATGTCTGAAAAATTAAAGTTAAACAAACTTTCTGCTTAATGAGTGCTGAAACTGTTGCACCCAGATCAGCTGCAGACTAGAGCAGTTTCAAGTGGGATTGAGAGCCTGACATTTTTTTTTGGGGGGGGAGGGGGTGTGCACCCGCACCCAGCATGTTTCTCAAGCCACTGGGACCAGGACTTGAACCACACAGCTGGCCAAGTGAGATCCAGCTACCATAACCACTAGGCCACACACTGGCCCAAGAGCCTGACATTTCTTCAAAGAACTGTAACAGAAGAGGACACGTGGCTTTACCAGTACAATCCTGATGAGAAAGCACAACCAAAGCAAGGGCTACCAAGGGGTGGAGGTGGTCCAATCAATGCAAAAGAACTGGTCAAGAGCAAAGGTCATGGCAACGTTTTTGGGGAGAATGCCCAAAACATTTTGCTTGCTGACTGGTTTCTCCACCAAAGATCAATAACATATGCTTATTATGGGAGTATTTAGAGAAAGTGGCCAAAGTTTTAGTAGGAAAGCACCCAGGAAAACTTCACTAGAGTTCTTTTCTACAGTAATATTCCTGTGCATTCCTCTCTTCAAACCAGGCCAATTTTGTGAGTTTTGATGGCAAATTCATTAGGCATTCACTTTACAGTCCTGATTTGGCTCCTCCTGACTTTGTTGTTTCCTAATCTTTTTTTTTCCCCCTAATTTTTGCAATAGGGCACATGCACTTACTAGAGAGAGACACAGTGAGAGGGGAAGTGAAAAATCACCCCTCACAAGGGATAGCCATGCCACAATCCCTTCCTCCATTCTCCTCCTGGAATTTTGGGAATGCACACACATGCATACAGTATGACTTTCAAGCCACCAGATCCAGGCCTCAAACCATGGTTGGTCAGTCAGCCATATAGGAGTCCAGCACCTTAACCAGTATGCCACCTAATCTTAAACAAATATTTAAAGGGCACTTATTTTTTTTCATTTAATAATGAAAAAGTCTGCATTGACCTGGTTAAACTCCCAAGAACTTCGGTTCTTTAGGAGTGTATTAAATGGCTGGTGTCATATTTTTTTTTTTTTTTTTTTTGGAGAGGCTTTTGCTATAGGGCGTGTGCCCTCACCAGATAGACAAAGAGAGACAGAGAGATATAAAGTGAGAAATCACCCCCCAGGGGGGATGGCCATGCCGCAATCCCTTCTCCTCTGTTCTCTTCTCGGGATCTTGGGCATGCACACACACGTGCCCAGCGTGAGTTTTAAGCCACTGGGTCCAGGACGCAAACCGTGGTCGACTACATGGGAATCCAGCGACATAGCCATTACGCTAACTGCTGGTTCCCGCTGCTGTCATTCTTACAAAGTGTCTTGAATTCGGTGGAGCCTGTGTTGAACAGTGCTTAGCTGTTTCCACTGTTCATCTGACATCACACAACTCTTATCTGTTCTTTGAATGCAACTGTGAAAGTAAGCAGTATGTCCAAAAGAACAGGGTCACTGTATTCTGCCTAAAGTGAGAATATGAGTGATCCTGACTAAATTCAGAATACTTAGATAATCTGATTAGGTAAACTGAGAAAATTTACAATTTTAGTTCTAGTTTGAACTGGTATACTATGTTATTTAAAACACAAAATTTAAGTTTAATTTTAAAAGTGAACATCTAGTTCAGTTCAACGATAAACCAGTAAATGTTGTCCCTTTGGGCTTGGATTAAAGGTTTCAAGACCTGCCTATAACACAGATCAATGATCCAGACAGACTTCAGTTCAGGGACCTGACTCTATCAATAGTTGTGATGTCCTTTGTGGAAGGTCAGACCTAGTTTTCTTTTTTTCATCTATAGTATGAAGATGATTGCTTACCCCTAAAAGACCCATCTACCTCTCATGTTAAGGATCAAACAAGACTACATATACAAAACACCTCATAAACAAAGCACTGAAATAAGATGTAAGACACGGTATTCATGGCCAGACTGTGAGGCCACGTCGAGACGCCACCCCACCGACAGCTTCACTACCTATTCGCCAACCATGGTGCTGCATCTAGACTGCTCAAACTGAAGCGCTGGGCCACTGTCTTCCTGGCAGGTCTGGAAAGTAGCCCAGCTACGTGCTCCCTTAGTGGAGCCAAATGGTCATTTCAGCATTGCCCTGCTCTGTTATGAGTGATCTGGAAATAAGAACCAGGAGGCAAGGGGCAGGTACCATCCCACCACCCCCTAGTTGTTTTATTTTCAGTCAAGCATCATTAGCAACAGTCCCAAAGATGAAATGACTGACATTCCCTGTGCCAGCAAGTACTGGAAGGTGAGCAGCCAGAGGCCTCCTGGCGTCTCCAGGTTCTCCTTGGTAACTCTGTCACCAGTCTGCAAATGCTCAAAGGTACCCACCCCTTAGATGGTTCCAATCCCTGGACATGCCTGAGTTACATCTTATCACACACTTACCTTCGTAACAGCAGTCTGCCAACCCTGAAGAAATTCAGGTCTATTCTTTTCTCTGGCTTCAGTCAGCAAATACTTTCTTATATTCTGGTTAAAAAGAAACCACAACACAAATGCTGTGTTCCATCAGTTCATGAAAAATAGAACTTGCCCACAGCAACAGAAGCAAAGGAGAAGGCAATGGTCCCATTATTGGGCAGAGTATGCACTGAAGAGTTTAAGCGGGAACTTTCAGGTCTGCATTTCATACTGAGGGAGATATCAGACCTTCTGTACTCAAGCTATGTACTTGGATGTAGACACTAGTATTTGTTTAACTGGAATGTTTTATTAGACAGTTACCCTTTTTCAGCAGTAAGTCAAGATACTGCATTTGAAACATATATATTGCCAAGACAAAAGAAAGCTTAAATCACTGCCAATGCCCATTAAAGGGAAGGAACTTTCTATTATCATAAATCATTAATAACTAACACTAAGTGAAAACATTCCAGTCTCAAATATACTCCTTATTTCTGAAGGCTGCAGGAAGGGTAACACTGAGTCTCTGGAAAGTGATACTCAACCCATTCTCAACACTGATTAGTGACGAGTCCGCTGCTGAAACCCCGAGTAAAATAAAGTCTACTGGATTTCAAAATATACCTTATGCCTCGATCTCGTGCAGCTCTCCGTACATGAAGGATGAAGGCACAGGTTATACAAATTAAATAAATTCCCATAAAGGTGGAGTGAAAATAGAAGCCACCTCTTTGGGGGGAAAAAATGTGTGAAAGCAAATACTTATTTAACAAGGAATGACTGCATGTTGTCTCCCTCTAGACAACAACTTCAAATTCTTGAAATAAGCAGTACATACGTAGTTGTAAATAAAATAAAGCCAAAAAGGACTTGTCCTTAAAAATGGGTCACCTACATTTAATATTTACTGATCATCTATAATGCATCAATTGCTTGAGACACAGTCGTAAATAAAGCTATTGTGGGGACCAGCAGTTAGCGTAATGGCTATGTCGCTAGACTCCCATGTAGTTGACCACAGTTTGAGTCCCGGGCCCGGTGGCTTAAACTCATGCCGGGCATGTGTGCGTGCATGCCCAAGATCCCGAGAGGAGAATAGAGGAGAAGAGATTGCGGTGTGGCCATCCCCCCTGGGGGGTGATTTCTCGCTTTCTGTCTCTGTGTCTCTCTCTGTCTTTCTGGCAAGTGCACATGCCCTATAGCAAAAACCTCTCCAAAATAAATAAACAAACAAACAAATCAATAAAGCTATTGTAGTCCCTGCTGTCACAGAATCTACATCTTTATTTAGTGACTATTTAAAACATTCTCATCAACTCAGGAAATGCAGGTCTCCAACAACCATTTAGAGCTGCCTCTATGACCTTTATCTCCCCTTAAAAAAAAAAAACGGCCTGGGGTCAGCAGGTGTTGTGGTGGTTGGGATGCTGGACTCCCACATGACCAACCACGGTTCAAGTCCTAGACCTGGTGACTTGCTTTCTCACTTTCCCTCTCTCTCTGGTCAATTTTTTTTTTTTGGAGAGCTTTTTGCTATAGGGCGCGTGCGCTCACCAGACAAACAGAGAGAGACATAGAGACAGAAAGCGAGAAATCACCCCCCAGGGGGGATGGTCATGCCGCAATCCCTTCTCCTCCATTCTTCTCTTGGGATCTTGGGTACACACACACGCGCCCGGCGTGAGTTCTAAGCCACCGGGTCCGGGACGCGAACCGCGGTCAACTACGTGGGAGTTCAATGACATAGCCATTACGCTAACTGCTGGTTCCCTCTCTGGTCAAATTTTAAAAAATGATGATGATAATAAGGAGACCAGCAGGTGCCGTGGTGGTTAAAGCACTGGACACTCCCACATGGCTGACCACGGTTCAAGTCCCAGATCTGGTGGCTTGCTTTCTCACTTTCTCTCTCTCTCTCTCTCTCTCTATCTCTATCTCTATCTCTATCTCTATCTCTCTCTGGTCAAAATAAAATAAATGAATGAATAAATTTTAAAAAATTTAAATGATAATAATACAGTTGAACAAATAATTCTTTAAAAAAAAAAAAAAAAAAAAAGATAGCCTAATCCTGAGTAACTGTACTTGGCTCTAAATAACTTTTAGCTGCCACCAAAAACAAGTCTATTCTTTGGATCCTTTTGAAAACATGCAAAATTACCAGGCCAACTGTAATTTTGCTGAAAACCTAAGAACTGTGAGGGAAGACTTGGACAAAAAAATCAGAAGATGGATTTTTCAGTGCCAGCAGGTGGCATGGTGGTTATGTATGGACGGACTGGACTCCCACATGACCAACCATGGTTCAAGTCCTGGACCTGGCAGCTTGCTTGCTTTCTCTCTCTCTCTGTCCCTCTCTGGTCAAATTGAAATAAATAAATAAATTTCAATAATTCTTTAAAAAAATTAAAGATGGATTTTTCAATGACTGTGCACAACCAGGCCCCCAATAATCCAGATGCACTCAGAAACCTACTGCCTGTTTTCTGAGCAAAATTCTGTTTAACCACCATGAGCTCCATGACAGTGTCTGTCTGTCTAACCCCTCCCTGACTCCAGCCTAGCTGCCTGGCACAAAGCACACAGTAAATATTTTCTAGGTGATTTTTCTGAAACCTTCTTCCTCCTCTGCCTGTCAGAATCTGATTCCTTCTTTCCTTTTTTACCGCCGAGGTCATGTTCATTCACCCATGAGACTGGGGTTGGGTGTGTGGGGAGAACCCTTCAGCTGGACATGGTCATACTGCAATCCCTTCTCTATTTCTCCACCATCAGGATTTTGGGCATGCAGTCACACACGCCCAGCATGTTCTAAAAGTCACTGGGTACGTGGACCAGGGGGTAAGCTATCTGGAAAACAGCTCCCTTAACCACCAAACATGGGGCCAGCCCCTGAATGATTCTTAAAGGCACTATTATGCCCAAGACCTTTCATTTTTATCCTTTCAGATTAGTCAAGGGAAGAGACCATAAAGACAGGCTCTGGCAAATGGGGAGATACGTGCAATCTACTATACTTTTTAACTGCTATGGTTAGCTTGATAGTATGGATTTACTATGAAGTATTTAACTATTTTCTGATTAGAGCTGAATTTAGGTTGTTTTGTTTTTTGCTATTATAAATAATGTTGCAGTGAACATCCTGATATAAACCCCACCCATGTGCAGACACAAGAATTTTTTGGAGTAGATACCAAGAAATAAAACTGCGGGGGCTGGCAGGTGGCACTCTATACCTCTCTGGTCAAACAAACAAACAACGTTAAATAAAATAATTCTTTAAAAGAAAAAAAAGAAAGAAAGAAATAGAACTGGTATACAACAGGATATGCATCTTTTTAATTTATATGGCACTTAGAACCAATTAGAATTCCAACTGTCCCCAAGTGACTATATCAACTTATACATCCCACTAGAAAATGAGAATGCCTATTTTCTTTTTCTTTCTTAAAAGTTTTTCTGTAGGGTTTGTGCACTTGGAGGAAACAAGTAGAGACAGAGAATGAGGAAATGAGAAAGCAACCTTCCTGCCCCAGGGTTGAGGGGTGGCTACAGCAACACTAAAATCCCTTTTCCATCCTCCTCTGGGATTAGAGCATGTGCACACATGTGCCTAGCATGTCCCCACGCGGCCAGTCCTGTGGGGTCCAGCCCCCCTGCTCGCCACACCACTGGCTAGCCCAGAATGTCTATTTTGTTTTACACCCACATAAATACTTGAATACCTTCAAACTTTTTCTGATATAATGTGCAAAAAAAAAAAAAAAAGGGAACCCTGATGTAGTTTTACTCTTCATTTCTTTTATTTCTGATGAGGCCGAACATCTCTCCATATGTTTCAAGGTTATTTGCATTTTTACTGACTTACAGGTCCTGTCCTTTATCCATTTCATTAGGCCCTTTGTCCCACCTCGTCCACTTGTAGCCTTTCTGCAGTCCTTTATATGTTCTGGACAGTAACTGTCATCTCACAAGTATGCTCTTACGTCTGTTGCTTTTCTTTTAACTTTATGACATACAGAAGCTTAAATTATGGTATGGTTAAATTTGTCAAAGTGTCCCTTGTGTCTTTTTTTTTTTTGGGGGGGTGGTTATGTAAAGAAGGCCATCCCTACTCCAAGAACATAGCATCTTCTGTATTTTATTCAAATACTTCTATTGTTCTATGCTTTATATTTAGGTTTCTTATTTCATTTGGAATTTTTTTTTTCTTTATGAGAAAGGGGGGGAAAAAGAGACAGGTATTTTCAACAGGGTCTGCCTGTGTTGCAGCCCCAGTGCCCCCGTGAGCTAGGATGGCAGGTGCTCACAGTGCACCCAGCATGCTGCCTCCATGTGGCTTCCCAGTGGCACCACCTATGCCTGTACTTCACTTTCTCAACAGACCGCTAATTTTCCCAGTGCCATAAGCGAATAGCCTGTGCTTTCCCCTACACACATGAGTTATTTCTGGGTTCTTTATGCTGTCCATCAATCTACTTATCTATTCCTAAGTAAGTCATGTGTTGTTGTTTTTGTAAATGGAATCTTGTTTTCAGTTACATTTTTCTAACAGGTTCTTTTTTTTTTTTTGGGAGAGATTTTCGCTATAGGGCGCATGCGCTCGCCAGACAGACAGAGAGAGACATAGAGACAGAAAGCGAGAAATCACCCCCCAGGGGGGATGGTCACGCCACAATCCCTTCTCCTCCATTCTCCTCTCGGGATCTTGGGCACACACGCACATGCGCCCGGCGTGAGTTTTAAGCCACCGGGTCCAGGACACAAACCGCGGTCGACTACGTGGGAGTCCAGCGACATAGCCATTACGCTAACTGCTTGTTCCCCTCTAACAGGTTCTTGATAGTGTAGGAAAATCAAAAAACCTACTGCTCTTTTCTTGCTATTGTACCCCACCATCTTGCTAAGCCAGCTAAATTCTAGTAGTTTGTTAACTAAACTAATTCTCTTGGATTATAATTGAATCCACAGAAGTATTTTTAAAGGCATGGGCCAATTTTAGCTCTAAGAGAATCCAAAGCAAACAATTTCTATCCACATTAAAAATGCAGTTTTAAGGGGAAAATACTGATGAAATCCAAATAGATCATGTATCTCACGGGGGACCTACATCTTCCTAATCACCTTTTCCCACCTGAAGACCACTCCTCTCATGGTCCTTTTCTCAGCAACATTTGAGCAGTTTTCATGACAGAAACTGCTTCTCTGTAGTACTGACTTCTGCTCTTCTATCTAGAACTAAGATGCTATTTGATTAATCAAAATATACATGAAAAAACAGGATGTACATTAACTTACCTCCACACAAAACTTAAAATGAATGCCTTGGGAATCATAAAATGAAATAATTCGATTTGACAGTGTCACAGTAATGAGAGACCAGTGGACTTCCAGGTGAATAGGAATCAACAGAAGGCTCTTTTTAAATAAATCCACCTGATGGAAAAGAGAGGAAGAAATGCAGCCATCACCACAGGTTATCCAAACCCTCAGGAACAGTAGCTTCCCTTTCCTGGCCTCTGAGCAGCCCAACATCAGGAAACTAGGTAGTGAACCACAATTTGAACTGAGGTCTTGCTCTAAAGTGCACAACTGTAACTACTAAACTGCAATACACAATAATCATTTAAAAATTAAAAGACAGAAGTACTGTTTCCCATTTAATCTAATAAGCCTATGTTTATCAACTACCCAATTAGGGCTTGATCCCTAAAATTTTTTTTAAGAATTATTTAATTCTATTTTTTTTTCATTTATTTATTTTAATTTGACCAGAGACAGACACAAAGAGAGAGGGAAGGAAAGTGAGAAAGCAAGCCACCAGGTCCAGGACTCTAACCATGGTCAGCCATGTGGGAGTGTCCAGCACCTTAACCACCATGCCACCTGCTGGTCCCATGATCCCTAATTTTTATCCTTACTAAGTTTTTGTGCTTATTTTGACCTATATTGAACTCTTATCTAGGAAGGGGTGATAATTTTAGAAAATAGCATAAAGGAGCCAGCCAATGGTGTGGTAGATAAGGCAACTGGACCCACATGGTTGGACTATGCAGTTCAAGGTGTGGCTCTGGCTGCTTAAAACACATGGAGGGTATAAAAGCATGCATGCCCAAAACCTCAAAAGGAGAAATGGAAAAGAGATTTTCCCTCACAGCAAGGGACCCCAGGGATGGATGCTTTCTCCCATTTTCTCTCCCTCTCTTTCCGGTGAAAACACATATCCCCTGGCAGATTTCAAAAAAAAAAGAAAACAGTGTAAGGTGTAAGTCTTCCATCTTCCTCTTTTAAAATTATTATTCATTTATTTTATTTTATTTATTATTATTATTTAATTTGTTATAGGGCATGTGCGCTCACCAGAGAGAGACAAGAGACAGAGAGAGGGCAAGAGAGCAAGCTGCTAGGTCTGAGATTCAAACAGTGTCAGTCAGCCATGTGGGAGTCCAGTGCCTTAACCACCATGCCACCTGCTGGCACTCCGCGAGCAATCCCGCATGGGAAGGCTCTTGGTTCAGGTCCTGAGATTCCCTGAGTATATTAGACACATGCCTGCCTACTATCTGGGGCTGACTGAAGATTAGAGGTGGATAGCAGCTTCAAGACCCTGATGGAGGTGATGGCTGTCTCTCTCTCTCTGTCCCTCTCACTCATGGAAAACTAAACTTAAGAAAAAACATAAAAGGGCCAGCCAGTGGCGTAGTGGTTAAAGCAGCTAGATCTCTCATGGCCAAGCAACTACGAGGTTTGAATCCTGGAACCAATGGTGTGAGGAATGTGTCAGGCACCTGTGCATGTTTGCCAAAAATCCTGAAAGGAAAGGAAAATGGAGAAACAAGGATTGTTGCAAGACCATTCTCCATGAAGGCCTTCCCTCTCTTCTTTTCTGTCTCTCCAGTGAGTGCACACATGCCTCTGGGAAGGAAGGAAGGGAAAATGGAAAAGGAGAAGGGGAAGAAAAAAAGGAAGAAATGGAAGGAAGGGAAAAAAGGAAAGAAAAGAATATTTTATGCAAAAAAAGGAAATCCATGCAATTTTTTTATAATATGCAATTTCTATGAACTTTTGGAAAATCACAGCTGACATCACATATAACAGTGAAAAACTGAGTGATTTTCTGCTAAGACTGAGAACAAAATAAAGATGTACTCTCTTACTACTCTCATTTGACATTCTACTAGAAATCCTAACCAGTATAATAAGAAAAAAAATAGCATACAGATTAGAAACAAAGAAATAAAACTGTCACTATTTATAAACATGACTATCTATAAAAAATTCACACAGGGGCCAGCAGGTGGCATAACAGTTAAGGCACTGAACTCCCACATGGTCAACCATGGTTCAAGTCCTAGACCTGGGAGACTGAAACTCACATCAGGCACATGTGTGTACATGCCCAAAATTCCAAGAGAGGGAAACTGTGGTATGGCCATCCCCTCTGGGGGGTGATTTCTCACTCTGTCTCTCCTTATCTCTATGGTGAGCACATGCACACTACAATAAAAATCTGTCTAAAAAATTTTTTTTCTTTTCCCAAAACCTACAAAAATGTTCCTAGAGTTAGGCAAAGTCACAGGATACAACGTTAATATACAGAAATCAATTATATTTCTATATACCAACAACATCAAACACCTGGAAGGTAACATTTAAAAAATCCTGCTTATAAGTAGTTTCAGAAATGTGGAAACTCGGGAATACATATAACAAAATATACATAAGACCTACACACTAAGCATTACAAATACTGCTGAGCAAAATTAAAGACCTAAGTAAATAGGGGGCTGGCAGGTAGTGTGGTGGTTAAGGGCACCAGACTCCCATATGGCCAACTGCAGTTCAAGTCCCAGACCTGGTGGCTTGCTTTCTCACTTTCCCTTTCTCTCTCTCACTCTGTTCCTCTCTTGTCAAATTTAAATAAATAAATAAGTTCAATAAAATAATTCTTTTTTTTTTGGGGGGGGGGGAGGTTTTTGCTATATGGCGTGTGCGCTCACCAAACAGAGAGGAACAGAGAGACAGAAAGCGAGAAATCACTCCCCCGGGGGGGGGGGGGGGGATGGCCATGCCGCAATCTCTTCTCCTCCATTCTTCTCTCGAGATCTTGGGCACACATGCACACATGTCTGGTGTGAGTTTTAAGCCACCAGGTTCGAGACTCGAACCGCGGTTGACTACATGGGAGTCCAGCGACATAGCCATTACGCTAACTGCTGGTCCCAATAAAATAATTCTTAAAAACAACAACAAAAAGACCTAAGTAAGTGGAAAGCTTTATCATGCTCAAAGACGGAAAGTCTGTCTTTTCTTTTTTTCAAAAATTTTTGCCAGTGGGTATGTGAGCTTGCTGGAGAGAGGGAAAGTGAGAAAGCAACCCCTACAAGCCCAGTCACACTACAATCCTTTCTCCATTCTCCATCCTTTTTGGATATTGAGTATGCAGCCACATGTACCCAGTGTGTTTTTTTCAAGTTGCCAAGACTGGGACTCAAACCTCATAGTAAGCCGTGTGGGATCCAGCTCACTTAACACACTGGGTTATGGGCTAGACCCCAAGGTTGGAACTTATATGAAAAATCCAAAGGACTTAGAATTGTCAAACCATCTGGAAAAAAGGACAAAGCTAGCAGGCTTACACTGATTTCAAGACATACTATAAAGATACAGTAATGAAGACAGTGCAGTATTAGCATAAGTACATAAAGGTCACTATAAGAGAACAGAGTCCAGAAACAGAACTACATACATTGTCAACTGATTTTTTTGTTTTGTTTTTGCCATGGTGCGTGTGCACTGGCCAGAGAGAGACAGGGAGAGAGAAAATGAGAAATTACCCCCCAGAGGGGATAGACACACCATAATCCCTTCTCTTCCATTCTCCTCTTAGGATTTTGGGCAAACACACACACGCACCCAACATGATTTTCAAGCCACCAGTCCAGGATACAAACAGAGGTTGGTAACCTGAGAGTCCAGTGTCTTAGCCACCACACCATCTGGGTCAACTAATTTTTTTTTTTTGGGGGGAGAGGTTTTTGCTATAGGGCGCATGTACCCACCTGAAAGACAGAGACACAAACAGAGAGACAGAAAGCAAGAAATCACCCCCCAGGGAGGATGTCCACGCCACAATCTCTTCTCCTCCATTCTCCTCTCAGGATCTTGGGCATGCATGCACACGCACCCGGGCAGGAGTTTAAGCCACTGGGTCCGGGACTTGAACCGCAGTCAACTACATGGGAGTCCAGCGACATAGCCATTATGCCATTTGCTGGTCCCAGTAAAATGATTCTTTAAAAAAGTTTTAATCTTTCCACCTAAAGTGGCTTATCATCTTTATTTCAAATTTAGAATAAACAAAATTAAAAGAGAATACCTTTTTAGTCCATCTTTTTACTCCATTATATCCTTTGGTTACCAGCTGTCTATGAAAAAAGCTGTTGAAGAAGTGTACCTAGAACAGACACCAAATATAAGTAACCAGATTATAATAAGCTGTGTCCAGATTAAATTTCAAAAAAAAATAGGAACTTAAAAAAAGGTCAAACATAAACAAAAAAGGGAAGAAAAGTTTTTTTAAAAAAAAATAATGATCAAAATATAGAAATTATGTGGTTCAGAGAAGATTTTGCTCCAAATATTCATTAGAATGACCTTACAGCTGTGATCTATAGTCAGAAGTGGAATGGGGCAGTAAATAGATTACCTGAATCCAATCAAGTAGAGAAGCAACCTGACAAATGTCTCCCAATCAGGTGATAAAGTTGAAAGAGGCTATGAAAAAATGAGGTAACGATTACCTTGAACTCAAGAGATATGGATTACAAAACTCTCCCCAACTGAAGGATGTGGATCTGGAGATGCCTGTTGTCAACAACTATGAGAAGGTCTCAGCATGATCATTTCTACTACCGAAAGACTGACCCTGGCCATATGGAACATAAGCACCCTTGCTTCAAATTTCTGGTTTATAAATGGTATCAGGTAATCTGAGATAGTACACTTACTGTCATCTGAAAGTATTTGCTCACTTGGGGTGACAGAACTGTCTCTTAGTGCCATGGGTCTTGGGTGTGGTCAACCCCCAAGACCAGACCAGTAATGGAAGCAGTATCTGAGGACTTCTAGATATCCAAATTCTTAGGTCCCACCCCTTACCCACTAAAGCAGAAACTCAAAGGGGCTGCCCAGCAATATAGTTTTGTAAACCTTCTAGGTGATTCTGATGCACATGTTTTTGAGAACCATACAGCTCAACACTATATGGATATAAAGAGCTTGAATAGCTATCTTTAGAGCAGTGATTCTCAGTCTTGGTGTGCATTAGAATAAAGGTCTGTGTTTTGGTCTGAAAATGTGAATTTCTGGTAAGTCCCCAAGTGACGTTCATAATGCTTATCTGGGGACCACACTCTGAGAGCCCTGCCTTATTAAGTGTCCATTAAATCCCATGAAAATTTAGATCTCTAAGTGCACAGATAATGAAGGTAAATAAAACATTCAAAATTAATATTTTTATGTTAAAAATAATCTAAATGTTTAGGCTTAACCTTTCTGATAACTTCAGAGCATCTGACATAACAGAGAATCTGACAGATTAGCCTCATGATTCCAATGTATGATGCAATAGAGATTTGTAATTTCAAGTAGAAAGTTTTATTTTTCTTTTCATTCTTTTGTTTTTTAATTGCCAGAGGACACATGTACTCACAGAGAGACAGAGAGGAAGATGGAAAGGGAGGAAGCACCTCCCCACACACACAGTGGGTGGGGTGTGGTCACACCAGCATCCCTTGATCCTCCATTTCTCCATCTTACTGGGATTCTGGGCACTTAAATAGTATTCCAGGGCCAGCCCAAAAGTTATACAATATTTTTCCTTTTTATTAGGGAGATTATTGCTGTTGAGTACATGCACTCACCGAGAGAGAGAGAGAGAGAGAGAGAGAGAAAGCAAGAAGTCACTCCTCAGGGGGAATGGCTATGTTGCAATCCCTTCTTCTCCAGTGTCCTCTCAGGATTGTGGGCATACACGCTTGCACACGTACTTGGTGTAAATTTCAAGACACCGGATCCAAGACTCAAACCACAGTCAGCCATGTGAGAGTCCAGTGACGTAACCATTATGCCATCTGCTAATATTTTTCTATATTGTATAACATATAATACTAAAATCCGAAGTTTATTATAACTGCTTAATTTATTAGATTTACAAGTTTCATAAAGTACTTAGAAAGCTTTCCTCCCCATCAGGCATTGAGTATTCAGATAGAAAAATTAATATATTAAGTTAAAACACAGTTTTAGGGCCAGCAGGTGGTGCAGAGGTGAATATGGTTGGATATCACATGGCCAACTGCAGTTTGGTTACAAATAGGTGGCTAGAAAAACATATCAGGCACGAGACCAGCAGGTGGCATGGTGGCTAAGGGTGTTGGACTCCCACGTGGCCAACCATGGTTCGAGTCCTGGACCTGGCGACTTGCTTTCTCGCTTTCCCCCAGCCTCGTCCTTCTCTGGTCAAATTGGAATGGATGAATAAATAAGAAAAGTTAAATAAAAAATTCTTCTAAAAAAAAAAACATAACGGGGGGACCAGCAGTTAGCGTAATGGCTATGTCGCTGGACTCCCATGTAGTCGGCCGCGGTTAGCGTCCCGGATCCAGTGGCTTAAAGCTCACGCCGGGCGCATGTGCGTGCGTGCCCAGGATCCCGAGAGGAGAATGGAGGAGAAGGGATTGCGGCGTGACCATCCCCCCTGGGGGGTGATTTCTCACTCTCTGTCTCTGTCTGTCTGGCGAGCGCATGTGCCCTATAGCAAAAACTTCTTCAAAAAGAACAAAAAAAAACAAAAACAAAAACATACCAGGCACATGTATGTGTGGGCCCAGAACCCTGAGAGGAGACTGGAGGAGAATGAACTATGCTGTGGCCATACCCCTGAGTGGGAATGATTTCTTTTTTAAAAAAAATTTTTTAAGAGAGATTTTTGCTATAGGGCATATGCACTTGCTGGAGAGAGAGAGAGACAGAAAGTGAAAAATCACCCACCAGGAGGGATGGCCATGCCACAATCCCTTCTCCTCCATTCTCCTCTCAGGACTTTGAGCACACACACACACACACATGCCCAGAGTGAGTTTCAAACCACCAGGTCTGGGACTCAAACCCCAGTTGGCTGTGTGGGAGTCCAGAGACGTAACCATCACACCATCTGCTGGTTATATGCAGGGGTGATTTCTTACTTTCCCTCTTTCTCTTTCTCTTTCTCTCTCTCTCTCTCTCTCTCTCTCTGTCCCTCCCTCCCTCCCTCCCTCCCTGGCAAGCATACACATCCTATAACAAACTTAAAAAATGAAAGTTTTATTATGTAATTAAGCTCCTAAAAGAATTTACAGTTTATGAGGTAAAGTTTGTATTTGACATGAACATCTAACATTTACAAGAAAAATGAAGGTAAATACTACTTAACATTTCTAAAGAAAATAAAACTTTTTTTTTTTGCTATAGGGCGCATGCACTTGCCAGAAAGAGAGAGACAGAAAATGAGAAATCACCCCCTAGGGTGGATGGTCATGCCACAATCCCTTCTCCTCTATTCTCCTCTCAAGATCTTGGGCACGCACACACACGCACACGGCGTAAGTTTAAGCCACCAGGTCCAGGACTCAAACCACAGATGACTACATGGGAGTCCAGCAACACAACCATTACACCATCTGCTGGTCCCCAAGAAAATAAAACTTAAAGTTAAATTAAAAATCTTAAAATAATTCCTTAAGATACCAACAAACACACCCACCAGTCGCAAATAAGCAGAAGTGATTTCACAGAGCTTAAGTCCAACTCTAATATTACATTAAGAAAAAAATCTAATCCTGTTTAAAAAAAAAAAACCCTAAGGATGAGCAGATAATTACATAGTTTATAAACAAAACAAACTAATTTTTTTTTTAACTTATTCAATAAGGTTTTGGTTATAGGGCATATATGCTTGCTGGAGAGAACAAACAGATGCACAGAGAGAGAAAGTGAGAAATCACCCCTCAGCGGGGATGGCCGTGCGGCAGTACCTTCTCCTCCAGTTTCCTCTTGGGATTTTGGGCATGTATGTATATGCACTGCATGTGATTTTCAAGCTGTTAGGTCCGGGACTTGAACCGCAGCCAGCCATGTGGGAGTCAAGTGCCTTAACCACTACACCACCTGCTAGCCCCCAAAGATACTTTTAATACACAAGGACTCTCTCTCCTAAAGAAAAAGAAGTTTTCACTTACTTTGTCTGGGACTGCGTCCATAATCAGTTCTCCATACATATTAATGACCTATAAAAAGTCAATAAACATAAAACCAGCTTTACTAATCCCATATAATTCAGAACATCCCAATCAGAATGAAGAACATATTGATAATGCTAACAATAATCAGACCTTTTGGACACTGGGTTTAGCGAATGAGTCACACTTTAGTGAGAAATAAAGAATCCTTGACTTCAAAAGATAATTGAGGCGAATCCAGAAAATGCAGTTGCACTTTACTGACCAACACTCTCAGCACCATTAGCACACTGAGGACCTACCATTCACTCACCTGGTCATTCAGCCAGTTCTGACCATCGAGGGTCACCAGATCATCCATATCCAACATGTGCTTATTGTAGAAAATACGGAAGTTGCATTTCTGATGTCTGGCCCGATAATTTGTTATTTCCCTATTAATAAATGGTTTTCTGAAACAAAGAGATTTTGAAAGAAAAGATTTAAAAAAAAAAGTTCTATTCAAGTTATCACTAAGCATCTTTTTTCCTCTAACAAAGTCATTTATGTCAACAATTTTTATTTTCAAGGGCTTACCTTTAGTATCATTGACATACCTATTAGAAAAGTCTTCATTAAAGACATCTTTTAATCTTCCAAGGACATCTTTTTCACTGAGTGGAACCAAACTACCATACTTCTTCATAACCTCATCTAGAAATCCTTGAAAGAGTAAAATTTCAAGATATAAAAACTATTTTCAGCACTCTTCCAACACTTAACCTATACATAACACTGTATGTTTACTATATTACTACACAGTATTAGAATCTTTTAAGTTTTATCTTTTAGGGGCCAGCAGGTGACACGATGGTTAAGGTACAGGACTCCCATGTGGCTAACTGTGGTTCAAGTCCTGGACCCAACTTGAAAATCACACTGGATGTATATGTGTGCATGCCCAAAATCCCAGAAGAATGGAGAAGTGATTATAGTATGACCATCCCCTTTGGGGATGATTTCTCACTTTCCCTCTGTCTTTCTCTGACAAGCACACACCCCCACCCCATGGGAAAAAACTAAAAAAAAAAAAAAAAAAAAAAAAAAATTTACCCTTTGTAAGAAAATAAAATGGACAAGCCCTCACCATTTCAACCTAGAAAGAACTGTTGTGTGGCATCATTTCACACCGGAATGGAAAGCTCCTGTTGCAGTTAGAAAGAGAATGACTAGCTGGGACCAGCAGTTAGAATAATGGCTATGTCGCTGGACTCCCATGTAGTTGACCGCGGTTTGTGTCCCGGACCCGGTGGCTTAAAACTCAACGCCGGGCACGTGTATGCACGTGCCCAAGATCCCAAGAGGAGAAGGGATTGCGGTGTGGCCATCCCCCCTGGGGGTGATTTCTCGCTTTCTGTCTCTCTCTCTGTCTGTCTGGCAAGCGCACATGCCCTAAAGCAAAAAAAAAAAAAAAAAAAAAAAAAAAAAAAAAAAACAACCCTCTCCGAAAGAGAATGGCTAGCTGAAACTATGGACTGAAATCTTCCAACAGTTTAACCTTAGAAAAGAACCCTATTCCTTAAAGAGAGAAGTCTAAAGAGCTTAATCACCTTGTTAAATGTATCTACCCTTTTGATAACTGAAGAAAAAAAAATTAAATCATAATTAGAGGGAATTAATTGGTGAGACAGCTGTCATTGTATCATTTCGTAAAGGCATGTGATTTAATATTGGCGAGGGACTACTACATAATTTGAAAGTTATTAATACTCATGACACTGAATAACCTTGGAAGGTGAGCTTAACTGGGTAAGAGCTACTAAGATATATTTAAGATGGGAAATAAAATTTCAACAGTGACTTTTTGGCTAGGCTATAGAACAGTCGTCGGATCATGTATGTATATATGCACTTAATGGTGTCTAAGACCCAATGAAGAAACACACCTAGGGGCCAGCAGGTGGCGTGGTGGTTAAGGTGCTGGGCATTCCCACATGGTTAACCATGGTTCAAGTCCTGGACTTGGTGGCTTCCTTTCTCGCTCTCTTCTCTCTCTCTCTCTCTCTCTCTCTCTCTGTCTCTCTCTCTGGTCAAACTGTAATAAATGAATGAATAAAAGAAAATAATTAAAGAATTATTAAAAAAAAAAAGAAACACACCTAAAAAGACCCTAGGAAATAAAAGTAGAATGTTACTTATAGGTAAATACAAAGAAGCTGAGGTAAGACTTAAAGGCTCACAGAATTCCAGACATGACAGGCTGTTCACCGCAAATCTCACTTTTGAGTCTACTGAATTAAAACAGTGAAAATGAGGGCTGGCCCCATGGGTTAGTGGTAGGGTGGTCAGATCTCACAAAGCCGACCAAAGGCTGATTTCTGGCCTGCCCTGGCAGCTTGAGAAACATGCTAGGTGCATATGCATGTATGCCCCAAATCCTGACAGGATAGAGAAATGGAGAAGGGATTACAGCATGACTAGACCTCATTTGGGGATGCTTTTTCTTCTCTCTGGCAAGCAGTCTCCTCTGGGCCAGCAGGCAGCATAGTGGTTAAGGTACTGTCCTCCCACATGGCCAATGTGGTTCAAGTGCAGGGCCTGGTGGCTTGAAAATCATGCTAGGCTCATGTGCATGTGTGCCCAAAATCATCTAAGAAGAATAAAGAAAGGATTTCGGTGTGGCCATTCCCCCAGGGGGTGGGGGATTTCTCACTTTCCCTGTCTCTCTCCTCTCTGGCAAGTGCACACATCCTATGGCAAAAAACATTTATGAATGAATGAATGGAAGGAAGGAAGGAAGGAAGGAAGGAAGGAAGGAAGGAAGGAAGGAAGGGAGATAGCCTCCTCTACCAATGAGATATAGACCCTAATTCCAAACAAGTATCATGAGAAAAAGAAGTTCTTGTTAACAATGTTATTTCTAGGTGGTAGTATTACAAATATTTTATATTTTTCTCTTATCTGTATTCATGTTTTCAGTTTCAGATTATAAACACAGGTTCCTTATACAGTAGAAAGGAATAAGGATCTTCAAGGAGAACCTAGAATGATAATGTCTCACTGCTAACACCTTTATCCCACTGGTACCAGAAGTAAAGCAACAGTTAAAAACTTACTTGGGACCAGCAGCTGGCATAATGGCTATGTCGCTTGACTCCCATGTAGTCAACTGTGGTTTGAGTCCCGGACCCAGTGGCTTAAACTCACCCTGGGTGCATGTACGTGCGTGCCCAAGATCCTGAGAGGAAAATGGAGAAGGGATTGCGGCGTGGCCATCCCTCCTGGGGGGTGACTTCTCACTTTTTGTGTCTCTGTCTTTCTGGCAAGCACATGTGCCCTATAGCAAATAATAATAATAATAATCACTTACTAAAGACAAGCACTATCATACCTCTTTAAACCCTTACAATTACCCTGTGTATTAAAATACTATTCTTACGTTACAAAAGGTGACACTGGAAGCTCAGGGAGATTAAGTAACATTCCCAAGGACATTTAACTAGCAAATGGCATAGTAAGATCCTGTTGTATGCCATGCAGTTACAGAAGCTGAGTGTCTTTATTCTCCTAGTTTTTACTATAGGGTGCAAGCCCTTGCCAGAGGGAGGGAGGGAGGGAGGGAGGGAGAGAGAGAAATCACCCCAGGGTGTGACCATGCCACAATCCTTTCTCCTCCAGTATTCTCCTGGGATCTTAGGCACCCAAATATATGCACCCAGTATGATTTTTCAAGCCACTGTGTCTGGGACTCGAAACACAGTCTCACCTGTGTGGGATCCAGTGCCTTAACCTCCACTCAATCTGCTGGCCCCAGAAGCTGACCCTTTAACTATAGCACTATGCCACCTTCAAAGCAAAAAACTTCTTTAAAAAAAGCTTGGTTCTTCACTTCATCTTTCCCTTTAATACTCATAGGCCAAGAATTACCCAAAAACATTACATAAAATGACAAAAATCTGTTTTTCTTTACCCATCTGTTCTCCCTGAACTAACTGAAAAAAGAAAAATTGCCCAGCTGCAGCAGCATGTGCTGGACTCTGATGCTTGGCAGCTAAGGCCACATGGGAGGCCTAGCACCTACAGTTCCAGCTGCTTGGGAGGCAGAGACAGAGGACTCGGAGCTCCTGGCCAGCATGGACAAGATGAAACTGTCTGAAAGACCCAGTACGGAGGTGTATGCCTGTGACTCGTTACTGCAGAGGCTGGAGCAGGAAGATCCCTGTGTGGAGATTAAAAAACTGGGACCAGCAGATGGCGTTAATGGTTATGCGGCTGGAGTCCCAGATAGCCTACCACGGTTCAAGTTCCAGACTGGGCAGATTAAAACTCATGTTGGGTACGTGTGCATGGGTGGCCAAAATCCTGAGAGGAGACTGGAAGAGAAAGGAGTGCACGTGGTCATCCCCGGGACAGGGGATCTCTCACTTTCTGTCTCTCTGCACATGCCCTATAGCTAAAATCTCTTAAAATAAGTAAGTAAATATATAAATAAAAAGAAAAATACCACACATATACTCCAAAAGTAAAAAGATAGACCAGCAGGTGACATGGTGGTTAAGGTGCTAGATCCCACATGGTCGACTAGTTTGGGTTCTGGACCAGCAGCTTGAAAAGCACCAGGCAATGTGCCCAAAATCTCGAGAGGAGAATGAAGAAGGGACTGTGGTGTGACTTCCCCAAAGGTGATTTCTTACTTTCTGTCTATCAGGAAAGGCATGATCCCTATAGCAAACTGGGGGATGGGGGGATCTGGAATACAGAATTTGTTTTACTCCAAAAGTACTAAAATTTCAAAGGGACCGCCCCCCCCCCCCCAAAAAAAAAAAGTGTCAGGAAGAAAAAAAACAGAGTTCAAATTATAGATCCTACAAGTACAGAAAGTAATATGGAAAACAAAACCTGAAGTATTACTTTAGAAGTTAACTTACCCATCAAGTTAAACCAAATGCACTGGACAGTTCTGCCTTGAGATAACTGACCTTGGTCACCCTGAATGCAGAATAGGGCTCATTCTGTTTTTTTCTTGTTTGTGGCTACTATAAATTATTCTGCTAGAAACATTTGCATACAAGTTCTTGCGTCTGTATTTGTTTCCAGTTAGTTAAACTTTTAAACCTTCTGCAATGTACTGCAGCACAGGAATCTGTTCCTTTTCCTTCCAAACAGACAGCAAACTCTCCCAGTTACTTCTCCTACATTTTCGTGTGCTACAACCTGGTTCGAGTCTGTGAATGTACTTGTGTGTGTCTTCATCCTGATACTTACTGAGCCTTTCTAACCTGAAGACTTACCTTTCTCTTCAGTTCTGGAAAATATCCCTTGTTATTTCTTCAGTTTCCTTCTCATTATTTCCTGGTACACCCACGAGATGGAGGTCAGAACTCTAAGTTCTTCTTTAAAGTGAAACAAGAACTTACACTTGCAAAGTAATCTGAGTACAAAATCCTAGATTTTCAAATATTCTCTCAAATCTTTTACAGTTGTCTGGCACAAACATAATTCAGTATTTTTTCTGCAACAACTTGCTACTCTCATTACACAGCATTCAAACTTGGTTTTCAAGAGAGTAATTTTAACACCTATATTTCATCAGTTTATGTAATATTGAATAAAAAATTACAAAACTACAATAAGTAAATTTCCTATAAATACAATGGACTCTTTTTTTTTTTTTTTGACAGGGTTTCGCTATAGGGCGCGTGCGCTCGCCATACAGACAGAGAGAAACATAGAAACAGAAAGCGAGAAATCACCCCCCAGGAGGGGTGGTCACGCTGCAATCCCTTCTCCTCCATTCTTTTCTCGGGATCTTGAACACGCATGCACACGTGCCCAGCATGAGTTTTAAGACACCAGGTCCGGGACGCAAACCACAGTCGACTACGTGGGAGTCCAGCGACATACCCATTATGCTAACTGCTGGTTCCCTGGACTCTTGATAAATACATAAATCACTGGTGGCGGGCCAGCATTCAACATACCACAGAACCCACCACTGGCTCACGCTGCAGCAGTCAGTCAAGCGAGCATCTACTGTACCGCCTGCTCCAGACTGGGTCCTACTGTGACTGCGCTAATAACCTGCATTACCGGCTTCAGTCCTTTCAATGGCTGAATTTGTCTCTCGGTGTTCTGGTTAATGATGGTGACAGACTGAGCTCATCTCCACTTAGGTAGCCTGCTGGGTTTGGGGATGGAGGGGACTGTGAGGAGCAGCAGCTGTTGCTCCACCTTTAAATATTTTCAGAGGGAGTGGGAATGCTAACACCCTCAGCAGCGTAGAGGTTGGAGTCCTCTCTCATGTTCTTAGAATTTCAGCGTAACAGGTATTATCTTAGCCGACTGATAAGTGGCACAGGAGGGAGACACGCACCAACTACTCAGTCTTTTACCAGGAGCCGCCTCCTTTCCTCACTTCTACCGTCTCCAGAAATGGGTACCCTCAGAGCTGCACCACTGCCCTGCCCTCGTCTCCTTTCTGCCCCTGTGGACCATCTACTCTCTGCTTTGTGAAAACTTCTATTTCTGACCCACCAAAACTGTCCTTGTCTGTATGGAGGTACATTTTTTTTTAACATTCCCCCCACCACAATTTCTATGGATTTGGCATGAGGAAGAAGAGATTCTATGTGCTTATTTACTTTGGCCTCTTAAAACTGGAACTGCTATTGGTTTTTAATACTTTCCTTTTTTAAAAAATAATTTTTTTAAAAGAACTATTTTATTTGGGGCTGGCAGGTGGCATGGCAATTAAGGGTGCTAGATTCCACATGGCCCCCCACAGATCAAGTCCCAGACCTGGCAGATTGCTTTCTCACTTTTTCTCTCTCACTCTATTCCTCTCTGGTCAAATTAAAATAAATTGATACAGTTATATAAAATAATTATTTTTTTAAAAAATTATTATTTTATTTAACTTATCTGTTTGTTTCAATTTGACCAGAGGGGGACAGGAAAGAGAGAGAGAGAGAGAGACAGAGACAGAGAGAAAGTGAAAAAGCAAGCCTCCAGGTCTGGGACTTGAACCACAGTTGACCATGTGGGAATCCAGTACCTTAACCACCATTTCACCCACTGGCTCCTCTGATATTCTTTCCTAGCGAAGAAGTTTCCTTTATTCCTAGTTTTCTAAGAGATTCAAACACAAAGAGTAACTGAATTTAATGAACAAGTTTTTTAGGATTTGATGAAATGCCATTTTTTTCTCTTTCAGACTATTAAAATAATGAATTATATTACAGATTCTTAAATGTGAATTTTATAAGTATTTTTACTTCCTGGGGCTGGCAGTTGGTGTGGTGGTTAAGGGTGCTAGACTCCCACATGGCCAACTACAGTTCAAGTCTTGGACCTGGTAGATGGCTTTCTCACTTATCATCTCTCTCACTCTCTCTCACTGTCTCTCTCTGGTCAAATTAAAATAAATAAATAATTCTTTTTTTGGAGAGGTTTTCGCTATAGGGCACGTGTGCATGCCAGAGAGACAAAGAGAGACAGAGATAGAAAGAAATCACCTCCTGGGGGGATGGCCACACCACAATCCCTTCTCCATTCTCCTCTCAGGATCTTAGGCATGGACACACACGTGCCTGGCATGAGTTTAAGCCACCGGGTCCGGGACTCGAACTGTGGTCGACTACATGGGAGTTCAGCGACACAGCCATTACGCTAATTGCTGGTCCCAATAAAATAATTCTTAAAAAAAAAAAAAAAAGAAATTCTTACTTCCCCAGGTCATGCTACAGTTTTACTATTTTCCATGATAGTCAATATTTTTTTTTGGGGGGGAGGTTTTGTTGCTATAGGGTGCGTGCACTCACCAGACAGAGAGAGAGACAGAGAGACACAAAGCGAGAAATCACCCCCCCAGGGGGGATGGCCACGCTGCAATCCCTTCTCCTCCATTCTCCTCTCGGGATCTTGGGCACGCACACACACGTGCCTGGCGTGAGTTTAAGCCACTGGGTCCGGGACTCAAACTGCGGTCGACTACATGGGAGTCCAGCAACATAGCCATTATGCTAACTGCTGGTCCCATGATAGTCAATTTTTCAACTGTATTCAGAAGTGTTACATCTATAGCAGCTAATCTGTGTTGTGGGTAAATGCTCATTTTTTCACGTGTAGGTATCATGGTTCAGCTGACATCTTAGTAGGGTAAGCTCTCTTTATTCCAGGACAGTATCAACAATAAAGATTTCCTGTAACTCTCTACTCTGTATCTTTCCCAGGGAAGAATCTCTTATAATACTAAATGACGGGGGAGGGGTGATTCAGAATTGCTTCAACTACCAAAAATAATCACCTTGATTCCCCAGAAAAAGCCATTTATAATAATCTATTTGTCCAGATATGTCCTTTATAAATGCATACATATGTAAATACACACATTCATCCTAAGTATGTGTGTATGTATCTTTTTTTGGGGAGAGGTTTTTGCTACACGGCGCATACACTCGCCAGAGAGAGACAGAGATAGAAAGTGAGAAATCAACCCCCAGGGGGGATGGCCACACCACAATCCCTTCTCCTCCATTCTCCTCTCGGGATCTTGGGCACGCACACACACGCACCCGGTGTGAATTTAAGCCACCTGGTCTGGGACTTGAATCGCTGTCAGCTACATGGGAGTTCAACAACATAGCCATTACACTAACTGCTGTTCCCTGTATGTATCATTTTTTTTAGAGGTTTTTGCTATAGGGTGCGTGCGCTCGCCAGACAGAGAGAGACAGAGAGACAGAAAGCGAGAAATCACCCCCTCAGGGGGATGGCCACGCTGCAATTCCTTCTCCTTCATTCTCCTCTCGGGATCTTGGGCACACGCACACACGCGCCCAGCGTGAGTTTTAAGCCACCGGGTCCAAGACGCGAACCGCCATCGACTATGTGGGAGTCCAGCAACATAGCCATTACGCCAACTGCTGGTCCCCCTTGTATGTATCTTTTAACATGGTATTATACCTTTTTTTTTTAGGAGAGGTTTTTGCTATAGGGTGACTCGCCAAAAAGACAGAAACAGAAAGCGAGAAATCACCCCCCAGGAGGGATGGCCACATCGCAATCCCTTCTCCTCCATTCTCCTCTCAGGATCTTGGACACACACACACACACACACACACACACACACGTGCCTGGCGTGAGTTTAAGCCGCTGGGTCCGGGACTCGAACTACAGTTGACATGGGAGTCCAATGACATAGGCATTACACTAACTGCTGGTCCCTGTTTTTTTTTGTTTTTTTTTTTGTTTTTTTTTAAGATTTTTTAAAAATTCATTTATTTATTTTAATTTGACCAGAGAGACAAAGAGAAAGAGGGAAAATGAGAAAACATGCCATCAGGTCCGGGACTCAAACCACAGTCAACCATGTGGGAGTGTCCAGTGCCTTAACCACCACGCCACCTGCTGGTCCCTCATTTGGGTTTTTTTGTTTTCACATACTTAGAAGATACATGTGCTCACCCAGAGACAGAGTGAAAGAGAAGGAAAGTGAGAAAGCATTGCCCATGGGGTCTGGGCACACTCCAATCCCTCCTCCTTCATCCTTTACTCCTTTCAGGATTTTGGGCAAGTATGCCCACACACACAGTGTTTTTTTCAAGTCACTGGATCTAGGATTCAAACCATGGAGCTGGTTATGTGGAATCCAACTGCCATAACCCCAGGCCAGGACTAGCAGGTATCTTCAGTTTTCTTACAACAATATAATTAACGTCCCTATACAAACGAATTTGTACTCTTTTGTATCCAGAATAAATTCCAAGAAAGAGAATGAACCAAAGACTGACAATGTCTTATTGCTTCCCAAAAATGTTTATATTGATTTACTTCATAGGGTAGATTTTGACAAAACATGGATTTTTAAAGCGTAGCATAAAAAGTAGAAGCCATGGGACCAGCAGTTAGCATAATGGCTATGTTGCTGAACTCTTATGAAGCCAACCGCGGTTCAAGTCCTGGACCCGGTGGCTTAAACTCATTCCAGGTGCGTGTGCGTGCGTGCCCAAGATCCCTAGAGGAGAATGGAGGAAAAGGGATTACAGCGTGGTCATTCTCCCTGGAGGATGATTTCTCGCTTTCTACCTCTCTGTCTCTCTCTGTCATTCTGGAGAGCGTACGTGCCCTATAGCAAAAACCTCTCAAAAAAAAACAAAAAACAAAAAACAAACTAGAAGCCATAAAGTAAAAGAGATAAATTTATAATGTAAGAACTAAAAATTTGGGGGCCAGCAGGTGGTGTGGTGGTTGAAGATGCAGGATTCCCACACAGCCAACCACGGTTCAAGTCTCGGACTTGGTGGCTTGCTTTCTCACCTTCCCTTTCTTGCTCTCTCTGATCAAATTAAAAATAATAATAATAACAAATGGAATTAAATAATTCTTAAAAAAAAAAAAAAAAAGGAACTGAAAATTTATGGGACTGGTAGTATCATGGTTAAGGCTGGATCCCACATGGCTGATTACCTGGTTCAAGTTCCAGATCCAGTAGCTGGAAAAACATGTCAAGCATGTGTGTGTGCATGACTGAAAATCCCAAGAGGAGAATGGAAAAGGGATTGCAACATGGTCATCCCCCCTGGGATATGCTTTCTCATTTTCCTCTTCCTCTCTCGCTGTTACTCAGTTGAACCTGGGAGTAGAATTCCAATGTGAAGACTCTGGATGGGTGCCTACCACCCATTGCCACAATTAAAAAAAAAAATAATAGCTTAATAAAACATGTAAATTAAAACAAAATTCTCATGTAATCTTTAAGACTGGCAAAGCTTCAAAAGTGTAAACTGGCTCTATTTTTGGAGAGCAATTGAACAATTCTTAAAATTTAAGTGTGGGGGGCCAGCAGGTGGCATAGTGATTAAGGTGCTAGAATTCCACACAGGAATGACCACGGTTCAAGTCCTGGACCTGGTGGCTTGCTTTCACATTCTCCCTCTCACTCTGTCTTTCTCTGACAAAACTCATGTGAAAAAAAAAATAGTAGTAATAAATAAATAAATTCTTAAAAAAAATTAAGTGTGAATATACTTTCACCAGCAATTCTAATACTGGGAATTTAACTTACAGACATAATTATGTAAGTGAAAAGAAATCATATTGGGACCAGCAGATGGCATAATGGTTACACTGCTGGACTTCCACGTAGTGGACCATAGTTAAAGTCCCAGACCTGGCAACTTAAAAATCACACTAGGCACGTGCCCAAGATCCCAAGAGGGGAATGGAGAGGAAGGGATTGCAGAGTGGCCATGGCGCTGGGCAGGGTATGTGGGGGAGTTGATTTCTCACTTTGTCTCTCTGTCTCTGTTTCTCCACTGAGCACATGTAATCTATAGCAAAAATCTCACCATTAAAAAAAGAAAGAAAGGGGACCAGCAGTTAGCGTAATGGCTATGTCGCTGGACTCCCACGTAGTCGACCGCGGTTCAAGGCCCGGACCCGGTGGCTTAAACTCACGCCGGGCGCGTGTGCGTGCGTGCCCAAGATCCCAAGAGGAGAATGGAGGAGGAGGGACTGCGGCATGGCCATCCCCTCTGGGGGATGATTTCTCGCTTTCTTTCTATCTCTCTCTGTCTGTCCGGCGAGCGCACACGCCCTATAGCAAAAACTTCTCAAAAAAAAAAAAAAAAAGAAAGAAAAGGGGCTTGCAGGTGGCATGGTGGTTAGGGGCACTGGATTCTCACATGGCCAACCACGGTTTGAGTCTTGGACCTGGAGGCCTGCTTTCTCACTTTTTCTCTCTCTCTCTCTCTCGCTCACTCTGCCCCTAATCTGGTCAAACTGAAATAAATGAATAAATAAATAAAGCTAAATAAAATATTCTTAAAAAAAAGAAAAAGAGATGATATCATTACACCATTAATTTATAGAAGAAACCACTGATATAAATGCAAGGATTAATTAAATATGTATAGAACATCTACATTATGCAGCAACATAAAAGACTTTAAGAAGAAAACCTAACTGCTTAAAGGGAAATCCGTGGGTGGGAGGAAAAAACAGAACTTCTAAAAAGGATAATAACAGCTAGTACAGGCTGGAGGCTGGGGGAGAAAAAAGGAAGAGTGCATACCAGAAAGACAGATTGACAGCTGTTCATCATCCACTGGAGAGGCGTTCTGACTGTTCTTCCCACCTCCCACTTGATTTTCTAGTTTGAGTCCACTGCACACCAGGGGAGCCTCCAAAGGACTTTTACAGTACGGATGGTCCAGCAACTTAGAACTAAGAATGTTCTGCTTGTGAGATCCATCTTCCTCCATCTGGTATGAGTTCTCATTCTGTACAGTCTCTTCAGACACTAGCCCATCTACTCTAGTCACAGATTTATCTGCTCCAGACACTGACAGTTTTCCTCTGTCATCACTGACAGTACTTGTCTTATTTTCCGGACCCAGAGTCATAATTTCTCTTTCAGTTTCCGAGATGAACATATTATTCGAACGAAGCTCTGATAAGGGGATGTCATGAGTCAGCTCTGTACGTTCCCATTTAGGAGAGGAACAGGATGACTGGTCCCAGGTGTATGTGGCACTGCCATTTGGTTGGTCAGGGAATGCTTCATCTAAATTAAGTTTCTTGTCCAAGAAAGGACTTCCTTTAGGGTGGCCATCAGGCATATGAGAGTTCTTTCCCTTTACCACAGCATTGCTGTCCATATCTGGGAAATATGGCTGATGCCAACAAGAAGGGTCTTTAGGTTCTGGGGAAGGGAATGGGCTGCAACTGCCACCCTCACTGTTCTCCCTAAGGGTCTCCTGATGGTCCCCAGTGACCTTCTGTACCCAGCTTCGCTGGGCTTTTCTTAGCTTGCAAGCTTTGCTTTTTGTTCTGAAGTGCTGGGATCTGAGAATCCTGTACCGAAATCTAATCATGGATAATTTCTCATACATCATAAGAGGAGACACTTTTATTCGTCTCTGTTGGTTAAGCTGAAACCTTTTTGGAATCAGGGGTCCCCCATTTTGGTGGTGCTTCAGCCCCTGGTAGCAGCTATAACAAAAGCGCTTTCTCTTATGGTTGCTCAAGGTGACCACAACAGTACCACTCTCACCTGGGCTCTGGCTCTCTCCATTGAACTTCATGGGAAAGTCAGAAGTCTGCAGCTCTGTCCTGGGTCTGTGACCATTGGCCTGACCTAAAACAGTACGTGCTGGTAAGTCAGCAACTGCCTGTGAAAGACTTTTCTCTCCACAGTATTCATGGTCAGAGTTATCTGCTGATGATAGCAACTTCTCTGCTTGGAGTTTCAGGAGAGTCCTTGAGGAGGAAATGAAGTGTTTAGTGTCTTTTCTGTTCACTTTGGAGGACAAAGTACTAACATTCCGAGTAGCCACGTTGGACTTGGTCTTAGCACAGGGTGGTTCATTCTGGATCCACGTCTTCTGGACTTGAAGAGCCTTGTTTGTACAAGGAAAATGCCTCAACTGTTTATTCCAAATAACTGGCCTTCCCAACCTAGCTTTCAGAATGCACAAGTGTTGGGGAAAACAGAACTTCTTAAAGCTTCCAAACCCAGTATTCCATTTCTCAGAAAAGGCTAAGTGGATTCCTTTCTTCCATAGAATTTTCCTCTGTTTTTTCATTTTTCTGATGCATAATGAGATCTGAAAGCAGCTGTAAAGAAGAAAATAAAAATTACATTTTGACCTAAACACTGGGTCATGAAGACATAATCAATTAAGATAGAAAATTAAAAGGAAAAAAAAAAGAACACATAAACTTTATACTATCATACATAATAAATTCCTACCTGATCAAGGTTTTCATCACAATGAAAACTGGAGAGGAGGAAAGGTATCAGTATTCTAACAAGACCTGAATTGCTATATACCTGCCTCTGATAGAAATAAGTCTCAAGAATTATTTTCCAGGATGCAGTCTGTTTCTGACGAAGTATACAAAGCAAAGGGTCAGAACAGAACATCTATAAGAAAAGAACTAAGTGTTGGCCCTAATTCTCATTAGCCAAGTGATTTTAAGTGAATCACCCAAATTCTGTGTTCTCATCTGTAAAATGAAGGATAGAGAAAAGGGACCTCTTAAAACTGATTCCATATTCATTTATTTTTAATTTTCCAATAATAAAATTATTTGTCTCGTACAAGATATTATTATTTTTTAACGATACATGCCAGAAAAGAGAAAGAAACACCTTCAACAGGATCTTTCCGCATCCCTTTCCCCAGCCCTCAAAGTATGAGAGCTTGGGCATCCACACACATGCCCAGCATGTTTTCAGGCAACTCTGGCATCCCAGCCCAGTTGGCTATGTGGCTTCAAATACCACAGTCCAGTATGCCTTAGACTATGCCACCTGATTGGACCCTCATACAACAAGCTTTTAGAATAAGAACTCTTGCTCTGTATAGCCATCCCAAAGTAGATAATTCAGTAAATACTTGTGATACCAGTATCTAAAGAGGGAGACCAGGCTCCTCTTTCATCAAAGACTCTTTGAGGTACTCTGAGGGGACAGGAATATCAGGTATTGTCACCCAGTTGTGGTTCTTGCTCTCAAGTGAATACGAGGAAAAAGAACAAACACAAGTATACACACACACAAACTTGTTTCCCCTTGGGATTTAACAAGTGTTTATACAAGTGGGTCTTCATAAGTTCACAGGAAAAGCTTATTTGGTTTGTAGCCTAACAGTTAAGGTGCTAGATCCCATATGGCCAACTGCAGTTCAAAAACCTGCCCCAGAAGCTTGAAAAAAACATACCAGGTACATGTATATGCGTGTCCGAAATCCCAACAGGATGGAGAAACAGAAGGGATTGCAGCATGACGACACCCCACTGGGCAAAGGGTGCTTTCTCTGCTGCCCCTCCTCGGGGCCTCTCTCTAGTGAGCAAACACACCTTCTGACAATTAAAGGGAAGAAAAAGACACTCCATGGATTTCAAAAGTTTTTGCACTGAAATACTTCTCTTTTGATTTTTCCACAATCTCTGAAGCCTCTACATATTACTGAAGGCTCTTCAGCCTAGTAAGAAAGGCAACGGCCACTATAGGTAGAGGGGAAGAAACACTAGACTAGGAATCAGAAATAAACATTCTAATTACAGCCTGCTAACACTTCACTAAAAACAAACAAACAGAAAACCTGTATTATCTTTCTGTGCATGGGTTTATCTGAAAAGAAAAACAAAGGGCAGAGCATGTTTACTTCAGTTCCCTTTGCACATCCCATTAAGATGGCATAAACTGGATTTTAACTGGATGGTTGAAAAAGTCATGACATATTTTTCTATGCAAAAATGCATCATGACTTTTCTGAAAACCCAATACAAAGGCAAAAGCCTTCAAGGACACAAAGAGGAGACAAGAGTGACAAAATCTTTTAAAGAAGCAGATGAATGAAGAGTAACAGACTTACTATGCCAAAAAAGCTGAAATCTAAGCCACTAAGAGGGGAAGCCAAGAAGCAAGCTACAGGACCTAAGAAAGCCTCAGCACTGGAGTCAACGAACAGCCGTGAAGGTCAGGAGTATGGACAGAGCTGAAATGCAAGGACTGACTGATAGTCTGAATAAGGAGCAGTTAGAGCCGCAGACCCCCCTTCTCCCACCCTGGCAGTTAACAGTTTCACTTTTTGGGAAGGATGAATCAAGCTAGTTGGTTGGACACATCATATGCAACTAAGGGCGGGGGTACACACACTAGGATGATAAATGAGTTAACACAGTGAATTCCCTCTCTGACCCCTTCCCCAGTCAGCTTCCAGACAGCTGGCAGACAGATATATACTCCCGAGGGGCAGACCAGTCTGGGGGATGAGATAGGCAGATCATTCAAAGAAAAAAGACCAAGTCATAATCTTATCTGGGAAAGCCTCAACAAAGCAGGTCTGAATAATTACTCTATGGTATGCCTTAAAGTTTAAGAAGCAATGAGACCCCTAGATCCCTCCACTCAACCTAGACAGTAACCACTCCTCCCCTACTCAAGACTGAGAATATATCCTGCAAAAAGGGTAAAAAGGGGGAACCAGCAGATGGTGTAACGGTTACGTCACTGAACTCCCGCGTAGTCGACTCTAGTTCGAGTCCTGGACTGGGCGACATAAACTCACACGGGGACATACCCAAGATCCCAAGAGGAGAATGGAGGAGAAGGGATTGTGGCGTGGCCATCTCCTATGGAAGGTGATTTCTCACTTTCTGTCTCTCTATCTCTGTCTCTCTGGTGAGCACACATGCCCTATGGCAAAAACCAAAAACCTGTCTAAAAAAAAAAAAAAAGGAAGGTCTACATATTGAATATGAGACTCCTAATACTCTTTCCTACCCATCTCCCAGAACCCTGGCAGTCTATCTAATCCAGAACACTGGAAAGTTCTTCTATGGACAATATAAGTAGTCCACAAGAAAATCCATAAAAGATGGGACCAGCAGTTGGCATAATGGCTATGTCACTGGACTCCCATGTAGTCGACAGCAGCCACAAGAAAATCCATAAAAGATGGGACCAGCAGTTGGCATAATGGCTATGTCACTGGACTCCCATGTAGTCGACAGCAGTTCAAGTCCTGGATCTGGTGGATTCAACTCATGCTGGACGCATGTGCATATGTGCCCAGGATCCCGAGAGGAGAATGGAGAAGGGATTGCAGCGTGGCCATCTCCTCTGGGGGGGTGATTTCTTGCTTTCTATCTGTCTCTCTCTGTCTTTCTGGCAAGCGCATGCACCCTGTAACAAAAAAAACTCTCAAAAAAGAAATAATAATAATAATAGCAAGAGTGAAAAACTCAATAGAAAGCTTAAAAGTTTAAAAAATAAAAAAATTAACAAAAGCAAAAGGCAACTGATAGACCAGAAGAAAATATTTATAATACATGCCAGCTATAGGCCTAATATCCCTGATATATACAGAACTCTTGGGACCAACAGATGGTGTAATGGTTAAGTCACTGGACTCCCACGTCATAAACTACAGTTAAGAGTCCCGGACCTGAGGGAACCAGCAGTTAGCGTAATGGCTATGTCACTGGACTCCCACGTAGTCGACTGCGGTTCACGTCCCGGACCCGGTGGCTTAAAACTCACACCAGGAGCGTGTGCATGCGTGCCCAATATCCCGAGAGGAGAATGGAGAAGGGATTGCGGCATGGCCATCCCCCCTGGAGGGTGATTTCTAGCTTTCTGTCTCCCTGTCTCTCTCTGTCTGTCTGGCGAGTACACGCGCCCTATAGCAAAAACCTCTCAAAAAAAAAAAAAAAAAAAGAGTCCCGGACCTGGTAACTTGAAATTCACACCAGGCATGTGTACATGCATGCCCAAAATCCCAAGAGAAAAATGGAGAAGAGACTGTGGGGTGGCCATTCCCCTGAGGAGTGACTTCTTGCTTTCTGTCTATCTCTGTAGCAAGTGCATGTGTCCTATAGTAAAAATCTCTCTCTCAACAACAACAAAAAATACTCTCAAGCTGAAGGATAAAGAAAAAAAGTCTGATGGAAAAATGGGAAAAAGACATTAGGGGACCAGCAGGTGGCATAGTGGTTAAGGTGCTGGATGCCCACATGGACATGGTTCAAATCCTGTACCTGGTGGCTGGCTTTCTCATTTTCCCTCTTTCTCTCTGTGGTCAAATTAAATAATAATAATAATAATAATAATAATAATTAAATTAAAAACTATTTTTTAAAAAGAATTATTTCATTTTATTTGATATTACTACTTATTTTTTAAATTTGACTAGAGAGGGACAAAGAGAGAGAGAGGAAGGATTTGAGAAAGCAAGCCACCAGGTCCAGGTCTTGAACTGCGTTCAGCCATGTGAGAGTCTAGCATCTTAACCACCACACCACCTGCCAGCCCCCCAAAAAAAATTCTTTAAAAAAAAAAAGACATTAGGAGACAATTTATAGCGCTTTTGGTGGGGGAGGAGGGGGAGAGATTTTTGCTATAGGACACATGCACTCGCCAGCAAGAGAGAGAGAGACAGAAAGCGAGAAATCACCCCCTAGGGGGATGGCCACTCCACAATCCCTTCTCCTCCATTCTCCTCTCAGGATCTTGGGCACGCACACACTCGGGCCCGGTGTGAGTTTAAGCCACCAGGTCCAGGACTCAAACCATGGTCAATTACATGGGAGTCCGGCAGCATGGCCATTATGCCAACTGCTGGTCCCGACAATTTATGGCTCTTAATAAGATATTTACCTTCATTCATAAGAAAATTGGCAAAAATTATGACAATACAGCCTGTTCGTGGGGGAAGAGGCAGTTTCAAACTTTGCTGGTGGGAATACAAACTGATACAATTCTTTTGTATGAGAATTTGGTAATATCTAATAACGCTACAAAAGTATTTACCTTTTAATCCAACAACTCCATTTTAAGGAAGATACACCTGAAATAATAATGAAAATACAAAGTCACTTATTGCAACACTGTTCATAACAGCAAAATATTGGGAATAATCTAAATGTTCATACAGAGGATAATAAAGCATGGTTTATTTACACAATGAAGCAATAAAAGAATGATGATCTCTATGAACTAACATGGAGTGATTTCCAAAATATATCATTAAGTCAAAAGCAAAGATACTGAAAACAAGTACCAGTATCATACCTTTCAATGGTAGGGGGGAATGAAGTGAAAAGAATGGAGGGATTATTCACAGAAAAGGGGAGGGTCAGTTAGTGGTGTGGTGGTGAAGACGGTTGGATCAAATGCAGTTTGAGTCTCAGACCAGGTAGTTTGAAAAACACACCCTATGCATGTACACACATGCCCAAAATTCTGAGAGGAAAATGGAAGGGAAGGGACTGTAGCATGGCTATCCCCCCCTCACTTTCTATATTTCTCTCTGTCCCTCTCTGATGAGCAAAATGAGAAGAAAGAATAGAAGAACTGCAAATGGGAGTAGCTCTGTAAAGCCCTGACTTTTTGGAACTATGGAAACGTTCACATACTTTAAAAATAAATAATTAAGGGGCCAGCAGGTGCCGTGATGGTTGAGGGCACTGGACTCCCACATAGCCAACCGTGGTGTGAGTCCTGGTCTTGGCTTTCTCACTTTCCCTTTCTCTCTCTCTTCCTCTGTCCCTCTCTGGTCGAATTAAAATAAATAAACAAATAAAACTAAATAAAATAAATTTTTAAAAAAGATTCAGTCAAGCTAATCAACATATCTATCACCTCACCAACTTATTTTTCTGTGGTGAGAACATTAGGAAATCTATTCTTTTGATAATTATTTTTGTTAATTTCCAGGAGGAACACGAGTTCCCAGTGTGACAGAGAGAGAAAAAAAAAATAGAGAAAGCACTCCCTCCATGGATTGTGGTCATATCACGCAATCCCTTCTCCATTACTCCATCCCGTTGTAAACACACATATGCATAAGGATCATTTTTTTTTCTTAAAGCCATTGAGACAGAATTCAAACCACAGCTGGCTGTGTGGGATCTAGCCCCTTTAACCACTAGACTACATGGCCAGACCATGAACAGTCTTTAAATATACATTATTATTAACTGTAGTCACCATGCAGTACAATAAATAGATCACTAAAACTTATTATTTTTTTTTTTTTTTTTGGAGAGAGGTCTTTTTGCTATAGGTTATGTGTGCTCGCCAGACAGAGACAGAGAGACAGAAAGCGAGAAATCACCCCCCAGGGGGATGGTCACGCCGCAATCCCTTCTCCTCCATTCTCCTCTTGGGATCTTGGGCACGCACACACACCGCCCGGCCTGAGTTTTAAGCGACCGGGTCCCGGACGCGAACAGCAGTCAACTACGTGGGAGTCCAGCGACATAGCCGTTACGCTAACTGCTGGTTCCCACTAAAACTTATTTCTTCAGTCTAACTAAAACTTTGTACCCATTGATTAATGTCTTGAGAATAAAAAAAAAAATCATAAATTTTGATATGGCAATGTGTGCTTACCAGAAAAAGGGCAAGAAAGCAACCCCAAGTAGGGTGTAGACATGCCACAGTCATTTTTCTGTAACTCCTTCTTCCCATCAAGATTTTGGGCACACATGCACATGAGCCCAGTGTGTTTTATTTTTCTTTCTTTCTTTTTTGTTTCATTTTATTATTTATTTTTAATTTGCCAGAGAATGCATCCACTCAATGGAGAAAGAATGGGAGAGGGAGAGAGTACTCACATATTCTCCCTGATCAAGGATCAATCCATGATCATTTCTCCCTCCTTTCAAGATTTTGGGCATGCAGACACACATGCCCACCATGTGTCTCAAGCCACCAGGTCCAGGAAGTGAACCATACAGTTGGCTATGTGGGATCTAGACACCTTAACCTCCCTCCAGACCATGGCTGGTCCCAATTTCCAGCGTGTTTTTCAACCCACTGGAGCGAAGATGCAAACCACAGTCAGCCTTGTGAAATCTGGCTCCCTTAACTGCTGAGCTGCTGGGCCAACCCAAGAACAAAAATGTTTATAACTCTTTTATTAAAGATATAATTTACACATGGTAAAATGCACAGATTTTTAAAGGCTTTTGAAGGTTTCTTTCTTTTCTTTTTTTTTTTTTTTTTTTGAGAGGTTTTTGCTATAGGGTGTGTGTGCTCACCAGAAAGACAGAGAGAGATAGAAAGACAGAAAGCGAGAAATCACCCCCCAGGGGGTGATGGCCACACCACAATCCCTTCTCTTCCATTCTTCTCTCGCTTGGGCATGAATGTGCAAGCGCCCAGCTTGAGTTTAAGCCACTGGGTCCGGAACTAGAATCGTGGTTGACTACATGGGAGCCAGTGACGTAGCTATTAGGCCATCTGCTGGTCCCCTTTGAAGGTTTCTCTTTTTAAGACTATGTACACAAAATGGGGGAAAAAAAAGGACAACAGAAAAAACATTTTAGAAGCTACAATACAGAACCAGCCCTGTTAAAAGTGGTTAAAGGAAGTGGTTAACCTGGTGGTTAAAAGTGGTGAAGGAAGCCAGGTTCCACATGGCTAACCACAGTTCAATCCTGGCCTTGGTGGCTTGAGAAACATGCCAGCTACGTGCCCCAAATCCTGCCAGGATAGAAAAATGGAAGAAAAAGGACTGTGGCATGACCAGGTCCTAAAGTTCTCTGTCTCTCTGATGAGCATATGCAATCAATCTCTTTTTTTTTAAGATTTACTTAATTTTATTATTTTGGGGGATTCCTGTTCTCTCTCTCTCCTTCTCTCTCTGGCAAGCATATGTGGCCTCTGACATTTTTTTTTTTAAACATGAAACTCTGCCTAAATAAATAAATTGATGACACAGTACAATTTATCCAAGAAAAGAAAAAGGAACTAAAAATTCGAGGACATGCTTAAAGCAAATGCTGAGAAGCTCTAGCTAAATCAGATGTTTATACAAGTAGAAAGGCATAGAGCCCCATTCTTTTTTTTTTTTTTTTAAGAGAGATTTCTGCTATAGGGCACATGCACTCACCAGAGAGACAGAGAGACAGAAAGCGAGAACTCACCCCTGGGGGGGATGGTCATGCCACAATCCCTTCTCTTCCATTCTCCTCTTGGGATTTTGGGCATGCACGCACACATGCACAGTGTAGTTTTAAGCAGCCAGGTCCAGGACTCAAATTGCAGTCCCCTATGTGAGATTCCAGCAACGTAACCACTATATCTGCTGGTCCCTAGTGCCCCATTCTTAAACTGAGCTCCATAAACTGGCTAATAACACAAAGTAAGTGACCATGCATACCAGGATAGAGAAGGATGGGAAAAAAGCCTCTACAGAGAATACTGGGTTTATAATAAGCAGGACAAAACCAAAATGGTCTTAAATTGGAATTTCTCCATGGTTTTTGAAGGTTCAGCATAAATGCCTAGCAAAAAAACTAATTCATAAAATGATGTAATCTTTATATAATTCTGCCAACAAACAAATCTAAGCAACATTTACTAAGAAATTTTAATATAACATTGTACTACTCTCATCAAAGCATTCAGTAATCAACTGCTTAAGAAACTATAAAAACAGAACCACACGGAAATACTGACTTAAAATACTTGTTTTCCTTCTGGGCTCTAGGTACTATAAAATCCAAAATAATACCATTGATTCAGTAAGGTTACTAGTTAAAGAAAGGAAGAGAAAGAAAAAAAAAATAAGATGACAGTAAACTTGTCAGGCATGACATGACATGTTCATTCTCTGAGCCTATAAACTATGAAGTCTGAACTACATCTACATTTTCAAACCAGGAATATCACCTGAGAAGTTTTTTTCCCTAAAGAATTATTTAATTTTTATTTATTCATTTATTTATTTTAATTTGACCAGAGAGAGACACATGGAGAGGGAAAGTGAGAAAGCAAGCCACCAGATTTGGGATTCAAACTGTGATCAGCCATGTGGGAGCGTCTAGCATCTTAACCACCGCGCCACTTGCTGGTCCAAGAGGATTTTTTTTTTTTTTTTTTTTGGAGAGATTTTCGCTATAGGGCGCGTGCGTCGCAATCCCTTCTCCTCCATTCTCCTCTCGGGATCTTGGGCATGCACGCACACGCGCCCAGCGTGAGTTTTAAGTCACAGGGTCCGGGATGCGAACCATGGTCGACTACGTGGGAGTCCAGCGACATAGCCATTACGCTAACTGCTGGTTCCAGTCCAAGAGGATTTTTTAAAAAACACAAATACCTGGGGCCAGTAGGTGGCATGGTGGTTAAGGGTGCTGGACATGGTTAACTGTGGTTCGAGTCCTGGACCTGGTGGCATGCTTTCTCACTTTCTCTCTTTCTCTGTCCCTCTCTGGTCAAATGAAAATAAAGTTAAATACAATAATTATTTTTTTTAATAAAAAGAGTAACTCCTTAATATTAAAAAAAAAAAACCTAGAGGTCCTTTTTCAAACAACTGTGGTTTTGTTTTATTGATAATTCCTCAATTGATTTGAATCCTCAGCCAGGTTTCACAACTACTGGATAAGATGACCTTGAAGGTCCCTTCTGTATCCATGACTTAAAAGTCAAATTGACAATCCTGGGTCAAAAGAACTGAAGACTGGGGCTAGCAGGTGGCCTGGTAGTTAAAGGTGCTGGACTCCCAGATGGCTGACCATGGTTCAAGTTCCAGACCTGGCAGTTTGCTTTCTCACTTTCTCTCTGTGTGTTTCACTCTATTCAAATTAAAAATAACAATAATGGGGCCAGCAGGTGGTGTGGTTAAGGGAATTGGACTCCAACATGGCTGCCACCATTCGAGTCCTGGACTAGCAGCTTGCTTTCTCTTTCTCTCTCTCTCTGTCCCTCTCTGGTCAAATGAAAAAGTAAATAAAGTTTAAATAAAATAATTATTTTAAAAAATGATAAATAAAATAAATAATTCTTAAAAATAAATGAATAACTGAAGACTGTACTTAGCTACTAGCTATATGTCGCACAGCAGCCATCACAATACCCCACTGAGGAAAGGAAAGCTTCTTTAACTGGCCTGACCAAGCAAGTGAGAACAGGTACTACTCGCTCAATTACTCTGCGTCTCCCTTCCCTCCTCCTCAAATACATCCTTAACTTGGGGTCCACTAAAGAACAGAGCAGTGAATATTCTCTCTTCAATCTAGAGAAAGGCATCATCTCAAATTAACTTGGAATTGTTTTACTCAGTCACTCAAAGGATTCATTTATACCCTGCGGATTTTCAATGAACACAAAATGTTTCAGAGGCAGAGTGAGAAGGCCTCTGAAGTGAGTGCAGAGGAATCCTTCTGAAGTGAGTCAAGCTGAAAATGAAGCCTTTCTTAGCTTTCCGCCTAGAAAGAGCCCACTGGGCAAAAGCTATCTTGAATACAGAACAAAACTGATGTAAGTCCTCTCACATATATACCAATAACGTTTTATCAGTAAGCAGGAAACCTGCGGGTGAGTAGGATAGTGTGCTTTCTTTCTGGTGCTGCTCATCCAAAGCACAGTCAGGTTCTGACCACACCAGATCCTGGCATCTCTTCTGGCACCCTTCTCCATACTGAGCCTAGTTATTCTGGACTAAGGGCCAAAAACCGTAATTAGGAACCTACTATTAAGTGTCCTGGATATTCTTAATCTAAGTTTAACCAGATTCCCAAGACATTTATTCATCTCATTTACCTCTCCCAACTGATTCATATAGGTATGAGCCCCACTTTACATGTGGAGAAAAAGACTAAAGAGTCTAGCATGAAGTTAAAACATACCAAACAACAGACTATGATCCAAAACTCTGACATCCTCTCTGCATCCCTCCTTTCCCAACAGAGTAGCCATATAATGATACAATGGAATGGGGGTTGATACTGCCTAGCACAGATAGCGACAAAACAAACCCAAAAACCGGCTTCCCACCACCCTAATGCTCAACCGTGCCATATCCTTTCACTAGAAGCGTGGGGAAAAGAGCTAAAGCAAGAAGCAGCCAGAACTATCTGAACAAATAAAAACCCTTGACTTCCAGGACCGCAGAAGGTAGAGGCCCCTATCAGCAGCTCTTCCTCTAGAAGCTGTGCCCGGCTTCGGGAGGAGCAGCCGGGGGCGCTAGCTTTCGTGGCGACTGCGTCGCACAGCTTGGGCTGGAGAAAAAGCCAGGAAGGCAGCGGTCCCTGGGGACCAGCTCCCTCCCCGCCCCCAGAAATGCACGGGTGCCCGGAGAGACACTGCTGCCTCGGGCTCGGGCGTGGGGGAGGGCAGTGCTGGAGGCCTCCGGGCAGGAGCTCTGAGCTGGCGCGCACCGGCGCGAGAACGGCCAACCAGCCCCGTCAGGCGAACGGTCAGTCTGCCAGGGAGCCGAGTGGATGCCCGCGCTCCGGCTTACCAACGTCCCTCGCTCCCGGCACCAGTCCGGCCGCGGGCCCAGACGCTGCGGCAGCCCGAACTGCGGCCCCGCCTTCGCCAGCTCGCAGGGCTGCCCCGCCAGCAAGGAGGTGTCCGGCCTGCTCGCAGCGGCCACGGCCGCCGAGTTCCTCTGGAGCGCTGCAGCGACGCCGGCGCCCACTTACGTCGTCACCTCCTCTCGGGCCCTTCCGCCCCCGGCCCCGCCCGCGCTCGTTCAGGGGCGGAGACAGCGAGCGCTGGGGGCGTGGCCGCGGCGTGGGCCTGGGGGCGTGGCCGCGGCCCGGCCCGCCCAGTGCGCGTTGATGCTCCTGGCCGGCTTGCCGGCTCTCGCCTTGTGTCTGGCTCCCACCTCCTTCCTCTTGTGCAAGAGTTTGTAGGAACTGTGGCCGAGAAATCGCGGACGCTCTGCAAAGCACAGCTGATGCTTCTGTTCAACCCCTTCTCAAGTTTTTGCCCCCCAAAACCACAAATCGGACCATAGCTATAATACGGCTCCATTCTCCACTGATCCCTATACTCTTGCCAAAAATAGATCACCTTTCTGCTCTGTTCTGAACGGTACCAGCCCAGGCTTTTCCTCTCTGGTCCTCCCATGTGGATGTTACCCCTTGTATTGTAACTTGCTTGTATCTCAGCCCGCCTTCCTCAACTGAATCCTGCCTAAGGAGGATAGAGCCCATGTTAATCACCACTGGAGCCCGCCAGTGTTTGGGAAGTGTGCAGTAAGTGTGTTCTGACTACAAAGCTGCGGCCTAATATGTTGGAGCGCTGTTAATTCGATAAAAAATTTTTTGAATGAGAACATCAAGTAGTCTTTCTCTGGACCCAAGGTGAACATCCATAAACCCAGTGGGAAAGTTGGCCCACCTGGGAAGTTTTCTAGTTTGCCTCTGGAGACCTCTCTAAGTGCCCATGACCTGGGATGATGAAGCTGGGGGCGGATACCGGTGTCAGGGCCCTGTTAGGGGTGCCATCTCTCTCTCATTCATTGAAGAGATAAACTAGAGAAATAATAATAAATAGTCTTTGATTGCAAACCTCCAGTCTAATTGTAGAGAAAGAGATATAAGTAGATCATTACAATCCACTGTCCAGACAGGTAGAAAATATAATAATAGAAGACTTATGGTGGAAGACAAATTCAGGTTTGGATATACACAACTTGGTATAATAATAAAGAGGAGCTAGATATAATGGAATACCAAGAATGGATTGCTGGGAGCCTTGTGCCCCAGGTATAGGCAATAAAGGCATACACTGAGTGTAGAGAAGACTTAAAAATAGACTCCAAGAAGGTTTCCTTTTTTTTTTTTTTTTTTTTGGAGAGATTTTTGCTATAAGGTGTGTGTGCTTGCCAGAGAGACAGAGAGAGACAGAGAGACAGCGAGAAATCACCCCCCAGAGGGGATGGCCACGCCGCAGTCCCTTCTCCTCCATTCTCCTCTTGGGATCTTTGACACGCACACATACGCACCCAGCATGAATTTAAGCCACTGGGTCCAAGACTTGAACCACGGTTGACTACATGGTAGTCCAGTGACGTAGCCATTGTGCCATCTGCTGAAGATTTCCTTTTAATCGTATGCATCACAAAATCTTACACATTGTGATAAAATACTCTTTTTCACACAAAATCTTTCCTTAGTCTTAGTTCTACAATTGCTATGATTACTATGGAGGAGTTTGAGGGGTTTTTTAGATTTTTGCTATAGGGCATATGCATTAGCCAGAGAGAAACAGAGTGATTCAGAGAGAAAGAAAATGAGAAATCACCCTCTGGGAGTATGGTACACTGCAATCCCTTCTCCATTCTCCTCTCAGGATTGTGGACACACACATACACACACACACACTCACACACACACACAAGTCTGGCATGATTTTCCAGCCGTGGGATCCAGGACTCAAACAGCAGAGTCAGCCATGCGGGACCCAGTGACTTAACTACTGCACCACCTACTGGCTCACTTTGAGTATTATTGGGTTTTTTTAAGAGTTATTTTTATTTGGGGCCTATAGGTGGCATGGTGGTTGACTGCACTGGATCCCCACATGGGCTACTGCGTTCTGAGTCCTGGTGTCTCACTTCCGAGGCTTGCTGTCTCACTTTCCCTTTCTCTCTGTCTCTGTCTCTTTCTGGTCAAATTTAAAAATAATAATACGAATGGAATTCAATAAATAATTCTTTTAAAAATTATTTTTATTGGGACCAGCAGTTGGCCTAATGGCTATGTCGCTGGACTCCCATGTAGTCAACCATGGTTTGAATCTCGGACCTGGTGGCTTAAACTCACGCCAGGTGCATGTGTGCATGCCCAAGATCCCGAGAGGAGAATGGAGGAGAAGGGATTGTGGTGTGGTCATCCCCTCTGTGGAGTGATTTCTCACTTTCTGTCTCTGTCTCTCTCTTTCTGGCAAGCACATGGACCCTATAGCCAAAACCTCTCAAAAAAAAATTTTATTTGACTGTATTTATTATTATTATTTTAACCTGAGATATAAAGAGAGTGAGGGAAAGTGAGGAAGCTTTCCACCAGGGCTGGGCTTGGACTAGGGGAGCCACGTGGGAGTCTAGCGCCCTTAGCCACCATGCCAACCGTTGGCCTTCCAACTATTGAGTTTTATTTATTTATTTAATTCCATTTCTTATTATAATTAGTATTATTATTTTAATTTGACCAGAGAGAGAGAAAGGGAAAGCTAGAAAGCAAGCCACCAGGTCTGGGACTTGAACCATGATCAGCCGTGGGAATCCTGCGCCCTTACCCACCACACCACCTGCTGGCCCCCACACTATTGAGTTTTGATAATAACTTCAGGAATACTTGGTATATTTCCTCAGTTTAAAAGTAATTCTTTTGCATTCTTTTTTGTGGAAAACATGGACGTAGGTGCTGAGGAGCTCAGGTCAGCCCTCTCTTGCTCCTGCCTCACTGCTGTTCACTCTCACCAAGGAACTCTCACCAAGTCGGTCAGGAAGCCGCGCCACAGCCATGGCTTTTAAAGATACTGGAAAAACACCCGTGGGGCCAAAGGTGGCCATTCACCGAATTAGAATTACTTTAACCAGCCACAATGTAAAGTCCCTGGAGAAAGTGTGTGCTGACTTTTAGAGGTGCAAAGGAAAAGAATCTCAAGGTGAGAGAACCAGTTCAGATGCCTACCAAGACTTTGAGAATCACTACAAGAAAAACGCCTTGTGGTGAAGGTTGTAAGACATGGGATTGTTTTCAGATGAGAATCCACAAGCAACTCATTGATTTGCACAGTCCTTCTGAGATTGTTAAACAGATCACTTCCATTGGTATCAAACCAGGAGTTGAGGTTGAAATTACCATTGCAGATGCTTAAGTCACTTACTTTAATAGATTGATTATCAACTGTATATTTAAAAAAAGTAAATCTTGGGAACCAGCAGTTAGCGTAATGGCTATGTCGCTGGACTCCCACGTAGTCGACCGCGGTTCACGTCCCGGACCCGGTGGCTTAAAACTCACGCCGGGCGCGTGTGCGTGCGTGCCCAAGATCCTGAGAGGAGAATGGAGGAGAAGGGATTGCGGCATGACTATCCCCCCTGGGGGGTGATTTCTCGCTTTCTGTCTCTCTGTCTCTGTCTGTCTGGCGAGCGCACGCGCCCTATAGCGAAAATCTCTCCAAAAAAAAAAAGTAAATCTTTTGAGATTTCCACTTCCAGCCAAGATGGAATCTCAAGGGTCACATTAACCTTCCCAAATGAAATAACTAAAAATACAAAATATGGAATAATGGTTTTTAAGGCATTGAACATCAGGCAAAGAAGAATGGTGATTCCTGAGAGTCAGGAAATAAATGGAGTAAGCACCCTCAAATGCCCCAGTTTACTACCTCACTCAGAGTCTCCAGGATTTGTGATAAGCAGGAAAAACCAGGAGGATCCTGGTGGTCTCCCGGCGTTGAGAACCGGGAGGCTGTAAAGGCCAAGCAGCTAGAGGTTGGCCCAGCTACCACGACCAGCAGTGGAGAGTCACTGCTCCGGCTACAGCTGCTCAGAAAACCTGGGTTCAACTCCCTAGGCCAGCCAGGACAGGACAGGCACCATCTGTGATGCCAGCTCACAGGGAGGCAGGACAGAGGATCTCGATGGTGAGACACTATTAAAATACCTATCTATATCTCTCTCCTTTCCCCCCTTCTGTCTCTCTTGTTCTGTCTCTTACTTAAAGAAGAAGCAGCACCAGCTAGAGTTCAAGGTAAGAGTTCCAGAGGAGAGAGAGTGGAACCAGAGAAAGCTCTTTATTTTATTTTTTTAAGGTTTTACCATAGGGCACGTGCGCTCACCAGAGAGAGATAGTGAGAGGTGAGAAATCACCCCTGGGGGAGAGGGGGAACAGCCTCGCCACAATCCCTTCTCCATTTTCTTTCATTTTCCTCTTGGGATTTTGGGCACACGTGTACATATGGGCCAACGTGATGTTCAAGCTGCAGAGTCCAGAACTTGAACTGTGGTCAGTCATGCCACCTGCTGGCTCCTCTAACACTTTTTAAGCAGTTTCTATTTGACAACGATTTCAGCCATTTGACTTTATTCATGCTCTACTGTGGTTTTCTTTGTATTTGTCTGGCTTTAGGATTCAGTGACATTCTCTAACTTGTGGGTTGCTATCTTTCGTCAGTTTGGGGAAATTTTCTTTTTTAAAAAATAATTATTTTATTCCATTAGTTATTTTTTAAAAATAATTAATTCCAGGGACCAGCAGTTAGCATAATGGCTATGTCGCTGGACTCCCACGTAGTTGACCGCGGTTCGAGTCCCGGACCTGGTGGCTTAAACTCACGCCAGGCGCGTGTGCGTGCGTGCCCAAGATCCCGAGAGGAGAATGGAGGAGAAGGGATTGCGGCGTGGCCATCCCCCTTGGGGGGTGATTTCTCGCTTTCTATCTCTCTGTCTCTCTCTGTCTGTCTGGCGAGCGCACGTGCCCTATAGCAAAAACCTCTCCAAAAGAAAAAAAATAATTAATTCCATTTGTTATTATTATTTTCTAATTTGACCAGAGAGAGAGAGAGAGAGAGAGGGAAAGCAAGAAAGCAAGCCCCCAAGTTCGGGACTTGAACCTCAGTCAATCCACCAAGTTCGGGATTGAACCTTTTTATTGGGGCCATGTGGGAATCCAGCACCCTCATCCACCATGCCACCTGCCAGCCCAATTCAACCACAATCTTTTCAAATCCAGTTTTTGTCTGACCTCTGGGACTCCAATTACATGCATATATACAATTATTTGACCAGGGCCAGCAGGTGGCATGGTGATTAAGGGCACCGGACTCCCACATAGCCAACCCTGGTTTGAGTCCCGGACCTGACAGCTTGCTTTCTCACTTTCTCTCTCTCTCGCTCACTTGCTCTGTCTCAATCTGGTCAAATTAAAATAAATAAATAATAAATAAAATTGAATAAAATAATTCTTAAAAAAAAAGAGTATTCGGCCTTGTCTATTACATCTTTTACACTCCGTACCTTCTTTCCTCTCTTGATGCTTCAGTCTGGATGTCTTCTATTTGCCTGTCTTTAAGTTTATAAATTCTATTTTGCGCAGGGTCCCATCATGCGATGATCCCCCATGCCTCCCAGCCTTGCAGGGTCACGGGTGCACAAAGAACTGGCACAGGATCTGTGCTAGGCCTTCCGTACGGCTCCAGTACCACACAGCTACCTGCGTCGCCACAGATGGCCTGCTTTGTTTTTCTAAATTCTCTTCATAGATTCCAGTGATCTGTTGAAGGTCTCCATCTTCTTGTTCATTTTGTTATTTTGTTCTCTTTTCTTTATCTTTTTTAAAATATTTATTTTAATGATTTTATTTAGGGCCCAGCAGGTGGCATGGTGGTTAAGGGCTCTGGACTTTCATGTGGCCAACCATGGTTCAAGTCCTGGACCCGGCAGCTTACTTTCTCACCTTCCATCTCTCTCTCTCACTCTGTCTCTATCTGGTCAGATTACCTATCTGGTAAAATTAAAATAAAAAAATAAAATAAAGTTAAATAAAATAATTATTTGAAAAATTATTTTATTGGGACCAGCAGTTAGCGTAATGGCTATGTCACTGAACTCCCATGGAGTCAACCATGGTTCGAGTTCCAGATCCGGTGGCTTAAACTCACCACCCTGGGGGGTGATTTCTTGATTTCTGTCTCTCTGTCTCTGTCTGTCTCTCTGGTGAGCGCACGTGCCCTGTAGCAAAAACCTCTCCAAAAATATTATTTTATTTAATTTGTATTATTTTTAAATTTGATCAGAGAGAGACAGAAGGAAAATGAGAAAGCAAGCCACCAGGTCCAGGACTTGAACCTCAGTCGGCCATGTGGGAGCACAACACCTTAACCATCATGCCAGCCACTGGCCCCTCTTTTCTTTATCTTATTGGTCATGGTTTGTTGTTGTTTTCTTTTTTTTAGAGAGAGAAATATTTGCTATAGGGCACGTATGCTCACTGGAGAGACAGAGAGGAAGCGAGACATCACCCCCAGGGGGGATGGCCACACCACAATTCCTTTTCCTCCATTCTCCTCTCAGGATTGTGGGCATGTTCGCACACATACCTCGTGTGTTTTAAGCCATCAGGTCCAGGACTTGAACCGTGGTAAACTGCGTGGAAGTCCAGTGACTTAACCATTGTGCCATCTGCTGGTCTCATTGTTGTTTTTAAGTCCTTGTTAAGGTGGTCTCTCATGGGCTGTGAAAGAATTTACAAATAGAAAGCAGATAGAAAAGGCTTATCTACTTTTTTCTCTTTTTTTTTTGAAGAGGTTTTTTTGCTATAGGGCATGTGCGCTTGCCAGACAGACAGAAAGAGACAGAGAGACAGAAAGCGAGAAATCACCCCCCAGGGGGGAATGGCCACGCCGCAATCCCTTCTCCTCCTTTCTCCTCTTGGGATCTTGGGCACACACGCACACATGCCAGGCGTGAGTTTAAGCCTCTGGGCCCGGGACTTGAACCACGGTCAACTATATGGGAGTCCAGTGACATAGCCATTACACTAGCTGCTGGTCCCAAAAGGCTTATCTACTTTTCAAGAGAGGAAAGGGGCCAGATGCAGAGCCCTGAGGGGGAGGGGGAGTTTTTATTGGGGCTTTAGGAAAGGGGGAGTTGTGGTGGGGTAGTTAGGGTGATGCGGGGACAGGCCATCTGTTGGTCCTTGGACTGTTTCATTGTTATCTCTGGATGTCATATCTGGCTGCTATGGTCTGCCATGTAGTCTGTCCTTAGTTTTGATGCCAACTGTTGGCTGATGTTTATGCCTGAAGGTAGCAACTTAGAAAATACAAGGCCAGCCATCTGCGATGAAGTCAAGAAAGGACCAGCTAACTTGGGGGGAAAAGGGAGGAGAAAGAATGTCTGAAGCATCTGGAAGTTGTGAATGGGCTTTTTAGTTAAATGATCTGAAGTCCCAGTGAGACACTCAGTTAACCCTTTCCCATCCCTAGGTGCCGAGAGACTTCCAACACTTTCACTTGTCCACTAACTTCAACATTTGATCACCTGTTGGTCTGTTTTGTTTTTGTTTTTGTTTTAGAATTATTTTATTTAGGGGCCGGCAGGTGGCATGGTAGTTAAAGACTCTGGATTCCCACATGGCCGACCCGAGTTCAAGTCCTGGGCCTGGTGACTTGCTTTCTCATCTTCCCTCTTTTTCTTTCTCTGTCTCTCTCTGATCAAACTGGAAAGTAATAATAAAGTTAATTTTATTTTTAAAAATTTGGTCAGAGAGAGAAAGAGAGAAAGCAAGCCTCCAGGTCCAGGACTCGAACCATGGTTGGCCATGTAGGAGTCCATGCCTTAACCATCATGACACCTGCAGGCACTGGTCTGGTGTTTCTGTTGTTCATTTAGCCACACTTTCCTGCCTCTCAAACGCTTGGCTCACTTTTCCTGTGTTTCAGACTGTGTGTGTGCAAGTATGTGGAGCTTCCAGGTGCTATGGCTTCCAGTCTCCCTGCTGGACTGACAGAATAAGTGACAGATGGCAGAGTCCAGTGGAGGAGTGCGAGGGTCTTGGCAAAGTTGTCCTTTGACTTAGACTCATTCACCTCTGGTTTAAATCTGTTCCTCAGGTATGGCCCAGGCTTCTGATAGAAACTCTTATAGATGTGGGCCAGCCAGATCTGCTGAAGTGGTCACTACAAGAGGTCTCTGATTTTTAATATAGTAAAGGTTATTTCGACCAAAATGCAAGAACATATTTCTTCAGGAGTAAGGCAGAATTTTTTTTTTTTTTTTTGGAGAGGTTTTCTTTTATATTCCCCTGCTATAGGGCACGTGTGCTCACCAGACAGACAGAGAGAGACATAGAGACAGAAAGCGAGACATCACCCCCCAAGGGGGATGGTCATGCTGCAATCCTTTCTCCTCATTCTCCTCTCGAGATCTTGGGCACGCACGCACACGCGCCCGGCGTGAGTTTTAAGCCACCAGGTCGACTACGTGGGAGTCCAGCGACATAGCCATTAAGCTAACTGCTGATTCCCAGGAGTAAGGCAGAAATTTTCAACTTGCCCACCATATCCGACAGGCCCTGAGCGCCAGCAAGCTCCAGCTGCATCCATGTGATTTTTTGTGTGTGGGGGAGGAGTTTGCCATAGAGCATGTGCACTTGCCAGAGAGAGACAGAGAGAGAGACACAGAGGGAAAGTGAGAAATTATCCACTGGGGGGTAGCCATGCTGTAATCCCTTCTCCATTCTCCTCTTGGGATTTTGGGCATGTATGCACACAGCGTTTTTTTTTTTTTTTAAGAATTATTTTATTTAACTTTATTTATGTATTTATTGTACTTTGACCAGAGAGGGATAGATAGAGGGAGAGAGAGGGAGAAGGAAAGTGAGAAAGCAAGTTGACAGATTTGGGACTCGAACCACGGACAGCCATGTGGGAACCCAACACCCTTAACCACCACGCAACCTGCCAGCCCCACCACAGCATGATTTTCAAACCGCTGGATCTGGAGCTTGAACCATGATCAGTCATGTGAGACTTCAGCACCTTAGCCACTGCGCCACCTGCTGGCCCCCATCCATCTAATTTTAAAGTCCCTAATAATATACTATTTTACCTTTCTCTTCAGTGTGAAAATGCAACTGTTATAAAACAAAAACAAAAACGCAAAAACAATCTGCACACATAGGTGCCTTTTTCTTTCTTTCCCTTATATAATTACCCTGGCTAGAACTTCTACCACATGCTGAAGAGAACTGGTGTCTATGCTCTGTGCCTGACAAAAATGCAGCAGACAACGCGTGAATGGTTTTAATAAACATTTAATATCAGAGAGTAGCTAAAAAGCAGGAGCGGTATTCAGCAGAGACTGATGCTCATACAGGCTCCCCTGTCCTTCCCCCAGGGAGCTGGGACCTTTGGTAAAGGAGTTGAACAACAATGACACACTTGGGAGGAAGATGTGGATTTTCCAGGCCTGAAAGAGCAAAGATCTCTAACTTCCCTACTGTGAAGGACAAGGGAAGTGAGTTACCTGCTGGGAAGTTAAGACTGCTGGAGGCTAAAGATCAAAGGTCATGAACTTCCCTCCTGTTAAATGCAAAAGAAGCAAATTTAAGAAAAAATATTTTATTTAACTTTATTTATTCATTTACTTATTTTAACTTGACCTGAGAGAGGTGGGGGGAGGGGAGAGAGAGCGAGAGAGTGAGAGAGCGAGAGAGAGAGAGCGCGCCGCCAGGTCCAGGACTCGGTCATATGTGAGTCCAGCACCCTTAACCACCACGCCACCTGCTTATTCCCAAAGGAAGCATATTATCTCAGGGGATATGCATGCTGGCCCAAAATAAGAATTTTATTCAAACAGGAATTTCAGCTCATGGTTAGTATTGAATGACTTAAGGAGGCAGTTTAAGAATGGAGGGGTAGGGCCGGCAGGTGGCATGGTGGTTAAGGGCACTGGACTCCCACATGTCCAACTGCAGTTCGAATCCCAGACCTGGTGGCTTTCTCTCTCTCTCTCTCTCTCTCTCTCTCTCTCTCTCTCTCTGTTCAAATTAAAATAAATAAATAAAATAAAATAATTCTTAAAAAAAAAAATGGAGGAGTTGGATGTACATGGCAGACTGTGAGGTTCGAGTCCTGGACCTGGAGGCTTGAAAATCCTATCAGGTGTGTGTGTAAACCCAAATCCCAAGCCCAAGAGGAGAGTAGAGGAGAAGGGATTGTGACATGGCCATCCCCTCTGAGGGATCACTTCTCAATTTCTCTCTCTCTCTTTGTCTCTCTCTATAGGAAAACTAAAAAGAAAAAAAAAAAAGAATGAAAGGAAATCAAGATGGGATTAGTATGGTTCAATTATACAGTGGCAAGAATGGTTATGCTTGCCTTGTGCCTGACCTTGGAGGGAAAAAAAAAACATTCAATCTCTCACCATTTAGTATGTTAGCTGAGGATTTTTTAAAAAAAACTATAGGACACATGTGCTCCTCAGAGAGACAGAAAGCGAGAAATCACTCCCCAGAGGGGATGGCAATGCCACAATGTGGGACTTTGGGCACGCATACACATGCTCCCAGCATGAGTTTTAAGCCACCAGGCCTGGGATTCAAACCATGGTCAATTATGTGGGCATCCAGCAACGTAACCATTACACCATCTGCTGGTCCTAGCTGAGGATTTTTAAAATGGTTTTTGTGAGGATAAGGAAGATCCCTTCTAGGGGGACAGCAGGTGGTGTAGTAGTTACAGTGCTGGACTCCCACATAGCCAATTGCAGTTAGAGTCCCAGACCTGGAGCCCTGAAAAATTATGGTGGGCACATGTGCATGCCCATTCCAGGAGGAGAATGGAGAAGGGATTGCGGCCTAGACATCCCCAGGGGGGTGATTTCTCAGTCTTTCTGCTTTCTGTCTCTCTCTGGTGAGCCCATGCACCCTATGGCAAAAACCTTAAAAATAAATAAAGGAAGCTCCCTTTTAATGCAGTTTGTTGAGTGGCATTTGTTTTAAATTTTGCCAGAAGGCACTTGTGCTCACCAGAGAGAGGCAGAGAAAGGATGAAAGTACCTCCCAATGGGGCGTGGTCACGCACACCATTCTCTTCACCGTTACTTCATGCTACTGGAATTTTGGGTGTGCAGATAAACATACCTGGCATTGTTTTTAGAGAGGTTTTTTGCTGTAGGGCATATGTGCACTTACCTGAGAAACAGAGATGGCAAGAGAGAAAGCGAAAAATCACCTCCTGGGGGAATGACCATAGCAAACCCTTCTCTGCCAGCCTCCTCAGGATTTTAGACACGCACACACGCACACATGCCAGTATGAATTTCAAGCTGCTGGGTCTGGGTCTCAAACCACAATCAGTCATGTGGGAGTCCAGCACCTTAACCCTTAACCACCCGCCACACCACCTGCTGACCTACCTAGCATATTTTTCTTTTCTTTTCTTTCTTTTTTTTTTTTTTGGAGAGGTTTTTGCTATAGGGTGCGTGCGCTCGCCAGACAGAGAGAGATAGAGAGATAGAAAGCGAGAAATCACCCCCTGGGGGGATGGTCACGCCGCAATCCCTTCTCCTCCATTCTCCCCTCGGGATCTTGGGCACGCACGCACACGCGCCTGGCGTGAGTTTTAAGCCACCAGGTCCGGGATGCGAACCACGGTCGACTACGTGGGAGTCCAGCGACATAGCCATCACGCTAACTGCTGGTCCCATCCTAGCATATTTTTCAAGCCACCAAGTCTGGTACCTTTAACAACCAGACCACGTGGCTGACCCTGTTGAGCATTTTTGTCATGAATGGATGTTGAATTTTGTTAAAGACTACCTGCCCATGTGATTTTGTTACTTTTTTACTATTAATAATTGGTGCAATATATTGATTTCTTTTTGTATGTTAGACCAACCTTATGTCTTTCTAGGAATTTGCCTGTTTCATCTGCTGTCCAATTTGTTGGTATACAACTGTTTATAGTATTCACTTATAATTATTTTTATTTCTGTAAGAAAAATAGTAATACCTCTTTTAACTCCTAATTTTAGTAAGATGAGTCTTTCTCACCCAATCCCTTTTTAAAATATTATTTTAGGTTTTTGCCATAGGGTGTGTGTGCTCTCTGGAGAGAGACAGAGAGAGGAAAATTGAGACATGATCCCCTGGAGGGATGGCCATGTTGCAATCCCTTCTCTACCGTTCTCTACTCAGGCTTTGGGACACCTATACTCACACACCCTGTGTGACTTTTAAAAGAATTACTTAATTTTATTTATTAATTCATTTATTTTAATTTGACAAGAGAGAGAGAGAGAGAAAGCAAGCAAGCTACCAGGTCTGGGACTGGAACAGTGGTCGGCCATATGAGAGTGTCCAGTGCCTTAATCAACAGGCCACCTGCTGGTCCCCCACCCTGTGTGATTTTTAAGCTGCCAAGTTTGGGACTCGAACCATGGTCAGCTATATGGGAGTCCAGTGACTTAACCACCACATCACCTGTTGGCCCCACCCGATATCTGTTTTTAAAGTTTATTTATTGAGAAAAAGGGGACAGGGAGATACGTACTCTTGATAGAATCTCACCACACCATGATCCCTACCCCACCCCAGCCTTCCAGCCCGTCAGGATCCAGTCGTGTCCACTGTGTTCAGGTCACCCCAGGATCCAAACACCGGGCCTTCCTACATGGCTCCTGTACCATGCGGCAGCACTCTGCCACCGACACAGCATGGCTGAGCCACTCCTACTCCTGCATTTCTCCTTCCTGTTGATATTTCGGGCACACACACATAAACACCTCGTGTATTTTTCAAGTCTGTGGGGCTGGGATTTGAACTATGATTGGTTATATGGGATCTGGCTCCCCTCTAGGCTATAGGAATGGTTCAATATACATCGAGAGAGGGAGGAGGGAAAGTGAGAAAGCGCCCCCATGGGGAATGGTCATGGCACAATTCCTTCTCTGTTTCTCCCTGTCAGAATTTTGGTCACACATGCATGCATGCTGGGTCTGTTTCTCAAGCCACCAGGTCCAGGACTAGAACTACACAGTTGGCTGTGTCTGATTCAGGTGCCTTAACCACCACACCACTGGCTGACCTTAATATGTATTTATGTAAAGTTTATTAATTGTTTCTTTCTGAGAGAGAAAGAGAGGCACACCCAACAGAATTTCACACTACAATGCACCCCCTCAGCTGGCTCAGATTATGGGCATGTGCATGCATACTTTGTGTGCTACGGAGGTTCTGGGACGTGAACCAAGGGCCTTTCCCACATGGCCCCTGTGTGTTACTGCTAAGGTAATCCTGGTTCCCCAAATTTAAAACCTTCTAATATAAGTCTCTGTACTTTCAGGCTAGCAGGTGACGTGGAGGTTAAGGCACTGGATCCCACATAGCTGGCTGCGTGGTTTGAGTCCCAGATCTGGTGGTTTGAAAATAACACTAGGCGTGTGCGCATGTATTCCCAAAATCCTGGGAGGAGAATGAAGGGGGACTCTGGTGTAGCCATGCCCCCTGGGGGGTGATTTTTCACTCCCTCCCTTACTCATCTCTCTCTGACAAGTGCATGCATCCTAGCAAAAATAAAAACAAACGTTAAATTTTCTCCATAAAGGTCTATACCTTTTTGTTGTTACTTACTTCTAGATAGTTCATATTTTACAAAAATCTATTATGATTGTTTTTCACATGAGACAGAGAGAGAGAGAGAGAGAGAGAGAGAGACATTTAGTTCTTGCTTTGTTCTGATCCTGTCTCAGCTTTTCAGCTAGCCAAGGCTACAGATGTGTGCCAGAGTCTGGCCTGTCCGCATTGGTCTGGGGACCAAAACTGGCCTCAGGATGTGGTCCCAGGCCGCTGCAGCAGTGCCCCACTCAGGAGCAATGACCACACTCCAATCTCTCTCCTTCATTTTGATCTCGGGATTTGGGGCTCGCAGGCACACATACAAGCCCAGGGTGCCTCTGAAGCTGCTGGGTCTGGGACTGAATGGATACTTGGTCATGTGGGATCCAGCTGCCTTAACCACCACACCACTGGCTGACCTCCAAATGGTAGTTTTTCTTTTTTTCTTCCTTTTCCTTCCTTCCTTCTTTTTCTTTTTAAAGTTTTTCTTCCCATAGGGTGAGTGTGTCTGCCAGAGACAGAGAGAGATAGAGAGTGATAAAAGCATCTCCCAGAGGGGATGGTCATACTGCAATCCCTTCTCCTGCATTTTCCTCTTGGCATTTTGGGCATGCATATACACGCATACACGCGTGGCGTGTTTTCCAAGCTGCCTTGTCCAAGACTCAAATCGCAGAGTTGGCCATGTGGGATCCAGCGCCTTAATCACCACTCACCTGCTGGTGGATTTTTAAGATCACATTTTCTATTTGTTGCTAGTGTTTGGCAGCGTGACTGACCCTTGCACAATGATTTTTGTTTGTTTCTTTTTCTTTTTCTTTTTTTTTTTTTTTTTTGAGAGGTTCTTGCTATAGGGTGCGTGCGCTTGCCAAAAAGAGACAGAAAGCGAGAAATCACCCCCCAGGGGGGATGGTCACGCTGCAATCCCTTCTCCTCCATTCTCCTCTCGGGATCTTGGGCACGCACGCACACGCGCCTGGTGTGAGTTTAAGTCACCAGGTTCGCGACTCAAACCAGTCGACTACATGGGAGTCCAGCGGCAGCCATTTTGCCAACTGCTAGTCCCACACAATGATTTAAAAAAAAAATAATTATTTTAACTTTATTTATTTTGACCAGAGAGAGACAGAGTAAGAAATAGAAAAGGAAAGACAGGAAGCAAGCTGCCAGGCCCAGGACTCAACCACGGTCGCCCATGTGGGAGTCCAGCGCCCTTAACCACCACACCACCTGCTGGCCTAGCACACTTTTTTTGTATCCAGAAAACTTGCTCTAATAACTTACCATACATTCTTCGGGGCTTCCTGTGTTTTCAACATTACATGAAAATAATGCAATTTTTTTTTAGAGGTTTTTGCTATGGGGCGCGTGTGCTCGCCAGAGAGAGAGAGACAGGGAGACAGAAAGAGAAATCACCCCCCGGGGGGATGGTCACGCCTCAATCCCTTCTCCTCCATTCTCCTCTCAGGATCTTGGGCACGCACACACACGCGCCCGGCGTGAGTTTAAGCCTCCGGGTCCAGGAAGCACGTGGGAGTCCAGCGACATAGCCATTACGCTAACTGCTGGTCCCAATAATGCAAGTCTTTAATCTTGCTTTACAATTTCTGTATGCTTTTTTCTTACCACATTAAATAGGATATTCACTTTTTTTCCTTTAAGGTTTTTTGCCATACAGCTATGCGCTCACTGGACAGACAGGAAAAGCGAGAAATCACCCCCTTCCCCAAGGGGGGATAGCCATTCCTCCTCCTCCACTCTCCTCCTGGGATTCTGGGCTCACAAGCACATGTGCCCAGCGTGATTTTTGAGCCTCTGGGTCTGGGACTTGATCCACAGTAGATGGTCATATGGGAGTCCAGCACCTTAACCACTATGTCACCTGCTGATCTTGGATCTTCACTAATTTTTAAGTGTTTTTATTTTATTTTATTTTTCTTTAAGATAGAATACAGGTATGCACAGGGGGAGGAGGGGGAGAGAGAGAGAGAGAGAGAGAGAGAGAGAGAGAGAGAGAGAGAGAGAGAGAGAGAGAGAGACATCCCCCACAGGGTCTTGTCATGCCATGATCCTCCAGTTCTTTAGCCCGTTGGTTCTTGGCTTCCCACGCATAGGCCGTGTGTGCTTCAGGTAGCAGGCCAGGGATTGGAACCGAGGTCACGACATGGGATCTGGCTTCTTTTAAACACCAGGTTACACAGCTGGCTCCACATCGACATACTCACTTGGGACCAGCAGATGGCATAGTGGTTATGTCATTGGACTCTCATACGGTTGATTGCATGTTTGAGTCCTGGACCCAGCGGCTTAAAAATCATGCAGGGTGCATGTGTGGGTGTGCCCAAGACCCCAAGAGGAGAATGGTGTGGCCATCCTCCCCTGGGGGTTGAATTCTCACTTTTCCTATCACTGTCTCTCTGGCAAGTGCACATGCCTTATGGCAAAATCCTCTTAAAAAAAACAAAGATGCTCGGGACCAGCAGATATGTGTAATGGCTACGTCAGTGGACTCCCAAGTAGTCAACCAGTTTGAGTCCTGGACCCAGTGGCTTAGACTCACGCCGGGTGCGTGTGCATGCGTGCCCAAGATCCCGAGAGGACAACGGAGAAGGGAATGCGGTGTGGCCACCCCCCCCTGTTGGGGGGTGTGTGTGATTTCTTGCTTTCTGTCTCTGTCTTTCTGGCCAGTGCACACGCTCTATAGCAAAAACCTCAAAAAAAAAAAAATGCTCACTTAATCTGCTAATATGGTGAATTATATTGATTTTTGACCAGGAGATTTTTTTTTTAGAGAGATTTTTGCTATAGGACGTATGTGCTCACTGGAGAGAGAGAGAGAACTCACCCCAGGACCACCCTTAACCACCACACGATCCCTTCTCCTCCATTCTCCTCCAGGATTTGGGGCATGCACACACATGTGCCCAGTGAGTTTTAAGGCCCCGGGTCCAGGACTTGAACTGCTGTTGACTACGTGGGAGTCCAATGACATAACCACTATGCCATCTGTTGGTTGGTCCCTCCATTTCATTCTTTAACAGCAATAATTAAAAAAATTTTTAACTGGGTTTCTGAAGAGGAAGTGAGAGAGTGATTTTAACTGATTTGTATCTTAGAAAAGGTTACTCTGACAGCAGTGTGGACAGAGCAAAGTGTGGTGGGAGGGAAAAGCAGTTACAAAGCTGATGCAAAAATAATTCAGCCTACAATCCCCAGGGACTCAAGGGATGGCGAGGAGGAAGTTTCCAGGGCAGGTCGAATCTGCAGGACTGGCTGGCCTCTTGGATATGGGAGAGGGGCACGGCCATGGCCAGATGCCCTCAGTGGGGCTGCTGCCACGCCAAGCCCCACCTTCCCAGAGTGAACGGCCGGGCAGGAGGGTGATGTTGGGATCGGTTATGGACTGTAGTCTGAGGAGCTCGTGGTGATGTTCAGTATCTAGAAGGCAAGAACGGTGTAGGTTAAAAATGTTTAAAAGTGGTGGGGCTGGCAGGTGCCGTGGTGGTTAAGGACACTAGACTCCAACAGGGCCAACCACGGTTTGAGTCCTGGACCTGGTGGCTTCCTTTCCCGCTCTCTCTTTTTCTCACTCTGTCCCTCTCTGGTGAAATTAAAAATAAAGTTAAAAAAATAATTCTTAAAAAAAGTGTTTAAAAGTTGTCAAGTCATTCAAAGCCACGAAGGTGAGTGAGATGATCCAAAGGCCACGCAAGCTGGGGAACAGCAAATCGGGAAATCCACAGAGAAGGCTGAAGATGGGTCAAAATGGCAGGTGGCATGGTGGTTTAAAGGCACTGGACTCCCACATGGCTGACCACAGTTCAAGTCCTGGACCTGGAGGCTGCTTTCTATGTGTGTGTGTGTGTCTTGCTCTGGTCAAATTAAAAAATATATAAATATATTAACAATAATGGTAAATAAAGGAAATAATATTTTTTTTTTTTTTTTTTTTTTTAAGTGCAAGAGTGAAGTCCAGAAAGAATGGTGCCACAGAAACTAACAGACTCAGTTCAAGGAGGCAGACAACACTGCCAGACACTACAGAAGTCACTTGGGACAAAAAGGCGCAGAGCAGTTAGTGCCTAAGATCATGGGCGATGCTGGCCAGGGTAGTCTCCACATCACCTCGAGGGCAGAGGCAGCAGGATGACGAGGTAACAGCAAGTACAGTTTACTCTTCCAAGTTTAGCTGAGAAAAGTCCATTTAAAAAAAAAATTTTTTTTTTTTTTTTTAAGTTTTGCCAGAAGCTTCCTGTCTCCATTTCTCGCTGGTCGGGAGCCCGAGTTTGGGCACATGCACATGCATGCCTGGCATGCATCTCAGGCCGCCGTGTCTGGTATTTGAACATGTCAACCGCGTGGGATCCAGCCACCTTAGCCGTCATGCCACCGGCCGGCCTGGAAGTTTGTTTTAAGTGGAAGCTTTCGTCTGACTGAAGGTGAGGTAGAGGGACAGCTTGCAGGTACGGCGGAGTCAGGATAAGCAAAGGCCTGAGAGCCCGGGAGGTGGAGGAGTTAGCTGCTGCGGGAAAGAACATTTTCTAGAGACCGAAAGCGAGCCTGCAGGCAGAACCCCTCAAAATCCCAGCAACAGGGCAGGAGAAAGCAAGTGCTGAGATGGTAGCATAGACAGGCTGGGAGTTAAAACAGCTTTGGGAAAAAAGGGCGAGGAAGATCTAGGAGTAAAATAAATGATTATTGGACAGCCCAAGCAGCAACTAAGACGTGTGAAAGCTCAGCATGTCCCACTCTGTTCAGTGTAGTTATTATAGAAACAGCATCAATCGGGACCAGCAGTTGGCGTAATGGCTGTGTTGCTGGACTCCCATGTAGTCGACCGCGGTTCGAGTCCCAGACCTAGTGGCTTAAACTCACACTGGGCGCATGAGCTCCCGTGCCCACGATCCCGAGAAGATCGTGGATGGTGGAGAAGGGATGGTGGCGTGGCCATTCCCCCACGGGGTGATTTCTTGCTTTCTGTTTCTGTCTGTCTCTTTCTGGTGAGCGCATGCGCCCTATAGCAAAAACCTCTCAAAAAAATAAATAAATAAAGGCATGTGAAAGATAGTTACAAATAAAAAAGGAACCCAGAACAGTTACACAAAAAAGGAGACGTATTGTAGGCTGAATGTCCCTCCACCCACCAGTTTATGTTGAAGCCCTAGTCCCTAAGTGATGGCATTTGAAGATGGGGGATTTGGAGACAAAGGGAATTAGGTGAGGTCGTGAGGGGAGGGCTCCCTTGATGCGATTTATTAACGTCCTTTGAGACATCAGAGTTTGTTCTCCCTCTGTAGGCAGTGAGACTGTGGCCACCTACAATCCAAGAGACCAAAAGTTGAAATCGGCCCTGCCAGTGCCTTGGTCACAGACTTCCCCAACTCCAGGAGTGAGGTAATCTGTTAGGCCCATGCACACACGTGGCCTACTGAGCAGTTCAAGCCCCAGCAGCTTGAAAATCACAAGGGGCATGTGTGCACGTGTGGGCGTATGTGCCCCAAATCCCAGGAGAATGAAGGGATGTCAGCTTGGCCATCCCCCCGGGGGTGATTTCTCACTTTCCCTCACTGCCTCTCCTTCTCTGTCTCCAGTAGAGTGCACATGCCCTGTGGGGGGCGGGGGGGAAATCCGCTGGGCACAAGTGCTCTCAGTTCTGATGCGATGGAAAAATGCAAGGTCTGAGACCCTTTAATGGGGTGCCTTCCCTCTCTGGTGAGCACATGTGCCCTCTGGCAATGAAAGGAAAGAAGGGAAGGGAAGGGAAAAGACCCAAGAGGAATCAGTGAGAAATTCAAGTAAGTCCTCTCGGAAAGATTAAAAAAAAAAAAAAGGCTGGCACAACCGTGTACTATCTCAGTGCCGAGGCTGAGGGCTGAGCCTGCGCTGGCCTGAAACGTCAGGTTCAAGCTCCTGACCAGCCTGAGGACTAGGGGAAGGGGACTGTGGTGTCACAGACCCAGGCGAGGATACCTGTCTCTCTCATGCAATCACACACGTCTTCTCATGAACGAACTGTAAGAAAAAAAAAAAAAAACTAAGAGAAAAAAGATAAAAGGTACTGGTCTCTCTCTCATGCAAGCACACACGTCTTCTCATGAATGAATAAACTGTAAGAAAAAAAAAACTAAGAGAAAAAAGATAAAAATGAGGCCAATGCTAGAATTTCACAGAACGGGGGTGGGGAGAGACCACAATATTCAAAGAAACCTAAGACAATTTCCCAGAACTGAAGGAAACCAGAAAGCAAGACAGCCGCCAAAAGCCTAGGGCCAGTGGAAACCTACACACTCTGGCCAGAATACTTCACGGCAAATTTTCAGAGGCAAAAATTTTCACAACAAAAGTTTCAGAGGCAAAGAATGGGTCATATAAAAAGACCTGTTATCAGAAATGGCAGGCTCCAAGACGATGAAGCAACAGCTTCGAAATGCTGATGATTTCCAAACCTGGGAATACTGGTTAAAGATCTTAAGACAGCTAAGGTCTGAAAGTGTTCTCTATGGACCCTTTCCTCAGGAAGCTCAGTGAAGGACTACTTCTCCCAAATGAGGATCGACCAAGCCAGAAGACAAGGTGCTCTGCAAACACATGATCTAACTTAGGGAGATAAAGTTGAGCCTCAGGTGCCAGAGGGCCTGGAGAAATTAGTTCAAATTGGAGCCCCAGTACAACTCCAGAAAAGAAAAAGAAACTGTTCTGTATGGAAAGGTAGTCTTCGGGAACCAGCAGGTGGCATGGTGGTTGAGATGCTGGACATTCCCATGTGGCCAACCACGGTTTGAATCCCCGACCTGGTGGCTTGCTTTCTCGCTTTCCTTCTCTCTCTCTGGTCAAATTAAAATATGTGAATGAATAAATAAAATTAAATAAATAATTCTTTAAAAAAAAGAAAGAAAGAGAGAAAGAAAGAAAGACAGACAGTCTCCAGGGGGCTTTTGCAATTCTGTGGTGAGTTTGGAAAGATTTAGTGGTAGAAACATAGAAACTTTCAAAGGAGACAAAAAGATAAATAGAAAAGCAGTTGGACAAGAAATGCCATGCAATGATAATAAATCACTTGACTCACATGAGTGTGCCACATAAAGCAAGTTAAAAAATAACTACTAATCTAATAAAAAATCGCCACCTCTTAATTGGGAGACTAGAAAGGGGGTAATGGGAGAGAGACTGGTGTGGCAGCAGCCACATTCTCATATGCCCTAATGGGAAGTTATTAAAGTAAAACTATCAAGAAATACCTGTGTAAGTAGGTAATTACAAAATGTGAATGAGAATATGCTAAAATAACTCAAGGAGTTAAACATGGATGACTCAGTGGAGCAGTAACATTTCAAGCCAGGGACTGGTGGGACCAGCAGTTGGTGTAATGGCTATGTCTCTGGACTCCCATGTAATCAACTGTGGTTCGAGTCCCAGACCTGGTGGCTTAAACTCACACTGGGCGCGTGTGTGTGCGTGCCCAAAATCCCAAGAGGAGAATGGAGGAGAAGGAATTGCGGTGGGCCATACCCTCCTGGGGGGGTTGGGGTGATTTCTTGCATTCTATCTATGTCTTTCTGGCGAGTGCACATGCCCTATAGAAAAAAAAAAATCCTCTCCCAAAAATAAAAAAAAATAAAGCCAGGTGCTGCACTACAACTCCTCTAAGGTTATTTGGGCAGGTTATATGGGCCAGACAGGTGGAATGTGGTGAAGGTGGGTGGCTAGATACCACAGACCAAGGGTCTTGAAAAACACACCAGGTGTGTTGTGTGTGCCTGAAGTTCCTAGAGGAGAGAAGGTGGAGAAAGGATTGGAGTGTGGCCATCCCCTCTGGAGTATTATTTCTCATTTTCCCCTCTCTCTGGTGAGCCTACACACTATAGCAAAACTGGGAGAAAAAAACATCTAAAATAACTAGGCCTAAGATGGTCCCCTTCATTCTCTTCAAAATATTAGTAATTTTCTAACTGACAAAAGCCACAAATCAAAATATGTACTAAACCCTAGAAAAGAGCTTCTCAAATCAATCATTTTCAAACTTTTCTTGCTCAGATGCTTTGAACATTTGTTACAATGAAAGAAATACGAATGTGGGCCAGCAGGTGGCATAGTGGTTAGAGCGCTGGACTCCCTTATGGCTGACTGGCATTCAAGCCCCAAATCCAAGAGAATAATGAGGGGGTTGTAGTGCGGCCATCCCTCTGGGAGTGATTTCTCACTAACCTCACTAATTCTGGGGAGCGCATGCGCCTTATGGCAAAAATCTAAAAGAAATACATATGTAAGAACATGACTACGCTTTGTGTAATAAATACAAGATAACTCCAAAAAGTTTGTGGAAAAAGGAATTACAGCATAAGTTTATTTAGGTGCAAAAAAAAAAATCCATGCCATTTTTTTTCCCCATACATGTTCCATTAGCTTTTGAAGACGCTCTTGTATATGTAGGCAATTATTGACTGTGCTTTTTTTTTTCCCCCCTGGCCATAGGGTACCTACGCTCACTGGAGAGAGACAGTAAGAAAGTGAGAAATTATCCAAGGGAGGATGTTCGTCCCTCTCCTCCATCTCCTTCTGGGACTTCGGATATGCACATACATGCATCTGGCATGATTTTCAAGCTGCCAGGTCTGGGACTTGAATCACGGTCAACCATGTGGGAGTAGAATGCCTTAATCACCACATCACCTGCTGGCCCAACCTACACCTCTTATCCCAGCCTACCTAGAAAAAAAAGTTTTATACTTTTTTGACATGAACTGGTAACCATGTATTCAGCATTTCAAATTAGATTTATATTAAGGGAGAATGCATTAAAGTATTGTACAATTTCTTAGTGCCTTTAACCCAGGTATTCTGATTAGGTTCTTAACTACTTCTAGGGAAGCATTTGAATTTCAAGTCAGATTTTTGGAGGTATTAAAGCAGATCAGAAGTATTTTCGTGGATCTGATAACCAGGAAAAGAAAAAAAATTTTTGAAGAGGTTTTTGCTATAGGGCACATGCACTCACTGGAGACAGAGACAGAAAGCAAGGAATCACCCCCCAGTGGGGGATGGCCATGACACAATCCCTTCTCCTTTGTTCTCCTCTCAGGATTCTGGGCATGTATGCACGTACATGTGAGTTTTACGCCACCAGGTCCAGGACTTGAACTGCAGTGAACTATCTGGGAGTCCAGCAATGTAACCATTATGCCATCTGCTACTTTTTAGGGACAAAAAAAAATCTATCTTTTAAAATACCAGAATTATCTTTGAAAACCTATTAGATGTTTAAACATTTTAAATTATTCTCTAATGGTAATCTGATTAAAAAAAGAATGGAAGGTTAGGGAGGGGAAAAATGGACATTAAAAAAGTTTATTTCTAGCCCTGAAAGAACAAAATTATCAAACAAAGTATATTGAACAAAGTCATCAAATACAGCAGTTAATGTCAATGTAACAATTAAATAATTGAATGGGATTAAGTTAAAAATAAAAGGCAATATAAAATTTGAAGATGAAACAGGAAATAAGCTACTTTCATTTCTAGCTACCAAAAGGAAAAAAAAAAAAGGTCAATACATTCCAGCCAAAGATGTCATATTCCAAATATAAGTCGTCTTCTTAAAGAATGAAAATTTACCAGAATTATCATACATTTCTTTCTGCCTGTCTTGGAAACATTCTAGAATGGTGAATGAGAAAGACTCCGTTCTTTCAGGGCCAGGCCAGTGCTCGGTTTTTCTCTGTTAACTCCAACATCTATCAATAGCATTTTTGCCAGAGTGTGCAGCCAATGTTTTGCGTAAGAAAATGTGTGTGTGTGTGTGCGTATACATTCATCCATATATATATTTTCTGTTTATACACACATACACGTGCACTGCAGAAAAACTGATTTTAAATGTTCACATATCTGTTGTGGGAGAGCAGTAGAGCAAGAGAAGACAATTTGCTTTTTATATTACTAAGAAATTCTGCTATAAAAAAAACAAAATAAGTGTTCATCTCGATTTTAGTTATAATATTATAATGGCATTTTGACAGTTCACTGGATAGAAATCTCAGTATATTTTTAAAAAATTTTAGATTCAAAACTTGATGCAAATTCTTTAAGCACCTTTTAAAAAAAAATTTTTTTTTTTAAACTATAGCTACTGCCAGGTCAGATCTAAAATTATTCTGGCTAGGAATATGGTACATACAGACAGCTGTATTTAAGTGAGCCTTAAAAGGAATACCCATAGGTAGTTTAAAATTGCTTGTTAAAGGCACAGGTTCATTTAGGGCTGATGGTTACTAGGTAAGTTTTAAGCAGCTTAATATTTCTAAGTGTAAGGGAGGAGAATTCATGTTACAGACCAGGCATTCAACACACGAAGACAAAGTTGTGTCAGCCATGGTGCCTTATGCTACACAATCACGTGTTTACTATTCTAGGTAAAATAAAATGTTCAATTTTCCATAGTTCCCGGTTTTAACTGTCCCTAAAAGCAGCAAAAGGAACATGAGAAGATAACTTTAAGACTACCACAGAGTCTAAAGAATAAATAAGTACTACAGTAACAATGGCCTAATAGCACAAGGAGACTATCTAGGTGACTTTTAGATCTAAAAGGGAATTTTCGTTCTAAAATGATGACAAAAAGTGAATACAAAAGGCAATTATTAAAAAGACACGAATCTTGTTTCAGATATAATTATTCTTTCAACAAGATCTGAACATTTTAATTTAAAATTAACTAATAAATCACAATTCTGTATTGCTTTTAAGATTATTTTGTTTAAAAATGACACATTTCAGAATTAACCAAAGTATCTTCTATTACAGGTTAGTTTCTCCCGGTAAGTAAAGAATAAACTACGGTATACCTCCCTTAACCTAGGTTAAGTCGGGTTGTAACGGCAAAGTCCGTTGCCAGCAATGGACGTACAGGTAACCATCAAAGAAGCTGTAAATACAAACCCCAAACTGCTCCTCCCTACCCCAAGCCCTCTGCGAGTCACAAGCGTGATCGGGGCACTGGCGCGTGTTCCGTTAGTTCGGTCTGACTGAGGATGAGGTGCCTTCCCGAGGACGGGCACGGTCTTATCTAGTGTGCTGCATCTTTCACCGGTAACATCTTTAGTACAGTCCATCCAGACGACCGCTCAGAAAGAATGTTCCAACTGGAGTTCAAGAGGCACTATAGATTTCTGCCAGAAATAAACCAGCTTGTTTCTGTAATTTAGAATAGCTCTTGAAGGCCAATATGTCCAGAGAAATTCAACAGAAAACAGAAACCCATTAAGTGCTGTCGATACAAGCTTCATTAATTATTTTACTCATTTCTTTCCTGAAAACCTTCTGGCATTATCAGTAAAAAACACACATTTCAATCCTTATACCTGTATTTTAGCACAGATATGACAGGAATAATGGGGACCAAAACCCTGCTAGTTTTCCCGATGCGCTCCAGAATGGCAAAATTACTTTTGTCCATGATTTGTACTACTGCAGGATGGCAAGCAGGTGCGAAGTTAACTGGGAGAGGAGGGCGGGAACAGAACGCCAGAACCAAACTACAGATGTTTCTTTTATGTGGTTCCAGACACATCCGAAGGGCAGTACATTCTCCAAACACAAAACGACAACGAAAATAAAGAAGTGGGGGGAGGGAGCACTTTAATAATGCTACAGGTCACAGACCTCCTCTTAATCTTTAAAATAAAAAGTGTTACTATCCCTTTCTCTAGTTTTTTACATGAATATCCTCTTAATTATCTGGAAAATGAAATGAAAGTAACTCAACATCTCCAATAACCCAAGAATTTATCGAGCAATACTCTGTCATGTAAGTTCTTGCTGACAGTAAACACTGTAATGTAGGCTGGGAATGACGCGATTTATAATGAAGCTCTAAGTTGACTGGTCACAAGGTGCGTCTCTGTGACACGGACATTTTCTCTTTCATGATTACAGTATCACATAATTATTTTAGAAATCACCAAGGTTCAAGTCCCTCACTTTATCTCTGCTAGTCCCCAATATTTTTCCTCCTTTAAATGGGAAAAAAAAAGGTTAACTTTCAAATTTTGAAAATACAATGGTTGTTAACTGCCACGGGGGATGGGAAAGAGAGGGGTATGGATGAGGTGGGAGAGGGTTAATTAAAAATAAAAACAAAATAAACCTCAACCTAAAATTACAACATATACAGAAACTTATTTTCAAAACGAAGGGAAAGGCGGGCGCATCAACCGAAGTCACAAAGCTCAAGCTGGTACAAGAACAAAGCACTTTGTTTCCCGAAGCCCACCGTGAAGAGGAGACGGCAGGGAGGGCCAAACTTGACACAGGGGTGTGTAGTCAATGGGGTTCCCTCTGTCTCAGTGATCTAGGTATAAATATAGATATTAGTCTTCTCTCTATACATGTAACATATGCCAAACTCGCTAGCATGAATTTCTAAAACCGACTTTCACATTTGTTAAAAAAGGTAAAAATCGCATACTTGTCTTCGTTTCCTCAGTTCAAGTTCTGAACTGGAAGATGACAAATTGCAACAGCTGGTCCTAACTTCTAGATGAAGTTAAACCACATGGAGGCCTCTGCCAGTATAAGGAGTTCTTAATTTCTACCATACTTGCCTGGAATTTAGGCATGAGGAAAAAAACGTCTCAAAGCAACTCAAAAGGAGCAAGTCAAGGAAAGGAAAAGATATGGGGCAGAGAAAGAAGACAGCAGGTGATGAAACCAAACTGAAGAACGCGCAGCTCCCATTCAAGTACAGAAAACACCCAGAAGGGGACAACGAGCGAGGTCTATTACGACTTCAGCAAAATAAAACGCAACTGTCAAGCATGAAAGTGACCCTGTCGGGCTGTCTGCCGAAAGACATAAGGCGAGTGGTTCAGTCCACACTTCCTTCCGGACCCTAAGGAAGGGCTTCATTTCAAAGTCATAATTCTCTTTCTGCCATTTTCTCTTAGTTGTCTTCAGGGAATAGCACTTTGCTTTTGCCTTTTTTTTTTTTTTTTTTTTGGTGTTATATAGACCATTTTTTAAAAACCCCCAAAGAGTAATAATTTCATATATTAAAAGACTTCTTTTTAGAAAATAGAAAAAAGAACAGGAGGCCACAGTTTTGATGTTAACGGTTACTCTTCATTGCTTCTTTCGCTGCCATAATGAGCGGCGTCAAGCTAGACAACGGCTTGGCCAGCTTCAGAAAGGGGTGCTGCCAGGAGAGGGGGAGGAGAGAGAGGCATAAACAAGTGTTACCGGTTTAGAAACGAAGTCTTTTCCTGCAAGTAAGCCCCAAAGACTACTTATGGATCATAATTTGAGAAACAAAACACATCTTAGTACCTGTATAAAACTAACACAAGCAATACATCACTTTTATAGTTGGAAACAGAGTTGTTTTAATTTTCCTATGATCATAATCTGCAGTTAAATGACCTGCAAACATATTCATGCCGGCAATATACAGGCCTGAGAGTAATATGCAAAAGCGTGTTGTTGGGACCAGCCGTTAACATAATGGCTATGTTGCTGGACTCCCATGTAGTCGACCATGGTTCGAGTCCCGGACTCGGTGGCTTAAATTTAGGCCAGGCGCATGTGTGTGCGTGCAAGATCCCGAGAGGAGAATGGAGGAGAAGGGACTGTGGCATGGCCATCCCCCTTGGGGAGTGACTACTCGCTCTCTCTCTCTCTTTCTGGTGAGCGCACGTGCCCTATAGCAAAAACCTCTCAAAACAAAATAAAACAAAACAAGTGTTGTTATGGTATTACGAGAACTTTACTGCTAGCAGATGAAACCCTGAGATGCAGCAGAGGCTACACTACTGGTGATCAACGAACGGTGAAACACAGTGATTTATTCTATGGACACTTTCTGCTGGTTACTCAGAAAAGTCAACTTTCCCCCAAAATGACATAATTTCCAAATTTACCTGTAATAATTCTTTGGCTGAACCCCTTTTCTCCACATCCATTTCCAAACATCGATTTAAGAAATCCCGAAACATTGGGGAAAGTTTCTCTGGGTTCTGAAGTTCTGGGGTTCCATTAGTTGCTATCAGGTACAAGGCCTAAAAACAGAAGAACATCTTTAGATATACCAAAGGTGGGTCAGCAAGCTGAAAGAAGACTTCACGGTTTAACTCCGTATAACCAATTCCCAGTGCTTACAATCTTCTCTTTACTTTGGGAGAAATCTCTCTCTCTCTTTTTTTTTTTTTAAAAAAAAGAGATTTCTGCTATAGAGTGCATGCGCTTGCTGGAGAGACAGAAAACAAGAGATCACTCTCAAGGGGGGGATGGCCACGCTGCAATCCCTTCTCCTCCATTCTCCTCTTAGGATTTGGGGCACACATATACACATGCCCGGTGTGTTTCAAGCCTCCAGGTCTGGGGTTTGAACCATGTTGGCTGTGTGATGTAACCACTATGCCGTCTGCTGGTCCTGGAATAAATCTTATTATACTCTTTATCTTCATTTACGTTCATAAAATAACCCCGGATCCCAGTCTCCCTGCCCAATGCCGCATCCAACTCTCTCTTTTACTCACAGTGGCTTTTCTCTCCCACAACCTGAGGCCTAGAGGAGAGCTGGGCTCTGGCTTTTTGGTTCCTCACTGCACTTTGAGGTGTCTCTCCCTCCTCTGTAACTCCTGAGTTTTCAAATGTGTATTCACCTTTCTTTATTCCAACATCTACCAAACCTGAAGTCACCTACTTCCCATCCTTCCGTTCTTCAGTAAAACCTTTTGGCTCACTGTGAATCTCTAACACCACTCCTGACACAGTGCATGGCAATTTCGACAGTTACACAGATGCTCCTTACTGTTCCTCGACGTCTTTGCTGACGCTCCTGCCTGTCAGCCTACCTCGGCCACACCCCCCACGGCCATACCCTGCAGCAGTACCAATCTTTTTCATCCCAAGGACCCCAATGGCAGCAATCCTATGACGATCCCACTAGGACCTCACTCCCATCAATCCCTCTAGTGCCCATCATTCCTTTCATGTACTCACTTCCTTGAGCTTTTCACTTCCCAGCATGCACCTGGCTATTATGGCTGAAACTCGGCCTGCTCCTTGTCTGTGCCTACACAGCAGGAGAAAAACACATCCAGCTGCCGGGCTCCACTGACCTCGTATGCACCCTCTGCTTCCAGCAACCACACCACGTTTGCCTGTTCCGTTCGCTCTCCCACTCTCCTGTCTTCTGTCCAGGACACATGATAGTTAGCACATCTCCTTAGACTCATCTCGGCTATGCCAACTTCTCACACTTTCCTTGACTTTGAGGACCTTGAAAGTTTGAGGAGTACTGGTAAGGTATAGGGTTCCCCCTGCTGGAATCCATCTGATGTTTTTCTCATGATTAGATGAAGATTAAGGGTTTGGGGAAGGAAAATCCAAGTTACGAGTACCATTTCCAGTGTGGATTCCCAGGTAATTTCTACTGCACGTTACAACCTCAGATGACTCTATTTTGTGTCAACTATCTCAGCTGTGGCTGTTAGCAGCTTTCAGTTAGCCCCAGGCCTTCTCTGACACATCTCCATCAATGTAGCCTTTTTTCTTCTTGTATTTATTTATTTACACACACACACACACACACACACACACACACATTTTTTTGGAGAGGTTTTTGCTATAGGGCGCGTGCGCTCGCTGACAGAGAGAGAGACAGAGAGACAGAAAGCGAGAAATCACCCCCCAGGGGGGATGGCCACGCCGCAATCCCTTCTCCTCCATTCTCCTCTCGGGATCTTGGGCACACACGCACATGTGCCTGGAGTGAGTTTTAAGCCACTGGGTCCGGGACGCGAACCGCGGTTGACCACATGGGAGTCCAGTGACACAGCCATTACGCTAACTGCTGGTCCCTCTTGTATTTATATTTTTATGTTTAACTGATAACAACTGTGTGTGTAGGAGGTACAAAGAATATTTTGCTCTATGTATATAATGTAAATAGCCTTTTTCTAAAAAAATTTATTTAACTTTATTTATTTATTTCAATTTGACTAGAGAGGGACAGAGTGAGAGAGAAAGTGAGAAAGCAAGCTGTCAGGTCTGGGATTTGAACCATGATTGGCCATGTGGGAGTCCAGTGCCCTTAACCACCATGCCACTTGCCGGCTCCAGCCTTTTTCTTTCTTTTTGAGAAATTAGTTTATTTAATGAGAGGACAAGAGAGCGAGCGAGCAACCCCCAACAGGGTCTGGTCACATCACAATTCTTTTTCCTCCAATTCCTTATCCATTCAGGATCCTAGGCAAGTGTGTATACACCCAGCAATTTTGTTTTGTTTAGTTTTTGCTATAGGGTGCATTCACTTGCTGGAGAGAGACAGAGGGAACTGAACTGTGCAGCTGGCGTGTGGAATCCAGCCACCTTAATCTTCATGCAACCTGCTGACCCAATACCCAGCATATTTTTAAAGCTGATGGAGCTGGGACTTAAATCCTGGTTGGCAATGTGAGCTGGCTTACTTTATACAGTGCTTAACTGCTGGGCTAGGGAGCCAGCCAGACCGTTTCTTTTCTTTTGAGAGAGATTTTTGCCGTAGGGTATGTGCTCTCGCCAGAGACAGAGAGAGAAACAGAGAGACAAAAAATGAAAAGTCACCCCTCAAGGGGGATGGCCACGCCATAATTCCTTCACCTCCAATCTCCTTTCGGGATTGTAGGCACGCATGCACACATGCTTGGGCATGAGTTTAATGCCGCTGGGTCCAAGATTTGAACCATGGTAAACTACGTGTGAGTCCAGTGATGTAAATATTATGCCATTTGCTGGTCCCCAGACCTTTTCTTTAACTCAATAATTTTTTATGATTATATAGTTAGGGTAATAGATAGAACTCTTTTGTAATTTTAGTGTTGCTTAAGGCTTTATAGCAAGAATCCTTCAATCATCACAGCGTGCCACCAAATTACTTTCACATCGCACACCATAGTGTAAGATCTCCCTCTTGACCTTTATGTCTTTATTCTCGTTTCACTTGTGCACATATTCATCTCCTGTCTCTTAAGTAGTTTTATCTTTTTAAAAAATAATTGTTTATTATTATCATTTTAAAAATTCGACCAGAGAGGGGCCAGCAGGCGGTGTGGTGGTTAAGGTGCTGGACTCTCACATGGCCGACCATGGTTTAAGTCTCGAACTTGGCAGCTTGCTTTCTCACTCTCTTTCTCTCAGAGTGCATGTGCTCTATTGCAAATTAAATAATAATGATACATAAAATTTAATAAGTAATTCTTTAAAGAAAAAAATTCAACCAGAGAGAGACAGAGAGGAGGGAAACTGAGAAAGAAAGCTGCCAGGTCCAAGACTTGAACTGTAGTTGGCCACGTGGGAGCACAAAGCCTTAGCTACCACTTCACCTGCCAGTCTCCCTTTATAAAAAAATGATTCAACTTTATTTATTACTATTTTAAAATATTCTAGGTTGATCTCTTTTTTTCTTTCTTTCTTTTGCTATAGAGCATGTGCGCTCACCAGTGAGAGGGAAAGTGAGAAAGCAAGCTGCCAGGTTCAGAACTCAAATCATAGCCAGCCATGTGGGAGTCCAGCGCCTTAATCTTCATGCTACCTGCTGGCCCCCCCAAACAGTTTTATCTTTAAAAAAAAATTTAATTTAATTTATTATAATTATTTTTTAATTTGACCAGAGAGAGAAAGAGGGAGAGAGTGATAGAGGGGAAGTAAGAAACAAGCTTTAGGGTCCAGGACTCAAACCGTGATTGCCCATCTGGGAGTCCGGCGCCTTAACCACCACACCACCTGCTGGCCCGAACAGTTTTAAATTCATTTATGTAAGAAAAACATTTACATGCGTACCCCTATAATAACTAAGTCTTTCATTTCACCCTAGTTTTTCAAAGATTTTTGCTGAATGTGAAATTCTAGGTTGATTTCTTTCTTTCTTTCTTTCTTTCTTTCTTTCTTTCTTTCTTTCTTTCTTTCTTTCTTTCTTTCTTTCTTCAAGAGGTTTTTGCCTTAGGGTGCGTGGACTGGCTGGTTGGAGGTCAGGGGAAAGAAAGTGAGAGGAAAAGTGAGAAATAAGCCCCCAAAGGGGATGGCCATGATCCTTTCTCCTTCAGAGATCTTGGGCATGCAAGCCCATGTGCCTGGCATGAATTTCAAGCCACTGGGTCTGGGACTCGAACCAGTTTCCCACGTAGGAATCCAGCAATGTAACTGCTATACCATCTGCTGGCTCCCTGATCTGTTTTTATTTTTTTAAATTATTTATCTAATTTCATTTATTTATTCATTTTTTAAAAATAATTATATAACTTTATTTATTTAAGTTGATCAGAGAGGGACAGAGTAAGAGCGAGAGCGAGAGATAAAGTGAGAAGGCAAGCTGCCAGGCCCAAGTCTTGAACCACAGTCGGCTATGTGAGAGTCCAGCACCCTTAACCACCTGCCGGCCCCTAATTTGGGTCTTTTAAAAAATATACCTTCCGGAGCCAGCAGGTGATATGGTGGTTGGGGTGCTAGAACTCCCACGTGGCCGACTGTGGTTCAAGTCCTGGACCTGGCGGCTTTCTTCCTTGCTCTCCCTCTCTTTCTCTAGCAAACTCATGTGAAAAAATAATAATGATAAATAAAGTGAATAATTCTTAAAAAAAAAAAAAAACCTTTCCAAATGTCTCTAACCTTTTAACACCTGATAAAGTTAAAATACTGCTTTGACAACTTTGTGTACTTTTTTTGGTGCTTGTTATAGGGTATGAGTGCGTACCAGAGAGATAGACAGACAGACAGACAAAGAAATCACTCCGGGGGGAGGGGGCGGTGATGGCCATGTTGTAACCCCTTCTCTATTCTCTCAGGATTCTGGGCATCCATGCACATGTCCAGCATTTTTCAAGCCACCAGGTCCAGGATTCAAACTGCACAGCTGTCCACGTGGGACCCAGCCACCTTGATCTCCCCACCGTCTGCTGGCCCCATACACGTTAATTCTCTTGTATGTGTCAGTTCTGAGTCATCTGCAATTGACTGATCTTTCTCATCATTATGGGTTGCATTTTCCTGCTCCTTCGTCTGCCTGGTAAGCCTTGACTGGATGTCTGGTGCCTGTCGGGTTCGGGCTACTTCTGTATTCTGATAAATATGACCGAGTCTTGTTAATGACGCACCTGTGTAATCACCGGTGCCACCATGTACAGACAGGAGGGGAGGACCTGAGTTTTGATCTCTTTCTTCCTGGACAGTCTTGCCGATCTTCTCTTTCTTGGCCTGGAGGTCCCTTTCTTGCCAGCCAGGAGCTTACTGAAACCCATTTCTGCCTCTGCAGTGGATGTGTTCCGTGAGTATTTGCTTGCCCTTGACTAAGTTCCCTTTCGGGTTCAGGTGTCGGCTCCGACACATGTGGTGGCTCATCTTTTTAGATTCACGTCACCTTCTGAGAAGCCGGTCACCTCTGTATCCAGACTGCCTTTCCTGGCACCTGAGCGTTGGCCATATCCTCTCCCCTACCTACCGATGTCCATGCTTGCCCTAAATGCAGACGAAGGCGTTTTCCCAGACTGAACCCAGGCGCGGGCAGTCATGGGCTTGTGGCTGATCAGTCCACCTGTGATCAGCTTCCAGGTCTACGGACGGGAGCTGGCACTGGCAACTGCGCTGGTCTCTCTGTGGCTCCACCAAACCTGCTCTGCGGCACAGTGCAGGCGAGCCACATCTGAGGCTGAGCATGCCCACGGCTGTGGCTGCAGTCCTGTACATATTCCCGAGTTCTGTATCAGGACGCAGTTAGGTTACTTAGAAACAGATCTCTTTAGGTCCTATTTCCAGGACCCCACAGTAGCATTTAGTCTACGTTTAGTGATTACTTCCCATCACCGAGGCCAGACACTCTGAGCCCTCTACTGGATATTCTGTGAATGAGGTTTTCACACTCGGGCTGGCAGAAGCAGGCACTATACCCAGCCCTGCCAGGCACTCTCTCTCCAGTCTTACCAGAAGGTTACACCCTGTGCGTAGGCAGGTTCTTCACGCGCTATGCCAGTCTGTTACATCTCAAGGGAGACCCTAGGCTCTCCAGCCTTCTCTCTGTGCAGCTCTCCACGCCATTTCCTTGAATCGAGAGTCCTTTGTACCGTGCCTGGCTATCCATCCAGGGACATGGCCTGACATTCTCTGGAGAAATTAAGCTGGGGCAATCTTTTGTTCCCCACTTTCATAAGTCAATGTCCCTCACAGTCGGATGTCCAGTGTCTTGAAAACCACTGTTTCATGTATTCTAGTTTTTCCAGTTGTTTCGGGTAAAGAGGGTTTATCTAGCACCTGTTTTCCCACTTGGGGAAGCCTATGTCTCTGTTCATCAAGAATTATTTTAACTTTATTCTATTATTTATTTATTTATTTATTTATTTAAATTTGACCAGAGGTGGGGGGGGGGGCAGGGAAAGAGATAGAAAAAGAGAGAGAGGTGGGAACCAGCAGTTAGTGTAATGGCTATGTCGCTGGACTCCCACGTGGTCGACCGCAGTTCGCGTCCCGGACCCGGGGGCTTAGAACTCACGCCGGGCGCGTGTGCGTGCGTGCCCAAGATCCCGAGAGGAGAATGGAGGAGAAGGGATTGCAGCGTGACCATCCCCCCTGGGGGGTGATTTCTCGCTTTCTGTCTCTATGTCTCTTTCTCTCTGTCTGGCGAGCACACGCGCCCTATAGCGAAAACCTCTCCAAAAAAAAGAAAAAGAGATAGAGGGAAAGTGAGAAAGCAAGCCACCAGGTCTGGGACTCAAACCACAGCTGGTCACATGGGAGTCCAGCGCCCTCAACCACCATGCTACCTGCTGGCCATCAAGTTTTGACCAATTACATCTACGTTACTAAATCTGATGATCAAGTCTCAGTCCTCATTTACACTGACATCAACTGCGGCTCTGGCAGGCTCATCTCTTCCTCAGTTTGGCCTGTAGGTTCCCGAGCACACACTCATTTGGTTTTACCCCCCACTCGGGCTCTTCCTTCTTAGACTCCTTTCCTGGTCTGACTCATCAGCTCCTGTTAGGGAGTGACTCAGGGTACAGTCTGAACTACTGTCTGTCTGTGCCCACTTGACCTGATGACCTCGCGGAGCCTGGTGACTCTCAGCTTTTGATAACATCTACAGCCGAGGAAACTCAAGTTCCTGTTTCTAGCCTGGACCCCCGTTCACATACCTGGGAGCCAATTGGGCACATTCCCTTGGAGGTCTTAACAGGCCCCTCAAACGTAACATCAAGAACAATTGTTACCTACTGACCCCTACCTGCAATTCCAAACCTCCCACTCTTCCTGCAGCCTTCCCCTCAGATAAGGTAAAATTGAATTTCATTGTTCCAGCTGCTTAGGCCAAACTCTTGGAGCCATCTCCAACTCTCCCCTCTCTCACACAGACTCTCCTTTCAAAATATACGCAGAATCCAACCACTTTTACCACCTCCACTGACATCACCCTGGTGTAAGTTACCATCTTCTGCCTGAATTACTGCAATGGCTTCCTAACTGGTCTTCCTGCTTTTCTGCCTTTGCCTTCCTCCACAAAGTAGCCAGAAAGATCCTGTTAACATTTAAACAGGACTATGTTACTTTTCTTCTCAAACTGTCCAATGGTTTCCCCATCTTCCCTGGAGTAAAAGTCAGAATCCTTTCAAAGGCCTCACAAGGTCCACCAGGTCTGGCCTCATTTCTCCACTGACTTACCTTATCTCCTACTGTTGGCTCGATGAGCCCTGAAATCCTTAAAGGTCTCTGAATACACCAGAAACATTCCCACTTCAGGGCTTTTACACTTACCAGTCCCGTTCGGCTTAGATGTTTTTCCCCTAGGTATCATCTTATCTCCAGTATCCAAACGTCACCTCAGCGAAGCCCTCCCCTCGTGCTCTTTTGGATGTAACCCGACTTTCTTTCTGCCAGCCCCAGCACTTAAGAGTCCATTGTTTTGGGGTGGCCGGTGGTGTGGGTTAAGGGAGTTAGACTCCCATATGGCTGACTGTGGTTTGAGTCACGGACCTAGCTAGTGGCTTGCTTTCTTACTCTCTCTCTCTCTCTCTCTCTCTGGTCAAATTTAAATAAAGAAAGCAAGAAAGGAAGAAAGTAAGTTAGATAGAATAATTCTTAAAAAAAAAAAAAATCCATGTTTCACATTTAAAAAAAATTTTTTAATTTATCCATTCATTTAGTTTAATGTGACCAGAGAGAGACAGAGAAAGAGAGATAGAGAGAAAGTGAGAAAGCAAGCCTCCAGGTCCAGGACTCGAACTGTGGTCAGCATGTGGGAGTGTCCAGCACCTTAACCACCTGCTGATCATACGACTTACTTTTTTTAAAAAAATTATTTATTTATCCACTCATTTATTTTTTAATTTGACCAGAGAGAGACACAGAGAGAGAGAGAGAGGGAAAGTGAAAAAGTAAGCCACCAGGTCTGGGACTCGAACCGTGGTCGGCCATGTGTCCAGCACCTTAACCACCACACCACCTGCTGGCCCTCCATACGACTTACTTCATTGCTTCTCTCCTCCCATTAAGAATGTAAGTTTTGGGGCTGGTCTCATGGCCTAGTTTGAGTCCTGGCCATCCCTGGTTTGAGTCTTGGCCCTGGCAGTTTAAAAAACACATCAGGGGAACCAGCAGATAATGTAATGGTTATGTCACTGGACTCCCTTGTATTCGATCACAGTTCGCATCCCTGACCTGGAAACATCAAACTCAGGATAGGTGTGTGTGCACATATGTGCCCAAGATCCTGAGGGGGAATGGAGGAGAAGGGATTGTAGCATGACCATGCCTCTGGGAGGTGATTTCTCGCTTTCTGTCTCTCTATATATCCCTGTCTCTCTGGTGAGCGCATGTGCCCGATAGCAAAAATTTCTCTCAAAAATCAAACAAACAGTGGACCAGTAGTTGGCATAATGGCTATGTTGCTGTACTCTCACGTAGTCGACCGCGGTTCCAGTCCCAGACCCAGTAGCTTAAACTCATCCCGGGCGTGTGTGTGTGTGTGTGCCCAAGATCTTGGGAGAAGGGATTGCAGCGTGGCTATCCCCTTGGGGGGTGACGTCTCGCTTTCTGTCTGTCTCTCTCTGTCTTTCTGGCAAACACATGTGCCTTATAGCAAAAACCTCTAAAAAAAAAAAAAATAAAAAAAAATAAAAAACAAAATAAAAAACCCACACCAGGTTTGGGAATGAGCAGATGGCATAGCGGTTATGTTGCGGGATTCCCACATAGTCACATAGTTGACCACGGTTTGAGTCCTGGGGCCCAGAGGCTTAAAACTCACGCCAGGCTCGAGATCCCCAGAGGAGGTCCCCAGAGAATGGAAAAAGGATTAAGGCATCACCATCCCCCCAAGGGGTGATTTATTACTTTCTGTCTCTCTCTCTCTGGCGAGTGCACATGCCCTAAGCAAAAATCGCTCTAAAAATAAATAAATAAATAAAAAACCAAATCCAGTGGCTTGAAAACTACGCTGGGCATGCACGTGTGTGTGTGCACCCAAGATCCCAGGAGAAGGGATGGTGGTATGGCCATCCCCCCAGGGGGGTGATTTCTCATTTTTCCTCTCACGGTGTCTGTCTCTCTTCTTTTTTTAAAAGCTTTATTTTATTTAACTTTATTCATTACTATTATTACTTTTCAGTTTGATCAGAGAGAGAGAGGGAGAGAGGGAGGGAAGGAAAGTGAGAAAGCAAGGCACCAGGTCCAGGACTTGAACTGGTCAGCCATGAGAGTTCAGTGCCCTTAACCACACAACCTGCCAGCCTCTAGTCTCTCTTTCTCTCCTGCAAGCCTATGTGCCCTAAAGCAAAAACCTGTTTTAAAAAAACAAAAACAAAAATAAAACTTCACCAGGTTCATGTGCATGTGTGCCCCAAATCACAACAGGACAGGGAAACGGAGGAGAAAGGACTGCACCATGACGATACCCCACTAGTGGGCAATTTCTCATTCCTACTCCTCTGGGGGCTGTATGCACTCTCCGGCAATTAAAAAGAAGAAAAAAGAATTTATGTTCTACGATGGCAAGAACTTCTGTTGGTACTTTACATAGCATCTTCAACAATGCCTGACACGTGGCAGGTACTCAAATTAGCATTAGCGGGAACCAGCAGTTAGCGTAATGGCTATGTCGCTGGACTCCCACGTAGTCGACCGCGGTTCGCGTCTCGGACCCGGTGGCTTAAAACTCACGCCGGGCGTGTGTGTGCGTGCCCAAGATCCCGAGAGGAGAATGGAGGAGAAGGGATTGCGGCGTGACCATCCCCCCTGGGGGGTGATTTCTCGCTTTCTGTCTCTATGTCTCTCTCTGTCTGTCTGGCGAGCGCACGTGCCCTATAGCGAAAAACCTCTCCAAAAAAAAAAAAAAAAGAAAAAAAAAGAAAAAAAAGAAAAAAAAATTAGCATTAGCTAAATGAATGAACAGAATTAGAGGGTTGTAAAAACTGTTCTGAAAAGTGTTGTAAATTAATCACCTCAAAAAAAGTATTTTACCTGCTCGCTTGAACTAGAATTTCTGGTAATAGGATGAAAAGTATTCAGAAAAATGTGTGTCAAAACCTAACATTGCCTGTTGTCTGGCTTCTTTGATTTAGCAAGACTCTTTCAGGTTCATCGCTGCAGCACGTCGGAACCTCCTTTCTACGGCCAAATGATGCTCCACTGTTTATCTGGTGAGAGCTATCTGGGCATATTTCCACCTTTGGGTATTATGCTATGATCATCTGTGTGGAAGATCTGGAGTGGACAGATGCGTTTTACTCCCTTGGATATACATTTAGAAATGGAACTGCCAGGAAACCACAGAGCTTTCTCCTAAAAAATAATCTACAAAGTCTTCACCTATGTAACGCAGAAGTGAATGAGTTTTTAGGTGCAGGATAAGGGCAGAGACTAGGTTTTATCAACTGCCGTTCCTAAGTCTTAGTTAGTGCCCAGGCACAAACAAGTTATAAATAAATGTCTTAAAGAAGAATTTTTCTTACAATAAGGCCAGCGTTCAATTGGTCTTACCCTCAAGGGATTTTCGTTGAGGTATGGAGGCTCTCCTTCTACCATCTCAATAGCCATGATACCCAGAGACCAGATGTCGACTTTAGGGCCGTAAGCCTTCCGTGTGACCACCTCCGGTGCCATCCAGTAAGGCGTCCCAACCATAGTACTGCGTTTGCTTTGCTCCGGGGTGATCTGGGCACAGAAACCAAAGTCGGCTACAAAACAAAACGAAACATGGAGTGTTAACGGTCCCCCCGATGTTTTCGTCCAAGCCGTTCACTTCAGGTGACAGCTACAGTTTGACTGCTCAGCCTGTTAAGGATTTTATAGACAAAGAAAACCAGAATGGTTTAATGAAAGTATTTTGACAATGTGACATCCTTTCAGTTTTCACTTTCCACAAGCAGAGGACAAATGATCAGGAGGTCTTTTTATTCTGATTAATTAATTCTATGCTAAAAAACTTAGGTTAATTAAACTGAAAGAAGTCCAAAAAGAAAGCCAACAGAGGTGGACAACCAAAAGCACACGCAGTGGGCGAGGCAAAAGCCAGGAAGTGAAACTATTTTAGTGAAATAAACAGAACCTAAAAGCACGAGGCACCCACCTTAGCAGAACCCAGAGAAAGAACATGTTTAACTGCAACTGTATGGACAGGTCTGGACCAGCATTAATCAGCTCCAACCATCACATTTCACAATTCAGGAGCAGGGTGCCTGGTTTATTTCCCACCCAATATAAATTCAGAGGGAAAGCCAGGATTCGAATTTAGAATTTTCTCCTTTCCACTGTTAAGCCCATTCTACTCCATATGCAACCACTGTTAACATTTATGTTTGGGAGTTTTAGATCTTTTGTTACGTTTTTACCCCTATGAATAATAGCTATGGACTGCTTGGTTTGTTTTACTTAACTAGGATTTTTTTTGTTTTTTTTTTTTTTGAGAGGTTTTGGCTATAGGGTACATGTGCTCACCAGAAAGACAGAGAGACAGAAAGTGAGAAATCACCCCCGGGGGGATGGTCACGCCGCAATCCCTTCTCCTCCATTCTCCTCTCAGGATCTTGGGTACGCATGCACATTTGCCCAACTGAGTTTAAGCCACCGGGTCCAGGACACAAACTGTAGTCGATTACATGGGAGTCCAGCGACATAGCCATTATGCCAACTGTTGGTCCCTTAACTAGGATATTTTAAACTATCTTGTGTTTTTCTTTTTTTTTTTCTTTTAAGAAGCTTTTTATCCTTTAAGAATTACTTATTTAATTCCATTTGTGACTATCATTATTATTAATTTGACCAGAGACAGACAGAGAGAGAGGGGAAGGGAAAGCAAGAAAGCAAGATGCCAGGTCTTGGACCCAAACCGCGGCCAGTCATGTGGGAATCCAGAGCCCTTAACCACCACGCCATCTGCTAGCCCCTGTAAATTATTTTTTAAAACTTATTTTTAAAGATCCTTCCATATTAGTACTTGACCTGCTTCATTTTTTAAAAAAGAATTATTTTATTTACTTATTTTAATTTGACCAGAGAGGCAGAGAGCGAGAGAGATGGAAAGTGAGAAAACAAACCATCAAGTTCAGGACTCGAACCGTGGTTGGCCATGTGGGAGTCCAACGCCCCTAACCCCCACGCTACCTGCTGGCCCCGACCCGCTTCACTTTTAATACTATGAAATGTTACAGAATAAAACACACATACACAATTTATCCAGCTATTTCCATACCGCTCAGCATTTGAGACAGTCTCAGTTCTTTCCAGTGTTGCAGGCACACCCTTGTGCTCTCTGTGGCGCACACTCTCAGTCACTTTACAGAAGAGAGTCCTAGAAGTGACCTTACGTCAAATATATGCCTTGCTAAAGTAAGTGACTATAACAAGGCAGGTATTATTTCAATGCCTTGTAAGAATTAAAGCATGTCAGCCTTATAACTGAGAGACAGGCGCATGTATTATTTATTGTATTTGCTCCCATGTCACAAACAGGAAAACCAAGGCACACGCATTTTCAGATAACTTACCCAAGGTCATTGATTTGGCTAAGTGGCAGAGTGAGGATAAAATGATATCCAGAAAAGCCTAGTGCAGTTTCCATATGTACAGGTCCACCAAAAATGTAAACCCACTGGGATTTTTACATAAAGATTAGCCATCTTATACAGTTAACCTGAATTTTTCCCCTTGTCACTGCAAACATCACATACATAGCCCTCCCTGATTAAGTCATGCTGTACAGAGGCCGGCAGGTGGTGTGGTGGCTGAGGGCACTGGACTCTCACATGGCTGACCCCAGTTCAAATCCTAGACCTGACGGCTTGCTTTCTCACTTTCTAGCTCACTCACTCACTCTCTATCACTCTCTCTCTCTCTTGTCTGTCCCTCTCTGGTCAAACTAAAATAAATAAATAAAATAATTTTTTTCTTTTTGAGAGGTTTTTGCCACAGGGCGTATGCGCTCGCCAGACAGAGAGAGACAGAGAGACAGAAAGTGAGAAATCACCCCCCCAGGGGGGATGGTCATGCCACAATCCCTTCTCCTCCATTCTCCTCTCGGGATCTTGGGCACGCATGCACACGCGCCCGGCGTGAGTTTTAAGCCACCGGGTCCAGGACTCGAACCGCGGTCGACTACATGGGAGTCCAGCAACACAGCCATTACGCTAACTGCTGGTCCCAATAATTCTTAAAAATAAATAAATAAATAAATAAATAAAAGTCAAAAACCCAAAGGCAGCTGATCAGCATGATGAAAAATCTTACTTAACAGATGGCAGCAACAAATTTGAGTTTATCTCACATCAACATTATGACAATCCCAGGCAGTATCCTTTAGCATTTTTTTTTTTTTTTTACATTTTTAATTGTGTAAAGATTTCTCTGAGACAGGCATTATTGCTTTCCTTATTGAACAAAAGACAAAACTAACACAAAGAGATTAAATAACTTGCCCAAACTTATTCAGCAAGCAGTAGCAGATCTTCTATCTAAATCCAGGCTGTCCAATTAAGGTCCCTATTCTTTACCACCAGATTCCTTCCCTCTCCATATAGTAAAACAGAAGAATATTAATAGCAGCTGAGTTTTTAATTAAACAAAAGGCAAGAAATTATAAATAACAAAACAATGCTACTGGCTCATTTGTTACTCACTAAGTTTAACGGATCCTTCCATCCCCAAAAGCACATTGTCACTCTTGATGTCTCTGTGGATCACTTGATTAGCATGTAAAAACTCCAATGCCTGCAGACACTGAACAGAATAGAAGGGTCCATCAATGGACAGTCACTGAGAAGAGGGTCACATACAGTTGTTATGAGTACTGCTTCTATTCAATCATTTCTAGCACAAGACCATTCAATATTTGTATTGGTAAATGTAAAACCAAAACCAAAACCAAAAAAACCTCGTATATGCAGTTATGAAATTAAGATGACTTAATTAATTAGTTCTCCTCCCATCCTCTGATCTTACCCTAAGACATTTAAATAATGTCTAATCTAGTCTTTTATCTGCCACTGATTAGTTAAAATCCTAAGAATAACACTCCGTCTTAAAGGGTCTCGTGTAAAATGTTGGGTGGTTTATATCATTTCTGGGCCGTTCCAGGTTTAAGTGACTAAAGGTATACGGCACTTGGTTAACATGGACAGGCCCTCCCGAAATCATTTCAACGATAAAAAGTAAACGAGCACATTCCCACTTGAGTCTGAGATATATGGAAATCTAGTCCATGTGAGCCACGGAGAAGTGGGTACGATTCTGGGTGACCTGGTCCTGAAGCTGTTCCTTACTGTGATACTGGCCATTCCACCTGTGGAGAAGCTATCCAAACCCTAGACACCAGTGATGGAAAAATAAATTTCCTTTTGTCACATTTCAGAAAGCACTGAATCAAAATGAAAAGGTAAAATTCCTGCCCTTCCTAATTACAAGAATGAGATGAGATTTTAGAAATCTGCTTGCCTCAACATTTTTTTGTCTTTTGAGATTTTTGCTATAGGGCACATGTATTTGCCAGAGAAACAGAGAGAGACAGAAAGCGAGAAATTACCCCCCAGTGGAGATTGTCATGTTGCAATCCCTTCTCCTCCATTTTCCTCTCAGGATTTTGGGCAGAAATGGACATGCACCCAGTGTGAGTTTCAAGTCACAGGGTCCGGGACTCGAACTGCAGTTGTCATGTGGGAGTTCAGCACCTTAATCACTAAGCCACCTGCTGACCCGTCCTCAATATTTTTTAATGTGAACTGAGAATATACATTGTAAACTTGGAAAAAGTTGTGCTTTTATTCCTTACTCCCATCAGAATAGAATAACAAAATCTGTATCATCTATAACCACTAAAAAAATCACATTCGAAATATTCTATTCATTCAAGGAAAAAAAAAAAAAGAGAGACATTTCATTAGATTCTGGAAAAGAATAAAGCCTCAGGAAACACTGAGCAAATAAATCGAGATGAACTTCACAATATAAAATTCGTATTTCAGGGGCTAGCAGGTGGCATGGTAGTTAGGACAGCTGAACTCCCACTTGGTTAGCCATGGTCTGAGTCCTGGACCAGGTAGCTTACGGGTCACACTGGGTGCATGTGTGTGTGCCCAGGATCCCAGGAGCAGAGTGGAGGAGAGGGGATGGCAGCATGGCTATCTCCTCAGGGGGGTGACTTCTCACTTTCTCTCTTGCTGTCTCTCCCTGGTGAGTGCACATGTCCTAAGGCAAACATCCTTTAAAAAAAAAAAGGGGGGGGGTCCAGCAGGTGGCCTGGTTAAGATACTAGACACACCCACAAGACTGACGACAGTTCCTGGACCTAGTGGCTTGCTTTCTCACTTTCTCTCTTTCTGTCTCTCTCTGGTCAAATTAAAAATAAAGCAACAAATAAATTGAAATAAATACAAAAAATAGTTTTTTTTTTCTTTTTCTTTTTTTTAAAGGTTTTTGCTATAAGGCACATATGCTCGCCAGAGATAGATAGACAGAAAGGGAGAAATCACCCCCAGGAGGGGATGGCCACACCGCAATCCCTTCTCCTCTCAGGATCTTGGGCACATACGCACACATGCCCGGCGTGAGTCTAAGCCACTGGGTCCAGGATTCGAACTGTGGTCAGCTACATAGGAGTCCAGCAACATAGCCATTATGCCAACTGCTGGTCCCCCAAAAATAGTTTTAAATAATTCTTATTTCTTTCTTTCAAAGAGGTGCTCCTTTACAGATGAACAAAATTAACTCAATTAAAATTTTAAAAATGTTTTTTAACATCTTAATAAAAGTTGAAAATGGAAGATATATATACTATTCTTACATGAAGTTTACAATTCACTTATGTATGAGTATAGAATTGTTGAAAGTCAGATCATAAAAATACACAATATAGGGGACAGCAGGTGGCATGGTGGTTAAGGGCGCTGGACTCCCACATGGCTGATGGCAGTTGGAGCCCCAGACCTGGTGGCTTTCTCTCTCTCTCTCTCTCATCCTCTGTCCCTCTCTGGTTAAATTAAAATAAATAAATAAATAAATAAAGTTAAATAATTCGTTAAAAAAAAAAAAACGCACAATACAGTCTTATGAAATTTTATAATTTTGCCTCTTGTGACAATATTCCTATCATACTAGTAATATAATGTAGTCGTAGTTTCAATGACAATAAATAAAACCATTAACCTAAATCTATTAAAAAAAAGGACACAGAAGAGAGAAGGCTTGTTTCTTTTTTTAGTATTTATTCAATTCCATTTGCTGTTATTATTATTTTTTTTTATTTTGGCAAGAGAGAGCTAGAGAGAGAAAGAAAAGGAAAGCAAGAAAGTAAGCTACCAGATCAGGGACTTGAACTGCAGTTGGCCGTGTGGGAATTCAGCACCTTTAACCACCTGCTGGCCACAAAGGCTTGTTACTAACGGAGACTTAGGCAGTTTTGCAGAACTCTACTGGTTTAAGCAAAGTATGTCTAGAAATTCATCAATAAATATATGGACATAGCTAGTTTGTTCACCGTTAGCTCAATAAAGCCAGAAGCAGTGACACTTCCAGTAGGCATGTCTCCCGCCTTGCCAGAGGTGGCTCTCTGCTTCACTGCCTAGTGGTGTATTTTTGAAGACATTCCTTTTTATTCTCAGAAGTGTTCTTGTTTGGATAATAAACTATAATGATTGCCCTACAGAAATCTGCCTGTTCTTTAAAGATCCAAGTTTTGAGACCAGCAGTTGGCTTAATGGCTACATCACTGGACTCCCATGTAGTCGACCGTGGTTCGCGTCCTGGACCCGGTGGCTTAAACTCACGCCGGGCGCGTGTGCGTGTGTGCCCAAGATCCCAAGAAGAGAATGGAGGAGAGTGGATTGTGGCGTGGCCATCCCCCCCTGGGGGGTGATTTTTCGCTTTCTATCTCTGTCTTTCTGGCCAGCACACGTGCCCTATAGCAAAAACCTCTTTCCCCCAGAAAAAAAAATCCAAGTTTCATTCTCAAAATGAATTTACAGGGACCGGCAGGTGGCGTGGTGGATAAAGGTGCTGAATTCCCACATGGCCGATCACAGTTCGAGTCCTGAACCTGGTGGCTTGCTTTCTCACTTTCCCTTCCTCTCTCTCTCACTGTCTGTCTGATCAAATGAAAGAAATCATAATAACAAAAGGAATTAAATAAATAAATAAACCCCCCCCCCCCTTTTTTTGAGAGGTTTTTGCTACAGGGCGCGTGCGCTCGCCAGATAGACAGAGAGAGACAGAGAGAGAGAAAGCGAGAAATCACCCCCCGGGGGGGATGGCCACACCGCAATCCCTTCTCCTCCATTCTCCTCTCAGGATCTTGGGCATGCACGCACACGCGCCCGGCATGAGTTTAAGCTACCAGGTCTGGGATGCGAACTGCGGTCGACTACATGGGAGTCCAGCGACATAGCCATTACGCTAACTGCCGGTCCCAAATAAATAATTCTTTAAAAACATGAATTTACATCTTACAAACAGACAGAGAAGAAATGTTGAATGGAATGGAATGGAATGGAGGTCACTTATAGGAAGGTGTACAAAGACGGTACCTCACAATAAAAACTACCTGTGCAGAAAACTCGCTTTTTTACCACCTACTAACCACACATCAATCACTGTGACTTTTCAGAAAGTGATCAGACCCACCTCTCTGCACACAGCAGCAATCTGTGCTTCGTCCATACAGGTTTCCGTGACGACGTCAGTAAGTGACCCGCCAGCAAGATACTCCATCACCACGAACAATTCATCCCCCACCAGGTAGCTAAACAGAGAACACACGAAATACACTCATACATAAATAGTGAGCTGTATGCTGAAGAATTCTAACGTTCAGCACTGTACAGTTTGGATAATGGTTCATCCTCATGCTCATCTTTTGAAATTTGGTCCCCAGTATAACAGCAGTGGGAGGTGCTGAGACATTAAGATTTGGGACTAAATGGGCAGTGATTGGACCATGGAGGCATCACTCATGAATGAATTAATGATGTCACGACAACAGTTTATAAAAGGAAGATGGCTGTCCCCAGGTCTCTCCGTGCACATGTCCACCATCCTCTCTGAACTGTCGCCTGGATTGTGACACAGGGTGGCCTGATAGCAGCCCCATGCCTTTTACCTTTGGCTACCAGACTTGTGAGTCAAATAAATCTCTATTTATAAATCATCCAGTCTCAGTTATTTCTGTTTGCAACACAACAGTGGACAAGCATACTAAGATTAGGTCATTGGGAAAGTCATGATGCATTTTTCTATGCAAACACTTAAAGAACATGGTTGTGATAATACACATAATATTCTGTTCTGCGGTTTTGTTTTTTTCCCCCTTTATTCATGACAGAGTACACGTGTGTACACAAAACAGAGAGAGAGAAAAAGAGTGGGGGGGGGGGGCAATCTCACAGGGTGTGGTCATACTGCAGCCCTGATCCTGCAGGCTGCCAGCCTATTGGGTCTAGATGCACGTGTACATGCCTGGAGTGTTTCAGGTGGACTGGGCCTGGAATCTGAACTGTGGTTGTCATGTGGAGCCCAACTTCTCTTGAATAGTGCTCTACTCACTATACCACAGAGCTGGTCCATAAATTAAATGCAGTTTTCGACAGACATGCACAATTTTCCCATAAAGAACCACATTTGAAATAAAAATTCATCTGAGTTTAAAAACCAGGCCAGCCTCATAGGCTAATGGTAAAGGAGGCCAGATCGCACATGGCCAATGACAGTGCAAATGCTGGCCCTAACGAGTTGAGGGTGCTGGGTGTGTATGTGTGTATGCCCGAGATCCCAAAGACATGCAGAAATGAAGAAGGCACTGCAATGTAACCATACCCCACTGGGCAGGGCTCCCACCCCTTCTCTGTCAAGCATATGCACACTCTGATAATTAAAGAGAAATAATTTAAAACTGCTAGGCCAGGGACCAGCAGATGGCTTAGTGGTTACATCACTGGACTCCCATGTGGCTGATCACAGTTCAAGTCCTGGACCTGGAGGCTTGAAACGCAAGCCGGACATGTGTGGTGACCATAACCCCCCCCTGGGGGGGGGTGGTGATTTCTTACTTTCTCTCTCAGTACACGTACCTAATAGCAAAAATCTCTTCAATCCAACCAACAAACAAAGAAATACACATGTGAGGTCAGTCATCTCTGTCAGACAAGACATTAATCAATTAACCATAGCCAACCATTCTTTAATATTTCTGCGTCTGACCATTTGCATGACTATAAGCACCACCTCCAACATCCTTCATTTAATTGTCTTCTACTTGCCAAGTGGTATCCTTGTAGAAAAAGGACCTGCTAACCTTGCCCTTCAGCACAGAACGTGCTCTTTTATCTCTCCTCTCCCTCCTTCCAGCTTACTTCTAAGTGCTGACATTTTACTGTAATCTAACCAAAGTGCCTATCCTTTCTCTAAACCATGAGACTTGAAATTTTCACATAAAAAACAAACAAACAAAACCTCTTGTTTAAAAAAAGAATTGCCACCAGGTCTGAGACTCAAACCACAATCCGCCATGTGGGAGTCCAGCGCCCTTAACTACCACACCACTTGCCGGCCCCGAAATTTTCACATTTTTATCCCAATGTGTACTGATATTTACCTGTCTAAGAAATTAACTATGTTTGGATTCTTTAATTCTTTCATCACCAGAATCTCATTAATAATCAATTCCTTCTTTGGCTGTTTCTGTAAATTTATCTGTTTGATAGCAACCTGTAATGAGAATTGAAAAACATTAGAACAGATTTTCTAAGAAAACTACCAACATCAATCAGTTAGTGTCACTGACTGGACACATATGGTATTATACAGTGAGAGTGTAACTTACACATGGCAGTGCTTTTTACTCCCACACTACGTACAACGCTCTGCAATACACAGAGCCTAATATTTTTAGATTTATATTGAAGTTAATTAACCCAAGTTCATCCTGACACCAGAAATTATCCTCTTTTCTTTTCAAACTAGAAAAATAATCTTTTATTTATGATACTAAATTTGTAATTCCTCGTTTGTTCCCCTAAATGAGAGATGGTCTATAAAATTATATATAGCAATTCTTACAACATATTCTATGTAAAAAAGATTCTTATCAATTAGTCTCAGAGTTACCTAGCTTCCTCCTATATACAAAGGTAACAGTAACATCCAGGTAATAATAACATCCAGAAGTGTGAAAAATAGCTACCTCCTGTCCCAGCGCCACATCAGTAGCAGTGAAAACTGTACCAGATGCCCTAGAAGAAGAGAAGACAACCAGATTTTAGGTTTCTAAATCATTTTTATTTATAATAGCCAAAGGATTTACACCTTCAGCAAATGAGAAAAGGTTAAACATTAAGACTTAGCATCTTTATTGTTTTAAATAATTTTTAAAAATATTTAATTTTACTCATTCATTTATTTATTTTTAATTTGAACAGAGCGAGACAAAGAGAGAGACAAGGTGAGAAAGCAAGCCACCAGGTCAGAGACTCGAACTATGGCCAGCCCTGTGGGGGTGTTGAGCGCCTTAACCACCATGCCACCTGCTGGTTCCCAAGATTTAACATCTTTAAAAGGAGTAAAAAACAAACATGAAAGGAAAAAAAAAGGGGGGGGGGGGGCTTGGGACTCCCACATGGCTGACCATGGTTCTAGTCTTGGTGCTTTCTCGCTTTCTTTCTCTTGTCAAATTAAAAATAAAGTTAAATAAAATAATTCTTAAAAAAAAATCAAGATGTCCATTTGTTCACAAGTAACAACAACAAAATAAAACAAGACCCCCCCAAAAAACAAGAATCTAGTGAAGTTTTTTTGTTTGTTTTTAAAGTTTTTTTTTTTTGCCACAGGGCATATGTACTTTATGCACTTGCTGGAGAGAGACAGTGGGAAGGAAAGCAAGAAAGCATCCCCTCAGGGGGATGGCCAGACTGCAATCCCTTTTCCATTCTCCTGGGATGTTTTGGGCATATACAACAACCATGGTTTTCAAGCCACTAGATCTGGGACTCAGACCATGGTCAGCCATGTGGGAGTCCAGTGCCTTAACTACCATGCCACCTGCTGGCTCCCCTTCTATAGTTTTAGAAGTACAAAATTAGATAAAAGACCAAAATTGGGCAAAATTAGATAAAAGACCAATATTCAATGAAATGATCTGATGTTTTAATTGCCTATAATCCTTTAGTAAATAATCTTATGGATTTTTTTTGGGGGGGGGAGGGAGAGGTTTTTGCTATAGGGCATGTGTGCTCAAAGAGACAGAGAGATAAAAAGCAAGAAATCACCCCCCAGGGGGAATGGCCACACCATAATCCCTTCTCCTCCATTCTCCTCTCGGGATCTTGAGCATGTACGCATGTACATGCGCCCAGCATGAGTTTAAGCCACCGAGTCTGGGACTCAAACCGCCGTCAACTACATAGAAGTCCAGTGACATAGTCATTATGCCAACTGCTGGTCCCAGTCTTATGGTCTTTTACATGTGTTTTATGAACAATTTTCCCATTTACCTAATCTTATTTATAACCAATTTGACCAGAGCAAGACACAGAGAGAGACAAAGTGAGAAAGCAAGACACCAGGTCAGGGACTCGAACCATGGCCAGCCCTGTAGGAGTAGTGAGAAATGACACTAGAAGAAAAATGAGATGTAAAGTCAGTTTTTAAATCTCATCTAGAAATAACAGCATAATTCATTCACACAACTCCCCCCCAGAGTACCTCTCTTAAAAGAGTGATATTGGGACCGGCAGATGGCATGGTGGTTAAGGCACTGGACTCCCACTTGGTCGACTATGGTTTGAGTCCCAGATCTGGTGGTTTGCTTTCTCATTTTTCCCCTCTCTCTCGCCAGTGTATTTGTCCTATAGCAAATTAATAATAATAATAATAATAACAACAATAATAATGAATTAATTAGAACAACAGTACTATTAAGTGATCAATGTCAGCAGGCAAAAGATACATGCTTTACACCCAGGAAACAGTGAGTACTGTGGTAATACACTCTTACTTACCCTTGTCCAATTTTTTCATATCTTGTATATTTTTTCTTAGGGTCACCTATGCTCACAATGGTTCCTATTTTAAACAAAAACAAAAGTGGGAAGCTCAGCAGAGTATTTTAAGTGGAAATTAATTTTGATATCATCAATCCTTGTAATGAACTCCACTGCTTTTAGAACAGTGGTTTTCAAACACAGCAGTAAGATAAAAAATAATACATGCTCCAAACACAAAACTAAACAAACTTTGGGAATAAAAGTTAAAAAGTATGGGAAGTAAGAAGATAGATTATTTTTATTAAGTTACTCCTACTTGCTTTCTCACAAATGACTATATTTTAGAACAACCAACTATACCAATTTATCTGAGATTTAGGTTCTCAGGATGGAGGATGTTTTTAGCTTTTTTTTTAAAAGAGAGATTTCTGCTATAGGATGCGTAGGCTCGCTGGAGAGATAGTGAAAGACAGAGACAGAAAGTGAGAAATCACCCCAGGGGAGTGGGGGTGGCCATGATGCAATCCCTTCTCTTCCATTCTCTTCCTGGGACCTTGGGCATGCATGCACACGCATCCGCCTGAGTTTTAAGCGGCCAAGACTGGAATTGAAACTGCGGTCGGCCATGTGGGAGTCCAGCAACGAGACCATTATGCCATCTACTGGTCCTAGTGTTTTTAGCTTTAAAACCAGACAGTGCTTGAAAATGGTCAAGTTGGTCATTCTTCTTATCTACGCCAGTGAAATGTATACAACTAGTGATAAGTTATAAAACTAATTAATCAGAAGTAACCGATATCTATATGAATAATCCTAAATGGCTTCTCTGACTCTTCTAGTATATCAGCTTTCAATTTATTAAGGAAACCAGTTACTAACACTGTTTACTAAAATGTTTCATATGAACTAATCAAGCTATGATTTAACGCCTCCCTTGGAAACTTGTATGTGGAGATTTGGTTGCAACATGATTAGGGGATGAAAACGTAATCCAACAATGGTGTTAAAGTGTGGAGACTCTGGGACTAGATTAGGATTAAGGTCATTAGGGTGGGGGGTCCCATCACTGACTCCTGGTAGGTTTATAAGCATGGGGATGAGACCAGAAGACAGACAGATAGAAACAGATGCATGTGCACCTGCCTCCACTATGCTGTAAATGCACTCAGATCTTTACCAGACTTAGCCCCTGGACCCTGGACCGCCACACTGCGAGCGAATAAACTTCCACTCTTACAAATTACCTAGATGCAGGTATTTTCTGTTGATGGTAATAGAACAAACTATATCTGTTTTAGGAAAGTTCAAAGTCATGAGTAAGAAACAGGTTTAGAATGTTGGGGGGGCTGGCAAGTGGCATGTGGTTAAGGTGGTTGGACTCCCACATGGCCGACAGTGGTCCGAGCCCCAGATCTAGTGGCTTGCTTTCTCACTTTCTCTCTCTTCAAATTAAAAATAAATAAAGTTAAAGAAAAATAATTCTTTTTTAAAAAAGTTAGAATGTTGGAAATAATGAGACCAGCAGTTGGCGTAATGGCTATGTCGCTGGACTCCCATGTAGGTGACTGCGGTTCGAGTCCTGGACCTGGAAGCTTAAACTCACGCTGGGCATGTGTGCATGCGTGCCCAAGATCCCGAGAGGAAAATGGAGGAGAAGGGATTGCAGTGTGGCCATCCCCTCCCGGGGGGCGATTTCTTACTTTCTGTCTCTCTCTGTCTTTCTGGAGAGTGCACGTGCCCTATAGCAAAAACCTCCCCCACTCCCCCCAAAAAAATGAATGTTGGAAATAAAATCATAACATATATTCTTATTATCAGCAAATCAAAACATGAGAAAACTACCCTAAATTTTCACTTGGTAAAAGAAGACAGGGATATATTAAGGAAATCATAGCAATAAGATGCTAAGGGCAAAAAATACCAAAAAAAGACAGAGGCTGTAATAGCCAAATGTCATGATTGAATGGTGATACTTACTGTTCTTTCTTTTTAATTAGCAGCTCCCCTAAAAGAAGGAATACTATGTCTATAGAAAACTAAAGTAAAAGTAGGTTTATACTTGAAAGCACTGAAAATACAAGAGCAAGTAAATGCAGAGCACAGACTTGTCATCAGCTATTACTACTACTCTCTCTCTAGCACTTGCTTACAGTATTTCCAATATTTGATCTAGGTCAATAATAGTTAATGGATTAAAAAGGAGAAAAATATTTTTCTCTGGAATAGACTGTATGCCTATACACCTATCTACAAAGGAAGGTCATTTTGTTTAGTTATTTAGGGACATTTTTGTAGAGTCATATTTAGAAGCTATGGGTATGCATAAATATATTCAAACCTCCTTTGGTAAAGTTTCCAACTATAGCTCTTAGGGAAAAAGTTGGTTTTCTCCCAACTTTTGTACTGGCTACCACAGAGACACTCACTCGTCGGTACGTAATACCTCTCCAAGAAACTAGATTATAATTGAAGCTATTGTTCTTATAAGAAAACTATTTAGTCCTCGAATGCCAATGAGAATTGCTTCACGGTAACCAAAATGCAAGGCAACAGTCACCGTAATGAGGGATCGAGGCTAGTAGAATGTGTGTCACTGGCAAAAGGTCTCTACGCTGCTTCCAGTTGGCATAAGCCACCGGGCGGCCTTCCTGGGGCCCATTCACCAGCTTGCAGTCAGGAGTCATGCTTAGGCTCGTCTGACCTATTTCCTTCAGTTACACTTTCAATGATCTTTTGTGCACCTGTTAGGGGAAAACAGACTCACAAGCTAAAAAGTGGCACCCTTTCCTTCATTTAGAAAGAAGAAACAATTTATTCTTTATGCCTTACACCAAATTAGAAGGTACAAATTAAAATCGACCTGGCCAAATGTTTTAAGAGTTGATAGCAATGGAAGAATAACGTAAAATGTAGGTAACATACTTAATTTCTCCATAATCTCTTCATCTGTCATTTTGGTCTTCTTTTTCTGTTTGTCTGAAGACTTGGCACCACTGTCAACATGAGAATCACCAACTGGTGCAGGAATAGGGTCAATTACGGACCGGGTGTAAATCTGTAGAGACACAGTTCGTCACTGAGATGTCACTGGAAAATACTTGCAGATATGTTTACTGGCACACTACTCAGCTCCTTGGTTTTAAACCCAAACTAAGTGGTCTCTTCTGTTGTTCTAAAGAATGGGAATAATGTTTGCAGCCTATTAAAAATAAATGTGAACTAGAAAGAATAAATGTGAAGCATTTTCTTTAGGCACAGCATGTATATATTTTAAAAGTCTGTCCAGCAAAATAGCAAGTCAGGAGTAAAATTTAAGCATTCCCAGATTTAAAATGGAAGATGACAATGTAGCAAGAAAGAAATAGTTTTTAAAAACCACATTAAAATTAAAAAAAAAAAAGAAAAGAAAATCACATTTTTACCATTAAAGAGAAATAAAATACAAAAGAATATAAACTTTAATGTTGAAGTAACTATTATTAATTCCCACAAAAATGTTCACACCCATATATCTACCATTTCATTTCAAACAGCTAGTTCTGAGAGGGAAAGAAAATGGAGGCTCGGGACCAGCAGTTAGCGTAATGGCTATGTCGCTGGACTCCCATGTAGTCGACCGTGGTTCGTGTCCTGGACCCGGTGGCTTAAAACTCACGCCAGGCGCGTGTGTGTGCGTGCCCAAGATCCCAAGAGGAGAATGGAGGAGAAGGGATTGCGGCGTGGCCATCCCCCCTGGGGGGTGATTTCTCGCTTTCTCTCTGTCTCTCTGTATCTGGCGAGCGCACGCGCCCTATAGCAAAAAACCTCTTCAAAGAAAAAAAAAAAGAAAATGGAGGCTCTATTATTGGATCAGGATCCAAAGGCAGCCCTCAGGGATGTGCCAGCCAAGCGAGCCACGCCACGGACGCCACGCCACCTTCCACTGCAGGGTGCCTCCAATGCCCTGCACCTGTACTGGTCCAGGGGAGGGACAGCACCTCTAGTGTAACAGCAAGGCTTTGAGAGAAATGTAAACCGTGAGATAAATACATCACCTGGGTAAGGGGAAAGATCTAAGTGCCAGTAAATACGCGCTACCGCGGTTATCGGTTATCTACATTGAGATAAACAGAGAAAGAGATGGCCTGCAAAAGAAGGTGTGATGCAGGGTAAAACACACACACACACACCCAGTGAATTAAGTATTTAACTTTCCAAGAAGCTATCAGATTTTAATTAAAAAAACAAAACAAAACAAAAGTTTTTGAGTAGTCTTTAGGTAAAGATCTCCTACTTAAAAAAAAAAAAAAAAAAAAAAAAAAATCCCCACTTCAAAATATTTCAAACTTGAGGGCTTTTAAAAACCAGTCACTAGGGACCAGCAGTTAGCGTAATGGCTATGTCGCTGGACTCCCACGTAGTCGACCGCGGTTTGAGTCCCGGACCCGGTGGCTTAAACTCATGCCGGGCGCGTGTGCGTGCGTGCCCAAGATCCCGAGAGGAGAGTGGAGGAGAAGGGATTGCGGCGTGGCCATCCCCCCTGGGGGGTGATTTCCTGCTTTCTGTCTCTCTGGCGAGCGCACACGCCCTAAAAGCAAAAACCTCTCCAAAAGAAAAAGAAAAAAAACAAAAAAACAAAAAAACCCCCAAAAAACCAGTCACTAGTTGGGACCAGCAGGTGGCGTGGTGTTTAAAGCGCTGGACAGTCCTTCATGGCCGACCACGGTTTGAGACCTGGACCTGGTGGCTTGCTTTCTCACTTTCCTCTCTCTCTGTGTGTGTCTGTCTCTGGTCTAATTAAAATGAAGGAATGAATGAATGAAAAAATAATCTTTTTTAAAAAATCAGTCACTAGAAGTGAAATACAGACTGCTTTTTAAAAAAATACACATGCATGGATACACATATCCCAATTCGGACACTTACCGACTTTGTGTGATCTGGCCGTGGGGCAATAACAGGAGGAGGAGCCTCTTCGTCATCATCGTCCTCCTCTGCTACTGCTGCTGACGTTTCCGATCCCTTGGTACTGAGCTGCATTCGTCATGGACAAAAAACAGGGAAGACGAGTCAAATCAAATAGGTCAAATGTGGCTCTCTTTTTAACATAGTTGGAAAAGTTGATTTCTTCAGTAATTCACTTCAAAATGATTAAACTTAACTGGTTCTGATATAATCATTTAAAAAATAAGGTGATTCTATCAGTTATGGAAAAGTGTATGAAATAAACGTATATGGTGAATATTGAATAGTCTTCTTTTTTTTGAGAGAGATTTTTGCTATAGGGTGCCTGTGCTTGCTGGCGAGACAGAGAGAGACATAAAGTTAGAAATCATCCCCCGGGGGAGATGGTCACACCGCAGTACCTTCTCTTCCATTCTCCTCTTGGGATTTTGGGCATGCATGTACATGTGCCTGGCATGAGTTTTGAGTTGTTGAGTCCAGGACTCGAACCGCAGCCATGTGGGAGCCCAGCAATGTAACTATTGCAGCATCTGCCAGTCCCGAATGTCAAATATTCTTTTTTTAAAAGAATTATTTACTTATTTAATTTCATTTGTTGTTATTTTTTAGCTTGACCAGAGACAGAGAAAGCAAAAAAGCAAGCCTCCAGGGGAGGGGACTTGAATCATGGTCGGTCATGTGGGAAGCCAGCACCTTTAACCACCACACCTGCTGGCCCCAAACACCAAATATTCTTAATAAGAAAGTGTTATTTTTACCCATTTAAGCACACATGCTTTATTGGGTTGTTGCGAAAGTGACGAAGCATTTTTGCACAGAAAAACACAAAAAATATGTTATAGGGACCAGCAGGTGGTGGTGTGGTTAAGGCACTGGACACTCCCACATGGCTGACCACATTTCGAGTCCCCGACCTGGTGGCTTGCTTTCCCACTTTCTTTCTCTCTCTCTCTCTCTGTGTCTCTCTCTGGTCAAATTTAAACAAAATGAATAAATAAAATTAAATAATTCTTAAAAATAAAAAATTATGACTTTTCCAACAACCCAGTACAATGTCCTAAAAGTAAACAATCAACTTATTTGTTAAAAGCAAAGCTAAGATTCTGAATTAGTTATTTGGGGACATTTAAAATAGCCAATTCACCCCAAAAGTGGTGGCTACTAAAGCAAAAGGAGAAAGAATTAACCTTTATACGGACATAGGAGAGGTATGCACACAGGGAGGTACTTTACTTACTCTCTCATTTAGTCCTTCTACACTCCGGGGAACTGTTTCCTCCCAACTTTAGAACTGAAATTGAAACAGTGACTATTTCTTTTTCTTTTTTTAAAATAATTATTTATTTAACTTTATTTATTCATTCATTTATTTTAATTTGACCCGAGAGAGATACACAGAGAGAGAGAGAGAGGGAAAGTGAGAAGGCAAGCCACCACGTCCGGTATTCGATCTGCAGCCAGCCCTGTGGGAGTGTCCAGCGCCTTAACCACCACGCCACCTGCTGGTCCCCGTACAGTGACTATTTCTAGCAGGTAACTGTTTTCATAATTTAGTTTCAGATGACTCTGAAGACTGACAAGTTTCAGTTGTCTCCAGTCTATAGTCACTACACTAACACCAGAAGGATCTATTTTGGACTGGAGGGAGGGAAGAGTGTAAAGAGGAATATACTAGCAAGCTCTTGCATTCATGTTTCTATACTGAACATTACCAAAAGTTGCTAAACTGCTCTGAAGGTCATTACAAACTATAGTGACTTGGGACCAGCAGATAGTGCAATGGTTAAGTCGCTGGACTCCCATGTAGTCTGACGGTGGTTTGAATCCTAGACCCAGCGGCGTTATAACACTTACGCTGGGCATGTGTGTGTGCGTGCCCAAAATCCCCAGAGGAGAATGGAGAAGGAAGGGACTGCAGTGTGGCCATGCCCCCAGAGGGGATTTGTCACTTTTTGTGTCTCTGTATCTCACTGGTGAACACATGTGCCCTCTAGCAAAAATCTCTCTTAAAAAAATTTTTAGTTAAAGAATCCTACCAAGAAAATTCTATTTACTTATGCCATTATAATAAGAGATGCAAGAAAAAACATTAACTTACTGCAGGTGTTCCAGAAGGGAAGCCATCTTTCTCTAAATAGAAAACAGAATACAATGTTAAGTTAGTTTTCAGGAATAAAACTTTCAGGGCCAACTGGTGGCATGGTGGTTAAGGCAGCAGGATTCCACGTGGCCAACTGCACTGGGCTGTAAAATCTGAATAACGTTGCCTAGCACATGTGCATGTGCCCAAAATGCTGAAAGGAGAAACAGAGAAGTGACTGTGGTTTGGCAATCTCCCACTGGCGGAAGGGGTGCAGTCTCACTTTTCTTGTCTGTCTGTCTTTGGCAAGCACATTCTCTATCAATTTTCTTTTTCCCCTGGAGCGGTTTTTGCTATAGGGCGTGTGTGCTCGCTAGAAAGACAGAAAGAGAGAAATCACCCTGCCCCCCGGGAGGGATGGCCACACCACAATCCCTTCTCCTCCATTCTCCTCTCAGAATCTTGGGCACACATATGGGCCTAGCATGAATTTTAAGCTACTGGGTCTGGGACTGGAACCACGGTCGACTACATGGGAGTCCAGTGACATAGCCATTATGCTAACTGCTGGCCCCTCTATCAAATGTTTTTTTAAAAAGAATTATTTCCTTTATTTTATTTATCATTATTGTTATTTTTAGTTTGACGAGAGAGAGACAGAGAGAGAGAGACCAAGAAAGCAAATCGCCAGGTCCGGGACTTGAACTGTGGTCAGCCATGTGGGAGTCCAGTGTCTAACCACCACACCAACTGCCAGGCCCTCTATCGGATATTTTAAAAAAGAAGCAATGCTTTCATATGACAAAATGAAAAGAACACAGAACATGACAAATGAAATGTTTCTTCTAGATGGATTTCATTTTTTTAAACACTCATTCACTCATTCATTCATTCATGTATTTGCTGTGATTTTCAAGCCAGAGTCCAGGACTTAACCATGGTCAGCCATGTGGGAATCCAGTACCTTAACCATTGTACCACCTGCTGGCCCCCTATCATTTCATTTTAGGCTAAATTAACTCTTGGAAAAAAAAAACAAACAGTATTTACACAGACCAAATTAATGAACCTCATATCTTAATGGAACTCTTCTAAATTTACTAAAAATCACTGAACAACTTATTTTAAATGGGTGAACTTATCGCATGTAAATTACAGCTCATACTAAAATTTATCTGAAACTATACCTGTCAATTTATATTTATTAAAACAAAACAAAATCTATTCGTAAATATACCTTCTCCAGGAAACTGCCTACTGAGGAATCTGTAGTAACCATTTAGACAATGGCAATTGTGCAAAGTAAAATTCTTTTATTATTAATATTTTTGGCCCTAGGGCTTGTGTGCTCGCCGGAGATACACACACACGAGAGAGAGAGAGAGAGAGAGAGAGAGAGAGAGAGAGAGAGGGGAAAAAAACACTCCCCAAGGGGGATGGTCACGCCAAAATCCCTTTGATTTTCCTCTAGGGGTTTTGGGCACGCATGCACACACACCTGTGTGTTTTTGAAGCTGCCAGGTCTGAGACTGGACCAGTACAGTCAGCCATGTGGGATCCAGCTGCCTTAACCAATCCAACGACTGGCTGGCCCACAGTAAAGTACTTGGTCTAAGTTTTCTTTTTTCTTGAGAGACTTTTGCTATAGAGCGTGTGCACTCACTCACCAGAGAGCCAGAAAGCAAGAAATCACCCCCTGGGGGGATGGCCATGCTGCAACTGCTTCGCCTCTGGGTTTTTTTTTTTTTTTTTTTTTTTTTTGAGAGGTTTTTTCGCTATAGGGCGCGTGCGCTCGCCAGACAGACAAAGACATAGAGACAGAAAGCGAGAAATCACCCCCCAGGGGGGATGGTCACGCCGCAATCCCTTCTCCTCCATTCTCCTCTCGGGATCTTGGGCACGCACGCACATGAGCCCAGCGTGAGTTGTAAGCCACCGGGTCCGAGACGCGAACCGCGGTCGACTACGTGGGAGTCCAGCGACATAGCCATTACGCTAACTGCTGGTTCCCAAGCCTCTGGGGTTTTTGGGCATACATATACACACATGCCTGGCATGAGTGTCAAGCCACCTGGTTGAGGACTAGATGTGGGAGTCCAGTGACATAACTATTTTTTTTTGGGGGGGGGGGGCCAGACAAGGATTTATTGGTAACACAATATTCTGTGAGGCTGACTACATAGGACAGTTCCAGGTTCCCATCCAGAGACTTCTTTGAACATGCAGATGTGCATACATGCTTATAAGTTAAAAAAAAATTAAAATTCCAATAACAAAGATAATGAAAGTTTAATAAACAGTAAAATTAAATCACAGGAAGGTTTAGTCAGTGGCACAACAGTAAAATGTGATGCTCTGTGAGGAAGGTTCAAGGTATAACTATTAAACCATCTGTTGGTTTTGGTTTAAGTTTTCTTTATCAATTTCTTTTTTTGTAAAAAATTATTTATTTTTTTTGAGAGGTTTTTGCTACAGGGTGCGTGTGCTTGCTAGAGAGATAGAGACAGAAAGTGAGAAATCACCCCCTGGGGGGAATGGCCACGCCGTAATCCCTTCTCCTCCATTTTCCTCTCGGGATCGTGGGCACACACACACATGCCTGGTGTGAGTTTAAGTCACTGGGTCTAAGACTCGAACCATGGTCCACTACATCGGAGTCCAGGAACAGCCATTACACCAACTGCTGGTCCCTATTTATTTAATTTTATTTTTTCATTCATTCATTATATTTTAATTTGATGAGAGAGAGAAAGTGAGAAAGCAAGCCACCAGGTCCGGGACTCGAACCATAGTTGGCCCTATGGGAGTGTCAGCACCTTCACCACGCCACCGGCTGGTCCCCCTTCTTTGTCAATTTTTTAAAAAAGGTCCAAGTACTTAAAAATACACACATTATGTATACATATATGATGAAAACAATATCACTTTCTGATTAATATTGATTTTTAAAAGAACTGCCAATTTACAGACTTATTAGTTGACACAGAAGTTCTAAAGACAAGTCCAACTTTTTCCTATGGATGTACTATACTAAAGCAGAGAAGTCTCTATTTCTTCCATGAACAATGCTTTTATTTCCGTGAGGATGCAAGTTCAACTAGTTAAAACAACATTCGTGATTTTCTCAATTGTACAGTTTAAATAAAACTGTATGTATGACTTCAGGGACAGAGACTATCAAAAGAAAATTCAACAGATAAAGCAATATGTAATATATGAACTTCATTTATTTGTTTATTTTTTGGAGGTTTTTGCTATAGGGCTTGTGTGCTCGCCAGACAGAGAGAGACAGAGACACAGAAATTGAGAAATCACCCCCCAAGGGGGATGGTCACACCGCAATCCCTTCTCTTCCATTCTCCTCTTGGGATCTTGGGCACCCATGTACACATGCCCAGCATGAGTTTAAGCCACCAGGACTCGAACTGCCGTAGACTACATGGGAGTCCAGCAACATAGCCATTACACCATCTGGTGGTCTTTGGACTTTATTTTGATCCTGACTTGAATAAACTTATTTTTAAAGATCCACTGCACTCCAATTCTTACCTGATAATATTCCAATTCTGAGATATAATCTTTTTAGTTCTAATGCTTATTTTTAATATTTCATGAGTTTCAGTTTTTAAATAGATTTAAAATTTTTTTTTTTTTGGAGAGGTTTATGGTACAGGGCGCGTGCGCTCGCCAGAAAGACAGAGGGAGACAGAGAGCCCAGCGACACAGCCGTTATACCAACTGCTGGTCCTAATTTAAAACATTTACTTCACAGTCTGTGCACTGACACATCAAACAGCCTTCATCCGTGCCCCACTTAAATGAACATGTTTCTAGTATTAACATCTATAAATAGCATCTTTTCCTTTTATTGCTAGAAGTCACTCAAAAGCAGTAAGGAGAAAAAAAACACAAATGAGATGTCAAAACATCGATCATCTTCATTTCTGGCAAAACTAATGAAATCCCTAGAATCCAAATCGTGCTTCACAGTATGCAAAAGGCCGAGGCTATGAGGGGGCGGCAGAGACAAGAACTATAGTTAAGCTTTTTATTTTCCCAGAAGTAATCTTCTTACTCAGCAGTGCTTCACAACTCTCCATTCGACTCAGTCTTTTATCACGGTCTGATGTCTTACCAGGAGGAGTAAAGCTCAGGTATTTCTGCTTCACTGTGTTGGAGTCGTAGAACTTTAGAACATCCAGTACGGCCTGCGGATTCTTCTTCTGCTCTAGCTTGGTGATGTTGGACGTCTGTAATAACCGAGCCCACTGCTCTGGCATGCCCTACCAGAAACACATTCAGAAATGGGTTGAGCTTTGAATTGCTCTAATACAATCCATTTGCATAGATAAATGACAAAACACATAAGACACATCCATCTACATAACTGTACGTTTGACTAAATTCTAGTTTTCTAGAGGTCTATTTCTCTAAATCTATTTTGCATACTTATAATTAATAGGCTCAGCTCCCCAGACAGATGCACCCAACCACTAACACTTTTATAAGAACCAAAAGCAGTTAAGAAATCCCAGTTAACATATGAACAGAAAAAGCAATTCCAAACTCCTTACTGGTGGAAAAGGTTGGTGTCCCGTCCTATGCCACCCACGAGCCCCAGTTAGGTAAACTCACAGTGAATTCTCCAGTAACGGCGTCAAAGCCAACATGGATGGTGTGCTCAAAGTCGGAGGGAGGAGAGATTTCTGGGCGCTCCTTTTCTTTCTTTCTACTTCCTACAAGGCATTTAAAATAAGAATCAGCCCATGTAAACCAGGTTAACAATTGTATTTACAACCATGTATTTATAGTTTACGTTTTCCTAAAACAGATCAGCAACGACGTTATTCTGGAAGAGATTTGCCCTAGGGACACTGGTACGTGAAGTGGCCCACACTGCCCACAGCGGGGGTGGGGACGACTGGACAGTGTCCTCTCAGAGGCACAGAGGTTGACCAGCACCCCGGATAAAAGGGCACGAGGCAGAGAGACACCCCTTTGGCTCTCTGGCTCTCTCAGAATTAAAGAGATACACCTGAAACACTGAGCAGTCTGGAAAACAAAGGTACACCTAACCCAGTTCATCCTGAAAGGAAAACTGACATTACCATGACTACGTAGGAGCATACAGTAAAGACAAGTCGTGTAAGAAGTTTTTCCATGGCTCCAGTGTAAATCATTTTTACGAGAGTCTTGCCACACAGCTGCTAACCTAAGCGATTCCTTTACTTTTACCCTGTGCTAGAATATGGTTTTTGGATCCTGTTTCCCTCCTCTCGGTTTATTTACCTTTTTGTTTTAACTGACATTGTTTTTTTTTAAAATTATTTTATTTAACGTTATTTATCTATTTATTTATTTATCCATTTATTTATTTATTTTCATTTGACCAAAGAGGGACAGAGAGAGAGAGAGAAAGAAAGCCACCAGGCCTGAGGCTCAAATTGCGGTCGGCCATATGGGAGTCCAGTGCCCTGAACCGCCATGCCACCTGCCAGCCCGTTAATTGACATCCTCGAATAACTGTATTTTCTCCTCAGAATGTTGGTATTAAGAAGGTCAATACCATCTTGATTCTCATTTTGAACACTGTGAAAATCAACTATCCTGGTGGGGCCGCGAGAAGGGAAGGAAGACACGGGTTGTGGTGAGGGGGCACGAAAAAATAAATTAAGAAAATCAACTATCCTGGGGCCAGCAGGCAGTGTAGTGCTTAAGGAGTTGGACTCCCACATGGCCAGTCTCAGTTCGAGTCCCAGACCCAGTGGCTTGAAACTCACACCAGGCGCATGTGCATGCGTGCCCAAAACCTTGAGAAGACAATGGAGGAGAAGGGACTGCAGTGTGGCTTATCCCCCCCCTCCCTGAGAGAGATTTCTCATTTTCTGTGTGTCTCCAGCAAGCACATGAGCCATGTAGCAAAAATCACGCTTAAAAAAACAAATGTTTCCCCAGTAAACAGGATAAACCTGAGCTAGATCGTGTAGAAGAAACGGCCCTTGGTGGCCTGCTCCCCGCCTACCTCTGCAGTCACTTCTGCTGTCCTAACGCTCTTCCTCCCTATCTGCTTTCAGATCACACTGCCCTGCACTACGAGCTGGTGAACATGCGACGACTCCCGCGCAGGGCCTGAACGCGCTGGTCTAGGCAGGAGACACAGCACATACTGGCAGGCATGTGGAGAAGACTCGTCCAGTCGAGTTGTCGTAAAGGGTTCCGATTTTCTTCATTTTTTTTTCAATGACACCAATTAAAACCAGTAATTAATGGGGCCAGCAGGTGGGGTGGTGGTTAAGGCACTGGACAATCCCACATGCCCGACCACGGTTCAAGTCCCAGACTTGGTGGCTTGCTTTCTCACCACCCCCCACCCTCTCTGGTCAAATTAAAATAAATGAATGAATAAACAAAATTAAAGTAAATGATTCTTAAAAAAAAAAAACAAACCAGTAATCAATAACTGTGTTCTTAGAGTTTCTTTTCTTTTTTATGAAAACATTAGCTGTCTTAGTAAGGACAGAAGTCAGCGGTGTAAATTTCTGAATAGAATAGAATAAGTATCTCCTAGATCAGGCTTTACGGATGGTCATTATGAGTTTTAAAAATATAAATATAATTCTTTTCCTTCTAGACTTCTGTTTCAGGATGAGGTACTGAGCCTTCCTCTCTGTACCAAATCCCTGTATTTCACAAAACAAGATCTATGAGCAAAGTTCAAAGATGAAAGCAGTTAGGACGAGAGAAATAACCAGCCGCTGAGGATGGAAGTGGGAGAAGGCTACTGCACGGGTGCAGAGGGTGGATGGGCTAACGCAGTGGGAACAGCTGAGCAGGTGGGTGGCCCCCACACAGGGCTCTCATTACTAACTCTGAAAGCTGGGCCACAGCAACCAGGCTATGCCAGGTTTCAGCTATCAGGCAGGAGCAGTAAGTGTGGAAGCTCCGTGGGAAAGGGAGGGCAGAGCCCCAGGGATAGGAAGAATCAAGGAGCACCCGACCCTCCAAACATTCCACACATCCCTCTCACACTGGAAAGTATGTGGTCTAACCCTCCCTCCCCCAGGCAGGCAACAGAGACTCCGCGTGTGCGCCACTCCCAACTGCAAAGCTGAACGCAGTCCTCCCCCAACCCGCCCTACAAACTCAACGCAAGGCTCATCAAAGCATCAAGGTTTCTTTCTTTAAAGCAGACAGTAAGATTCTAAAATTTCTAGATTAGAGCAAAATAACCAGTAAGATCCTGAAGAAGAACCTGGTAAAAAGATTTATTCTACCAGATATTAAGAATGATAAGATACAGTGATCAAGATGAAGTGGTATTACTTAGGTACAAATAAGCTGATGGAATAAAATGGAAATCACAGAAAAACATACATGGAAATCTGATAAATGATGGTTACTCTTGCAGGAAGCAGGACTATAATAGAAGAGGATTCAGTAAAATAGTGCTGGGACACTGACTGTCCACATTTAAGGAAAAAAGTAAAAATGGGCCTTTGCAAAGACACACAAAAATAAAATCTAGATAGCTCAAAAGATTTAAAATTTAAAAGGTAAACTGTAAAACTTTTAAAATAAACGTAAGAAAATGTCTACGACCCCACATTGGGCCAAGAATTCTTAAAACACAAAAAACTCAACTCACAAAGGAAAGGAATTGATCAACTACATCAAAATTAATAACTTATTTTTTTAATTAGAATTATTTATTTACTTTTACTCATACATTCATTTTATTTTAATTAGACCAGAGAGAGATACAGAGAGAGGGTAAGTGAGAAAGCAAGCCACCAGGTCAGGGACTCAAACTGTGGTTAGCCATGTGGGAGTGTCCAGCACTTTAACCACCATGCCACCTGCTGGTCCCCAAAATTAGTAACTTCTAATCATCAAAAGATACCACTGAAAGGGTGAAAAGGCAAAGATTATTATTTAGCATCATCTAACCAACAAAGAATTAGAAGAAATGCTTATTAATTACTAAGAAAAAGACTCAGTAGTGGGAAAAAGAAAAAAAGGATAAAAGATCTGAAGAGACACTTGACAGAGGGAACCAGCAGTTAGTGTAATGGCTATGTCGCTGGACTCCCACGTAGTCGACCGTGGTTCACGTCCCGGACCCGGTGGCTTAAAACTCACGCCGGGCGCGTGTGCGTGCGTGCCCAAGATCCTGAGAGGAGAATGGAGGAGAAGGGATTGTCGCGTGACCATCCCCCCCGCTGGGGGGTGATTTCTCGCTTTCTGTCTCTATGTCTCTCTCTGTCTGTCTGGCGAGCACACGCGCCCTATAGCGGAAAAAAAAAAAAAAAAAAAAAAGAGACACTTGACAGAAGCTCAGTTTCCGAGATGTGTCAGTGGTGTGCACATTAAAACTACACCAAGTCGGGGTCAGCAAGTGGCATGGTGGTTAAGGGCATTGGACTCCCACGTGGCTGACTGCGGTTTGAGTCCCAGACCTGGCAGCTTGCTCTCACTTTCCCTCTCTCTCTCGCTCAGTCCCTCCCTGGTTAAATTAAAAAGTAATTAATTAATTAATTAAAACTCAATAAAATAAGTCTTTTTTTTAAAAAAAAAAAAACTACACCAAGCCACCATCTCACAGCTCCCAGGCTGGCAGAAAAGGGAAAAGTGAGAAAGCAAGCTGTCAGGTCTGGGACTCAAACCACGGTCTGCCATGTGGGAGTCCAGTGCCCTTAACTAGCAGGCCACCTGCTGGCCCCATGATTTCATTTTTAAGAGATTCCAAAATAAGGCAAGAAGGAAGCTAGAAAATGGAAGCTGGCAAGGGGGCTGGAGCATCTGTGTATGTGGTTAGATAAAAAAAAGATCACAGAGACCAGTAGGTGGTGTGGTGGCTAAGGCGCTGGACATTCCTACACGGCTAACCACGGTTCGAGTCCTAGACTTGGTAGCTTGCTGTCTCGCTTTCCCTCTCTCTCTCTCTTTCTGTGTGTCTCCCTCTGGTCAAATTAAAATAAATGAGGGAACCAGCAGTTGGTGTAATGGCTATGTTGCTGGACTCCCACGTAGTCGACCGCGGTTCACGTCCCGGACCCGGTGGCTTGAAACTCACGCCGGGCGCGTGTGCGTGCGTGCCCAAGATCCCAAGAGGAGAATGGAGGAGAAGGGATTGCGGCGTGACCATCCCCCCTGGGGGGTGATTTCTCGCTTTCTGTCTCTTTGTCTCTCTCTGTCTGTCTGGCGAGCGCACGCGCCCTATAGCGAAAAACCTCTCAAAAAAAATAAAATAAAATAAATGAATTAACAAATAAAATTAAATAAATATTAAAAACAACAAACAAAAAAACAGAGAGAGACTTAAACCGTGGTCCACTACACGGAAGTTTAGTAACGTAACCATTACGCCATCTGCTGGTCCCCCTCCATAATTTTACATACTGTGTATACACTGACATTCTTACATTTTCACACTTTAAATAAATTGACTGACTACAAAGAGATGAGGATTTAGCACTTTCTAACACACACACTTCTTCACCCTCTTCCTGTGCCTAATTTTTGGTCCACTGTCTAATCTTCCCCTTTATCTTTCATCTCACCCAGTCTATTTTTCATTCTCAAAAGTGCCAAATACACACCTTACTGTTTCTGTTAAACTTAAAAAACATACTTTTATGAGGTGTTTTCTATTACAACATCACATGAAATCTCATTAAAGCCAACTTAGAAATAAGTGATACACAATATAATGAATGAACATGTTTTCAACTGTTTAATGATTATGTCCTGTCCGCAAATCTAAATTCTCCAAGACTTGATTCTTTATTAATATGAACTCATTTAATATAACCTCAAATTAAGTAAGTATAAAGTACTGCTATATATGAGGCACCCTTCTTCCACTAGGGTTTCATCTCTGTGAATATTTAGGAGATCTAGCCTCATCTCTACTTAGCATCTGTTTCTTGTTAGCAGAGCCATATCCCCATGCTAACTGAGATAAATAAATGACTACCTTACCCTTAATCTAAAATCTGTTACCGTCTATAATCCAATTCTGAAATCCCAAAAGCTCTAAAAACATGTATGAAATAATTTATAGTACTTATATCTCACGTCACATGACCAGACCACTGGTCAACTAGGGTTGATTTTCCCCTCAGGGAATATCTGGCAGCGTCCAGAGACAGTCTGGGTTGTCCCCACTGGGTGGGAGGTCCCACTGATAACTAGTGGGTACAAGCTAGGAATGCTGTTCCATACCCAGTAGCGCACAGGGACAGATCCCTGCAACGACAATTATTTGGCCAAAAAATGTCAACAGTGCCAAAGTTGAGAAACCCTAGATTAGACATGTCTTGCAGCAGACACATGGACACTCCGTTTACTGAGGCTGTGTTACAGAACACACGGTAAAGACAGTATCTCTCCCAAAATCAGAAGAACCCAGAGCTCCAAAACAGAGTTGGCTCCAGGGATTTCCGACAGGGAACTTGCGAGCCCTAGGTCACCGTTCTTACAACAGCAGGTCTTCGCCAAATATTACAAACGTCCTCCATGTGCAGAAGCTGCAACTGTGACCCAGGATCTCAGAAAATGAAGATGAGTATAAAAGCTCACTGGCCTCAACAAGTAGAACGAGCAAACAACTTTACAGCTTTACTCTTCTCCATCAGAGTTCACAAACAGCCTCTTTCACAGTGCCTGAGAATCAACATCAGTTGTGTTCTTAGATGTTTATTGTTCTCAGCAGAGAAGACATCAACATGGGTAACATACTACATATATCGTAAACTAATACCAAGACTCTTGAAAGCACAAGGACTGTTTACCTTTCTCTGTGCCTGAGAATATGGAGATGATTTTGTTCCTGGGCTTTTTTTCTTCTGGAACAGAGGGTAAAGGTTTCAAACTGTGATTGGCTGACAAAGGGTCTTTGCCTCCAGTGCTAAAAATGGTACTGCTCATCCGCACAGGAGGTGCTGGAGGCTTGTCTTCCAGTTCTCCGTTATCAGACATGATTAAGAATTATGAAATGTCCTGAAATAGATTAAAAAATACATATATAAACAATTAGTAACAAGGTTATGGACAACCACAAAACAGTAATAACTCCCCCTTACTGCCTATCCCCACCACAATTCCAAATTAGAAAATGTTACCCATTTAGAACAGCATTTACAACACTCAGGAGAAAAATATGCAGTTAGAGATGTAACTGTTTTCCAATTAAGGTAGCAATCTCCCCTAACAAAGTTAGTAAATGTTTGAAAAGACAAATAGAAAGTGATTACACTGACAATCAAACATCATTCACTTAATTAACGGAGCCTAAAAGATTATATCATTGAAAAGACAACATGGAGTCTTAAAAGAGAATGCTGGGGCTGGCAGGTGGCATGGTGGTTAAGGCGCTGGACTCCCACTGTGGCCAACCAAAGTCAAGTTCCAGACCTGGCAGCTTGCTTTCTTGCTTTCCCTTTCTCTCTCTCTTTCTGGTCAAATTAAAACAACAGTAATAATAACAACAGTAATGCATATAAAATTAAATAAATAACTTAAAAGTTATTAGTTCTTATAAAGAAAAGAGAGGCAATTCCAATGTGGAAGAATATGTCCTAACCCACTAATCAAAGCATCTCTCTGGTGGGTTCAATGGATGCTTGGCTGTTAAGCCTATTAACTAATTCCCCTTTAATCTGATTCCAGGCACACTAGCCTGATCCTTACAATGCAGCCTTCACATAAACTTTTCCTTAAGGATTCCCAAGTCAGGGATCAGCAGTTGGTGTAATGGCTATGTTGCTGGACTCTTATGTAGTTGACTGTGGTTCTCAAGTCCTGGGCCCGGTGGCTTAAATTCACTCTGGGTGTGGGGGCGTGTGCGTGCGTGCCCAAGATCCCGAGAGGAGAACGGAGGAGAAGGGATTGTGGCGTGGCCATCCTCCCTGAGGGAGGGGGTGTGATTGCTTGCTTTCTGTCTGTCTCTGTCTTTCTGGTGAGCGCACGTGCAGTATAGCAAAAAACTTCTCCGAAAAAACAAAAACAAACAAAAAAAGATTCCCAAAACAATGTACCTTTGATGCAATATCTGATCTTTCTGAAAATTTTACATTAATTTTACAGTAACAATCTACTCACATTAGTCTCTCCCATGTCTTGAAGACAGTCACATGGAGCTTCATCAATCTAGGTACACTGGCAAATTACATCCAGAACATGGCTGAGAGTGTGGCACTGCCCCAAGGATCTGTTACCTTACAATGCCCTGTCCAGTCAGTCAGGTAAACCTCTCTTGTCCACACAGCTAGTTGAGTGGAAACTTCAACCTTGCTTACATATCCTTATAGGAGCATATTTTGTCTTAAGAAGAGCGGATTAGGGACCAGCAGTTAGCGTAATGGCTATGTTGTTGCTGGACTCCCATGTAGTTGACCACGGTTCGAGTCCTGGACCCGGTGGCTTAAACTCATGCCGGGTACGTGTGTGTGTGCGTGTCCAAGATCCCGAGAGGACAATGGAGGAGAAGGGATTGCAGCGTGGCCATCGCCTCTGGGGGTGATTTCTCGCATTCTGTCTCTCTGTCTCTATCTTTCTGGTAAGCACACGCCCTATAGCAAAAACCTCTCCAAAAAAAAAAAAAAAAAAAGAAGAGTGCATTATATACAATTAAAATCAGCAGTAGAAAGAAAAGGATCCTAACTTACATTTGAGTCCTGAAATTGAAGTATGTGTTCAGAGAAAGAGCACATTTCTCCACTAAAAGTATAGATTGGTAGCTGAATCTTAATTGAACTGTAAAGTTATTTAATGTACTTAAGTAAACAAAACTTCATATATATACACAATGAAAATAATTTAACAGTATTTATACAAAATTTAAAACATTTTTTGTAATTGCTAGAGGGTGCTTGTGCTCAGCAGGGGGGCGGGGGAGGATGAGAGAGAGAAAGCATCATTCAGAGAGGACCAACCACACGGCATCCTTTTTCCTCTAATTTCTCCAGTCTGTTAGGCCTTGGGGAAGGTCTGCACATGCACCTGGTTTTTTGTGGGGGGGGAGAAGTTTTTGCTATAGGGTGCATATGCTCGCCAGACAGAGAGAGACAGAGAAACAGAAAGCGAGAAATCACCCCCCAGGGGGATGGCCACGCCACAATCCCTTCTCCTCCATTTTCCTCTCGGGATCTTGGGCATGCGTGCACATGCGCTCGGCGTGCGTTTAAACTACCGGGTCCGGGACTCAAACTGCGGTCGATTACATGGGAGTCCAGCGACATAGTCATTACGCCAACTGCTGGCCCCAGCACCTGACATATTTTTCAAACCTGCAGGGCTGGGATTAAGATCACAATCTGGCCACATGGGATCCAGTTCCCAGTGCACAGTGCTTAATCACTGCATCACTGGGTTGGCCTCCAAATAAAATTTTATCTTACTTTTTATTTAGCTTGAATATTAATACCCGAAGAAAAGTGGGTATAATTCAAGTTATGTATAATTTTCTTAAAGAATGACTTATTTATTTAACTTCATTTGTTATTATTATTATTTTCTTTAATTTGGCCAGACAAGACAGAGAAAGAGAGAAAGGGAAAACAAGAAAGCAAGCCGCCAGGTCCGGGACTCAAACCGTGGTCAGCCATGTGGGGATCTAGCACCTTTAACTACTATGCCACCTTCCAGCCCCTCAAGTTATGTATGATGTCAATGTTAAGGGGAGCTGGGTGACAGGCACACAGATCTACTATCTTAACAACTTGTCTGTAAATCTAAACTTATTCCAAAATAAAACTTCCATTGAAAAATGAATTAACAAGTTTCTCAAAAGTTAAATATAGAGCCACCATATGACCTAGTACCATATTACCTAGTAATTCCACACTCAAGTATACAGCCAAGAAAACTGAGAACACAGAACTTACTTATGAACAGACATAGGAGTATTCATAATAGCCAGAAGATAGGGAACACCGAATGTATGTCGACTGACGAATGAATAGATAAAAGTGTGATGTATTCTTACAAGGCAATACTGTCTGACCAAAAAAGTGAGTGAAGTCCTGATACACACTACAACATGGATGAACCTTGCAAATGTAAGTAGAAAAAAGACAGATATGAAAAGCAATGCATTTTATGATTCCACTTATGTGGAATGTCCAGAACAGGCAAATCCATGTAGAAAGTAGTTCAGCTCATAAAAACGGCTGAGTCAGTGTTTGCTGGGGTATGGGATGTGACTGCTGATTGGGTATAGAGTTCCTCTGGGGGAATGAAAATGCTTCAGCATTAAGACAGTGGTGATGACTGTACAACGTTCTAAAATACTAAAACCACTGAAAGGAATACCTTGAAAAGGTAAATTTCAAGCTATATGAATTATTAATCAATAAATATTTATATCTCCTTCATAGATTAAAGATTAAGTAAACTAGTAAAGATTAAAAATTACTGCTATTGCTATTACCATCAGTATTTACCAATTTCTTTTTTTTTTAAAGAATTATTTAATTTTATTTATTCATTCATTTTTTATTTTTCAATTTAACCAGAGACAGAGAAACAGAGAGAAGCAAAGTGGGAAATCAAGCCACCAGGCCTGGGACTTGAACTGTGGTTGGCCATATGGGAGTGTCCAGTGCCTTAACCCCCACACCACCTGCTGGTCCCAGTATTTACCAATTTCTATCCCAGACACTGGAGGAAATAAGAGATGACCTAAGGCTTCTCTGAGAGTTCACGATCTAGTAGGAAAAATCAGTACACGGTTTGCCGGTTAGGTCAGGCAGGCCCGTTCTCAACACACGCCTATTAAAGCACTTAGTTTCTTCAAAACAGTAAGCACTTCTCCAAACATTCTGGCCTTAAGTCCTCTTTACGCTCAAAAACTGGGAGGTCACAAAGTTTGTCCTTATGAGGTTTATATCTATATTTACTATGTGAGAAATTAAGATAAGTTATTTAATATTTAATTCATTTAAAAATAACACTAATCAGGGATGGCCCCATAATCTAGTGGTTAAGGGAACTGAATCCCACATGGTCGACTGTGGTTTGAATCCCAGCCCTGCCGGCTTGAAACACACACTGGGCTCATACGTGTGCATGCCCCATGTCCGGACAAGACGGAGATTGGGAGGGGCAGGGAGGGACAGGAGGCAGAGGGAGCAACGTCTTGCCTCATTCAAGGGTGCCTTCTCCCTCTCTCTGGCAACATGTGCACTCTGTGGTAAAACCAAAACAAAACCACCAGTAATAAGCCCACTACATATTAACATAAACATTTTTATTTATAATAACTATTTTCCAAAACAAAATAATTTAGCGAGAAGACTGGCATTATTTTACATTTCAGCAAACCTGTTTCATGTCTGGCTTAGAAGGAAGCTGTTTCTGCATTCGATTTCTATTTAATTTCTAGTGCTATGTTGTTTTAGCTGAAGTTTATGAAAAATATCTGGTTTTACAGATACATAGCTGAAAAAATAAGAGTATTTTTTTAATAATTATTGATTTAATTTTATTCATTCATTTAATTTTTAATTTGACCAGAGAGAAACACACACACACACACACAGGGAGAGGGAGAGAGGGAAAGTGAGAAAGCAAGCCACCAGGTCTGAGACTCAAACTGTGGTTGGCCATGTGGGAGTTTCCAGATCCTTAACCAGCAAGCCACCTGCTGGTCCCAAGAAAAGAGTATTTTAACAAGTTTCAGAAAACTGTAAATATTCTTCTTTAATATTACACTGAATTTTACTTTCCTGATGGTTAAACTCTGATCTGAAACCAAAGTATTGAACATTCCGTATTGTTACATTAAATCTAATGATTTCTCTTGAGCTTTAAATGGCTCTCATGAATTGGTTTTTATGGAAAACATTGGTTCACTAGGTTTTAAAGATATTTCAAATGTGTTTTTTTTTCCCCCTGTAGTGCTTGTGTGCCAGCAGGTCGGCTTCGGCCGCTGGTCACTGTTCCGCAGGATGGGATTTGTTAAAGTCGTCAAGAATAAGGCCTACTTTAAGAGATACCAAGTGAAATTTAGAAGACGACGAGAGGGTAAAACTGATTACTATGCTCGGAAACGCTTGGTGATCCAGGATAAAAACAAGTACAACACACCCAAATACAGGATGATAGTTCGTGTAACTAACAGAGATATCATTTGTCAGATTGCTTATGCCCGTATAGAAGGGGATATGATAGTCTGCGCAGCTTATGCACATGAACTACCAAAATACGGTGTGAAGGTTGGCCTGACAAACTATGCTGCAGCATATTGTACTGGCCTGCTGCTGGCCCGCAGGCTTCTCAATAGGTTTGGCATGGACAAGATCTATGAAGGCCAAGTGGAAGTGACCGGAGATGAGTACAATGTAGAAAGCATCGATGGTCAACCTGGTGCCTTCACCTGCTATTTGGATGCAGGCCTTGCCAGAACCACCACTGGCAATAAAGTTTTTGGGGCCCTGAAGGGAGCGGTGGATGGAGGCTTATCTATCCCTCACAGTACCAAACGATTCCCTGGTTATGATTCTGAAAGCAAGGAATTTAATGCAGAAGTCCATCGGAAGCACATCATGGGCCAGAACGTTGCAGACTACATGCGTTACCTGATGGAAGAAGATGAAGACGCTTACAAGAAACAGTTCTCTCAGTACATAAAGAACAATGTAACTCCAGACATGATGGAGGAGATGTATAAGAAAGCTCACACTGCTATACGAGAGAACCCAGTCTATGAAAAGAAACCCAAGAAAGAAGTTAAAAAGAAGAGGTGGAATCGTCCCAAGATGTCCCTTGCCCAGAAGAAAGATCGGGTAGCCCAGAAGAAGGCAAGCTTCCTCAGAGCTCAGGAGCGGGCTGCTGAGAGCTAAACCAAACAATTTTCTATTACTTTATTCAAGATATAATAAATCACAAGAAAGAAAGAAAAAAAAAAGATATTTCAAATGTTGACAAATTTCATTATGCAATAAAAATAGTCACATTCATTAATATGATCATTGACCACAACAGTATTGGGAAACTGTCAAACTCATATAGTGAATACAAATTTTCTTTCTTTTCTTTTTTCTCTCTTTTTTTAAATTGCCAAAAGGTACATGTGCTCAAGAGACAGAGCTAGAGAGAGGGATAGGGAAAAAGGACCGACCCTCCATGAGGCATGGTCACGTCGCAATCCCTTCTCCACCCTGTCAGAAAGGCCAGGCTTGGAACTTCATTCGGCCATGTGGGATCTGGCTCCCTTAACTACTAGACCACAGGCCCAGAGACAAGTTTTCTAAAACTCTAATTTTTGCTTGAGAGCTTAAATTTTATCATCAGCAACAAATTCTGTCACCTCATTTATTTGTGAGAAAATATCCTCTAAATAACTAAGTGTGAACAACAAGAATTTGTGGACTAGTTGTTCTTTCAAATAAAAATGGTGTTCTGGGACCAGCAAATGGCATAATGGTTACATCGCTGGACTCCCACGTAGTCGACTGCAGTTCGAGTCGCGGACCCTGTAGCTTAAAACTCATGACAGGTGCATATGCATGAGTGCCTCAGATCCTGAGGTGAAGGGATTGCCATAGCCACCCACCTGGAGGGGTGATTTCTCAGTCTCTCTGGTGAACACATGTGTCCTATAGTAAAGAATCTCTTTAGATTAAAAAAAAAAAAAAGGTGTTCCATGAAAAAAAGGAGCTAATTTAGTTCACTTGCAAAAGTAACTGCCTGCAAGGTAAGCAGTCATATTTTGGTTTGCAAAAGTGTTTTATGATACTTCCCATTTCACAATATATGAGAAGCTCTTAAAAGTTCATGAAAAAATAGGGGACCAGCAGTTGGCTTAATGGCTATGTCACTGAACTCCCATGTAGTTGACCCTGGTTCGAGTCCCGGACCCAGTGGCTTAAACTCACGCCGGGGGCATGTGCGTGTGTGCCCAAGATCCCGAGAGGAGAATGGAGGAGAAGGGATTGCAGCGTGGCCATCCCCCCGGGGGGTGATTTCTCACTTTCTGTCTCTCTGTCGAGCGCACATGCCCTATAGCAAAAATCTCTAAAAAAAAAAAATAAAGTTCATGAAAAATGGAATTATAGTACAAGTTTATTTTGGTGCAAAAACAGAAAACCATGCATAGTTTCATACTGAACATTTTCCACTATTTTAACTACAAACACAACGCCACTGCCATGGCCTTGATTTGTATTAAAGGTACTGGCAGTCTGACGCTTGACCCACCATGCCTTCCCCACCATTAAAGCACAAGTCAACATGGTGTCAAAGGCAAAAAATGTTTTAGGATAATGAAATAATGAATAATGAAAAGTTTTGACACCATAGAACCCCAGAGTACTGTATTCCACACTTTGAAATTGTTGCTTTAAAGTATACTTCACACCCCTGTACTTTATCCACATTATTTCTCATTCTTTCTGATGTTTCACTGAGGTAGCAGATCTTTTTTTTTTTTTTTTTTTTTTTTTGAGAGGCTTTTGCTATAGGGCATGTGTGCTTGCCAGACAGACAGAGACAGAGAGACAGAAAGCGAGAAATCACCCCCTGGGGGGGGGTTGTGGCCACGCATGCACACACGCCCAGCGTGAGTTTAAGCTACCAGGTCCGGGACTCGAACCGTGGCCAACTACGTGGGAGTCCAACGACATAGCCATTACACTAACTGCTGGTCCCGTCTAGGTAGCAAATCTACATGAGGGGACTTCAAATGGTTTGCAGAAAAAAATGGAATTAGAGTACAAGTTTACTTTAAGGTGCAGCAAATTTTTTTTTTTTTTTTTTTTGAGAGGTTTTCACTATAGGGCGCGTGCGCTCGCCAGACAGACAGAGAGAGACAGAGAGATAGAAAGTGAGAAATCACCCCCCAGGGGGGATGGTCACGCTGCAATCCCTTCTCCTCCATTCTCCTCTCGGGATCTTGGGCACGCACGCACACGCGCCCGGCGTGAGTTGTAAGCCACCGGGTCCAGGACGCGAACCGCGGTCGACTACGTGGGAGTCCAGCGACATAGCCATTACGCTAACTGCTGGTTCCCAAGGTGCAGCAAATTTTTAAAACTCATGCAGTTTTTTCATAATACGTATTATTTTCTCAAGAACTTTTTGAAGACCCTCCTATTCTATTTCACCTTACACTCTAAGATATTTCCCTTCTTTTTTTTTTGAGAGAGATTTTTGTTATAGGGCACATGTACTCACTGGAGAGGCAAGAAATCACTATCCCCCCTACCCGCCCAGGGAGAGGATGGCCATGCCACAATCCCTTCTCCTCCACTCTCCTCTCAGGGTTTTAGTCACACACGTACATGTGCCCGGCATGAATTTCAAGCTGCTGGTTCTGGGATTCAAACCGTGGTGACTATGTGGGAATCCCGTGCCTTAACCACTACGCCACCTGCTGGCCTCTAGATCCCATTTTAACATAGGGAAAAGGTAAACAGATTTCCAAGCTAGAGTACAAAACCCTCAAATCTTCAATATGATTGAAAAAAAAAAATCCACAGGCCTGCAATGGTATTGTTTGCTTTTGTTACAATGTCACAAAGATCAGTAGGCTTATCCTAAGTTATCTAGGGTCTAAAATGTCACTTACATGTGAAGGAACACTAAACTGCTTAAATGACATTACATAGTAACTTTCAGAATACATAGTTTCCTTCTTTTTGGCTATCCTAAAAATACGTTCTATAGTTCAGTTTTTTTTTTTTTTTTTTTTTGAGAGATTTTTTTTGCTATAGGGCGCATGTGCTCGCCAGACAGACAGAGAGAGACATAGAGACAGAAAGCGAGAAATCACCCCCCAGAGGGGATGGTCACGCCGCAATCCCTTCTCCTCCATTCTCCTCTCGGGATCTTGGGCACGCACGCACACGCGCCCGGCGTGAGTCTCAAGCCACCGGGTCCGGGACGCGAACCGTGGTCGACTACATGGGAGTCCAGCGACATAGCCATTACGCTAACTGCTGGTTCCCTATAGTTCAGTTTTAATATAACGCATAGTAACTGTATTTTCTGCACAAATTCAGTCCAACACAACTAAAGAATGGCTAGTTCATTGTTTCAACTTTCTTTTTGGTGACTGTACAATATCAATTAGGTGTGTAGCAAGGAAATCCCAATCGCATGACTTAACTTTTTAAAAACTACCCGAACAAAACCCAAATTTAGTACTAAACACAAGTCACAGATGTCCCAGTGATAGCACTCAAGATGACAAACGCGATAGCAACGTGATGCGCGACATAAGCGGTTAGATCTCAGTGAGTACTAAGTCTGACCCTAGACACACTATTGGAACTTCTGCCATTACTTCAGCTGAGGGCTGCTGCTTCATCTCTCGGTTTCTATTAGTCTCTACGCCTTCAGTTGTTCAGAGGAGGTAAGAAAGCTCTAATAGCAGAAATTAGGAAGTTAGAAGGACGTTAGCTGTTACTCAGGAGAAGTCAGGAGAAGCTCTAACCAGCTTCCTAAAGAATTTGTGTGTTTGCAGGAACCAGCAGTTAGCATAATGGCTATGTCGCTGGACTCCCACGTAGTCGACTGCGGTTCGCGTCCCGGACCCAGTGGCTTAAAACACACCAGGCGCATGTGCGTGCGTGCCCAAGATCCCGAGAGGAGAATGGAGGAGAAGGGATTGAGGCGTGACCATCCCCCCCCCCCGGGGGGTGATTTCTCGCTTTCTGTCTCTGTCTCTGTCTGTCTGGCGAGCGCACGCACCCTATAGCGAAAACCTCTCCAAAAAAAAAAAAAAAAAAAAGAATTTGTGTGTTTGGTTTGTTGCTTTAGAGAAAGAAATGAGAATAAAATACCCTTTAATTATCATGCAGAAAGTAGACTAAAAATAATGCATTATATCACTCCCTGGCTACACCTTTCTCAGCAGTTGCCCATAACCTACCGACTGAAGACCAAATTCTTGACATTTAGGACCACGTGACTCCAAACTATGGAATAGATCTGATGTCACATGAACGTACCACAGAAAGCCTACACTTCGTGTTCCCAAAATACACCACTTTCCTGGCCTAAATTATTTCTGTATGTGTATTTCTCTACTTTCAATATGGAAGGCTTTTTCTTCATCCTTTTACATACCCTCATAAATCTTTTGCAGCTCAGTCAAAATTATTTCCTATGTAAGGTATTCCTTCTGATCCCTGCTCAAAACAATTCCTTACCTATTAGGAACTCAAGTTACACGGGAAAATAATTTCAGAGAGGATTAAAACAGTAAAGAATTAGAATTCATTTGGTCATGTTCTCATACAGTTCTTATGTGAAAGAACTAACCCATCAAAAGTTGAGTGGTTTGCTTAAAGTCACACAAATCTAATTACTGGTAGAATCAAGACCAGAATTCGAGTTTGTTTTTCTGGCTCAAGACTTCAAGCAAACAAAGGTAGGGACTTTGCCTCCATTAGACAATAACGCTTACCAATTTATGGTACCACAGTGCCCCAGGATAAAACACCTTTCTTCTTGATTCATTAGTTCTTTATCAAACAGCATTTTGCTAGACAACATATATAAATTACCTTGTATTAACCTCTGGAAAGATATATACTTTCGCCCTTACAACTGACTCAGGGACTCAGTCTTCTGTCTCTTTTCCATAAGATAGTGCTTTCTTTCCTTTTTTTTTTTTTTTTTTTTTTTGTGCATTGATTCTAGTGTCAAATGCCTAAAACGTGCCAAACGAGAGCGTGATGAGGTTCTCTAGGTTCACCTTATATTTTAGCCATAAACAAAAAGTGGAAATACCACGCACGAAAAAATACTGATTTACCTTATGCTTTGCTCCACCTACTCAAAAATGTTTAATAAGAAGAGAACAAATGATTAGTGCCTCTCTCCAAATCGGTTCAAATACTTTTTGGTACTTCTCAGTGAAAAACAAGCGAAACAAAAAGTGTGCCCAAAACACACTGTACTCTTGTAACAGGCCCATTGTTTAACTGTGACACAACTCAAACACAAACAATCCCTCAATTGTCTACTGGAGGAGAGTAGGGGTAGCTGAATATACAGCTGAAACGAACAAGTAGTGGTGTCTGGAACCAGTCAGGTCAACTGTGCAAATCGCTAAACTTACTATAACCCACTGCAGTCAATTATGTACCCCAGTACCTGGTTTTCAATTAAAAAGCACAATTTTGATTTATTTCACTTACGTTTTATATAAATGAATCTTAATTTTGGTACCCTGTGAATATAATACTAAGTAACCAGACTTCAATACTCCCTCATCATGCTCGAGGAACTCCAACACCCAAGGCTCTTCTCTCACTCTCAAAAAAGCCTCCAACGCTTTTGAGAGCAAAAGCAGGGATGGACATGTCTCCAAGTCACCTGAGGATGGCCACACACACCGAGAAGGTTCACAGCAGAAGTAAGGGAGCGTTCTCAATCCACGACAATGGCCACAACAAAAGGCCAGAAAGAAGAGGAAGAGAAAGTGCAGAACACAGAGGCAGGAGAGTGAGAGACAATAAAGGAAACGAAAGCTTCTTTCAAACTTACGTAAATAAAGGACTGGAAAACATATCAAATCTTTTAAAATGCACAGATGAGCTAGTAAAATGACAGGAATGAATCCATGGAGCCCAAAGCAAAGTGAAACCAGGAATTCAAAACAGTAATAAACAATTTATTGATCTAGTTATTCCCGGGAGCTCCCTGGACACCTTATGCTTCCACTTGGATGGCTGTCACAGGGGCCAGGAAATAAAACCCAGAGTCTGCCTAAGTAGAAAAATTTAAAAGTCCCACATAAGGCTACAACCTAAAAGGCTATCATCTTTTTTTTTTTTTTTTTTTTTTTTGAGAGGTTTTCGCTATAGGGTGCGTGCGCTCGCCAGACAGAGAGAGACAGAGAGACAGAAAGCGAGAAATCACCCCCCAGGGGGGATGGTCACGCCGCAATCCCTTCTCCTCCATTCTCCTCTCAGGATCTTGGGCACGCATGCACACGCGCCCGGCGTGAGTTGTAAGCCACCGGGTCCGAGACGCGAACCGCGGTCGACTACGTGGGAGTCCAGCGACATAGCCATTACGCTAACTATTTTTTAATTGCCAGAGAGAGTGTATGCCTGCAAGAGAGAGACAGAGAGAGGGAGAGTAACCTCCAACATGCTGTGGCCACACTGCAATACCTCCTCCACTTTCCCACCCTGTTGGCGTTTTGGACATGCATGCACACATGCCTGGTGTATTTTTCAAGCTGCTGGGGTCCAGATTCGAACTTGCAGTCAGCCATGTGGGATCCAGATCCTTAACCACTAGGCTAGGGGCTACTCCCAGGCTATAATCCTATCAATATATAAGGACAAATCAGGAACAAATACCTCTACACAGGAAGGAAGAAGAAAACCTTAAGCATTCTGATCCTGGTGATGGCAAGAGGAGAAAAAAAATCTTCGAGAAATCCTAGCAACAAAATGCATCTGAATTAATCTCACCCTTGAGGTCTACAAGACACCCAAAGGAATTTGACTAAATGTAGTCCCAAGTTGGTAACACTGAGTACCAGAAGGAAATAGAAAGGCCTGTGAGAAATCAACTTCAACACAGGTCTCAAATAACATGCAAAGATAAAGATCTGAGGTTCACTGTGAGAACCGCACAATGGAAAAATTAAAAAACAGACAAGGAAAACAAGGTACCATGCCCGAGAACCAGCAGGAACAGACTGAGTGAAACAGGTAGGAATGATCTAACAGAATATAAAGAGTTCATGGAAGGTTAGCCTGTGGCCTGTTGGTCAACAGAGCTGGATCCCACATGGCCAACCTCTCGGTTCAAGTCCTGGCCCTAGTGGCTTGAAAAACCGCGTCGAGAGCGTATGCGTGTGTGCCCAGAATCAAAACAGGAGGGAGAAATGGAGGAGAGATTGCGGTGTGACCATGCCCTATGGGGGAGGAGAGAGTGCATTTTCCTTTCCTTTGCCATCAGTCACCCTCTAGTGAGCACATGTAACCTTTGGCAAAAAAAAAAAAAAAAAAAAAAAAAAAAAAGGAAAATTATTATTAAGTACAATTGTTTTTGGTGCACTACAAACTGAAAGTCATGCAGATTCTTCACAATATGCATTGCTATGAACTTTTTGAAGACCTCTCACATATACAAGCTTGAAAGTAAAAGCAGAAAAGAGCAAATATAAAACAATAAAACAAGTTTTTCATAGAAAAGTAATAAATGAAGATTAAAACTCAACATTTTTGTAAGAAGCAGTACAAACACAACAGGAGAAAGTTCGTGAACTGGGAGACATAACTGAAGAAAGCGACTAGAATACGAGAGATACAGAGAATGTGAAGTTCCAGAAGCTGACGGAGTAAATGAGGGATGGTCGACTGGATGAACTAATAGTTGAGAGATTCCCAGAACCAACCCAGGACACAAATCCATAAGGTAAAGAAGTCTAATGAAAGGATAAAAAAATACATGTACAAATAGCACACTAAAATTAAGACCATCAAAGACAAATTATCTTTTAAGAATAAGGTAAAGAATAAGACAAAAACTTTTTCAAAAGACTGGAATCATTCATTTAATGCTCTTTAAAACCAATTAAGATGGAAATTACTTTAAAAAAAATAACTAACGAAAAGAAACCCAATTTTTAAATTTTAAAACACTGCTAAAAACCTCAAGTTTAGGGACCAGCAGATAGCTTAATGGTTACATTGCCGGACTCCTATATGGTCGACCACGGTTTGAGTTCTGGACCTGGTAACTTGAAACGCACGCCAATGTGCATGTGTGTGCACGCCCAAAATCCAGAGAGGAGAATGGGGGAAAAGACTGCGGCATCGCCATCCTGAGGGTGATTTCTTGCTTTCTCTCTCTGTCTCTGTGTCTCCAGCAAGCACACATGACCTATAGCAAAAATCTCTCTTAAAAAACCCTCAAGTAGTTAAAAAGAGATATAACAAAAAGAAACTACTTAGAAATAAATGAGAATTTTAAAACTTGTATCAAACCTTGCAAGACTGGATAAGCAAAATGTGGTATATACACACAATAAAACTGCAGCCTCAAAAAGGAATGAAACTCTAGGCCATCTCCATAGCCTAATGCGTAAGGGAGCTGAATCTCACACGGTCGATCATGGTTGCAATCCTGGCCCCAGCAGCGTGTGCACATGTGCCTCAAATCCCAACAGAATGGAAACAGAGAAAGGACCATAGCATGACAACATGAATAGGGCTCCTACTACCTGTGCTACCACAGCGAGGCCACATGAATGCACAAAGTGCACCAAGAGTAATTACAGAGACTGCATGCTATATATACTTCACCACCACAACAGAAAACCTGTGGCATCTAAGGTACGTAAGTACACTTAAGGCTTTGAATTTTTTTTTAAGAGGTTTTTTTTTGCTATAGGGCACATGCGCTCGCAAAGAGAGAGAGAGACAGAAAGCGAGTAATCATCCCCCAGGGGGGATGGCCACGTTGCAATCCCTTCTCCTCCATTCTCCTTTCGGGATCTTGGGCACGCATGCACATGCACCTGGTGTGAGTTTAAGCCACCAGGTCCAGGACTGGAACCACAGTCGACTACATGGGAGTCCAGTGACATAGCCATTACGCCAACTGCTGGTCCCAAAGCTCTGAATTTTTACATTAAAAAAGGAGAACGGAATATTAATGAATTAGGCATCCAATCTAAGCCTCCGGAAAGCAAAATAAACTCAAAGAAAGAAAGGAAGTAATATCATGATAAAAGCAAAAGCTGCTGAACAGAAGATTAATACCCAATAGAGAAGAACAATAAAGCTAAAAGTTGAGTAAAACTGGTAAAATAACTGGCAAAACAAAAACAAAGAGAAAGGGAGCAAAAATAAACAATATCAAGACTGAAAAGCAGTTTGACCACATTTGGTAAAAGAGGTCATCAAATCTACTGTACCGCAATGTGCTCACAACTCCTGAGCATTCCATAGTGCACTAATTTATAACTTTAAAAAAATCATAAATTGGGACCAGCAGTTAGTGTAATGGCTATGTCGCTGGACTCCCATGTAGTCGACCGCAGTTCGAGTCCTGGACCCGGTGGCTTAAACTCACGCCAGGCGCGTGTGCGTGCGTGCCCAAGATCCCGAGAGGAGAATGGAGGAGAAGGGATTGCAGCGTGGCCATCCCCCCTGGGGGTGATTTCTTGCTTTCTGTCTCTCTGTCTGTCTCTGTCTATCTGGCGAGCGCACAAGCCCTATAGCAAACACCTCTCAAAAAAAAAAAAAAATCATATATTACCTGAGTTTAGCACACAGTTCTATTTTATGTATAAGAGGTATGCCTTGCAGTTTTTTGTTGTTTTTTTAAATTTTTGACACAGGGCGCATACACTGATGAGAGTGAGAAAGCATCCCCCCCAACAGGGAATGATCATGCTGCAACCCTTTCTCCATCTCTCTTCCTCTAGGAATTTTGGACATACGCACCCACCATGTGTCTAGACTTGAATTGCACAACTGATCATGTGGATCCAGCTGCCATAACCACCACGACACAGACTGGCCCTGCGGTTTTAACATACGTTAAATTTTCCAGATACACATGCAACCATTATGTAAGCCAAGGGGGGCTTGTATTTGTTTTGTTCAGACTTGATTGTCAAGTTTATGCACTACTGAAAAATCCTGTCACCGAGAGTCTCTCTTGCTCATCCTGGGTGAGTCACCAACAGCGGTCCACATGCCCAGGACTGCACCGTGTGGCCACGTCTATGCGAGGTACGAAGACTCACTTCATGATGACTTAGTGTAGCTGTAATTAAGTATTTACAAAGCAAAACATGTATTTTATTACAAATTGTTTTCCTTATACTTAGTTTTTTTTCTATTACAGTTAAGGTATTAATTGATTTTCCTCTCTGAAATTCTGCGAGGATAATCACTTAGGATTTTCATTTCACAGGAAAGCAGCCTAGCACAGTGTTTAAGAGCACGGACTATAGTCTCTGACTTAAGACATCCCACTTCTAGGGAGCTATTCCAAGGATACACTGGCAAAAATACGAAAAGACATACACGTACGCTAGGCTGTTACTGGAGCACTGTGTTAACGGCAGAAGAACGGAAGCAGTGCAAACAGCCATAAATAGGGGACTGCTGACTGACTACGGTACGCCACTCTAAAGCAGTATCACGAAACTACAAAAACAAATGACAGTTCACTCTAAACTGCCACGAAGGATATATTGGGTGGGGAAATGTATGTATGGGAGAGAGGAAGCAGCTCTATCAATACACACACAGATTACATACCCCCCTTTAAGGTTTTCGCCACAGGGTGTGTGCACTCACGAGAGAGAGAAAGGGAGAGGGAGAGTGAGAAATCACCTCTCAAGGGGATGACCATACTGCAATCCCTTCTCCTTTAGGGATTTTGGGCACACAAGCACATGCGCCAGGCATGATTTTTAAGCTACCAGGTCTGGGACTTGAACCGCAGTCAGCCATGTGGGAGTCCAGCACCTTAATCACCACTCCACTTGCTGGCCCCTTATATACCTTTTTTCAGTGGAAGGATAAACCATAATTTTTTCTGAATTTATACTGAGTTACAAAAATTATATATTCAAGATATGTAACACAATGATTTGATTTGATATGCATACTGTGAAATGATTACCACAATCAAATTAATTAATACATTTATCACCATGCATAGTTCCATCTGTGTTTAATGTGTTGGGAGGAGGTAAAGAACTTTTTTTTTAATGGTTACATTGGGGGAGGGAGGGAACGAAACATGGGCCGGGTTAAAATACACAGATGTCTCTGGGGGCCAGCAGTTAGCGTAATGGCTATGTCGCTTGACTCCTATGTAGTCGACTGCAGTTCAAGTCCCAGACCTGGTGGCTTAAACTCACGCCGGGCGCGTGTGCGTGTGTGCCCAAGATCCCAAGAGGAGAATGGAGGAGAAGGGACTGCGGCGTGGCCATCCCCCCGGGGGTTGATTTCTCTCTTTCTGTCTCTCTGTCTCTCTCTTTCTGGCGAGCGCACGCGCCCTATAACAAAAACCTCCCCCCCCCAAAAAAAAATACACAGACTTCTCTGAATATATCTTGCTTAGTATATTTGATTTTAGAACTTTTTAAGTTATGTAAAATTACTGGAACGGAATGAATACTACTCAGAACATACCAAAGAGTCCCAATCTAATAAGCCACTGATCATTTAAAAAAAAAAAAAAAGAAGAAAGAAAAAGCCTTGTATTTTTCACTCTATAGATAACACACAAATCATGGTAAGCTTTACAATTAAACTAAATTGGGACCACAATACTGAACATAATTTAATGTAAATTTTCAGCGGTTAACAATTCCCACGTTTTTCTGTTTTTACCTCTGAAGAGATCACACACCTCCAGTGGGAAACTTCTGCATTTTATATGTATCGCACATCTAGCAAGTACTCGTTAGCCAGGTTATGACATTTCCTGTTACCTGCTACAGCATACGTCGCCTCTGCTGAGCTCTACTGTGAGAACATAGTAATTTTACAGCTCTTTTTATGTCACGCCAGCACTTCATAAAGTGTTATATAACATCACAGAAACGCAAAATGTGCTTTCCTAATACATAGTGTCAGTCAGTTTAGGCAGATAAACAACTGCCACTTACCAAGCTGTATACTCAAAGCTGTATCACTTTTCTTTTTAGTTCCTTCAATCTCCAATAAAATGGATTAATACCTGTATTACCTATTTTCACAATTAGCTGGACATCGGGACCAGCAATTAGTGTAATGGCTATGTCACTGGACTCCCATATAGTTGACTGCGGTTCGCGTCTTGGACCCGGTGGCTTAAAACTCACAACGGGCGCGCATGCATGGGTGCCCAAGATCCCGGGAGGAGAATGGAGGAGAAGGGACTGCGGCGTGGCCATCCCCCCTGGGAGGTGATTTCTCGCTTTCTGTCTCTCTGTCTCTCTCTGTCTGTCTGGCGAGCACATGCGCCCTATAGCAAAAACCTCTCAAAAAAAAAAAAAAAAAAAAAAACTACAACAAAAAGCTTAGTTTTAACTATCTGAAAAAAAATACACATAAACTGAAAAAAAAAAAAAAAAACAACACAGTATTTTAATTTTGTTCCTTATTAGGAATACTTAAGAAGGAGAAAGAAATGCCTGACCAGCTCTGCACAATTTCCAAACCTCTATACTGTCAGCCACTGATACCATCAACCCTCGCTTCCTGATGTGGTTTTCCATGTTTTTAATCCTAGCAACCACTTGGCCGCTGTGTCCAATCAATGCCAATCACTGTTTCCCTCTCAAATTGAAAATATTCTGTGGGGCCCGTGAACTAGGGGCGGGGCACCACGGCACAACCTGGGAACCGTGGGCCTGGCACCTTCCTACAGGAGGAAAATGTACTGGAAGTCTTTAAAGATCAGAGTAAATGAGAGGTACTGACCATCATGAATTAGAGGCTCAAAATTTTACAGAAGGCCAACTTCTTCACACGGATCTACAGATTCAAGGCAATCTTAGTAAAATACCAGAACAGTTTTGTGAATATTTAGACAGCCGATTTTAAAATTTACCCAGAAAATCAAATGCCCAGGGATTAGCAGACACTCCTGAGAATAATAATATGGACTCTTCCTGATTGAAAAAAATTTACCGGGGCTAGCAGATGATGGACTCCCACACAGTCGACCACAGTTCAAGTCCCAGACCTTGTGGCTTGAAAATTACACTGTGTGTAGGAGCATGTGTGCCCAAATCCTAAGAGGTGAATGTGCTAGAAAGGACTGCAGCATGGCTGTCCCCCCAGGGCCGGGTGATTTTTCTCTTTTCATCTGTCTGTCTCTCAGGCAAGCGTGTGTGACGTTCAGCATAAAACATAATAAGTAAACAGGCTTTTTTTTTATATTAAAAAGTTGGAACCTCGTGACCAGCAGTTAGCATAATGGCTATGTTGCTGGACTCCCATGTAGTCTAACTGTGGTTTGAGTCCCGGATCCGGTAGCTTGAACTCATGCCAGACACATGCGTGTGTGCCCAAGATCCTGAGAGGAGAATGAAGGAAAAGGGATTGCGGCGTGGCCATCCCCCCTGGGGGGTGATTTCTCGCTTTCTATCTCTCTGTCTCTCTCTGTCTTTCTGGTGAGCGTACATGCCCTATAGCAAAAACCTCTCCAAAATTAAAAAATTGGAACCTGTACCAGATGGGTACCTTTTCGGATCCTCTTAGCTTTACCAGTCTCTTCAAGCTACAACCAGCTCTATTGCTTGCTGCAGCCAACTTTCCCACGCAGGCACATGACAAGACCTCGCTTCATGCCTGAGCTGCACACTTCCATGGTGTGTGGCACCCACACATATGCAACCTGGTAGTGCAGGGTTTCACTGTGGGGAACAGACAGATCACCCTCCTTTCTCATCCTGTCATATCCTTTACATTCCTTTCTGAGGGACAATGTGACGGGGTCATGCCATCAGTTACACTGCACACTGGCTGCTGCCCCCCTTTCCCCACACTTCTGCTCCCTGCGAAGGTATTTCCAGGAAGGAATGGACACGAAAGCCCTCTCCCTCAAGGGGAATCCAGGTTTAAAAAAAAACAAAACAACAACAAAAAAAACAACACCCCGTGGCTTGCTCTAGTCCGGCAGTAACGAGCTGCTCAAGCCCTACGGGATCCACGTGAAGACGGCGGGTCTGGTTCCACATCACCTGTGCGTGCTGGGTGCACACGCCAGGATCCTGGCTGGCGGGGAGGGCAAGTGGGGCTGAGCGGGGCACAGAAGTGAGGGAGTCATGGTGTGAGGCCGCTGGGGGTGCTCTTTTCTCTCTCATTCTTTTTGTCAGTGGGTATCAGTGGGTACGTGTGCTCACCAGGGAGAGGGAGGGAGAGGAGGAGACAGCACTGCCCCGTGGAGCACGGTTACGCCACAACCCCTCCTCCTCCATCTGCCCTTCCTGTCGGGATTTCTGGCATGTACGCACACACATCTGCCATGTGTTCAAGCCACAGAGGTTCAGATCTGAACTGTGCAGCCAGTCAGGTGGGATTTGGCTGCCTTAACCACCAGGCACTAGGTTCTATCTAGAGGTTGGCTTTTCTCCTCCAGGTGATTTAGGGATCCACAGGCCAATGCCACTTTAAAGTTCTACCATCTAAACACATTACCAAGATGGAAGAGAGAGAATGGGGGCGCACGTGGGTTTCTGACCGGCTCAGTCCCAAGCAACATGTCCGCCTCTCACATGGTTAACAAAATCTGGTGCCTGGCAGGCAATCAATACTCGCCTGGTGAGTGAACACGCGTGTACCGGGCAGAGGAAAAGATCACTTCTATCGCTCCAAAATAACTTCAGAAAGAACATGATTGTAACTTTTTTTTTTTTTAGAGGTTTTTTGCTACAGGGCGCATGCGCTCACCAGACAGAGACAGACAGAAAGTGAGAAATCACCCCCCAGGGGGGATGGCCACGCCGCAATCCCTTCTCCTCCATTCTCCTCTCGGGATCTTGGGCACGCACGCACACACGCCCGGCGTGAGTTTTAAGCCACTGGGTCCGGGATGCGAACCGTGGTCGACTACGTGGGAGTCCAGCGACATAAACTGCTGGTCCCCATGACTGTGACTTTTTAAAGGACAGGTTTCCAAACAGATTTTTTAAAAGGTGAAGCATACTTCAAAATGGCAAGCAGGCTTCACCACACAGAGCTCCTTACAATGACTCTGAACAGTAGGGTGTCACCTTCTCCTGTATGCTGTGATGAGAATTCTGAGACTGCTATTTACATGAGGGCACGAAATAAAAGAATCCATCGAAGACACAGAGGCAGCCCATCGGTGGTAATGCGTGCTGTTTAACAGTTACTTGGCAGGCTGAAGCTGCAAGAGAAGCCTGAGTTCGATTCCTGACCACTCTAACAGCTACGTGCAGTGGCACACTTCTGTAGTTCTACTTATTTGGGAGACTGAGGCAGGAGGACTGCAACAGTGAGACCCCTGTCTTAAAAAAGAAAAAAGCCAGAAAGGCAATCTCCCCCCAGAAAAACCCTCTTCATTTAAAAGAAATGATTTTTTAAAGGTGAGACTTTGTTTTTTAAGTTCTTTGTTATAGGGCACAGGTGCTCTCCAGAGAGAGTGAGAGAAAGGAAGAGAGAGGGAAAGCAAGAAATCAACCCCCAGCAGGGATGGCCATGCTGCCATCCTTTCTCCTCCATCCCCCCCACCCCACCCCACCCCACCCCCGACTCCGGGCACGCACGCACTCCTGGCATGATTTCCAAACAGCTGGGTCCGGGTCTTAAACAGTGCAGATAGCCATGTGGGATCCAGTGCCTTAGCCTCTATGACACCTGCTGGCCCAAAATGTGAGGTGTTTTTAACAAGAGTGTTCCTGAGCGTTATCGACTTGTATATATACATTAAGAAAAATAAGTGAAGACTTTAAAAGTTTCCCTTTACCTCCACAAGTCACTCTCCCTTAACCCCAACTACCCTAAATTGCTAAGCACAGCAATCGATGCCTTATTAATCTTTGTAGTCCGGTAAAATGTGACACTGGGAGGCTGACCCATGTGGAAGGGTTCCTGGTTTGTGGCCCATGAGCTGGGGCTGAGACTGCGGTGCACTGCTGCGGCGAGAGACACCTACTGGAAATGTTCTCTGAGAAAATAAAAAGTTATGCAAATGAACTTCATATTGTTTAAAAAGATAAAAAGTTTCTCAAAATGTCTGTTTATGGGGGGCAGGAAGGTGGCGTGGTGGATAGAGGTGGTAGACTCCCACATGGCCGACCACAGTTCCAGTCCTGGACCTGGTGGCTTGCTTTCTTACTTTATCTTGCTCTCTCTCTTTCCCTTTCTGGTCAAATTAAAATAAATAAATAAAATAATAATAATTTTAAAAAGTCTGTTTATGGCAGCCAACAGGTGGTGTGGTAAGGCACTGGATTCCCACATCACCTACCAAGACCGGAGTCCCAGATCTGGAGGCTTGAAAAATCATGCCAAGGGCATGTGCACGAGTACCCCAAATCCTAAGGAGAGTACGGAGAAAAAGGGATCGTGGCGAGTCCATCCACCCCGGGGGAGGGGGACTTCTCACTTTCCCTTTCTGTCTCTTTCCAGTAAGCACAAGCCCTATGCGTCCCCCCAGAAAGTCCATTTACGAAGTTCAGCATTATTAATACCATTATTTTTCTGTAAACAAAGGTAAAAAGCAGCAGCAAGCCCCATCATGAAAAGCTTCTCCTTCCTACTATTCCCACCACCTGGCCACTGTCTCTGCAGCAAGGAACACTAGATCTCTTAGTAGACAATGGAGCTGAGTGTCTTTTCTTTTTAGGATATGAACAATGGGTAAAAGTATTTATCTGTATTCTTCTTTTAAAAAAGAATTATTTTATTTAACTTTATTTACTTGTTTACTTATTTTAATTTGACCAGAAAGGGACAGAGCAAGAGAAATAAGAGGGAAAGTAAGAAAGCAAGCCACCACACCTGGGACTCAAACTGCAGTTGGCCATGTGGGAGTCCAGTGCCCTTAACCACCACGCCACCTGCCGGCCCCATATTTATCTATATTCTAACTCCTCTCAAATGAACATGTGTTATTCGGTAATGACGAAAAACAGGGGAACGAGCAGTTAGCGAAATGGCTATGTCGCTGGACTCCCACGTAGTTGACCGCGGTTCGCGCCCTGGACCAGGTAGCTTAAAACTCATGCCGTGTGCGTGTGTGCCCAAGATCCCGAGAGGAGAACGGAGGAGAAGGGGGATTGCGGCGTGGCCATCCCCCCTGGGGAGTAATTTCTCGCTTTCTGTCTTTATGTCTCTCTCTGTCTGTCTGACGAGCGCACGTGCCCTATAGCGAAAACCTCTCCAAAAAAGAAAAACAGTAAGTCATCTTCTATTAAAGAAAAACTCAACCTACCCATCTTACAAGCTCTTTCTCAGCGACTCCTCCTTCCTTTCCTGGTACCTCCAGTCCTCTGAGCTCCCACAGCACTTAATACCATTGCCCATGCCATCACGGATTCGGTGCCTCTCAAGTTCAAGTTCATCCTTTTTGCCTCCTCTGAACGCGGGTCCAGGACCTTTACATGTTTTCCTGTGCCAGCCAGCAGTGTTAAGCTTTGTCAGTAGAGGGTGCTCAAGAGACACTGCAGGGAGAGTTTTGCTTCCTGGGTCGGGTGTGTCACCAGACTTGATGGGCAGGTGCTCCTCCAGCATCAGCAAGGGACAAGGTGTCCTTATAGCGGCACTAAGTCAGCTAGAGCCCTGTTCCAGCTGCTAGTGTCCCCCACCCGCGCCAGCCCACCCCCTTCTTGGGCAGTTCTGTAGTGGAGTTAACCCTCCTAGGGAAGAGCTACCCTGGCACCCAAGGGCAAACCCCCAGCAGCACGGACCACCAAAGGACCACTACAAGGTTCGCTGACCCACAACCAGGCTCTCTCCAACCAGGAGGATCTCAGCTCGAGGGGGAGGGGGAGGTGCTCTAGCTCAGCCCTGGGGTAGTAGTTGTGCCTTACTTGGGCTGTTCAGAAGTTCTTTGGAGTTTTATTTACTTCTCATTCATTAATCCTTCACTACCAAGTTCTCCTGCTGCAGTCAACCATTCTTCCCATGTTCAAATCACCGTGTGGTTTCCCTCTCTCGACCTACCCGTACTTACACACTTCCTTGAACTTCGGTCACCTCATTTTGGTCTTTTCGCTTTCTACAAGCTTCAAAACTGGCTGGCAACCAATAATTGTTTAAAATTTCATTTTAAATAATAATTCATAAACAACCCTATATATCTCCATTAATTCAAGGCCACTATAAACAAATATAACTTTTTTTTTGGAGAGTTTTTTTTTTTGTTGTTGTTATAGGGCGCGTGCACTCGCCAGAAAGACAGAGAGAGACAAAAAGCGAGAAATCACCCCCCGGAGGAATGGCCACACCGTAATCCCTTCTCTTCCATTCTCCTCTCGGGATCTTGGGCATGCACGCACACGTGCCTGGTGTGAGTTTAAGCCACCGGGTCTGGGACTTGAACCGCCATCAGCTACATGGGAGTCCGGCGACATAGCCATTATGCTAACTGCTGGTTCCGTAACTTTTTTTTTGAGAGGTTTTTGGTATAGGGCGCATGTGCTCACCAGAAAGACAGAGAGAGACAGAGAGATAGAAAGCGATAAATCACCCCCCCAGGGGGGATGGCCACGCCACAATCCCTTTTCCTCCATTCTCCTCTTGGGATCTTAGGCACAAACACACACATACCCGGTGTGAGTTTAAGCCACTGGGTCCGGGACTCGAACCGTGGTCAGCTACATGGGAGTTCAGCGACACAGCCATTATACTAACTGCTGGTCCCAATATAACTTTTTTCTTTTTAGGTTTTGCCATAGGACATGTGTCCTGGCAAGAGAGAGGGAAAGTGAGAAATTGCTGCCTGAGAGGATTGGCCACATCACAGTCCCTTCTCCATTCACCTCTCGGGATTTTAGGCATGCATGCTCATATGCCTGGCATGATTTGCAAGCTGTCGGGTCAGGGGCTTGAACTGCAATTAGGAGTCTAGCACCTTCACCACCACACCATCTGCTGGCCATAAACACATAAAACACTTTCTAACGACTCATTTTGATTCAGAATCTTCATGAGCAAATCATAAGTAATTTTTATTGTTGTTTTAATAATTTCTTCACTCAGGAACCAGCAGTTAGCGTAATGGCTATGTTGCTGGATTCCCACGTAGTCGACCGCGGCTCGCATCCCAGACCCGGTGACTTAAAACTCACGCCGGGCGCGTGTGCGTGTGTGCCCAAGATCCCGAGAGGAGAATGGAGGAGAAGGGATTGCGGCGTGACCATCCCCCCTGGGGGGTGATTTCTCGTTTTCTGTCTCTATGTCTCTCTCTGTCTGGCGAGCACACGCGCCCTATAGCAAAAATCTCTCCCCCCAAAAAAATAAATAAATAAATAAAATAATTTCTTCACTTAACGTTATTATTATTATTTTAATTTGACCAGAGAGAGAGAGAGAGAGAGAGAAACACACACACACAGAGAAGGAGAGGGAGAGGGAAAGTGAGAAAGCAAGCCGTCAGGTCCAGGATTTGAACCATGGTTGGTCATGTGAGAATCCAGCTTCCTTAACCACCACACCACCTGCCAGCCCCGAGCACAAGCAATGTGGACAGCATAAGGATGCATTCTGAGTATTCCTAGACTGTAGGATGTGAAAGCCAGGAAGCGGGCACCTGCCTGCATGCTTAGCCCTCCTAGGACTTGTGATGAGATGATGAACCGCTCGTGCCCGAGAGTGGTCACGGCTACAGGGTCACTGGAGGCTGCACGTGGATGATGATGCCTTACCACTGGGTAAATGTGAACAATGAGGTAAGAAATCATGCTCAGAACAAGGATGGTAAATCACTGGCAACCAAATTTGAGTCAGAGTTTCAGGGTGGAAGGTTGGAAGTATACAAGGCTTTATAGTAAGCCTCCACTCGGTGCCGGAAACCTAGCAGAAAGAACACAGTATCGTCAACACTGAGGGCCTCTCCCTGAGGAAAACAGGGAGAGTCAGAGGGCTACCCTCACTGCCCCAAGCCTACCTGCCCTTGTTACCTATCTTTTGCTGAAACTGTACCTTCCAATTTATTCCAATAAAATATAATAAACTTAGGTAAAATCTATATGCAGTTTTTGTTTTCATCAAGCTACAGAAAGCCCTTGGGCCCAGGTGCAGTGGCACAGGCAGTAAGAGGATGTTAGAGTCACACAGGAGGCCCTGGGTTCAGATACCACGAGGACCTGAACACACCCTCATGCTGGCGATTCTTGCTGCTGGAAGGCTGGCAGGGGAGGGATCGTGGCATGGTGAGACTTTGTTGAGGGTGCACATACATGCACACGCTTCTGTCTCTCATACATAAAATAAACTTCATAAACACACACACAAATGGCCCTTTGTAGATTACTTCAATAACAAATTAGGACTAGGAGTCATAGCTGAAAATGCAGGAAAAAAAAAAATCGAGCAATTGCCTTGGGTTCAAACACAGAAAAAGGCTTCACTGCTTCTCAAATGTCTTATCTGAAGTACTGGCTATCACCACTCCTTAACGGAATATTAAAGTCAAGAAAAAGTGTTCAGAAACTTTTAGAGAATTTGACAGTATTTCTGTCTATTGACTCTTGAACCAGAAAAAACGGAGCTTATACATTACATCTCTGGCTTTCCTTTCATTTCCATCCCATGGTATGACAAAAGTTACTAGTCCCTAACGGAAAGTTTCTAATAAGCACTCATCTAAAACAATTCTAGGGACCAGCAGTTAACGTAATGGCTATGTCGCTGGACTCCCATGTAGTCGACCGCGGTTCGCGTCCCAGACCTGGTGGCTTAAAACTCATGCTGGGCGCATGTGTGTGCGTGCCCAAGATCCCGAGAAGAGAATGGAGGAGAAGGGATTTCGGCGTGGCCATCCCCCCTGGGGGGTGATTTCTCGCCTTCTCTCTGTCTCTGTCTGGCGAGTGCATGTGCCCTATAGCAAAAACCTCTCCAAAAAAAAAAATTCTAAACATATAAAACATGCTTTTGCAGAAGATCTGAATATACATTTCTGCAAAGCTATACAAATGGCAGCTAAGTATGTGGAAAGGCACTCGACGTCATTAACCACCAGGGAAACGCACATGAGACACAGCAGGAGCTGGACCACCGTGCTGCGGCCTGCAGTACCGGCTCCAGCAGCGTGAAAGACACACCTGTGCACACGTGCTCAGAGCTAATGTCTGTGCACACATGCTCAGAGCGCTAATGTCTGTGCACACGTGCTCAGAGCGCTAATGGGGCCAAGAATTGGAGGAAAGGACTGTGGGAAAACCAGCCACGACTGGGGGGAGTGCCTTCCCTCCAGCCCATCTTCCCTCCCTCCTCCCACGCACAAAGGTTGTGTCCCCGCTAGCAAAACAAACACAGAAAACTACGTAAGACACCCTTTCACACCCACTGGAACGGTATAGCCAAGTATGTTGGTGAGGATATAGACACTGGGGAGATTGTAAAATGATCTGCTGCTTTGAAAACGGAGTTACCACACTCAGCAGTTCCCTTTCTCCGTATATACCCCAAAGAGGGAAAACCCTGTACACGGAAGTTTGTCATCACTGCGCCACTACGGGCCCTAGATGTGTCATTTATCTTAATACTCACAACTGATAAAACAACTCCAGTAGCTGTGCACCCTGACTACTGTACACTCAGGATGAAACCAGGACATTAAATGAGATGACAGCCCTCGGGGTCCCACCTGCAGTCCCCTCGGGGTCCCACCTGCAGTCCCAGCAGTGCTCAGTACTGACAGCAGGTGGTACCCCTAATGAGGAGGTGGTCTCAGCAACAGAACAGAAAGCAGGCCCAGTTCAGAGGACAGAGGGTGGCAGTACTGGGAGTGGGCCTCGGGAACGTGTGACCAGAAAGTCGCGGGTGCTGGGCAACAGGGAACACCTAGAAGTTTGAGAGATTTGGTTTTCAGTCGCATTTTTATTCTTATAACAAAAGTAGTTCAATATTTAAAAAATAAAAAAATCAAACCAAAATAAAGCCTAAACAAAAACAAAGAATATCCATCACTCTATTTCCCACAGATACCTGTTACGAATGAGGGAAATAATGCGGCTGGAAAAAAATAATGAAAATTCTTAACGTCACTATTCATTAATTTATTCAGACACTTAATTTAATCCCTAAGGTGTGTCAGACACTAGAGATCAAAGATTTACCCTCAGTTTTGAGCTTCCACTCAGCGGGAAAACGTTTATTCTGCAATGAGGTAAAGGCTAATTGTGCCCGATGGAATGCATGGAAAGAGGACCCAGAGCCCCCACTCACAAGAATAACTAGGTCAAGAAATCAAGAAATTGGCTTTTGAAGGATAAGATGGAATTTGCCAAGTAAAGAGAGAGGGGAAGGTCTCTGTATACAGGGGAGACAGAAGGTGTAAGGAAATTTCGTAATTCAAATATGACTCTTCTTTCTTTTTTTTCTCCCCGTAGCCTCCACTACACTAAAAAAGTGAGGTGAATGACAAGGCATTGTAGGAAGTTAAGCGGAAGATATACAAATGTTCGAGGAACACAGGAAAAGATGTTCAACGTCACTAACTGCTAGGGAAATGCAATTGAAACTACAATGAAATACTATTCTCACACCCATTAATATGGCCACTATTAAAAATAAATACAGAGGGCCAGCAGGTGGCTTGGGGGTTAAGGCACTGGATTCCCACAAGGCCGACCACGGTTTGAGTCCTGGACCCAGCAGCTTGAAAATCACGCCAGGCACGTGTGCGTGTGTGCCCAAAATCCCAAGAGGAGGCTACTGGGGAAAGGACTGCAGCCAGTGATGACTGTGGTGGGTGAGGCTACACCCCCAGGGGGAAGGTGTCTCTCTGCTGTCTCTCTGTTTCTCTTTAGCACATGCCTGGTGGTGGTGGGGGGAACTAAAATAAGTAAATAAATAAATACAGAAAATAACAAATGCTGGTAAGCATCTGGGGAAATTGGAACCCCTGTGCACTGGTGTTAGGAATGTAAAATTGAATGCCCACTGTGGAAAACAGTAGGGTTCCTCAATAGAATATGATCCTGCAATTCTATTAGGTATACACCAAAAAACCCTGAAAACAGAATCTGAGAGATACACGTACATCAATATCCCAAGCAGCACTATTCACAGTGGCTAAAACACAGAAGCAACTAAGTGTCCTCTGATGGATACACAAGCAAAATACAGCATATACATAGAATGGAATATTATTCAGCCTTAAAAAGGGAGAGTCTGACATGTGCTACAGCACGGATGAGCCTGGCGGGCACTACGCTACGTGAAATTAGGTAGTCACAAAAAGACAAAGCTGTATGCTTCCGTTTGCATTAGGTACTTAAGAGCAGTCAAAATCATGGAGACAGAAAGTAGAACAGGGAGTTTAATGGGTAGTTTCAATTTTATAAGATGGAAAGAATTACGTGGCATACCTAGATGATGAATAGTCGATGTTAAAAAGAAAGAAGTGGGTTGGGACCAGCAGTTAGCGTAATGGCTATGTCGCTGGACTCCCACGTAGTTGACCGCGGTTCGAGTCCCGGACCCGGCGGCTTAAACTCACGCCGGGCGCGTGTGCGTGCGTGCCCAAGATCCCGAGAGGAGAATGGAGGAGAAGGGATTGTGGCGTGGCCATCCCCCCTGGGGGGTGATTTTCTGCTTTCTATCTCTCTGTCTCTCTCTGTCTGTCTGGCGAGCGCACGCGCCCTATAGCAAAAACCTCTCCAAAAAAAAAAAAAAAAGAGAAAAAAAAAAAAAAAAAGAAAGAAGTGGGTCAGACCATGGTGTGGTAGTTAAAGCTCAAGGCAGGGTGAAAAGAAGAGAACAGAGTATGTGGAAATTCTGGACTTTGCTTAATTTTGCTGTGACTCTAAAATTACTGTATAAAATGAAGTCTATTGCAGCCAGCAGGTGGCGCGGTGGTTAAGGTATCAATCTCCCACATGGCTGGCTTTGGTTCAAATTTTGGACCCAGGGGGTTTAAGATCACACTGGGATGATTTCTCACTTTCCCTCTCACCGTCTCTCTCTGACAAGTGCAAGACTATTAATTAAAATAAATTTAAAAACCTTTAAAACATTAGACCAAAGAAAAAAGGATACTCATACATGCAACCAACACATACTTCTTGCATTTCTACTTGTTCAAAATTGTGATACAGAATAGTACCAAAGAAACAAAGAAAAAAACAAGTAAATGAAAAAACAATTCAAATGGAAGTGTTATAAAAAAAAATTAACAGGACCAGCAGTTGGCGTAATGGCTATGTCACTGGACTCTCATGTAGTCGACCGCGGTTTGAGTCCCAGACCTGGTGGCTTAAACTCATGCAGGGTGCGTGTGCATGCATGCCCAAGATCCCGAGAGGAGAATGGAGGAGAAGGGATTGCGACGTGACCATCCCCCCGGCGGGTGATTTTTGGCTTTCTGTCTCTCTGTCTCTCTCTGTTTTTCTGGTGAGCGCACGGGCCCTATAGCAAAAACCACTCAAACACACACACACACAAAACAAACCTAGTTGGGCTAGAAAAATGCAAATCAAAACTATAATGAAATACTATTAATATGACCACTATTAAAAATAAATGCAGAGGGTCACCAGGTTAAAAATAAATGCAGGGGAACCAGCAGTTAGGGTAATGGCTATGTCGCTGGACTCCCACGTAGTCAACCGCGGTTCGCATCCCAGACCCAGTGGCTTAAAACTCATGCCGGGCGTGTGTGCGTGTGTGCCCAAGATCCCGAGAGGAGAATGGAGGAGAAGGGATTGCAGCGTGACCATCCCCCTGGGGGGTGATTTCTCGCTTTCTGTCTCTCTGTCTCTCTCTGTCCGTCTGGCGAGTGCACGTGCCCTATAGCAAAAACCTCTCCAATCAATCAATCAATAAACAAATAAATACAGAAGCCCAGTGGTTAAGGAAGCTGGGTCCCACATGGCTGAAGGAAATTTAAATCCTGGCCTGTCGACAGTTCAAATCCTGGTTCTGGTGGCTTGTAAAAAACACTAGGTGCATGTGCACACATGCCCAAAGTCCCACCAGGATGGAGAAATGGAGAAGGAATTACAGCATGACTGTGCCCCCACCTGGGGTTGCGTTCTCTTTCTCCTCTCTCTGGTAAATGCACGTAATCGCTGGCAAATGTAAGAAAAAGAAAACTTATAAGTTCCAAAATAAATAAATAAGACAAACATGTGAAAACACAGTAAAGAAGTTAGATAAGGAGTGGGAGTAGGTGGAAGCTAGTTTAGATGGGTGATCAGGGATGGCCTTTTTAAAATACGGTATCAGGGCCAGTAGGGAGGGTGACAGTTATGGTGCTGGACTCCCACATGGCTGACCGTGATTGGAGTCCTGAAAAAAAAATCACAGCATATGTGTGTGTGAGTGTGCATGCCCAAAATTCAGAGGAGAATGGAGAAGGGACTGCAGCGTGGCCACCCCCCAGGGGGGTGATTTCTCACAGTCCTCCTTTCTGATTCTCTCTGACAGAAACAAACAAAACAAAAACAAAAGGCCTCAAAGGCATATGAAGGCAAGAGATGGTATTCAGGCTGGAAAAAAATTTATATATAGAGAGAGAATATATATGTATGTGACCAACAAAAATGGAGTTTTGGTTCCTCACAATAAATTAATTAAGTGATATTTTTGGCTAATAACAAATTTATTATTGGGTCATCTGTAAAGTCATGACATATATTTCTATGTAAAAATGCATCCTGGGGCTGGCAGGTAATGGCTATGTTGCTGGATTCCACATGGTCAACCGTGGTTCAAGTCCCGGACCTGACGGCTTACTTTTTCACTCTCTCTCTCTCTCTCTTTCTCACTCTGTCTCTCTCTGCTCAAATTAAAATAAACTTAAACAAAATAATTCTTTATAAAAAAAAAAGCATCGTGACTTTTCCAGTGACCCAATATTATATACCCTCATCAATAGTTAAAAGAAAAACAATATTACCCAAATACAGGTTACTAAAACATTTGATAAAATTCAAGAGTCATCCCTAATTTTTGTAAAGTAGAAAAAGAATAAAGTAATAAAGAATCTCTAAAACCAACAGGTGTCAACATCTTTAATTGTAAAAATACCAGAGGTACTTCAAGACAATTACCACCTCTTATTTAACAGCATCTTGGAGTTTCAGGCCAATGTATGAAAATAAAGAGCCAAAGTAGAAATAAACTGTGATTACTGAAAAAGGAGGATAAAATTAATATTCTCGTTTTTTTTTTGGTGTGTGTGTGTGTGTGTGTTTTTTTTTAAGAGATTTTGGCTATAGGGCACATGCACTCACTGGACAGACTGAAAGCAAGAAATCACCCCTCAAGGGGGGATGGCCAAGCCACAGTCCCTTCTCCATTTTCCTCCTGGGATCTTGGGCACATACGCACACATGCCCGGTGTGTTTTAAGTCCCTGGGCCTGGGACTTGAAGCGCGGTCGACTACGTGGGGGTCCAATGACGTAAGCTTATGCCATCTGCTGGTCCTATGCGTGATGTTTTTAAGACAGGTCTCACTCTGTGTGATCCTGCTGCCTCAGTCACCCCAATATCTTCAGGTACAAACGACCACAGCTTTATAGGGTGGACCAAGAATCAGATCTGGTACCCACGTTGGCCCTCAGCTTACCAAGTGGCAGCATCAGTGTGCGCTACGGGGTCACATTTTCAGAGACGCGAACACGTGGAAGACAACAGTAAAGAGTTTTATTTAAGTCCAGCAAGATAATAAAAATAACAGACACAAAAATCTGGGTACTTTTGTGTATCTACTAGAAATAAGAAAAATAGATAAAAACAAGAATATTAGTTATAACTTACACAAATTGAACTGTACTTTCGATTTGTCAAGCAGTAAGTATATTTTAATAATTTCATTAAGATGAATGGTTGTTTCAATGAGAGGAATAAAACGGGATTTACAATGCTAGTGACGTATACATCAAACCTTGAAGACTTTTTTTTTTAATTTGCGAGAGGGTACATGCACCGGCCAAGGCGGGGAGACAGAGACAGAGAGAGCAAGGAAGTCCCATCTAAGAGGAATGCTCACACTGCAATCCCTTGTGCTCAATCTCTCCTTCTTTTCAGGTTTTTTTTTTTTTTTTTTCCTTTTCTATTTTGCCATAAGGTGCATGTGTGAGAGAAAGAAGGAAAGAAGAGAGAAAGTGGGGTTCTAGGTATGCACGTACACGTGCCCAGTGATTTTTAGGACACTAGGCCCAGGACTCGAACCACAGTCAGTCACATGGGAGACTGGTGCCTTAGCCACCACGCTACCTGCTGGCCGCCCTTTCGGGATTTGGGGAATGCATGCACACGTGGCTGGTGTGTTTCTTTCAAGCCACTGGGTCCAGGACTCAAACACGCTGTTGGCCAGCTGCCTTAGCCATCATACCACTGGCTGGCCCTTTCGAGCAATTTTAAAAGAGAATAAAGGAAAACATTCATTATTTAATGTTAAGTAAAAAGTGAGACCAGCAGATGGAGTATTGATGTTGATGGACTCCCATGTAGTAAAGGACAGTTCAAGTCCTAGACCTGGCAGCTTAAAACTCTTGCCAGAGGGGCCAGTAGGTGGCGTGGTGGTTAAGGCGCTGGACACTCACATGGTCAACCACGGTACAAGTCCCGGACCTGGTGTCTTCGCTTTCTCACTTTCCCACTCTCTCTCTCTGTGTCTCTCTCTGGTCAGATTAAAATAAATGAATGAATAAATACAATTAAATAAATGACCCTTAAAAGAAACAGAAAACAAAAATATACTCACACCAGGTGCATGTGTGTGCATGCCCAAAATCCCAAGAGGAGAATGGAAAAGGGGTTGCGGTGTGGCTATCCCCGGCCCGGGGATGGTTTCTCTCTTCCTGTCTGGTGAACACAGACACCCTACAGCAAAAACTCTCTCTTAAAAAAAAAAAATTCAAGGTGCATGTGCATACGTGCCCCAAATCCCAGGAGGAGTATGGAGGAGAAAGAACTGTGGTGTGGCCATTCCCCCTAGGGAATGACTTCTCGTTTTCTGTCTTTCTGGCAAGCGCATATGCCCTATATCAAAAAATCGCTCTCTATCAAAAAAAAAAAAAAGTTAAGTAAAAAGTACAGCAAAGTATTGTAAATATTCCAATTTTATAAAAATAAACTACATACATACACATATATTAATACATAAAGGAGAAAAAGTACCAGGAAGAAATAATAAGATAATAAAATGATCAACCAGAGGTAATGGAGTAAGGGATATTTTTTTCAAAACTATTCTTTTTAAATATTTAATCAGTAGGGTGAGAAAAATTTGCGAAGAATTTACAACAAGCATACGTTATCAAATATTTGGGGGCCCATGGCCAGGTGGTTAAGAGAACCAGATCCCACACGGCTGACCACTCAGTTCAAATCCAAGTCCAGACAGCTTGAAAACCACATCGGGCATGTGTGCCCACACCCACTAGGAGTGCTTCCTCCCCCTGTCTGTCTTCCAATCAAGTGCATACACCCTCTCGCAAATTAAAAACAACAAAAAGCATTTGGCTAATACTCTTGACTATTCCCTCTATTAATGTAAGTCCTTACTCATTAATAATTTGCTCCTAGTTTGGCAAAGTGACAGGTGTCTGTAATCCTAGCTACATGTAAGGCTGAGGCAGAAAGATCAGGAGTTGGAGGCCAGCCTGGGCAACAAACTGAAAGCTTGTCTCTAAGAAAATAATAATTTGCTCTTTAGAGCACCTAAAATTCTGCCTAATGACTTATACTATGTCTTACTGCTAAAGTATTTCTTATATAATGATTATGCTTCACTCATAAACCTATAAATTACAGAATTCCTAAATGAAAAGGAATCAAATTAAATTTTTAAAGCGGAGTGTCACCTCAGATAGCTTTGCATTTTATTGCTGAACCACTGACCTTCATTTTTTTTTTTTTTGGAGAGGTTTTTGCTATAGGGCGCGTGCGCTCACCAGACAGACAGAGACAGAGAGAGAGAAAGCGAGAAATCACCCCCCAGAGGGGATGGCCACGCCGCAATCCCTTCTCCTCCATTCTCCTCTCGGGATCTTGGGCACACACACACATACACACGCGCCCGGCGTGAGTTTAAGCCACCAGGTCTAGGACGCGAACTGCGGTCGACTACGTGGGAGTCCAGCGACATAGCCATTACGCTAACTGCTGGTCCCACCACTGACCTTCATTTTAAAATCGATGTAGAACTGTATGACACACAACAGGTACTTATTTTTAATTTCACAAATCAAACAGTTAACGGTGGGTAAGATACCCTAAATAATGAGTTCAGGTGAAGAAAGAGCAATTTTCACATTTTACTCTAAATAATCTACTTATTTGAACCTTTCATAATGAGAATGTATTGCTATTAGAATTTAAAAGGGAAAAAAACTCACTATTCTAGTCAATTATGATGGTACTTTCTGCCAGCTGAGACTAAAGTGATTTTTGTCCTGTGTCTTAATAGCCTTTAATAATTTCCCAAATTTTCTATGAAAAGTATGCATACTTTTTACATCTGTGAAACATATTCAAAATCTTTTATTTTATTTCACTACTAAGACAGTTTATACTATTCATCCTAAAAGTTGCATTTTATTGTCCTAAAAAATAATTTTTAGCTTTAGCTGTATTCTCAGAAACCTGGTTCTGTGATTCCAACTTCTTTTGGAAAGCAATTTTTTTAAGAGGATTTTTCTTTAGGGCACATGCACTCACCAGAGAGAGACAGAGACAATGAGGGAAAATGAGAAATCACCCCCCAGTTGGGACGGCCACACTGCAATCCCTCCACCTCCATTCTCCTCCCAGATCTTGGGCATGCACACACAGGCACCTGGCATGAATTTTAAGCTACTAGATCTGGGACTAAAACCACTATCAGCCATGTGATAGTCCTGTGACATAATTGTTATGCCATCTGCTGGCATCCTTGGAAAGTATTTTTTTGCTTTAAAAGAATTATTTTTATTTTAACTTTATTTGTTGTTATTATTTTCCAATTTGATCAGAGAGAGACAGAGAGTGAAAAGGAAAGGGAGAAAGCAAAGCACCGGGGACTTGAACTGTGGTCACCCATGTGGGAGTCCAGTGCCCTTAACCACCACATGACCTGCTGGCCCCCAAAAAGTAGTTTTAAATCTAAGTTTAAGAGTATATAACATTTATTCTAGGACATGTCATACATTCTACTGAATTATAAGACTGAATGACTGGGTCAGAGAGTGGTATAGTGGTTATAGCGTTGAACTTCCGCATGGCCGACCCTTTCAGGACCTGGACCCGGTGGCTGATGCGCATGCCTGCCCAAGATCCTTAAGAGGAGAAAGGAGGAGAAGGGACTGCAGCTTGACCATCCCCTTAGGGCGGTGATTTCTCACTTTCCTTCTTACTGTTTTTGTCTTTCTCCTTCCGGAGACTCCCTCCAGCAGAGACTCCCTCCAGGGCTTAAGTAAAAGCCTCTTAAAAAAAAAACAAAAACAAAAACAAGACAACAACCCCCCCCCCCCCATCAGAATGGCAAAGATTTAAAAAAACAAAAAATGATAAGTGCTGGAGAGGATGCGGTGAAATAGGAACACTCCTACACTGTTGGAATTGTAAATTGGTCCAGCCACTGTGGAGAACAATATGGAGGCTCCTCAAAGACCTTCAAATAGAACTACCATATGATCCAGCAATTCCACTCCTGGGTATCTACCCAAAGGACAGGAGAACACTCAATCGGAAAAGCGCTTGCACATCTATTTTCATTGCAGCATTATCCACTATTGCTAAGACATGGAACCAACCCAAATGTCCACAAACGGATGACTGCATTGAAAAAGTGTGGCACATATACCCCATGGAATACTACTCAGCCATAAAAACCAACACGGCCTAGGAATCTGACAGAAAGTGGATGAATATGGAAGATCTGTTGCTGAGTGAAGCAAGTCAGGCTGTCAAAGACACATTGTATGTCTCCCCTTAACATATACCGACTGTCAGCACTCTACATGGCAGAGACGCAAAGACTGGAGGACATACAAGCATTAAAAATTGTTAGGGACACTAGAGCCAAAGTGGAAAGAGTGGGAGAGAAGAGTAGGAAAGGAAATTTGGGGGAAAAAATTGAGAGGTAAGGCATTTGTGGGACGTGGTTGTGGTTTATTATTTGTTGATGAGGACATGCATATGTTCTCAACTGGGCTGGACTGAGGTGTGTGTCACGCTGGGCAAAGTCTATTTACAATCTAAATGATGCATACCAATTACATGTATAAATGATAATTAAAATTAGTAAATTAAAAAAAGACGACTGGATGATTAACTAGTGCTGTACTTGATAAGTACTTTACCTACGTTATCTCATTTGATCTAATAGCCCTATAAAATTGTTACTGTTGTTACTGGGTCCTCGGAAAACTCATGAGTATTAAGCTACACTTTTCTATGCAAAAATGCATCATGACTTTTCCAACAACTCAATATAATTATCATCCCCATCTTACAGATGAGAAAACTGTCTTTAAAAAACTGTATCCCGGGGTGGGAACCAGCAGTTAGCGTAATGGCTATGTCGCTGGACTCCCACGTAGTCGACCACGGTTCGCGTGCTGGACCCGGTGGCTTAAAACTCACGTCGGGTGCGTGTGCGTGCGTGCCCAAGATCCCGAGAGGAGAATGGAGGAGAAGGGATTGCGGTGTGACCATCCCCCCTGGGGGGTGATTTCTCGCTTTCTGTCTCTATGTCTCTGTCTGTCTGGCGAGCACACGCGCCCTATAGCAAAAACCTCTCCAAAAAAAAAAAAGAAAAAAAAGAAAAAAACCTGTATCCTGGGGCCAGCAGGCAGCGTGGTGGTTAAAGGTGCTGGACTCCCGCATGGCTGACTACCGTTGGAGTCCCGGACTTGGTGGCTTGCTTTCTCACTCCCTCCCCCATTCTGTCCCTCTCTAAAAAAAATTAAAATAAATAAATAGATAAATAAAGTTAAATAAGATAAAATTCTTTAACAAACAAAAAGAAACCTGTGTCTCTGTCTCAAAAAAAAAAAAGTGCATCTTGCCCAGGGTCAAGAGCCTGAATTCAAATCTTAGTCCCTAACTTTGAAACACTAAGGATCCCACCCAGAATCTCAGCAAAAAAAGGCTAGAATTCCAAAATACTGAAAAAATACTGACTACCTACTCTTACCCAGGTTAGTGATATCAAGAAGGGAAGTAGTAGCAAAACTCCAGTCTGATTACAGAGGAAAACTAACAATGCGGGCTACTCTCTCCATTCCCCTTACGCATCTGCAGAGGTACAAGTAGGAAGGACACAAGGAAGAGCTCAGAGGAGATTTGAAATGAACTTTACACCCTCCCTCTGATGTGTCTGCAATTAGTTTCTAACTAGAAGAGCTTCTGCGAACAAATGATCAAAATCCTGAAGACATAAACTCTTGAACATGATCTAGTTTCAAATTTTAATCAAAAATAGAAAATGTCGAAAAGTCAAAGAAAACTTATACTTGAATAGTATTATACTACGAACAGATTAAAGGATGGGAAGCCTTTGTTGTATTTTCTACTTGAACAAGTTTTCTCATTTAAAAAAAAAAGTATAATTGAAAGTTTATCTTAAGCTACCTGAACAAGTTCTGAGTTCTCTCTTTTAAAAAGCGTAAGTTTAAAGAAACACAAACTACCACCTCTATTTGGAAAACTGCCTATCATAAAGATCAAAGAACCAGGGCCAGGAGGTGGCATGGTGGCTAAGGTGCTGGAATTCCCACATGGCCGGCCATGGTTTGAGTCCTGGACCTGGCAGCTTGCTTTCTCACTCTCCCTCTCTCTCTCTCTGTCTTTATCTGGCAAAACTCATGTGAAAAATAATATTAACAATAATAATAATAAAGAAATAAATCTTTTTTAAAAAGAAAAGATCAAAGAACCATAGGAATTCTCTAATCATCCACAGATACATGCCAACTGCAACTTTACTACTACTTGATGAATTTGGATTTGCAAGGTTAGTATTAAATGTCACCAAGTCCAGAGAGAACGACGGCAAACCAGGAATCGAAGCCTTAAGGTAAGTAAAACACGGAGGAACTCTTCCTTAATGAAAAATAACTGCTTATAAGAAAGCTCTGGTAAAGAGGCCGACCACCTTTCATGAGCCCCATTTTTTTTTTTTAAATAATTACTTTTTTTATTTTAAATTTGACCGGAGAGGGACAGAGTGAGAGACAGAGAGATGGAAAGTGAGAAAGCAAGCTGCCAGGTCAGGAACGCAAACCAGGTCAGAGACTCCAACCGCTGTCGAGCGCGTGGGAGTCCAGGGCCCTTAACCACCCTGCCACCTGCCAGCCCCACATGCCCCCTACTTTTTTACACCTTAATCTCTCTAGCCAACAAGACACCTGCTAAGTTAAAGACAACTGATAGTATCAAAAGATGACAGTACTAAAGCTGGGTATTAAGCCAGTTTTTTTCAAAACCTGCTGGACAAAAAGATAACAATAGACTATTGAGTGAAAACACAAAATACAATGAATTTAGGTCAACCACCTTCATCAAAATCTAGATGTTGGTTTAAAAGCTACATATATTACAGGTCAAAACCACCATGTTCAGTTTCCATAATGTAAATGTAAATCAGTGTTCTTGGCTAATTAGTAGCTAGGAAGATTTAAAAGCCAACAATGAAAGCGTGATCTTGAATGAGTACCCCTAACAGAACATGAAAAAGGCTTCTCATTTATATAGATGGATGGATGGTTGGATGGGTGAGCATGTATATTTCATAAATGCCACTGAGCCTCCGGTAAAGTTGACAAGTTTTAACCTGCTTTAAAAATTACTATTCGCTGCCTTCATGCCAATTCAACTTCATTTAATGCTATTCTTTTGGACAACCCTACAAAAACAAAACCCCCGAGCAAATTCTTGTACATTTCAATATCCTGCCTACTTATAAGAGCGGAAGAGTCAAACACAGCAGGGGAAAAAATGTGACGTGCACAACCTTGATCCAAAACAGCTCGTTGGTAGTCTAATTTTAGGCCTAACCATTTTCATTGTATTCTCACAACGATTAAAAAAGAAAAAGAAAAAATACCCGATAGATCATTTGTAAAGGAGAAACGCGATAATGATATCAAGTGGGAAACAAATCACGCTCACTTTGCCCTGAGAGAACTCCCACTAAACTGAAGATAGGAGGATGGCTACAGCCTCGTGCCAACTGATAATGGCAATTACTCTACACACGTCAGTGCGTGCATGACTTTATCTTTAAAGAATTAAGCAAAAGCCTGAGTTCACCGAGGAATGTGTGGCAATGTTTTGTGCGTAGTGTTTCAAAGAAAGCCAAACACGGTGAAAAACCTGTATTAACTTCGCCTAAGTCACCTAAATAGGCAAATATTCACCTCCGAGCTGAAGATCAAATAAGAACCAGGAAAAAATTCGAAAGTTCTCTGAAGCGGAGGCCCTGAACCCCCGGGAAACTCCGTTTCTGACCAATGTGGCATACGGAAAAGAGGTTACAGATGGGAGCTGGCAGAGTTCAGGGACTCAGACGATATTCCTGGGCGATGGAACCGGGGTGAACTGAGCGCTAACAGGGCGGGGCTGAGAATCAGTGCGAGGAAACAAATCAAGGAAGCAAACCGAGGTCTGGTCCAGCACCGAAGTGCACGGGGAAGAGGCTAAAAGGCGAGGCAATAGGACCCACGGGGCAGAGCCCGCGGCGCAGCACGTCCAGGGCAGGGCTGGGTGCAGGAAGAGTACGAGCTCGCCGCCCCGCAAGCTTCCCACTCGGCGCTGGAGGGGAGACGCAAGCACCCCGAGGGAGCAGACAATGAGCCGCCGCCCCGGGAGCCGCGGCTGCAGGCTCGCAGGTGGCGGCTCCCGGTCCCGCGCGGGGCGGGGCGGCTCTCCGGGCCGCTCCCGCCAGCCAGGCCGCGCGGAGGGGAGGAATGAGGAAGGAGAGCGCCGGCCGCGGCCAGCGTCCCGGCTGGCGAGCGGGCCTGCTGCACTTACCCGGGAGGAAAGGTCCCGCCCCAGCGAGGCGCCTCTGTCCGAGCTCCAGCGGGCTGCGGAGCCGCCCCAGGCAGGCGCGCGGCGCGGGCGGCAGGGCGCACAGGCAGCCGGGCGGGCGGCGGAGCCACGCCGAGCACACCGCTACCGCGAGGCCGGGCGGCGGCGGAGCCCCGCGGGCGCAGGGAGGGGAAGACAGAGCGCCCTCGGCAATGGCGACGGCCCGGGCCAGAGGGGAAGCGGAACAGCCGCCGCTGCGCGTGGCCACAACCCTGGGGGCGGGCGACGGCGGGGAGCGGGCAGGGGCGGGGCCAGGACGCCGCCCTCCCGCCCCGAGCCCGGAGCTCCCGGGCCGAGACGGCACCGCCTCCCGGGGGCGGGCCGCGCGGGGCTGCCGGGACTTGTAGGCTAGCGAACGGCGCTGCTCCCATGTTTTCTTGCCCCTTTCTGGCAGCCTTCGCATTTAGGACAGCTAGTAGTCGCTCATTTAATCCTGGGTTCTGCCAACCGAAGATGCTGCCAGTCGACTGCTGTTACACACGCCTGCTCCAGAGCGCGTTTCTGGGGACTGACTCATCCATTGTCCGCTGCACTTCTTCACTTCCAATCTCTCGCTATTATTTTGCTGCTAAATGATGTCCCACTCCTTACGAATTAAGGCCTCGGTGTTTTATGCATGGAGTTCATCAGTGTATTCACTTATTCAACAAATAATGTGCGTGTCTAACAGGTACCAGGCACTGTGGGTATCAGGGATACGAGGTGTGCAAACATGATTCTCCTTGCCTTCGTGGAGCTTACAAATATTAAAACATGGTAACTAAAGTGATACGTGCTACGGGTGAAAACGGGGGAGATTACTTTGGATAGAGTGTTCAAAGAAGACCTCTTTAAGGAGGTGACATATAAGTCGAGGGCAGAAAGAAAATCAGGAGGAAAACTCAGGGGAAAGCATTAGAGGTAGAAGGTAGCATAGGAGGAAGAACTGCCGTGGTCAGTTACCAAAACTTGTGTAGGAGCCAACCCAGTAGCTTAATGGAAGAGAGGGCCAGGGCCCATATTGCTGACCAAGGTTCAAATCCCAGCCCTGTAGCAGCCCTGTAGGCTCGACCGAGAGGGGATTGTGGTGCGACCGCGCTCCGCTAGGGGGTGCTTTCTCCCTCTCTGACGAGCAGAGACAGTGAGCGGGAAAGCAAGAAATCACTCCCCAGGGAGGACGGCCTCACTACAATCCCTTCTCCATTCTCCTCCTGGGATCTTGGGCAGGCAGCGCACACACTCGGAGGAAGTTTCAGGCGGCCTGTCTGGTACTTGAACATGGTTGGCCAGCGGGAGTCCAGAGAAACGGCCATGCCACCTGCTGCCCCCCCTTCCAAGATGTTTTTAAAGGATTTTAAGCAGGGAAGTGATCTTATCCAGTTCACACTTTAGACTGGCATGTGGAGAATGGAGTATAGCGTTACAAGAATACAAGGGAGATGGGGACCAGCAGATGGGTAGTAGTTACTTTGCTGGACTGACTCCCACATGGTCAACCGCAGTTCAAGTGCTGAACCTGGGGGGCTTGAAACTCAGCCGGGTTTCTGTGCAGTCGTGCCCAAAATCCCCAGAGGAGAAGGGAGAGGGACTGTGATGTGGCTACCTGCCCCCCCCCACCCCCGTGGTTTCTCATTTTCTGTCTTTGTCTCTCCAGCACATTCCCTATAGCAAAAATCTCTCAATAAATAAACAAATATAGAATAGAAGGGAGATGAACTAGAGACCCTAGAAAGAGAGCAGTGAAAATGGAGAGAAGTAGCCAGATTGTGCTTATCTCTGGATGTAGAGCAAAAAAAAAATAATATGGAGGGTACAAGAGAGAGAGAATTGAGGAACAACGTGGCCTGCTATTAGACAACCTGAAAAATGCCTCTATTATTAAACATACAGAAACACCTGATAAAACAGATCATCCTTGGAAAGGTAACTAAGCGTACAAGTAAGAAAAGAAAAATGCCTCAGGTGGTCTTCCAAACTCCACATTCAGCCCAAAGGAAGAGCAGGAAACCAGAATGGCAAACAGCAGTGAAGCCATGGTTGCGTTGAGGGTCCCTATCGATTGGGAATCTCCAGGGTTTTAATTGCTGCAGAGTAGACTGAACAAGGCCTGGGGCTTGTATAAAAGTTGGAGCTGTGACCTTATATAGGGCTAGAAACTCAAAATGCTGTATCCTGGGACCAGCGGATGGAGTAATGGTTATGTCACTGGACTCCTATGTAGTTGACCGTGGTTCACGTCTGAGACCCGGTGGCTTAAACTCACGCTAGGTGTGTGTGCCTACATGCTCAAAATCCCAAGAGGAGAATGGAGGAGAAGGAATTGTGGCGTGGCTATTCTCCCTGAAAGGTGATTCCTTGCTTTCTGTCTCTCTGTCTTTCTCTGTCTCTCCAATAAACACACGCCCATAGCAAAAATCTCTCTTAAAAAAAAAAAAAAAAAAGGCTATCTTTCAAGAACAAATGGGTGGAGGGGAGTCCTCTGAACTAGTCAACCACAGTTTGAGTCCCAGACCTGGTGACTTAAAACTCATGCTGGAGGAACCAGCAGTTAGTGTAATGGCTATGTCACTGAACTCCCATGTAGTTGACCGTGGTTCGAGTCCCGAACCCAGAGGCTTAAACTCACGCCGGTGTGTGGGTGTGTGCGTGCCCAGGATCCCGAGAGGAGAATGGAGGAGAAGGGATTGCAGCATGGCCATCCCCGCCAGGGAGGTGATTTCTCGCTTTCTGTCTCTCTGTCTTTCTGGCAGCACACGCACCCTATAGAAAAAGATTCTCAAAAACAAAAACAAAAACAAAAACAAAAAAACTAATGCTGGGTGTGTGCATGCATGCCCAAAATCCTGAGAGGAGAATAGAGGAGAAGGGATTGCAGTGTGGCTATCCCCCCTGGGGGGATTTCTCGCTTTCTGTCTCTCTGGTCAGCACACATGCCCTATAGCAAAAATCTATCTTAAAAAATTTTTTTAAAGTAAAGAAGACAGGAGCTATACATCATAAAAAAGAATCAAATGAAATTGTTAGAGATGAAGGCTGTAATACAGAAAATCAAAACCTCCCTTGAAAATATCAAAAGCAGATTAGATCATGCAGAAGATCAAATCTCAGATGTAGAAGACAGAACCTCTGACCTAGAAAAAATCACCAAAAAGATTGAGAAAATAAATGAGAATAGCATACGAGCAAGGGGCCAGCAAGTGGGGTGGTGGTTAAGGTGCTGGCATTCCCACATAACCGACCATGGTTCAAGTCCTGGACCAGGTGGCTTGCTTTCTCACTCTCTCTCTCTGTCAAAATTCATGTGCTTTCTCACTCTCTCTCTCTCTCTGTTAAAACTCATGTGGAAAATAAATAAATTTAAAAAATAATTATTAAAAAAAAAGACATACAAGCAATACTAGATACCCTTAAATGCCTAAACATCCAGATCATTGGTATCCCAGAAGGCGAAGAAACTAATAAGGGCATTGATAATCTATTCCATGAAATCCTGGAAGAAAATTTTCCAAACCTAGAGAGGCACTCAAATATCCAGACTGAAGAAATACAAAGGACCCCACATAGAATCAACCTAAGAAGATCTTCCCCAAAGCACATCATAGCCAGCTTAACCAAAACCACAGACAGAGACAGATACTAAATTTGGCAAGAAAGAAACATCAAGTTACTTTCAAAGGATATCTTATCAGGCTAAAGTTGGACCTTTCATCAGAAACAATTTAAGCAAGGAAAGAATGGGAAAATATATTCAAAGTGCTAAGTGAGAAACTATTTCAGTCAAGAATACTATAGATTATCCCAGCAAGATTATCCTTCATATGGGAAAAAAGACAAAAACATTCTCAGATAAACAAAACCTGAAAGAATTTACCAGTATCAGACCAGCACTCCAAGAAGAGCTGAAGGGAGGAAAACTAAAGTTAGACACACAGAAATAAGAGTACAAAAAACAACCCAAGAGAATGGCCAGCCTAATGGTAAAGACAAGTCTGGAGCTGAATGTTAAATGGAGCTTAAATGAAAATATCAGACTACAATAATACTGCAAATTCATAAGAAGAGAAATTAATTACATGAGATTGAACTAGTGAAATAAAATTTAACTAGACTAAAACATTATTGATTTTCTTCAATGCTTTGATTTCCATATTTAAGGATTTTTGTCTTCTCTTGAACTGTTGATTGGCTCATCTACCTACTATCTGAACTGAATCCAAACCTTTTCCCTGCCTTTAAGTTTTTTTTTTTTTTTTTTTTTTGGGGGGGGAGGTTTTTGCTGTAGGGCGTGTGCGCTTGTCAGAAAGACAGAGAGAGGCAGAGAGACAGAAAGCGAGAAATCATCCCCCAGGGGGGATGGCAACGCCACAATCCCTTCTCCTCCATTCTCCTCTTGGGATCTTGGGCACGCACACATACATGCCCAGCATGAGTTTAAGCCACCGGGTCTGGGACTTGAACCACAGTCGACTACAGTGACGTAGCCATTACGCCCTTTGCTGGTCTCCTGGCTTTAAGTTTTAAGCAAATTTCTTTTAACATTTTTTTATTTTGATCTATTAAAACTAAAACTTTTTCTTGAAACTAAAAAATGCATTAAAAATATCTATTAATACCTATTTGATGACTGCAGTAAGCTATATGGCCCCAGCTAGGTGCTACTTTATAGTATGTTCACTTTACTCACTGAGGTTTATGCCTACAGTCAGACATGTGTTCACAGACATGTATATATCAGGTGTGCTTGTTATTGAAAATTTTTAATTAAGATCTTTAGTAAATGTGAAAAAAAATAAGGCATGGAAAACAACTGTAGATACCAGAGACAATGTGGGAGGAGAGGGGGAATTGGCAGAGGGTGAGAGGCAGAGAATCAATGGGGGAGAAAAAAAAAGCAAAATATGTAAGAAACAAGAAATAGAAATTATTTGCTGATAATGGCAATATCCTTGATTGAGCCAATATACAATGTATTCTGGATGGAAAAATCTCATTTTACATACTGTATTGATGTACAGTGAATGAATGTAAATAAACTAAAATTAATAATAATAATAATAATAATAATAATAAAATACAGGAACTAGAAAACAAGAAACAAGATACTTTTTTTTTTTTTTAAATAACCAAGCAGCTTTGAAAATGAACCAAGTAGAACTTCTAGAAATAAAGAATAATTGAAGCCAAAGCCAATGTTTGGGTTAAATAGCAGATTATACACAGTTGAAGAGAGAATTAATAAACTAAGACATTGGGTCAGAAAAGACATGATACATTTTTACATAGAAAAAAATGTCATGACTTTTCAGATGACCCAATAGATCTAAAGGAATTCTAAAAGTGACCTAAGGCTAGGGAAAAAGGGATGAAAGTTTAAGAAACATGTGGGATAGGGGCTGGCAGGTGGCATGGTGGTTAAAGGTGCTGGACTCCCACATGGCCAACTGTTCAACTCTCAGACCTGGTAGCTTGCTTCTCACCGTCCCTCTCTCCCTTTCTCTGTCTCTAATGGACCAAATTGGAAAATAATAATAATAAAAAAATAAAGTTAAATAATTTTTTAAAAAAAAGAACATAGGGAAAATTTTAAAGGTCTACCATGCCTGTAATGAGAACTCCAGGAGAGAAGAGAAAACAAAAAAGGCAGTATATAACAAGATAATGATTAAGAATTTTCCAGAGGGGTTGGCAGGTGGTGTGATGGTTAAGGGTACTGGACTCCCACATGACCGATCACATTTCGAGTGGTAGCTTGCTTTCTCACCCACCCCCCCACTCTGTCCCTCCCTGGTCAAAATGAAGTGGATAAATAAGTTAAATTAAATAATTAAAGTTCAACAGGAAAATTCTTTAAAAAAAAAAAGAATTTTCCAGAATTGATTAAAGACAAGAATCTTGAGATTCACTGTGTAAATTGAATACCAGGCAGGATAAGTAAAAAATCAAACATGTCAAAGTGCAACTGCAGAATACCAGATATAAGGAAACCAGAAAGGCAATCCCTCAAAGAAATGACTATTAAATTCATAGCATATTTATCTTTTTTGGTTATTACCAAACTGAGAAATGTATACCTATCTAAATTATCAGATGAGAGAAGTGGAAATAAAGACATCATTGAACAAAAACAAATGTTATAAACAGAGACCTTTTGGGTCCAGCAGATGGTGTAATGGCTATGTCACTGGACTCCCATGTAGGTGACCGTGGTTCGAGTCCCGGACCCAGTGGCTTAAATTCATTCTGGGTGCATGTGCATGCATGCTCAAGATCCCAAGAGAGGGAACCAGCATTTAGCGTAATGGCTATGTCACTGGACTCCCATGTAGTCAACCGCGGTTCGCGTCCCGGACCCAGTGGCTTAGAACTCACGCCAGGCATGTGTGCGTGCATGCCCAAGATCCCAAGAGGAGAATGGAGGAGAAGGGATTGCGGCGTGACCATCCCTCCTGGGGGGGTGATTTCTCGCTGTCTCCCTGTCTCTGTCTGGCGAGCGCACGCGCCCTATAGCGAAAACCTCTCAAAAAAAAAAAAAAAAAAAAGATCCCAAGAGAAAAATGGAGAATGGAGGAGAAAGGGACTGCGGTGTGGTCATCCCTCCTGGGGTGGGGGTGGGGGGTGATCTCTTGCTTTCTGTCTCTCTCTGTCTTTCTGGCGAGTGCATGCACCCTATAGCAAAAAATATTAAAAAAAAAAAAAAAAAAAAAAAAAAAGAACAGAGACCTTTAAAGGAACTCCTTAAGAGCTAGCCTTCAGGAAAAAGTAATCTCATAAAGAAGGTCTGAGATATAATAAATCAGACTGGTAGTTAGTACCTATGCTATCACTGATTAAGACAATCCTAAAGAACACTTGGTCTACATGATTTCATTCTCTCATGGTCTATAAAACTCTCCATTCAACTAATTGCTAGTAGCATATTTTATAAGTTTAGGGGATGTTATGGTTGAGATGATGGTTTGTCCTCCTAAGTGTCATGTTTTAGATTTTGCTGTTGGGAAGGGATAAGGCCTAACGGGTGGTGACAGGATCATGGTGACTGCTTTATGAATAGGTCAATAATCTCATGAATAGAGTGAGTCTTTTGAGGCTGAGTAAAGTTCTGTTGGGTTATCTGGAAAGTCAGGATGCATTTCTGCATAGTAAACAAGAAAAATTCGTCATGACTTGCCCCATGACTGAATAGCTCTCATAGGAGGGGTTAGTTCTCAAGAGAGCTGGCTGTTGTAAAAGAGGAGCTGCCAGCAGCTGCTTCTCTCTCTGTACGTGCCTGCCATCTTCTGTGCCGTCAGCCACGCTGCAGGCTGGCCTGATGCCAGGACTACATCTTCAGGCTTTCCAGCCACCAGGATTGTACGTTTTGTGAAGAAACCTCTATTTTCTTTATAAATCAACCGGGTTCAGGTGTTACTGTGTAGCGACACAGTAACAGACTAAGACAGAGGAATACAGGAAGGTGTTGATCATCTCACCCCAGTGTCATTATCAACCACGTGGGAGGTTCAGCACTTTAACCACCACGCCACCTGCAGATCATTATCAATCAGTATCAATGATCAAAATGTAGATGAGTAGCTTTAAATGAACAGACTATCTGGCTAGAATAATCCTTACACTGATTACATTCTGAAATCTTTAGAGCTACAATAGGTCTTTCGAGTTCAAAAACCAAGTACCATCCTCTCAAAGACCTAGCTAAAGTTTTTGGTAGAGTGGCTGTGATACAGATATACACCTGCTGCCCCACCACTTTTAGTTAAGGTAACCTATTTCTCTGTTATTTGCTTCCCAAAGGACCTAACAAAATACTTTCAGAAAAATAAGCCATAAAAGTGGAATTGTAGAACATAATGAACAAGAAAACAGTACCCATTCTCTTGACCTTAAACAAAAAGACCATACACAGAATTACAAAACTGACTTTAAAAATTGGGGCCGGCGGGAACAGCAGTTGGCATAATGGCTATGTCGCTGGGCTCCCATGTAGTCAACCATGGTTCGAGTCCTGGACCCAGTGGCTTAAACTCACCCCAGGCGCGTGTGTGCACATGCCCAAGATCCCGAGAGGAGAACGGAGGAGAAGGGATTGCAGCGTGGCCATCCCCCCTGGGGGGTGATTTCTGGCTTTCTGTCTCCTGTCTGTCTCTCTCTTTCTGGTGAGTGCATGCACCCAATAGCAAAAACCTCTCCAAAAAAAAAAAAAAAAACTGGGGCCGGGAGGTGGAGTGGTGGTTAAGGTTGCTGCACTCCCACATGACCGACTATGGTTCGAGTTCCAGACCAGGTGGCTTGCATTCTCGCTGTCCCTGTCTCTCTCTCTCTCACTCTGTCCCTCTCTGGTCAAATTAAAAATAAATAAATAAATAAAGTTAAATAAAAATAATTATTTAATAAGTAAATAAATAAAAGACCAGTAGACAGTATAATGGCTATGTCACCAGACTCTCACATAGTTGACCACGGTTCAAGTCTTAGACCAGGCAACTTAAAACTCATGCCAGGTGCATGTATGTATGTGCTCAAAATCCCAAGAAGGAACTGGAGGAGAAGGGATTGCAGCGTGACCATCCTCCCTGGGGGGATGATTTCTGTCTTTTTGAAGAGCACATATGCCCTATAGCAAAAATCTCCCTAATAAAAAATAAGTAAGGTATCCAAGATAATACAAAGAGATCAAGACCAGAAATTTCTGTTCTACCAAAAGTAATATTATTTGTAGCCATTCATCAAGCAAGATTCATATCAAAGATTTCCTTATTCACATTTTTAATACACTAATAAATGCCTATGTAAATGAGTAAATTGCTGAATCATGGTCCAAGCCACTATCTTAAACATTAACTTGAAAACTTGTTTAAATACTGAACTTGGTTCTGATGAGTAAAAGATACACATACACACTTTTTTGTTTTCCTATAGAACATGTGTGCTTGCCTGAAAGAGACAGAGACAGAGGGAGAGTGAGAAAGCAGCCCTACAGGGGATGACCACACAGCAATCCCTTCTCCTCTCAGGATTTTAGGCACACATACACACATGCCTGGAGTGTTTTTCAAGTGTATCCAGGACTCAAACTTCACAGATGCCCTATGTGGGATCCAGCTGCCTTAATCACCATACTACCTGAATGGCCCCCCACATACTATTAAGAGGTTAAACTATATCATGTGCCCCACCTGTTTAACCATATTCTAAAATATTGCCTGTACATATTATTGAATTTAACTGACATACAATTCCATTTCAGTGCCATGTTATTATTCTGATAGTGAAAGAAAGGCTTGTAAAACAAGAAATTATTTCTTATAAGAAAACATGAGGGCCAGCAGGTGGTATGTGGTTAAAGCAGCTGGATCCCATATGGCCAACTTCACAGTTTCAGTCCTGGACCTGACAGCTTGAAAATTATGCCAGGCATGTGTGCATGTATGCCCAAAATCCCAAGAGAAGAACCGAAGAGAAGGGGCTGTGGTGTGGCTATATCCCCTGGGGAATGGTTTCTCAATTTCTCACATTTCCTCTCTCTGTCTCTCTCTCTATCTCTCTCTCTCTCTCTCTCTCTCTCTCTCTCTCTCTCTCTCTCTTTCCGGCCAGCACACGCATGCTATGGCAAACTACAAAAAAAGAAAAAAACATAAATAGGTATGAAACTAGTCTGGGGTGAAATTTTACATCATTTTAATTTTTTTTTTTTTTTTTTTGGAGAGGTTTTTGCTATAGGGCGCGTGCGCTCGCCAGACAGACAGAGAGAGACAGAGAGATAGAAAGCAGGAAATCACCCCCCAGGGGGGATGGCCACGCCGCAATCCCTTTTCCTCCATTCTCCTCTCGGGATCTTGGGCACGCACGCACACGCGCCCGGCGTGAGTTTAAGCCGCCGGGTTCGGGACTCGAACCGCGGTCGACTACGTGGGAGTCCAGCGACATAGCCATTACGCTAACTGCTGGTCCCATCATTTTAATTTTTTATTATTATTTGTTAAGACAGCGTCTCGCCACGTCACAGTCCTGCCTCAACTTTTCTGCTGGGACTATGGGTGTACACCATTACACCCAGCTTTTTTTTCTTTTTTTTAAAAATCCAGACTTTCACTATGTTGCCCAGGCCAGTCTCAAGCTTGAAGTCCTCCCATCTCAGTCTTCCGAGTTGCTGAGTTTACAGGGAAGGGGTCAGCCTTCAAGTTGGACCGGGTCTTGAACCCAGGCCTTCCCTGTTATCCCAGCCTGTAGAACACAGCACCTTAGCCCACACAACTGCAACTGGGCTAGAAATTTTAGTAATTTTAAAGAGCTCTAATATTTCTGCTTTATGGCATTAAGCTATCTTCTCCAATATTTAAGTCTCAGACACATCTTCAAAGCATTATAAAGGTTGTCTCCATAGCTCAATGGTTAAGGGAGTCCAATCCCATATGGACAACCATGATCGGAGTTCCAGCCCCAATGGCTTGAAACACATGCTGGGCACACACATGTACATGCCCAAAATCCTGATGGAAGGAGAAATGGAGGAAAAGAGATTATAGTGTGACCATGCCCACCACTGGGGGTGCTTTCTCTCTTTCTGGCAAGTGCAAATGTCCTATGGCAATTAAAAAACAAAAACAAAACAGGGCACCAGCAGGTGGCGGGGTGGTTAAAGCACTGGACACTCCTGCATGGCCAATAATGGTTTGAGTCCCGGACCTAGTGGCTTACTTTCTCACTCCCCCCTACTCTGGTCAAATTAAAATAATAAATGAATAAATAAAAATAAACAGCACTATCATGACTAGTCATCCACGCATGTCAAATTATGAAAGATTTATTCCCATTAAAACACCACAAAGTTTTAGCAAATTAACCAGTGATATCACATAGAACTGTGGTTACATGCCATTACTCTGTATAAAACAAACAATGCCAGCACACCTGGGTCACTGGCTTATGTACTGGAACATATTTGTCCTAAAGTTTTATTTTGTAATTAGCCTATGGCACTTTATTTTCTATTTCCTCCTCCCCCCAATACAACAGTAAATCAAGACCCTTTGCTTAAAAAAGATTTAATTTTTTTGTAAATGTACAACTTAATAAAATATACTCTTTAAAATTGAAGAGTTGACTTCCTGACAAACTCAGTACTAACTCTTAGTATTTAGTTTCACCAAGAACTTCACCAATTCACACATTAGAAAAAATATTCTAGACTGTAAAAGAAGAACGGAGGTGCTTTAAAGAATAACCAATTTTTTTTTTTTTTTTTTTTGAGAGAGGCTTTTGCTATAGGGCGCATGCACTCGCCAGACAGACAGAGAGACAGAAAGTGAGAAATCATCCCCCAGGGGGATGGCCATGCCGCAATCCCTTCTCCTCCATTCTCCTCTCGGGATCTTGGGCACGCACACACACGCGCTTGGCCTGAGTTTTAAGCCACTGGGTCCGGGACGCAAACCTCAGTCAACTACATGGGAGTCCAGCGACATAGCCATTATACTAACTGCTGGTCCCAAGAACAACCAATTTTGATATTAATAATTTCTTAGCTGATTTTCTTTGAACTCTGGATAAATGATTTAAATAAATTAATTCTTAAATAAACTTGATTTCCATCCAAATTATTTTATTCTTATTTATAATGATATTCTCAATTTTAGCTTAAATTGAAAGGTTTCTATTAATAAAATGAGAATACCATGTCTCTAATAGGTACAGAATTCATTTTTTCTACCTCACATAAAGCTAAAAACATTTCTTACAATATAAAGTTAACAAAATTCAATTTTCTCTACTGATACTTAATGCATAAGGATAATCAAGTATCTCCCCAACAGTGCAGTAAATTTTGGCATTAGCTGAAAATAATCCAAAATTTCCTCTGGTAAACATAATTTTAGCCATAAATGAAGACAAAAAAAAATAATAAAACAAATCACTTAATTCTAGAACACCTCTAGTCACAAATAGGTCTTATTTAGGTTTACAGAAAGCATCTAATTGCATAAAATCTATAGGGAAAAATAGCCATATTTCGAAACAGCTACAAGGATCAACGTAGAGCACAGGATTGTAATTAGCAGAGTCACAGAACATACTAAAGAGGTATGTACAGTCAGTCCCACTGGAACCTGTAGAGTCACATTCTTATAGACCTACAAGGAGAAGGATAGAAAAATTAGAGAACATTTAAAATGCATATACCAGAGTAAGACCACTATTTCTTTTATTTTTAATTTTACCTTTTTTTTTCTCTTTTGAGTATCTTTCAGCCAATGCTACACTACATGTGTTTGATTGTTTCTGTTAGATTCAGTATTTTATGTACTGTTATAGAATCAGTCAATTGACAGAGTAATTCAAACTTTCTCATTAAATCCAACTTTTTATACTTTATATAGAGTTGAATATATTCTCTTTAAGAGCGCTGTATCTCAATGTTACCTATGTAATCACATAAACATTTCTCTTGCTATGTGTCACATTAGAGTACCGAATTCTCTCAAAGTTGAAGTCTCAGAGAAAACATGAAATGCAACAAAACTAAAGTATCCATTTATTGCTGCTTTGTGGTTTCTCTCCCCAACTAGCTTTTACAAGTTTGGTGTTCACAAACTGCACAACTGAGTGTGTCCTTTACTACTACTAGTGATGTAGAACTTCTCCTATGTTCAACTTAGTTTGTATTTTCTCTTTAGTATTGAAGAAAAAGGGATTGGATTAGAAATGGTGGGAAATGTTATGGTTTAAAAATAAGTTTTAAAGGCTGGCCCTGTAGCCTAGCAGTCAGGAGACCCAGATCACACACGGCCAATTATGGTTCAAGTCCCAACCCTGGTGGCATGAAAAACATGCCAGGCACCTGTGCATGAATGCCTGAAATCTGGACAGGATGGAGAAGTGGAGAGAAGGGATTGTGGCATGGCCATGCTCCACTGGGGGAGCTCCATGGCTTTCTGTCCCTGCTCAGTCTCTCTGTCTCTCTCTGGTAAGCACATGTACCCTCTAGCAAGCATAAAAAGGTTTTTTTTTAAGTTTTAAAAAAAACGCCAAAATTTAGGTAACCTAAGAACAGTTTTCATTTCTGTTTTCTTTTCATAAAAACCGAAACTATGATATCATCCATCTCCCCCCCCCCAAAAAAAAGTTACCAACCCAATCTACAACAAAGTGCTATGTGAAAATTATCTTTCAAAAAAATGGCATCTTCAATAATCCTTCAATAATACAGAACACCACTTCAGTAATAATCGTCTACTTTTTCTGGTTTATATAAAGAACAAATAAAACACAAAATGTAAAAAAATTAAGATGCTTAATGATGATTGCTTATTTAGTTATATGGTTTCAAAGGGAACTGAGTTCAAAATGTTTTTATAGGTTCATTATTTATTTAGCATTAGTACACACTACTTTTATAAATAAACACTAAATATACTCTTTATACATATAAAAAATCAAGTGTAGGGGCCAGTAGGTAGCATGGTGGTTGAGGGCACTGGACTCCCTTGTGGCCAACTACAGTTCAAGTCTCGGACCTAGCAGCTTCTGTTCTCACTTTCTCTCTCTCTCTCTGTCTCTCTCTCTTGCTCTCTCTCTCTCTCTCTCTCTGTGTGTGTCTTTCTTTGGTCAAATTAAAAAATAAAAATAATAAATGAAGTTAAATAAAATAATTATTTAAAAAATCAAGTGTAATTTCAGATTTTTAAAAATTATTTATTATATTTATCATTATTAATTTGCTATAGAGTACATATGCTCACCAGAGAGAGAAGGAGAGGAAAAAAAGAGAGAGAGAGAGAGAAGTGAGAAAGCAAGCCATCAGGTCTAGGTTCAAATCATGGTGGGTCATGTGGGAGTCTAGCACATCAACCACCATGTCACCTGCTGGCCCTAGGCATGGGGAAAAAAATTCAGGTACCATATTGCAATGACAATTGAATCAAAAGCAATTCTACCTTGCATAAGATATTAGTACAATCATCCATCTTTCTGTCAGTTCAAAGGAAGTTCTCTAATAGAAAATAGCAGTCAGTCCTTTGTAGTAAGTCTTTACCATAAATAGTGGTAGACTTCTAAGCGAGCACAAGGATATTAAATCAAATCTAAATATTCACAATAGTACATATAAAAAAAACCTGCCTTATGGTTATGTGATTGACAGTTATGATATCTGCTTGGTTTAAAATTTAAATTTATTTTATTTTAATTGCAATTCATTTGACTCTTCATAAAATAAATTATAAAAATGACAGATTGTTTCATTCAACCAAAGAAAGCAGTCCTTTCAGAGAATTAGGAACAAAGAGAAATACCAATAGTAATACTGTAAACATCAGTTTAAAAATACCTCATGTCCAACCACTGTGGTGTGCACTGCCGAAACGCTGTGCTCCACAGGCCAGTATCATATCGCACAGGAGGAATGGGCTGGATTCCTGGTCCAACCTAAATGCCAGGTGTGGTGGCTTACACCTGTAATTCCAACAACTTGGGAAGGCTGAGGCAGAAGGGTATCCAACTCAAGGCTGGTTTGGACGACATACAGCAACCTGTATAAACAGGGCAGGGCATGTTTGTGCATACCAGCTGGGAAACCAAGGAAGGAGAAGAATCGGGACATGTCTAGACCCTGTCTAAAAAAAGGGGAGATGAGTGGCAGTTTATAAAAAAGGAACAAAAGGATGATTAAAAAGGGGGGGAGGCAGTTGATGGTATAGTGGTTATGTCACTGGACTCTCACGTGGCCAACTGTGGTTTGAGTCCTGGACCCGTGGCTTGAAACTCATGCCGGGTGAATGTGCATGCATGCCGCAGATTCCAGGAAGAGAATGAAGGAGAAGGAATTGCAGCAGGACCATCCCCACCTGGGAGGGTGATTTCTCACTTTCCCTCTCAGTGTCTCTGTCTCTCTCTTTCCCACAAGCACACGCACACTAAGGCAAAAAAACTCTTAAAAATAAATAAATAAACAAATAAATAAATAAAAGGGAGGAGGCCAGCAGGTGGCATAGTGGTTAAGGTGCTAGACTCCCACATGGCCCGCTATAGTTTGAGTCCTGGAACTGGTGGCCTGAAACTCACACTGGGTGTGCATGCCAAAAATCCCAAAAGAAAAATGGAGAAGGGACTGTGGTGTGGCCATCCCCCATGGGTGTGTAATTTCTTACTTTCCCTTTCTGTGTCTCTGTCTTTCTCTGATGAGCGCATGCACCTTATGGCAAAAAAAAAAAAAAAAAAAACAAGTATTAAAAAAATTAAAAGGGGAAAAGCAATACACTGTACAAAGACAGCACTGTGAGGAGAGGAAAATAGACTATGTAACTAATGAGGGTAAGAAGAAAACAGCAGACTCCTAAGACAAAGTCAATGCTAATGAAGTTTAAAACTTACCAATTTAGGGGCTGGCAGGTGGCGTGGTGGTTAAGGACACTAGACTCTCACACGGCTGATGGTGGTTCAAGTACTGAACCTAGTGGCTTGCTTTCTTACCCCCTACACCTGTCCCTCTCTGGTCAAATTAAAATAAACAAAGTTAAATAAAAAATAATTGTGGGACCAGCAGTTAGCGTAATGGCTATGTCACTGGACTCCCATGTAGTCGACTGCGGTTCGAGTCCTGGACCCAGCGGCTTAAAATTCAGGTCAGGCGCGTGTACGTGCGTGCCCAAGATCCCAAGAGGAGAATGGAGGAGAAGGGATTTCGGCATGTCCATCCCCCCTGGGGAGTGATTTCTCGTTTTCTATCTCTATGTCTCTCTCTGTCTGTATGGCGAGCACACACGCCCTATAGCGAAAACCTCTCCAAAAAAAAAATAAATAAATAAAAACAATAATAATAAATAAAATCAAATAATTATTAAAAAAGAACAAGTGAGAAAAGAAAAATGAAACTCAAAGTAGTATCATTTCAATTATGATAGTTTCTAGACTATTGTATTGCTATTTTATATTTACATCTATTCAATAGGAAATTCAGGACATTTTTAGGAGTTTTGACCTCCCCGACTTTCAGTTTTTTGTTTGTTTCATTTTGTAGTTTGTTTGTTTGGATGGTTTTTCTTTGCCAGAGGGTGTATGTGCTCACTGGAGAGAGACAGAGAGAGGGAAAGTGAGAAAGTACCACTCAACTCCCCCCAACCCCAACCCCCTGCCACCGTGGGGAATCCCTTCTCCATTTTAGACCACACAGTTGGTTACATGGGAACCAGTTGCCTTAACCACCATGTCATGCGCTGGTCCTGTCTTAAGTGCTATCTCTCTCTGTGTCTCCCCTGCTCTCAGAAGAAGTAAACACATAGTGCCACCAGGTGGCATGGTGGTTACAGGCACTGGACTCCCACATGGCCCAACACAGTTCAACCAGACCTGATGGCTTGTCTTTCTTGCTTTCCCTCTCTCTCTCTCTGGTCAAAGTAAAAAATAATAATAACAAGTGGAATGATATAAATAAGTATTTTAAAAAAGAAGTAAGTATATAAATCTAAAAATAAAACAAAAAGCTTTCTATGTTACAACAGAAAACGCTACCTCTTTAAATGTGGTGGAAACTTTATACAAAGATTTTTAAGTGAGGCATCATGATCTAACAACACAAAATATTAGCTTACTGATTTATACTTCATATTGTTCCACTGGCAGATATGCTTAGTCTTCAAATCACAAGGAGCTGCCACTTCTGACTGGGCCCAGCATTTCAAAATTGGGAACTCTGAAAAAACAGCAGAATGTGACATCAGAAAACCTGTATTTAGACTTAAGGTGAGGCTTGTACTGAATCTCAACAGAAGTCTTGCACGTGGACTATATGACTTGTACCCGATTTTCACATGCTGTTATTTCTGGTTTTTTTTTTTTTTTTTTTTTTTTTTTTGTTTGTTTTTGAGAGGTTTTTGCATTAGGGCGCGTGCATTCCCCTAAAAGAAAAAAAGACAGAGAGACAGAAAGCGAGAAATCACCCCTCAGGGGGGATGGCCACGTCACAATCCCTTTTCCTCCATTCTCCTCTCGGAATCTTAGGCACACACACGCACATGCACCCAGTGTGAGTTTAAGCCATCGGGTCTGGGACTCAAACCATGGTCGACTACATAGAAGTCCAGCAACATAGCCATTATGCCAACTGCTGGCCCCGGCATGCTGTTATTTTAACATCCTTTTTTTACGTAGAAAGAAATAATAAAATTACAACGATACTGCAGAATTTGACCATGACTTCTTAACAAATCCCATTATACTACAACCAGGAGCCACTCTTAAAAATGTAATTGGGTCAGCTCTGGACATAGCAGTGAAAGCACTGCTCAGAAGAAGCCGGATCCCAATGCGACCACAGTTTGAGTCCCATGTCCAGTCAGCCTGAAATGTGCCAGGCACATGTGTGAGTGTCCAGGACCTACTGGGCTTGAAGACTGGAGGGAGGGGACTGCAGCATGGCCAGGCCGTGTGGAGGGTGCTCACTTCTCTCTTTCTCTCTCACATGTGTGTAGACATGCTCTATCATGAATAAAGAAAAAAAATTTTAAATAAGGAAAAAAGTTTGGTGTGAAACATTAAAAAAATTACTTACTGTTTTTTTAATTGACAGAGGATACATCACTTGCTAGAGAGAGAGAGATAAAATACTTGCCAATAGGGAAGACTCCCACCACAATTCTTTTTCCTCCATTTCTCATCCTGTCAACATTCTGAACCAGCGTCTTTCAAGCCACCAGGGCTGAAATTCAAACTGCATAGGCAATGCGGGACCCAGCTCCCAATGCACGGCGCTTAACCACTGTGCGAAAGGGCGGGTTCAAACAACAACAATTTTTTTTTTAATTATTTTATTCAACTTTATTTATTTATTTTATTTTGACCAGAGAGGGACAGAGTGAGAGAGAGAGAGAGGGGAAGTGAGAAAGCAAGCCCTTAGGTCCAGGAATCAAACTGTGGTCGTCCATGTGGGAGCCCAGTGCCCTTGACCTCTATGCCACCTGCTGGCCCCCAACAACAAAAATGTAATGCAATTTTTTTTCTGTTTTAAGTATAGCATATGTTCAGAAAAGTAAATATGTCCTAAGTGTACAACTTGATAAATTTCCATGTGAAACACATCTATTTAATGAACACTCAGATCAAAAACCAGAATACTGGGGCCAGCAGAAGGTGTGGTGGTTAAGGTGCTGGACACTACCTCATAGCTGACCACAGTTCAAGTCCTGGACCTGGTGGTTTGCTTTCTCATGTTCCCTCTTTCTCTCTGGTCAAATTAAAATAAATAAGTGATTAAATACAATTAAATAATTATTTAAACAGACACACACACACACACACACACAGAATACCAGAACCCTAGAGTTCTCTCAGGAGGGGTGCTTTTTCAGACTTTATCTGGGGTGAGGAAAAGGTATGATTCATAGAAACAGAAAACTAGGTTGGATGAACAAAGCTAATACAGTTCAACACTTTTTTTTTAGGAGGAGATTTTTCCAATGGGGCACATGTGCTTGTGGGAAAGACAGAGATGGAAAGCAAGAAATCATCCCCCAGGAGGGATAGCCATGCTGCAATCCTTTCTCCTCGTGGGATTTTTAGGCATGCACGCATACGTGCCCAGCTTGAGTTTTAAGCTGCTGGGTCTGGGACTCAAACTGTGGTCAACTATGTGGGAGTCCAGTGATGTAACCATTATGCCATAAACTTTCCACTTGTCAGTTTATTTATTCTTTTTTAGTAAATATATCACTCCTTTTTCTTTAGAATTATTTTATTGAACTTTATTTTACTTACGTATGCATGTATGTATATATTTATTTTAATTTGACCAGAGAGGGACAGAGTGAGAGAGAGAAAGAGAGAGATAGAAAGTGAGAAAGCAAGCCACCAGATCCAGGATTTGAACCGTGGTCTGCCATGTGGGAGTCCTGTACCCTCAGCCACCACGCCACTTGCTGGTCCCCCATTTGTCAGTTATTAAGTTAACAGTACTACAAATTTTTGTAAATATTCTAAGTCAGCCCAAATTTAGAGACACAGAAACAAAACCAAAATCTAAACGGGACTTTTTTCCCCCCGATTTCGTTATGGGGTGTCTGCTCTCACCAGAGACAGAAAGAGAATGAGGGAAAGTGCAAAATTACCCCTAGAGGGGGATGGTCACGCCACAATCCCTTCTCCTCCATTTTCCTGTTGGGACTTTGGGCACATACGCACACATGCCCAAGGTGTTTTTTCAAGCCTCCAGGTCCAGGACTTAAACCATGCAGTTAGCTATGTGGGATCCAGCCACCATAGTGACTATGCCACAGGCTGGCCCTAAAAGGGGGGCCTCTTGAAGTTATTAAAAAAAAAAAGTCTTGATTCTGAGGAGACTACAAATAGTAAAAGTATACTTTTAAATTTACTCAAATACCCACACTGAAAGAGAAAAAGCAAATACACAGCAAAACTAAAAACTTATGGACAAAATTTACAAGAAATAATCTACCAGGGCCGGCAAGTGGTGTAGAGATTAGGGCACTGGACTCCCACATGGCTGACCACAGTTCGAGTCCCAGACCTGACAGCTTGCTTTCTCACTTTCTCTCTCTCTCTCCCTCTCTCTCTCTGTCCCTCTCTGGCCGAATTTAATTAATTAATTAATTAATTAATTAAGAAAGAAAGAAAGTTAAATAAAATAGGGACCAGCAGTTGGAGTAATGGATATGTCGCTGAACTCCCATGTAGTCGACTGCGGTTTGAGTCCCAGATCCAGTGGCTTAAACTCACTCTGGGCGCTTGTGCATGTGTGCCCAAGATCCCGAGAGGGGAATGGAGGAGAAGGGATTGCGGCGTGGCCATACCCCAGGGGGGTGATTTCTCGCTTTCTGTCTCTATGTCTCTGTCTGTCTGGCAAGCGCACACGCCCTATAGCAAAAACCTCTCAAAAAAAAAAAAAAAAAGACAATGGACTCCTACAAGGCCAACCAAAGTTCAAGTCCCAGACCTGGCAGCTTGTTTTCTCATTCTCGCTTTCTCTCTCTCTCTGGTCTCATTGAAGAATAACAATAAGTAAATAAAATTAAATTAAATGGCATCACTGTCTTTAAAAAAAAAAAAAAAACACAAAAAACGACTGCCCATTTAGGTGATAAAAGTGTAAGGAAATAGGGGCCAGCAGGTGGCATAGTGGTTAAGAGCACTGGACTCCAACCTGGCCAACTGTAGTTCGAGTCCCAGACCTGGCAGCTTGCTTTCTCTCTCTCTCTCTCTCTGTCCCTCTCTGGTCAAATTTAAATACATAATACATAAATACAATAAAGCTAAAATAAAAAAATAATTCTTAAAAAAAAGTGTAAGGAAACATTAGGAAGTGATTAAAAGTTATAGGCCAGCAGGTGGCATGGAGGTTAAAGCACTAGACTTCCACATGGCCGACTCAGCAGTTAAGAGTCCTGGACCTGGTGGTTTGAAAATCACTCCAGGCACATGTACATGCATGTCCAAAATCCCAACAGGAGAAGAAAGTCATCCCCTTTGGAGATGATTGTTCATTTTCTCTCTCTCTCTGTTTCTGTCTTCTTGGTGAGCATATGTGCCCTACGGTGAAACTCTAAATAAATAAATGATGCTCCTTTAAAAAGAAAAAGGGACAACAGGTGGCATAGTGGTTAAGGCACTGGACACCTACGTGGTCAACTGCTGTACAAATTCTGGACTCGGTGGCTTGAAACTCACACCAGGCACATGTGTGTGCATGCCCAAAATCGCAAGTGAAGAATGGAGGAGAAGATATTGTGGCATGGCATCCCCACTGGGGAGGAGTTCTCACTTCCTGTCTCTCTGTCTCTCCAGCGAGCACATGTGCCCTACAGCAAAAATCCCTCCAAAGAAAAAGAAAGAAAAGTTAGCACAGAGAATTAATTCTTGGAGGGAAAGAGGAAGCTATGATCAGGACAGAACACAAGCAGTTGCTGCTAGGGTGGTTGGCCAACTTCTGTTTCTAGATCTGGGTGGTAGTTACAAGGGTACTTGCCTTACAGTAGTTTACTAAACTGTACATTTGTATAATTTTTCTTTTTTTTTTTTAAGAGAGATGTTTGCTACATGGTGCATATACTCACCAGAAAGACAGAGAGAGAACATGAGAAATCACCTCCTGGGGGGGTAACCACACAGAAATCACCAGGTCCGGGACTCGAACTGCAGTCAACTACATGAGAATCCAGCGACATAACCACTAAGCCATCTGCAGGTCCTATTTGTATAATTCTTCTATATGTTTTGTATAACCAAAAAGTTGAAAAGAAATAAAAAACATACTTTTGCTGTCCCTTGTCTTGACTGCAGATTTGCCACCATACCTTTATTCTTATTTTCAACCCCCAGGAAAAAAAATCTGTAACTCTTACCTTGGTCACAATACATCAGTAAGTCCGGGTTACTGACCACAATAAAAGTTTCTTCATCTTTACTATGTGGCCGATGGTAACGGTAGTGCACAGGCAGAAGGGCCTGGAAATAAGCAATGTGCTGTGAATCTTGTTCAGCGTAAATGAGAACTTCAGATTCCTTGGACAAGTAGTTAGGGGCTTCTATATTAGAATCTTCTGAAACCATCACTGCCTACGAAAAAGAAAACAAATAATCGAAAAGAAGAAACAAGATTATTTTTAAGAAGCAAAAATATAACCGGAAGATTGTAATAACAGATATAAAGAAGTCTCAAACTTATTCCTCTTTATGCAATAAGCATGAAAACTAATATGACAAAAATGGTTAAAACGACTGTATCATTCTGGTAATTTCCTGTTCTTCAGAGAAGAAAGATAGTAATAAGTAAGATAGGGCACTGTGGTCAGGAAGTCAAAGCAAAAGTCAGCACTCTTTTTTTTTTTTTTTTTTAGAGACTTTTGCTATAGGGTGCATATACTCACCAGAGAGACAGAGACAGAAAGCAAGAAATCACTTCCCTGGGAGGATGGCCATGCTGCAATCCCTTCTCCATTCTCTTCTCAGGATTTTGTGCATGTACATACACACAAGCCCAGCATGAGTTTTAAGCTGCTGGGTCCAAAATTTGAACCCCAGTCAACTCTGTGGGAGTCCAGTAACATAACCATTACTCCATCTGCCATTCCCTCAGCACTCTTTTTACAACGGGTATAAAAAATTAATGGAGGGACCAGCAGTTAGCGTAATGGCTATGTCGCTGGACTCCCACGTAGTCGACCGCGGTTCGAATCCCGGACCCGGCGGCTTAAACTCACGCCGGGCGCGTGTGCGTGCGTGCCCAAGATCCCGAGAGGAGAATGGAGGAGAAGGGATTGTGGCGTGGCCATCCCCCCTGGGGGGTGATTTCCTGCTTTCTATCTCTCTGTCTCTCTCTGTCTGGCGAGCGCACGCGCCCTATAGCAAAAACCTCTCCAAAAAAAAAAAAAAAAAAAAATTAATGGAAAAAAAGGTAAATTTAAAAAAATTTGTTTTTTAGATTTTTGCCATAGGGTGTGAGCACTCACCAGAGAGAGACGAAGAGACAGCGAGAGAGAAAGTAAGAAATCACTCCCCCAGGAGGGGATGGACACATCATAATCCTTTCCCCTCTATTCTTCTCTTGGGATTTTGTACACACATGCACATGCACCTGGAGTGACTTTCAATAAGTTCTCTGGATTTCTTATTATTGGTCTCTAAAACATTTCTCTTATAAACTGCTTTCTGAAATACTTACACAGTAGCAATATTATTTTCTTTAAGAAAAACTTGCATTACCTTTTTAGCAGCCTCCTCTCAGTATGGTGTGTGTGTGTGTGTATTTTTAAATTAATATATTTTTTAGAGCAGTTTCAGGTTTACAGAAAAACTGAACAAGATGTACAGTTTCTATATACCTCCTCACCCCCCCACCCCCACATAGTTCAAGCAATAGCTGGAACCTGAAAACTACCTTCATTTGATCACTTCTGAGGTTCCTTATGACTCATGAAATTATGTAATTTCTTCAATGAGTTGTTACTTGTGATTGACAGAGAGGAAATAACATCTGAAAAAAGTATAGCATATGTGTGCCAGCAGGTGGCGTGGAGATTAAAGCTCTCGACTTCCACATGGCCAACCAAGGTTCAAGTCCCAGACTGGCGGCTTAAAAAAATCATGCCAGGTTGGGACCAGCAGTTAGCGTAATGGCTATGTTGCTGGACTCCCACGTAGTCGACTGTGGTTCGCGTCCTGGACCCGGTGGCTTAAAACTCACGTCGGGCACGTGTCTGTGCGTGCCCAAGATCCCGAGAGGAGAATGGAGGAGAAGGCATTGCAGCATGGCCATCCCCCCAGGGGGTGATTTCTCGCTTTCTGTCTCTCTCTGTCTGGCGAGCGCACGCGCCCTATAGCAAAAACTTCTCAAAAAAAAAAAAAAAAAATAGCACTTGGTGTCCCTATCAAACAGGAAAATTAGAATGCTTGCCACAATGGGAAAAATTAATGGTGGCCATTTCTGCAATATGTCAGGGCTGTGCATAAAGAATCTAAAGAAAAACTGTGTATGTGTACATTTGCCCACAAACTCAGATTATATTTGATGCCTATATGTGATTCTGTGTGTGTATAATGAGCCAATATTGATACTTTATTACTAATTAAAGCCTATAGTTTATACTAGGGTTCACTTCTTATGTGGTACAGTCTATGGATTGTGGCAAATGTAAAACAACACATCTCCACAATTATAGTATCATACAGGGTAATTTCACTAACCTAAAAATCCCATGCTCTACCTGTTCATCCCTGTATTTTTCACTTAAACTTCTTGCAGAAAACTTTAACTCCCATCCTCTTTATTTTATCTTTGAAATTTGCCAGTTACGTGTTACAACCAATAGCAAAGTTAAAAGAATCAAGCTATGATTGCCTTGTCTGTTATATTCACTAGATCTTTTTCTCATTGACTAGACAGAGCTCCTTCACAAAACCAAAACATTCCCCAGTTAAAACATAGCAACTGGGGACCAGCAGATGGCAAAATGGTTATGTCACTGGACTCCCATGTAGTCGACCACGGTTCGAGTCCTGGACCCGATGGCTTAAATCCACACTGGGCATGTGTGCATGCGTGCCCGAGAGGAAAATGGAGGAGAAGGAATTGTGGCATGGCCATTCCCCCAGGAAGTGATTTCTCGCTTTCTGTCTCTCTATCTTTCTGGTGAGTGCTCGCACCCTATAGCAAAAACCTCTCCAAAAAAAAAAAAAAAAGTAATTGGTGCCTTTGAACAACTTGTACATTCTAAAAATATGAAACTTTCTAAAACTGAAATGTATACTATTCTAATACTAAGATATAAATATATACATTTTTAAATGATCAGTCTAGCTAACGTTTATCAATTTTATTCATCTCAAAGAAACGACTTTTGGTTTTACTGTTTTTTCTCTATTGTGTTTGTGTTTTTATTTAATTGATTTCTGCTATGATCTTTATTTCTATTCTACATACTTTAGATTCATTTGCTCTTGTTTATTCTTTTAAGGAGGCTTAGCTAAGGTCACTGAGTTGAGACCTTTCTTTTTTCTCACATAGGCATTTAGTGCTAAAAATTTCCCATTAAGTGTAGTTTTAGCAGCCTACCACTTATTGTAATGTATTGTGTTTTCCTTTTTTATTCCATTCAAAATACTCTTTATTCCCATTAGATTGCTCCTTTGATCCATGAATTACTTAAAAGTATAAAAGTACTTTAAAAAGTTCATTAAAAAAATTAAAGTATGAGCTTATTTTGGTGCAAGAAATTTTGAAATCCATGTATAGTTTTCCATATTACGCATTTTCCGTGAACTTTTAAAGACCCATGGTATGCTATTTACTTCCCAAATATTTGAGACTTTACCACAGAACTTCTGTTTAATTAAGTGACTGTTTCTTTCTTTTTTTTTTTTTTGGAGAGGTTTTTGCTATAGGGCACGTGCGCTCACCAGACAGACAGAGACAGAGAGAAAGAAAGCAGGAAATCACCCCCCAGGGGGGATGGCCACGCCGCAATCCCTTCTCCTCCAATCTCCTTTCAGGATCTTGGGCACGCACACACATGCGCCTGGCGTTGAGTTTAAGCCGCCGGGTCTGGGACTCGAACCACGGTTGACTACGTGGGAGTCCAGCGACATAACCACTGTGCTAACTGCTGGTCCCAATCTTTTTAAAGAATTATTCATAAGGGTCATCAGGTGGTGTGGTGGTTAAGGCGCTAGACTCCCACATGGCTGACTGGGGTTCGAATCCTCGGCCTAGTGGCTTGCTTTCTCATTTTCCCTCTCTCTGTCTCTCCCTGGTCAAAATAATAATATTAATAAAATTAAATAATTAAAAAAAGAATTATTATTATTATTAATTTAATTTGAACAGAGATGGAAAGAAAAAGAAGGAAAGCGAGAAAGTAAGCCACCAGTTCTAGGACTCAAACTGCAGTTGGCCATATGGAAGTCCAGCACCTTAACTACTATGCCACTTGCTGGCCCCTGGATTTCTAATTTAATTCTACTGTGCTCAAAGTACATACATCATAAAATTTGAAAATTTGAATTCTCTCAAATTTATTAAGGCTTTTTTTCTTTTTTAAAGGTCCGGCATGAGTTTAAGCCACCGGGTCCAGGACTCGAACCACGGTCGCCTACATGGGAATCTAGCAACATAGCCACTACACTAACTGCTGGTCCCCCTACTGTGTTTTTCAAGCCATTAGGGCCAGTATTCAAACCGTGGTCAGCCATGTGGGATCTGGTTCCCCGTGCAGTGCTTAACTACTACACTGCAGGGCACTGTTTCCCAAAATTTATTAGTAAGAGTCATCTGGGTTGTTAATAACAGATTTGTAGGTCCAACCTAGATGCACTAAATCAGGATTTCCTAAGAAGACAATAATCTGTAAAAAATGCCCTCAGGAAATACTTATCAAATCTGGAACTCTTAACTAAGGCTTAAGAGTCATCTCTAGGAAGAATAGCAAATTCGTAACTAGACAACTCTGGAATCATTTCTTGGCTTTACCATTTTCCTATATGATCGATGATTAAGTTACCTGACTTCTTTGTGCCTCAGTTTCCTTATCTAGAAAATGGAGATCATACCTCTAGGGTTGTTATAAAGATTAATTTATGGGCCCAGCTACAGTGGTGCAAATGGTAGGGTTCTGCAGTATGAGGCTGGGGCCACATGAGAGGCTAGGTTCAGTTCCTGGACTAACCCAAACAGGCTGGGCGCAGTGGCACTGGCCAGCAATCTTAACTAACCAGGAGTTCGAAGCAGGAAGACCCCGAACTGAGCAAGACCCCCCCCCCCTCTCTCTCTCTCTCTCTCTTTCATTTAAAAAGGGGGGAAGAGGGTAGTCTCACAGCACAGTAGCTAAGCACAGCACATAGGAAACTGGACCCCGCACAGCCAACTATGGGTTAGAGTCCCAACAACCATGGTTCAAAGATCACAGTGAATAAAAACCTGGATCCCGCATGGTCAACTACAAGTTAAGAGTCCCAGCATCTGCAGCTCAAACTAATTATACCAGGTGCATGTGCTTGCATGCTCAAAATCCTGACAGGATGGAGAAATGGAGGGAAAAAGATTGTGGTGTAGCAATGCTCCACGGGGAGGTGCTCTCTCTCTCTCTGGCAATATGAAAAAAAGATTTATGTAAAGAGTTGGGGACCAGCAGTTAGCATAATGGCTATGTTGCTGGACTCCCACGTAGTCGACCGCGGTTCGCGTCCTGGACCCGGTGGCTTAAACTCACGCTGGGCGCATGTGCATGCGTGCCCAAGATCCCGAGAGGAGAATGGAGGAGAAGGGATTGCTGTGTGTGGCCATCCCCCCTGGGGGGTGATTTCCTGCTTTCTGTCTCTCTGTCTCTCTCTGTCTGTCTGGCGAGCGCACGCGCCCTAAAGCAAAAACCTCTCCAAAAAAAGAAAAAAAAAAAAGAGTGTAGAACACAATCTTTCTTAAATGTTTTCCTTGCTTTTTATTTTTTAAGAGATTTCTGCTATAGAGCACGAACGCTTGTCAGAGAGACAGAAAGTGAGAAATTACCCCCCAAGGGGGATGACCATGCCACAGTCTCCCCTCCTCTATTCTCCTCTCGGGATTTTGGGCATGCATGCATATGCACCTGGCATAAGTCTTAAGCTGCCAGGTCTGGGACGTGAACCATGGTAAAACATGTGGGAGTCCAGTGATGTACCCATTACATCACCTGCTGGTCCTTCCTGATACCTTTTAAAAAGTTAAAATATCTAGTGCATAGCTATCTAGTAAATATTCGTTTCCTTTCCTCCCACAGCCACATGACACAAATGTGTGGGTATCCTATGTTTATCAAGTGGTGAATGCACTGTATTCCCACATGGTATGGTTCGAGTTCCGGAGCTGGTGGCTTGCTTTCTCACTTTCCCTTTGTCTCTCTCTCTCTCTCTCTGTCTCTTCCTGGTCAAATTTAAAAATAAATATAATAAAATTAAATAATTCTTTTTTAAAAAAGGTGAAGTTGAAGGGCCAGCAGGTGGTGTGGTGATTAAGGCTCTGGATTCTCACATGGTTAACCATGGTTGGAGTCCTAGACCCAGTGGTTTAAAAATCATGCTGGGCACATGTATATGTGTGCCTAGATTCCCAAGATGATAATGGAGAAGAAAGGACTGCAGTGTGGCCATCTCGCTTACAGGGGTGATTTCTCACTTTTTCCCTCTCTCTGTCTCTCTCTAGTGAGTGCATGTGTCCTATGACAAAAACAAAACAAAACAAAATTAACTTGAAGCATTATTTATTAATCATTAATCTTCTCAAGACATATATATATATATCCACAACACACATAATTTTCTTAGTGATAAACTATGAACTATCCTGTCAAAAGCATTTATTTGTTTATTTATTTTAAGAGATTTTATTTTTTTGCTATAGGGTACGTGCACTCACCATAGACAGACAGAAAGACAGAAAGTGAGCAATCACTCCCCCAGGAGGAAGGTCACACCACAATCCCTTCTCCTCCAGTCTCCTTTCAGGATCTTGGGTATGCATGCATACATACCCAGAATGAGTTTCAAGGTGGGTCCGGGACTTGAACTAAGGATAGCTACATGGGAGTCCAGCGACGTAACCATTATACCATCTGCTGGTTCCTCAAAACCATTTAAAAAGCTTAGTTTAGTAGGTTTATTCCTAACAAGTTACCACTCACTAGTTGAATACTCTCGCCTTATCCCTAAAAATGTCACTTTATACAAAATGAAAAAAAAAACACTACAATGTTATCTTATCTGCTATTTTGCCTATACAAATTAAGGCAATCCTCAATTAATTTTTCTCTCAAAAAAAAAACCTAATAGCTATACCTCTGTTATGTTCCTCTCTCGTAATGAAGCCAACTCATAAGGATCCACAAAAAGTCCTGTTGGAATGTACTGTTTAATTAAGAGTCGACAGGTCTGTAAGTCCTCAATGCTCTCTCCAAATTTCACTTTTATTAAAAGGTCTCTGTAAGACAAGTACATTTAAAGTAAACCTCTTCATTCAATTGTTCAATGAGATTGCATAACACTATATTCATATTAGCAGAAACACTATATTTCAAATTCATTTTCCAAAACTAGATTACAAAGTAAAATGAAGTACTTCTACTATATCAGAATCACCTATTAGAGCTTTCATAATTTATGTTATAAGCCACAGTAAAGCATTAGTATGAAAATAGAGATTAACAGTGCTTGCTTCGGTAGCACATATAACTAAAATTGGAATGATACGGAGATTAGCATGGCCCCTGAGCAAGGATAACATGCAAATTCATGAAGAGTTCCATATTTTTTTTTTAAATAGAGATTAATAGAAAGGAATAGAGTCCAGAAATAATGACACACTAATTTTCAATAAATGTAACCAATATAATTTGATGAGGATAGTTTTTTTCAAAAAATGGTATTAAAACATTTTATTTTTATCTATACAGAAAAAAAATGAACACTGACCTCTACCTCATTCCACATGTAAAAATTAATTATTGGAGCTGGCAGGTGGCATGGTGGTTAAAGGTGCTGGACTCCCACATGCCAACCACGGTTCAAGTCCTGGACGTGGTGGCTTACTTTCTCTCTCTCTCCCTCTGTCTGATGAAACTGGTAAGTAATAATAATAATAATAAAGCTAAATAAAATAATTCTTTAAAAAATTAATTATTAGTGTAAATGCATCATTGCCCCAACTTTCTTTCTGCAGATATTGGATCTCAGTGCAGGGAAGGAGATCCAGCTATCTAAGTTAATTGTGGAAACAGAAAGAGAAGTTTAGGGAAACTGAAGTGCTGAAAGTCACAGTACTAAGTTCCAGAGGGGAACTTCTAAAAACAAAGAGCTCCAGAAATCTGAATAGGAATCTTTTGAGTATTTTCCTGAATACTAAGATAAGCAGCAGTAAGGAGTAACTCCACAAGTCTGAGAAAAAATGATCAGGGAACTGAAAAATTTCTAAAACTTTTCATAGGATTAGAAGACATTCAAGTTCCAACCAACCAAAACATACAGATAGAAGCATTCAGTAAAGACCTCAATTGGAAAAAAAAACATACAGATAGAAGCATTCAGTAGAGGAACCAGCAGTTAGCATAATGGCTATGTCGCTGGACTCCCATGTAGTAGACCACGGTTCGTGTCCCGGACCCGGTGGCTTAAAACTCACACCGGGCGCGTGTGCGTGCGTGCCCAAGATCCTGAGAGGAGAACGGAGGAGAAGGGATTGTGGCATGGCCATCCCCCCTGGGGGGTGATTTCTCGCTTTCTGTCTCTCTGTCTGTCTCTGTCTGTCTGGTGAGCGCACGCACCCTACAGCAAAAACCTCTCTCTCAAAAAAAAAAAAAAAAAAAAAAAAAAAAAAGCATTCAGTAGAGACCTCAATAGGAAAATTTTAGTAGACAAGTTAGCTTTAGAGTAAAGGCTACTTTAACTTTAGAACTAAACAAGAAAAGGTTAAGATGATCACTGATGAATAAATAACCTAACTACAAACAAACAAAAAACATTCTGAGAAGATAATAAAAATCCACACTCAACAAAGTTCATGTCCAAAACATTCACAATGTTTAGCATTCAAATATTACTAAACAGGCAAAGATGCAGGGAAATTTAACAGATAATCAGGAAAAGTATCAGTTAATAGAAACAGACCTAGAAATGAAAGAAGTGACAAAATTAGCAAAGAATATCTAAGTTATTTTAAATATGCCCAACATGTTCAAGAATGTACACAAATATCATGAGAGATGATACACTTCCCCAAAAAAAGGGAAATGCATACAACTTTAAGAGATGAAAAATACTATTTCTGTAATAGTTACTCAGATGTGATTAAAAGCAACTAGACACTGAAGAAGAAAAGATTAGTGACTTGGAGACAGAGCAACAGAAACTATCTAAACTGAAGTGCAGAGGGGCAAAAAACTGGGTGGTTGGGAGAGGAATGACCTCACTGATGTTTAAACAATATCAAATGGTCTAGTACATGTATACTTAAAAAAAAAAAAAAGATGAGAGAATATAACAGAGAAAAATTTGAGGTCAGATGGTGGCACAGCAGTACAATTTAACACCCTATCAGGCAATTCTACATAGATAGGTTCCAATGTCAAGAATGAAGATGTGCACATGGGCGCCCATGATACAGAGCTGGCTGAAAGCTGGGAGGTGAATCAGTGTTCAGAATCTCTTGGGAATTTTTTGTTTGTTTACTCTCTTACTCATAGAAAAAATAAATTTTTTAAACACTTGAAGACATGGTCACTGAAAAATTCCTGAATTTCATAAAAGCAATGATCCCATAAATCCAAGAAGCTCAACAATCCCAAGTGGGAGAAACACACACAAAAAAACCCACAAGGCATACTAACCTCTGGGGGTAAAAAATCCTGAAAGGTATCAAAGAAAAAAGACACAAGGCTAGCCCCGTAGCCTAGTGGTCAAGGGAGCAGATTCTACAGAACCAACCATGGTTCAAATTCCAGCCCCACAGCTGAAAAACACACTAGGCATGTGTGTATATGTGTGCCCCAAATCCCAACTGGATAGAGAAATGGAGGAGAAAGTGTATTATGACCATGCACTAATGGAGGGTGCTTTCTCCTTCTTCCTCTGTATCTCTGTCTCTCTCTGATAAGCACATATGCCCTCTGACAGTAGAAAGATTTTTAAAAAAAGAAAGAATAAGGACACATTATATAGAGAGTAACAAAAATAAGCAGCAGGCAAGGAACAGCATAAAGTACTATGAGAAAAGAAGCTGTAAATCTGTTATGTATCCAGGAGGGACAGGTCAGTAACATAAACAATACTACTGGGACTGGCAGGTGGCGTGGTGGTTAAAGGCGCTGGACTCCCACATGGCCAACTGCAGTTCAAGTCCTGGACCTGGTGGCTTGCCTTCTCACTTTCCTTCTCTGTCTCTCTCTCTTTCTCTGTCTGATCAAACAGGAAAATAATAATGATAAAAAAAAGTTAAAAAAAAAAAAAAAAAAACTATACTACCAATGAAGTTGATCTGCTCAGAATCCTGAGGGGATACAGAAATGGAGGAAAAAACACTGTGGTGTGAAGTGCCCCATGAGGAGGTGCCTGCCTTCCCTCTTTCTCCTCCACTCCCCACTCCAACATTTATACAGTATTCTAACAAACAAAAGCACAATTTTAAGTCCACAAGAAAAACCATATGCAGGGTGATAAAAGAGGTTGCTAGATGTTTAAAAGAACTAAAATAATAAGAATATGGTCTCTAACCACAAAAGAAATAAGAAATCAGTAACAGAAAGAGATCTGAAAAAAATTTCCCCAAAGCTTAAAATGAAACAACATACTTCTTTTTAAGCTTTACTTATTTCTTCTATGGTAGACATGTGAGAAGGATAAGGGTGTGTATCTCCAACAGGGTCCTCATGCTGTAACTGAATCCCTAGCCTCAGTCAGCCAGGATCATGGGCACACATACATGTGCCTCGTATGCAAAGAGAGAGCACAGGATGCAAACTAGGACCTTCTCACATGGCCTCAAAATCAGGAAGTGTTGTTTTACCCTTGCACCATTGCAGCTGGCTAAAATCAAACAATATACTTCTAAATAGCCAATGGGTTAGAAAAAATATCATAAAGGAGGGACCAGCAGTTAGCGTATTGGCTATGTTGCTGAACTCCCATGTAGCCGACCGCAGTTCGAGTCCCGGACCCGGTGGCTTAAACTCACGCTGGGCACGTGTGCGTGCCCACCCAAGATCCCGGGAGGAGAATGGAAGAGAAGGGATTGCGGCATGGCCATCCCCCTTAGGGGGGTGATTTCTCACTTTCTATCTCTCTTCTCTGTCTTTCCAGCGAGCACACTATAGCGAAAACCTCTCCCAAAAAAAAATCATAAAGGAAATTAGAAACTATATTGAAGTAATTGTGAATGAAAACAAGTATGTTAAAATTTGTAGGATGCAGCAAAAGCCCTGCAAAAGGGTAATAGGTTTAAATTCAGAAATACTTACACAAAGGGGAAAAGTCTAAAATCAATGATTAAAAAGTTAAAAGGAAATTCAACCCAATGAAAGGAAAGAAATAATAAAGATAAGAGCATAAGGAGATCAGCAGGTGCCTTGGTGATTAAGACGCTGGACATTCCCACGTGGCTAACCATGGTTCAAGTCCTGGACCTGGTGGCTTGCTTTCTCACTTTCCCTTTCTCTCTGTGTCTCTGGTCAAATTTAAATAAATGAATGAATAAAATTAAATAAACAATTCTTTAAAAAAAGCATAAATTAATGAAACAGAGTGAACAAATAATAGAGAAATGTATTAAATTATTTTACAAAGATAAATAAAATTGATAAATCTTTGATCTTAGAAGAAAAAGCAAGGGACCAGCAGCTAGCCTAACGGCTATGTCACTGAATTCCCACGTAGCCGACCACGATTTGAGTCCCGGACCCGGCGGTTTAAACTCTCACTGGGTGCGTATGCATGTGTGCCCAAGATCCCGAGAGGAGAATAGAGGAGAAGGGATTGCGGTGTGGCCATCCCCCCTAGGGGGAGTGATTTCTCGCTTTCTATCTCTCTGGCAAGTGCACGGACCCTATGGCAAAAATCTCTCTCAAAATAACAACAACAAGTTGGAACCAGCAGTTGGCATAATGGTTATGTGGCTGGACTCCCACATAGTCGACCATGGTTCGAGTCCCGGGCCCAGTGGCTTAAAGTCATGCTGGGCGCCTGTGCGTGCGTGTCCAAGATCCCGAGAGGAGAATGGAGGAGAAGGGATTGCAGCGTGGCCATCCCCCTTGGGGGGTGATTTTTCACTTTCTGTCTCTGTGTTTGTCTGCCTTTTTGGCAAGCACACACGCCCTATAGCAAAAAACTCTCAAAAAAAAAAAAAAAAAAAAAAAAAGAAAAGAACAACAACAAAAGAAAACATAATAGAAAAATCATGTGATCTTAATAGATGAAGAAAAAGTACTTGATAAAATATAAAGCCTAATCATAACAACAACAAAATTATCAAAAAACTAGGGACCAGCAGTTAGCGTAATGGCTATATCGCTGGACTCCCATGTAGTCGCCCGAGGTTCGAGTCTCGGACCCGGTGGCTTAAACTCACGCTGGGCGCGTGTGCATGCATGCCCAAGATCCCAAGAGGAGAATGGAGGAGAAGGGATTGCGGCGTGGCCATCCCCCCTGGGGGGTGATTTCTCGCTTTCCATCTCTCTGTCTCTCTCTGTCTGTCTGGCGAGCGCACGCGCCCTATAGCAAAAAGCCTCTCCCAAAAAAAAAAAAAAACTAGGGAGGGAACCAGCAGTTAGCGTAATGGCTATGTCACTGGACTCCCACGTAGTCGACCGCGGTTCGCATCCTGGACCCAGTGGCTTACAACTCACGCCGGGCGCGTGTGCGTGCGTGCCCAAGATCCCAAGAGGAGAATGGAGGAGAAGGGATTGCGGTATGACCATTCCCCCTGGGGGGTGATTTCTCGCTTTCTGTCTCTATGTCTCTCTCTGTCTGTCTGGCGAACGCACGCGCCCTATAGCAAAAACCTCTCAAAAAAAAAAAAAAGAAAAAGAAAAGAAAACAATTAGGAACACAACAGAACTTTCTCAATTGATAACCTAACACAAATATCATACTACATGGCAAAAGATAGTTTTCTCCTTAAAATCAAGAACAAGGCAAGAATGTCTGCTCTCACCATTTTTATTCAATGCTGGATTAGAGATCCTAGCCAGTTCAAAGAAGTAAGAAAAATAGAAAGTGGAAAGTGGACAAATTTATTTGTAAACTATGATCATCTATGTTGAATGTATTAGGGAACTTACATACAATCTATATGCATTAATAAGAGATTTCAGCAAGGACTTAGGTATAATGTCAATTTATGAAAGTTACATATTTCTATATTCAACAATAAACTAAAAGTGAAATTTTAAAGCAATACTTTTTACATAAAAAAAAAAAATGGAATAGGGTCAGTTCAGTGCCTCAGTGGTACTGCACTGCTCAAGCAATGATGGATCTAGATGGAAGACTGCAGGTTCGCTTTCCCAGTTGACTTGTCTACACCAAGCATGCATGCCCACAGTCATGGCTGGTCGGGAAGGCTGAGAGTAGGGGGAGGTGGCAGCATGAGACCCTTGTCTTTTCCTCTGTCTCCCAGTCTCATGAAATTAAAAGGATGTTACGAAATACTTAGCAATAAATTTAACAAAATATGTGCAAGACCTCTGCTCTGACAGCTACAACATTGTTAATATAAATGGAAGGAAAAAAATATATAGAAATGCTGTATTCATGGCTTGAAATACTCATTAATTAATGTTAACATACCAGTTCACTCCAAACTGATGTAGAGTTTCAACAGACTCACAATCAAAGTTTCAAAAATCTTTTTTTTTGGTTTTGGTTTTACTGCTTCCCAGGCCAGCCTTCACCTAGTGATCCTGCTGTCTCAGCCTTCCCGAGTCACCTGGATTACAGTGGCATGCCACAGAGTCCAACCTTTAGGTTGGACCAGGAAATGAACCCAGGCCTCATGAAGCATTTTTAAAGAAAGCATCAGTGGGACCAGCAGTTGGCATAATGGCTATGTTGCTGGACTCCCATGTAGTTGACTGTGGTTTGAGTCCTGGACCCAGTGGCTTAAACTCATGCTGGGCGCATGTGTGTGTGTGCCCAAGATCCTGAGAGGAAAATGGAAGAGAAGGGATTGCGGTGTGGTCATCCCCCTTGGGGGGTGATTTCTCGCTTTCTGTCTTTCTGTCTCTCTTTGTCTTTCTGGCAAGTGCATGTACCCTATAGCAAAAACCTCTCCAAAAAAAGAAAGAAAAAAAGAAAGCATCAAGTTGATTCTAAAATTTATATGTAAATGAAAAGATTCTAGAATAAACAAAATAATTTAAAAACCCCAAAGTTGGTAGAGTCACACTTTCTAATTTCAAGACATACTACCAAGCTACAGCTATCAACATACTACGTTACTGGGAGGTGTTGTGGTGGTTGAGGCGCCAGACTTCCACATGGCTGACCATGATTCAAGTCCCAGATCCAGCGGATTGCTCTCTCTCTTTCTCTCTCTGGTAAGCATATGTGCCCTATAACAAATTAAAATAATATTAAATAAAATTAAATAATTCTTAAAAAAAAAAGGTATTACATTACTGACCTATGGATGGATGGATAGATCTGTAAAAAGCCTGATAGGAAACATTAGGCTTTGTAAGCCACATACAGTCTCCATCGCGTTTTCTTCTTTGCTTTTGTTTTTTAGCCTCTAAAACTGTAAAACTCATATTTAGGTCAAGGCCATACAAAAACAGGTCATTTGGCCTATGGGACATAGTTTAAATAAAGAGCAGAAAAAAAAAAACAGATTCACATATAAGGTAATTAATTTCAGATAAAAGATAAGGTGATGAGGAAAGACTAGTCCTTTCAACAAATGATGCTGGATCACTTTGATATATATCTTGAAAAAAAATTAACCTCAACTCTTACCTAACACTATACAGTACATTAAAAGCCTAATTAAAAATGGATCATATCCCAGAAAGCACTTCCAAGAGAAAATTTCCATGATCTTGGAATAGACATGGATTTCTTACACAGTACACAAAAAAAAACGGTAAGTCATAAAAGAAAAACTCTAACAAAAATAGAAATGTCTACTATTCGGAAGACTTCACCAAGAAAATGAAATGGAAAGCCACAGAACGGGAGAAAATTCTCCCATGCACATTTCTGACAAAACACTTGTATAAAAACAAAATGAAAAATACTTACAAATCAAAAATATGATGACAGGTAACCCAATTTAAAGATGGATAAAAGATTTAAGCAGGTACTTCAAAAAGGAAGATATGCAAGTGGCCAATACGCATAGAAAAAGCTGAACATTGAAGCTGGCAGGTGGCATGGTGGTTAAGGGCACTGGACTCCCACATGGCCGACTACGGTTTGAGTACCGGACCTGGCGGGTTGCTTTCTCACTTTCCCTCCCTCTCTCTGTCTCTCTCTGTCTCTTTCTGGTCAAATTAAAATAAATAAAAAATAAAATGATTCTTAAAAAAATTATTCTTTTAAAAAATTTAAAAAGAAAAAACTGAACATTATTAGTCATCAGGAAATGCAAACTGCATTTATTTTTTTATTTTATTTTTTTTTTTTTTTGGAGAGGTTTTTGCTATAGGGCACATGTACTTGCCAGAAAGACAGAGAGAGACAGAGAGACAGAAAGCAAGAAATCACCCCCCAGGAGAGATGGCCCCGCTGCAATCCCTTCTCCTCTATTCTCCTCTCGGGATCTTGGGCACTCACGGACATGTGCCCGGGGTGAGTTTAAGTCACCGAGTCCGGGACTCAACTGCGGTCAGCTACATGGGAGTTCAGTGACATAGCCATTACGCTAACTGCTGGTCCCAATGTAAACTGCATTTAAAAGGCAATGCCACTGCATAGCTATCAGAATGTCTAAAATTAAAAAGGCCAACCATAACAAGTGTTAACAAGAAAGTGGCAGAAACAGAACTTTCATATATTACTGATGAAAATGTGAAATAGTATTAACTACTTTGGAAACCTGTTTGGCAGTTTCTTAAAAGGTTCGAAGTACGTCTATTTTAGATCCAGCAATTCTACTCATCAGTACTCAAGAGAAACAGAAGCATGTCCACATAAAGATGTGTACAAGATGTGCACTGCAGTTACCCTATAAGAGCCCCAAATTGGAAACTACTCCAATGTCATTATACAACAATGGATAAAGAAATATCAGTATGTACTTGGCTGGAAACAAGAACAAATTATTGCTACATAGAACATGGATGAATCTCACTGATATAATGCTGAGTAAAAGACCGAGATATAAAAAAAGCATATAGCGTATGATTTCATTTATATAAAATTCTAGAAAATCTATATAGTGACGAAAAGCAGATCAGTGGTTGGCTCGGGGTAGGTACAGGTAAGGGAGAATAAGTATTTTTTAGGATGATGGAAATGTTCTATATTTTTATTGTAGTGCTGGTTACATAGGTTAATAGATTTGTCAAAACTCAACAAAGTTGATTTAAAAAACTCCGAATTATTCCTATTTTAGCTGTAAGAAACCCAAAGCACTGAGAGGCCAAGTAACTTACACTAGAGCCAAGATTCAATCTCTAGTAACTTTACTCTTAAGACCTTATTATGAGCCACTCTTTCATTCTGATGCTATAAAAGTGGAATACATCTATAGTCTCTTCTCTTCTGGTCACTATACATGTATTTATTAACATACAATATTTTTATAATCAGAAATCAATTTTTAAAGGACAGAGATGCTTCAGGACCTTTTTCCAAGATAACATTTAATCCACTAATGAGAACATATTGGGTGGGGACCAGCAGTTAGTGTAATGGCTATGTTGCTGGACTCCCACGTAGTCGACCGTGGTTCGCATCCCGGACCCAGTGGCTTAAAACTCACAGCGGGCACGTGTGCATGCATGCCCAAGATCCTGAGAGGAGAATGGAGGAGAAGGGATTGCGGCATGGCCATCCCCCCTGAGGGGTGATTTTTTTCGCTTTCTGTCTCTCTGTCTCTCTCTGTCTGTCTGGCGAGCACACACGCCCTATAGCAAAAACCTCTCAAAAAAAAAAAAAAAAAAAGGAGAACATATTGGGTGTATTTGTTCATCTTTATGAAGTCATTTACCTATATAGGGAGGGGTCTTCAATGAGTTCATGGAAAATGCATATTAAGAAAAAATTATGCATGACTTTCAAATTTTTTGTACCACAATAAACTTGTACTTTAATTCTATTTTTCTAAACCTTTCTTAAATGTATTTTTTCTTTATCCATGATAGAATGTGTGTATGTGCATAAGAATGAGAGAGAAAGAGAGCAAATGAGAGTCAGAAAGATAAGCACTCCTCCACCCCCAGGGTCTGGTCACACAACGATCCACTTTCTTTATAGTCTTATGACTTGTCGGACCTTGGGCACTTGTATATGAGTCTGGCATGATTTTCAGGCTGACCAGGCCAAGGATTTGAACCACAGTATGTGGGATACGGCTTCTCTTGAGCAGCGCAATACCGTGGCACCATGGAGTTGACCCTCCACTAACTTTCTGAAGTTCCCGTGTTTTATTTTCCAGTCCACATTTCTTCACCTTGTTCAGAAACATATCACATACACTTTTGTAAAAAGCATTCCAGAAGACTGGCCCTACAGAGTAGTGCTTAAGCCCTAAGTGTAATGAGCCGGATGCCACCTGGCCAGTCATGAATTGAATCCTGGCCCTTTGTATTCAGCATAGGAGGGAAGTTTTTCAAGGGCAATGGCAATAAACTCTCTGTTGCAGCTGTTTCCCAATTAATGTAAATCTTTTTCCTGTATAGCCTTTGAATAGCACCTTTTAACTAACCCATACATGTTTCGTTTTTGATGTTTTTTTAATACCATGTGGACTTACATGATGCTCACTTTAGACTTGTGGTGTGGGCTACTTATGCTACATAGCTATATCATAGCCTTCTTAGTCGTGTGCTTGGTTGGCTCTGTGGGTGCAGTCTAAAGGGTGTCTGATGCATTTGTTCATAAGTGAAAGATTGTGCATGTGTTATATGTCATAGTATGTCATCACATAAAAGGAAGGGAGTGAGAAACCATTCCATGATGATAATATTGGACCAAACCACTTACTGCTCTAAAGTTACTTGTACCCCTTAACCTGTCTTCAGAAGTTGCATATAGTTACAGTAGTGTATAAATTAAATATTGTGGAAAAACAGTCTTGTATTTTTCTGTATAGAATTCTGGCAATTCTATCTGTATTTAAAGATTTGACAATCTCTGGGGAACAGCAGGTGGCGTGGTGGTTAAGGCGCTGGACACTCCCACATGGTCAACCATGGTTCAAGTCCTGGACATGGTGGCTTGCTTTCTCACTTTCCCTTTCTTGCTCTCCCTGTGTCTCTCTCTGGTCAAATGAAAAGTAAATGAATGAATGAATGAAATTAAATAAAATAATTCTTTAAAAAAAAAAAAGATTTGACAATCTCAACATTGACTTGGAGAATAGCCATGAGACTGAACTGAACTATTATTTAAAGTGTGAACCACATATGATAAATCTGTCACTGATAATCTGTAATACTGATAAGCTTTAACACAGCAAGTGATTTTTCAGTTTATTCATGCTTTAAATTGATATTTTGTGTAAATTACACAAGACAGTATTTTCACATAAGAAATCAAGGTGGAGTGGTGGTTAAGGCACTGGACTCCCATGTGACTGACAGTGGTTCGAGTCCTAGACCTTTCTCACTTTCCCATTCTCTCTCTCTGTCTCTCTCTGGTCAAATTAAAACACAAATAATAATAACAAAATTAAATAAATAATTCTTTAAAAAAAGAAATCAATGGACAACTTACCTATGGAAACCATCTTTCAAAACTTCTTGCGTCAAAATAATTTCAGAACAAGTGGCCCTTATGCCTATAAAAACCAAAAGATTAAGAAAAACAACAAAAAAGGACTCAATACAAGAAAATGTAAATAGGTAGAAAAGAATCATTTCAATAGGCTTTACCTGTGTGGAAAATCTAACCAACCACAAAACAAAACTTCAAATTTAAGCAATCTGAGCTATATATAAATCTATTTCCAGTATAGCATAGAGGTCAAAAACATTGGCTTTTGGGAACCAGCAGTTAGCGTAATGGCTATGTCGCTGGACTCCCACATAGTCAAATGCGGTTCGCATCCCGGACCCGGTGGCTTAAAACTCATGCCGGGCGCGTGTACGTGCGTGCCCAAGATCCCAAGAGGAGAACGGAGAAGGGATTGCTGCGTGACCATCCCCCCTGGGGGGTGATTTCTCGCTTTCTGTCTCTATGTCTCTGTCTGTCTGGCGAGCGCACGGGCCCTATAGCGAAAACCTCTCAAAAAAAAAAAAAAAATTGGCTTTTGAGTTAGATTGTCTGATTTCAAATCCCAGTCTAGACCTTCCTTCATGGCTCCTGCGATCTAACCATTTTGGGGCAAACGGAGAAATGAAGGCTTCCCACTGATAACTCGGCCTCCAGCATACAAAACTCGTGTGGAGAGGCAGAAGGGAAGGGAACAGGCCTTCTCGAAGAGACACCTTCCTTCATGGCTCCTGCGATCTAGACATTTTGGGGCAAACTGAGAAATGAAGACTTCCCACTGATAATTCGGCCTCCAGCATACAAAACTCACGTGGTAGGAAGACCCCTTTCAGGCTTCCTGTCTCTGTATCTATCTTTGTCTCTCTCTACCTCTGTCTCTATCTCTGTCTTCTCTCTTTTTTAAAATTTTTGCTTTTTAGAATTTTTTAAGGTGAGGCATTTTTTCTGGGCCTTCTGGTCCCTCCTATCCCTTTATCTTGTTAATAATTCCCTCTCCCCCTCCCAACCCAGGAGAGGCAGAAGGGAAGGGAACAGGCCTTCTCGAAGAGACACCTTCCTTCATGGCTCCTGCGATCTAGCCATTTCGCATGGCACGCTTGCACGCCGCACGGTTTTCTAATTTTTGGGTTTTATTGAAATTTTTTGAATATTAATCTTTTTGTTTTATTTAAACATTTTTCTCTTAGTTTTTTCTTTTTCTCTGTTTCTTGTCTGTTTTTTTGCTGTTGTTGCTGTTGTTTCTCTCTCTCTGTTTCCTTTTCTGCACGCTCCTCTTCCCTCAGATTGGACTTCCAAGTTTGGGAAGAAACTGACCATCCACCAGATGACTAGAAATCGCTGCAGGACCACAAGAAATATGGGAAAGCAAGAAAATACCTCTCCTTCAAGGGAAAAGGATAACTCCTCTTCATCCACACACAGTTCAATGGAAATCATAGAAATGTCTGATAAAGAATTCAGAACATTCATAATGGCAAAGCCAACAGAAGTGGAAGAGAAGAGAGACAATGAACTGCTGAAGAGGAAGGAAAAAGGAGTTGAAGACTTCCAGGAAGTGAGGAAATTCATGCAAGATCTAAAAGAGGAATTTCACACTTTACAAAAGAATCAGATGGAACTGTTAGAGATGAAGGCTATAATACAGGAAGTCAAAATCTCCCTTGAAAGTATTAAAAGCAGACTAGATCATACAGAAAATAGAATCTCAGATGTAGAAGAGAAAATTACTGGCCTAGAAAAATCCACCACGAAGACTGAGATAAAATGGCCCAAAAATTTGAGAATAATATACGAGAAATACTAGATACCATCAAACGTCCAAACATCCAGATAATAGGCATCTCAGAAGGCAAAGAGTCTCATAAGGGCATTGATAATCTATTCCATGAAATCCTGCAAGGAAACTTTCCAAACCTAGAGAGGCATTCAAATATTCAATCCCAAGAAATACAAAGGACCCCAAATAGAATCAACCCAAGAAGATCTTCTCCAAGACACATTATAGCCAGATTGACCAAAACCACAGACAAAGATAAGATACTAAGATTAGCAAGAGAAAAACGGCAAGTTACCTACAAAGGGTATCCCATCAGACTGACAGCAGACCTCTCATTGGAAACAACGTGAGCGAGGAAAGAATGGGAACATATATTCAAAGTGTTAAGGGAAAAGCAGTTTCAACCGAGAATATTGTACCCAGCAAGATTATCATTCATTTGGGAAGAAAAGACACAAACATTCCCAGATAAACAAAACCTGAAAGAATTTACCAGTACCAGACCAGATCTCCAAGAAGTTCTTTTTTTTTTTTTTTTTTTTGAGAGGTTTTTGCTATAGGGTGCGTGCGCTCGCCAGACAGACAGAGAGAGACATAGAGACAGAAAGCGAGAAATCACCCCCCGGGGGGATGGTCACACCACAATCCCTTCTCCTCCATTCTCCTCTCGGGATCTTGGGCACGCATGCACACGCGCCCGGTGTGAGTTTTAAGCCACCGGGTCCAGGACGCGAACCGCGGTCGACCACGTGGGAGTCCAGTGACATAGCCATTACGCTAACTGCTGGTTCCCTCCAAGAAGTTCTTAAGGGAGTGCTATGTCAGTAAAATTAAATGCAGACACACAGAAATAAGAGTTGAAAACCTAAGAAAATGGGCAACTTAATTGTAGGGACAAAGTTTGGAGTTGAGTATTATATCCCAGAGTTCAATCTGGAAGACTGAACCTCAACAGAAGAAAGATTAAGTATATGAGACTGAACAGATGAAACAGTATTCTGTGACTTGACTAAAATATTGCTGCTTTTCTTCTAAGCTTTGTTGTCCGGTTTTAAGGATTTTTGTCCTGCCTTGAGCTGTCAATAGATTCATGTACCTACTATTTGAACAGGATACTAACCTATTTCTAGGCTTTAAGTTTCAAGGAAATATCCTTACCAGTTCAAAACTGCTTTTCTTGAAATCACCGCCTGAACTTGCTATTGAAAGTAGTTGGATTACTTATGATATGGTGTGACCAACAAAATGCTGCGGGAAAAGACAACCGTAGACAGCAGAGATAGTGTAATAAGAGAGTGGGAAAGGGCAGAGGGACAGACATGGGGTAAATAACATACCTATATATACACACACACACACACACACACATATAAAAAACACATATATATATACATATGTAAGTAGTAATGGAATATTATTGATGATAACATGCATGATTAAGCCACTATGCAGTTTATCCTAGATGGGAAATCACATTTAGTATGTGGTGATGAGGCTCAAGGAATGAATGTAAATTAATTAAAAAAAATTTTCAGGAGGAAAAAAACAAACAAAAAAAACCACTAAAACTGTTATCGAAAAAAAAAAAAAAGCATATTTGATGATCGCAATAAGCTATATAGCCCCAGCTAGGTACTACTTTATAGTATGTTCATTCTATTCACTGAGGTTTATGCCTAAAGTCAGACTTGGGTTCATGTATATGTATATATCAGCTGCGCTTGCTCTTACAAATATTTAGACAAATTTAGTTCATTAGCAAATCAATTAAATGGGGGGAAAAGGCATAGAAAGCAACCATGGATACCAGAGATAATGTGGGAGTGTTGGACAGGGCAGAGGGTGAGGGATAGGGAATCAAGGATGGCAAAAAAAAAGCAAAATATACAAAACATAAGAAATGGAAAATTATTCGTTGATAACATGTATGTCGATGTGCTTCATTGAGCCAATATACAGTGTATTTTGGATGGAAAATTCATTTTGTATGCTGTAATGATATACAGTGAATTAATGTAAAAAAATAATAAATTTAAAGGAAAAAAAAAATCCCAGTCTATCACTTAATAGCTTAAGATATTTTGGGTAAGATAGCTTCTCTCTCTGCTAGTTCACAAGGACTTAATAAATACAGAAGCATTTAGAACACAGCCTATCATACAGTATGCTATTTATGTGTGTTTGTTATTAATATCACCTATTCAAGTGTTTCCTAGGACCACAAACATGAATAAAGTGTCTAAAAGTCAGGAAACGTGTTTAAATCCTGACTCACCGAAACTGTATCGGATACATACTGGCAACTTCTGTATTTTAACATCCATGCCTACAAAACTGGAAAGATGGTATATTTGTGCCTTGTGGAGATGCTCAGAAGATTTTTTTAAAAAAGAAAAAACACTGGGACCAGCAGTTAGTATAATGGCTATGTCACTGAATTCCCATGTAGCCGACCGCGATTTGAGTCCCGGACCCGGTGGCTTAAACTCATTCCGGGCGCGTGTGCGTGCGTGCCCAAGATCCTGAGAGGAGAATGGAGGAGAAGGGATTGCGTTGTGGTCATCGCCCTGGGGGGTGATTTCTCACTTTCTGTCTCTCTGTCTCCATCTTTCAGGCGAGCACACGCGCCCTATAGCAAAAACTCTCAAAAAAAAAAAAAAAAAAAAAAAAGAAGAAGAAAAAACTAGAGGCACTTAAAGTTTCAAAGTATTCCTCCGTAAATTTGGAATACCTATAAATCTCACTATCCTGATTCTATTCAGACATTAATATGTCCAATGTGAGCATCATGAAACTTAAAATTCTATTACTAAGGACTATCAACTCTGTCAGGAACTTTGCCCCACATCAAAAGCTACAAGTGTATGAGAAAAACACACAGAAAATCATATATTACTGAATATTGGTGAGTGGACTAGATGTATTCCTGAAAAGATGTTAAGAAAAATGATGCAGGGGCCAGCAGATGGCACAGGGTTAAGGCACTTAAACTCCCATAAGTCCTGGTTTTGGCAGCTGGAAACTCTTGTATGTTCGTGCATGCCCAAGGTCCCAAGAGGAGAGTGGAGGAGAAGGGACTGAATTGTGGCCTTTCCCCCACCTCTACTCCCACCCTCCTCCGCTGGGGAGGTGTGATTTCTCACTTTGTCTCTCTGGAGCACATGCCTCATAGCAAAAATCTCTCTAAAAAAGAAACATGAAGTTAAAATAAAACCATTTGAAGGAAGGAAAAGAGAAAAGAAAAAAAAATATTGTTAAATTATAATATGCCAGATCTTCTATTCGGGGCTTTCACAAAAATTTTCTTTGAACTTTCACAATCTAGCAAAATAGGCAGGCAAACTTACTGTCAGCTGTACACAGGAAGAAACTTACAAAGAGTATAAAGACTTAATTCTCAAATTTTATATTCCCCTGCAAAGTCTTCAGTTTGTGTATTTAAGACTGTAGATTGCTATAGTTTTACAGCATATAAATTTCAAACTATTCAATATCCCGTAAGTATGGTTAAAAAAAAATTACAGTTTATTAACTTGCTTTAATCCCAGCACAGTCTTTTTTTTTCCATCTGAAAGCTGGTCCCACAATATGATGTACCTTCCTTTCTGCATCCACCATTACAGAGAGGACAAGTCTTTACGCTGTGGAAGATCTGAGCTTTGATACCAGTTTGCCTGACTGGATGGGACACAGCAGATGGCCTGAAGAAGTCCCCTCATTTACAGAGGAGTTTACACTAGTTATGTGGATCTTTGACTTCATCACAGCATTCCTGTAGATAAGGAGTAATTCTTAACCCAATCTATTGCCGGGTCTCCTGGGATGAAACACAATCCTGAATTAGGGTGGTCATCTAGCTTTTTATATCCAAAAAAACACACTTCCTATTCAGAAACATTTCAAGTTAAAACATAAGAAGTGGGAAGAGAAGAAAACACCTACTTTTTAGTTCATTACTCTGTTAGGGGACAGCTGACCTGAGGAGGCAGTATGGGCCCCAGAAACTATTACAGGTTGCTTTTTCTTCCTCCTGGGCAACTGTTCTTGGAAAGGTCAAATCAGTCGTTGTGTAAATATAATGTATAGAAAAACCTAGTCAATGTGTTTTGACTATCTTAGTATTTAAGTATTATCTAAAACAAAAACCATTAAATCTTTTTTCTTTCCTGAAAAAAAAAAAAAAGAGTATAAAGACTTATAAAAGAGTAAGTAGCTCTAGGTCATAAAATTAAGCAAACAGTCAGGAACACTGACTTTGAGTTAGAATGCCTGATTTCAAATTCCAGACTGTCACTTAACAGCTGTGTGACTCTGGGCAAGATGGTTTCTTTTTGCTAGTTGTTAAAGTGACTTTTAAATCAGGGACCAGCAGAGGATGTAATGGTTCCGTCACTGGACTTCCACGTGGTCCATCATGGTTTGAGTCCTGGACCTGGTGCCTTAAAACTCACACCGGGTACCTGTGTGGATGCGCAAATCCCAAGAAAAGAATGGAGAAGGGACTGTGGCATGGCCACCACCCTAAGTGGTGATTTCTGCTTTCTGTCTCTCTGGTGAGCATGCACGCCCGATAGCAAAAATTTATCAAAAAAAAAGGACTTTTCCCACTTTCCCAGCTGTTTCAAAAAATCTCACTGCCTTCGGGAACCAGCAGTTAGCGTAATGGCTATGTCGCTGGACTCCCACGTAGTCGACCGCAGTTCGCGTCTCGGACCCGGTGGCTTACAACTCACGCCGGGCGCGTGTGCGTGCGTGCCCAAGATCCCGAGAGGAGAATGGAGGAGAAGGGATTGCGGCGTGACCATCCCCCCTGGGGGGTGATTTCTCGCTTTCTGTCTCTATGTCTCTCTCTGTCTGTCTGGCGAGCGCAAGCGCCCTATAGCGAAAAACCTCTCAAAAAAAAAAAAAAAAATGTAATAATAAAAAAAAAAATCTCACTGCCTTGTAGGAGTTTGTTTTCTCCCAAATAAATATATATGGTATGTATTTCTTGTGCAAATCCAAATTTTTCTTCCTTTTAAATTTTAATGGAGGTGGGGAATAAGGGCTAATCTACCTACAAATTAAATTAGAAGGAAAAACATCAAGTCAATAGCCTTAAATTCAACTGGAATGTACATTAGTGGTAAATCATATTGAGGTGGTACAATGTTTAATTTACAAACTGTATAGTATACACTAGATTATGTATGATTTTTAAGGAAAAAGTACCACTTACAAGACGAATTTGTTGCATCAAAATACACCAAGATTTTTCCTCTTAAATGAACTTCGTGGTGATTTGAACTAGCTCTGGAAATTTACTCCTTTTTAATCATAAAATGCCAAGAGTTGGAAGAATCTTTAGAGGTCACCAAGTCCAGTTGTTTAAAAAAATTTTTTTTATTAAATAAACTTTATTTATTTATTTCAATTTGACCAGAGAGAGACAGAGCAAGAGGGAGAGAGAGAAAGAGAGAGAAGGAAAGCAAAAAAGCAAGCCACCAGGTCCGGGACTTGAACCGCGGTTTGCCATGAGGGAGTCCAGCGCCCCCATCCACGTACCACCTGCCAGCCCCCAAAAATTATTTTTGGCCTCATGATCCTTTCTTCAAATAAATTTGTAAGCATAATTTGTAAACACAGAAAAGCAAAGCTACACTGACTGGCAGATCCTAGTCTAAGACCCTCCTTTTACAGATGGAGAACCCTACCTGTATGAGGCTGCCTTCCCTTTCCCTATCAAACGTGATCACGTTCTTGTAACTACACCTGCACGTGTCCACCTCCCTTGCTACACTGCAAGCTCCTCGTGAGCTGGGGCCGTTTTTGCCTCAGGACTTGATCCACAGCACTCAGCACCGCATTTTGGCCACAGATTCAGGCCCAAAGAAGTTAATCATCTTGCCTGCCTACCCACAGTCAAATAGAAAGCCCAGCCCAATCTACCCCATTTCAAAGATGTTCGTAAAAACAACTAGTCGTTTCCCTCCAGTCTCTACACTGTTTTGGGATTCTCACACCTTAGAGCGCTGAGGCTTGGGGGTTGGAAACTTCATGTTTTCCAAGAGCATCCCAAGACATTTCACAGCTATACTTCATTTCAACACTTTAGTACTGAAGTGTGGCCAGCCCCGCCTCGGAACCACGAAGCCCGACTCTCCAGAGGCTCAAGGTCGGCCACGGAGCCACTACCACCCGGAGGGAGGAGAAAGGCACGGCGGCCTAGGATTTTAGCCTCCTCCTCCGGCCGGAAGCACCCTGGAATACACGGAGCAGAGAGGCTCGGGAGCCGGGATCCCCACCGCCCTGGCCCAACCTCGCGCCAGCACTCCCGCGGCCCCGCCCCTCTTTACCAGCGTCGGAGGGCCGGGCGGCGGTGAAGGCCGCAGCGGGCGAGCGGGTGAGCCCACCCAACGCCCACAACAGCAGCCAGACCGCCGCCCCGACAGCCGCGTCCGGGGCCGCCAGGACGCCAGACCACTGACGCCTGCAGCAGGCGCGCGGGGACAAGACGCGGAGAGGAAGGCGCCTCCACGCGCTTCACGCCGCTCCCAGAGCGTGCCGCCTTGGACTTAGACACCCGGAATCCGGCTCGGTGCGCGCACGCCTGCGGCGCCGTGCTCCCCCGGCTCCCGGCAGCCCGGCCCCCAAACGTTCCGGCTGGGCGTGGGCCGCCGCCCGCCCCGCCCCTTCTGTCGCCCCTTTGGCCGCCCCGCCCCTTGCCGTCCCGGTCGGGGGCGGGGCGGGGAGCGACGCCAGCGCCGTGACGTGAGGGGGGCACTGCAGTTGCTGAGGGGACGGCGGCGGGGCGCCCCGCTGGGCCCCGATCCTCCGACTCCCTCCGGACTGGCCTCCACTTCAGCTTCCAGGTCTTTGCGGGCCGGATCGCCTGTGGGGGAGTTCGCCCCGCGTCCCGTCGGCCGGACTGTGGCTCCGCCCGGCTCCCAGCCGACTGAGGTGCTCTCGGTGCCCGGGGTCGCGCGGAACTACCCGCCCTCTGCGGTCTGGACGGTGCCCAGAGAAGATGCGCTCTCCGTACTTCTCCGGGGTAAGGAAGCCTCGCACGCCTGGGGACCTGAGCAGGGAGAGGTTCGTCGCCCCGTGGGGGACATCTGTACCCTGTTGGGTCCTGTGAGCAAGACTGTGGTAGTCAGCCCTCCCTGGGGAGGAAATACTCATGCCGGGGAAGGACAGGTAGGTGAACGTGAGCTGGCAGCCATCGTAGCAGCAGAACCGAGGGTACTCCGAGCGGTGTCTCCGAAACAAGCGTGTAAGCATGTTATTAAGATAGACGGAAGGCCAGCAGGTGGCCGGGAGGGTAAGGCGGCTGGACCCCACAGGGCCGACCGCGAGGTTCCTGGGTGACTTGAAAACCACTTCTGGTGCGCGTGCGTGCCCAAAATCCCGGGCGGAGAGTGGGGGAGACAGGATTGCTGCGTGGCCATCCCCCCACCCCACCCCAGGGTGCAAGTGTATGAGCCTTATAGCAAAAACTAAAAATACATAAATGTTTTTTAAAAAATGGAGATACACCTTGGCAAAAATGCCTAAAAGAATTGAAACCGGTACCCTATGAAGAGGAGTAGGGCAGGACACTAGTTTTTTTTTGCTGTAAGCTTCAGAGTTATTTTACATTCCAAATACAGTACAAGCATTACTTTAGTAAAAATTAAGAGCTAGGGGCCAGCAAGTAGTGGTAAAGGCGTTGGACTCCCGCGTGGTCTACCTCAGTTCCAATCCCCCACCTGTGGCTTGAAACTCACCCCAGGTATGTACCCCAAATCCTGGGAGAGTAGCGGAGAAGGGATTGGGGGTGGTCATTTTTATTCTCATGTCCAACAATAAGGGTGAATAATATAGATTATGATACATCTATAAGGCGAAACACTTAACAGTCATATATAAAATCTGCATTTTAGGGACCAACAGGTGATGTGATGGTTAAGGCTCTGGACTTCTACATGGCTGACTGTGGTGCAAGCCCCAGGCCTGCCAGCTGGAAACTCACCGAAGGCACATGTATGTGCATACCCAAAATCCAGAAGGAGAATGGAGGAGAAATGATTGTGGCATGGCCAACTTCTGGGAACTAAGGGGAATTTTTCACTTTCCCTTTCTCTGTCATGCTTTCTCTCCAGCAAGCACACGTGTCCTATGGCAAAAAGAGAAAACAAAACTGCATTTTAGTGAAATGCTTAATTATAAAATAATCACATGGGACCAGCAGTTAGCGTAATGGCTATGTTGCTGGACTCCCACGTAGTTGACCGCGGTTCGCGTCCCGGACCTGGTGGCTTAAAAAACTCACGCCGGGTGCGTGTGCATGCGTGCATGCCCAAGATCCCGAGAGGAGTATGGAAAAGAAGGGATTGCGGCGTGGCCCTCCCCCCTGGGGGGTGATTTCTCGCTTTCTGTCTCTCTGTCTATGTCTTGCGAGTGCACGCGCCCTAAGGCAAAAAAAAAAAATCACATAGGTTAAATTTAAAAGGAAGTGATAATGTATGACATAGAAAACATACTATGTTTTAAAAAAACTGTCTAGAATATAAGATTGAAAGTAATAAAGGATAATTGTTTTATGTATGTTTCCCTCTCCCATTCCTGGCCTCCACTTTTCTACAATGACCATATATGAAGGGACTTCAGAAAGTTAACAGAAAATGGAAATAAGTACAAGTTTATTTATTTATTTTTTATTTTATTTTATTTTATTTTTGAGAGGTTTTTGCTATAGGGCACGTACGCTCGCCAGACAGACAGAGAGAGACAGAGAGATAGAAAACAAGAAATCACCCCCCAGTGGGGATGGCCACGCCGCAGTCCCTTCTCCTCCATTCTCCTCTCGGGATCTTGGGCACGCACGCACACGTGCCCGGCGTGAGTTTAAGCCACCAGGTCCGGGACTCGAACCACGGTTGACTACGTGGGAGTCCAGCGACATAGCCATTATGCTAACTGCTGGTTCCAGTACAAGTTTATTTTAATGACAAAAAGTTGAAATCCTTACATGGTCTTTTCATGATATACTTTTTTTTTTTTTTTTTGGAGAGGTTTTTGCTATAGGGCGCGTGTACTCTCCAGACAGACAGAGACAGAGAGATAGAAAGGGAGAAATCACCCCCCGGGGGGATGGCCACGCTGCAATCCCTTCTCCTCCATTCTCCTCTCGGGATCTTGGGTACGCACGCACACGCGTCCGGCATGAATTTTAAGCCACCGGGTCCGGGACGCCAACTGCAGTCGACTACGTGGGAGTCCAGTGACATAGCCATTACGCTAACTGCTGGTCCCATGATATACATTTTCCATCAACTTTTTTTTTTTTCTTTTGTAATTGAGATTTATAGGTTGTGTCAAGGATCAGTGCAGACATTTCAATTTGTACCCAATTCTTAACATACGTACCAAAAATTTAAAAAGCCAAGTATAGTGATTCTTTTTAAGTTATTCCAGTGATAATTTCCATCAACTTTTAAGGACCCTCACCTGTAATCACTTTAAATATTTTTTAAAACTATGCTCCTATAGTGATTCTCCAACAGAACTAAGTGTATGAAAATATCACCTTGTGCTGCTTTGCCTCAAGGTTTCCTGACATTTACAAATCTTTCTGAGAATCATAGTCACATCTAAACCAATCCCTATAATTAAGTGTATTTTGGCATCAAGGTTGGGGAAGGAAAGAGAATAGAAAGTACTAACCTGCAAAATGCAATGTTTTTTGTAACTAGAAAAATATCAGATACCGGGGCCAGCAGGTGGCGTGGTGGTTAAGGTACTGGATTCCCACATGGCCGACCACAGTTTGAATCCTGGACCTGGTGGCTTGCTTTCTCACTTGACCTTTCTCTCTCTGTCCAAATTAAAAAATAATAATAATAACAACAAATGGAATAAAATAAATAAATAAATCTTTTTTTTTTTTTAAAAGAAAAATATCAGATACTGAGAAAAATAAGATAAAGTAAAAGCTTGGTTAACATTACTGTCTTGTATATGTAGAGGCTGATTCTGCATCAGGACTTCCTTTTTGATCAGACTTCTAGACCATAAACACTCAGAGGACGTACAGGGGCTGTGTCTTTTATTAAAATATAGTGGGGCCAGCTGGTGGCATGGTTGTTAAGGTGACAGGATTCCATAAGGCTGACTTTTTGGTTGGAGTCCCAATTCAGTGGCTTGAAAAACATGCTGGATGCATGTGTGTGCATGCCCGCCCAAAATCTCAAGCGGAAAATGGAGAAGGGATTGCAGAGTGGCCATCCCCCAAGAGATGCTTTCTCACTCTCCCACTGTGCCCACCAACAAACCCCCCTCTGCTAGCACAGGCACTCTATAGTAAAAACAAACAAAAAATAGTATTACACAAGTATGTATAATATGTATGCCTACTGTATTCCACATATTGTGCTGATAAATTGGGTAGACAATGTATAGGTTTCTTGCCCACATGGAACTTATAGACCAGAACAGAATATAGATGAATAAATAGGTTATTACAAAAAAATTCAATGTGAAAAACAACTGAGAAAGAACAAGGTAAACAGTCTATTGTGGTGAACCTCTCAAGACAAAATATTTAAAATTAAAATCTCAAAGTACCTTGATGTAGAGGGTGGTTATACATACTTTTTAAATTAATGAATAGGTCAAGAACTGTAGGTCAGCTCTTGAGCTGTCTCAGGGTTCATGAGAATATAGTACATTAACAGGTCCACATTAAACTGCAGTCTCTGGCTTACTTGTGAACAAACCAAACCTTTGAGTCAACCAGAGAATCTTTTTTTAAAAGAATTATTTTATTTAACTTTATTTACTTAATTATTTATTTACTTTAATTTCACCAGAGAGGGACAGAGAGAGTGAGTGAGAGAGAGAGAGAGAGAGAGAAAGCAAGCTGCCAGGCCGGGGACTCGAACCAGGGTCGGCCATGTGGGAGTCTAGTGCCCCTAACAGTCACGTCACCTGCTGGCCCTAAATCAGAGAGTCTTATGGCCCCAACACATTAAAGGTAACCCATGGTCAAGCTGAACTTTTAGGGCAGCTCTCAAAGTATTAAGCTTCAGAGGCTGAGTTTACATCTGTAGAACTGGACTAGAGCCAGAGCTGCTAGGGGGAGGGGTAAGGAGAGTGAAATTTAGCCAATACCCAGTTGGTTTTCTTTTTTCCTTTTTAGCAGGAAGTCATTATGCAACTAAAACATTTTCATCAGATTTCCTCCGATTTACCCTGAAGTGTATGTGGAATGATGTTCACTGCCAAGAAATGTGGAATTAGATTCCAGCCTCCAGCTATCATCTTAATTTATGAAAATGAAATCAAGGGGAAAAGTCGCCAACGTATCATGCCAGTCCGAAACTTTTCAAAGTTTTCAGGTACCTCATGTTTTATTTTGCCTCCTGTGGTAAATATTCTCTAAATCACATAATAGGAATGATGTGAGTCTCATGCAATGAAGTAGCATGGACTTCAAAGTCAGATCTAGTTTTTCTTTTTTTAAAGAATTATTTAATTAATTAATTAATTTTAATTTGACCAGAGAGGTCAGAGAGAGAGAAAGTGAGAAAGCAAGCCACCAGATCCAGGACTTGAACCGTGGTTGGCCTTGTGGGAGTCCAGCACCCTTCATGACCACACCACCCACCAGAACCAATAGACCTAGTTTTAAATCATGACTCTATCAGGGACTAGATGTGTGTATCCTGGCTAAATCATTTACTGTCAATGAGTTTCAGTTTCCTAATCTGTAAAAGAGAATTGGTAATTCTTTTCTTAAGTTGTTAATTCTTTGATCATTGATAATTTAATCTTTTCAGTATTATGGGGGTTAAATGAATTAGCATTATTCATTAATATTAATTCCCATCTTTCGTGTTCTCTTTCTGTAATCTTGGTAGTTTACTACTACCACTACTACTGTCTCAAAACTGTAATACCACTTTTTCTCCTCAGGTATTTTCTCCAATAGAAAATGTTTAACATCACGGGGCCGGCAGGTGGCATGGTGGTTGAGGTGCTGTATTCCCACATGACCAACTGCAGTTCAAGTCCCAGAATTGGCGGCTTGCTTTCTCATTCTCCCTTTCTCTCTCTCTCTCTCTGGTCAAAACTGAAGAACAATGATAATAAATAAAATTAAAAAACCAAATATTTAAAAAGAAAAGAAAATATTTAACATCTTCACAAAATGATGTTAAACTAAAGAAGTCAAAACTAGATTCCTCCTTCCCCCTCACAGTCAAAACTCAATATAAAGGAATAGTTTTACAAAATAATGAATTCCAATAAAACCAGTAGTTCCATGGCTATAACAGAGACCAAGCTTTCAGGGTTCTGAGTTTTTGTTCTGTTTGGCCCTCACAGTAGCTTGCACTGCCTCAGTCTATGTTGTGTATGATGGATGTGGCCTATGGGATTGTTTTCTCCCTCCTAGATTGTACCAGAGCTGCTGAACAGTTAAAGAATAATCCACGGCACAAGAGTTACCTGGAACAAGTATCCCTGAGGCAATTAGAGAAGTTATTCTGTTTTTTACGAGGTTATTTACAGGGGCAGAGTTTGGCAGAAACAATGGAACAAATTAAACGGGAAACAACTATTGATCCTGAGGAAGACCTGAACAAACTAGATGACAAGGAGCTTGCCAAAAGGAAGAGCATCATGGACGAGCTTTTTGAGAAAAACCAGAAGAAGAAGGATGATCCAGATTTTGTGTATGACATTGAGGTCGAGTTCCCACAGGATGAACAGCTGCAGTCCTGTGGCTGGGACACAGAGTCGGCCGATGAGTTCTGATGCCCAGCATTCAGAAACATGCTGGGTTAGCAGAATATCCGTGTTTATATGAAGAACATAGATCGAGTCTAGGACAATCTGTGAAGAACACCAAATGTACATGTCGGGTCGAAATTGGATTGGCCATTTACTTTTCAAACCAGGACATTTAGAGTGTTTATTCTGAAGGTACATGAGGAATATAGGAAAAACGAAATATGGGAATCTGCCCTTTAAGGAACTTGTAATCTAATTGGAAGATAAGTTAAAAAAAATGTAAATAATCTGAAAAACTAACGGTACTAGGCAGCAGAAAGATTAGACCCAGATGCTTGCTAAAGACTAAACAAGAGCCTAGGTTAATGTAGGGTAGAATAGTCAGGGAAGACGTCCTTTTGGTAGAGAGCTAGAGCTATGCCTGGTCCTTGAAATGCTGGTATTCAGATAGAAGCTTGAATAGCATTCCAGGTGAGAGCAACTGGAAAAGGAGGGGGAGAGGGTGATGAAGAGACAGGTAATAGATGTTTTTATTTGAGGAATAATAAGCAAATTATATTGGGTCGTCAGGAAAGGCATGCATTTTTGCATAGAAAAACACATCATGACTTTCCCACCAACCTGATAGTTAAAGAAGAATGGAGGGCATATAATTATTACCAGAGATTTATCTGACTGCATTATGTCTTTATGTGTATTTAACTGTTTAATTTATTTAGCTCTGGAGTAAAAGGGTGCCCCTGCAAAATGCCATGTAGCTGCATGTGAATGTGATTTGATGGACAGAAGGAGAATTAGAACCCTCCAGTATCAGGGAATCCATACTAAAGACATTCTGAAACCCTCAACCTGTCCCATAAGTAAGAGCTTTATTTGTAAATTGGGAAATCCACCCATAATAAATGAACAATTGGTACTGCCAGATTAGGCCTGTTTACAAGGTTTGATCTATAATGAGAAGATCTTGGTTTAATGAAGTTATCTGTGTACAGATACATTTATTCTTATTAGAGTATTATTTAACAGGTATAAATCCTGTTTTCTATAAGGAAGTTAATATTCATTAAACAAAACTGTAAAAATAGTTCTTTACTCTTGTGATCTGTCCATCGCTTCTTTCTTTACTATTAAATGCCCCAGTAAAAGAATCAAACTTGTAGTGATATCACCAGGGTCTTAAGATAGTTGCATCTAATATGTGTATTTGTCAAAGGTAGCAAAAGAATTTTCAGAATTTAGAGATCATTTCATATCTGTATAGTAGCCCACTTATTCCATTGTAAAGATGTAGGTAGTTATGAGAGTTGACCTTGGGTAGCTTTCTCCTTTCACTATGACAAACAATGCTGCAACAAATAACCTTGTACGGTTATTGTTTTGCACACTTGCTAATATATCTGTAGGCTAAATGCCTAAAGGAGAATTGTTGGGTATGGCATTCTGATTTTAAATGTTGTTAAGTTATCCTACAAAGAACTTCTTTTGTTTGTATACTTAATGAGGACCTACTACATTCTAAACCAATACTATTTTAGGGTTTGAGATATAATAGTATGCCCAACAAAATCCGGACTGGATAGGACTTACAGTCGAGAAGAAAGTCAGTAAATGTAAATGCATAGAATAGTGTCAGATGGTAAGTGCTCGAAAGGAAAAACAGGGTAAAAAGAGAATGCTGGAGGAGAAGGGAACCACTGCTTTAGATACGGTGATCAGAAAAGGCCTCATTGAAGAGGTAACAATTGAGCAAAGGCCTGACAAGGATAAAGAAAAGTCAGTGTGCATTTCAGGATTAGTGTGGAAAGGTGAGCACATAGGCCCTGGGGCTGGAGTGTGCTTGTCATATTTTAGAAAGAGGAGAAAGCCAATAGGGCTAATATAGATTGAGCAAAAGGGGGAAAATTGTAGGAGAGAGGTTGGAATGTATTTTACTAGTGCATAATGCTTACCGTGAAGGCTTCACCAACTTAAACTATCAGCAGTGTGGGAGATTACCTGTATCCCCATGAAGAGTATTATCAGACTTATGAGTTTTGCCAATTTTATAATTTAAAAGTAGTATCAGGACCAGCAGGTGGCATAATGGTTACATCATTGGACTCAAACGTAGTCAACCACGGTTTGAGTCCCAGATCCACTGCTTAAAACTCACACCAGGTGCACGTGCATGTGTATCCAAAATCCCAAGAGAAGATTGGAGGAGAATGGATTGCAGCATGGCCATCCACCCTGGTGGGTGATTTCTCGCTTTCTGTCTCTGTCTGTTTCTCTCTCTAGTGAGTGCATGTGCCCTATAGCAAAAATCTCTCTCAAAAAAAAAGTTTTTTAATTTGCATTTCTCTTATTTTTAGTGGAGCTGAGTATACTTTTTTAAAAAAAGAATTATTTTTCTTAACTTTATTCATTTTAATTTGACCAGAGAGGGACAGAGTGAGAGCGAGAGTGAGAGAGAGAGAAAGTGAAAAAGAAAGCCATCAGGTCCAGGACTCGAACTGCAGTAGGCCATGTGGGAGTCCAGAGGCCTTACCCACTACCTGCTGGCCCCCTCTGAGTATACTTTTAAGAGCAATTATTTTGTGTGCGTGAGAAAGCTGTTATGTCCTTTGTTCATTTTTCTATTGGGTTGCTGTTCTTTTTCCTATAGAGTTATAAAAGTTTTTTATTAGGAAAGTTAGTCCTTGGTCTCTGATATGAATTTTAAATGTTTTCTCTTGGTCTTTTTTCTTTTTATTAAACTTAGAATTTTTTTTCTAGGAAGAGTTTTTTTTAATTAATTTTACTCATTATTATTTTTTTGGAGAGGTTTTTGCTATAGGGCGCGTGCGCTCGCCAGACAGAGAGAGACAGAGAGACAGAAAGCGAGAAATCACCCCCCAGGGGGATGGCCACGCTGCAATCCCTTTTCCTCCATTCTCCTCTCGGGATCTTGTGCACGCACGCACACGCACATGGCGTGAGTTTTAAGCCACCAGGTCCGGGACGCGAACTGCGGTTGACTATGTGGGAGTCCAGCAACATAGCTATTATGCTAACTGCTGGTCCCTACTCATTATTATTTTTGTAATTTGTTATAGGACACAAAAAAAGAGAAAAAGAGGATGAAAGTCGGGAAGTGAGAAAGCAAGTCACCAGGTCTGAGACCCAAACCGCATTCGGCCGTGTGGGAGTTCCAGCACCATAACCACCTTGCCACCTGCTGCCCCACCAGGAAGACTTTTTTAATGTGGTTAAGTTAATCAATATTGGGACCAACAGATGGCGTAGCGGTTGCATCACTGGACTTCCACGTCGTTGACTGTGGTTTGAGTCCTGGACCCAAAGACTTAAAACTTACGCTGGATGCATGTGTGGGCGTGCTCAAAATCCCAAGAGGAGACTAGAGAAGAAGGGATTCTGATGTGGTCATCCACTCTGGGGAATGAGTTCTCACTTTCTGTCTCTGGGAGCACACACATCCTACAGCAAAAATGTCTCTTAAAAATATTTTTTTTAATTTATCAATATTTCTTGCCACACTTCTGCATTTTTTGTCATATGTAAAAAGGCATTCCTCAGTTTAGAATATTTTCTTCCCTATGTGAATTTATTTTGGCATAAAATGTGAGATATGAATACAACTTTACTTTGTTCCAGCCAATTATCACATCGTTAATTCAATTACCTATCTTTCTGCCATTGATTTGAAATGTCACCTTTGTCATACACTAAATTCTCATATATATCAACATAATTATGATGTTAGTGTCATCTGCAACACATTTCCCAATTTGTTTTTTGATGTTTGTGGAACAAACCTCATTTGTCTGCTGAGTTAGGAGCTGATAGGAAGAAATAAATAGGCCATAACTTACCTTCGAAGTTGTAGTTACATAGTTTAGCCAAAGTGACAACACTAGCATATATGCAGTAGAGGGTCTGAGTATGATTTGAACGTGTCCCCCACATTCATGGGTTAGAATGTGATTGTGAGAGGATTAAGAAAGTGAAGTCTTAATTTGACTGTGGTACCTTTGAGAAGTGATGCGGACATCAGGATACAACCCCCATGGTTAAATCTTGTGGATAAGGAGAGGGAATGCGACAGGTACACAGACCGGGACGTACTCTTGTTCTGTCTTGCTGTGTGATACCCTGCACTGCTTCACTCTCCAGAGAGCACCTGCTGATGGAGACCCTGACCAGATGTGGCCCCTTGATCTGGAACCACCAGAACTATGAACTAAATAAACCTATGTAAATTACTCAGTGCATCATTCAGTTGTTAGTGACAGAAAAACAGACTAAACAAGAGACTGACTATATGTAACTGGAGCAGAAGGGGAAGATAGGTGAGTTGAGCAATTTTGCTTTTTTCTTCCATATAGCTTGCTCTGCTTAGAGTTAATTCCTCTGCTGAGCACTTCTAAATTTTTTTTTCATTATATTATTGGGTCATCAGGAAAGTCATAACGTACTTTTTGCATAGAAAACTAATAATAAATATATAGTCTTTATTTTAAAATTTAAACAAATACTATACTATAAAAGTGAAATGGAGAAGTTCTCCCCTCACCTTCTGCCAGTTTCTACTCAGAGAAATTGGTTTTACTGTTGGGGGGGAGGCTCAATATCCAGAGAACTTGTGATCTAGCTTCATCAATTCTCTCTCTGTGTTTCTGTCCTTTTCCCTGTGATTTGCAGTTTCATTCTCTTTGCTGGCTTATTCTATGCAGTCTGTAAATATAAAACATACAAAAGACTCTTCCATATTAAAACAAGGAAACACTTGACTTTGCCTTAGTCTTTTTTTATCTAGTATTCTAACCAAATTTCTACTCATCTACACATTTGAAAAATCTAACACACTTTTTTTTTTTTTAATAGGGCATCTCTGGAAAAAGAAAAAGGCAGAGAGAGAGGGAGAATGAGAAATCACCTCCCAGGGGAGATGGCCACACTGCAATCCCTTCTCTTCCATTCTCCTGGGATTTTGGGCACCCGTAGATGCATGGCATGATTTTCAAGCTGCCGGGTCTGGGACTTGGCTATGTGGGAGTCCAGCATGTTAACCACCGTGCTGCCTGCTGGCTCCCTGAGCTGACATCTTTTAAACTTTCCACCTTCCCACCTATGAGAAGAGCTGAGACTAGAAAGTAGGAAAGAGCAGAAAGCTTGAGGCAAGAAGGAAGAGGCCAGGATGAGAAGCCAGGCAGATTAAGGACTATTGCTGTATTAAGAGTCACTCACCTCTCTTTGGGTCCCAGCTGGCCCAGGCTAGCAAACTACGTTACTGTGTTCCTGACAGCTCTTCTGGGCAAGCCCATCCTGCCACTGCCAGCTTAACCAGAGATGCACCAGAATGTCTGTGTGAGAGGGGGTGGCAGTGGGCTGGGGGCAGGGAGCAACAACCCAGGTGGCAAGGTGGGGTGTGGGGTGGCGGTTAGCAGAATTGTCTCAGACACGTACTATGAGCACTTTGTGTATCCTGAAGTCCCTCACTGCTCTGCCTCGCTAGCTAGCAACCAGTGTGATCGTAAGGAAACTGGATGTTTGTTGCTGCTAAAATGAAAAACAAAAACCCCCACTACCATCAGAGGGCAGTGTTTGTTCTTTAATTTATCAAAAGGTACCTTTAGATTGGCAGTATTTTGTAAGTTAGACTGTGTGCCTGTATCCACATCCGGGGTAAGCCTTGCTCAGCCTTTACATTGCTTTTAAATAATCTTTAAGTTGCTAAGATCTCTGTGCCATACTTAGAGCCATGTATTCATTTAACATTCTTAAGCACTTATGTGCCAAGCACTATTCTAAGTAATAAGAACACAGAAGAGAACAACGGAACCAGGACCCTGCTTCCGCGGAGGAGCTCACATTGTAGTGGGGAGAAATAAGTCTATAAAGAAAAGTACAGGGGCCGTGTGGTTGCGCAGCAGTAAAACACGACCCTCTGCAAGGCAGTCCCGCATGAGGAGGTTCCTGGTTCAAGGCTGGAGACATTTCTGAGCATTTCTTGCCCATGATCCAGGGTTGGTTGAAGATGAGGGTAGATTGTGGCATTGAGACCCCATTGGGGGTTCTCCCTCTCACTCATGGAATAAAAAAAGAAGGGAGGAGAGAAGGAAATGGGGGGTGGGGAAGGAAGGCAGGTCATCCATGCTATGCAGATGAAGGGCGGTGACCTGGGTTAACCCTTCACTTTAGTGCTCTCTCCTGGAGAATCTAAAAGGAAGTCAAGGGAGAGCAATTATACAAGCCTGATAAAGCCACACGGGTGGATTCTGATATCTGGTCACTTAGACACCTGTATGACCAAGTCATGTTGTATAGCATTGTATGCTCAATATGCATTTTTAAAATTCAAATTTGTTCTTTTTTTCTTTTTTTGGAGAGCTTTTTTTTTTTTGCTTTAGGGTGTGTGCACTCGCCAGACAGACAGAGACAGAGAAACAGAAAGGGAGAAATCACCCCCCAGGGAGGATGGCCAGGCCGCAATCCCTTCTCCTCCATTCTCCTCTCAGGATCTTGGGCACGCACGCACATGCACCTGGCATGAGTTTTAAGCCACCAGGTCTGGGACGCAAACCGCAGTCGACCACGTGGGAGTCCAGCGACATAGCCATTACGCTAATTGCTGGTCCCAAACTTGTCCTTTTTTAAAAAAACTATCCCTGATTTATTATTCTTATGACTACCCTTTCTTGAAGAGGCTGGTGAGGTATCACCCTTGGGAGATAGAGCTAGGGGTTGGCGTTTCTTCTGCCCTTCCTTCCTCTAATCCAAAGCTTGCCCATGCTGAGCCTCATCCTCTTAGGACTGTGGGGTGGGGTTGACATGGGTGTGTAGGAACACCCACATGCCTACTCAACACTGAAGCTGATGGCTGAAAAAGGCCCCTCAGAGAACAGGACACCTGTATCTTTGTCCTTTTGCCTCAGTTTCCTCATTCGTAAAACGGGATGTTAATAGCTGATTCCACTGAGCTAGTGTAAGGATGAAATGAGACAGTGTATGCAGGTCGGTCCCATGGCCTGATGGTTAAGGAAGCTGCATCCCACATGGCCGACTATGTGGTTCGAATCCTGCTCCTAGCAGCTTGAAAGTCATGCCAGTTGTGTGTGGGTGTGTACCCAAAATGTCAACAGGGTGGAGAAATGGAGGAGAACGAGTCGCAGCGTGACCACACCTCACTGAGGGCTGATTTCTCCCTCTGCCTTTCTGTCTCTTTCTCTGGCCAGCACATGCACCCTCTGGCAAATAATAATGAAAAGACAGTGTGTATAGGTACAGTATCTGGTGTGGAGTAAGCATCAGCACACAGACGTTTTGAAATATCTTTGCCTCCATTCTCTCGTAGCTCCAGAGAGCGGTGAGCTGTCTTCCAGGAGTACAGTAGGGCGTATTAAAATCCGAGGCAACTTGAGCTGGGAAATAACAGCCCACTGAAGATCAGAATGGAGATTTTATAGTACTTGGAATGACTGGACTAAAACCAACAGGGAAGCATTATGGAGATAAAAGTAAAGTGCAGCAGCTACATTAGGGCATATCAGCTGCTGGATCGCAGGCCGGGAAGAGAGAATTCACTTACTAGCAATTAACGTGCCGCAGAGGGGGTTTCAATGGCAGGAGGTTCGGTCCGAACATGCAGGAGTGGCTGCCAAGAAAGCTAATGTAGGCCTACGTGGCACTAATTGAGGTTTAATCCGGAGCCAAGGAGAAATGACCCCCCCCCCCCGGCCAGATTCTGTCTGGAGACACACTCTCTTCCAGGAGCCTCATTGGAAAAAGGGCACTGAGAAAGTGAAGAGCGTCCTACAATGTGACCATGTCAAGTCAGAACCCATCGGAAGAAGTGGGGAGTTTTTTGCCAAGGAAAATGGCTGACCTGAAAGGGCTTTCGTTATTTAAAGACCTTTCATGCAGAAGGAGGTGCTGTACTTCCAGAGGGCAAAACCAGGTGCGGAGTAGAACTGTGGGGGCAGCTCAGACTCAGTGAAAGGCAGAGCTCGGTGCAAGGCTGCCTGGGAAGCAGTGACCTGACCATCCCTGAAAGCCATCCGGCCAGGCACCGGACAGAGGCTCACCGTCGGTGTTGTTCACATTGCTTTCTGCGGAGTGGCATCCCCAGGTGGGGTGGGATGGGGGAGCAGAACGGTCACTGTCCCCGAGTGATAAGAAAGACAAGGGGGCCAGCAGGTGGCGTGGAGGTCAAGGCGGCCGGCTCCCACACGGACAGCTGCACAGTTTCGGTCCCAGACCTGACGGTTTGAGAAACACGCTGGGCTCACGTGCACGCGTGCCCAAAATCCCAAAAGGAGAGTGGAGGAGAAGGGGTTGCGGTGTGTTCATCCCCCTGAAGGGCGATTTCTCATTTCCCCTCTCTAGTTCTGTTTCTCCCTACTTCAAGCGCACTTGCCCTATGGCAGAACAAAAACGAAGAAGGGAGACAAAGGAGGGAGGAACTGGGCCACTCCTTCACCCACAGCAGCTCAGTTCTTCACGCTCCAGTGCTCCCCATTCCACAGTTCTACTTGAGGTGTTCATTGAGAATCTGCTGCTGGGACCAGCAGTTGGTGTAGTGGCTATGTCGCTGGACTCCAATGTAGTCAACTACGGTTCAAGTCCTGGACCCGGTGGCTTAAACTCATGCTGGGCACATGTGCATGTGTGCCCAAGATCCCGAGAGGAGAATGGAGGAGAAGGGATTGCGGCTGTGATCATCCCCCCGGGGGGGGGGGGGGGGTGATTTCTTGCTTTCTGTCTCTGTCTTTCTGGTGAGTGCATGCACCTTATTGCAAAAACCTCTCCCCCCAAAAAAAATCTGCTGCTAAAACCAACTTTTGGAAACCATCAGAAATTTGCTTGGGACCAGCAGGTGGCATGGTGGTGGCACTGGACACTCCCACATGGCCAACCAGGATTCAAGTCTCAGACCTGGTGGCTTGCTTTCTCACTTTTCTTCTCTCTCTCTGTTTCTCTCTGGTCAAATGAAAATAAATAAATGAATAAATAAATAAATAATTCTTTAAAGAAAAAAAAAAGACATTTGCTTTCTTCACCAGCTCAGAGCGACACAAAGGCCCCTTTTCAGGCACACTATGTCAACCTAAGAGATCGACTGAGACAAATATAAAGCAAAAGGTGTCTATTCAGACCCAGATTTATCTGAGCTCATTCAGTTCTGGAGCTTTCTACATAGTCTTCCTCCTTCCCTACCCTGGGGTGAATGCCCCCAAAGCCGTCTTCTGGTCTTTTGGGTAGTAGCTCTTGCGTTGGTAAGGCTAACGATTTTCTGGAGATAGCTGGCGTTAGCCCCTAAGCCTTTCCTCACAGACTCCCTTTTGCCTTCACGGGTCTCCTCCTGCAGGCTGTCCTGTGCTACCTTCCCCACCAGCTGCATCCCCACCTCCGGCCGCGAGGCTCACCTCGCCCTACAGTGGGGAGAGGAACCCTGCAGCCCGGTTCCGCGACGCTAGTCCTGGACTCCTACTTCTGCTGCCCAGCGGGCCCTCAGGGAGCACCTTTCCTGCCCGGGGGCTCCCCAGCACCCCGCCGAGTGCTCTCCTTTCTCCTCCCAACCTCCTCAGCCCTAGGAGGGCTGTTTCTAGGAGGGCTTCTGCAATCAGGCTTCTTTCTAAAATTGCCATGCGGGCAGTTCCTAAAGTACAGGCTCAGCCACTGCTCAGATGCCCTGGACTGCAATCTCCCAGGATGGGATCCAGGAACCTCATTTGCAACAAGCTTTTAAAGGGACCCTGGGAAACACCAGTCTCCATCACTGGCTTTGTGGCCGAGGCCATCTTATCCCGCGTAATCACTGTCCTATTTGTGCACTCGTCCTCCCACAAGGTGAAGGGCCACGTGTCACTTGGATTTGCTTCTCCATTTCCCACCACCCAGTCCAAACGGCCACAGGTGCCTCTTACTGCTTGGAGCTGGCAGAGGGTGAGGCCCGAGACCCACCTGGGGTCCTCTCTACTTGCTGTACGCCATCTGAGATTTTCGGTTGTGGAAGTCTCTACTTCGCTAAAGACACAACTTTGTTCTCAGAGTTCAGCGTGCATCCGACTCACCTGGAGGACTGGTCCTGACACAGGCTACGGGCCTGCCCCAGAGCTTCTTGCGTCAGCAGGTCTGGGGTAGGGCCCAGGGATATGCATTTCTAACAAGTCCTAGACCACACTTTGAGAAACACTGTGCTAGGTGTTTTGCTTTCCTTCTGTTTTTGGTGTGGGCGTTGTTTCTAATCCATAATTCCCCTTCGTTCATATTAACTCCAATATATTCCATAGTGCCTCTCAGCTTATAGACCTCTCATAATAACTTTATTTCTTTGGGATTCAAGTATGCTATGGCCTTCTATTTCATTTTATTTTGTAATTGCCAGAGGGTACATGTGCTCACCAGAGAGAGAGACAGGAAGAAAGCACCCCCAAAGGGGCATGGCCACACTGCAATCCCTTATCACAGCTCTACCCTGGCAGGGTCTGGGCATGCATGCACATGGGCCGTGTGTGCTTCTCAAGCCACCGAGCAGAGATTTTAACGTCGGTTGGCCATGTCACATCCGGCTCCCTTTATCCACCAGGTTACGGCTGCCTTTTTTTCTTCTTCTAGTTTTCCTATAGGGCCCATGCACTCACTAGAGAAAGAGAGGGGGAGAGAGAGAAAAAGAGAGAAATGAGAAAGTGAAACTGAGCAAGGACCCCCTAATGTACTTTCTAGGGTTCCTGAAATGTAAAGTCCATTTATACTGTAACGGTCAGAGTAAGGCGTAAGTCTTCAGACTTTGGTTATGATAATGATCAATGTGGACCATGAGTGAGGGCCATCTGGCCTCTAAAACTCTCACTTAAAGGAAAGAGAAGGTTTTTATTTCAATATGTAAGATGTTTTATAGGCTGGACACTGCTGGTTGTGAGCTCAAAGACTCCAGGCTGAAGGGTTCCAGACACCTGGAGAGAAATTTGATTATCTAAGGCCTCACCAATCAAGAATGCCCACGAGATGATCACGCCTCCTTGAAGCAATCACTGAACTGATCATGCGCCTAGGACCTCTGCCCCTAATTTTTCTCTTAAAAACACATGTGGGGAGGGGCGGCGGCAAGTGGCATGGTGGTTAAAGGCGCTGGACTCCCACATGGCCAACCACGGTTCAAATCTCAGACCTGGTGGCTTGCTTTCTCACTTCCTCTCTCTCTCTCTCTGTCTCTCTCTCTGATCAAACTGGAAAATAATAATGATAATAATAAATAAAGTTTAATAAAATAATTCTTTAAAAAAAAAACGCATGTGGGGAACATCTGGGGAGACTGGGCCTTCTCAGCATGAGCTGCCCGCTCTCCTTGCTTTGCGCTTTGCAGTAAAGCTGTACTTTCCTTCATCACACCATGTGCCTATGGCTTGATTTCATAGCACTTGGGCGAGCGGACCTGATTTGAGTTCGGTAACAAAATCACCTCCCAAGGAGAATGGGCATGCCACTATCCTGTCTCTATTTTCCTCTTGGGATTTTGGACATGCACACACATGTGCCCAGTGTGTTTTTCAAGTTCCATGGTCCAGGACTCTAACGGCAGTGAGCTATATGGGACCCAGCTGCATTAATGACTGCACCACCTGGCTGGCTCCTGACCTATTTTTTCTTTCTTTCTTTCTTTCCTTCTTTCTTTTTTTATTTTAGTTTTTGCTATAGGGCATGAGAGACAGAGAGAGAGAGAAAGGGAAAATATGAAATCACCCCCCTCACACACACTCCAGGGATGGCCACGCAGCAATCCCTTCTCCTCTGCGCTCTGCTTAGGACTTTGGGAATGTTTGCACACACACCCAGTGTATTTCCCAAGTCACCAGATCCAGGACTGGAACCGCATACCTGTCCATATGGGATCCAGCCGCCTTAATCACCGTCACCTGGCTGGCTCCTGACCTAATTTAATCCTTCCCACAAGCACTGGTTCTGTGGCCCAGGGGCTCACCACACACAGGCTCTGTGCACCTAGAAGACATTCTTTTTTTTTTAGAATTATTTATTTAGCTTTATTTAGTCACTCATTTATTTTAATTTGACCAGAGAGAGACAAAGAGAGAGAGAGGGAAAGTGAGAAAGCAAGCCACGAGGTCTGGGACTCAAACCATGGTCTGCCATGTGGGAGTGTCCAGCACCTTAACCACCACGCCACCTGCTGGTTCCCCGCTGGAAGACATTCTTGCTCAAGGGCTTCAGCAGAGGGAAGGACCGGTGTAGCTGGAGCAACGGGAAAACCTGAAAAACGGGTTTAATGCCTTGCTCCAAGGAGATTTGTCTTTGTAGGAGGGAGAGGAAAGATTATTCCTGGTGAGGGAATCATGGCCACAATGACCCCTGAAAACAGGAGCGGGTAGTGGGGTGACATCAGGGAACAGACACACGCTGGGACACGCGCCTCGTCAGTGAGGCGGTGAAGGAGCCTACCTCTGGCCAGACTGTTAGAATCTGTTAAGAGCAACCGAGTGGGGGCAGCCCTGTCAGTGAAGGGGCGTGTTTACCCCAAGGCCCTGGACAGATGGACAGATCACTCCACTTCTTCTTTCTGTGGAAAGAGTCCAGCTCCTGCAGGGTGTGGCAAGAGCTGACCTGGGGAAGCAGCTTTGCTCAATAGGAAATGAGCTGTGATTGTGAAATGAGGAAGCCCCAGAGGGCATTGGCCTGATGATAGTCAATTACCAAAAAAAAAAAAAAAAAAAAAGTGTAAGAAGTGAACATTAATGAAAATGGAAAATTGCAGCCACCCCAAATATCCATCAGTAAGACTTGGGCCAGATAAGTGGGACCCAGGTGCATCCACTTATTTGACGTGCTGGGATGCCCAGGGGGGCAGGAGGCAGAGCTGGATGTGGTGACCTGGAAATGACTCCTGTGTACAAGGTTAAGTGAGAAAAACAAGTTGCCAAATACTGAGTGTATTATAGTCCCGTGGTTTTAAAAATACTCTTGAAAGAAAAAGAAACTCTTGAAAGATGTTTGCAGAGTGACTGTTAGCAGGAAGTGAGGTTAAAGTGAGAAGTGGGGAGCATAACAGTTTTTTTTGTAATTAAATCTTCAAATGGTTGCAGTTTTTTAAATCATGAAATTGTAATAAGTTCTAGCTAATGCTTACTAACTGCCAGGCTTTTTTTTTTTTTTTTTTTTTTTTTTTGAGAGCTTTTTGCTATAGGACGCGTGCTCTCACCAGGAAGACAGAGAGAGAGACAGAGAGACAGAAAGTGAGAAATCACCCCCAGGGGTGTTGGTCATGCCACAATCCCTTCTCTTCCATTCTCCTCTCGGGATCCAGGGCACGTACGCACATGCGCCCTGCATGAGTTTAAGTCACCAGGTCCGGGACTCGAACCACAGCCGACTACATGGGAGTTCAGCAACATAGCCATTACACTAACTGCTGGTCCTGCATTTTTTTTTTAAAGTGTTTTAGACCTACTAACTTATTTAACCCTCCCCCACAAACCTCTGGAGATCAGAATTAACTATTCTCATTGTGCAGATCAGAAAACAGGGGCAAAGCAGTTGAATAGCCTACTCAAGGACATACAGGTGATAAACGAGAGAGCTGGGATTTGAGCCCGGTCACCTGGCTCCAGGATTTGTGCACTTACTCTCTATTATGTCTCTCAATGGACTATGTTAGTTGACTAGATGTTAGCTATAATTGGAATATGATTCCAGTTTTTTTGTTTGTTTGTTTGTTTGTTTGTTTTCAATATGGATAGGGGGACTAGCAGTTAGTATAATGGCTATGTTGCTGGACTCCCACATAGCCAACTGTGGTTCAAGTCCCGGGTCCGGTGGCTTAAACTCACTCCAGGCACTTGTGCGTGCCCAAGATCCTGAGAGGAGAATGGAGGAGAATGGATTGCAGCATGGCCATCTCCCTTGGGGGGTGATTTCTCGCTTTCTGTCTCTCTGTCTCTCTCTGTCTTTCTGGCGAGCGCAACACACCCTATTAGCAAAAACCTCTCCAAAAACAAAATATGGATAGGAAAAGGTGAACATTTCTAAAGCTGCCCCTTTGCCGTGTCAGAATCTCCCTGCCCTAACCTCCCAGACAGCTGGGACTACAGACACTTACCATTGGGCCTGGCTGTGTGGGGTCGGGCTGAGAACCCACTTCCCACATGTCTTCAGCCTCTGAGTAACACATCTTACCATGAACCTCTGTGGCAGAACAGAGGCTTTTTTTTTTTTTTTTTTTTTTTTTTTTTTTTGAGAAACTTGTTATAGGGTGGGTGAACTCTCCGGAAAGACAGAAAGCAAGAAATCACCCACTGGGAGAATGGTCATGCAGAAATCTCCTCTCTTCCATTCTTCTCTGGGGATTTTGGCCATGTATGCACATGCACCCAGCATGAGTTTCAAGCCGCAAGGTCCAGGATTCGAACCACGGTTGACCATGTGGGAGTCCAGTGCCTTAACTACCACGCCACCTGCTGGCCCCAAGCAGAGGTGTTCTCGACAGTGTCTAGTGGTGTTTCAATCCTCTTGCCCCAGCTGATATCATTCACACCTAAAGATTCATGCTGAGGCCCAGCAGAGGTGGCATGCAGGTGGTAGAGCTGCCATAGGACGCTGGGACCATATGGAAGGGCCTGGGATTGGATTCTGGGTTGACCTGAACACGATGGTCACACCCTGTGATCCTGGCTGGCAAGGAGGCTGGCGGGAAGACCATGGTGTGTGGCAAGATCCTGTCAAGATTGAGTCCCAGAGGGACCAGCAGTTAGTGAAATGGCTATGTCGCTGGACTCCCATGTAGGCGACCGCGGTTCGTGTCCCAGACCCGGTGGCTTAAAACTCACGCCGGGCGCATGTGCATGCATGCCTAAGATCCCGAGAGAAGAATGGAGGAGAAGGGATTGTGGTGTGGCCATCCCCCTGAGGGGGGGGTGATTTCTCACTTTTTGTCTCTCTGTCTGTCTCTCTGGAGAGCGCACGTGCCCTATAGCAAAAATCTCTCCAAAAAAAGAAAAAAAAGAAAAAGATTGAGTCCCGAATACAACAACTTGAAAAACATGCAAGGTGTGAGTCCATGCCCCTGAGTCCCAACAGAGTGGAGAAATGGAGGGGGGACTGCAGTGTGACCACACCTCCCTCTCCCCTTCTGTCTGTCTCTCTGGTAAGCATATGTGCCCCTGGCAAATTAAAATGAAATAAATGTAATAAATAAACTTAAAAAAAAATTCACTCTGAATTCTAGCTCACATGGGATAATTCAGGCATAAAATACAGAATTTCGAGCACAAGGAAAGCCTCAATTCTCTCCCTAACCCCAACTATTGGTTGACATTTCTTGAACAAAAACTATATGCTTTTACCACTCTAAAATAGAGATGAGACTTAATATGCAGATATCTCTGGGCCAAGTATAATTATCTTGAATGTAATTGTGTAAGTCTCTGGTTTAATATAATTAAGGCATAGAACCAGCAGGTGGTGTAATGGTTACATTGCTGGACTCTCACATAGTCGACCATGGTTCAAGTCCTGGATGGATCCGTTGGCTCAAAACTCACACCAGGCGCTTGTGCATGCATGCCCAAAATTCCAAGAGGAGAATAGAAGGATTGCAGCATGACCATCTTCCTGGGGAGTGATTTCTCGCTTTTTGTCTCTGTCTCTCTGGCAAGCACGCGTTCCCTGTAGCAAAAATCTCTCTAAAATAAAAAAAGTTTAAGTAATATTATTAAGGTGTAAATAGCAATCATATGTAAGTAGCATTCAAGAGCAGGTTGTGGGGGCTGGCAGGTGGTATGGTGGTTAAGAGCGCTGGACTCCCACATGGCAACCTATGGTTCGAGTCTTGGACCTGGTGGCTTGCTTTCTCACTTTCCCTCTCTTGTGCTCTGTCCCTTCTGGTCAAATAAATAAATAAATAAAGTTAAATAAAAATAATTATTAAAAAAAAAAGAGCAGGTTGCAATGGGGAGACAGGCAGGGAGGAGAGAGGCTGAGAGCATCATACGGTTCAGACGGAGAAGGCTGGAGGCAGCGGAATATCAGAGACTAGTTATTAAGGACGATCCTTTACAGCGATACCAGCCTTATGGAAGGCTCCTATAAGCACTTGCCCTTGTATTTGCATACTGATCTTTACAACTTCTTGTGAGCTAGAGAAAATGGTAACACCCATTTTACAGCTAAGGGAACCAAGACCCCAGGAGGCCCCAAACTCGCTGCCCTTCGGGATTCTTGCATGTCATCAGACAACTCTGCGGCACCCCAGGTTTCCAGGGGTTAGGCTGCTGTGCCTCAGTGAGAGGGGGTGCAGGAGGCCAAGCTCCAGCTGCTACACGAGGCAAGAACTGCCAGCAGCCCCTGAAGGGTGTCCAGGTGGAAAGACCATGCCAGTGCCAACCTGGGGGCAACCAGAGGGTGCCCAGGTCACAGGCTGGGGCAGAGGCCCGTCCCGACAGCCGGCGACTGCGGGGCAGAGCGAGCATTTGATTTGGGTTTCGCCCTCTCCCCGCTCCGTTCTAGGTTTGTCCTTCTTTCCCTTTGTTCTTTGCTTCTCTGTCCCTCTCCAGCTCCAAACTCACAATGACAATTGCAAAAAAAGATATACAGTATTTATTATAAAGAAGTTTGTCAGCTCGTCATGGTGGCACAGAAATGGTGCCACCACCCAGAAGGCTGGAGGCCTCCTGGGGACCAGGGTTCAGTTCCCAGGCCAACCCGAACACCAGCCTGTAGTCTTAGCTAATGACAAATATCAGTAACACTTCTTTACGGTGACCTGAACCCAGAGTTATTAGCTGGGGCAGGAGGATTGCAATACCCCAAGACGCTATCAGGAACAGCTCAGTTCAGCCTTGGTTCGTGGACACCATTATTCAGAGGCTGAGGACTTGTCAGAGGTCCCGATTTGATTCTCAGCCCAATCCGAAACAGGCCAGGCACTGCGGCAAGTGTCTGTATTCTTAGCTGGCTGGGAAGCTGGGGCAGGGCGATCTCAACATGGCAAGAGCTTGTCAAATCATCTGTCAGCCCAGCGGTAGTGGCCACTGTGCACTCCCAGAACCACACGGGAAACCCAGGGTACGGATCCCGGGTCAGCCTGAACATCCCAGCTGGAAGGCTATGGAGAGGACCGCTGTGTGGCAAGACCCTGTTTGAGGCCTCTCTCTCTCTCTTATGAAATAAACTTTTGAAGGTCTATTATCTCTCTCATAAACAAAGCGAAACAAGAAAACCTGTCTCTGTCTCTCTGTCTCTGTCTCCTCCCACCATAAAGAAAAAATGTTCCTACCAATGGGTTGGACTGGTAACCCATTGCTCCGAATCCAGGTAAAAGCCCTACTCGTTCTTCGAAAATCTACCCATCCTATCACCTGATTAGGATGCATGGAGCTCCATCACTTAATCTTGATTTTTTTTTTTCCTTTGTTCTACCTGCTAGCACTACAGAAGTTTAGGCATTTAAGTGACCTCCACTGGATGGCTTCATTTGACTCAGTGGCGAAATCCCCCAAGGAGGTCATGTTAATAACACGGAGACCCGAATATGCTCCACAAGTCTGTGATAGCTAGAGGAAGTAGGGGGCAATGAATACAAATACACCACGATTCCTCTGGTGTAAGTAGATGACCACTGAAACTTCTTGGAGTGTGTGTTTGTGTCTGCATTTTAGTAAGCACTGAGGAGGCAGGAAAGTTAACAACTCCAAAGCTGGTGGGCTTTACAAGGTTTTACGATAGTTGCCACATTTTCTTTTTGCCACTGCACAAGTAATTCTAAACATTGCCACCAGGGGGCAGGAATGTGCCGATGTCAGGAGACTCGACCTAGTGGGTTTGGCCTTGCCTGTCAGAATTTCCTCGTGGGAATTTCTGATCCAATTATACATACGGATTATGAAACTAAGGTGGAGTGAAATAAACAGTAGGTGATCCGGCCTGCTGTGAATGGCGGAGGCAGGATTTAAACGCTGGTTTGGGTAATCCATGGGCTAGGCTTCTTCAGAGGTCATCTGAGTCTGTAGCTATGATCTCCCCATTTTCCCGTTTTACTATCTCCGTTTATTAAAGGCAATACACGAAGAAAATGTCAACGTTATAGTAACTCCTTTATTCATGTTTCCTTTCACTTATCCCTAATTTTTGTTATTTATAATCCTTCCAGCCCTGTGCCCAGTGTCAAAGGAAGAGAGCCTTGGCCCCTTTCATGAACCTTGACCCCACGTCCCTCAGTTAAGACACCATTTCTGCCATATTTTCTGTCCTGTAATTTCAAGATTTCAGCAGAATCACTGATGGAAATGTGGGTGTTAATTAGCTTAGATCTACAAACAGGGACTGGCTCGGTGCCCTGGGCAAAAGCACACATCCTCGGGGTGATGAGCAAAGTGTGTCATCAGTGCTTCAAACAGCGGTGTCCAGTCACTCGAGGCTCTGTTAGTGAGCAGAGGGGATGTTACAGGTGTGTCGCCGGGAAGTCAGCAGTGCCCCCGACGCGTGGATTCTCTGGAGGCGTTGAAGAGCTCCCCCTGCCTTTGCAAGGGTAATGTCACAGTCCTGGGAGGCCATGCCCTGCAGAAGAGCACTCTGGACCTAGCTCCTCAATGGTCTGGGCCCTTCGAGTGGGAGAGACGGTAACTGAATTTTCATGGAAGATGAGAGTTTCATTTGCAGCAAGTGAATTGGAGCCCTTGAAAGGACGAGGACTTGGGGCTTTGTCAAGTCCACAGGACAAAGGGTAAGAGAGTGAGAGAAAGGGAGAGAGTGAGAGAAAGAGAGAGAGAGAGAGAGAAAGCACACATACACACCCAGTGGAGTGTGGTCACACCACAATTTCTTCTCCTCTGTTTCTCCCTCTTTTCAGGATTTTGGGCATACTCCCACATGCACCTTGTGTGTTTTTCAAGTTTCAGTTGGCCACATAGAATCTAGCTCTCTTAACCACCAGAGCACGGGATCACCCCACAGAACAAGTTGTCCGTCCGATGCTGTACCTGCCCGGCAGTGAACACCATCCATACACCTGGGGCCTAACTTGGGCGAGGCTTGCTTCCACTGCTCCCCGATGCTGTGGGTTGGGAGGCCCGTGGAGTGGAGTCGTCTGTTATCCAATACTTACAGTCACGTTGCCTTAGCTGGTTCACAGTATCTGTTTACACCCTGCTGTGGGGAAATCCCCTCCCCCCATACATCTACATCTCTTTCCTTCTTCCCGAGGGAAAAATCCTGGGGGTGGAGGAAGAGTCACAGGCATCTTTTCTCCCCACAGTCCCCACTACCTGGAGGAGTCATCTTTCTCCTTTCTGGTATCTACAAGCCTGTTTCCTGCAGTCCTACTTTGCTTTCTGACAGGAAGCTGCATGCTTTACACACACCGTGTGTTAGTTAATTAACAAGCCCTTCTGCGAGTTTTCCTAAACTAGGTTGTAACGCTCTGTTAATTCATACTGTTTAATAATTAGGTTTGTGTCACAGGGCATATGCACTGCTGGAGAGAGGTGAGCCAGAGAGAGGGAAAGTGAGAAAGTACCCCCCATGTGGGTCCCAGCTGCTTTAACCTCCTCTCCATCTGCTGGCTCCATCGCTCTTTTTTTTTTTTTAAGAGAGATTTTTGCTATAGGCTGCATGCACCCGCCAGAAAGACGGAGAGAGACAGAGAGACAGAAAGCGAGAAATCACCCCCCGGGGGAATGGCCATGCCACAATCCCTCCTCCTCCATTCTCCTCTCGGGATCTTGGGCACGCACGCACACATACTTGGTGTGACTTTTAAGCCACCAGGTCCAGTACTCAAACCACAGTCGACTAGTGGGAGTCCAGCAACGTAACCATAATACCATCTGCTGGTCCTCATCGACTCTAACTTCTAATGCCATAGATTATTTTCATCTTTTCTTGAACTTTATTGAACCAAACAGTATACACTCTTTGGCATCCAGTTTTTCTGCTCAGCCTAGGCAGTGAGGTCCACTCACTACGTGGCATGTAGCGGTTGTCATTTACTCTTCTTCACTGCTGTGTAGTATTCCATCAGACCTGTGTCGGTCTCAGTCTGGTTATTCAGCCCCTGGCAGATGGACTTTCAGGTTGTTGTCAGTTTTATTATCGTGAATAAAGCTGCTCAAATGTTCTTATAGATGTTTTTTGTGGACTCATTTTCTCTGGATGCATGTTAGGGCTGGAATTGATGCACGATTCACATTAAGTAGATACTATTCTTTTTATTTATTTATTTATTTTTGGAGAAGTTTTTTTGCTATAGGGCGCATGTGCTCACCAGAGAGACAGAAAGAGACAAAGAGACAGAAAGACAGAAATCACCTCCTAGGGGGCATGGCCACGCCACAATCCCTTCTCCTCCATTCTCTCAGTATCTTGGGCACGCACGCACACGCGCCCGATGTGAGTTTAAGCCACTGGGTCCAGGACTCGAACCACGGTCGACTACGTGGGAGTCCAGCGACATAGCCATTATGCTAACTGGTGGTCCCAAGTAGATACTATTCTACAGTTTCCCAAAATTATATCAACTTACATTAAACTCATCAACAGTTGGTACTATCATTATTTTTAATTGAGCCATTCTAGTTAGTATTAGTAAATTATCATGGTTTTAATTTGTATTTTCCTGGTTTGAGCACCTTATTTTTCTATGTGAATGTTCTTTTTTGTGAAATGCTTATGCTTTTACCCATTTAAAAAAATTAGGTTGTCCTTTATTATTGATTTTTTTTAGAGAGATTTTTGCCATAGGGCACATGCACTCACCGAAGGGACAGAGACAGAGACAAAGAGACAGAAAACAACAAATCAACCCCGAGAGGATGATCACAGGACAATCCCTTCTGCTCCAGTCTCCTCTCGGGATTTTGAGCACACACGCACATGCACCCAGCATTTTTAAGCTGGGTTTGAGACTCGAACCACGGTCAACTACATGGGAGTCCAGTGACATAACCATTACCCCATCTGCTGGTCCCATATTGTTGATTTAAAAAAATTTTTTTATGGGACCAGCAGTTAGCGTAATGGCTATGTCGCTGGACTCCCACGTAGTCGACTGCGGTTCGAGTCTCGGACCCGGCGGCTTAAACTCACGCCGGGCGCGTGTGCGTGCGTGCCCAAGATCCCGAGAGGAGAATGGAGGAGAAGGGATTGCGGCGTGGCCATCCCCCCTGGGGGGTGATTTCCTGCTTTCTATCTCTCTGTCTCTCTCTGTCTGTCTGGCGAGCGCACGCGCCCTATAGCAAAAACCTCTCCAAAAAAAATAAATAAATAAATAAATAAACTTTTTATGCATTTGGATGAGTCCTTTGTTGGATATATGTCTCGTGAAAAATGAGTAATAGGCTTGTCTTTTCACACAAACAGAGTCCTTGGTAAATAATTTTAATTTCAGTAAATCTAACTCATCAATACTTTTTCTTTTGTGTATTTCCTCTGTGTCATGGCTAAATAATTTTTGCCTACACTAAAGTCATGAAAACACACTTATCATTAAGGCTGTTACTCTTCCTTCCTTCCAGAAATTTTGTTTTAGTTTTAACATTTAGAACGATGATCCATTCCAGATGGAATTTCGTGTATGGTGTGAAGGGAAGATGGAGGTTGTTTTACTATTGTCTGTTTTCCTGTAAGAATGTCAGTTGCCATCCTAAAAAAAAAAGAATGACTCTGAGATGACCTCATCACTTCCTAGCAAGGGGACACATTTACATGACATTGCTGGTTATGTTCATTTTGCTCACCTGATTAAAGTGGTATCTGCCAGGTTGCTTCACTATAAATTTATGTTTTGTTTTTTTTTTCACTGTCCATATTCTTTTTTTTTTTTTTTTTTTGGAGAGGTTTTTGCTATAGGGCATGTGCATTTGCCAGACAGATAGAGAAAGACAGAGAGATAGAAAGCAAGAAATCACCCCCCAGGGGGATGGTCACACCGCAATCCCTTCTCCTCCATTCTCCTCTTGGGATCTGGGGCATGCACGCACATGCGCCACCGGGTCCAGGACTCGAACCGCGGTCAACTACACGGGAGTCCAGCGACATAGTCATTATGCTAACTGCTGGTCCCCCCCTTTCCATATTCTATTCTTCCAAAGGGACTCACTAAGTCTAGTGACTTCAAAAGTTGGAGGAGAGCGTGAAAGGAAGTTGATTCTCAGCTGTGAGAGCAGGAGCACCCACAAACATTATTTGGAATTCTGTGGGGTAGATGTGGCTCTTCTCCATTTCTGTATTTCTGTGTTCATTTATCATTTAACACAGAGCAGTGCAGGGAAGGGTGTGAATGGGCCTGAAAACAGAGGAGCTGACAGGCACCAGGGCTAAGCCAGCGTTCCTCACCTTGTTCCTCTGAGATTCCGGGCTGAGGGCCTGACTAAGCATCCGTCGGCTGACAGGATCTGTGCTGGTTGATGTTCTGTGTCACCCGGCTTTGGAAACAAGGGCAGTCAGGGGCTAGTTGTGTTGTACTGTGTGGCAAATGCATGGCTGACATGGAAGCAGACACAAAGTCCTCTCTTAGGGGCGTATTAAATGAAAACGACTGAAGACGCGGGTAAGAACTTGTGTCACCCAAGCACCATGTGCCTGCCCTGTCATGGCCCAAATACAGCACGGAGCTCCTCAGCCTGGTCCTGCTCACGACTGTTCAGTCCTGGACTCTCAAGAATACAGAGAGGAAGGACAGCGGAGGGGCTCAGAGGTAAAAGTAATACGAAGTGACAACCAGTGAGAAAAAAACCAACACAACTTTGTAGGTGTTCTCCAAGCTAAGTAGAACCTAGCACAGAGCAGGGGCTTGGCAAACGTTTGCTGAAGTGATGAGTGTTTTAGGTTCTGGGCCACGTCCTTCCCTTTAGAACCCTGAGGAGCGTGGAGCGAGGAGTAAGATGTCTGTGCACTTGGACCTGAAATGAGCCCCAAGTAATGAACGCGTATCTGTAAGTTAGCAGACTTGAAAGGTTTATGACATTGACATGGTAAGGAAGGGCCATCCCTGTGGCCCAAGGACTAAGCACTGCACAGAGGGAGCCAGATCCCTCACAGCTCCCTGCAGTTTGAATCCTGGGCTGGCTGCTTGGAAAACCCACCAGGCACAGGTCTGCCAGGATCACGGCGGATAGAGCGATAGAAAAGAGGATTGCAACGGAACGAGGCCTGTGAGGGGTGTTCTCTCTCTCATGTGAGTGCACATGCTCTCTGGCAAAAAAAAGGGAAGACAGCGAGCTGTAATTCCCTATTAGGGCATCAGATTTGAGGATGTGGGGGTGGGATGATGCAGCTGTTTTTTTTAACTCTAGTTGACTGATACCAAGAAAACCGTGGGCAGTTCCCTGGCAGAACACCCTTCGTCATGCTCAGTAACTTTTAACCTTCTTACCCTGTGGCAGGGAGAGGGGGCAATGGGGAAGTCCAGCTCATTTTAGGGACATTACAAGGGAGATTCCTGGTCACAGGTGGATCGTGGAACCTGGATGAGAAAAGCAGAACTGACCACACCAGGCTCAGCAGGTGACAGACGTTTTGATACGAGGCAGCTTATGGACAACAAACCAAGAAAACTCCACCCAGGAGTTCTCCCGGACCTGGACACTCACCGTTCCACAACACGATAAAAATGGCGGGTACACACGCACAAAACCCCGGGAGGAGAATGGAGAAGGGATTGCGGCGTGCCCATCTCCCTGGGGTGATTTCTCACTTTCCCTCCCTTAGTCTCTCTCTCCAGCGAGTGCATGCGGTCTATAGCAAAAACCTAAAAGTCTGGGTAACAAGCTAAGGCTGCTTCGTGATCCCCTCCAGGCCCTCCACAGACTGAACATCTCCACACGGCTCCATTTCTGGACTAAATTGACCCACCTACTCCAATTTTACTTACAATCAATATCTGTAAATATTTAAATTATTTGCCCAATACACCCATTTAATCCAACAGAAAGCTCTTAGGATCACAGAAAATTAAATTAGCAGAAAACGATAGAAATCATCTAGTTCCGACCCAGCTGTGCTGGCACAAGTGGGAAGATGCCAGGCGAGGCTGAGCCCACCCGGGAGGAAAAAAAGTAATTACCTAGTCCAGCGTAGGAAAGGTGGATCCCAGGAGTGAAATGCTCGACTTAAGGGGACACCTCTAGTTGGAAGCCACGCTGTGACCAGAACCTCAGCTCTGACACCAGCCGAAGGTGCTGTTTTCGGTGCTGTCCAGTTACCTTGAGTAACCTCAGAGTGAGTTCAACAGCCAGGTCTAAAACTGTCCTACCTTCCAACCTAGCAAAGCGCAGGAAGTTGAAAAACTTAAATGGTTTATTTATTTTTTTTTAATTAAGGTTTTTGCCATAGGGTGCATGCACTGGCTGGTGAGAGAGAAAGGGAAAGTGAGAAATCACCTTGTGGGGATGGCCATACCACAGTCCCTTCTCTTCCAGTCTCTTCTTGGGATTTTCTGCACACACCCACATGCACCTGGTGCGGTTTTCAAGCTGCCAGATCTGGGATTTGAATTGCCTTAACCACCACACCACCTGCTGGTCCCGAAACTCAAATACGTTTACTTTCTTCCTCTTTTTACTTTTGTCCTGTTATACATATCCATTGACAATATCTGTACTGAACTATTTCATGCTTTGAAGTACTATGATTGTACCAAGTTTTTCTCCTTCACTATTTAAAAAATGGTGATAGCTTGGGCCAGAAGGTGGTATGGTGGTTAAGGCACTGGATTCCACATGGTCAGCTCTGCCATTTGAGTCCTGAACCTGGCAGCTTGAAAAACCATACAGGGTGGAGGGGGAACCAGCAGGAGGCGCGGTGGTTAAGGTGCTGGACACTCCCACATGGCTGACCGTGGTTCGAGTCCTGGACCTGGTGGTTGTTTTCTCACTTCCTCCCCCCTCACCTCGTGTCTCTCTCTGGTCAAATTAAAATAAGTGAATGAATAAATAAAATTAAATTAATAATTATAAAAAGAAAAAGAAAAACCATACCAGGAGTGTGTATGTGTGTGTGCGCGTGCGCGTGCACGCCCCAAATCCCAAGAGGACAATGTAAGAGAAGGAATTGCAACATGGCTATCGCCCCAGGGGTGACTTCTCACTTTATCTCTCTCTTTCTTTCTTTTCTTCTCTTTCTCTCTCTCTCTTTTCTTGCACCCCCTGCACCCCCAGCAAGCACATGTGCCCTATAGCAAATACTTTTTAAAAAGTGATATCTTATTCTTTTTCTATCTTTGGATCTCTTTGGATCTTCTTTTTTTTTTTTTTTTGTATGTAATTTCTTCGTTCATCTACACTTGTATTCAAATTCATCTGAAACTGGAAATTAGGCAAAGACCTATGCTTGCTTGCCTTAGCTTGGGCAATTAGTTTCCCTGGATCTGAACAGACCCATTCTCTGGATCCATCAAATAAATTGATTTTGCTTGACAATTTGTTGTGTCTCATAAGGTATATTGTATTTTCATTTCCATCTGCGCCTCATAATTTAAATTTATTTTTATAGAGTTTTCAGTTCTGGGTCATATTTATATAGTCTTCCCTTCTGTTTCTTTTTTCTTTTTTTAAGTTTATTTATCTATTTCTTTTATGAGTAAGAGAGACAAAGAGAGAGAGAGAGAGAGAGAGAGAGAGAGAGAGAGAGCCCTTCCGACAGAATCTTTTTTTTTTTTTTTTGGAGAGGTTTTCGCTATAGGGCGCATGTGCTCGCCAGACAGACAGAGAGAGACAGAGAGACAGAAAGCGAGAAATCACCCCCCTGGGGGGGGTGACCACGCCGCAATCCCTTCTCCTCCATTCTCCTCTCAGGATCTTGGGCATGCACGCACACGCGCCTGGCGTGAGTTTTAAGCCACCGGGTCCAAGACGCGAACCGCGGTCGACTACGTGGGAGTCCAGCGACATAGCCATTATGCTAACAGCTGGTTCCCCCGACAGAATCTTGATTCCACAATCCACTCCAGTCTTCAGCCAGCCCGAGATCGTGGGTCCATGTGTACCCAGCATACACAGCAGGGAGGTCTCCAGACTTGAACCTTCCCATGTGGCCTCACAGTGTCGTGCTTTACCACTGCACCACTCTAGCCCCATGTACCCTTTCCTAACAAATATCCATATTTACTTGTTCTGATTAATACTGTTGTAGAATTTGTAGCCATTTTTGAAACTGACAGGTTTTCTTTTTTTCCCCAATGGCGGAAAGGAATAGAAAACGTAGTTCAATCTCTGTCTCAATAGTCTCCACTGCCAAGGAGAGCCACTGGCAGGGCCGGGCGTTTCCCCCGCAGGCCTTCTTCATTTGGGGTCGTCATCAACACATATGCAAGGTCACGTCTCTGAGATCTGATACACATTGCAAAATAGCAAAGATCTTTCATAAAAATAGGCCCAGAAGATAATGAAAACACAATTGGAAGTTCTAGTAAAGAAGAATGAAGTTGGAAAGCATCATCCTTGGAAATTGAAACAGATGTAGTTTTTTTCTTCTTTTTTCTATAAATAATTACTTTTTAATTTAATTTTATTAATTGTCACTATTTTATTAGAAAGCAAGCTGCTCGGTCACAGAATTTGAACCGTGGTCAGCCATGTGGGAGTCCAGCCGCCTTAACCACCACGCCACCTGCCAGTCCCCAGAACCAGATGTCGTTTTAAAAAGAACCTAAGGTGCTGACAGCAACAAAAGTGTCTGGGACTCTGCTTTTGTCTGCACCTATCACGTAGTCTGTAGTTGCCTGTTACAAAAACTAGGAAGCGGAGCCAGGAATGAAAAACTTACTTGTACTTCAAGGGAAAAGGATGATATTTTTGAAACGTTACAAAATGGAGGGAGTTTCGTTTTTTAATCGACTGCTATGATCGAAGTGGAATCTTTGTTATCTCTTTCAGAGGAAGGATGTTCTACAAAGTGAAACACAGACCATGGAGGAAGATAATCTTGTTAAGGAAATGTAGTTCAAAAAAGTCAGGGTTGCACTGAAAAGTTTAAGAGAAGTTTCTTGCATAATCAAAAAATTTAGGAGAGAGGGCTTTAAAACAATCCTTTCCACAGATCTCCCAAAGATATCTAAGAGGAGGGCCTGGGGAAGACACATGGAGAAACAAACATTTTTAAAGTTCCTTTTTGTTTTATTGTCGGAGGGCACATGCTCTTGTAAGAGATATTAAGAGGGAAACGCACCCCCAATGGGACATGGTCACACTGTAGTTCTTTTCCCTCTATTTCTCCCCCTTTAAGGATTTTTTGGACACAAATATACACACACATCACACACATACACCTGGCGTGTTTTGCGAGCTACCAGGGCCGGGACTTAAACCATGAAGGCCTATGTGGGATCCACCTTCCTTCATTGCTGGACTATGGGGTTGGTCTCCAAACAGAATTATAGATGGGAACAAAACTGGCGTTTTGAAGAATAGAAGAAAAAAGATTTGTCAGTGAGAAGCAAGGCAAGTGTAGGCTCTATTGATAAGTAGTATGCTAAACAGTGACATAAAATACATTTGTTTATATTGACTATGGTGATATAAACAAGCAAATATTTAAATACGCAGTAATCTGGGCCAGTAGGTGGTGTGGTGGCTATGGCGTTGGATCCCCACATGGCCAGCCACTGTTCGAGTCCTGCACCTGGTGGCTTAAAAGACTCACTGGGCCCATGTGTGTGCATGTGTGTGTGCCCAAAACCCCGAGAGGAGAATGGAGGAGAAAGGATTGTGGCGTGGCCATCCCCCTGGGGGGTGATTTCTCACTTTCCCTCTCTCTTGGTGAGCTCGCACCCCCTATAGCAAAACTCTAAAAATGAATAAACAAAAACATGGTAAAGTGTTGGCACCTGCACACCCCACCAGGGGTCAGGATGTTATTTCTGCCAAATGTCACGACGTGTCTCAAATCTAGCAAGTTTCTCATAGCAGCAAAACACTAACACGGAATCTGAGACTGGCTCCGTGGCACAGTTGTGAGGCCCTGCTCAAGAGGAGCTAGAGGCCACGTGGCATTTGCAATTCGAACGCCCGGCCCAGTCAGCCTGAAACGCATCAGATGCACAAGTGAGTGGCCAGGATCTGGCAGGCCGGAGAAGCAGAAGAGGGGATGGTGCACGAGCAGATGCCGTGGAGGGTGTCCCCTGCCCCTCTTACTCACTCACTATGGGTACACTACCATGAATTTTTAAAAAAGAAAAGAGAAACAGAGTCTGATGACGTTTTCCAACACTACAGAGCCGTGTGGTGTAGTCTCACAGAACCGGAGGATCTGGGCAGTAAGCGGGGGCAGGTACAGTTCCCTGGCAGTGTCTCCCTGTATACATGGCCTGTTCTTCCTTCTAAGATCTTCAGTTGTGTTATCTACTTTGCTATTTTAAAAAACTTCCTTTGCATCTAGAGAGATTATTTTCTAGATCCTGATTGATTTGAAAAGCAACTGACATCCAGGGGGTGCCTCTCCCTCTCCATCTCCTTTCTAAACAGTGAACTGGGTTTCCTCTAGGGGCCTGGAGGCATCCCTGACCTATCCAGGGCCGCTTCCCATTCTGCCCTCTCCCCCTTTTTCTCACTTCTAACTTGCTTTTTGCAGCATTAGTAAGACAACAGGAAGTGCGGGGCTTCCTCTCCAGGGCATTCAGTAGAAGGGATGTGCTCACCACATTGAAAACAGTAGCCGGAAAAGAGAAACACACCCACCCTCCTGAAACCATGACCCTCTCACCCCCCTGCTTGCTTCCCGTGCCGCCCCAGGCTGGTCCCACTTCCCCGTCAGAGACTCCGAGCCCCGCTGGTCTGCGCTGTGCAGGCCACTCCAGTGCTCAAACCTGCTTTATTCCCACTGAAATTTGGCTTGACCTTGTGCTTTTCCTGACACCCTCCAACTACACGATGCTTTTGAGAGCTCTGCAGGAAGGATTGCTTTCGAACCATGATGTGCTCATGCCATCACTCTCAAGATTTTTTTTTTTTAAGTTTCTTTCTTTCTTTTACAAAAGAGAGAGAGAAAGACATCCACCCTCAATAGGATCTCATGCCACAATCGCTTCCACAGATTTGCCCAGCCAACCAGGATCATGGGCATGTGACTTGCCAGGAATGTATAAGTCAACCCAGAAACCCAACCCTGAGCTTCCACGCGGTTTCCAGCACGGCAGAGCACTGCCCTGCTGCTGCGCCACCACGGCTGGGCCTCTCCTCCGATGGCGGGACTGTATCAGAAACTTTCCTCGGCTCAGCAACATGTGAGATACTACTGCACACGTCACTAGGGCTGATCACCGAGACAGACTCGGCTGGTGGACGTAGTGCACACTCTTATATGTAAAATGGTTTGTCATGTTTCCGCTTAGAAGCTAAACACTCTTGAAATAAGGAAAGAGAACAATTATTGGTTACAACCTTGATGTGTCCAGGGATAAGTGTTTTACATACGACAGAAGTTTGGCATCTGGTTTTCCTATGCATTAAGGGATCTGGAGCTGCAAGAGTGCAGGACTGACTTCCTGAAGGATGGCCACAGGACCAAGGACAGCTGGGAAGCTACCAAGCGTGGTCTTTGCCCTGGTATGAAGATGAGACAATCGAAACAAAAGCTGTGTCTGGGAAGAGTGAAAGACACTCACTGGGGCGTGATCATGCCTCAGTCCTTTTTTCTCTATTTTTCTATCCTGTTGGGATTTTGGGCACACACATACATGGCATGTCTCTCAAGCTGCCCGGGCTAGGATTTGAACCAGGGTTGGCCATGTGGGATCCAACTTCCTTAACTAGTAGGCTAAGGGCCAGCCCAAGAATTTCTTTTTTTTTTAAAGAGAGATTTTTACTATACGGTGCTTGTGCTCACTGGAGAGACAGAGAGACGGAAAGTGAGAAATCATTCCCCAGGGGGTTGGCCATACCACAATCCCTTCTCTATTCTCCTCTCGGGATTTTGGGCATGTACGCACACATGACTGGCGAGAGTTTTAAGCCACCGGGTCTGGGACGTGAACCACAGTTGACTAGGTGGGAGTCCACTGATGTAACCATTATACCATCTGCTGGTCCCAAAGGCGGTTTTTAAAGAGTCTTGAGAGGTATGATTTGAGAAAGACTCCGTCTGGGTGCCAAGCCTCTTCATGACAATCCTCCTCTTAATTCTTTCCTGCGGTTAATGGCGCCGTCAGCCATCCATGGTAACTCTGAGAACCAAGAGGGCCCGAGTGACTGGGTCCGTGTGTAAGCAACACTGAGGTCTCCGGTGTGTACTCCGGCTACTGGCATGTAACCTCATCTTTGTCCCCGAGACATTGCACCTGTAAAAGCCAGGTTCTGCATCTGAAAAACTTGAATCCGGCATTATCCCAGACACAGGTTGGCAAAATAGTTTCTTTAATTGGTCCCCATAGCCGTACCGGACCCACAAAATTCCAGTGAAAACCAGAATGCTCTGACATCGGCCTTCCATCCTGATTGTTCAGCGGGAAGACGCTGATGGCTGAGGAGGAAGAAACTGAGACCCCGGGGTTGGCACTTACTCCACTCTACCACGAAGCCATGCTGGTCCTGCCAAACAGTCTCGGTGGAAGTGGGCGATGTTCAGCCTTTGGGTTTCTCACCTATGCCCCACCTACGCCCCACATGAACTTCCTCCACACTTGCCGTTCAGTCAGCAGACGCGTGCTGTTCAGCCACCGCTCACCGCCTCTGGATTCGGATTGATGGACTCGATAAAGACGGGCGAGTCACTGAGGCTGCTTTTCTTCGTCGGCATAATGTTGACGTCTTCACCACAGCCCTGTGTGGCCCTCGGCTAATCTCACTGCCCTCGGCCTCAAGTTTTCCCTGAGACTAAGTGACGTGATCTACAACATGTTGCAACCGCTGACGAGGGTGACGTGGAGATGACTAGTGGGGCTGGCTCCATGGCGCAGCAGTAACGTGCTGCTCTGGGGGACCCAGAATCCACATGGTGACGGCGGTTCAAATCCTTGGCCAAGTCAGCCCAAAGCACGCTGCGGGATTGGACAGGCTGGAGGACTGGCTGGGAGTCAGGGGTGACGGAGCCGGGGAGGATGGGGGTCAGGGCGAGACGGACCCGTGGAAGGTGCTCCTCTCTTGTTCTCTCACATGAGCATGCGCTATCATAAATAAAAGAAAAAAATGTTTTTTAAAGGTGGCTGGTTAGGACTATTTTTCCTAACACTTTTTTCCTAGCCCCATCATCTGTTTTTTCAGGCCATCACATCCCTCGCACGCCCTGTGGAAGGTCTCCAAGGCTGGAAATGTGAAACGTGCCACTTTCCTCTCTTTATCCACCCTGAAGCTGAGGAACGCCGCTGTTGGGGACTGGCTTTCCTAGCTCTGGCTGCGTTTTTAGCATTCTTCTTCGCATTGGCTCCCTGATCCAAGCGCCAGGATTTCTCTGGCTCAGTATTATTACATAAATAACCAACTGTATCCCTCAGGGCCCAGCAGGAACCAGATGGCACATTCAAAGGAGGGTAACTCCAGGAAGCTTTGTAAAGGGACTGTTTACAACAGGGGAAGGTGGGAAAGCAAACCAGGAAGAACGAGGCCATTACACACTCGCCCCTGGGCCCAGAGGGGAGTGCTGAGAGTGAGAGGAGTGCAAAAACCTGTGAGAGGAGCGTGGCCTTGGCATGACAGGTAAAGCCAGTGCAGGCAAATCTGTAGGGAAGAGTCAGGGGAGCGGCTTTCTTTCCTCTCTCTGCCAAGACTCTTTCTTAGCCAAATACAAACGGGAACCAGAGGCGAGGAAGTCCAGTGGTCAGCCTCCTGGGGCAGAGCGAAGAAGCCTGGTTCCCTGCAGTCCTGTTTTCACAAGTGGTTAAGGCCTAGGGTGGGCCGCAGTCCTGGTCCTCAGCCTTCCCAGAGTGTCTCCCAGTGTCCTGACTTCTTTGTTCTTTGTTCTCTTCTCTTTTTTTTTTCTTTTTTTAAGAATTATTTGGGAACCAGCAGTTAGCGTAATGGCTATGTCGCTGGACTCCCACATAGTCGACCGCAGTTCGCATCCCGCACCCGGTGGCTTAAAACTCACGCCCGGCGCGTGTGCGTGCGTGCCCAAGATCCTGAGAGGAGAATGGAGGAGAAGGGATTGCGGCGTGGCCATCCCCCCTGGGGGGTGATTTCTCGCCTTCTGTCTCTCTATCTCTCTCTCTCTGTCTGGCGAGCACACGTGCCCTACAGCAAAAACTTCTCCAAAAAAAAAAGTTTTTTTTAAAGAATTATTTTATTTAACTTTCTTTCTTCTTTCTTTTTTTTATTTCTCTTTTTCTCTTTCTTTTTTCTTTTTAAAAATATTTTATTTAACTTTATTTATTCATTCATTTATTTATCTCGATTTGATCAGAGAGGGATAGAGTGAGAGAGAGAGAGGGAGGGAGGGAGAAAGCAAACCATCAGGGACTCGAACCGCAGTCGGCCATGAGGGAGTCCAGCACCCTTAACCACCAAGCCACCTGCCAGCCCTCTTTCTTCTTTCTTTTAATTTGACTGGGGGTGGGGGGAAGAAGACAGAGATAGAGAGGAGAGAGAGAGAACAAGCCGCTAGGTCTACGACTCAAACCACAGTTGGCCAGGTGGGAGTCCAGCGCCCTTCACCACCACGCCCGCCACCTGCCGACCCCATGATTTCTCCTGCTGTCCAAATGAGCCAGGATCATCTTCGGTAGCAAGAAGCCAAAAACAGTGACCGACACAAAGGTGATGCGATAACTCAAGAGAAGCCCTGAGTGTCCCAGCCCAGGCAGATTCATCTGGTTAGCTACTTGTCACTTTGGGGAACACCAAGACCCCAGGAAGTGGGTTTTGTTGATGGCGGAGGTCAGGAGAACCTGGAATCTGGGCACGGCTGGTGGGCTTGGCCAGGACTGGACAGAGGCTTCCAGGCAACGCTCAAGGCTGGGGCAGTGCAGGGTAGAGAGAGCCGCGCTGACAGGAAAGGGGGAAAACAAGGGTGAATCTAACAGGGGCTGTCACCAATGTCATCGACTGTGCAGCCTCACAGTGATGGCCTCGTTTGCACCCCTGTGGGGCACCCAAGGGAAGTCTCTATTCTGTCAAAGTAAGGCTGATTTTATCTCTGTGATTTGCCTAAACATCTCTGCTCACATGTATTCTGCCTGGTACTAGCCATCCCCACCCCCACCCCCACCCCCTCCCACTGCATTTAATCCCTTTATGCTTTTTTTTTTTTTTTTTTTTTTTTTTTGGTAGTAGAGGTTTTTGCTATAGGGCACGGGTGCTCGCCAGAAGGACAGACAGAGAGAGAAAGCGAGAAATCACCCCCTGGGGGTTGGCCACACCGCAATCCCTTCTCCTCCATTCTCCTCTAGGGATCTTGGGCCCGCACGTACACGCGCCCGGCGTGAATTTAAGCCACTGGGTCTGGAACTTGAACCACGGTTGACTACATGGGAGTCCAGTGACATAGCCATTACGCCAACTGCTGGTCCTAATCCCTTTATGGTTTAACAAGCAGGGATTGAAAAAGCTCAAGGACAGCACACATCCTAAACTACCAGAAGGGCAGGCTGTGTCTGTATCATGTCTTCCCGCAGGCAGGAGCCCAGAAATTGTTCGCCCTACTATAAACTGTTCACACCTACAAAGAGGAAAGAATATTCGCTGGAACCTAGTGGATATTGATAGAGATGTTTGCCAGGAAGTTTTTGTAGTTTTCTTGTGAAGAGCAAGGGCGGGCTGCAAGTTGGTAGAGCTCGCTCCCACCTGCATTCCTCTTTCCTTCCCCTCGGTCAAGGACTCTGCTGGGTGTTCAGTTTACTGAATGGACGAACTCAGCGTACAGAGTGAGAAGCTCAGCTGTCTCTATTAGTTTCCGGAGGAAGTGTCCCATTGTCTGCAGAGATTCCAGGTGTGAACCCAGGGGGCCTGAGAAGGGCCCTGGCCCTGGGTCCATTCTGGCTTCAGTGGCCATCCCGGCTACGCAGAGGTGGGTCTTCACCTCCCTCCAGCTGGGCTTTGCTGTTCTCATCCCTGGGCAGTGGTGGCGTGGCGCTAGCACCATGCTCAGCAATGCAGAGCCCACGTGGGAGGGGCCCAGGCTCGCGCCCCGAGTTCTCCCTGTGCCTTCCTGACCGGTACATGTGTGCCCTTAGTCTGGGCTGAGGCTGAGAGGAGACTGTAGCGTCATGACCCTGCTGGGGGTAGTGTGCACGCTCTCTCTTTCTCTCTCCCCACTCTCTCAAGAAATAAATAAATAAATAAATAAATAAATAAATAAATTTAAGAGGTTTTTGCCTTAGGCACAAGCACTCTCCAGAAAGAGATAGTGTGAGGGAAAGTGAGAATCATCCCCCACGGGGGATGGCCATGCTGCAGTCTCTTCTTCCCTATTCTCCCTCGCGATCTTGGGCAGGTGTACACATGCACCTGATGTGACTTTTCTTTTTTGAGAGGTTTTCGCTATAGGACACGTGCGCTCACCAGAAAGACAGAGAGAGACAGAGAGACAGAAAGCGAGAAATTACCCCCCAGGGGGGATGGCCACGCTGCAATCCTTCCTCCTCCATTCTCCTCTCAGGATCTTGGGCACGCACGCACACGCGCCCGGCATGAGTTTAAGCCACCAGATGAGGGACTCGAACTGCAGTTGACTACATGGGAGTCCAGCAACATAGACATTACGCTAACTGCTGGTCCCCCTGATGTGATTTTCAAGCCACCAGGTCTGCGACTCAAACCATGGTCAGCCATGTGGGAGTCCAGCGATGTAACTGCTAAGCTAATTGTTAGTCCCTTACACTTTTTTAAAGTCTGAAATATTCTTTTTTTTTTATTAAAAAAAAAAACTTTATTTATTTAAATTTGAGGGACAGGGTGAGAGAGAGAGAGAGAGAGAGTAAGTGAGAACCCAAGCCACCAGGTCTGGGATTTGAACCAGGGTCGGCCATGTGGGGGTCCAGTACCCTTAACCACCACCTGCCGACCCCCTTAATTTTTTTAAAAAATATTTTTTTAAACTTTATTTATTTATTTATTTATTTTTTATTTTAATTTGACCAGAAAGAAACAGAGTGAGAGAGAGAGAAAGTGGGAAAGCAAGCCGCCAAGTCCAGGACTCGAACTGCGGTCAGTTATGTGGGAGTCCAAAATCTTTTTTTTTTTAATTATGTTTATTTAGCGTATGTACACATAAAAGAGAAATTGCCCTCAGATCCCACCCAGCAGAAAACATGCACAAACCCAAGGTATATGTGGAGGGGAGGGGCCCCGGCCCCGAGTTAGCGGCTGGGATGGTGCAATCCTATGAGTCAAGCCCCAGTCAGCAGAGGGCTGGACTGAGTGTTGGGCAGGCTGGAGCTCCTGCTGCTGGCCCTAGAACAAGCTCGCGCCATGGCCAAAGGTCTGCTTGATGTCCTTGAAGTAGTAGCGCTGCCAGCCCGGCCGCGTCCGCTCTTCCCTGGGAGCAGGGACACCTCGGCCTTCATACACAGCTCCGTCTCTCCATTCTTGTCGATGAAGGTCAAGGTGATGGTGGCCAAGTGCCCCTCCGGCCAAGACTTAAACCTCCACATCATCGCAGTGTGTTTCTCAGGCACCAGATCAGTAAACCCCCCGAGACACTGCCATCTACCAGGTGAAACCTCCCACCTTTGTCTCCTTCCAACACTGCAGGAGCTGGGGAAAGGCCTGAACCAGCTCTTGGGTGGGAAACACTCTGTAGAGACCCTCTGCTGATGAGGACGATTTCTCTAAGGGTGATCTTACCAGTGGGGATTTTGACACCAGCAGGCCTGGCCTGGGGTTTTGAAGGAGGCGGCTGAGCCTTGCACTCCTCAGCTTTCAGTGCCGCTGCCCTGCCGGGTCCACTGACTCTCCATTCTCTGTGGGCAAGATCGTGCCCTGGGCGAACTCTGTTTTGAAGGTGCTGATGTAAATCCCCATTGCTTCTCTTAGAAGTTGCACCCCTTCTTCTTCATTAAGGCCACGAGATTTGTGTCAGGCTCATCTCCGGCAAGGCTCACCCTAAGCTCTACCTAATCCACACTGTTTTCGTCTGACACATCGGGGATCTCCACACGGCCCTTGTACTGCACTCCTGACTTAGAGGTACCTGTCCAGTTCAGTTTGATGCTCCACTCATAAAAGAAGGTAAGTTTGCCTTTGCGATTGTTAATGGATGCCTCTCCATCAAGCTGATTCACTTCTTTTTTTCTTGGAGAGGTTTTTGCTATAGGGCACGTGCACTCACCAAAAAGAGACAGAGAGACAGAAAGCGAGAAATCACCCCCCAGGGGAGATGGCCACACCGCAATCCCTTCTCCATTTTCCTCTCGGGATCTTGGGCACGCATGCACATGCACCCGGCGTGAGTTTTAAGCCACCAGGTCTGGGACTCGAACTGCGGTCAGCTACATGGGAGTCCAGCGACATAGCCATTATACTAACCGCTGGTTCCGAGCTCACTCATTTCTGTCACCTCACACTTGCCTTCCTCATTTTGCACCTGCACTGCCAGAAACAGTGCGTTGAGCTTATCCGTGGCCCAATTTGAAGCATCCCTTTCCGTCCAGTGCCAGTTGTTGACGTTGGTGGCGACTGCTTGCTCCTCCATGATCCAGCGTGGGTCGCCCTCACCCCCTTGGCCATCGGCTCTCCTATCGCTCCTGCACCAGCTCCAGAAAGGCCGCAGCCACAGACACAGCCTCAGGACCACTCGGTCCCAGCCGCCCAGCTGCGCCTGGAAACTACTAGAAGCGGCTGCAGCACCTCCTGGCTTGCTTTTCCCTCCACCTCACCCCAGAGTCTAGCATCTTTAACCACCATGCCACCTGCCGTCTTCCCCCCCACTAATTTTTTTTTTTTTTTAAAAAGGGTTTGAGGAAGGACCAGCACCATAGTCTAATGCTTAAGACAGATAGGTCCCACATGTCCAAGAGAGGTTCAAATGGTGGCCACAGAGACTGGAAAATACATGCCAGGCACATGTGTGTGCATGCACCAAATCCTGACAGGATGGAGAAATGGAGAAGGGATTGCAGCATTACCACACTTCACTGGGGGGAGTGCTTTCTCCCTCTCTCTGTATCTCTCTGGCCTGCACGTGTGCCCTCTGACAACTAAAAAAAGGAAGGGGGCTTTCAGGAGAGAGTGTGTCCCAGGTGACGTAAACTCACGCTGGGCGCGTGTGAGTGCGTGCCCAAGATCCCGAGAGGAGAATGGAGGAGAAGGGATTGCGGTGTGGCCATCCCCCCGGGAGGTGACTTCTTGCTTTCTCTCTCTCTCTCTCTGTCTTTCTGGAGAGCACACGTGCACTATAGCAAAAACCTCTCTCTAAATAAATAAATAAATAAATAGGAAAGAGAAGACATTCCTGTTCTTGGTGACTCCTTCAGCCATAGACCCTCACACCCCAGGACCTTCTCGGGCGTTCCCGCAGTAGGGTTGCAATGACTCACTTCCTCACCGGCTCTATAGATGTCACCAAGGGAAGGGCACTGGAAAATACTCTAAGAGAAACCACCAAAGAGCATTAGAACAAGAAAAAATACATGCTACGTTTTATTTAAAAAATATTTATGTGACACGATGTCTTTTATTTTCGTAAAATGTCACTTAATAAATATTTCACCAGGGTGATGAGGATGAATCATAAGGGTGGAGGAAGAACTTTGAAATGGGAACATTTTAAAATTTAACTTAAACCTCCATTCATCAGACTTGGCTTCTGCATCCGGTCTCCAGCTCCAGCAGAGAAGCTGTCCTGATACCCACAGAGCAGACCTCTGTCCTGGGCGCCCTCAGCTCAGTATATGGAGGACAGGTGGCAGCGACTCTTGATGACCTGCAGCAGAGGCTTCTTGAAGGTGAGGAAGATGAGGGTGCAGGCCACCAGCAGGGTGAGGCAGCTGGGAAGGATGAGCACGAGGTAGAGCAGGCCGGTGTCCACCTGCTCCCACTTACAGTGCTCAGACACGCCTCCGGGCAGCTCCACCACACGAACGACCTTGGAGGACAGGTTGCAAGTGACCATGGCCAGGTCGGCGACAGTGTGCAGGCGCTGCAGCGCCCCCCAGCCCTCCACCCCACAGCAGTCGTAGGGGTTCTGACTGAGGTAGACGGTCCGCAGCCTTCGCAAGAGCTGCTCGGACGCAGCGTGCTGGGGGAGCGCGGTGAGCGAGTTCCTGCGCAGATCCAGCCTCTGCAGGGCCGCGCTGCCCCTGACCCTGGGGAAGCTGGTCAGGGAATTTCCCGACAGATCCAGGTCTCTCAGATTGCCAAAGCCAGAGAAATCCAGCTCCGCGGTGCCGGAACCGAGGCCCACGTCCCTGAGGGACAGGACCTGTAACAGGGGGGCGACGTCCCGGAGAGGAGCGAGGCTCCCGTTCAGAACCCCCCAGTTGCCGGACAGGTCTAGGTGAGTGAGGGCGGTCCCCTGGAATGGGCAATCTCCTAATGTCCCCAGCCCACAGCCCTCCAGAGAGAGGCTCCTCAAAGATGCCATATTCCTGAAATCTACACAGCCAGGGGCGCCCACCAGGTCCAAGGGGGCTGGCTGGGGACAGAGTGAGATGCTATTGTGGCTCATGTCAATTGTAGTGATGTTCCCGGCGTCAGCAAAAAGGCCAGTGGGGACGCCCCGGAGCTGGTTGGAGCTCAGGTTGAAGGAGCGGAGGCTCCTCAGGCAGCCGGTGAGCCCCGGAGCCAGGCGCAGCTCTGACAGCTGGTTGTGGCTCAGGTCCAGCTCGGCGAGCGCACCGGGGGGCTCGTGCTCCTGGATGTGGAGTGTCATCAGGCAGTTGTGGTTCAGGTTCAGGTGGGACAGGGAAGGCATTTTCTTCAGGAAGCCGTCTGGCAGGTACTGGAACTGGTTCTGGCTCATGTCCAGGAAGTGGAGGTCTGAGAGGTCGCTGGAGGTGAACTCTTCCCAGAGGTTGACAGTGGTGATGTTGGTCACATTGCCGTCCACGAGGAGGAACTGGGCCACCATCTCCCTCGGCGACGAGGCGTTGTACAGGTCCCTGTAGAAGCCCATGTTGTTGTCCCGCAGCAGGAGGGTGTGCAACTTGCTGCACTGGGGCAGGAGCGGGAAGAACAGCAGCTGATTGTGGGACAGGTCCAGCAGCTCCAGCTCAAAGGCGGCCTCCGCCCCGGATGCCAGGAACCACTCCAGGGCATTGTAGCTGACGTTGAGGACCTGCAGCTGCGTGAGGCCGAAGTCCACGATGCAGGGGAGGTTGTTATAGGCCAGGTTGAGGTGCCTCAGCTTAGTCAAGTCATCAAAAGCGCCACCCTCAATCTCGAAGATGTAGTTCCTCTGCAGATCCAGCTCCCTGAGGTGCTCCAGGCCCTCAAAGATGGAGTCGTCGAGCCTCATGATGGTGTTCCTCGCCAGGGACACAGACTCCAGCGAGGAGAGGTTGTGCAGCATCAGGGCCGCCATGTCTTCTGTCAGGGAGTTTTCGGACAAGTCCAGCCTCTGCAGACCCTGCAGGTCGTGGAGGGCAGCCGCTGTCTCCTTGTAGTTCTCCGCCAGGCGGTTGTCAGCCAGAGCCAGGCTGCGCAGGTGGCCGTGCTCCCGGAAGGTGCCGCGGCTGACGAGCGCCAGGTGGCAGCTGTGCAGGCTGAGGCTTTCCAGGACAGGGTAGGGCTGCAGGGAGTGATTCCACAGGGCCTCCAGGGGGTTGGCGTCCAGGATGAGCGTCTGGGAGTGGGGAGGGAGGCCGCGGGGCACTGAAGCGAGGTTCTGCCCTCGGCAGTCAGCGACTCCACCCACCTAGGTCCAAAAACACAGCGGTCAGCAGGAAGGACACTGCGGAGGAAGTTTCTGCACAGAAACTCAGCTTATTTATTTATTTATTTATATTTTTTATTCTATTTTATGGAGAGTTTTTGGTTATAGGGCGTGTGCACTCACCAGAAAGACAGAGAGACAGAAAGTGAGAAATCACCGCCCAGGGGGGATGGCCACGCCACAATCCCTTCTCCTCCATTCTCTTCTCAGGATCTTGGGCACGCATGCACATGCACCTGGCTTGAGTTTAAGCCACCAGGTCTGGAACTCGAACCGCAGTCAACTACATGGGAGTCCAGGGACATAGCCAGTACGCTAAGTGCTGGTCCCTGCACTCTAGTTTTTAACTGTAAAGACTGAGGACCATGCCTCTACCTGGATTCAAATCTCACCTCTGCTATTTATTTCTTGTGTGACCTTGGGCAAATAATTTTGCCGGGACCAGCAGTTAGCGTAATGGCTATGTCGCTGGACTCCCACGTAGTCAACTGTGGTTTGCGTCCCGGACTTGGTGGCTTAAAACTCACGCCGGATGCATGTGCGTATGTGCCCAAGATCCCGAGAGGAGAATGGAGGAGAAGGGATTGTGGCGTGGCCATCCCCCCTGGGGGGTGATTTCTCGCTTTCTGCCTCTCTGTCTCTCTCTGTCTGTCTGGCGAGCGCACGCACCCTATAGCGAAAACCTCTCAATTTTTTTTTTTTTTTTTTTTTTTTGCCTAAGTCTTATTTCCCCTGAAACATGGAGATAAAAATAGTACCCGCTTCAGAGGACTGTGGTGAGATTAATCCAGCACTTGCTCACAAAGAGCTTAGCACAGTGCCAGGCACACAGCCTGGGCGGATGGCACTGCATCACTGTCGCTACTGCATGGAACACCGTGTAGCTAACAAGCCGTTGCCACACGACTGGCAATGCTGCATGACATGGATGAGCATGTCAGTTTCAAAGGACTTTAGAGCTCACCACCACCCTGAATTGTACAGAGAAATGAAGTGGGGCCTGGAGAAGAGTGAGGAGCCGACGGCAGTGCTGGGCCTGGAGCCCAGGGCTCTGAGTGCCCAGGCAGGCCCACCGCAGCTGAGCAGCACAAGGAGGCAGAGGGTCTGGGGTGAACCAGGTCTCACAGCAGAAACCAGCCAAGCCAGGATACTTTAACAAGGTCCATGTTCACAAAATTGGCAAAAACAATCAGCCACCAGATGTCAATTGGGAGTGAAGAAGTTCTGAGTGACCAGCGACAAGAGCAACATCATTCTTTTCTACAGGTTGGTCAGCAAGAGGAGGACAACGATTGCCTTTCGCTGTGGACCTAGTGCCAGAGGAAGCTTGGAGTAATGGGGTAGGGGCGGAAATCCTGAGAGAGAGGAGGGAGCACAAGTTTGATGAGATCACGCACACAAGTCTTTTGTTTTGTTTTGTTTTTAATTTTTGCCAAAATGCCTGTGTGCTCATTGGACAGGCGGGGGCAGGGGCGGGTGGGGGATGAGCAGCTGACACGTTCATCTGGCACGTTCAGGTCGACTGGGGCACCAAACCTGCCACCTTGCGTGTGGACCTAGCCTCACTTGAGCAGCACTTTACTGCCCTGTCACCCAGCCCACCCTTGGCTCTGCATTTTAGCAAATGGTAATCTCGGGCTGGTTACCTAACGAGTCAGACTTCCACCACCCTGCCTATAAAACGGGGGGGGTATACTTGTAATTTTCTCACAAGGTTTTTTTTTTTTTTTTTTTTGAGGATTGAGTGTAATTATTTATGTAAAAATACTCCAATGCTTAATAATTTTAGCTGTAATTATTAGCATGATCTAATTAATTAATCTATTGTTGAGCATTTGAATTGCTTCTAATTTTCAGAGAGTATCAGAATGAATTTGTCCAAGTTCTTCCATACATCTCAACATCTAGAAAGTCTTTGGGGTTGGATTGGGATTACATTACAATTCCAGGGACTGATCTGGGGGAGAACTGACATCTTGAACTGAATCTCCCTACCCAGAAACAAGGTGTACTGCTCCTGCTGCTTCTTTTTTTAGTTTATTTATTTCTTCCATGAACTACAGAGAGGGAGAGAAAAAGAACATTCCCAGCAGTCCTGACGCCATGATCCAGCCCCAGCTTCAGCCAAACCCAGATCATGGGCATGCATGTGCCTGGCGCACTCAGGTCAGTCTCCAGGTGGGAACCCAGATCATGGGCATGTGTGTGTCTGGCGCACTCAGGTCAGTCTCTGGGTGGGAACCCAGATCATGGGCATGCGTGTGCCTGGCACACTCAGGCCAGTCTCCAGGTGGGAACCCAGATCATGGGCATGCGTGTGCCTGGCACACTCAGGTCAGTCTCCAGGTGGGAACCCAGATCATGGGCATGCGTGTGTCTGGCGCACTCAGGTCAGTCTCTGGGTGGGAACCCAGATCATGGGCATGCGTGTGCCTGGCACACTCAGGCCAGTCTCCAGGTGGGAACCCAGATCATGGGCATGCGTGTGCCTGGCACACTCAGGTCAGTCTCCAGGTGGGAACCCAGATCATGGGCATGCGTGTGCCTGGCGCACTCAGGTCAGTCTCTGGGTGGGAACCCAGATCATGGGCATGCGTGTGCCTGGCACACTCAGGCCAGTCTCCAGGTGGGAACCCAGAACCTCCCGGTGTGGGTCACTCTCACAGAGCCTCGTGCTTTTACCACTGTGCCACCATCTGGCTCTGACGTGCACTCCCGTATCCCACCTCCATGGAGACTCTGGAGAAGGCTGTGGTAGGGGCTCTCCTCAAGCTCCGAGACCCTGTCCCACCACAACCGCCTCAGTCATGGCAGCCCCAACTCTGCAGCTCCCTTCAGCCCCCACTGAAGTGCTGCGAAAGGACCACGTGGTGATCAGCGCCACAGAAAAGCTTCCTGGTCCACTCTAGTATAATGTCAAATGGCCAATGCAATGAGGGGCAATGGCGGGTAGCTGGATTCTCGGACTCTCAGTCCTCCATTCAAACGAGCCACAGAAATCGGTCTTTGAGTTCTCTGGCAGCCGAGTCCCTTCTCACGCCTACTCGTCCAAAGTGGAATTTGTGTTCCCAGTGTCTGGTGTCTAATGAGGCTCAAGTAATGTTTATTAAATATATGCTTTGAGATCAGTAATTGGCGTAATGGCTATGTTGCTGGACTCCACATAGTCGACCGCGGTTCAAGTCCCAGTCCCGTTGGTTTAAACTCACACTGGGTGCATGTGTGTGTGTGCCCAAGATCCTGAGAGGAGAGTGGAGGAGAAGGGATTGCAGTGTGGCCATCGCCCTGGGGGGTGATTTCTCGCTTTCTGTCTCTCTGTCTCTGTCTTTCTGGCGAGCACATGTGCCCTATAGCAAAAACCTCTCCTAAATAAATAAATAAATAAATAAATAAATAAATAAATAAATAAATGTGTGCTTTTTGGGACCAGCAGGTGGCATAGTGCTTAAGGTGCTGGACTCCCACAGAGCTGACCAGGGTTTGAGTTCCAGACCTGGTTGGTGACTTGAAATTCACACTGGGTGTGTGTGCGTGCATGCCCAAAATTCCAAGAGGAGAATGAAGGAGAAGAGATTGCAGCATGGCCATCCCTCCTAGGGGTGATTTCTTGCTTTCTGTCTCTCTGTCTCTCTGGTGAGCACACATGCCCTATAGCAAAAATCTCCCTCGCAACAAAAATATGCTTCTCCAGCACATTGCTGCAGTTGCTGAATTATAAAGGAAAAATTTCTGAAAATGTGCTCAGTTTTGACCTGCGTCTATTTCCGCATGTATACCAAAGGGAGCCTAGCCTAAATCCTGGAAGGTGATCAAAGAATTCACTTTGTATTCACCCCGTACCCCCAAATAGCTACTGCATAATTAACCTAGTATTGCCTTTGTGAAGGAATGGTGGAGGTCAAAAGTAGAAGAAATGAATAATTATTCATGATAATAGATAAAACTCAAAGCACTTACTACATACCCAGCACGAAAATGAGAGCTTTACATATGTTAACTCATTTAATCATCATAAATGAGTTTATCGGCATTATTGGTGGGTATTGTAATTATCTTTGTATTTTATAGAAGAAAAAACTATAGCAGTGTGGCCCCAGTGTCACCTGCTAATAAGTGGTGGGACTGGGGTTTGTAACCCAGTTCGTCCAGCTCATAACCTCTACCCCATCCTGGAGTACATGCTAGCATGGTTAGAGGTTACTGCAAGTGGTTAAGAAACATGGCAGGTGGGTTTTCGAGATTAATCAGCTTTGGGCCAATCTTGTAGCTCAGTGGTTAAGTGCTGTCTTGGGAGACAGGTGTGACATTGCAGACCGCAGTTCAAATCCTGGTCCCAGAGTCTTGAAAAACCTGGAGAGTGTGTGTGTGTGTGTGTGTGTGTGTGTGTGTGTGTGTATGCCCCAGATCCTGACAGGATGAAGAAGTGGAGGAAAAAGGATTGTGGCATGACCATACCCCATTGAGAGTAGTTTCTTTCTCTCTTTCTGGCAAACATGCAATAAAATAAAAAAATAGATAAAACAAAAAGTGAAAACATGAATCGGCTTTAAGAACACGTTCTTGGGCTGGTCCCATAGAGCAGTGAGTAAGCCCTGTACATAGGGAACGGGATACCATGTGGCTGATCGTGGTCAAGTTCTGGCTCTGGCAGTTTTAAAAACACACTGGGTGTGGACACATGCTCCGTGCCCAAACCCTGATGGGATGGAGAAATGGAGAAGAAGGGGTTGCATGCCAGTGCTCTCTCTCCCCCTCCCTTTCTTTCTCGTATACACAGGTGCCTGCACCCTCTAGCAATAAACAAACACTAAACACAAACGAACAGAACACATTTTTGAATGCAAGTATTAGCCTGAAATCCAATTTGCCTTCCTGGTGCCTGGGGTCTAATGGGGCTTAGGGAATGTTTCCTAAATGTTTGCTTCTCAAGCACACTGTTGATATCACCGAGTTACAGACAAAGGGGGAAATTTCTGGAACGTGCTTGATGGTGACCCAAATCTGTGTCCACATGCAGTCCGAAAGCCCTGGAGAAGGTAACTGTAGAGGTTCCGCCTTCCCTCTCCGATCCTAAGCCTAGGCACGGTCACAGTCAGGGAGGCTGCCCAGCAGGGCTGCACGGCAGCACGCTTGCCTACAGCTGCTCAGGCATTGCTGTCAGCTCCACAGCTTCACAGGCAGAGCTTCTCCAGCGTGAATGTGCCTCACCCAGAGATTCCGACATCATTAGTGGAGCCCAGTCATCCAGACTTCTAACATGGTTCCAGATGGCTGACTTAGGCTCGTCTCTGGAGCCGCCTGTCTTCACCAGGTATGAAAAAGACCGGGCAGGGCCAGCTACAATAACGCCTGCTGATAGATGCTGCTGCCTGGCAGGTTGAGGTCACGTGGAAGGCCTGGGTTCGATTCCCTGCCCACCTTAGAAAGCTGGGAATGGTGATGCGTGCCTATAGTTTTCCAGATACTTGGAAGACTGAGGCAGGAGGATGGTGACATAGTAAAGCATGTCTTTTTTTTTTTTTTTTTTTTAAAGAAGATGGGTAGAGGCTTCCCAGCATTTCACAGTCATCATTTTTTTTTTTAAAGTACTTAGTTCATTTTTATTTATTATTATTATTATTATTATTATTATTATTATTTTTAAATATGCTATAGGGCACACACGCTCACCAGAGAGAGAAAGTGAGAAAGCAAGCCACCAGGTCCAGGACTTGAACTGTGGTCAGCCATGTGGGAGTCCAGTGCTTAACCACCACACCACCTGCTGCCTCCCCCAGGCATCATCTTAAAAGGTGAAAGACCAGCTTGCACTTGGCACTGTGATAGGCAGATCCACAGCGATTCCGACTCACCCACTCCTTGTCTTTCTTGAGGGTGACCCATCAGTTTTTCGAATGGACCAAACCTTGTTGGGACAGGATCAACAGACAACTCGGGGTTCAGGGGAAACTCACCAACTTGCAGCGCCCTTGGGAAGCTGCCGTGGCTGCTCCACTTCCGTTCCTCCATTCCGCTGTCAAGAAGTGAAAACTCAGGCAGAGCCAAAGGGGCAGCAACTCCATCTCAAGTGCAGCACTGTGGACAGAGGGCCCGCGGGAAGCCGATGAGGAAGGCCATCAGAGGGCTGCTTGCATTCTCTGCTGAGGGAGCCAGTTCCCAGTACGTCTGGTCTGGGAGGCCCACAGCTGCATAGAGGTGGAAACCCACAGGCTACTCAAATACCTCAACGTAGCCAGCACTTCCAACCTTTCACCGAAACTGTTGACAAGAACTCATTGTCGTTTCGTCTCTACCACTTGATGGGCAGGGGGCTGGACACTGAAACATCAGAGTCCAGCATGGAAGGAGAGCAGCAGAGGACTTTAGGAGTCAGGCCTCGAAATACCCAGGGTTGTAGCTCTACTGAGGTTTTTCTTTTTCTTTTCTTTTCTTTTTTTTTAAAGAATTATTTTGGGGTCAGCAGGTGACACAGTGGTTGGGGTGCTGGATTCCCACATGGCTGACCAGTTTGAATCCAAGACCTGGCAGCTTGCTTTCTCACTGTCCCTTTCTCTCTCTCTGGTCAAATCTAAAAAATAATAATAACAACAAATAAGGTTAAATTAATTCTAAAAAAAAAAGAATTATTTTAGTTATTTGTTTATTTATTTTCATTTGACCAGAGTGAAAGAGAGAGAGAGAGGGAAAGTGAGAAAGCAAGCCTCCAGGTCCGGGACTTGAACTGCAGTCGGTCATGTGGGAGTCCAGTCCCCTTAACCACCACGCCACCCGCCCCTCTACTGAGGTTTTCTTCCCTCCAGCTCAAATCTGTTTGATGTATCACCTGAACTCAAGAAATGTTTGCTAAATGAATCATGGAACAAAAGAACAGTGAGGTGGAATTAAAAGCAAAATTGTGGGAGTCGGGGACAGGGGCACAGCGGTAGAACTAGATGCTGTGTGAGGCAATCCCACGTGGGAGGGTTTGGACTGGGAAATCTTTCTGAGGGCACTGGCACGCCCCCGTGATTCAGGCGGTACAAGGCTTGTTGGGGGTGCTGTCGGTCTTGTGTGTGCGTGAACACTCGTGGAAGAAAGAAATAAATTTTGAAAAAATAAAAGAAGAAATACAAATGGGAACCTGTAGTCTCATAGAGTTACTAATTGTCTTCTTACATGAGGCTTTGAGAAAAGCATGTATTTCATTGGTTAACTCGTTTGAATATAGCCCTTCGAAAAGAGGATTTTTCTTTTTCTTTTTCTTTTTCTTTTTTTTTTTTTTTTTGGAGAGGTTTTTTCGCTATAGGGCACGTGCACTCGCCAGACAGACAGAGAGAGACATAGAGACAGAAAGCGAGAAATCACCCCCCAGGGGGGATGGTCACGCCGCAATCCCTTCTCCTCCATTCTCCTCTCAGGATCTTGGGCACGCACATGCACCCAGCGTGAGTTTTAAGCCACCGGGTCCGGGACACGAACCGCGGTCGACTACATGGGAGTCCAGCGACATAGCCATTACGCTAACTGCTGATTCCCAAGAGGATTTTGATATTTTACCTGGAGAGAGGGAAAAACTAAGGGGAAAATAAAAAAGCAATCTTCAGATACAGTAAAGATTCTTGATGTATTCTTGGAGTATGGTTATCATTCCTTTTTCCTGGCCAGTGTACACAGAACAACAGGCTTAAAATTATACACGTACAGGGCCAGCCAGTGGCTGGATCTCACATGACTGAAAAACATGCCAGGCACATGTGTGTGCATGCCCCAAATCTCAAAAGAATGGAGGAGAAGGTTTCTCACTTCCCTTCTCCCGTTATCTCTGTCTCTTTCCACTGAGTGTACATGCCCTGTAGCAAAAAATTTTTTAAATTATACATATACCAACAGAAGTTTAGAGCTAAGAGGAACCATAGGGAAATGTAATATAGCCCTCGTCATCACCTTTTCACTAGCGAACAGGAAAAAGGTCCAGAGTTGATAATGGCTCATTCAAGTTCCAGATCACCTCAGTGGCAGGACTGGGATCAGCCCCAGGTGGCCCTCTCCGAACTCCAAGGTGAGTAACCGGGTAATTCCTTCCTGTTGGTGATGTTGCACTGCCTGCCTTTCTGCAGGCAGAGCCTGTGGCCCACGGCAGCCCCTCCCGGGTCTGTATTACCCAGAAGCAGAGGTGAGCGCCTAGCCCAGCATTCCCCAGCCCATCCTCTCCTCGACATCTGCCCGGAAGGACCACAGTGTCTTCTCTTGGGTCTGCTGCAGCGGCACGAGCAGGAACCTCCTCACCTATTCCATGGGACTCAGACCCTTCTGCCTGGCACGTCTAGGCCGTCTTCGGTCCCTTTCCCTTTCCCTTTCTTCAGAGAAGTGTACACATGTCAAAGGCTAATTTTAACCTCCTAGTCAGATTTGAAAGCTTACCAGTGAAAACCAGCGAACAGAACAGCTAAGTGAAACCAGTAAATCAGTGTCGGCCTTCACTCCAGGCCGGGCCAACTCCCCTTACCACCGGGAGAAGCTCTCGTTCTGAGTTCTGAGTGCTTGCTGGCCTCTGGGAACCCCAACACTGACCCTCCTTCTGCTTCTGCACCTGCCCAGGAATTACTGCCTCAAGGCCCGCCCTGGGCACAGATGAAGAGCAGAATCATAGTACCCCGTCCTCAGCACCTTCCAGCATGTGCCCCTTCCTCCAACATCTTTGGAAACGTGAGGTCACCACCGGCCCTGAGATAATTCTGCCAGACTTAGCAAATGACAAGATAGCACTGAAATGTCAGATTCATACTCACGCCAAGTCGTGTCTCAGTGTACAAGACACACTAAGAGGATTATCTGACATTCAAGTGTCACTGGGCCTCTTAGATCTTACTGAGGAGAGACGAGGAGCGGGGCAACGTGGCCGTCCTCCCACCCCTCCTCCCTCTGCCTGGCTTTGGTAGGACATGCTGCTGTGACTCTGAACTTTCTAGAAGAGCCAGCCCGTTTATTGAAGTACAGAATCTAGACGTGTATTGTGCAAGAGGCAACTTCTTTGGGGAGAATGTAGCTCTTCGGATGAGAATGCGAGGTCAGCCTGGTGTCACACCCAGGAGTGTCATTTTCATTTCTGGGTCACTGAGAATTTTTTGAATTTATAATACATCCTCTCCTTCCTCCTCAATCAGCCAACTAGTCCACAAAATCTCTTTTGTGCCCCTAGGCAACTCCTGGCATGAAGCAGCAGCATATTATGGACTATTTCAGAGTTCGGAACCAAACAGTGTGGAGTTTGAATTTGGCACCATTGTTTGTTCTTTGTTCTTGAGCAATTCACACCAAGTCACTACGTATCAGTTATAAAATGGGAGTAAGCTCTTCTTGTAAGTGGCCTTTGAAAACTGCCCAGAGAACCTGACAAAGTCATGCAAAACGAGAGGTTCAAATCTTTGTGTTCACTTTAAGAACACTCACGAAACTGCCCAGGCCATCAAGGGTATGCACATCCAAAAAGCCACCAAGTATCTGAAGGATGTCACTTCACAGAAGCAGTGTGTGCCATTCTGTCGTTACCAAGGTAGAGTTGGTAGATGTGCCTAGGTCAAACAGTGGGGCAGGACACAAGGTTGGTGGCCCAAAAACAGTGCTGAAATTTTGCTGCACATGCTTAACAATGCAGAGAGTAATGCTGAACGTAAGGGGTTAGATGTAGACTCTGGTCATTGAGCACATTCAGGTGAACAGAGCAGCCAAGACGCGCCATCGTACTCAGAACTCATGGGCGGATTGACCCGTACATCTGCTCCCCTGGCCACTTCGAGATGACCCTCAACGAACAGTAACAACTTGTTCCTAAACCAGAAGAGGAGATTGCACAGAAGAAAAGATTTCCCAGAAGAAACTGAAGGAGTCAAAACTTATGGCACAGGAATAAATTCAGCATAAAATAAACGTAAACAAAGTTAATAAGAAGGGAATACTAATAACTATTCACAGAGCTGGATGAGAACCAACGAGTACAACATAAGAAAGGGGAGTTAACCTGACTTGTTTATGAGTTCTGAACACCAGTGAGCTGGGTGAGTGGTTGTTATTCCTATGTGTATTCCCCAAGGTAATTCAACCGCTATACAAAGCAGAAAAAATAAATAAATAAAGGATGAATAATTCGACTACAAGGATAAACACATCATTATTACCAAGTAAACATGTAAAAGGTCTTCAGGAAGGCCGGATTAACAATTCTACACTAGCAGGGCCAGCCAGCGGTGTGGTGGTTAAGGAAGTTGGATCCTACATGGCCGACTGTGTGATTTGGCTCCTGGGCCTGGTAGCTTGAAAATCACCCAGGGTATGTGCGCATGCGTGCCCAGGATCCTGAGAGGAAAATGGAGAAGAAGGGACTGTGGCATGGCCATCTCCCCGGGGAGAGATTTCTCACTTTTCTTCTCTCTTTCTGTCTATCCCTCTCCAGCAAGTGCACATGCCCTATAGCAAAACAAACAAACAAACGTGTCCACATCAGCAGGTCCAGCCATGGTGCTGTAGGCGGTGGAACTCACTGCCTGATCCTGGAGCCACGGGAGGGCCTGGTGTTCAGATTCCCGGTGGGGCTGAATATGCTGGGCTTACCAGGGATACAGCTGTGGTCCTGGCTGCTTGGAAGCGGGTAGGGGTCATGACATGGTACAACCCCATTGAAGATACTTCTCTCTCTCCAAAGAAATACACTTTTAAAACTTTTTTTTTTTTGGAGAGGTTTTTGCTATAGGGTGTATGTGCTCGCCAGACAGACAGAGAGAGACAGAGAGACAGAAAGCGAGAAATCACCCCCCCCGGGGAGATAACCATGCTGCAATCCCTTCTCCGTTCTCCTCTCGGGATCTTGGGCACGCACGTACACGCGCCCAGCGTGAATTTTAAGCCACCGGGTCGGGGACGCAAATTGTGGTTGACTACCTGGGAGTCCAGCGACATAGCCATTACGCTAACTGCTGGTCCCAAAACATTTTACATGAATACATTCCTGGACAAGGCTAATCCCTGGACCAGTTGACAGAGCGTTTGTCCTCAGAGCCATACCAAACCCTTTCCCTGTTGGGCTCTGCCTGGCAGGGTGCTGGCTTCTGAAGGCTGTTTCCCAAAACAGTGTTGGCTGGTTTGGTCGGTGGGAGGTCACAAGGCAGAAGGAAGAAAGAATCCTTCTCTGCCGTTAAGGGAGACTTCCTTGAGCTTCTCTGGTGACCGCTAGGCTCTGGTAATATCATCTCCTCTTACCCTCCCCCTCCTGGGGCAGGTCACAGTTTCCCAACGTTGCTAATCCTAGATTGACGGTTTTGTGTTTGGCATCTCAGCCTCTTCCGTCAACTGTTGCCAATTTCCTGCATTAACTCTCCTCTGTTTTAAATAATCTGGTGGTTTCTGCTTCCTGGTTGGATACTGACTCAAACAATGATGTCAGCGAGAATGGCCTGGAAGCAGCACCAAATGAAAAGGTATGCATTAACTCTGAGAAGAAACAAAAGACTTCCAACTATAACCATTCAGGTTGGGAAACTCTCTTCCCAGAGCAAATAGCTGCAGAAAGCTTCCTCCAAGCCATGCCACGGCGAACCGTCCCAGATACACAGTGTGAGGCCGTACCTCACCAGAAGAGCCCACGGACTCGGGCCTGTGTGCCCTGGGCTGTTCCCCCTCCTCCTATACTCAACCTCAGCTGGGTGAGGCCACTCGCCAGCATCACTGGCCATCAGAGAGTATCAGCTCATGCTTGCCCGACGCGGAGGAGCAGAGGTGCAGCAATTTCCCCAGGGGCTGCGAGCTGCTGAGTTTTCCCTGGGAACATGCTTAACAATGCAGAGAGTCATGCTGACCGTAAGCGGTTAGATGTAGACTCTGGTCACTGAGCACATTCAGGTGCTCGATGTTGTTGACGTCTGTTGTTCCTGTCGTGACAAGGCGTGGTCCATTTGGAAAGCTGGCACATGCTAGTGGGTTATCGTAGAAAGCTGTGATTCAACTCCGTGCCCCCCTTGTCTATAAAGAGTAGGTCTTAGGGGCCAGCAGATGGCCCGGAGGTTAAGGCAGCTGGACTCCACATGGCCAACTGTGCAGTTTGAGTCCCAGACCTAGCAACTTGAGAAATATGCCAGACACGTGTGCCCAAAATCCCAAGAGGAAATTGAATAAGAAGGGATTGCCACATGGCCATGCCCCTGGGGTGCTTTCTCATTTTCACTGTCTCTGGCAAGTACATGCACCATATACAAAGAGAGAGGGAGAGAGGGAGAGAGTTGGTATTTCTTTTTTTGTCTAACTTTATTTATCTTTATATATTTATTTTAATTTGACCAGAGAGGGATAGAGTGAGAGAGAGAAAGAGAGAGGGGGAGAAAGTGAGAAATCAAGCCGCCAGGTCCAGGACTTGAACCGTAGTCGGCCATGTGGGAGTCCAGCACCCTTAACCACCATGCCATCTGCCAGTCCTGGTATTTCTTTTTAGACAGAAAAACAGCATGACTTTTTGTCTGACTCTTTTTTCTTCCAGGACTGGTCATAACAAATAAGTAGTGAAAGATTAATTTCATAAAACAACATGAACAGCAATTGTATTCTGAAACTAGAGAACACTATCAGTGAGGCAAAGGAATTTACACCAGCTGCAAAAATTCCCCTTTGTTTTAGAAATTATACTTATTTGTTTTTACCGTTTCCATAAAATAGGGTAAAAAGAAGACTGGATGACTCAGGGGCTGTGTCAAACAGTGGGAGGTTTGGGGATATTTAGCTCCTCCCATTTTTATCATCTGAGAAAGCACCCCCCAGTGGGGCATGGTCACACAGTCCTTTATTCTGTCTCTTCATTCCGTCAGGATTTGGGGTGCGCACGGACATGCCTGTGGTGTGTTTTTCAAGCCACAGGGGACAAGATTCAAACTGCTGTTGGCCACATTAGCCCTGGCTCCCAATGCAACCCTTAGTCGCTGAGCTACAGAATCGCCACATCACCCCCAACTTTTTAAATGAATTTTTTTCTTTATTCATAATAGAGCATTTGTGCATATGAGAGAGAGCGAGAGAATGAGACCTCCACAGGGTCTGATGGTGCTGTGGTCGCTTCCTCCAGTCCTCCAGCCCATCAGACCCCGAGCACTCCCACACATGCCTGACGCATTTCAGGCTCACTGGGTCACGGATTCGAACCATGGTAGCCACACGGGATCTGGCTTCTCCTGAGCAGTGTGTTTTCACTGCCGTGGAGCTGGCCCAGCACTGTCCACTTAGAGAGAGCTTCCCTGACCCTGCTGGGTGTGGCTTGGCTACCGGCTGGGGCCACACTCCCATATCATCCCACAAACCATCAGTTTGGGGCTCAGAATTGCTTGGATGGATGAAGATGGCCATTTGCTGGCCAAGAAGTAGCTGCAGTGCAGGGTCATGTGAGTTGACACTTGCTTTTGCAGTGGACAGGGAATGTAGGGTAAGTGAGATCTCTCCTCTTTTTATTTATTTATTTATTTGTTTGTTTATTTATTTATTTATTTATTAATTATTTGGTCTTTGCTATAGAGTGCATGTGCTTGTCGGAGAGAGAAAGAAAAAGTGAAAAATCGCCCCCCCCCCCCCCCCACCGCAGTCCCTTCTTTGTCTCTTCTTGGTATTTTGAGCATGCGTGCACACGTGTCTGGCATGACTTCGAGCCTCTGGGTCCAGGACTCCAACTGCTCTGTCAGCCATGTAGGACCCAACGCCTTAACCTCCACCCCGCCTGCTGGCCCACAATGAGTGAGCTCGTTCAACTGCTCTTTGCATCTTAAAGTCCTAAAATGTCCACGCTCCGTAATCACAAAAAAAAAAATCCAAAAACATTACAGGAGTACAGCAGCGTGCCTTTTTTGTCAGTTTTTCTGACACTTAAACACGTATGTAGACCTTTTTTTCCAATATATGTGGATTATCCTATATTAGTAAAATGTCTTATTCAAAGGTTATTAAGGTTATTCTACTGTTATGTAATACCTTCCGTGTGTGTGTGTGTGTGTGTGTGTGTGTGTGTGTGTGTGTGGCGCTCTTTTCCTTTGGACAGGGTCTAACTGCACTGCGGTCCTGCCTCAGTCTCCCGAGTAGCGAGGACCATGGCGCACCCCACTACTCCTGGCTTTTCAGGGTGCACTGGGAATTGGACTGAGGCTTCCCATGTGGCCTCAGCCCAGCAAGCAGCAGCGTCCAGCCCATGCTGCTGAGGCTGGGCGTGTGAGAACTAACCAGCTCACAGCCAGTGCTGCTACCATCAGGGAGGGGGCGATCTAAGGGCATTTTTGACCCTAAAAAGGTCTCAAACTCAAATAGTTTGTGAACAAAGGAGTAACTCAGATTGAGTATTGGTTTTGTTCTCTTATTTTTAGGAAAGGTGGCCGGATTTCTCATATTATTCAGGGGGGAGTGATTGCCTCTTCTTGCTGGGATGGCTCTAGATACCTCCCCATCCTCCATCCCCCACCTCCACACCTATCACACCCCCCCTCCCTGCTCCCCTATCTGCTACTACTGGGCCAGCTGCTGCCAGAGCAAGGACTGCAGCCTCTTTGCTAAGGGAGCTATTAGCAAAGGTCATACAGATTTTAACTTGCAACAGAATTTTCTCCTCAAAATAATCAGACTCATTGCAAAAGCTTTAAAAAGAGAGGCCTAGTGGAGAAAGTGGGCAGCTAGCAGAGGTATCTGTGTTAGAAACAAGTATTTATAGATTGGTCTGGAGGGAGGGAATCTTCCAAAGCAATGTGTAAATGTGTGATGGTAATGGGACCAGCAATTGGCATAATAGCTATGTCGCTGGACTCCCATGTAGTCGACCGAGGTTCGAATCCCAGACCTGGCGGCTCATACTCACGCCAGGTGCATGTGTGCACGCGTGCCCAAGATCCTGAGAGGAGAATGGAGGAGAAGGGATTACAGTGTGGCCATCCCCATGGGGGGGGGGGGGGTGATTTCTCACTTTCTGTCTCTCTGTCTTCCTGGTGAGTGCATGCGCCCTATAGCAAAAACCTTTAAAAAAAAAAAAAAAAAAAAAAAGAGTAAAAGAGCATGTTCCTCTAGGATCTTGTGAGAAAGGGAAGGGCAACTGGTCTCAGACCACAGAAATTAGGTACAAAGAACAGAAACCTGTGACCACTTCAAACAATTCCTACTGCCAAGAAGCCTCAGGCAAGGAGCTTTGGTCTCTGGTTCTTAGCAAAACACTCGAGTGACTTCCGCCCTCACCAAATGCTCAGGTTAGCAGCCCCCACGGTGAGGCCCACCTGACACTCAGCTTCCAAGTGCATGCGCTGAGACAGCGTGCCATCCGACAGGTGGCCCTGCCAAAACCGCCTGCCCCACATCCAGTCAGGAGCAAGCAATCTGACAAAGCCGGCCCAGCATGTGCTGTGGACGTTCTATAAGACCCTGGCCTGGACTCTTGACAAGAGTCAAAGTTTTGAAAAACAAAGAACGGCTGGTGGTAGGGGAGGGGAGGGGGTGACTGTCTGCTCCAGATCACAAGTGACTGAGACGCATAATAACCAGGGGCAATGCATGTATCTTGAGAGCAATTTGGATTAAAAAAAAAAAATCTCTAAAAGAAAATTTTGAAACAATCAGGGAAATTTAATTATGTGCTACATGATGTGTTTTCAGATGGCTTTATGTGCAGATGAGATCATCAAGTAATTGTTCACTTTCCTAGGTGTGATAATGACGCTGCAGTTACGTAAGAAAATGCCCTTTTTCCTGGGAAATAATGCTGCACTGTTTAGTAGTAAAGTTTTATAAGCTCTATAATGTATGTAACCTACTTTCAAATGGCTCAACGGAATTTTTAATAAAACGTTACCAACTGATAAGTTGAGCATCATTTCTTTTCATTTTTCTGTAAATTTGATTTTTTTTGTGTGTGTGTGATAGAGCACCTGTGCTTGCCAGAGGGTGAGAGAGGGAAAGAGTGAGGGGGGGCGGTGAGAAATCACCCACCAGGGGAGATGGCTATGCCAGGATCCCTTTTCCTCCATTCTCCTCTTGGGATTTTAGCTATGCATGCACACGTGCCCAGCATGCTATTCAAGCCACCATGCCTGGGACTCAAACCATGGTCTGCCATGTGGGAGTCCAGTGCCTTAACCACCACACCACCTGCTGGCCCCTAAATTTGGCTTTTTTTTTTTATTTTATTTTCTTTTATACATTCAATCACATTATTATTTGGTTTACAAAATGGATATTTCAACAGGTGAACATTTCTCCCTAGTAGAGTTGATAAAACTACAAAATACCTTCAACAGATAATACCACATTTCTTTGTGCCATTAATGCTTTGAAATTTGATATTTTAAAAGATAAAAACAAATGAAGAAAATGAAATAAATGTTGGAGTTTCTAAAGAGGGAAGCAGACGTATGGTAACGTTTTGTCTCAAAATTTCCAGGAATCATCACACCTTTTCAAATCACTTTTCTCAGAAAGGTGCTCAGTAAACATTTGTTAAGCTAAAAATGCGCATAAACATGAACTTGAAAATGTCTTGAAACAGGGACCAGCAGTTAGCGTAATGGCTATGTCACTGGACTCCCACATAGTCGACAGTGGTTCGAGTCCCAGACCCGGTGGCTTAAACTCACAGCAGGTAGGTATGCGTGCTTGGCCAAGATCCCTGAGAGGAGAATAGAGGAGAAGGGAATGCCGTGTGGCCATCCCCCCCCTGGGGGGGGGGGGGGGGCTGATTTCTCACTTTCTGTCTCTCTCTTTCTGGTGAAAGCATGCGCCCTATAGCAAAAATTTCTCAAAAAAAAAAAAAGAAGAAAAAAGAAAAGCCTTGGAATGTCTAACATTTTGGCATTCACACTAGAGCTCCTGTTCTCATAGCTGAGAAGCCCCCAGGAGCGTTGGATCGTGTGTCTCCACTGCAGTCCCGCAAATACGGTCGATGGACTAATGCTCCTGCTACTGGCCATGTCGATTGCTCCGTCACCTCTGGAGGGGAAGCGCTCAGGAGAGTCATGTGACCTCACCACCACCTCCACCGCCACCGAGCTGGGGGAACCTGGGGGAAGCCCCTGACCAAGGGAAGGGCAACCCTGACATGCAGCTAGGACCCCAGGAATGATCCTGGTGCAGAAACAAAGGAGAGAAGGAGGCGATTAGCAGCAGAAATTGGAGCCGAGAGGAACTGAGAGAGAAGGTAGAAATGGACTCTCCAGGGACCCTGCCATGGGGAGGCAGAAGCTGTGAGGAAGATCAGAAGGCATACGACAGAAAAGAATAAAACAGTCAACTGAGAGGAGAGACCAGAGAAGCTGGACTAGGAAGACGGCAAAGGGTGGACCGTGCAGGCTGAGAGGTGTAGGGAAGGGGCTGAGGCTGCCTCCGGGGGTTCCCGATGGCTCTTCACTGGGCTCGGCCCATGTCCAAGCTCACATCTTCTCACAACGACCAGCTTCCCACTCCCACCCTCACTAGCTGGCTCAGATGTTTCATCCAGGCAGAAAAAGAACCTAACTAAAACAGGACTTCAGCTTTTTAATGACCTCCAATGCAAAGGACAACACTACACGATATTTTAAAAAACATGCAGGATTTATGATGCTACCTGAAATCTTAGGGGAAGTGGTTGAAATCTGCGTTTAGGAATGTAGCTATCAAAGAGCATTCTACAGGTCAGAACCATCGAAGGTTGTTACAGCTAGAGAGTGAGTATTCGTTGTACGATAAGACATTCACATAGTTAACCATCTCCCTACAAGTTACTTATTACTTCCTCAGAAGTGGAAATGTTGACTTTAATGGAGAATGACTTTAAATGGAGAAACCAGCAGTAATCTCAATGAAATGACTGAATGACAATAGAAGACATTACTGGGGGTACTTTTGAATATTTTCAAAATTCAATTTTGAATATTTTACTAGGGCAAAAAATCATTTTTTTGGAGAGGTTTTTGCTACAGGGCACGTGCGCTTGCCAGAGAGACAGAAAGTGAGAAATCACCCCCCTGGAGGGGGGGATGGCCACACCGCAATCCCTTCTCCTCCTTTCTCTCGGGATCTTGGGCATACAAGCACACGCACCCGGCATGAGTTTAAGTCACTGGGTCCAGGACTTGAACCGTGGTCGACTACATGGGCGTTCAGCGACATAGCCATTACGCTGTTGGTCCCACAAAATTTGAATACAGATTGTGCATGGAATAATAGTGTTGTATCCATGTTAAGTTTCTAGGTTTTTAATCATTGTATTGTGGTTATATAAGAAACAGCCCCTATTCCTAGAACATACACACTGGAAATATATATATATATACATTTATATATATATATATGTGTGTGTGTGTGTGTGTGTGTGTGTGTGTGTGGAGAGAGACAGGAAGCAAATCTGACACAAAATATTAACAATTGTTGAATCTCAATGAAGAGGTTATGGGAATCCTTTTCACCACACTTGCAAATTTTCCTAAGTTTGAATTCTATTTAAAATAAAAGTTATAAAAAATTAACACATAAACATACAAGCTATTTTGGTTTGTTTTGATTTGCTATAGGACACAAGCCCTCACAGGAGACTGAGAGAAGTGTGGGGGGAGGAGAAAGCAAGAAATTGCCCCCCAGGGAAGACGGCCACCCGCAATCTCTTCTCTTCATTTTTTAATTGGGATTTTGGGCACACACGTCTGTTTTTCTTTTGTTTGTTTGTTTGTTTGTTTGTTTGTTTTCAGCCTGCCAGATCTGGGACTCTGCGGTTGGTCATGTGGAATCCAGCCACCCCAATCACCACACTACCTAGCTGGCCCCAAAATGATTTTAATAAATACATTCCATTAGTAATTAGATTTACCTAACAGGAAAAATGACCTTTTCTTAGTATTAACAAATTATGTTTAAAATTTTGTTTATAAAACAAATTTTATTTACGACAGTTCTGTATTTATACCAAGCAAATAGTTTAGCAAATATATTTACTGGTTAAAACGTAACCTGGTGGGGCCAGCAGGGGTGTGGTGATTACGGCACTGGATTTCACATGACTGAATCTATGGCTCCAATCTGAGCCCTGAAGCCTGAAAAACGTGCCAGGCATGTGTGTGTGTGTGCTCAAAATCCTGGGAGGAGAATGGAGAAGTTATTTCAGTGTGGTCACCCCCGAACCCCCCACACGCCAGTGATTTCTCACTTTCCCTTTCTCTGACTTTTTGTCTCTCTCTCTCTGTGGGAAGTGCATGCCCTATGGGGGAAAAAAATTTGTAAATAAAAGAAAACATAACCTGATAAAGAAAAGATGAAAAGAACAGAGAAAGGAGGGAAGTAGAAAGCCAGAGTGAGATTTCGGCCCAAATTTTAAATTCAAAATAAAAACTATTCAACTTTTTAATAAAAATAATTATTTTATTTTATTTATTTATTTATTTTGACCAGAGAGAGAGAGAGGGAGAAAGTGAGAAAGCAAGCCACCAGGTCCAGGATTCGAACCACAGTCTGCCATGTGGGAGTGTCCGGCGCCTTAACCACCGTGCCACCAGCTGGTCCCACTATTCAACTTTTGATAAGTGAGTTGATTAACTAGATATCGCATCTAAGGGGGACACTGCTCCTGCCCCCAAAGTAAAGAAATAAGGTACCCCGAGGGGAAGGGCTATGGATTTAGAAATGACAGAATGGACAAAAGGGTGTGTGTGTGTGTGTGTGTGTGTGTGTGTGAGGCTGACCAGCTTCTCTGCTGGAGAAAATTACACCCAAGCCATTCTGTGCTCATCCTTTTACAGGGGAGACAAGGCCGTGGAGCACCTTGTGGTTCAAAACAAGCCTCCCTGGCCTTCTCTGGCTGACGCTCAGGTTACGGCTAATTTCTCTGACCGAGTCAGACAACTGGATCCAAACCAGTTAACATCACCCAGCAGTAGATTCTGCCTGTGTTTAGAGCTTTCTCCTGCTGTGCAGAGTAAGCACAGTGACTGTATCCACTTTAAGGCACTCCCTGCAAGACATGTAAAACTATGAAAAGTTGTGGTCCCTTTCCCTACAAATAAGCCACAATGTGTCTTTTTTTTTTTTTTTTTTTTTTTTTGCTAAAAACTGAGTTATATGCGGGACCAGCAAATAGCGTAATGGTTACGTTGCTGGGCTCCCATGCAGTCGAACATAGCTCGAGTCCCAGACCCGGTAACTTCAAACTCATGCCGGAGATCCTGAGAGAAGAAGTGATTGTGGAGTGGCCATTCCCCCAGGGGGTGATTTCTCGCTTTCTGTCTCTCTGGTGAGCGCATATGCCTTATAGCAAAAATCTCTCTCTTAAAAAAAAAAGAGAGAGATGTGTCAGTAGATGGAGTGGAGGTTAAGATGCTGTATCCCACATGGCCCGCTGCATGGTTCAAGTCCTGGACCTGGCCCTTGAAGATCATGCCAGGCACATATGCATGTGTGTCCAGAATCCCAGGAGAAGAATGGAGGAGAAGGGATTGTTAGGGGTTGATTTCTTGCTTTCTTTCTCACTGTCTCTCTCCTGCAAGTGCACATGAGGTGGGAGTGGGGAGATCAAACTAAAAGGAAAAAAAAAAAACAAACAACTGGAACAGACAAGGCTGCCCACCCTCTCCTCTCCTTTTTACATAGTGCTGGAAGTCCTAGCCAATGCAATCAGACAAGAGAGCAAAATAAAAGGCATTCAGACAGGAAAAGAAGAAATTAGACTGTCCTATTTGCAGATGATATGATTATATACCTAGAAAATCCAAACGAACTCATGAAAAAACTCCTAGAAAATAAATGAATTCAGTGAGGTTGCAGGACACCAAGTTAATATACAAAAATCTATAGCCTTGTTATATATCAACAATGAACAGACAGAGACTGAATGGAAGAAAGGAAAATGAAGACAGTTCTAAAAGCAAAGAACCAGTTATATTCTTTGCTGGATTGATACATCTCTACCTTTATAAATAATCAGTATTCAAATGGTGGGTGCATTATGAAAGAACTTGCAAGTTGAGGACTGAGGTGACAGACCATTTAGAACTGTGATATGTGAATTCAGATCTTGACATTTGCTTCTCTGTCTCTTAATAAGGAATTTGTTAAAATACAGGCAATACAATGGCTTTTGAGTTTTTTTCTCCCTTAGAACTGTCCTATACCCTGCAGGTGGAAAATCAAAGCGATACACGTTTTTCTAAAGAACAATTTAGCATAATTTATCAAAGACCTTGAAAGTGTGAATTCCCTTTGATTCAATAATTCCTCTTCTAGTAATGATTTATCCTCAGGGATTACAATCTATGTAGAAATATTTTAAAAGGAATATTTATTGCAACATTAGTAATAATAGTAAAAAGTAGAAACTATCAAAAAGCTCAACAATGAGGCCAGCCGATGGAATGGTGGTGAAGTTGGCTGAATCCCACAGGGCTGACGGTGCAGTCCCAGAGTTGATCTGGTGACTTGAAAAACCATCTCACTTGAAAGTGTGTGGAAAACACACGGGGTGCATGTAAGTGCATCCCTGAAGTCTTGAAAAGAGGGAGAAAAGGGGCAGAAGGAATTGGGGTGAATGTCCCCCAGGGGAGGTGCTTTCTCACTTTCCCTCTTTCTCTGTGTCTCTCCTATGAGTATATGTGCCTTCTAGGCACATATACTTTTTATTTCTAGGAAATAAAAAAAGAAGCCCAACAATAGAAAGGGAATTGGATAAATAAATTATGATGCAACAATACGATAGGAATGGTGCCCTGCAATCAGAAATCTTTGCTAGCAATACATTTATTGACATGGCTAGATGTTCATAATAAATATTATTATGAAAAAAGGTAATTAGAGAACAAAACAATAGTATAATCCCAAGCTTGTTAGAATACATGCATGTTTCTGCACATGCAGAGAAAATACTTGGAAGGATACATCAGACTCTCAGTGGCAAGGAGAATTGCACCCTGACATTTACTTTTTTTTTTTTTTTTTTTTCTTTTTTTGGAGAGGTTTTTGCTATAGGGCGCGTGCGCTCGCCAGACAGACAGAGAGAGACAGAGAGATAGAAAGCAGGAAATCACCCCCAGGGGGGATGGCCACGCCGCAATCCCTTCTCCTCCATTCTCCTCTCGGGATCTCAGGCACGCACACACACGCGCCCGGCGTGAGTTTAAGCCGCCAGGTCCGGGACTCGAACCGCGGTCGACTACGTGGGAGTCCAGCGACATAGCCATTACGCTAACTGCTGGTCCCGACATTTACTTTTTCTATATCTGTATTTTTGTTTTTTTGAATTTCCAACAATAAATGTCAATTACTGTATTGCAGTGATTTTTGGTTTGTTTGATTATTTTGTTTTTGCTATAGGGCACGTGTGCTTGCCAGAAAGAGACAGAGAGAGGGAAAGTGAGAAATCATCCCTCAGCGGGGATGGCCAGGCCACAATCCCTTGGCCTCCATTCTTCTCTTGGGATTTGGGCACGCACACAGAAGTGCTCGGAGTGATTTTCAAACTGCCAGGTCTAGGACTAGAACTGCACAGTGGGCCATGTGGAATCTGGCTCCTTCACCTCCACACCATCTGCTGGCCTCGTTAAGGTGATTTTTTTTTTTTTTTTTTTTTAATGAGAGGGCAAGAGAGGAGTAGTAGAGGGGGAGAGAGAAAAAAGGGAAGAGAAAGAGGCATTTTTAATTATTTATTTATTTATTGAGAGGTTTTTGCTATAGGGCACGTGCGCTCACCAGAGAGAGACAGAGACAGAAAGTGAGAAATCACCCCCCAGGGGGGATGGCCACGCCACAATCCCTTCTCCTCCATTCTCCTCTCAGGATCTTGGGCACGTACGCACACGTGCCCGGCTGAGTTTTAAGCCCCTGGGTCCAGGACGCGAACCGCAGTCGACTACATGGGAGTCATTACGCTACATGGGAGTTAGCCATTATGCTAACTGCTGGTCCCAGAGAGAGGCATTTTTGACAGGGTTTTGCAGTGGAGATCCTCTGCCTCGGCCTCCTAGTCAGCTAGGATTATAGGCGAGAACCACACCCAAGGCTCCCATGTGGCCCTAGTCTAGCCCGGCAGCACCCACCACTCACACCATTGTGGCTGGACCGAGACAGGTTTTTAAAGAATAGAGCCAATCTATTATAACCTAAAAATTAAACCATGCGGCCCAACGTCTGTGCTGCAATGGTAACACAAGCTCCCTGCAGGGCTGGAAGCCACATGGAGTCTGCAGGTTTGGAGCCTCCGGGTGGCCTGAAAACACACTGGGAGCACATGGGAGCCCAGGATCCTGAGGAGGGCAGGGCTGGGAAGGGAACGGTGTGATAAGGCCTTGTCAAGAGTGTTTCTCTCTATCTCCTCCTCTCCCGCTCTCTCTCTTTTTCTCTCATGCACAAGCATATACTCTTTATCATGAAAAAAAAATGTATGTCATAATCAGAGCCTAATTAATATTGGGTTGTCGGGAAAATCATGACACATTTTTGCATAGAAAAATGTCATGATTTTTCTGATGATCTAATGAATGTAACTGAAATAGGTAATTATAGGTACTTAGAATTGAAATTGTTATGAGTGTGCATAAAACAATCACATTTTGAGTTAACAAAAAACATCACTGAGTAATAATTAAAATCAGTTTTGTTTGGATTTGGGTTGCACATTCATAACCCAACCCCTAGAACCATGGCTGTGAGGAAGAGCCCAGGCTAGAGGGACAGATGGAACCGATTTGAAGCCTGGCTCTGACTGTGGGGAGGCCTGCTCCCCCACCCCCAGTAGAATGGGACTAATGATGTCTGTATTTCAGATTGTTATTAAGATAAGTTTTAAAATAGTGTTCAGGCTGGGGCCGGCAGGTGGCGTGGTGGTTAAGGAAGCTGGACTCCTACGTGGATGACCGCGGTTTGAGTCCCGGATTTGGCAGCTTGCTTTCTCACTTTCCCTCTCTCTCTCGCTCTGCCTCTCTCTGGTCAAATTAAAATAAATAAATAAAGTGAAATAAAATAATTCTAAAAAAAATAGAAATAATGTTCAGGCTGGCCTGAGGCCTGGTGGATGAGGCACCTGGAAACCACATGACCGTCCCTTTGGTTGGAGTCCTGGACCTGGTAGTTGGAGAGGCAAGCTGGACTTGTGTATGCTCCAAATCCCGAAAAGAAGGGAGAGATGGTGGGGAGGGATTGTGGTGTGAGCATGCCCCGTGAGAAGGGGGTATTTTCCTGCTTTCCCCCATCTGTCCCTCTCTGGTGAGTGCTCGTGCCCTCTAGCATTTTGTTGTTGCTGTTTTAAAGAATGTTTGAAAAGTCATCTTCACTCGTCATTACTGCATCTCCGGCAGGTTGTCCACCTGCCTGTGCTTAATTAAACACGCCCAGAGTCGGGATCACCGCTTTGTGAGCAGCTAACAGTGTAACGGGCCCTTCCCACGCGTCCTTAGGACTCCAGTCCCCCTGGAAACCAAAACCAAAAAGCAACGTTTTGTTATCATTTGAATTTATTGGAATGCTCCCTAAATGTGTGGGCCCTCTGGCAAATGCACTTTTATTCATGTAGTAACTGACCACCCTTTTGAGAAGAAACTATAGGTTTCTGGAGGGATGACCCACCACCATCTCGGAAGGGACAACACCAAGGCCGGAGGGGTGAAGTGAGCCTGCCGAAGAGGTCAGGGAACGCAGTGCGATCACTCCCCAGCCCCGTCCACCCAGCACTGGCTCATTCGGATCGTGATCCTGCTCCTGGCTCACACCGCACATCCTCGGGCCACAGATGAGTCAACCGGCTCCCTGTCAGAGTCCGCCCATCAGAACTGACAGAGGTCAGCCCTCTCTGTCCTGTCCATGGCCACAGGCTGCATCTGGCCACAGGCCTTAAGAAAGGCGAATTGCTCCCACTGGGAGGTAACACCTTGCTCTGGCATTTCCACTGGTGACAAGTGGTGAGTCCGGTGTCACCTTTGTATCTGAGAGACCCACTTCATCTCTGCGGAGGGGCACCCGGCAATTTTGACTGTACGATTCAGTGGCATTGAGAACATTCACACTTCTTTTCCTGTAGATTCTTAATTTATTTCAGCATTGTTTAGTGCAGAGGCTTCCACGTCTGTTTTAAATTTGTCTCCAGGCATTTCACACTTTTTATACTGTAGATGACACTTTGAAAAAGTCTACTTTACCATGATTAATTGCTTCCATATGGAAATACAATTACTTTATTATTTTACTCTCTTCTTTCAGAGAGAGATTTTTGCTATAGAGTGCATGCACTTGCCAGAGAGAGAGAGAGAGACAGAAACTGAAAAAGCACACCCTGGGTGGACGGCCACACCAGAATCCCTTCTCCTCCATTCTCCTCTTGGGATTTTGGGCACACACGCACACCTGCCCAGCATGAGTTTAAGCCACCAGGTCCAGGGCTCAGACCGCAGTTGACTACATGGGAGTCCAGCAACATAGCCATTATGCCATCTGCTGGTCTCTATTACTTTACTTCTAATAAGAAGGGTGTGGGGGACACCAGCGAAGGCGGAGAGAGCGAGGTATCTTTGACAGGGTCTTGTCTTGATGCGATCCTCCTGCCCCAGCCCCCAGTTAGCTCAGGCCACAGGCGCAGACCACGGTCCGACCATCACTACATCCTCTCCCAGATGGAGAGCTTCTCCACCGCCCCTCAGAAACTCTGTGCCTATTCAACAGGGATGCCCTCTGCCCCCAGCCCCTGGCAACTGCTTTTCTTTCTTTTGCTATGAATTTGCCTATTCTCAGTACTCAGTAAGTGGAGTCATGCAATTGCCCTTTTGTATGTCTTATTTCACTTAACGTGAAGTTTTCAAGGTACACCTATGTCACAGTGTGTATCAGACTTTTGTTCCTTTTCAAATATTCCATTGTATGCATAGATCACCTTTTTAATTTTTTACTATAGGGCGCATGTGCTCACCAGAAAGAGAAAGAGAGAAAGTGAGAAATCATCCCCCGGCGGGATGGTCACGCCACAATCCCTTCTCCTTCATTCCCTCTCAGGATCTTGGGCATGCACGCACACGTGCCCAGCATGAGTTTAAGCCACCCGGTCTGGGACTTGAACCATGGTTGGCTTCATGGGAGTCCAGCGACATAACCATTATGCCAACTGCTGGTCCCGCATATATCACATTTTTTAAGAATTATTTTTTTATTTTATTTTATTTATTATTATTACTTTTTAATTTGTGATAGAGCATGTGTTCTCACCAGAGAGAAATAGAAAGAGGGAGGAAAAGTGAGAAAGCAAACCACCAAGTCCGGGACTTGAACTACAGTTGGCCATGTGAGAATCCAGCACATTAACCACCATGCCACCTACTGGTCCCTATATCACCTTTTTATCCACTCATCCACTGATGAACATTTAGGTTGCCTTCATTTTTTGGCCATTGTGAATAATGCTATTTTGAACATGGGAGTACAAATACCTGTTTGAGTCCCTACTTATTATTTCTATGTTACAGATAAGACAATTTTATTTTTCTAAATAATTATCTATTTAATTTTTATTTATTCATTCATTTATTTTAATTTGATTAGAGAGAGACACAGAGAGAAAGAGAGGGAAAGTGAGAAAGCAATCTACCAGGTCTGGGACTTGAACCATGGTTGGCCATGTGGGAGCATCCAGTGCTCTAACCATCACACCACTTGCTAGCCCCCCATGTTACAAATAAATCCAAGACTCGGGGACCAGCAGTTAGTGTAATGACTATGTCACTGGACTCTCATGTAATTGACCGCAGTTCGAGTCCTGGTCCCAGTGGCTAAAACTCATGCCGGACACGGGTGCGTGCATGCCCAAGATCCCGAGAGGAGAATGGAGGAGAAGGGATTGCAGCGTGGTCATCCTCCCTGGGGGGTGACTTCTTGCTTTCTGTCTCTCTGTCTCTCCCTGTCTTTCCGGTGAGCGCACGCACCCTATAGCAAAAATCTCTCAAAAAAAAAAAAAAAAAAAAAGAAAAGGAAATTCAAGACTCAAAGAAGCCAAAGCAAATTGCTGAAGCCATGGAGCCTGCAAACAGACACCCTGTGTATGGTGAAGCCAGCACCAGAACTGAGCTCAGGCCCAGGCAGGAGGAGCTGGATCAGACCGTGCGGGAGAAGCAGGGCTGGGAGAGTGCTTGACCGGGCTGCACGGGTGTGTATTTGTTGGTAAATGGCCCAACACGTCCCCTACCCCAGCTGAGCCCTCTCCGAGACTTCCGGAGCCCCTGCCATGACAGTGCCCATTCTGTCAATGGCACCCCACGCAGCATCTGACATTCCGAACAGCCTCCCTGAGTGTGTCATGGGGCCCTGGTCTTCTGTGGGATCAGGTGAGTGAAAACAGGTTCTGCAGAGAGAGCTAGGGAGCCTAGAAGAATGGGATCTAGAAGGAAATAAGAAGCCAAAATGGGAGCTTCAGTTTAGGGACTGAACGAAGGGCCCCGTAAACTAGAAGAGAAGGTGTGCCACAGGCGTCCCATAAGGGGGTGCCAGGGTGCCAGGCGGGGCAGTGATGGGGAGACCGTGAGCTTGCCTGGAGCTGAAGCAGGTGGCCAGGGACTGGGGCCCTCCTCACTGCTGAGCCTGCGGGTGGGGAGACAGCTCAGCCTTGGGGCGAGGTAGGACCACCGAGGGAGACCCTGCCAAGGCCTCAGGAATCAGGGCTGGACCAGGAGAGGAGCGAGTGACAGCGGGGGGCATCAGGAGGAGCCTGTGTCCAAGCTGACCTCTAAAATGGACTGATGCGTGCCTACTAGGAGAACATGGTGTGTACCCCAGATGAGCCTGTCAGGCACAGTGGACGACACTCAGGTCCTGCTGGAGAAGATGAAAGATGAGAACACAGAGTCCCATGTGCTGTCTCCTGAGGAGAAATCCCCTCTCAATCTTAGCTTTTTTTTTTTCTTTTTCTTTTAGGATTTTGCTATAGGATGCATGTGCTTGCCAGAGAGAGACAGGGAGAGGAAAATGAGAAATCACCCCCTGGGGGGAAGGCCATGCTCAGTCCCTTCAACTCCTGAGATTTGGGGCACACACATACATGCACCTGGCATGATTTTCAAGCCACCAGGTCTAGGACTTGAACAGCAGTCAGCCATGTGGGAGTGCAACCGTGACACCACCTGCAGCCCCCTCAGGTTTTATCTGTCTTTGGGATGGCAGCAGAAGGGTGCTCCGGGGGTCAGCAGGTGGCATGGTGGTCTCGGACCAGAGCTTGAAAGAACACTGGGTATGTGTGTGGGCATGTTCACATCGAAGAAGAGACTGGAAGGGAAGGGACTGCAGTAAGGCCATTGCCCCAGGGGTGATTTCTCACTTCTCTCCATCTCCAGTGAGCACACACTCTCTATAGCAAGTTTAAAGAAAAAAGAAGAAGAAGAAGGAAGGAAGGAAAGAAAGAAAAAAGAAGAAAGAAGAAAGAAAGAGAAAGAAATAAAGAGGAAAGAGGAAATAGAAGAAAAATAAAAGAAGAGAGAAGAAAAGAAAAGAAAAACGGATGCTCAGGACACGTGGCACAGCACCTGACCGAGGTGACCTTTTGTCTTGTGGCTGGAGGGGCGTTCTTTGGGCTCTTGTAGGGCTTCAGGCCACACCGAGCCCATCATGGTTCCAGCCCCGACTCTGCCCGCCCTGCTGATGAGAGCCACGGCAGGGAGCCGCGTCCTCCTTTACTCCCGCTGCTCAGTCCAGAACCACTCACGCATTGAAGTGAGAAGAGACACGTGGTCTCAGCACTTGACTGCGTTTGCTCTGGAAACTGGATGGTTCTGCCTACCCACATTCATTTTTCCTTCTTCTGGTAACAACTCCTTAATGCCCCTTTGAGGAAACCACCTTTTTCTTTTTTCAAAAAAATTTAAAAATTGTGGTTAAGATACCATTAACATGAAACTTACCAGTAGCATGAAGTACATTACACGGCTGTGCAACCTTTGTGGAGAAAATCATGTTGTGTGGGTCAGATCCCAACTCCTGAGCCCATTGGAACATCCCGTTTCCCTCCCCAGTGACTGGCACGTCACAGACACATCACAGGGGGCAAGTTCAGCCAATGAGAATCAATCCGAGGGCAGTTGCTAGAAGTAATGGGAAAGAGGTTTTCTCTATCTGCTTCATTAGCCACAGGAAGTTTGTCCCAACGTGGCGGGACAGGAAAGTGGGGTAGGAATTATACTTGGAACTGGAAGCAGCCATCTTTGCCACCAACTCGCACCCGATAGTGAAGCCTACACGGAGGAAAGCAAAGCTGAGGAATGGCGATGGATGGATTCCTGGCAATGTTGTTTGAGCACCTGGATCTAGCCATGCCTGAAGCTTATTGCTCATAGACATTTCCTTTTTTTTTTTTTTTTTTTTTTTTTTTTGAGAGGTTTTTTTTTTGTTTGTTTGTTTGTTTGTTTGTTTGTTTGTTTTTGCTAAAGGGCGCGTGCGGTCGCCAGACAGAGAGAGAGAGAGACATAGAGACAGAAAGCGAGAAATCACCCCCCAGGGGGGATGGTCACACCGCAATCCCTTCTCCTCCATTCTCCTCTCGGGATCTTGGGCACGCACGCACACGCGCCCGGCGTGAGTTTTAAGCCACCGGGTCCAGGACGTGAACCGCGGTCGACTACGTGGGAGTCCAACGACATAGCCATTACGCTACTGCTGGTTCCCTCCTTTTTTTTTTTTTTTTAAAGTGTAAATATTTATTTATTCCATGAGAGAGAGGGCACTAGTCCCAAGAGGGTCCTAAGGCTGTCGTTACTTTCAGCCTCAGTCAGTCCTGAATCGTGGGCACACACATGCTTGCCATGCTCAGAGGGATCTACAGATGCAAACCCAGAACCTTCCCACATGTGTGTTCCTCACAAAGCTTTACATTTTGCAGCTATGCCACCCCCAACTTTTCAATTATTTGAAACAATAAATCCCACTTTTTTTTTTTTTTTTTTTTTTTTTTAGTTTTTCTTGCTATATGGCACAAGCACTCGCTAAAGAGACAGAAAGCAATAAATTTTTTTTTTTTTTTTTTTTTTTTTTTTAGTTTTTCTTGCTATATGGCACAAGCACTCGCTAAAGAGACAGAAAGCAATAAATTTTTTTTTTTTTTTTTTTTTTTTTTTTAGTTTTTCTTGCTATATGGCACATGCACTCGCTGAAGAGACAGAAAGCAATAAATTACCCTCCCCGGGGGAATGGCCATGCCGTAATCCTTTCTCCTACAGTCTCCTCTTGGGATTTTGGGCATGCATGTACATGTGCCTGGTGTGATTTCAAGCTGCCAGGTCCAGGACTCGAACTGTGGTCGACTACAAAGGAGTCCAGCAAGGTAACCATTACTCCATCTGCCAGTCCCTAAATCCCAACTGTTTTTGTTTTTGGTATTTTTTTTTTTTTTTTTTGGAGAGGTTTTTGCTATAGGGCGCGTGCGCTCGCCAGACAGACAGAGAGAGACAGAGAGACAGAAAGCGAGAAATCACCCCCGCCCCAGGGGAGATGGCCACGCCGCAATCCCTTCTCCTCCATTCTCCTTTCGGGATCTTGGGCACGCACACACACACACGCCTAGCGTGAGTTTAAGCCATCGGGTCCAGGACGTGAACCGCGGTCGACTACGTGGGAGTCCAGCGACATAGCCATTACGCCAACTGCTAGTCCTCCCACCTTTTTTTTTTTTTTTACAAGCCAATTTGATTCAGGTTTTGTTATTTCCAAAGAAAAGAACCCTAACTAATAGACTCTGAATTCAGGTTGAGAGTTGCACGTGAGACTTTATAAGATCCAAGCATCAATAGCCTTTCCCCTCCTCCTGCCTCTCTGAGCTTTTGAAAATCACCACCTAATCCACCCCAGAGCCCTCCACAAATGAGCGCGTAACATTTATTTGATGATTAAATCGAGAAGACTGGCTTGGAGGGAAATGAACATATAAAGAAGTTCTACCCAAAGCAAGAAAATAAATCCTGTAAATATTCGTCACTGATGTGCGAAAACGCAGCAAGCACACCAGTAAGCATAGTGTCCTGTAAGCACAGGGGAAACGAGCGTATGCTGGGAAAGATGGCGGTTTGGGGCCATGGCTGGTGGCCCACCTCCCCACAATTACGAGGCTGTGGTGTGGCGGCGCATCAGCTGTCCGGCCCCGAGGCTGGCCTGCGCTGCGTGCACCCGGCCGCCTGGCGGAAGTGACAGCCAGGGCTAGCATCAGTCTTCCCAGAGCGGCCTGAGGACCAGAGACCGGCACCTCAGTGCGGTCCCAGCACAGTCCCCGGACAAAGCCACCAGGAGCCTACTCTCTGGAAGTGCCTGCTCCTCCATGAAGAGTTTAATGACGACGGGGGTCAAGTTTACACGGCCTCATGGAGTCCTCACGAGGGCACCCACGAGGTGAAAGCCTTCTCCGAGCCGCCGGTTTCTGGTTTATTTGTAACCTAATGGCAGCAGTGGAGTTCTCCTCCAGGCCCACGATTCTATACCCCTCCCTAGAACCTCTCCGGCACACGTGGGTAAACCCACTGGGTGTGTGTGAAGGAAACAAGAAAGTCTCAGGCTATAAAACCCGGCAGCCACCACCATGCATGGGACAGTCCGGCCCAGCTGTGGCGGGACCGGCAATCACCGGGAGGTCGCTGGACTCTTACCGGCGGTCACCACGGAGGAAACCTGCAGCGGGTACCCTCCCTCCCGCAGGAATGCCAGCGGGACCACCAGCCCAGGGCCCCGCCTCCTCCAGGCAGCCCCGGGGAGCACGTGTTCGCCCTCTTCTCTTGGGGCACAGTGGAGCCAGGTGCCGCTCTGAGGACAGCTCCTAGGTACACGGGGCTCTCCAGAATCGGGCAGGAGGGGTGTGGAAGGGCACTGATCAAGGGGTCACCCGGGCCTGAGTTCTGGGCTCCCGGACATGTGACTGGTGTGGTTCCAAGTAACAGAGTCTCCCAAGGACCAGCAGTGCCTTGTCCGAGGAGAGGCTTGGCCTTCTTCACAGCTGTAGGCCCAGGCCTGGAACAAGCCTGGTAGCTGGGACACCCCTACACGGCTGCTGGTAACCAGCCTCAGTGTCCTCTCCTACAAAATGGTGATTCTCCTTCTGCCTTGTGAGCAGGAAAGGAGAGCCAGCCCTCGGCCTGCTGCGTGTTCTCAGAGTCATCTTATGACATCCAGCCCAGGGAGGGAGCCCTACTGTCCCCATCTCGCAGATAAGAAAACCGAGGCTCAGAAACGTTGGCCCACCTGCTCACATTCTCTCCGCAGAGCTGGGACTCAAACCCACGTCTGCTTCCGATGCCGTGCTGCTTGCACTACGCCCCGCCACCTTCTAAAGCCCTCAGTGCTCCTGGACGGAGGTGTTTCCACCTACACCCAGTCCCGCAGCCCTGAGCACAGCACGGATGCCGCGGGGCCGGGACGCAGCGAGCCGCAGCTTCCCCCGCGGCGGACGCTGACCTCGGAACACCCCGCCGCGCGCGTGCTCGCCCACCTCGAGACGAGCCGCGGCTGCCGCGCCGGAGGTCCCCACGCAGGAAATACTCACGGCTCCCGCAGGCCCAGGCAGCTCCGCGGGGCGCATCCTCTCCAGGGGCTCCGGCCTCCTCGAGAGCAGCCGAACGCAGGGCTGGGCTGCCTCCTCTCTGTGGGGCATCAGATTATTTTAGCACTTGCGGAAGGAACGGACGGAAACTGAAGTCACATGGAGAGCGAGCTGCTCAGCGACCAGCGCTCAGGCTCACACCGAGCAGGCATCTTAGAAGGAACTGGCCGCGGTGGCGCGGGGGATGGGAGGCCGTGGCGGGAACCGTGGCCCCTTGGCGTCGCTGCCAGGGTTAGCCTCCAAGCAGCGGAGCCGGGAATTGCAGTGCGCGCCCAGCAATGCTAACCGTGCGCTGAAGGCTTCCTCCCCTGAGAGTCTGGGAGCCGGCCACTGGGGGTCCTTGCCGCGGGGCCCTTCTCCAAGGTTCTATGCGAGGACCAAGCTGGGGCGGACTTCGAGAAGGGACAGCACACGTGTAGAGGGGCAGCAGTTGTCAAGGGCCACAACCCCCAAGGGTCATCCATGCCTGTAGTCTTTATTTTTACCCACTCAGTTAATCTTTATTAATAATCTCTTTTGTGGGCCCACCAAAAAAAAAAAAAAAAAAAGACGCTACAAAAAAGAAAAGAAAAAAAAAAAAAAACAGAAAGGAATAGAAATTGCTTTGCCGGAGACTATCAGAGAGCTCGATCAGCTTCATCCCTGACTGCATCCCTGACTGGATGGGTTTTTCTACCTGATATGTACAAAGTTGTCTGCCAGCTTTTGCCAAGAATTCAAAAGGATAATGACAACTACTACAGCCACCATCACGGGGTGCCAGGCGCTGTGCTAAGAGCTCCAGCCTGCTCTGGAACTCCTGTTCTTGGGAGCTTCCCATCCAGTGGGGAAGGCAAATATTCAGCGAGCTGCTGAATGCCATCCCCAGGGGACAGTCAGGGGTCTCCAGCTCTCTGCTCACATTCCCATCTCAGCTAGAGCCCCAAAGTGTGCTGCAGGGTTGGGTCACCTCTCCTGCAGCCCTGTGGTCTGAGATTCTGCACGGCATTGTTATCCTTGACAAGTTTGTCCTAAGAGAACAGGAGTTGGCACCAGCACATGGTGTAATGGCTATGTCACTGGACTTCCATGTAATTGAGCATGGTTTGAGTCCTGGACCTGGAGGCTTAAACTCACGCCAGGATGGTGTGTGTGAGTACCCAAGATCCAGGGAACCAGCAGTTAGCGTAATGGCTATGTCGCTGGACTCCCACGTAGTCGACCGCGGTTCGCGTCCCAGACCCGGTGGCTTACAACTCATGCCGGGCACGTGTGCGTGCGTGCCCAAGATCCCGAGAGGAGAATGGAGGAGAAGGGATTGCGGCGTGACCATCCCCCCTGGGGGGTGATTTCTCGCTTTCTGTCTCTATGTCTCTCTCTGTCTGGCGAGCGCACACGCCCTATAGCGAAAAAAAACCTCTCCAAAAAAAAAAAAAAGATCCAGAGAGAAAGATAAAGGAGAAGGGATTGCAGCGTGGCCATCCCCCCTGGGGGGTGATTTCTCTCTTTCTATCTCTCTGTCTCTCTCTGTCTTTCTGGCGAGCACATGCACCCTATAGCAAAAACCTCTCAAAAAAAATAATAATAAAAGAGAGAGAGAGAGAGAGAATAGGAGTGAGTCCTCTCTGCTCCGGACAGTCAGCCCATCGACCCTGCTCTTGAAGGTCAAATGGTCACAAACCAAAGTTTCTGATTCAGGCCTTTTTCTTCTCACAGTACGCACGCTCTCTACTCCCGTGCCTTTATGTATGAAGCATATGCTGATATGTTGATAATTCCCGCATTTTCATCCGAGCCCCCCATTCTCCCCCAGGAGAGACAGAGGGTCCACAATGGCATTTATAACGGTCTACCATTCGACGCCTAGACTCTCAAAGTTGCCACAACACATATCCCAGGCAGAACTCTTATCCTCCGTCCTATGGTTTCTCTCCCGGTATGGCTGTCACCTTTCATGGCATGCGCAAACCAAGTAATCCAGCCCTACACAGCTTCACCCCCACATCCCATGGGTCACCAGTTCCTGCTGACTCTAACTCGGAGGTATTTCTTGAACTCAACCTACTCTTCATCCTTGGACCCATGCCCTGAGTCTAGGCCTCATCAACTCCTGTCTGGATCATCTTAGTTGCCTCCTTCAGCTGGCCCCCCACACCTGATCTTGTCCCTCTCCAGTGTAGACGCACCCAGCAGCCATGGGCACCTCTCTGAAATGCGTGCTGGTTCGTCTCGCTCCCTGGTTAAAGCCAGGACTCGCCGTCACATCCCTTACAAGGACCTGCAGCTCGAAACCAGGTTTGACAGGTTTACGTGTTCCTGACTCATGCCTAAGGACTGGCTTGTTGGGGCTCCAGACGCCCCATCCCCTCCTCTTCCCATGAGATTCCACTTGTACATGTTTTGTACATTGGGGTTCTTCTATAGAATTCTTTCTAGACAGGCAGCAGCTACCCTTCAAAAATAACTTAGAAAACCAATGGTCTCGAGGGTTGTGTAGGAACAAGCCAGTTGGTTGGAAAATGGCACCAACAGTTCTTTCTGGTGTAGCAGTGAGCTGGCTCAGCAGGCGAGGCCCTAAGACGTCCAGCTGAAGCTGGTGCAGATGTGCAGCGGAGAGCAGAGCGCTCCTCACGCCGGCCAGGCTGTGAGCTTGACCGTGCAGCTTCCGCATCTCCACTTCGGCTGGGTCCTCTGAGCTCCCTGTTCGAGGCAGAGGGGATCCGTCCTACCTCTCAAACCCAACCCCGCCTGCCCCGCCATGTACACCCCTCCACAGGACAGTGAGAGTCTGGGGGACAAAGTGCATCTTTCTTTGAGTCTGCTCCATGCATTGTGGTGTTTGCTCTCTTACGGCGGACGTGTCAAGGGTAACAGTGCCACGCAGAGTCACCACCAGGCTGCTAGAGAGGCCCCAAGCCTGCAGCACACATCACCGTTCTCCACGAGACAGGGAATGAGAGCGCAGAACTAGGGACCCTGTCCGTTCCCTAGGCCGGCTGTCAGCCTCGCTCACTCAGCGTGCAGCAGCGCGGTTAGTATTTGCCTTCTCCGCTACATGGTAAGCTCCTGAGAGCGGGAGCTCTGAGAGCGAGTGTACGAATCTCAACCGTAAGAGCATTTATTACTCAGCAGCGATAAAGCCAGTCAAGCAGCACCTGGAATCTCCGAGAAGACCCCAGGCGAAGGGAAGGAGCCAGCAGCTCCCAGCTGGAGCAGAAGGTCCTGCTTGCTTCCAGCCTCTGCTCACAGCTACCTCCCACGCTCCAGCACTTGGTGTACGAGTGGGTTCATCCGAACCGTCTGTCCACAGTTTCCCCAAACACAGAATGAACGCTCCCAGCCTATACTCACTCCCTCCGAGCTTCCTTTGTTTGGCGTGGCTTCTCCTCTCCTACCCAACCCTCCCCATCACGAGGGCACGGTTTGGGCTCTGCCTCCTCTGTGAAACCTTCCCCACCATGCCCACCATGGTGGGCTCTTCTTCCTCTGAACACATGGTACTGGTGTCTGCAGTATCCTTAGGCCTCATGACATCACTCGTGTCACGATTTATATATTTTTTGTGTTTCTGCCTTGTTTCCATAGTTATACCTTTGAGGGCAGAGGTCATGTGTTATTCCAAAGAATATTCTGGCCAATGTACAGGAAAGGACTCACAAAATATTTGCCCCCACCGGGCCAGCCGCATGCCCTAGGGGTTAAGGGAGCTGATCCTACATGGCTGACCCTGTTCGAATCCTGGGCCTGGTGGCTTAAAATATGTGCCAGGTGCCTGTGTGTGTGTGTGTGTGTGCCCAAAATCCCGACAAGGTGGAGAATGGAAAAAATGGATTGTCATAGGCCACCACCCCCCCACCCCCCCGTAGGGGATGCTTTTCCTCTCTCTCTCTTTCTCTGAAGAGTGCATATGCCCTTTGGCAATTAGATTTTTTTGCTCGAAGAAATAAGGAGGAAAGAGAATAAAAGAAGAAATGAAGGCAGTAACACTGCCTTGTCTATAATTGTCTAGGTGTGGCTTTCCAAGGATTTGCCTTTTTTCCCTCTTTCTTAAATTAAGCTTCATAAAAGTTTATCATTTGTGATAAACTATTATTTCTCAGTTTCCCAAAGAGATTGAACTGGCTTCTGCCTTCCCTCCAACATTTTTTTTCCAGTTGACAACCAGATGCTATTAAACCGCGAAGGGAGAGCAGGGGGTAAACCATGCAAGTGATCCAATGGAGAAACACTGGGATTGTGTGTGTGTTTTTTCTTTTTTTTGGAGGGGGGGGCAGGTATAGCCCACTGTGCCCAGCAATGGAGTTGCTGGCCCAAGGGCTTGGTCCTCTATTTTTATTTTTAGCTACAATTCCGTCTCCTCCATTCTCCTCTCAAGATTTTGGGCAGGCACACACATGCCCAGCACGATTTTCAAACCACTGGGTCAAGGACTTTAACCATGGTCGGCCAAGTGGGAATCTAACTGCCTTTGCCACCACGCCACCTGCTGGCCTTGGTCCTCTTGCCCCTTTCTCTGGTGTTTTCCTGCGGTCTGGGCTCTCAGCCCTGGCCAAGGGCAGGTCAGCCCCTTCATCCTGCCGTCCCCTTGGCAGCTGGGCCTGACCTCGCAGGGAGCTAGTGCTGCCCCTGCTTCTCCTGGCCTTGGCACATGACAGGGAGGGGATTTCCTTTGGGGCCGTCACTGGGAATTGTTCTCTTGCCCCACATCAGCTGGCTGCAGGGGGCGAGTCTTCAATAGTTTCATTTCCCTCATTTGGAATGAAGTTTTTAAGAACCAAAAACCAAAAAAAATAAAACACAGAAAAAGGAGAGGCCACCGCCCACACGGGTCACCGCTCCTCACGATGCCAGTGCTAGACGGGTCCAGGGCAGGGCCAAGCCTGAGGGCAAGGGGCACGGATGCCGTGCTGGGGCGGGGCCGAGGGCCCTTCCTCGTGTGTCTGCTCCTCTCCTCTGGCCGCTGGGCAGGGGCTCAGCCCCTCCTGCTCCCTGTGGCCCATGGCCTCCCTCCGCCATGGGCTCTGGTGACTGCCCTCTGCGTGGACACTGCCTCTTCCTTTTCTGGAAACACCGACAGCACTGCCCTGCGAGAGGTTCCATGTGCGGAGAGAATAAGACGCTCACGGAGATACCCTGTCAGTGCCAGGGCCTGGCTGTGGTGGCACAGCAAGGGCAAGGGGTTCGCACACAACCATGGCCCAGTGAGGGCAGAAGGGGGCGGGATCGGGATCCGGACGAGGTGCTGGAGAGTCGGGAGGAAGAGGATGCACTGTAGGGAGACTAAGCTCTGGGAGAGGTGGAACTGGCGGTGGGGCCAGAGACCGAAGGAGAGATAAGGGAGATGAGTTGGGATGAGGCCGTGTCAAGGAGAAGAGGCTGCGGGGAGATGAGGGCGTCTCTGCGCCCCCACAGGACTCGGCCCTGCCCCTGTGGGCCGTCATTCATTCACCTGCGACAGTTCTGCCTCTCCTCTGGGTCACGAGCCCCGACAGGCAGGGACTGTGGCTGTCCCTGAGCAGTAGGTGATTCAGCCACAGCGTCTTCAATCCATGAAAGTGAAAGCGTCGTTTGTTAGAGCAGTGGGAGGTTGAGGACTGGGAAGTCCTTTGTTGGTCCCTGAGAAGTCCTTTCTCAAAACTGAAGAATACCAGTCCTGGCGTCCTCAGGGCCCCTGGGTGGCCCGGTCCCTTCTCTACTCCTGCTGAGCGCGTGCCCTGCCCCGCCCCTCCTCACTCCACTCACTCCACTCTGAGCGTGAAGTCCTCCCTCCAGCCCAGCAGACTTGGCCCAGGGCTTTCCCCACGCGCTCCTTCCTAGGCCCAGAATGCCAGGCCCCTCCCAGGCCCCAAAGCAGCTCACTCCTCAACTCCCTTCAGGCCTTGTCTTCAGTGTCACCTCCCCAAAGAGGACTTTCTTTTTTTTTTTCTTTTTTTGGAGAGGTTTTTGCTATAGGGCGCGTGCGCTCGCCAGACAGACAGAGAGAAACAGAGAGATAGAAAGCAGGAAATCACCCCCCAGGGGGGATGGCCACACCGCAATCCCTTCTCCTCCATTCTCCTCTCGGGATCTTGGGCACGCACGCACACGCGCCCGGCGTGAGTTTAAGCCGCCAGGTCCGGGACTCGAACCACGGTCGACTACGTGGGAGTCCAGCGACATAGCCATTACGCTAACTGCTGGTCCCAAAGAGGACTTTCTTGACCATACCACCTCAACTCTCTCCATCATGCTCTTTCCCCTAACTTTGTTTTGTCTTCACAACCCTTTTTTTAACACATGTCATCACCTGATATGTTTTTTTTTTAAAGATTTATTTAAGTTTATTTATTTATTCATTTTTAATTTGACCAGAGAGAGGCACAGAGAGAGAGAGAAAGTGAGAAAGCAAGCCACCAGGTCCAGGACCTGAACCATGGTTGGCCATGTGGGAGTGTCCAGCACCTTAACCACCATGCCACCTGCTGGTCCTCACCTGATATGTTTTTGAAAGTTTATTTATGTATTTCTTCCATGAAAGAGGGCAGCAGAAACAGACACAGGCAGCTCCTGCTGGTGTTCATGCCCCGATCCTACCCCCGCCTCAGCCATCCGGAATCACAGGCGTGCCTGCGTGTGCCTGGTGTGAACTGGGCGGCCACAGGAGGCGAACCCAAGACCTTGTCACCTTCCCACGTGGCCTCCGCATCACAGGGCATGGCTTTCCCTCTGCACCACTGCGGCTAGCCGTGACTCTCCCAGCTCTAACTGCGTGTTTCTGAGAGGAAGCGACCCCGTCTGGCCACGCACTGCTGTGTCTGCGTGCCTAGAACAGAGCCTGACACACACCAGGAGCTCGTACGTTGTATCAGTGAATGCACGAACGAGCTTAGCAGTGTCGGCAAGGTGATGGGGTCAGCAGGCAGGTCGCCACGTGTTAGTTAATTAGTAAATGGGCACAGAAGTAAGCAGCCGTGCCAACTGACTCTAACCCTGCCCACGGCCTGTGTTTCCCGACCGCTGTGGCACTCCAGAATGATGGCCGAGTGAAAGGCATCGCCGTGTGGCAAGTCCTGGCTGTTCACACGGCAGCTGCCGTTCTAGCACAGGGAGGGGGGCAGGCCTGGGTCAGCTGCATGTCCCAAGCAGTGAAGAAATGCCGGTAGAGGAAGACGTGTTGACCAAGACCAGAGAGGTCTTGGCAGTGGGGCGAGGTGCTAATGCCACAGCAGAGGTCCAAAGCTCCTGATTCGTTTCCCATGCATCTACACCACGAGGGTCAGACCTCCCGAGGGGCCCCCGAGGGGCCTTCCGCAACCTAGAGAGAGAGGAAGGAAGGGCAGGGGGCTCCAAAGCAGCCTCCGTGGGAAGTGAGCACACCCGTGTTATTGGGGGGGGAGGCCTAGGGCAATGGGCCCCGCTCCTTCCTGCGCCCAGTGTGGTTTGCTGTCAAGAGGTAGCAGGTTTAGCCACAGTCAAGAGAGGCGGAGGGAAAGGCCCCCAGAGAACGAGAGGCCCTGCGGTGGACGCCCTGAACCTGGAAGGTGATTTGCTAGACCCACATTCAGATGGGGAGCAGAATGAATGGTGGGGACTCTGGGGCTTTGGTGGTGCAAGGCATGCTGGGAATTGTGGGTTTTAATTGGCAGTTGGGCAGTTTAGCCACAAGCTGGGGCAGGGTGGGGTCGGCAGAGGCGAGGAGGCTGGTGAGGCGGAAACAGGGAGGAGTAAATGTTTTTTTCTCACACCGGCAAACCAGAGGAAGATTAACTATCAGACCCAATGATTACCATCACTAGCACTGAGCAGAAAGGCTGGATTTAGACCCGTCCTTACTGCCGCGATGGAGCTCATCCTCTTCACTCACCATTGTTATGAAGGACAGCCGCACCAGAGGGTGCCGTGCACTTCCCATTCATCTTTCAGATTCCCTCCATAGACCCCCCGCACTCAGACTCGCTCTCTTCCTTCCCCATGGCCTTGGAATCTCCTCTCCACCAGGTCGGAGCCATTGCCTTGTTGGAGATTCTCCTAAAGACCCATCTCCCCAAACCCTCCCAGTCAACCTACTCCCTTACTTAGGTAACATGTCACCTAGTTCTTCTGTAAATCAGACTCTTGACAACTATGATTACCCAGACCACAGCAGAAGACTATCTCAAAGCCCAGGATCTTTACTCTTGGGCGAAGCTGAATCATTCTCAGCCTCTACCCAGTGTAATAATAAATATTAGGTGGTCGGGAAAGTCGAGACGTATTCTTTCATGGTTTTCTTCGCAACAATGCGTCGTCGTGACTTTCCCGATGATCCAGTATTTAGAGCTGTGAGATCAAGGGACGCGAGTAGAGTAAGAAAGAAGGTTTCTATAAGTATGTAGGGACATGTTCTCATGACTGCTTTTTTAAACAATTATTATTTTGGGACCAGCAAATGATGTAGAAGTTACGTCACTGGACTGCCACATGGCCAATAGCAATTTGAAGTCAGGACCCTGTAGCTTGAAACTCAAACTAGGCATGTGTATATGCATGCCCAAGATCCCAGGAGGAGAATGAAGGAGAAGGGATTGAGGCATGTCCATCCGCCCTGGGAAATGATTTCTCACTTTCTCTCTCACTGTCTCTGTCTCTCTTTCTCTCCAGTGAGTGCAAGTGCTGTAAGGCAAAACCTCTACAAAAGAAAATCATCATCATTATTATTTTAATTAATTAATTTATTTATTTATTTATTTTTGGAGAGGTTTTTGCTACAGGGCACGTGCGCTTGCCAGAAAGACAGAGAGAGACATAGAGACAGAAAGCGAGAAATCACCCCCCAGGGGGGATGGCCACACCGCAATCCCTTCTCCTCCATTCTCCTCTTGGGATCTTGGGCACGCATGCACACATGCCCGGCGTGAGTTTAAGCCACCAGGTCCGGAACTCGAACCATGGTCGACTATATGGGAGACCAGCAACATAGCCATTACACTAACTGCTGGTCCCATATTTATTTATTTTTTAATTTGACTGGGGAGAGTGGTGAGAAAACAAGCTGACAGGTCTGGGACTCAAACCATGGTTAGCCATGTGGGAGTCCAGTGCCCCAACCACCACACCACTTGCCAACCCCTATAACTGTTTAAATTCTTCCTGGTGGCATCTTGTTGCTTTTACTTGTTTGTTTGTTTTGTTTTGTTTTGTTTTTGTTTTATTTTTTCAAGATTTTTTTGCTACAGGGCATGTGCACTCACAGGAGACAGAGAGACAGAAAACAAGAACTCCCCCTCCCGGGGGGTGGGGAGAGTAGCCACAATGCAATCCCTTCTCCTCCATTCTCCTCTTGGGACTTTGGGCACACATGCACACATGACAGGCGTGAGTTTCAAGCTGCCAGGTCCGGGACTCAAACCGCAGTTGACTGTATGGGAGTCCAGCAATGTAACCCTCATGCCATCTGCTGGTCCTTCTTGTTGCCTTTTAATACAGCACAGACTCTGTCCTGCACAAGTCTACAATCCACCAGGTCCTCTGCATCACAGTGACTCTTAGCCACTGATACTCTAACGGTGCTTCTGTGTCCTCGAGAACAGACTATACAGAGAATTCTTTTTTATGTAATTTTATTCATTGTCATTATTTTATTTTATTTAGATATTTGTTTTTTAAGTTGACCAGAGAGAGACAGAAAGACAGAAGGAAAGTGAGAAAGCAAGCTGCCAGATCCGGGACCGAACCACAGTCAGCCACATGGGACCCCAGCTGCCCCAACCACCACGCCACCTGCCGGCCCCTTATATAGAGAATTCTTACAACTCGGTAATAAAAAGGCAAATAACCTGGGCCAGTAGGTGGCAAAGAGGTTAAGGTGACTGGATTCCCACATGGAGACCATGTAGTTCAAGTCCTAGACCCGGCATCTTGAAAAACACGCCTGTGCCTAAAATCCTGAGAAGAAAAGAGAGAAGGGATTGTCAGTGTGGCCATCCCCCCGGAAGGTGAGTCCTCACTTCCCCCCTCATTCTTTCTCTCTGGCAAGTGCATATACCCTATAGCAAAAGAAAACAAACAAACAAACTAAATTAATGTAGAAAGATGAATAACCCAACTAAAAAATGGGTAAAGGATGTAACTCCAGAAGATATCCAAACGGCCCATCAGCACATGAACAGAGGCTTCGCATCATCAGTGATCAGAGAAAGGCAAGTCACAGCTACGAGGAGATACCACTTCCCGTCCACTAGGCCAGCTACAACTAAGTCAGATAGGGTCAGTGCGGTGGGGCCAGCAGGGGGTATAGTGGTTAAGGTGCTGGATTCCCATATGGCCGACTGCAGTTCTAGGTCCAGACCCAGTGGCTTGAAACTCATACCAGGCACATGTGCATGCATGTCCAAAATCCCAAGAGGAGAATGGAGGAGAGGGATCGCAGCATGGCCAAATCCCCTGGGGAGTAAATTCTCACTTTCTCTCTCTGTCTCTCTCTGCATCTCTGGAGAGTGCACGGACCCTGTAACAAAAACAAAACAGAACAAAACAATCTCCCTAAACATGGTTCAGCCAGGAGGTGCAGGCACGAGGGCACCGCTGCATGATGGCTGGGGCTGCATGGGGGCCCAGTTTGGTTTCTGGCCCAACCAGGGCAGGCTGGCCACTGCGGTGCGTACCTGTGGTTCTGGCTGGCGGGGAGGCTGGGATAGAAGACACAGTGGAACTCTGTCAGGAATGCCTCTCTCTTTTTCTCTGCACTTCTCCTTCTCTCCTCCCTGTGCTTGCTCTCTCTCTCTCTGTCTTTGGTAGGAAGAAGAAAGGAAGGAAGGGGAAGGGAGGGAGAAAGAAAGGAAGAAAGGGAGAGAGGAAAAAAGGGAGAGGGATGGAAAGAAAGAAAGAAAAAGAAATTTAGATGCCAAGTATTGGCAAAGAGGGACCAGCAGTTAGTGTAATGGCTATGTTGCTGGACTCCCATGTAGTCGACCGCAGTTCGAGTCCTGGACCCGGTGGCTTAAACTCACGCCAGTCATGTGTGTGTGTGTGTGCCCAGGATCCTGAGAGGAGAATGGAGGAGAAGGGATTGTGGCATGGCTATCCCCCCCGGGAGGGTGATTTCTCTCTTTCTGTCTCTCTGTCTCTCTCTGTCTTTCTGGTGAGTGCACGTGCCTTCTAGCAAAACCTCTTAAAAAAAAAATAAAAAACAAGTTTTGGCAAAGAGGTGCAAATCGGGAGCCTCATATATTGCTGGTGGAACTTTGGAAAACAGTTTGGTCGTCTCAAAAGGTTACACAAGCAGACCAGCAAGTGGTGTAGTGTTTACGTTGCTGGACTCCCACATGGTTGACCATAGTTCAAATCCAGTGGCTTGAATTCATACCGGCGTGTGTGCATGCATGCCCAGTATCCCCGGAGGAGAATGGAGGAGACAGGCTTGTGGCATGGCCATCCTTCCTGGGGGGGTGATTTCTCACTTTCCCTCTTTCCACAATCCCTTCTTATCCATTCTCCTCTTGGGACTTCGAGCTCACAGCACATGTGCCCAGCATGATTTTCAAGCCATCGAGTCCTTGACTCCAACTGTGTCTTAACCACCACGCCACCTGCTGGCCCGTGATGTGGTATTTCTACCACACCATCTTGAAGTTGTGCAGTTTCTCCTTATAGCTGCTAAGTATTTCATGAATATATATTTAGCTTCCCAAAGTGAAAGTATTTCACACCTATTGAATCCTCCTTTTAACATCTGTTTAAATATTTTTAAATATGTTTTGAAGATTTTGAAGCTATCTTTTTTTAATTTACAATACAATTCATCTTATGTGGGAGATGGTTGCTAAGGCACTTATTAATATGTGTTAGTTACTTGATACTACATTAATAAATTACATTTATTATAATATGTTAAATATAATTCTAATTGTCATATTATATAAATATTATACGTTTATATAAATTAATTATACATTCAGAAAACTCCAGGCAGTTGATATTCCTTGTTAAGGAGAGGGTCCACGCCATGGTGCAGCAGTAATTAATGAGCTGCTCAAGAGAAGCTGGAGCCCACATGGCGACCATAGTTTGCATTCCTGGCCAGGTCAGCCTGAACCACACCAGGATGTCTGAGTGCCCAAGATCCAAGGGACTGGAGGAGCAGAGGAAGAGGATCTCAGCAGGACCGTATTGTGGAGGAGGCTCCTTTCTCTTTCTCTCATACACACACACATGCTTTATCATGAATAAAGAAAAAAATAAAATAAGAAGACCAAGCACTTGTCAAGGAGAAAGGGGCACTCATCCCTTTGAAAGCAGAAATGCCTCTCTACTTCTGTTTAGGGAAACAGAGTTTACTCACCTAGCGTAAGAATCTATAATAGTTGCTATTTGCAGGGGGACTGGCTTTGAGGGTTGTTCAGCTCCTTTAAGGGAGCAAACTCTGTGCAGTTTTGGTGGCGAGCAGAGCCCTAGTCCTTGGAAGTAAGGGTGTGGTGGCATGATGCAGCCATTAGTCTGCCCAAGCCAGACATTACAGTCTAAAATACAATTACAATCTATTGACCATCGAATGAGTGCCATGGGCCTGGAGTGAGCGGCACTGAGAAGCCGACTGGCTCCAGAAGTGGCAGCAGCCTCTGCCTCAGGCAATGGTATCAGCAGCGCCAGGGCCAGGGTTCAGCCGCAGTGACAGCCCTGCAACCAGGCTGGCCCTGTAGCCGCTCACGTCGCCACGGTGCTGCCCATTTGCTCATCCGGCTCTCCGGCTTTCACACTCACCTCTACCCACTTTCCTTCCAGTAAGGTCCTTTCCTGCCCAAGGGAGCCAGAAGAGCTTCTGTTGCTTGCGTTCCAGAACCCTGACCCTGGCCGGCTCCGTGGTGCAGTGGGAGCATGCTGCTCAAGCGATATTGGATCCATATGGAAGGTCATGGTTCGGTTCACAATGACCTGTACACGTGGGGTACATGTACCCATAAGCCTGCCTGTCTGGGATAACTGGGGAGGAGGTCGCAGCATCAAAACTATTGAGGGTTCTCGTCTTTCTCTTTCTGTCTCTGACCCTCATGAAAGAATTAACAACAACAAGCAAAAAACCTTAACTCATTCCCTAAGTGGAAAAAAAAACACAAAAACCAAATAAACAAACAAACAAACAAAAAAAAAACCTTGACCTTGAGAAAGGTGATGAGGGAAGGAGGGGAGGAAAGGGAAGAAAGGAGGTACTGAGATCTGGAAAGGTAGAATAAAAATTGGAAAAAAGCAGTGATAGCTGCAAGTCTCGCTAGAGTGAAACCACGGTACCTACAGGTGTGTGCAAAGCCGCTCGGTGCACAGGGAAACCAGGGCTGTGATTCAGCTGGGACAGGTCGGACATGACAGTGTAAAACACAGTGACAGCCTATCACTCTGGAAGACACTGCGTCTCTCAAAGGATAGAATTCTTTTCAGAGACAAGTTTCTGACACTCTGAAATGATGCTTTTCAATGGGTTTTCCTTAATATAAATTCAACCTGGAAACACCTAGAAGAAGAGAAATTCATTATTAGCTAAAACTGGATAAGAATATAGAAATTATTTACATATTGGAAACCTACCCCAAATATTAGCAAAAACAGTGATAGACAATTTTTTAAAAAGGTTTTTGCCATAGGACATATGCGCTCACCAGAGACAAAGAGAGACAGTGAAAGGGAAAGAGAAATCAGCCCCCAGGGGGAATCGTCACACCGCAGTCCCTTCTCCTCCACTCTCCTCCTGGGATTTTGAGCATGCATGCACATGCACTCAGCATGATTTTCAAGCCACCAGGTCTGGGCCTCGAACCGTGGTCTGACATGTGAGTCCTGCATCTCAACCACTATGCCACCTGCTGACCCCAATAGTATTTTTTATAGGTGAAATAATTTCAGACCAAATTTAAAAATAAAAATTAAAGCCAACTGGTGAAATGGTGGTTAAGGCAGCTGGATCCCACATAGCTGATAGCGCTGTTGGAGTCCCAGACCCGGCAGCATGAGAAACACCCGGTGCGTGTGTGTGTGTGCCCACAATCTCCAAATGAGAGAGATAGAAGAGAAGAGATTGCAGCATGTTCATTCCTCAGGAGAAGAGTGCTTTCTCTCTCCTCTCTCTCTCTCTCCAGTGAGTGCATGAGCATTGGCAAAATTTTTAAAATAAGAGTAAGAATTGACTTATTATGCTGGTGGTGTGGTGGTTAAGGGCACTGGACTCCCATACGGCTGACCATGGTTCAAGTCCTGGACCTAGCGGCTTTCTTTCTCGCTCTCCTCCCCTGTCCAGTCAAATTAAAATAAATAAGCAAATACAGTTAAATAAAATAATTTAAAAAAATTAGAAACTAACAAAAAGAATTGATTTATAGTTATATAATAGAAGTATTTACAGTTTGGGTTATAATAACTATTTAAGCTATTTTGAAATTACAATTTTATATAATTATAGCAACAAACATGATCACTGGAATTAACACGAAATTAATACTTTCTAAGTTTGTAGGCTAAATTTGATAATGCTGACTTTAAGATTATTTTAGTTCATTAATATTTCTTTTAATCTAGGATCCCCTCAATCACATGGATTGATTGAAAATAATTAATAAAAAGTGAACTGGCCTCATAGCCTGGTGGTTAAGGCGGCCAGATACCACACGGCCAACTGCATTTCTCATCCTGGACCCGACAGCTTGACAAACACTCTGGACATATGCGTGTGGGTGCCCAAAATCTCGAATTGGGGGAGAAATGGAGGAGAAGGGATTGTGATATGACCATTCCCCATGGGGAGTCATGTGGAGGGGTTTTTCCCCTCTCTCTCTCTGTCTCTCACATGTGCTATCTCTCTATCTCTCTCTGGCAACCACATGCACCCTCTAGCCAAAAAAAGAAAGAAGAAAAAAAGTTTGTAAAAGAAACAGATTTGTTTAGGTTTTCTTCTATTTTAGGCCCAAATGAGTTGATTATCGTAAGAAATGACCTGCTCAGTTGCACGGCCTCTGTATGCCTCAGTTTCCACTTTTCTAAATATTAACAATAGTACCTACTCTATAGAATTGTTGTGAAATATTAAATAAGTTCAGGACCAGCAGTTAGCATAATGGCTATGTCACTGGACTCCCATGTAGTCGACTGCGGTTTGAGTCCCAGACCTGGTGGCTTAAACTCACGCCGGATGCGTGTGCGTGTATGCCCAAGATCCAGAGAGGAGAATGGGGGAGACAGAATTGTGGCGTGGCCATCCCCCCAGGGGGTGATTTCTCACTTTCTGTCTCTCTGTCTCTCTCTGTCTTTCTGGTGAGCGCACATACCCTATAGCAAAAACCTCTCAAAAACAATTAAATAAGTTAATCGCACAAGGCTTTATAATAGTGATTGACACATACTAAGAGCTCAGTAAGGGTGAGTTGTTCTTTCTGTGAGTATTGGGTATTTCATTACTTGGGGTAAGGTCTGACGTCCTCCCACTGACCATGGAAGGGCATGAGGTCTGGGGCAGAAATCTAGATGAAACAAGATTACTTAAGCATCACGAAAGTAAGGCATTCCCTAAACCTATCTAATTTTAGAAGTTAAAAAAAAGAGCAGAAAAATCAGACGGTGTCCTCAAGAAATAACTATTCTACTCAGAGCCCCCACTCCCCACTAATAAATGGCCCCGAGATAGGGCACCATTGTCTTTCTGCCAGCTGTAACTATAAGATAGCCCGCAGCAGGTGCCAGCAGGTGGTGTGGTGGTTAAGGTGTTGGACTCCCACGTGGTCAGCAATGGTTCAAATCCTGGACCTGGTGGTTTGCTTTCTCACTCTCTCTCTCTCTCTCTTCCTCTCTCTTCCTCCCTCCCCCTCTCCCTCTCTCCTCTCTCTCTCGTGAGCACATATGTTCTATAGAAAACTTAAAATAATAATAATAAATAAAATAAATAATTTGGGAAAATAAAAAAAGGATGCCCCCCCCAGGTGGTAGGAAACGGAAGTGTTTAAGGAAAGCTCGTAGGCATGAGTTGTCAGGGCATGAAGACATCCTGGGAGGTAAGCAAGGGAACCTGGTAGGAGTGAACAGGTGCTGGTGGTAGTCACGCGGGAGGAAGGAGCAGCACGACACCAGAAGGGACGTGCAGTGGACTTAACCACAGATCCCACAGCCAGATGCACAGAAGGACCGCAAACCCTTCCTGAGCGGCCTACAGCAGGAGATGCCGATGGGAGCTGTCGACATCCTCGGGCTGCTGGAAGTCTGGCTGGCTACAGCCACGCCCTGTGACAAGCACTTACTGTAAGAGACAGAACTTGGGGCCCGGGATCCGACCTGGGTCTGATGGCCGAGATCCTGCTGCTCACACCGCTACTTCCTCTTGGGAAGGTGCCTTTCACACAGTGAGGGCTCAGTAGATGTCAGCTAGGAGTATTGCCTGCTGACGGGTTCATCTTCCAGAGCAGAGGAAGTAATAAGGGGAACTGCCGCTCTGAACCTATATTTAACCAAAAGGAGGAATTGGTTGGCAGAGTGGAAGTGACAGGAAGCTTGGGAGAAACTGTCTTCAAGTCTGTGATGGTGAGGGAAGCGCGGGGCACAGATGTAGTCTCCGGATTTTAACAATGAAAAGAAAACACCACACCTTGGGGTGTTAGAAAGATGCTCAAGACTTAGGAAGTTCTTAAGAACATTCACTTTACCTGTGAAATCCCAAGTCAGTGGAAAAGGGCAGGGGGCTCGAAGAACTCCTGTGCTTACAGGGCTTATTTATCTGCTTGTAAGAGAAGGGAGTCTTAGCTGGACTCAGGAACGGAAGATGGAGCGGTGTCTAACGTGCTTCTGAGAAAGTGAAAGCCTCTCAGAATTGAGGCTGCTCGGGGGCTTCATAGAGTCATATTCAGAGCAAAAAAGGGATACACTGTTCGTGGTCAATGTTGTCATGTTGGAGGGTGACTAAGAGAAAGCGGAACTCCCCAATTTGTGTTTTGCTTCTGTTTTCTCTGTCAAAGGGAATGTTCTTAGAACTGAAATGCCCAGAGGAAAAGTCAACCCAAGGTGGGAGAAGAATTGGCAAGACTGCCCCTATGCCTTTACGTGAGTTCCAAGAATCTGACCAGAATGAATTATTTTCTAGAGTGTGATGGGGCTTGTGATTGAATTACTCTTCAGGCATTGTATCAGGGACAGACTTCTGGAGGCCAGCACTTAGTACACCAAACAGGGACAAAGTCCAACCGCACATCTCACAAGCCAATGTGTTTACTAACTCCCCAAACCAAGCGCGATTACTGATGAGATGACTCCAGCACCCTCTCAAAGACGTAGTGGTCACCAGGAGTCAGCCAAAGGGCCAGAGAATATTCCGGTCCTGCCGTTTTGTCTCCAGGAAGGTCTTCAAGGCACATGTTCCAAATGAACTATATCAACATGGATTACTTCAGCGAGAACATGATTTCTGGGACAAACGCCTCTAAGTCAACTGAATTCCTTCATTATCTTTTCCTGATACTCATTTGAAACATTTCCCTTTTGTCTATTTTTATTAAGCTGAAATATATTTCACTAGAATCAATGACTTTTATTCTAAATTTTGAAATTTTGTCTCATAGCCGTTCCATATCTGTATCAAATTTTGTTTAAGTTTCTGTCATGTTAGATGGCACTGTGGCTGCTCTTCCCTCCCCAATGTCCATTTCCTTATTTCTGATGACACCCCAACTTTTGTCTAATAGCCACATCACCAGGCAATCCAGGGGCTTTGAGGAGTACTGACTCCACCTCTGAAGCAGGGACTATGGCTCAGGGCTCTCAGCTCATCAGCAAAATCCCATCTCCAGTGGACTGTTATTGTAGGGGATTGGGCACTTAACTCAGGCCAGTAAAGTTGGAAAAAGACTATTTATAGGGCCTTCTGGAAAAGAAGTCCCCCTCCTTCTTCCTTGAATCCAGTGGTATGAAGATGTGAAGCCCAGAAACACGGCAGCCCTTTTGCTGTCATGAGGAAAGTCTGCCTGAGTACTGAGCCACTACACAGACCTAGAAGCATCCATGGCAACTGAACTGAAGCCTGATCAAACTACATCACAAAGGTCTGCTGATAGTCTTTACAGCCGTCCAAACTTCAGTTCTCTCCCCTCTCACCCGCTTCAGCCAGTTTAGTTGAGTTTTCTGTTCCTTGCCATTGAAAATGTCTTAACTGATGTACCCGTCCCCAACCCTAAGGCTTTAAGCTGCACAATGACAGATCTGGGGAAGGACTAGTTACAGGTAGGCAGTCCCACCAGGGCTCCCGCTATGCAGTGCCTGTGTGTGAGTTAGGACTAGTGCCCCCCAGCCAGGGCCAGCCCACCACACAGGCTGCGGGAACAAAACACAGGCTAGGTTTCAACCTCAGCTCCTCCCCTCTGCTAAGAGCAGCACAGCTATAGGACATGGTCTTCACCTGGGCAGAGGCTTTAGCCGCCGGGCTGTGCGAGTAAGGGGCACAAGCTGAGGGGTGGCAAAGGGTTACGTTCTGAGGGCAATGCAACGACTGACTGCTGGCTCAGGGCTGAGTAGCTTGCAAAAAGCGGGATTATGGGGGCGTGGCGGCGCCCGCCCTATGGCAAAAAAAAAAAAAAAAAGATGGAGGCTGGAGGATTGCGGCATGGGGGGGGGGGGGGAGCGGGATTATGCTGAAGAGGCCCTGACATTGGTGTGAGGGTCCCAAACTGTCCCGTGCTACAGGATGGGATCAGAGGACGGAACCAAGGAGCAAGTCTCTGTGAGCACACCGAGAATGGGAAGCTCCTACCGCTGCGCTACCCAGAAGACGCCGCCTGCAGCATGACCTCACCCCGCCTGCCTAGTCCCTGGGATGTCGAGGCCCTTTACCACGTCCTGCCCAACCCCATCCTCTGTGCCTTCTGCATTCGGACCAACGTATTAGGTCGTCCGAAAAGTCATGATGTACTTTTCTGTTTTTCTGTGTAAAAACATGCCGTGACTTTTCCCAGGGCCCAGCAGAAAGCACGCTTTGCCCCTCCAAGGCTGGAAGGTGCCCTGGTGACCAGGATCCTTGCGGAGGTGGGGAAGAGAGGTCATGCCCTTTGCAGTTGCAACCAAGGAGCCCTGGTGGCTGGCTGGGCCTCAGGGGATCTTTAACTGGCTGTGCTACTCCTCCCTCTGACCAAGTGGACCCTGCAGAATCACGTTTTTAAATGTAGAAAATAAAATACCCAGAATTACAGAGCAAATAAACTATGTTGAAGAAGAATTTAGGACTGGCCCTGTAGTGCAGCTGTTAAGCCTTGTACATAGAAAACCAGCTCCCACATGGCCAACTGTGGTTCAAATCCCAGCCCGGAGGCTTCAAAAAGACACCAGGTACGTGTGCTTGTGTGCTCAAAATCCTGACAGGCTGGAGATACGTAAGAGAAGGGACTGCAGTGTGACCACACCCCACTGGGAGTCCCCTTCTCTCTCTCTCTCTCTCTCTTTCCTTTCATGTGTGTGCACACACAGGAAAGGACCCCAAACACACACCCTCTGGCAATAAAAAAGAGAGAGAGAGAGAGAGAATTTGATCCACAGATTTCTTGAATCTATAGACCTTAGGTTTAAAAGTTCTGGGAGGAGGGGCCAGCAGATGGTGCAATGGTTACTTTGTTGGACTCACACCAGCACGTGTGTGCGTGTGTCCAAGATCCCAAGAGGAGAGTGGAGGAGAAGGGATTGTGCCGTGGTCATCCCCCCTTGGGGCACTTTCTGTCTCTGTCTCTCCTGCAAACACACGCACCCTATAGCAAAAGTCTCTCTCTAAAACAAACAAAAAATTCTAAGAGGATAGTAAATACTAGTTTGGAATTCAAATGAAAGAGGTAAAAGTATTGTATAAGATATGTATTTTAAGGGAACCAGCAGTTAGCGTAATGGCTATGTCGCTGGACTCCCACGTAGTCGACCTCGGTTCGAGTCCACACCCGGCAGCTTAAAACTCACACTGGGTGTGTGCTCAAAATCCTACAAAAGGAGAATGGAAGAGAAGGGCTTGTGGCATGGCCATGTCCCCAGGGGGTGATTTCTCGCTTTCTGTCCCACTCTCTCTCTCTGTGTGTCTCTGGAAAGCACAGGTGCCCTATTTATTTGTTTATTTATCCATGTTTTCTATGAGAAAGAGACAGAGAGAGAGCGAGAGAGCAACCCACTCACGGCCTTGATGCCGCAATCCACCACCAGCTTCCACCAGCGCCAGATCACAGGTACACACCCAGTGCATTCGGGGAGGTCTCTAGAAGCAAACTGAGAACGTTTCCGTGTAGGTCGGCCTTGCACAGGGTCCTGTCTTACCGCTATGCGTGTCAGCCAAGAATGTATATTACAGTAAGTTACATCCTATCAGATGAAAGAGCACGCACGAATTAGGCAGTTGGGGAGGGCTGAATAAAGGGACAAATACAGAAACGTGGCCATGGCAGTGCAGGAACCCAGCACTTGCTACAAAGGGCTGTGACAGTCATAGGTCCGAGGGGAGGCAACCGTACGCAACAGTACTTAGACCCTGGGAAACAGCTACCTTGAGGAAACCCTCTCAGGAGGGAACCAGGGCAATCAGTGTGCCGACCGCTGACCACGCTCCCTGGCACAGGAATGGCTGATGTCGTCAGCACAGGAGAGGACAGCAGTGGGGAGAGGGCAGAGACTGGCTCTGGAAGGTCGAGCAGGATAATCCAGCACACGTGGGTCTAGTAACGGTGGGATGAACCCCGCTACCTCTCTGTTTTGTAGTATACTTTTCTAATAGGTCAGAGGAGCTGTAGCACCTTGTACAATATATTCTTATCCTGTTTTGGCCATAGTGCATGTGCTCATGGTCATGCGACACAGCCATTACGCCAATTGCTGGTCCCTGCCCAAGATATTCTTCTTTTTTTTTTGGAGAGGTTTTTGCTATAGGGCATGTGCACTCGCCAGACAGACAGAGAGAGAAAGAGAGATAGCAAGCGAGAAGTTACGCCCCCTGGGGGAATGGCCACGCCGCAATCCCTTCTCCTCCATTCTCCTCTCGGGATCTTGGGCACGCACGCACACGCGCCCGGTGTGAGTTTTAAGCCACTGGGTCTGGGACGCGAACCACGGTCGACTACGTGGGAGTCCAGCGACATAGCCATTACGCTAACTGCTGGTCCCCCTGCCCAATATATTCTTAAAGAATCCTTAATGAGTCTCATTCTTTGCCTTGTGGCTTGTGCTGTAAACAGTGTATTTTTGTTTTTTGGGTTTTTTTAATTGTTTCCTAAATGTGTTACCAGTCATTTGCTTACTTTGAAACTTAACAGTCATATTTCTTACTAATAACAGAGTTTCACTCATTTTCCATGCAGAATTAGTCCCATCAGTTTGACTTTTTATTATCTGAAAGAATTGAATATCAGTCTCGTTGTTTGCCCATTATTTTTACACCCTCCTCCAGATAATTTATACAAATATCTTAAAATACAGTCTGAAATAATAACGATTCTTTTAATTACTAGTGATGGAAATCCAGCTCAAATTGATATAAGCAAAAAAGGGAAATGTGGGGCCAGCAGGTGGCATGGTGGTTAGGGCGCTGGACATCCACATGGCCAACCACGGTGCAAGTCCCAGACCTGGTGGTTTGCTTCCTCGCTTTCCCTCTCTCTCTCTCTGTCTGTGTCTCTTTCTGGTCAAATTAAATAAATTAATAAATTTTTTTAAAAAAGGGAAATGTATTGGCTCATAAAACTAAAAGATCTGGTTAGGACAAGACTGGGGCTCAAACTGTGCTTCCAGAAATCTGTCTCTCTGGGGCCAGCAGTTAGCGTAATGGCTATGTCGCTGAACTCCCATATAGTCGACCGTGGTTTGAGTCTCGGACCTGGTGGCTTAAACTCACGCTAGGCACGTGTGCATGCGTGCCCAAGATCCCAAGAAGAGAATGGAGGAGAAGGGATTGCGACGTGGCCATCTCCTGTTGGGAGTGATTTCTCACTTTCTGTCTCTCTCTCTCTCTCTCTCTCTCTCTCTGTCTCTCTGGTAAGCACACTCACCCTGTAGCAAAAACCTCTCCAAAAAAAAAAAAAAAAAAAAAGAAAGAAAGAAAGAAAAAGAAAAAGGAAATCTGTCTCTCCAGCTCTCAGCCCTGCTTCTCTGTGGGGTTCCATCATCTGGTGGACTCTTCCAAGTGGCATCCAGTGCAGTTTCAGGCCAATGGCCTATCCGTTCAACCCCCGGGAAAGATGCCTCCTTCAAAATAGTCCACGTGTTGGTGAGGACGTGTTGCTATTACAAGTCTTGTGCACTGTTGCTGGGAACGTAAAATCGTGCAGCTGCTCTGGAAGGCAGTGATGGTTCCTAAAAATTAAAATAGGAGCACCATACAGTCCAACGCTTCCCCTTATGGGTACATACCCAGAAGAATTGAGAGACACCAGGGTCCGTGAAGAGGGGGAAATGGAAAGTCGTGTAATGGATATGGAATTTGTTTCATGAGACGAAAATATTCCGGAGATTGGTTAAACAGCAGTCTGAATATACTTAACACTACTGAACCTCCACTAAAAATGGTTACGATAGTAAATTTTGTGTGTATTTTACTACAACTTTAAAAGGGAAGTATGAAATGAGAAGGAACCCGAAAACCCTGAGTATTAAATGATTTACACCAGAACTAAACACAGTAGCACACGTGGAAACTGCGTCTATCCCAGCCCTGCTCTGAGTGTTCATTTTTTGTCAGCTTGGCTGGGCAAGATGAGTCGCCTTCATCGGGAGTGCCCTTCCGATGAATTGTGGTGCTGGAGTTTTTATGGCCAGCTATTTTGACAGACATTATTGTAGCAAATGTTGTCTGACTTATTGTTTCAACAAACCAGAAGACAATTGTTTATGAATTAATAAAAGAAATGAACTAACCTTTTTTTTTTAAAAAAAAAGAAAGAATAAAAAAGATTGACATTCCCAAAGCAAGAAGAAATTCCCCAGCCTGGGCACTTACTCTGCACATTTTGGACTTACCAACCCCCCTAATCACATGAGCCAACTTCGTAAGATAAATTTTCTATATGTGTCCTATTGGTTCTGTTCCTCTAGACATTCCTGACTAATAAACCTGCCTTCTCCTTTTCTGATCAATTGTGACTTTAAGTGCACATCGCTCAGGTCATGGTGGAGAGAAAACACCATGACGGGGTCCGGCTGCCAACACCTGACCGGAGGCTCATCTTGGTATCGCTCACGCGGAACAGCCAATCTGGCTTCCCTCGTGTGCGGCAGGAGGTATCCAACACTGCCTAGGGCATAACCTTGCTAAGATCGGTTAACTCGGATTAAAAAAAAAAAAAAAAAAAAAGAAATCTAATTTCTCACTGATAGCAAATAAAGGCGTAGCAGAGCCAGCTAGAAGGTCACTACAAGAAAGCAGATAAATCCATGACCGAACGCCCCCTCCCGTAAATAAACGAGCCCGGAGTTCTGTAAAACCAGGCGCATGCGTGGTCCTGGACTGAATCCTGGTTTGCATAAAACAACAGGAAAGGGTGTTTGGGGAATGATTGGAGAAATTTTGAATATGGGTTAAGATTAGATGTTAGGAAATTCTAGCTAGTGTTGCTGAGTATTATATTTTGATTTTGACTATGCAGATAAATACATTTCTGTTTTAAGAATATATACTGACGTTTTTAGGAGCGGAATGTCACAATGCCTTTAAATATACTTTTAAACATCTCATCAAAAATGAATAAAGTGAGCTGGATGGGGGGGGGGGGGGCTTCCCATGAGTTACTGAGCCTGCGGGAGGAGGGGGAAAATCACATGGTGAGTTCTTGTTAAACTTCAAGGTAAAACCACTGGACACATGTCCTTGGCAAGGAAAAGCCCACAAATACACTGTTCCCGGCATTTCCTTCCTGCTCAGGCTCCTTTCCTGACTCCCTTTGGATTTGTAAATACCTGAGACTCATACCTCTACCAGGGGACCGCCCGGAGGGTTAGCCTAGAGACTAAGGCACTGGAAGGGCTGCCCCTTCCAGAAGGAGGTGGAGGAGGAGGCAGACCTCAAAGGAATAGAAGGCAAAATGGGGCCCAATAGAGGATCCCTGGTAAATGCTTTGTTCTGGAAGGCTGACCCACCTAGAAAGATTCCAGATGTGAGCCCAGATACCCCCTGAATATGCTGGGCACACATGCCCGCGATCCAGGGCTGGCTGAGGCTAGCGGTGGATTGCAGCATCAAGATCCTGTTGGGGGTGTCTGTCTCTGTCTGTCGGTCTGTCTCTGTCTCTTTCATTCATGGAAGAAATAAATAAATACACTTAAATTTTTTATTAGAAGGCAAATGGGGCTGATTTATATTTTTTCCTGGAAGTGGGGCATGGTCATGCCACAGTCCCTTCTCCACCTCTTTGGGATTTTGAGAGCATGCACACACACACACACACACACACACACACACACGTCCCATGTGTCTCTGAGCACCAGGCGCATGCACGTGTGTGCTCCTGTCTAGGACTGAGCCATGCAGTTTGTCACGCGGGCTCCAACTGCCTTATCCACTGTGCCACCGGCTAGCCCCGGGCTGATTGGTGAGGAAGCAGCGAAATTCCACCTCTGGCAGTGTCAGGCGGACAGTGTGCTGCTGCTGCCCCCAGGCTGGAAGACGTGTCAGGGGCGCCTTCAGGGGAGGAGACTGGCCTTGACCTCTTAAGACTTCCACAGTTCCCAGCCAGGACCCAGGGAAAGGGGAGATGGGGCTAGAAGTGGTGGGACCAGGCAGAGATTCTGGAAAGGTCTTGAATTACTCTGTTCTCTGGTTTCCTTCCCCGACCCTGCTTCTCTGCATGCAGTTTCCTGTTTCTTACAATCGGGAGGAGCCAATTTCCTTAGAAGCTGATTTCATTTGATAAGGAAAGGGAGGGGGGCTCAAGCCAAGCCATCGGGGACTGTCCTTGAGAAGAAACAGGAGCTCAGTCTTGGCGCTTGCTCCTCCCATCCCAAACCTTTCTGAAAGGAGGAAGATTTAGGAGACAGCTGTGAGCCAAATTATGGCAGGATTGTTTTGAACTTTGCAAATATTGTATTTTAAGCCAACAAAGAACAGTGACCAGGATATTTCCTAGCTCCAGAGAGAAAAGAACAATGCAATTCAGGTCAACAAACAGACCCTGGAGACACTTTGTGGAGGCTTGGATGGAATATAAAGATGAATAGTCTCTTTCCCTACCCTCGAAGCATTTGCAACATTCAATTGCAACAGAAAGTCTGAAAAATTGAATATAAAGAAAAGCTCACTGTAAAACATATTTTCCTGATTTACCAGGAGAGAATATGGGATCTTCCTGGAAACATTTAGCAAACAGACTCTAGGCCATATCCTTTCTTAATCATAGACAGTGGTTTAGACCCAGCAGCCTTAGGTGAGGGGCAGGGAAATAGCCCAGAGTGAATGACCTGGTGGTTTCAGCCAGAGTCCAGATTCTAGAAGCAAATTCGCCTATTAGTCTCTATCAGCCCTGAGGAAAAAATCACCTTCCCTCACAGAGATGGGCGCTAAACCCCTACAAATAATTTTACTTGGTTCTGTCATATTTTGCCTCTCAGTACTCCTAGAACATTCAAGAACTCAACTTGTCACCACACCTAATGCCATGATTTAGACTTGAAACAGAGCAAGAACCCCCTAAGGTATTTTCTAGGGGTCCTGAAATATAAAGTCCATTTGCATTGTAATGGCCCGGAGTAAGGAGTAAGTCTTCAGACTTTGGTTATGATAATGACCAACATGGACCATGAGTGAGGGCCATTTGACCTCTAAAACTCTCACTTAAAGGAAAGGAGGTTTTCATTTCAATATGTAAGATGTTTTGTAGACTGGAAACTGCTGGTTGTGAGCTCAGAGACTCCGGGCTGAATGGTTCCAGACACCTGAAGAGGAATTTGATTATCTAAGGCCTCACCAATCAAGAATGCCCACAAGCTGAACACGCCCTGTTAAACCGATCACTGAACTGTTCATGCGCCTGGGACCTCTGCCCCTAATTTTGCCCTTAAAAATGCATGTGGGGAACATCTAGGGGAGACTGGGTCTTTTCAGCATGAGCTGCCCGCTCTCCTTGCTTTGCGCTTTGCAATAAAGCTGTACTTTCCTTCATCACATCATGTGCCTATGGCTTGGTTTTATAGCGCTTTGGCGAGCGAACCTGATTTGAGTTCGGTAATAGACTCAATCAATTTGCCTATGAAACAAGGGCCACTGCTCCTGAAAAATAATTTATAGGGCCAGCAGGTGGTGTAGGGGTTAAGTCCTGGACCCGGTGGCTCGAAGCTCACACCAGGTATGTGTGCATGCATGCCCAAACTCCCAGGAGGAGAATGGAGAAGGGATTGTGGCATGGCCATCTCTCTTAGAGGGGGTTAATTTCTCACTTCCCCTCTCGCTGTCTCTCTATTCCTTTCCTTCCCAGAGAGCACACACACCCTGTTGCAAAAACCTTAAAAAAGAAAGAAAAAGAATTAATAATGATAAACAATGCTTTAAGAGCATTCTATCAGGAACAGCAGATGGCATAGTGGTATGTGGCTGAGTTCCCACATGACCAACCACGGTTCAAGTCCCAGACCTGGTTTGCTCAAAAATCATGCCGGGTTTCTGTGCATGCATACCCAAAATCCCTGGAAGAGAAGGGATTACAGCATGGCCATCCCCTTGGGAGTGATTTCTCACTGTCCCCTCTCACTGTCTTTGTCTCTCTTTCTCTCTGGTGAGTGTTAGCACCCTAAAGCAAAAAGCTCTACCAAAAAATAAACAAACAAACAAAAAAAATTCTATTATATAAAAAACATTTCCCTGTCATGATCTTACTTGAATACCTTAATTCTGTGAGGTAGTTATAGATAGCATTATTAATACCCATTTGCAGATAAGATAACTGAAGGCTCAGAGAAGGTGACTTGCCCAAAGTCCAGCATGTAAAATTGAGTATAGACCCTATGACCTAGTCCTACAGGCCCGAGATGGTAACTCTAAGGCACTTTTTTCTACACGACACTGCCTCTGTCGTGGTATGCCAGGTGCAGACAGAGTATGAGGGCAGTGTATCTGTGGATTTAGGGAGAAGCAGTGCAATGTCATATGATCGCATTCTCTCGCAACACTGTTCTCCATTCCTGTGCACTGATCCCTAACCCTGCATGTCCTGCCCCCATCATTTCCTCTCCACGTGGCAGGGAGGTGTGGACACAGCTATAAGCCAGGGCCCACCCTGTAACCTATGGTTAAGGGAACTGGATCCCACATGGCTGATCTCGGTTCTAATCCCAGCCCTCATGACTTGAAAAACATGTTGGGTGCATGTGCATGTGTGCCCCAAATTCTGTAGAAGAGACCACCGTGGGGAACACTTCCTCCCTCTCTCTGTGTCTCTCCGTCTCTCTGGCAAGTATGTGCATCCTACTGTAGTCAAAAAGGGGGAGGAGATAAAAAGCTACAGGCCACATTGTGTGGGTAACCATATTCCCGTCCCTCCAGGCAGTGATCCTGCAAGGGCGTGGGGAACACAGAGTGTAAGGACTTGCGGGCCTTTGCCTTCCAGGTGGTGGCCGAGAGGAGCTCTGTGAGGAACTAGAGGAGCCAGCCTTGCCCTTCCCCCACATTGTCTCTTATTTCCACAGCGACTAGATGGCGCTTACTTGGATTGACCCATGATCCTGACAATGGGCAAAAATGAGGAAGTGTTGACAATAAAAGAAAGGGAAAAGAAGAGAGGAACTGGAACAGAGGATAATAATTAGAAAAAAGTAAAGAACAAAAGTCCAGATACTCAAAATATTGAGCGCATCCTTCTCTTACCAGAAAATTCTGTCAGCTCTGCAGAAACCATGGTATTTGTGGTTCAATTCACCACAGGGTGTGGGTTTGACTCTGAAGTGGGACTGAGGAACTAGTTAACTTTTTTCCCTCTATGGGTTTCCTTCTGCAGGCTCCTCCCCACAGGGCACCCCACGACACCCCACCCCATCCTGAGCACCTGAATGTACTTCTGCTGCCCCCTGCTGGGAGAGTGCTGGTGGACCCTAGGGAAAGCCATTCCTTTGGAGGGCTCTTTTCACATCAGGGGCAGGAGAGGAGGGTACTGAGGAGTAGGCAATAAAACAGTGTATTGGTACAGCCAGACACCAAAATACACTTTCACAGGACATAGTGGAAACATCTGGCTTATCATCAGCCTTCAGGCCTATTCAAAGGGGTCAAGGAAGATCAGGGTTGGAGGTGGGTATCTCCCTGACATGGTAGGCCTTTAATGAGGCCTAGGCTACCCGTCTCTGCCTCTTGGCCCAGCCGAAGCACACTAACCTTCCTAGAACACAATGCTCAGTATGTGGGGGAAGGAACTATTCAAATCTACACGGCTAAGAGAATAACGTCACTCTTCAACGTTCTTTCTGTGGCCTCTTATCCCAAAGTCCACAGACATCCCAATCTGCCTCTTCACAAGAGGGAGAGTCTGGGAAGAGGGAAGCGTTCAGTGTGATAGGAGCACAGTCAGTGTGAGGGACAGACTCTCCCTCTTTTTTTCCCATTGTCCTTTCAGTACCAGCATTCTCTCCTACCCACTCCCCACAATATGGTTCTACGAATACTTTATACAAATACAAATGATGAAACGAAAGTGAAAGAACAGGTATTTTTATTGAAGGTCAATAATCTCTTCACTGTATTTTGTATCCCTTGAGTTTTATACTCTATGCCTATATTTCATATTTTAAAATAATGTATTTATTAAATAATATTTTTTAAAATATTGCCAGAGGGAGCATGTGTTTGCCAGAGAGAGAGAGAAAAACCAACCCCCAGTAGGATATGGTCACATTTGAATCCTTTCCCTCCATTTCTCCATCCTATCAGAACGTGGAGCACATCTGCATAAACACCTAAAATTTTTTTTTGTTTTTTTGTTTTTTGGAGAGGTTTTTGCTATAGGGCGTGTGCGCTCGCCAAACAGACAGAGACAGGGAGACAGAAAGCGACAAATCACCCCTCAGGGGGGATGGCCACGCTGTAATCCCTTCTCCTCCATTCTCCTCTCGGGATCTTGGGCACACACGCACACGCGCCTGGCGTGAGTTTAAGCCACTGGGTCCAGGACGTGAACCGCAGTCGACTACGTGGGAGTCCAGCGACATAGCCATTACGCTAACTGCTGGTTCCCAACACCTAACATGTTTTTTAGGCCAGGTTTCAAACTAGGGTTGGTCATATGGGATCCAGCTGCCAATGCAGTGTCTAATCACTGCACCATGGGCCTGGCCTCTAAATAGTTTTTTTTTTTTTTTTTTTTTTAGAAAAACAGATATTAAGGGCCAGCCCCATGGCCTGGTTGTTAAGGGAGCTGCATTCCCACAGAGCTGAGCATACAGTTTGAATCCTGGGCCCAGTAACTTGAAAAACACACCAGATGCATGTATGTGAGTCCACAAAATCCTGTCAGGACGGAGAAATGGGGGAGAAGGAATTGTGGTGTGACCCTGCCCCATTTGGGGGTGCTTTCTACCCTCTCCCTCTGTCTCTGATGAGTGCACACAACCTCTGGCAAATTTCTTTTTTTAGAGAAATTTTTGCTATAGGGCATGTGTGCTCACTAGAGAGACAGAGAGACAGAAAGTAAGAAATCACCCCCGAGGGGGATGGCCACACCACACTCCCTTCTCCTCCAGTCTCCTCTCAGGATATTGGGCATGCTTGCGCACGACCCTGGCGTGAGGTTTGAGCTACCAGGTCCAGGACTCGAACTGTGATTGACTACATGGGAGTCTAGCAATGTAACCATTACGCCATCAGCTGGTCCCCCTCTGACAAAATTTTTAAAATAGATGAAATATCTTGGAAAAATAATATATATTCAATGACCTTTCAAATTCAATAAACAAGAGACCAGCAGATGGTGTAATGGTTACGTCACTGGACTCCCACGTAGTCGACCAAGGTTCGAGTTCTGGACTTGCTGCCTTAAAACTCATTCTGGGTGTGTGTGTGTGCATGTCCAAGATCCCAAGAGGAGAATGGAGGGGAAGAGATTGCAGCATGGTCATCCTTCTTGGGGAGTGATTTTTCCCTTTCTCTCCCTCTCTCTGTCTCTCTCTGTCTCTTTGGCAAGCACACGCACCCTATAGCAAAAATCTCTCTCTCAAAAAAAAATTCAGTAGACAAGGTGGTAAGCAAAGGAAAGTAACTCAGCTTGCCGCAAAGGTACCTGCATCAGATGTTTGCTGCGGCACCAACCACAGCAGTCAGGATATGGCAGCAGCCTAGATCCCCTCAATTGATGAATGGGAAAGAAAGACACACAGATACGAACACACAGATGCGAACTCACAATGGAATTCTGTTCAGTCGCTAAAAAAGACGAAATCCTGTCATCTGAGATTAAAAGGGTAGGCCTGGAGGGCATTATGTTAAGTAAAATAAACCAGGTGCAGAAAGAGACATACCGTTCACTCTCATGTGTGGAAATTGGGAAGAATGTCTGATAGAAGTAGGCAGATGAAGAATGTCTGCTAGAGGCTGGGGTGGCTGGGGAGTAGAGGGGTGCTGATTAGCAGAAGTAAAATTGCAGATATGTAGGAAGCACGATTTCTAGAGTTACAAAACACTAGAGTTTGAAACTAGAATATAGAAACATTCTTCCCACTAGAATATGGAAACCCTGGTGGGGAGACTAGAGATGATAACAACTTGCTGTGTATCTCAAAGTCACTAAAAGGGAAGATTTCGAACGTTCCCCCACAAGGAGTGACACATGGTTGAGATGGTGTGTATGCTAATTATCCAGAGTGAATCATTATGCTTTCTATTCTGGTACTGTGAAACCACATTGTACCCTCACAAATACGTAGTTATTCTAGGTTCACAAATTTTGAAAAATTCAGTAGACAAAATAAACTCGACTGGATACAAGGAGAAAATCTATTAATTTAAAACATGACAAAGAAGGAAACAGTATAAAGGATTTTTTTGTTTGTTTGTTTTTGGTTTTGTTTTTTGTTTTTGTTTTTGGGTTTTTTTGAGAGGTTTTCACTATAGGGCACGTGCGCTCGCCAGACAGACAGAGAGAGACAGACAGAGACAGACAGAAAGCAAGAAATCACCCCCCAGGGGGGATGGCCACGCCGCAATCCCTTCTCCTCCATTCTCCTCTTGGGATCTTGGGCATGCACGCATATGCGCCCGGCGTGAGTTTTAAGCCACCGGGTCCGGGATGCGAACCGCGGTAGACTATGTGGGAGTCCAGCGACATAGCCTTTACGCTAACTGCTGGTTCCCTATAAAGGATTTTTTAAGTAAAAAATGGAATAGTAGGATCAGATGGCATAATGGTTACTCCTTGGACTCCCATGTAGTTGACTGTGGTTTGAGTCCTGGACCTGGTGGCTTAAAACTCGTGTTGGTGGGGCCAGAAGGTGGCATGGTGGGTAAGACACTGGACATGGCCAGCCATTGTTCAAGTCCTGGACCTGGTGGCTTGCTTTCTCACTTTCTCTCTCTCTCTCTTTCTATCTCTCTGATCAAATTAAAATAACTGAATGAATAAATAAAATTAAATAATAATTTAATTTTTTAAAAAAGGAAAAACTCATGCTGGGCATGTGTGCATGTGTGCCCAAGATACTGAGAGGAGAATGGAGAAGGAATTGTGGTGTGGCCATGCCCCCCCGGGGCGTGATTTTTCACTTTCTCTCTCTCTGTCTCTCTAGCAAGCACATACGCTCTATTGCAAAAATCTCTCTCTCTAAAAAAAAGTAATAGCAGCTAAGCAGCACAGAGAATATAATGAGTCTCTGATCTCTATTCTCTTCTAAAAGTCTCAGAAAAAGGGCCAACAGGTGGTATAGTGACCAAGGTGCTGGACTCCCACATGGCCGAACGTGTTCTTGTCCTTGACCTGGAGGCTTGAAAATCACAACAGCACATGTGCATGCACGCCCAAAATCCTGAGAGGAGATGAAGGAGAAGGGATTGTGGGGTATCCCCCCAGCGGGAGTGATTTCTCTCTCTCTCTCTCTCTTTCATGAGTTCACATGCCTTATGGCAAAAATCCTAAAAAAAAAAAAAAAAAAAAAAAAAGTCTCAGAAGGAAAAAAAAGAGCTGGACAGTACCACAGTGTTGGGACTCAGAGTTCTGAAGGCCTGATCCGCGTGAGAAGGTTCCTGGTTCACGTCTGAAGACCTCCCTGACCATGCCAGGCGCTCACGTGCCCCTAATCCAGTGCCAACTGACACTGGGACCCTGCTGTGGGTGCTGTCTTTCTAAAACTTCAAACAAGTACAGAATAGAGAAATGGTGAAGAAGGAATGATCAAAAAGATAGTAGTTCACCTGAATATCCATGAGCAAGAGAATAAAGTTGAAGCCCTACCTACCTCATACAACAAACACTAATTTTAAATGATCACAGATTTAAATCCAAGAGCAAAAACTATAAAACCGATAGGGGAAAAAAAAGTAAGTCTTTGAGACTTTGAATTAAGCAATACTTAGCTATGATACAAAAATTTCACTGACAAAAGATGAAATAAATTGGGCCACATCAAAATTAAAAAGTTTTGGATCCCAAAAAGATACCATCATTCTAAAATATCTTTTTTTATTTTTTTGGAGAGGTTTCTGCTATGGGGCACGTGCGCTCACCAGAGAGACAGAGAGACAGAAAGCGAGAAATCACCCCCCGGGGGGATGGCCACGCCACAATCCCTTCACCTCCATTCTCCTCTCGGGATCTTGGGCATGCACGCACACACGCCCTGCGTGAGTTTAAGCCACCGGGTCCAGGACTCGAACCGCAGTCAACTACATGGGAGTCCAGCGACATAGCCCATTACACTAACTGCTGATCCTCATTCTAAAATATCTAAAGAACTCCTACAACTCAATATTAAAAAGACAAATTATCAACTTTAAGAATGGGCATGGAGGTCTCCCAGAGCTTAAAGCGTTGGATGTCACATGGCTGCCTGGTTCAAGTCCCAGATCCAGCAGCTAGAAAACCATGCTGGGCACAAGTGCATGCGTACCCCAAATGCCAAGATGAGACTGGAGGAGAAGGGACTGTGGTGTGGCCATCCACTCTGGAGGGGTGATTTCTCACTTTCCTTTTATTCTCTTGTTCTCTGTCTCTCTCTGATGAGCACACTGCCCTATGGCAAAAAGAGAGAGAGAGAGAGAACGGGCTGAGAGCCAGATAGTGGCACAGTGGTAAAACATGAGAGCCCACCAGGCTATTCTCCATGGGATGGGTTTGAGTTCCTGGTGGGAGATGTCCTTGAGATGCTGGCACATGTGGGCACGCTGGTGCCCATGACCTGGGTCTGACTGAAGCTAGAGTGGATCTCGTTGTCAGGACTCTTTCAGGAATATTCTCTCTCCCTCTATCTCTTTCTCTCTCATCTCTTTTCATGGAAGAAATAAAGTTTAAAAGCTAAAAAAAAAGGGGGAGGGGGGTCAAAAATGTGACTAGACATTTCTCCAAAGAAGATGGTCAACGGCACATAAAAAGATATTCAGCATCATTTAAAACCATCGTGAGGGCCAGCAGGTAGCATGGAGGTTAGGGGGCTGCATCCTGTACGGCCAACTATAGAGTTTGAGGCCCGGATTCAGCAGCTTGTAAATCACTCCAGGTATGTGTGCATCCATGCCCAAAATCCCAACAGGAGAATGACAGGGAAGGGACTGTGGTGTGGCCATCCCTTCCTGGGGCGTGATTTCTTTTTTTTCTCTCTCTCTCACTCCCTGTCTCTCTTCAGTGAGCACATGCACCTTAGCAAAACTAAAAAAAGAGAAAGAGGGGACTAGCAGTTAGTGTAATGGCTATGTCGCTGGACTCCCATGTAGCCGACTGTAGTTTGAGTCCCGGACCCGGTGGCTTAAACTTACGCCGGGTGCGTGTGTGTGCATGCCCAAGATCCTGAGAGGAGAATGGAGGAGAAGGGATTGTGGCGTGACCATCCCCCCGGGGGAGTGATTTCTCACTTTCTGTCTCTCTGTCTCTCTGTCTTTCTGACCAGCGCATGCGCCCTATAGCAAAAACCTCTCCAAAAAAAGAGAGAAAGAGAACCACCATAAGATACTACTATATACCCACTAGGATGGCTAGAACTAAAAGGAAAAACAAAAATAACAAATAATAAATATTAGTGTGGCTATGGAGAAGTTTGAACCTCAATGCGTTGTTGATAGATATATAAATAGTAAAGCCACTGTGGAAAACAGTTTGGTCCTTCCTCAGAAAGTTAAACATACAGTTACCATATGACCCAGCAACTCCACACTTAGAGAATTCCACCCAAAGGGACCGGAAATCTGCTTGTATATAAACGTACACAAAAACTTGTGCACGAATGTTCAGAGCAGCATTATTCGTAATACCAAAAAGTGGAAACGCCTAGTGTCCACTGGCTGATGAACAGATAAGCAAAATGTGGTGTCCACATATAACAGAACATTACTCAGGCATAAAAAGGTAGTATTGATACTTGCTACGACAGGGATGAACCTTGGAAAAAATTGTGCTTAGTTAAGGAAGTCAGACACAAAAGGTCACGTATTTGTGGTTCCATTGATATGAAATGTTCAGGACAAGCACATCTGTTAGTGCAGAAAGTAGGTTAGTGGGTGCAGGGGAAGGACGCTGGCAGGTCTGCTGATGGTATGAAGTCTCTTCACTGTGACTAGAATGTTCTAGAATTAGATGGTAGCAATGGTTACACAGCTTTGTGAATACTAGAAACCACTGACTCGTGCACTCCAAAATGGTCCATTTTGTGGTATGAAAACTATGTCCCAATAAAGCTATAAAAGATAGAATAGTAGAGATTTTTCTAGAATTGAAGAAAAACTTCAGTCCTTATATAAAAAGTACACACTGAGTATCAAGCAGGGTAAATACAAATGAATCTAACCTTGCCACACTGAAGTGAAATTGTGGAACACTAGGATAAGAAAAATACTTCAATACTATTAGAGAGAGGATAAGAAAAATATGGGAACAGCAGCTGGCCCCCCTATTATATCTTTAGAAAGGACAGTGGTGGGACCAGCATTTAGTGTGATGGCTATGTCACTGAACTCCCATGTAGCCAACCGTGGTTCGAGTCCCGGATCCAGTGGCTTAAACTCACACTGGGTGTGTATGCGTGCGTGCCCAAGATCTCAAGAGGAGAATGGAGGAGAAGAGATTGTGGCGTGGCCATCCTCCCTGGGGGGTGATTTCTCTCTTTCTCTCTCTCTCTCTCTCTCTCTCTCTCTCTCTCTCTCTCTCTCTCTCTTTCTGGTGAGCCCACACACCCTATAGCAAAACCTCTCCAAAAAAAAAAAAAAAAAAAAGGATAGCGTAGCGTTAACGTTTACTGGACCAAAGTTACTACCAGAATTTAAAAACTCAACAGTATTCATTTAACCACAAATCAGTCTTAACTTAAATCAGGACTGTCCAACAAAAATATCCTGCCTATCATTCATAATCTGAGTTCCAGTGTAGGAGAGTAATTAAAATATAATACTCATAGGGGCAGGCAAGTGGCATGGTGGTTGAGACGTTGGATTCCCACATGGCTGACAGCAGTTTGAGTCCCGGGCCTGGTGTCTTGCTTTCTCACTTTCCCTCTCTCTCTCTGTCTCTCTCTGATCAAATTTAAAAATAGTACTAATAAATAAAATTAAATAAATATTTATTTAAAAATATATGTGGTACACATAAAAAAGGTGAGACGTTTCTGTTTTGTCACAAATAAGACAGTGACCAACTATTACTCATTAGTAGCTTTTTTTTTTTTTTTTATTCATTCAGTTATTTTTTTTTAATTTTATTTTTCTCAGATTAATTAAATTCATTTTACATAAAGTTCCCATTATGATGTATACAATATACATATATGTATATAGCTATCAACAGAGAACTCTACTTTTTTTGGTGTTAAATGATTCCTCCTTTTGCCCCCCACGCCCACTCTCTATCACCCTCTCCTGACCACCCACTCCCCTCCCTTACAGCCTCCGGCATCCACATCTATCCTTTCCGCCATCATATCACCGGATCCCTCTCCCTCTGCCAGAGTGCCGATAATGTTATCATTATTTTTTTTTTTCATTGGACATCTTTACAGTGTACAGCATGGTCCCTTCCAGCATGAGTACAGTTCACACTAGCCAAGACAATGATACCCCCACATACATCATCTTCAACAGACCACCCTTCACCCCTGTGTCCATCAAACGTGATGATCGTTCCCTGAGCCGCCCTCCATCACTCACTCCCATTACCTCCCCCGTGCTGTCTCCAGCATCCGCAGCTGCCATCCCTGCGACCATACCCTCCAGATCTTTCACCCCTTTTTTTTCTTTCCTTTTTCAATTATGAGCTCATAAAGTTTTCCACAATAGGAAACATAGGTTCTATTCAGGGTTGGGTCAAGGGTGGGTCTCGTGCAGCTCCGCAGTTGTAGGTGAGTCTCTATGGAATAGTTTCAGGAACGCAGTTCTGGTAGGCAGAGATGGTTATCAGCCGATGCAGCACAGCATCCATCCTGTGATTACCGAGAATGGTGTTGTGGGGATCTGCAGCGTGAGTCATCCTCGAGTATCTGGCTTCCTTAAGAATGGTAGAATAGTTCTTGTTTTTTCCTGAGGTAATGCAGGGCTGGTACCATCGCCTTCTCACTGCCCATAGGCAGCGAAAATCCTCCTATACAGTACATTTCTCAATTGGTTTAAGACATCCAAGGTTTCCCTCTGCTGCTTATATTTGCAAGATCTTAATCCCTGTTTTCGGCCTAAGTTTGCTGCTCGCAACCGCCGGTCACGCGCAGGCCCGGCGGTCACGGGCAGGCTCGTTGGCCACGCCCGGGCGCAGGCCCGGCAGCCATGCGCGGGCCCGGTGGCCACGCGTGAGCGCATGCCCGGCGACCACGCACAGGGCCGGCGGTCACACGCAGGCCCGGCGGCCACGCACGGGCGCAGGCCCGGCGGCCACACACAGGACCCGGCGGCCATGCTCAGGCCTGGAGGACACTCACCAACCTGGGGGCCATGCACAGGCCTGGCGGCCACGCACAGGCACAGGCCCGGTGGCCACTCGCAGGCCCGGGAGCCACACGCAGGCCCAGCGGCCACACGCCGGCCCAGCAACCACGCTCCGGCCCGGGAGCCATGTGTAGGCGCAGGCCCGGCGGCCACGCATAGGAGCGGGCCTGGCAGCCACACTCAGACCCGGCAGCCACTCGCCAGTCCGGGGGCCACGCGTGTGCCCAGCAGTCACTCGACCCGGCGGTCACGTGCAGGCCCGACGGCCACACGTCAGGCCCGAGCGCGCGCAACCACGCTCAGGCCCAGCGGCAACGCTCGGGCCCGGCAGCCACGCGCGGGCCCAGCGGGCACACGCCAGCCCCCAAGCACGTGAATGCGCGCGGGACCCAGCGCCACCTCCGGTTCGCCTGCCCGGTCAGAGCGCTGCCAGGCGGCGTCGGCGTCGAGCGCGGGACACACCCAGCGCTGGAGAGGTAGCAGGGGTTGGGCGGCCTCAACTGCGGAACGCGAAGCAGAGGCACCGCGCGTCCAGAGGCGGGCGGCCCCGGTCCCGCGCGGGCCCAGAGGCGGGCGGCCCCGGTCCCGCGCGGGCCCAGAGGCTGGCGGCCCAGCGCGGGCCCAGAGGCGGGCGGCCCCACGCGCTGGCCCCGGTCCCGCGCGCCCAGAGGCGGGCGGCCCCCGTCCCGCGCGGGCCCAGAGGCGGGCGGCCCCGGTCCCACGCGGGCCCAGAGGCGGGCGGCCCCGGTCCCACGCGGGCCCAGAGGCGGGCGGCCCCGGTCCCACGCGGGCCCAGAGGCGGGCGGCCCCGGTTCCGCGCGGGCCCAGAGGCGGGCGGCCCCGGTCCCACGCGGGCCCAGAGGCGGGCAGCCCCGCGCTCTTGCCCCGGTCCCGCGCGCCCACAGGCGGGCGGCCCCGGTCCCGCGCGGGCCCAGAGGCGGGCGGCCCAGCGCGGGCCCAGAGGCGGGCGGCCCCGGTCCCGCGCGGGCCCAGAGGCGGGCGGCCCCACGCGCTGGCCCCGGTCCCGCGCGCCCAGAGGCGGGCCTCATTAGTAGCTTTTTTGAGATAAGCTATCAACTCTGCTCTTCCTGACTTCTTTTTAATGCCAGCGAAGATCATTTCTGTTCCAGGGATGTGCCTCTTGGGGCTCCAAGTGCTCACCAGGGTACCTTCTCCCCGGGTGATGTCTATGCCTTTGTCCTTGTGGGCATCTGTGTGAGAGAATCTAGGGGCCTGACCCTCCTCTACCCAAACAGACCACAGAGGTTTAGGCCAGTCTGTGCTAGCCTCCCTTTCCCACAGTGCGGCACCGGGCTCACGTCTGAGCTAAAATCCGCTTGCCTTTCTCAGCAGCACCCATTTTAATTCTCCCTTTTGTCGCTGGCTCTACAAAGGTTCCCCCTCAGAAGCTGGATGTCCCACTCTCTCGGCATTGTTAACTGAATATTTCACCAGCCAAATGACTATTATTCAAGAGTGAGGGCAAAACGAAGGCATTTTCTAAACATCAAAGATGTGACATAAGAGGCCAGCAGATGGCATGGAGTTTAAGGCGGCTGGATCCCACCCACATGGCCAACTGTGCGGTTTGAAGCCTGGACCCGGTTGCTTGAGAATCATGTTGTGTGTGTGCACCAAAGTCCTGAGAGGAGAATGAAGGAGAAGGGATTGTGGTGTGGCCATATCCCCTGAGGGGTGATTTCTCACTTTCCCTCTCTCTCTCTCTGGTGAGTGTGCACTCTAAAACAAACTAAAAAAAAAAAAAAAAAAGAAAAGAAAAAAGAAAATGTAGAAAGGATATATGTCGTATTATTTAGATCTTGGTTTCCCAGCATCCCCCTCCAAAAGGAAACAGGACTCCTCGGTAAGAACAATTGATCCCTGGCATGCGACAGAGATGAATCAGAGACGTCTTGCTCTGCTACTGATTCATCCTACTCACGTGGGAAACGACATATGTCTAAGACTACTCATTGGACTGTACCCTCGTAAGAAAATGCTGGGAATAAAATAAATGCTCACTAACATGGATAAATGAATGCAGATGAGTGACGGGTCGTCTATACAATGGGGAGCACGCATTGTTCACATGTGAATGAAGAAGATCATGTGGGGGGTTAGAGTAAGACTCAGGGTCAGACTGCCTAGGCCAGAGCCGACCCATCGCATTCTGTATCTGCGACTTCGAGCAAGTTACTTAGCCTCTCCACAGTCCCCGTTTCCTCATCTAAAATAGAAACAATAACAGAGCCAACCTCAGAAGGTTGTTCTTAGGTTGCTCAAAATGAGGTCATCCATATTAAACAATGAGCAGATGTAATGGGAAACTAGCTCCCTTTAAAAAACCAAACAACCAGGGCTAGCAGGTGGCATGGCGGTTAAGGGTGCTGGACTCCTACATGAGTGACCAGGGTTCAAGTCCAGGCCTGGTGGCTTGCTTCCTCACTTTCCTCTCTCTCTCTTTCTCTCTCTCTCTCTCTCTCTCTCTCTCACTCTGTCCGTCTCTGGTCAAATTAAAAATAAATAAAGTTAAATAAAATAATTCGTAAAAAAGAAACCAACCAACCAACTTAGATACCTACAATGAAACTGTAGCTCTTTCCTACCCCTAAGATTTCCGTTGGTTTGACAGGAACTCTATTGATGTGTGAGTCTTGGTTTCCCTACCCTTTTACTCACCCTGCTCCTTGGAGGACAGATGACTTTAAATAGTTACTTTAGGAAGAATAATCTGGGTAGATGAGGCTTCGTTCTGCTTTTCTCTTTGGGGAGCAAACTGCTAGTATCCCATCTACAGATATGTCTACTAGATCCAAGAATATTAACCAGCAGTTAGCATAATGGCTATGTCACTGGACTCCCACGTAGTCGACCATGGTTCAAGTCCTGGACCTGGCGGCTTAAACTCACGCTGGGCGCGTGTGCATGCGTGCCCAAGATCCTGAGAGGAAAATGGAGGAGAAGGGATTGCGGTGTGGCCATCCCCCCTGGGGGGTGATTTCTCGCTTTCTGTCTCTCTGTCTTTCTGGCGAGCACACGCGCCCTATAGCAAAACCTCTCCCTCCCCCCCCCCAAAAAAAATACTAGTTGGGTCTTATAAAGCTTTATCCTCTAAACCTAGTCCCTATCCGTAGTAAAGGTAATACATGCACCCCCAGGGACTACTTAATTTCTCAGTTTGCTCCAAACCCAAGATGGCACCCTATCTATTCATTGGAATTTCAAAGACAATTTTTTTTAGAGAGAGATATTTTTGCTGTGGGGTGCATGAGAGACAGAGAGACAGAAAGCAAGAAATCATGCCCTCCCACCAGGGGTTGGGGGGGGATGACCACACCGCAATCCTTTCTCTCCCATTTTCTCAGGATTTGGGGCATGCACGTACACTTGTTCAACCTGAGTTTTAAGCTGCTGGGTCCCGGACTTGAATTGCAGTCAACTATGTGGGAGTCCAGCAATATAACCATTATGCCATCTGCTGGTCCCTCAAAGACAATTTTGAAAGGTCTGGAAAAAGGTGAGACATGCCATGATCATGAAGAACGCACCTTATTGTAAAGATATAGATTCTTCCCAAATAGATTAGTTCAACATGAATATTGGTTTCTAGTTTCTATTTTATTCTTTTTTTTTTTTTTTTAAAGATTTTGCTATAGGGCATGGGCGCATGCCAGAGAGACAGAAAGCGAGAAATAACCCACTAAGGGGATGGCCATGTTATAATCTCTTCTTCTTCATTCTCCTCTTGGGATTCTGGGCATACATGCACACACACTCAACGTGAGTTTTAAGCCGCTGGGTCCGGGACTCGAATCATGGTCGACTCTGTGGGAGTCCAGTGATATAACCTTATGCCATCTGGTCCCTTCATTTTCTATTTAAAAAAAAAATGGAAATTTCAGGGAACTTGATGAGCTAAATTTTTTTTTTATAATTTTTAAACTTTATTTATTTATTTACTTATTTTAATTTGATCAGTGAGAAACAGAGAGAGAGAGAGAGAGAGAAAGCAAGCCACCAGGTCCAGGACTTGAACCACGGTCAGCCATGTGAGAGTCCAGTGCCCTTAGCCACCATGCCACCCATGGGCCCCAATGAGTTAAATGTAAAATCCATGTGAAAGAACAAAAGGCCAAGAATAAACAAAATAATTTTGGGACCAGCAGTTAGTGTAATGGATATGTCGCTGGACTCCCATGTAGTCAACCATGGTTTGAGTCCCAGACCTCGTGGCTTAAACTCACGCCAGGTGCGTGTGCATGCATACCCAAGATCCCGAGAGGAGAATGGAGGAGAAGGGATTGTGGCATGGCCATCCCCCCTGGGGGGTGATTTCTCACTTTCTGTCTCTCTGTTTCTCTCTGTCTCTCTGGTGAACACACACACCCTATAGCAAAAACCTCTTAAAAAAATAAACAAAATAATTTATATTTTTTAAAAAATTATTTATTTTATTTTATTTATTATTATTTTTTAATTTGACCAGAGAGAGAGAGAGAGAGAGAGAGGGAAAGTGAGGAAATAAGCCACCAGGTCCAGGACCTGAACTGGGGTCAGCCATGTGGGAGTCCAATGCGCTAACGACAAAACAATTTTTAAAAATCACAAGGTCAAGGGACTTGCTCTGTCAAAAATGAAGACTGATTATAGAGTAAGAACAACCAAAAAAGTACAATATCAGCCTATGAGTGGAGAAATAGACCGAAGGAATCCCATAGAGAGCCCAGAACCGCCCAGCGGTGCATGGAGACCTGATCAGTGACAGAGCCGGCACAGCAGATGGACGGAGGAAGCATGAACCAGTCAATAAACGGGCTGGGGTAACCTTACAATACTTTTTCCAGCTTCTCCCTAGCAAAAGTAAATTCTAAATAGATTAAAGCCCTATGTTGGGACCAGCAGTTGATGTAATGGCTATGTCACTGGACTCCCATGTCGTCGACCGCGGTTCGAGTCCCGGACCCGGTGACTTAAACTCACGCCAGGCGCATATGCGTGCGTGCCCAAGATCCTAGGAGGAGAAGAGATCGCAGCGTGGCCATCCCCCCTGGGGGGGGTGATTTCTCGCTTTCTGTCTCTCTGTCTGTCTCTGTCTTTTTGGTGAGCACACGCACCCTATAGCAAAAAGCTCTCCAAAAAAAAAGAAAAAAGAAAAAAAAAAAGCCCTATGTTAAAAGTTTCTAGGCACCAGACAATGGTGCAGCAGTAAAACACACTTCCCAAGGCTGACCCGCACGGCAAGGTTCCAGGCTCACATCTGGAGGCCTCTCTGAGGACGCTGGGCACGCACATACGATGATCTGGCCCTGCCTGAAGCTGGGAGTCGAGACCCTGTTAGGGATGCTGTTTCTCTTTCTCTCTGGCTCATGGAAGACATTTAAAAATCATTTTTAAACAGTATTTTTTGGTGCCGGAAGGTGCTGTGATGGGTAAGGCGCTGCATTCCCACATGGCCTACCACAGCTCACGTCTCAGACTCTGCAGCTTGAAAATCACGTCGGGTGTACGCGTGCATGCACAAAATCACTAGAGGAGAACAGAGGAAAAGGGGTAGTGCTGGGGCCGTCCTCCCCGGGGCTGAGTTCTCATTTTCCCTCGTTCTGTCTCTCTGTGTCTCTCCAACAAGTGGATGCGCCCTGTGGCAAAAACAAAACAAAACAAAACCACTATTTCTCCCTTTTCATTACAGATACAGACAAAAAGCCCCCAAATGCCTTTTAATGCTTTTCACAGGCCATGATGTAAACTTACAGTATCAACTAATACATGCCCTAGGTCAGAAGGCCTTTTTAATAAGCCCACCAGGGCCGGAAGTATAATGGAAAGTTTGTCAACCGGATGACCCTCCAGAGTCTCTTTTAGATAGCCTAGCATGAGCTGGCTCTTCAGGCAGGCCACATTCTTGATCATTGGGTTGTTTCTAACGTTTTTCGCTTGCCAGGGAGGCTGAAACCTTAATCATAAAGCCAGCTTGGTCAGACGATCTCTGACCCTCCCTACTCCTTCACAAACGTGCGAGACCACAGGGAATTTCTAGTTTCTCTCCTTGTGCAGACACAGGACGTCCATTGTGGCCAGTCTGAGTACTCTGCCCCATGAGATGGTGAGCACCTGGGGCACCACACCCCCCCACACCTGCAGGCTGGGACGTGCCTGTGCCTCTCGTCATCCGTGGTGTTTGCCCTGTGCCTTGATGCATAATCAGAAATATTGCTGGTGAATATAAACTGGCCCAACTCTTCTGATGATCAATTAAGCAACACCTAGCAAAGGTGAGGATGAGCATAACCTGAAATCCAAGCATGCCATTTCTAGAGTATATTCTAGAGATTATCGCATATACATACAGGACTCATTCCAGCTTTAGTAATCATAAAAAATTGCCAGCAGGGGCCGGCAGGTGGCGTGGTGGTCAGGAGGCTGGA